>CM057837.1:38540184-39758640 GCA_030068075.1 Paguma larvata | reverse complement strand
AATTCTTCCAATCCATGAACATGAGACATCTTTCCATTCCTTTGTGTCTTCGGTTTCTCTCATCAGTGTTTTATAGTTTTCACCATACTGATGTTTCACCTCCTTGGTTAAATCCTGAAGTAGTTTGTTCTTTTTGATGTCATTGTAAATGGGATTGTGTTCTTAATTTCTTTTTTGAACAGTATTATGCAGTTGTCTTGCCTGCATATGATTTGACAGCATTTTGGCGTGGGGGGGGCACTAACTTTTAATGCACCCTTTCAAAGCATTTGACTGACTTTGTTTTTGTTTTGTTAACCATTTTTAGGTGTACAATATATCGGCATTGAGTACATTCACATTGAGTTGCAACCATCACCACCGTCCATCTCCAGAACTTTCTTCATTTTCCCAAACTGAAACTCTGTACTCAGTAAACAATACCTCCTCATTCCCCCTGCCTCCAGCCACCGGCACCACCTTTCTGTTTCCTGTCTCTATGAATCTGACTACTCTAGGGACCTCACATAAGTGAAATCATATAGAATTTGTCCTTTGACAACTGGCTTATTTAACTTAATATAACGTCCTCAAGGCTCATCCATGTTGTAGCAAGAAACAGAATTTCCTTACTATTCCATTTCATGTGTATCTATATATGACATTTGGTTTATCCCTTCATTTGTGGAGGGACACTTAACATTGTTTCTGTCTTTCGGCTATTGTAAATAATGCACCTGTGAACACAGGTGCACAAATATTTATTTCAGACTTCGCTTCCAGTTCTTCTGGGTATGTACCCAGAAATGAGATTGTTGGATCATATAGTAATTCTATTTTTAATTTTTTGAGGAATTGATTCAATTGGTTTTTACCAAAAATCCCTGTCATTTTCTTTCCTCATCCCCTCCTGTCACACTCATATTTAATGGTTTTTAAAAATAGCTTTACTGAAGTATAATTGACAGCAATATGCTGCACATATTTATAACGTACAATCTTGATGTTTTTTTGACTGACATATGTATCTGAAACCATCAGCACCATCCTGTTAATGAAGGCTTCCATCACCCTCAACACTTCCCTTGTGTCTTTTGTAACCCCTTCTCCTGCTCCTTTCTGCCCCCTCCCTGTACCGAGGTAACAGATCTGCTCTCTGTCACTGTAGCTTAGTTTACTGTATAGATGGAATCATACAACGTGTACGCTCTCGTCCTCTGGCTTCTTCCACTCACTTTCACTTATTTTCACTTATTTTGAGATTCATTCATATTCTGGTACGTATTAACAATTCATTTTTTTTCCCCTTGGTGGTATTCCATGGTATGGATGTACAATTTCCTTATTCACCTGTTGGACATTTGGGTTGTCTTCAATTTTATATTGTTACAAATGAAGTGATTAAGAACATTTGTATATAAGTCTACGTATGAACATTCATTTCCTTTTCTCTAAATATCTAGAAGTAGAATGGCAGGATCACATGGTAGGTGTGCGTTTGCCATAAAAGAAACTGACGAACCAAAACAAATAGTTGTACCATTTATATTTTCACCAGCAGAGTATGAAGGTTTCCGTTTCTCCACGTTCCGACCAGCACTTGATATGGTCATTCATTTTAATTCTGGCCATTCTAATAGGTGTGTAGTGGTAGCTCATCAGGGTTTTAATTGGCATGTCTCTAATGATGAACGATTTCGAACATTTCTTTTTTCATGTACTTATTTGCTCTCTGTATATCTACTTTGGTGAGGTGCCTGCTGAAATTTTTTCCCAGCTTTATTGAAATATAATTGACACATAACATTGTGTAAGTTTTAAGGCGTACAGTGTGTTGATTTGATACATTTATATTGTAAAATGATCACCACCCTAGCTTTAGCTGCACCTCCACCCCATCACGTAGTTACCATTTCCGTTTTTGTGGTGGGACCATTTAAGATTTATTCTCTTAGCAACCTTCAGGTATCTAATACAGTATTATTAGCTATAAGCACCATGGTTTACATTAGATCCCCAAACTTGTTAATCTTATGAATGGAAGCTTGTACTCTTTGAACAATATCTCCCCATTTCCCCATCCCCTAGTAATCACTACTCTGTTTCTTTGAGTTAACTATTTTAGATTCTACATATAAGTAATATATACTGTAGTTTTTTGTGTGTCTTATTTCACTTAGCATAATGCTCTCAAGGTTCATCCAACTTTAGCACAAACACAGGAGGCTTTCCATCTTTCTCACCGGCCCATTATTTCTTATTGGGTTGTTTGTTTTCTTATTGTAGTGTTTTGAGACTTCTTTATGTATTTTGGGTTCTCTATTGGATATGTACTTTGCGGTCCTTTTCGCTTGGTCTGTGACTTGTCTTTTCAGTCTCTTAAAAGAGATTTTGGATATTTTTTATGTAATATTTAAATAAATTACGTAGTTTCCTGCATACCAATCTGTCATAAACAAAGTCAGGGACAACACAACTTCTCGCATTGAGCATACAGTTCAGTTGGAGGGAGCAGAAGGGCAGACAGGGACACCAGAAAAGACCCCCACCAGTTTTGAAGACGATATTTGCTGTGGGCGTCGCTCATGATGTTTCCCAGAGGGAATGGAGCTCATCATTATGGCTGAGGACTCTGTTTTTATTTGAGATGGCGATGTGTCCAATGAAAAGACTTCCCTTGCAGCATGGGGTAGCCATGTGACTACATTCTGGTCAATGAGTATAAATTTGAATTGTTGGGTGGACTTTGAATAAGGTTCCTTTAAAGAGGGGCAGATAGCTGGTGTTTTGATTTTGGTTTTCTATGAACCTCCTTCTTCCTGCTTGGAATGTGGACAAGGTGGCTGGAGCTTTAGCAGCTATCCCAACTCACAAAGCAAACTTGAAGTGCCATGTGGAATAGGAGGTAGAGAGATAAAAGAAGCCTAGGTCCCAGATGACCACAGAACCGACACACTGGGCTTGGACTACAGACTTACAGACCTTTTCTATGTGAGAGAAAACACCTTAAGTGTTTAAAAAATCCACATCATTTCTGGTTTTGTAACTAGCTACCAAAGTAGTAGTTCTTAAAGGAATTTGGTTAATAAGGCAGCGGGTCAGGGGGAAGCCAGTTCTACTGCATGCATACTTATGTCATTGAGAGCACACTGTTAGGATGTTTTTTGTTCATGCTTTTCTAGTTTTCGTGCTTACCGTTATCACTACTGTGGTTTCCTCCACCATTACAACCATCTTCACCTCTATTGTCCTCCTTTTCATATTGTTGGGTGAATAATTTTCATTATCATAACAGTCTTTGAGAGGATTCACTTCTTTCTGATGGAGGGTTGTTTGTATGTCAGATGTATTTCTCTTGGTAAATAGTCCATTGAGGGAAGCTTTGTCCCGGGGAGCATCTGTGGAAATGGGTAGAGTTAGTGATCAGATTTAGGGTAGTTTCAGTGTTCATTGGACATGGGCCATGCCAATCATTTCTGCCCTGCAAATAGCCAGCATCATCTCTTATGGGGAAGCTCTCCAGGGATGTGATTGAAGCAACAGGGATGCATTTCAGTCCTAAGCCAGGATTGGCTTGGTCAGAATCTGCAGTGGCTGAAAAGAAAGGCTGGGGAAATTAAACTTGATGGTGTAAGAAATAAGTGAAGGTTCTTGAGTAGGGGAGTAGCATGGTTTGTGTAGGAAGGGTTGGGGATGGGGTGGAGGGGACTCAAAGGCCATTTAGGAGGCTTTCATGGTGATCCAGGCATGACGTGGTAAAGGTCAAGTTTTAAGCAGGTCATGTATTAAACGGTTCAGTGGACATCAGGAGAGGATTAAACATGCAAAAATTATTTTAAAAATTATCTGAGGAAATACCTATGTGAGGAAAAATAAGGAAGAAGTGGGGAGAATCTGGGTGAGTCATCAGACCTCAGTACAAGTGTGTCCCTGAGTAAGAAGAAAGATAAGGAAGAAAGCTTGGTGGAAATATTTTAGACTGCAATGCATTTCTAAGGAAAGTTCTGCGAGACCCTTGGGGAGTCTTCAAGCCCAAGTCACAGTCGCTGGTCAGAGGACTTCTATCCCTGCCCCACTCAGTCATTGGCTGGGAGCAGTGGTGAGCAGCCTGGCCTTGGAGCAAAACACTGGGATGGATTTCAGAGTTCCAGAGCTGGGGCCCTCAGTCAAGTGTGCTTCCTGTGCTGGAAGACCTAAGGGGATTGACTGGGGTGGAGGATGAGGAAGGCGAGTGCTCTCTCTTAGGGCTGTCATTGCAAGTAAACAGTGCTGACTTGGGTTGGCTTACACAATGAGGAGCCATACTATTTGAGATCACAGGAAGTCCAGGGGTGGGTGGATTTCAGGGTTGGTAGGCAAGGATGTAGTCAAGGATGAGGTACTTGCCATCTCTGTGCTCTGCCATCCATGGGTTGGCTTCCTTCTGGACTGGTAGTGACATGGCCCTGGCAGGCCCAGGAATCACAACCAGACACAACAGTATCTAGAGGAAGAAGAACCCTCTCTTGTGCTCCTTTCTCAGAGGGGTTTGGCAGATCTCCCACCAAGCTTCATTGGCCAAAAGTGGGCCGAATGGCCGTTCTTGACCCGATCACTGGCAAAGGGAATGGAACCATTGTGATCAGTTATGCCAATAGAGTGCAACCCTGGCTGCCGTTGGAAACCACCTGGAGAGCTTTCAGAAACATCCATGCCTGGGCTCTGTCTTAAGAGTTTCCGTATTAATTGTTCTGGAGTGGGAACTGAGCATCAGTAATCTGAGAACTTCCTTAGGTGATGTTAATGTGCAGGCAGGGGGGGGACTGTCAGTTAGGAGTAGAATGGATGCTGGGGAGGCAGCCCCAATGTTCCTTCCAGTCACCTACTACTTTCGCGTGGCTCGCACAAGTCATAACCTCTTTGAGTCTGTTTCCTCGTTTGTAAAGTGGGGGCAGGCTGTAGCCGCCTCCTGCCATTACTGGGAAGATCGAATGAGCTCATGGATGCTCATAGATTTTGCGAACTCCAAGTCACTGAAACCTGAAGGGTGGTTGCTCATCGTCCTCCTTCAGTTTGGAGGGAAAATTTGGCTTCTGGGCTGCCAGGAGCAGGGTAGCGATTTCTCCAGGAGCACAGCTTCCTGCCATTAAAACGAAAGAGAAGAAAAAAAAAAAAAAACACGACAGACCAGGAAGCCAGAGGCAAACGCAGTGGGCTTTTTTCTTCTTGGAAGGCGTGGGTTTGAATGTGCTGCTATAAATGGTTTATGCAAACGAGTTGGAGGGGCTCACCCCCCTGCTGCCTGAATCCGGGACTGGCTGGGAGACAGCCAGGCACATGGCTTCCAGCATCTCCTCCTTGAAGACCTGCGGTGGGCGGCTGGAGGCTGGTAGACGCTCCCCTGCTGCCTCCAGGGGAGATGGTCAGATAAGGCTCTGGTTCCTCAGTGTTCCAGGCCACACCTGGCTGCTCGGCGTCTTGGCTATTTCCGTCTGAGTGAGCACTGCCTGGTGCTGCCACTAGTACTGAGGGAGCAGGGAGGGCCACCCCCGGGGTTGTCAGGTCTTACGCCAGGCGCCAGGCAATCTCTTACTCTCAGGTACCGTTGTGTCCACAGGGACCTGGGGCATCATGGTAGGGAGGGTGATCTTATCGCTGCTCTCTGGAGCTTGGATAAGGGGCAGATGGGGCAAAGTAATGGCCACTCACCAGCAGCTCTGGCCTCCCTTCCTCCCTCCTCCTCCTCCTCCTCCTCCTCCTCCTCCTCTCCTCCTCCTCCTCCTCCTCCTCCTCTCCTCCTCCTCCTCCTCCTCCTCCTCCTCCTCCTCCTCCTCCTCTCCTCTCCTCCTCTCCTCTCCTCCTCTCCTCTCCTCCTCCTCCTCCTCCTCCTCCTCCTCCTCCTCCTCTCCTCTCCTCCTCCTCCTCTCCTCTCCTCCTCCTCCTCTCCTCCTCCTCCTCCTCCTCCTCCTCCTCCTCTCCTCTCCTCCTCCTCCTCTCCTCCTCCTCCTCCTCCTCTCCTCCTCCTCCTCCTCTCCTCCTCCTCCTCCTCCTCTCCTCCTCCTCCTCCTCCTCCTCCTCCTCCTCCTCTCCTCCTCCTCCTCTCCTCCTCCTCCTCCTCCTCCTCTCCTCCTCCTCCTCCTCCTCCTCTCCTCTCCTCTCCTCCTCCTCCTCCTCCTCTCCTCCTCCTCCTCCTCCTCTCCTCCTCCTCCTCCTCCTCCTCCTCCTCTCCTCCTCCTCCTCTCCTCTCCTCCTCCTCTCCTCCTCCTCCTCCTCCTCCTCCTCCTCCTCCTCCTCCTCCTCTCCTCCTCCTCCTCCTCCTCCTCCTCTCCTCTCCTCCTCCTCCTCTCCTCCTCCTCCTCCTCCTCTCCTCCTCCTCCTCTCCTCCTCCTCCTCTCCTCTTCTCCTCTTCTCCTTCTTTTCTTTCTTCCTTCATAAAATATACTTTGAGTGCTACCCAGTGCCCACCATGTCAGGTGCTGGGGATCTAGAGCTAAAGGTCTGCCGTTGGGTTGCTCCAAGCATGAGAAGGGGACCCTTCCCATCACTGCAGGCCTGGGCTGCACAAAGGGCTGGACAAGCCTTAGAGAAGGAAGATCCTGTCTGCCCTGGGGCGTTGGGATGATCTCAGGGGAAAGGGCCCTCTGAGCTAAGGAGATGAAGTCAAGATAGGAGTTTCTGAATGCCCAGTGTGGTAAGTGGCATTCCAGGTGGGGGAACAGTGTTCAAAGAGCCACAGGCATGTGAGGTGCAGCCATGTTCTAGGATATATGTGCTTCTTGTGCATGGAGTGTAGATACTTGGTCTGGGGGGATGTCACAGGACATAAGGTCAGACATGTGGGCTGGGGCCAGTTCACAGAGGACCCTGAAGGTGGGTCACGTTTATTTACTGTGGGCTCTTAGCTGGGCAGTGACCCAGTTGGATTAATCAGGCAGAAAGGTCAGCCTGGCAGCCCTGAGGAAGAGGGATGGGAGGTCAAAGGCTACAGAAAGAATTTCCAGACCGGGATGATGCTGGTGGCCTGAAATTTGGGAGTAGCCAGAGGATGGATTATAGAAGGACACAGTGACTGTTCAGATGGAGGAATCCAGGATGAATCCTGGCTCGTAGAACTCTAGGGGTAAACCAGGACACAGAACCTTGGGGCGGTACCCATGTCTGGTGGGGTCAGGAAGAGGACTGAGAAGCAGTGAGCAGCCGAGTACCCAGCCGTGAGCATCCTGGCCCGTCCTTGGCTCTCCACCAGACCTTGGTGAAAAGTTGCGGAGAGGGAGGGGCTGCTGCAGACAGAGCCGGAATTCTTAATTGCCTTCCCCCGAATGATTCCCTCCCGTAGTTCTGATTCAGGGAAATCCTGGTTCAGAGCTAAAGATGCATGTGTCCAGTGCCTCCATTTTATAGCTGTGAGAGCTGTGGCCTGGAATGGGGATGGACTTGCCCAAGGTCATAGAGCAAATTATGGAGGTGGCAGCATGACTAGTACAAATAGACTCCCCCAAGAAAAGCTAGTGTGGTCACCTCCCTTCTTTGGCCCTGAGAACAAAGAGCTCCCCTCTGGGCAAGAACAGTGGTTTTGGCTAAGCAGGGTAGAAGGTGTGAGGGCTGGGACATTGTTTCAGAGATCTCTCCTGGGGGAGAGATCCCTGGTCCCATTCGCCTAGCAGTGGGGCCCGACCAGCAGCTGCATTAAGCCACCTCCTGGAACCCCTACCCCTACCAGGAGGGAGGAACCTCTATAGACATTAAAAGGCGCCACCCTCCCTGAGTCTCCCCAAACGCAAGCAGGCATCTGCAGACCTTCCCGAGCCTTGTGAAGTTTCACCTGACTCCCAGGGAAGGCTTTTTCCTCTAAAGTTTGGTGCCAGAGAGGTCACCTTGTACACTGCTGGGTGCAGTGGCCTGCCTGACCCTCGACTCCAGCAGCTGGAGGGAGGGAGGGAGGGAGGAAGTAGCTCCAAAGAGTGTGGCATCTTGAGGAAGGAGGCTGAGAAACCAGAGAGAGAGGAAAGGAAGGTGGGAGCAAAGGATGAACTTGGGGATTGGGAGATGGGGTGGCTGCAGGGAGGAAAATGGGTTTCCTGCCACTGCCTTCACCCTGTGGTCGTTTCTATCCTTCTTGGGCTGTCCTTTAGGCAGGAAGACCACAGTCCCCACAGCTGTCTTTGGTCCGGCCACACCCGAACTCTGGCTCCAGCACTGAGCCAGCCACACTGTCATGGTCCCCAGGCCTTTAGGGACTAAGAACCCCTGTTTGTGGGGCTTCTTGCTGCTGTGATGTGGGGCGGTCAGGGGTTGGGATCGGGGACACAGTCTGGGCTTAGGGCTGCAGGTACGCTTGCAGGTGGTAGAATTCCTTCCTAGGCTCCGTGGGCTTGAAAGCCATCAGCCTCTCCTGACTTCAGCACTCACAGGTTCCTGTGTGCCTGGGGGTGCTGCCCTCCATCTGCAGCTGGCATGGCCAGTGTCTGCCGTGCTCCAGGTCATGGCCCCAGGGGAGTAGGCACAGAGCTGGCATAGGTTAGTGGCTGGATGGACCTCAGGTTTGTCACTCACTTTTGCTCTGTGAGAACAGAAACTCCTGTTTCAGAGCCAAGCTGAGCAGCTCCCCCCCCCCCACCCCGCCTACTTCTGAAAAGCACCTACAGTTCACTTTCTCTTTTCAGAGCATTTGTGTCTCAGGGCCTGAAAGACCCGATGCCTTCTTGCATTAACCTGCACTTCCCCTTTGGACGTGTGTATGGGGTAAAGCTCTGGCTCCCAGAACTCAGAGTCCCCTCTGACCCCCCCCCCCCATATGGGAGTGGGCCCAGACCCTGGTAGGGGTGAGGTCTGTGGGCAGGTGCTTAGATGTATAGCAGGGACCCACACAGGGCCGGGCAATTACTGTGGGAACACCGTCCAGAGACGGCCAGCAGTGGGATCAGCAATCTTTACATTTGTGCCCGCACCCACCCTGGGACCCTCTGACTGACGCTGTGTTTGTTTAATCAAAGCGGGCTTTCCTCAGGGCCGCACTGCGTAGTAGGCAGAGTCCTGGACTCCTGAGTCTGAGATCTGGGTTCTGGGTGGCTCTGGGGCTTTCTGGCTTTGACAGTTCATTTCCATCTCCTGGAGCCTGTTTTTCTCATCTGTTAAAAAGGGATGAGCATCTGTCCCATGGTAGCAAATGCTTTTGCGAACCCAGTAAGATTTTGGTGCAAGTGTTGTGTAACTTATGAGCTGGGTCGTTACTCCAAGAGGCCACAGCGGCAGAGAGGCCAGCGCTCGGACGCCGGTGTCTGGCGGAGGTGCATGCAAACCCCAACCTTGCTGCCTGTTCGCTGTGTGACTGAGATACAGGAGCCAACCTGTCTGAGCCTTCCTTTCCCCACCAAGGGTGCCGAGCTCCAGGGCCACCTGTTCCTCCCGTGGGCCCACAGCAGGTGTTTCAAGATGCCGGCAGCAGATGTGATTTTCTTTATTGATTTGAGTACTTGTTTGTCTTAATTCCTTCCTAATTTTTGTAGGAGGAAGAGGCACTGGGACCCCTGCTAAAGGGGTACGGGTCCTTTAGGGGAGCCAGGTCAGAGATCACCGTGGGCGGGGCGAGGCAGCTAGTCCTGGTGGGACTAAGGAGCTCTGAGGGGCGGAGGCCGCTGGGCAGCTGGTAAAGTGGGTCTGGTGGAGGCCTCTCTCCTGGGCTGGGATTCGGAGGCCGCGGGCCCCACCCGCCCTCTGACAGCTCCTGAGACTCAGCCCAGCTTCTCCGCTCTGCTGAATGGCTTCCCAGATACCGGCCTCCCCACCCTGTACCCTGATGTGGCCTGGGCCCTGTTTGGTCATGAGCCCAGTGCTCACCGGGGCCGTACCCATTATCGTTTGCTTGGCCAGTGTCCACTGCCCACCCTCCCGGGAGGTACACTGTGCAGTGCTTAGGAGTGCAGGCCCTGGAGGCCAGCTGGCCCGAGGGCAAATGCCAGCTCTACCGTTTCCACATTCTGTGCCCCAGTTTCTCATTCGTCAGGTGAGTGTTCCTCTGCCTCCCACACTGTTCTGAGCACATCACATGTGTGAACTCAGCCCCCCACCCACTCCCCCTGTAGCCCTATGAGGCAGGCACTTTTATCATCAACCCCATTTTCAGATGAGCAGGTGTTAGAACTGGGATTTGAACCCACACAGTCTGACTCTATAGCCTGCTCTTTAAAAAAAATTTTTTTTAATATTTATTTATTGAAGTGTGTTTGTTTGTTTATTTAGAGTGAGGGAGGGGCAGGGAGAGAGAGAGAGAGAGAGAGAGAGAGAGAGAGAGAGAGAATCCTAAGCAGGCTCCATGCTACCAGTGCAGAGCCCTACGTGGGGCTCCATCTCATGCGTTGTGAGATCATGACCTGAGCTGAAATCAAGAGCTGGACGCTTAACTGGCTGAGTCACCCAGATGCCCCTAAAGATGTTTATTTAAATATTTATGTGCTCATTCATTCATTCATTCATTCGGAGAGTGAGCCAGGGAGAGGCAGGCAGAGGGAGAGAGAGAATCCCAAGCAGGCTCCGTGCTCAGTTGTGGAGCCTGACTCGGGATCGATGTCACAATTGTGAGATCGTGACCTGAGCTGACACCAAGTGTTGGATGCTTAACTGACTGAGCCACCCAGGTGCCCCCAGAACCTGCTCCTAACCACCATCTGTGAGACCACCCAGGGTAGACACACACTCTTAAATGGTGGCAGTGAGTAGCGTTTAGTGTTGTCAGATCATTGGGGTCTGGCTGCCGGTGGCCCTGCTGGCAGGGCTTGGCCTCTGGGGGTCCCGCACCATCACACTCCCATCCCCACTAAAGCCCAATGTCTGACCGTTGGGAGTGGGTGGCCTCAGCAGGGGGCAGGGCCAGGGCCAGGGCACGGGAGTAGAGGTGGGGGCTGAGCCAGCCGGTCCTGGGCTCTGCCATTCCTCAGTAAGCTGGACCCGGGAGGGGCAGGAAGCAGGAGAGAGCCTGAGAGCAGACTCCTCAGAGGCAGGAGGATGGGCTGAAGGAGGCCCAGGGGGCCCTCGCAGCCCGGGGATGGTTTCATCCGGCTGGGAGTGGTGTGTGTGTGTGTGTGTGTGTGTGTGAGAGAGAGAGAGAGAGAGAGAGAGGGTGGGGGGGGGTGGTCTCTGCCTGCACAGGAAGGATTTAACCTCCTGCTCTCAGCTGCCAGCTTTTCTCATAATCCGGACAGGCCCGGCGGGATCAGTTGCGGATGTTTACGCATCTCGGATGGATGAGGCTCACGTCACATGTGTCCTGTCTCCTGCGTCACCTTGGGTCTCATCTCTCTGCCTCACCTCCCCTGTAAACGTTTCATTGTCTGCCCTTCCTCACCCTCCTCAGCAAGGTTATAACCCAGGGAGCACCTTGTGAATTCAGGCCCTGGTAATTTATCACTTGTGATTGGTCACTGGGACAAGGGCTGGCCTCAAGTTTAAAATTCCTTCTACCCTTGAACAAAAACAGAGCACTAACCAGGTGATAGGGGACGGTGTGTAATCTGCTTACTTAGAAGGCCCTACTGTTACTCAGCACTCGGAAATGGCATTTGCATTTCGGGCATGCGCGCAACAACACACGTAAAGCACCAGCGAGTGGTGCGCGGTAAGCGGTGCTGAGAAAATGGTGCTCACGTGACGGCGTAGATGGTCGTTCTCTGTGAAGGCGCTCCTTCCTTTCTTTCCCTTGGTGTAACATACTGGGTGTGCTGTGTTCATATCCTGCATCCTACCTCTCTCCTTTCTGAGGCCGGGGCAGCAACCTTAGACCCTAAATGTACTATGCGGATTCCTGAGCTCTCTGGGTCTCTGAACAACGTCATCGACAGCCATAGTTACTATTGCTTGTTGGGCTAGGCACGGGGCCTCAGAGAAGCTTGGGAGCTCGCCCAGGCCCATGGTGGTAGAGCTTGCCTGTCTGACCACAAGAGCAGAGCTCCCGACCCGCACGAGGGCGGGGTGGGCCACATCCATCCCCCCTCCCTGGCCAATGACATAAATCTTATCACAGGCAAATGTTTGCTTCCCGGTAGGGGCTCTGTGGGTGTGGGCTCTGTCTGGCACACTCTGTCCTGGGATTTGAAACCCGGTTTCTTCCTTGTTGTGTCCTTTCTGCCTGGCATGGACGGTGAACCCTCCGTCTGGTCCAGGCCGGCCCTGGGAAGCAGGCGTAGGTGTGTTTGTGTCTTGGAGGGTCTGAGAAAGGGCTGCTTGGCCTTGGGCCCGGGGTCTGGGAGGGGCGGACAACTCCAGGCTGTTTTCTCAGATTCTCTTTCAGTTTCCGCCCCCGCCTCTGCACCTGTTGTGTTCCCATCATCCTGGGCGGCTGGCAGCTGTCACTGCTGGGGCACCTGTCCCAGCCCCAGAGGACGTCCTATAGATTCCCTGGCTCTAGTTTCTCTGCAGCACGCAGCTCATGCTCTCTGTCTGTGTCTCTGTGTGTCTTCATCCTCCTCTTCATGCACACTGCTTTCCGTTGCATGCTTGTCCTGGTTCTGGACATGGGAGGAAGCTTTAGGGTGGGGTTCCCTGCTCCCCATTCTCCAGCGCCAGGCCCAGTCTAATAGGGTAGGGAAGGATAGCCCTGGCAGGTTGGCCTTAAGCCTCAAATGTCAGGTGACTCATCAGCTCAATCAAATTATCCCTTGTTCTTGACGAAAAAGATACTATAGCAACCAGGAACTGCCTCCCAGCTCCTCCCCAGCAGGGCCACCTCCCCTGTCTGACCTCTCTTCATGGACCTCTGCAGATAGGAATGCCATCTGCCCCTACCGCATAAAGAGAAGTTTCCCCCTCTCCTTGTCCAGTTTTATCTTCCATGCTTTGGGTGCCCTGACCTGAATGGCAATGCCATGTTAAGCACGAGGCGACATTAGACCTAAGTTTAAGTCCTCCTTATTCTCTATCCATTGTGTGACCTCTGGAAAGCCCACAGCTTACTAGGCCTCATTTGCTCCTCCTGTAAAATGAGCACGTTACTTCATGGCCTTCTTGAAGGCAGTGACACTGGACCCAGAGCTCTCTTGAGGCTCCTTCCCTTCAGGGATCTTGGAATGTGTGATTCTTATGGTTTCTCTTGTTCAGTGAATTTGGTTCATGTTCTATTCTTTGTTTTCTAGGTCTGCCCTAGACTCGAAGTTCTGAGAGAGAGGGCAGGTTTAACTGGGAATGTGGGTGCTAGGCCTTGGGGGACATGGATGAGGAAGGACTTGGTGAGGAGGGAGGTGGGCTGAGGAGTCCACCATGGAGACAAAGATGGCACCCAAGAGGGAAGAGGAGCAGGCAGAAAGGAAGCAGAAGACAGGGAGAGGGGGCTCTCCCCAGCTGAGTGGGTTCAGAGAGCCAAGGGGGGCGGAGGTTCCCGGCAACCAGAGAGCCGGTGCAGCAGAGAGCCGGTTCCCTAACCAGAAAGGGAGGGGCTTCTTTCTGAAGATTGGCAGGGTTTCTACCAGACCAGTTGGCTCCTCCAGGTCACACCGGCCCTGCCTTCTGCCTTCGGGCTCGGAGGCATTGCAGCCCCCATGCAGGTCATGGGCAGGTCTGCTCTCTGCAGGATTTCCAGGATGGGCTCTCCTGCTAACATCAGAAGTCCAGTCTTCCGCCAGGCTGCAGTCTCCCCACCCTCATTTAAGCTCCATCCTGGTATAGCCCCGTCCGTCCGTCCATCGGAAAACTCCTAGGCTCTGCCTCCAAGTAGAATCCCTTTGATTCTTTAAGGAGAAGGCGCACAGTTCCCTACGTCTGCCCTTTTCCAAGCAAGAAGAGTCCCTGCCCTTTAGCCTTTTCTGGATAGAGCGTGAGTTTGCAGGTCTGAGTTTGAGCCCCAGCTTGTCTTGCCTTCGGTGTAGCCTCTCTGAACCTCAGTTTAATTGCCTGCAAGATGGGTAGGACTCTACTCCTACAGGGATATTGTGGGGATTCGGTGGGATTATGTACGTGAAATACTTATCGCGGTGCCTGGCACACAGTAAGTGCTCAATAAACGGTAGTGTTTCTAACCTTTCCTGTAGATTTGCTTATAGATTCTCCATTCCCGTCCACATCCTTTCCACGCCTTCATGTCCCCTTTCACATCCTTTCTAGAGAACAGAATGCTGAAATAATTCAGCCAGAGCCAAAGGAACTCCATTCCTTGATCCCAGCATGCCTTCCGCTTGGCTTCTGAAGGGAAGCAGTTGGGCTTTGCTCACCCCTGGGCTCATAGTTGACACGCTGCCAATGCTTGATGAGTGAACGAATGATGTAAGTCAGTGGTTCTCTCACCCCGTGTAGAGACAGAGTCCTCGGGCTGAATGAAATTTTGTGTGATGCCCCAGTGAATGAAACAGAGAGGGGGTGCAGTGCTGGCTGCTGCTTCATCTGTAGAGGCCCGGACACTGCTCTCGGGAGGCGGTAGGGGGGACCCTCAGACACAGGATGTTGCCACTTCCTATTTAAATTGGGGAAGTGGATTGTAGGAAACAGGGCCCAGGCCTGTTGGGAACCCCTTTAGACAGTGGTGCTGTGAAGGCCCAGGGGCCACCCAAGCACCCCTCAGTCCACTCTCCGGTGGATTTTCACTCTGTCCCCATCCCTGCTTGGTTGCTGACCCCCAGTCCTGCTTCCAGAACATTACCCGAATTCCCTTCCGTTCCTGAGATCTTTCCTGAGCACTTGCTCTGTGCAGGCACAATGCTAGGCCGGAGCGGAGTGAGGGTAAGTCAGGTCCGGGCCCAACCGTGCTCACCCTCCTGTTTCCTTCCCTGGCGCCTTTTCCTCCTCCGTGCATTCTCCACACCAGATGGCCGAATGACCTTTCAGGAATGCGGTCTGGTCTCGTTGCCTCTGCCGAACCCTCTCAGGGCTTCCCTACGGCTCTCAGAGGGAAGGCCGGATTCTTCACCCTGCTCTTCAAGGCCCTCCTGGAGTGTCCTCTGACCACCTTGACTTGCCACCGGGAAGTTTCTCCCGGCTCCTGCTGCTGCGCCCGCCCTAGCTGTACCAACCTTGCTTCTAGAATGTGTGGGACTTCTTCCAGCCACAGTGCCTTTGTCCATGTCATGCTTACTCTCTGGAGCTCTCTCTCTCTCTTTTTTAAAACTGTTTATTTATTTTGGGAGAGAGAGAGAGAGAACCTCTGCTCAGTGCAGAGCCCGACATGGGGCTTGATCTCCTGACTGTGAGATCATGACCCGAGCCAAGATTAAAGGTTAGCTGTTTAACCCCTGAGCAGTCCAGGTGCCCCGGGAGCTCTCTCCCTTTAAAGCTACCTTCACAGCACATGGACAGACCTGCTTATCCTTCACCTTTGCTTTTCGGGAACGCCGGCCCCAAGCCCCCTGAGAACCCTACTCCTTTCCTTCAGAACACTTTTCTAGGATTGTGACTCTATGTTCTTTAGTGAGACTACTTGATAGATATGTTTCCCTCTGGCCTGTAAGTCCTCGAGAGCCAGGGCCTACCATTGATCACCTCTGCGTCCCCAACTTAGTGTCTGCCACATAGTAGGTGCTCATCAGTGTTGGTCAAGTCGAATTGTTCTGAAGCACCCAGGGCAAGCAGACGAGGCCACAGCTAGGCATGACCGTCTCTGTGTAGGGCAGAGGAAGACAAGGGCTTGGGAGAGGCATAGCTTGGGGTCAGAGGAGAGACAAGCTCCAAGAAGGGGACTCACTCTGCACCTCGGGTCCCAGGGAGGCTTCCCAGAAGAGGTGTTTCCAGTACTCAGGGCGTGGGTAGACGAGGCTGGCCATGTGGAAGGGGCTGGTGGGGAAGGGCTCAGGAAGGGGCGTTAAAAGGCAGGCAGGGTGAGGGGGCTTGACTCTGCTGCTCCAAGAACAGCCTCCAGAGCAGCCTCTTTTTACCTTGGTTTCCTCATCTGTAAAATGGGCATAAAACTGCAACTTATCCCTTAGGGTTGTCATGAGGATTGAACGAGTGAATGTGTGTAGTGTGCTGAGAACTGCCGGGCACACAGTCAGCCCTGTGTTTGCTATTATTATGATAACTTATCCCACAAAAGGAGTTTGGGTTATTTCCCCTCTGCGAGACTTTAAATGAGCCTCCGGAGTTCATACCTCCGGAGAACTGGGTATGTGTGGCAAGGGGCAGCCTTGTGTGGAACTGGGCGTCGCAGCTCATTCCAGGGAGAAGACTCGGGCATGCCTCTGGTCTGGGAGGAGGATGAGCACGCTGGGCTCGTGGACACTTTCACCCAGGCCTGCCTAGCCCTCTGGCTGGTGACACTAGGTCAGGCCTGAATGCCCCTCCCCCAGACCCACTCAGGGGTGGCGACGGCAGGGCCTTGAGGTGAAGGCTCAGAGGCCAGCGCAGCCCCTCGTAGTGTCCAGGCCTCTGAGTCCGTTATGATATGGGGCCGCCCCTGCCTTTCCCAGAGCTCTTTCCCCAGCCCCCATGTCTCCGCCCACCGGCCTTCCCTCCCCACCCAGATCTTTCCCTGGGAACCCAGATCCCTGACCCTGGGGACAGAGGTTGGGGGCTGGGCCGGGGCCTGGGAAAGGCCCTTATCTTGCAGAGAACCCGCAATGGGCGATGGCCTGTGAGATCGTCTTCACAGACCCAGGCTTGAGTCGTGGCTCTGCCTCTGACCCGGTGGGTCACCTCAGGCAGTTTCCCGAGCCTTTCAGAGCCTCAGTTTACTTTTCTGTAAAACGGACCTACCCAGCACCCGGAATACAAACGAGATAGTGCATGCAGTGCCCAGCGCACTGTGAGCGCTCGTTGCACAGAACAGCGTTGTTCGGGTGATGCCTTGGGCTCCCAGCCTGCCTGCCTAGGGCCTGAGGGGCCTGCCTTCCTACTGCCCTCTGCCCTCTCTGTCTGCACCTTTGCCTCTCCCCTGAGTGTGGGGTGCCAGGTTTTTCACACTCAAGATCTCTCTAGAGACCGCGCGAGTCTGCGGGAGCGTGCCCGTGTTGAGTAGGTACACTGCAGGGTGTGTATGTAACGGTGCTCGCGTGTGTCTGGTAGGCAGGACGTAGGTGAGCGTGCATAGGGGTGAGTGCTCATGCAAGCCTGGGCTTGTGCATATACACGTGACATGGTGCAGACAGGAGTGAGGTTGCTATATATTGGTGGGTGTTTGTACGGGGACACACATTACCATTAAAGGGACAGTTCGTGCGGGGGTGAAAGCATGGATCTGCGGGCTTTCATCCCAGCCCCGCCACTCTCTGGGTTGGTTAGCCAGCCTCTGCCTCACTTTCCTCATCTGTAAGATAATAATAATGGTACCTCTTCACTCAGCCTGTGAGGACTGAAGGAGTTAATACTCCTGAAGCATTTGCAGTCAAGCCAGGAAGTAGAAGCCATGGTAGCCGTTTGTCATTAAGCTCCACTAGCCCGATCGTAAGCCCCTTGAGGATAGGACAAGGTGTGTTTTGCTCACCACGGAATCCTCCTTGCCCTTACGCGTTGTCTGCAAATGGGAGGTGCATAAGGACCGTGAATGGCTGTAAGCCTGGGTGAGTGGTGAGGTTGTGTGGATGTGTTTGTCTGTGATGAGGTGTATGATGGGGAATGAGCATACGTGAGTGCACACGTGTGCATGTGCATGCGTGTGTGTGCGTGCATGTGTGTGTGTGTGCGCGCGCGCCTGTGTCTGCTCTGGCTGGGGCATCTCCAGTGCTTTCTGGAGCTCGGCTATTTCAGGAAGCCTCCAGTCTCCTCCTCCTTATGTAAATAAACATGACAGATCCCATTGCCTGTACCAGTGCGGGGAGGTGGGGGAGGCTCCGGGAGTGGGTGGGAGCCTGGAGGCGGCAAGCTGGGCCAGAGGGGTGTGCTTGCGTGTGCGTGAGTGCGTATGTGTGCGCGCGTGTGTGTAGCTGGCCTCGCAGGCAGGAGCCGTGTGCAGGAGGGAGTTTGTGGGGACACGGGAGGGGCGGGCTCAGCCCTGCCATGCCGGCTGCTGGCCTCGGGGGGAGGAGGAGGAGGAGGGGCAGGAGGAGGGGAACTGGCGGCTAGGGTGGCTCGGTGACGAGGCCAGCCGGCCAAACGAAGGTGGCCGTGCTGCCCGCTGCCTGCGATGGGGGGACAGATCACCCGGAGCGCTCTCCACGGTAAGACCCCAGCTGATGCCAGGGGGTCTGCCCATTCCCAGCCTGGGGACCACCTGGGGAGGCTGGATCCCGGGACACTCGGGTGAGGGCATGATCATCCCCCTGCCTCTTCATTCCTTGGTGGGCTCTGGGGCCGGAGGAGGGGGCGCCTTCGGATGGTTGGCACTGGGGTGGGGGAAAGGAAGGGAGCCTGGAGAAAGCAGGAAGAGGTGGGCTTTCTCTGGCAGCCGGCAGAGGTCAGGCAGCTAAGTCTTCCCACAGAGTCTTGTTGTCTTCTCACCTTCCTGGGGAGCTGACCAGCCCTGACATGGGATGTGAGGCCCTGGGTCTCCGTATCCCCCTCTCCTAGAACTGGGGCAAACCATAGTTAGACAGCTGGGGGGACCCATCTGTAGTCCTGGGATGCAGGCCATGGAGGTCAGTGCTGAGTTCCATGATGGAGACGTGGAGAGATGTGTGGGCACACACGTGTGTGCATGAGTGTGCGTGTGTGCCTGCGCTCACAGGGCGCATTGGAGGTACCTGTGGGTGTGTACCCGTGCTCATAAGGATGAGCAAGTGACAGCCCCCCACGTTGCCTGACCTCAGTTCTCAAAGTGAGTGCTCTGCTGGGGAGGCGAGTGAACTTCTGACCCCTGGGGTTTACGTCCACGGTCAGACGGATGGACAGGCGGGCAGGCGAAGGGGTGGAAAGGAGGAACACTGATTGGCTCCCTCCCTGCGGAGCTGCCCCGGCTCCTGTCCCCTTAATATGCCTGGCTCGAGCGTTGTGGTCTTGGGAGTAACACGGCCGAGGTGGCACCAGACCCAGCAGGGAAAGACTTCCCAGAGACTTGTTTTGTCATCGTGGGGCCCCAGGAGCTGGGGTTTCTGTGCAAACTGGCTGGTGCTGGAACAGTGTGGGCTGACCTTGGGCAGTCCCCACCACACTCCCCTGTGTCCCCTGCTCTCCCCCCTTAGATGGGGCATTAGGAGATGGGGCAGCCTCCATCTGCTGAGTCCAGTGGGCAATAAGGAACCTGGGTGAGGCCCAGGAAGGAGGGAGGGTGGTGGCCGGAGCGATCGGGGAAGCTGTGGCTGGGACTGGTGACCAGGTGGCTTCTTCCTTCCAGGCTCTGGACTTTGAAAGAGTAATTTCTAATTAAAAAAGAAAAAGGCAGGAAAGGAGACATGAGAAAAGCAAGTCATTGGCTCTCTTAGAAGGAAATAAATGTTGTCCTGGGCCTGGAGGGTAAGTGACAGATGGAAGGTCCTGGAAGACATATAATCCGGAGCCGGCCGGCGGCCCGGGCCTTGGCCTGGGGCTCAGCCTAGGCTGACCTGGGCCTGGCCCTGCATGTCTGTGGCGTGGGGGCTCCTCTCAGGGATCACTGGCCCCAGCGTGGCCTGTTGGCAGAGGGTCTGAGCAGCCTGGCATTTTTCACTGGAATCAGACTTGGGCAAGCCTGCGGCCTGGGGAGGACAGAGAGGCCCTCAGGACAGACCCAGGACGCAGCATACTATCCTCCAGCTGCCTTGGAGCCCAGGCAAGACCACTGGGGACAGGATATGGCCTTCGAGGGCTCCTGCTGTGGAGTAGATAGACATGTGATATAGTGAGGCCAAGTGTCTTTCGGAGCCTCGGTTTTCTCACCTGTTAATGGGCTCATATTAGTACCCTCCCCACAGGATTATTGTGAGGATTATGTGGGACAGTATGAATAAGGACTGAGCATGGGGAAAGCCAAAAGGGCTTGGAAAAGCATTCTGAGGCCAGGGTCATAGTCCCTCCCTCTCCCCCGGGACGGGAGGATACTTGGGGTACGCAGAGAACTCGAGGAGCGGGGCATCCAGGCTGGGTGGACGTTGGTGAGTGCTGATCAAATGCCTCATCTGCTTTACCCTCCTTCCCCCCAACCGCGCCCTCAGTCAGCACCACCCTCCTTAGGCTGGGTCCCCCGCCAAGCTGGCCCTGACCGCTGCCTCAACTTACCAACAACACGAGTAGGAGAGGGGAGTTGGTGGTTGCGGAGAGGGCGTCTTTGCCCGTGTCACATGGCCCCTTAGCCGGAAGCTCTGCGTGCACGTCCTCACATGTCCTCACCTACATCCACAGCTGCTCAGGCCCACACCTATGCACTGGCTGTCCCGGCGGCGGCGGCTTTACCTCTTCCTGGGAGGCATGTTGGGGGAAGTGGGAGATTCCGGGGTATTGCTCCTTCCTAGGGGCGCCCTCTGCCCGCACCTGACTCCCTAGGAATAGTTACACACTTCTCGATTGTATTTTCACCGTGGGCCTTGGGATTTGAGTTTGGCGTAAACTGAAGGTTATGGATTGCTGGGTGACAGAGGTGAGGGGATGTGACAGAGAGTGGGTGTTTGTGGACATGTTTTGGCTGTCTTTGTTTCTGGTGTCTGTGGATGGTGTATGTGTGTTTTGGGCCTCTGTGTGTGTACCACGTGATGTGTACGTATCTGTCTAATCTTTAAGCGATTTCATGTTTTGCCTTCGTTTCCATGTGTGGAAGCCCCATTTGTGTTACTCTGTGCCTGGGACACGTCCTTGTTATTCTGTAGATAGATGTCCGTGTTTCTGCATGAGGGGTGTGTGTGTGTGTGTGTGTGTGTGTGTGTGTGTGTGTGTGGGCTGGTGGTGAGGAGTCGGGCTCCTCTGGGACCAGCCTGGCAGGAGACCCATGGGAAAAATTAATTCCCATTTGGAAAATGGTTTCGGCAGTTACATGCTTGATGTCTTTCATCAGGCAGATTTCCAGAGCGGCTCCTGGTCTTGAGGGCAGGATTGGGGGCAGGCGGCGGAGAGCACCGAGGGAGGCAGCAGCAATACTGATGGGCCTCTCCTGCCCTTCCCTCTTCTCTCTTTGCCGTCCTCCTTCACCTGCTTCAGTGCTCCCCCACCAGCAAGGATAGGCCCAGTGCTGAGGGGCTGACGTGCAGATGACACACACACATTCACCCAGACGTATGTGTCACCCCTGGGTTGATCTCTGGACCAACCAACCCTAGATGCTGGGGTGCAGGGACTTGAGAGATGGTTCCCACTCTGTCCTTCCACAGAGGGGGATGCTGTGGCCCAGAAGGGGAAATGGTTGGCTGAGGTCATGGAGCTGGCGACGTCGGGGGAAGCCAGGCCTTGTCCCTTCTGCAGTTGACTCCCCACTTCTCCTCCTTGGGTTCCTTAATTCTCAAATGGGCAGCAGAGGAAAGGGCATCCTGTGGCCTTCTGAGACCTGGGATTAGCACAGAAGGAGCCGCCCGTCTCCTGGCAGCGGCTCTGGATTGGGCCAAGGTGAGCTCACAGGTGTGGTGGCTCAGCTTGATCTGACTTAATCCTGCTCCGTGCCTGGAATCCAGTGAGCACCCAGCAGATCCTTAGTCACTGGGTAAGAGGGAAGGGGTACAGGCCCTGGGTGGCTGGACCACGTGGCAGTTGGAGCTGCGGGTGGCGGCAGGGGGCAGGGCAGGTGGGACGGAGCTGTCAGGGACGGTTTCAGGGATGTGAGACCTGAGCTGGGCAGCGAGGCCAGGCAAGGCTAGAGAGGAAGGGGACGGTGGGGCAGGTGTTCTTGGTGAGAGTTTGAATCCGGTCCACTGGCCACGTGACTTCGAGTCAGTCCCTCCACCTGAGTCTCAGTGTCCTCTTCCATACATTGGGGACGGTAAGGTTTACCCTGAAGGTTGGTAGAAAGGATTAAGTAAACTAATGAGCATTAAGTGTGCCCTGTGCACAGGAAGCACCCTACGAATGGATGTGTTTCTATGAAGGTTTCCATGGAGGCTCCTCCAGGCCTCCATATGTTCGTGAGTGTGTACACACACACACGCACCTGGCTGCCTCTAAGGACCAAGAATATCTCTGTGCCCTCCAGCCCTGATGGGTACCTGGGACAGAATGTTCCTAGATGCTTGCGTCCACCATCAGGCATGCCCGCTGGTCATGTGTGTTCATGCATGCACACGTGAATGAGTATGGATCTGTGCAAGGGGAGCTAAGGGTGATGGTCTTTGTGGTGTGTGGATTTATGTGACTGAGCCATGCTTCCGGCTACAGCCCTACCTCCTCTCAGGCCTGGCCTGGGGACTTTGGGGAGGTGCTGGGTAGACAAGGACCTGGAGCTGAACCCAAAATAGTTATCATCTGGAATCCCCTTCTGGAATCTTGGGGTAGGATGGGAGTAAGAGGAAAGGAGGGCTGGTCCCCTCCCAGCAGTGAGGAATGGGGAGGCACAGCCGTAAGCACATCTGGCTGCTGGAAATGTCAGAGACTGGATGTCACAGAGGGAGTGAGAACAAGGCTCAGTGTGGAGATGAGCTTGGTGACATAGGTGCCAATCTTTCCTACTCCATGCCACCCTCCTTCACCCAGCTTTTCATGATGGATTCATTCAGACTTTCAGGGAGCAGCAGGGCCTGCCGTAGGCATAGCCGGGACTCTAGGGGAGATGATAGGCATGGTCCCTGACCCTGAATCACATGGGGGTTGCAGAGGTCATGGAGAAACCAACTAGAGTGGACTGGAAGGGTCATGTAGTAGAGAGAGGATGCTGGCCAGCTAGCTGGGGCTCACTGAAGGCAGCTTGACAGTGCATTATCTGAATTCAGAAGCTAGTTCTGTCACTTACCAGCTATGTGATCTTGGGCAAGTTAGTACCTCTCAGAGCCTCTGTTTCCTTATCTATAAAGTGGGACTAACTGACAGTGCATTGCTGCATAACACATCTATTGCTGTACTGCAAATTACCCCCCAAAGTTAGTTGGTTTAAAACAACAAACATCCCATTACCTCAGTTTCTGTGGGTCAGGAATCTTGACACAGGTTAGCTAGATGCCTCCAGCTTAATGTCTCTTGGGAGATTAAGGTCAAACTGTTGGCTGGGGCTGTGGTCTCATCTGAAGGCTTGCCTGGAGGGGCATCTATATCCAAGCTTACTCACGTGGTGATTGGCAGCCCTTGGTCCCTTGTCACATAGGTTTCTGCACAGGGTTATCTCGAGACATGGAAGCTGGCTTTCCCCCAGGGAGAAACCAAGAGAGGCCAGAGAGAGTAACCGAGATGGAATCCGAAGGCTTTTTGTACCCTGTCTTGGGCGTGCCATCCTGTTACTTCAGCAGTGTTCCATTCATTAGGAGCAGTATTCCATTCCACTCCACACCCCGGGGGCAGAGGTTGCAACCGGGAGTGACTGCCAGGAGGCAGATGTGTGGATCATTGGGCCGCCTTAGAGGCTGCTTCCTCCAGACACCTGCTTCCCAGGAACCGAGACAGGGAGCAGAGCTTGTATGTGAAGGGCATCTGAAGCAGCATCTGAGACCAAAGGAAGAACCAACTCTCATGATGTTCCTTGTCTCCTTTTCCCTACAGGCAGGTGGGAGCTGTTGAAGGTTCTTAGGCATGTAGTGTGGGATCTTGGTGCTGGGCAGTGGAGGGAGCTGTCCTTTTAGTCCCCCTTTCTCTGGTTTCTCCATAGGACACCAGAAAGGGCAGGGCACGGAGTAGGTACTCCCTGGACACTTGCCGATTGGTCAGTGGATCGAATCAAACGGTGGCAGTTTGTTCAACAATTTGCATTGAGCCCCCGCTCTGTGCTCTGAGCTAGGCACTGGGCAAATAGCGGTTTCTGCCCTCCGGAGGCTTAGGGTCCACCAGCGAGACAGAAATAACCCTGCAGCCTTTTCTTGCTGGAAAGCTGCACCCAAGCGCACGGAAAATGATCCAAGTGACTCTTCTCAACTCCCAAGGATGGCACGCACCCAGAGCCATTCTGGGTGTGGAGAAGACAGATCGGTACATTGCCTACAGTGGGTCCCTCAGGGCATTTGCGCTTAATTCTGTGGAGGAACCGGAGCTGAGAGAGGCTACTTGGGTGCTGGATGCTCCGTTAGGGGTTTGTGGGCAGAATCCCTGGGGGTCCATAGCAGGGCCCTGAATCTGGTCCGGGGGAAAGTGGGCTTTAAAATCAAGGCCTAAAGGGGCACCTGGGTGGCTCAGTTGGTTAAGCGTCTGACTTTGGCTCAGGTCACGATCTCATAGTTCGTGGGTTTGAGCCCTGCATCAGGCTCTGCACTGATAGCTCAGAGCCTGGAGCCTGCTTTAGATTCTGTGTCTTCCTGTCTCTTGCCCCTCCCCCACTTGTGTTTGTTTTTTTTTTCTCTCTCTCTCTCAAAAATAAATGAATAAACATTGAAAAGGAAATAAATGAAAAAATAATCAAACTCTAAAGAATGAGTGAGAGAGAGGCAGGTACATAAGTGGAAAGGAGGATGGAAAGGTTCCTAGCAGAGAAATGGGATTGGACCAAGCCTGGAAGCAAGAGGTGAGTGAGGGAGGTGAGACCCTTTAAGGACCCCAGAGAAGTTCACAGCTGCCCTGTTTGACAATCATCTCTCCCACCCAGGCCCCCTCTCCACCTGCACTTCCACCCTTCAAACCGGCTCCCACAGTCTCTCCCCCAGAGAGAGCCCTGTGCAGTCACGCAGTCCAGGATTAGGGCATTTGGGATAAGAGAAAACAGGGGTGTCCGGGCTGAGAAGAGCAGGTCATTCCCTACAGGGGTGTTGCTGCTTTTAGAAGAAAAAAATAAGACCTTATGCTGGGACCAAGTGTTCAAGTTCGCAAAACTCTTCCGCATCTATGAACTCACTGGGTCCTCACAACAACTTGGGGAGATGGGCAGGGCACCTATGGTGGCCCTACGTTTTACAGAGAAAGAAATCAAGGTCAGAGAGGTGAAGTGACTTGCCCAAAGTCACAGAGCATGTCTGTGACATGGCCAGGGTTTTGAACCCAGGGCCTCCTGACACTAGGGTTCATGTTCTTTGTCCTCTGACCCTTATTATCCGGAGAGTGAGACAGGCCCCCTTCACAGGAGGTGCAAACGACTATACTGGCCCTGGTGTTCGGCCCACAGGCTCAGAACAAGGCGATTCTGAACACGGTGAGATTCCATCTTGAAAGATGGTTGGGAAGTGAAGCGAGGTGGGAGAGGGAAAGAAGGCATGCGTGGCGGGGGGGGATAGCTTGAGCAAAGGTGTGGAGGTACGAGAGCACAGACTGATGTCAGTAGCAATAATAGTTATTATTGTTATAGAATAAGTATTAATAACTTAATCTTTCTTCATTATTAATACAATTAATAGCTGCTAAATAATAATAATAGCAATTATTATTTTAGCAACCACCTACTGGGTTAGTTTTAAGATCCCATGAAGGGGCGCCTGGGTGGCTCAATCGGTTGAGTGGCCGACTTCAGCTCAGGTCATGATCTCATGGTCTGTGAGTTCGAGCCCCGCGTCGGGCTCTGTACTGACGGCTCAGAGCCTGGAGCCTTCTTCAGATTCTGTGTCTGCCTCTCTCTCTCTCTGCCCCTCCCTGCTCACGCTCTGTCTCTCAAAAATAAATAAACATTAAGATCCCATGAAGAAGATCTGCCATGACCCCATTTTACAGATGAGAAAAGCAAGGCTCCAGAGGTCTTACAGTTAGTGACAGAGCTGCTAGGTTTGGATCTAGGCTCTTTACTCTGGCTGGGTAACTCTACTTCTGAGGACCTGTGTCATAGCAGCGTAATGAAGACCCTGCCTGTTAAGTCACACAGAGGTCGGTCATTGTCATTAGTATTGCTCTCTCCCTGTCTCTCCTTGGCAGCCCACTGCAGCCCGGCCTGAGCATCCGGGGCTCTGCCAGGATGGTCCTGGGGCAGAGTGTGGCCGGCGCAGTGGGGAGGTCACTCTGGAGGTTGCGTTGCATCGGGGCATCTCCCCCTGGGACCCCACCAAGAGGCAGGAATGTGGTCCAGAGCTAGCTGAGGGTCACCTGGAAGGCAGGCTAGGCTTGTGTCTGGCACCTCATAAATGCCCAGGAGGAATGGCCGTGGGGGGGAGTTTCCATTGTGTCAGCAGCAGCCTCGCCCGAGGGGGGGTGCCCCCACTGTGGCTCCTGAGAAGCTTATAAACCTGTCACTGATGGGGGCCTCCCCGAGCGCTCTGCTGGGAGCCAGATGGTGAGACTGGGGCTCCACCCAGGACCACTGGCTGCCGGGGAAGTAGCGTCCTAGCATCTCGAGGGCCTTTGCTGTGGCTGCTCCCCTAGCTGGGACTGGCCAGCGCCTCCTCCACACAGCCTGCCACCTTGGATTCACGGGAAAAATGGGCTCTAGTATTAGATGCTGAGTAGGGTAAAGGACCCCTAAATAGCACCAGAAGGCCGGGGTTCAAGTCCCAGGTCTGCCACCTGACTGCCGTGTGAACTCAAGCAAGCTGGTTAACCAATCTGAATCATAACTCATCTGTAGAATGGAGACCTCAAGGGTCATAGTGTCTGTCGAAGTGCAGGGAGGGAGCCCTTTTGGATGATGTAGGGAAGAGGCCTTGCCCTTAGCCACCCCTCTGGCCCTTGATACCAGAGCTGTGCTCAGGGTTAATTCCCAGTCTGCTTCCTCTCCTTCCTCCCCACCGGACCCTAATGCCAGCTGAGGTGGAGGAGGGAGATAGCAGGCAAAGACAGCAGGGGTTGGGAGGTGGTGAGCACCTTGGTCTGGACCACCATGGACCACCATGTTGGACACCTCGGAAGGCACGATTCCTTATAGTCCGTGCAAACGGCGCCCCCTGGAGGCATGCGGGGCAGAGCCTCTGTGGCTGTGTGCGGAGGCCCTGGCCCTGGTTCAAAGAGAGGGGATGAGACCCCACTATGGCCCTGGTGGCAAGGGAGGGCAGGAGTGGGCGGAGCCCAGGGATGCTTCTTTCTCAGGTGGGATCAGCAGGTTAGATGTGGGGTGCTCAAAGACTCCACTGGGGCCTGGGAGCATGGAGGGCCGGTGGGTTAGAGTCAGGAGTTCAGCTGGGGTCTGCCAAGTAGCGGGTGACCGCGGTCACTTGGAGATACCCAGTAGGCCAGAGAGGGTTTTCACATCATCTCCACAGAGATGGCACGGTGGCTTTGATTACTCAGAGCTGAGTGCAGAGAGAAGGGGCAGAGGACAGCGCCAGAAGCTACCCTGTGGGCAGGAGGAGGCAGGCACAGGGTTTCGCGTGTCTAGAAACCAGCAAAGGTGCTTTGCACCTGCCAGAATGCTCCCCTAATACCCACTCCAGAGGTTTAAGGCTGAGAGCGGCAGGCCCGAGCAGGCTTTCGGGTCTCCTGGTACATGGTCCCAATCCTAGGCACTGTCTGCGGGGGTAACGGGGGCTGTGGCAGTCAGAGATCGCGGCCTCCCTTTCCGCCATCTCAGTGAAGACCTCATTTGTTAGTTGTTGTTGCTTTTGGGGTATTCTTTATGGACAGTAACAATCATTCTCTTTAAGTGTATAGTTTGGGGAGTTTTGACAAGTGTGTAAGTTGCGTGAGCGCTGCCACAGTTAAGCTAGAACATTTCCATCACCCTGAAAACTCCGTCTGTGCCCCCGTGTCTTCCTCTTCCCCAAACTCCAGTACCCACTGGTCTTTCGAGCCCCACAGTTGTGCCTGTTCCGGCATCCTACAAACGGAATGAGAGCCTGTGCAGCCTTGGAGGCTGGCTTCTCTCACTCAGCGCGGTTTTGAGCCTCCTCTTTGTTATACTGTTACTGTTCATGTTCTTGCAGAGTGGGATTCACTGTGCGCATGCACTGTGTTTTACACCCAGCCCCCTGTAAGGGTAACTAACGTAGGAAGGTGGTTTGCGTTTCTGTTTTGGTGGCACACACATGTGTATCATGAAAACAACGTAATAGAATTCCAGGTATTCCCCCCGTGTGCTCCTTGTGGTACACAGATGAATAGTTTTTTCCATATTTTACCAGATTGTGAGCATATTTTATTATATTTTTTAAGTTTATTTATTTTTGAGAGAGAGAGAGAGCAGGGAAGGAGCAAGGAGAGAGGGAGAGAGAATCCCAAGCAGGCTCCACACTGTCAGCACAGAGCTCCCCACAGGGCACAGACTCACGAACTGCAAGATCAAGACCTGAGCTGAAATCAAGAGTCGGACACTTAACTGAGCCACCCAGGCGCCCCAGGGGTGAACATATTTTATTGTGCATTAAAAAAAATGTGTCCAGCACACCAAATCCATGCTTTCTTGGCTATTTAATGCCTCGTGGCTAAGACACAGACCTTGCTGTTGCGTTGCCTGCGTTCGACGGCTGGAGCCTCTTTCTGCCAGCTGCTGGCAAGTGTGACCTCGGGCAAGTGCTTCATCTCTCTGAGGCTCAGATTCTTCATCAGTAGCATGGGCTGGTCATGTCCCCCCATCTCGGTTAAGTTTGCCGTGAGGACGGAAGCTGAGAGTGTAGGTAAAACTCCCCGTTCAGAGCCTGGCGCCTAGCAGCACTTGGCCGCTATTATGATTAGATGCATATGGCCCTGTGCGCTGGGTGTGTGATTTATGGGTACTGTTCTGTACGTCCCTGTGTGCACGAATACGTGTGTGTGCACAGGACATGTGTAAATGTGGGGCTCCTGGCCTAAGGCTTAAGGGAAGGCCTAAGTCTCGTCGGGGCTGGATTACCTCCTAGTACTCACAGGTATGTGTGTGCCCATGAAGGTGCCTTTCTGAGGCCACACGTCAGGGTGTACATTGTGTCCCCAAGGTCCAGGGTTTCCTTCTCCTTCCTTCTCCGTCTTTCTGCTGTCAGCCAGGGCGGTGGGCCTGTGCTACCCTCGCCCGCCCAAAACCCCGCCTGTGGAATGGAGGCCCAGGGGAATGGTCCTTCCAGGGCCTAGGTGTCTGGTCCCTCGGTGTCTCCACCATATTTGCCCAGAGCTGGTGTTTTCTGGGTCTTTATGCAGGACTGTAGGACCCCCGCCCCCAAGATGGGTGGGAAGGAGAGGAAGCCTTCTGAAGGAAGCTGAGGTCCTGCGTTCGGTCCATGGATTCTGAGCGGAGGCTGGGAGAGAGGCCCGCCGGAGAGCTCAGCCCTAAGCTGCTGGGCTCAGCAGGTTTAAAAACTGCTTCATTGAATCATGTTGACATATGCTTAACCACATGTGTTGAGAGTGTATAATTGGGTGGGTTTTTACATCTGTATACACCCATGAAACCATCACTACAAGCCAGATGGCGAAACACTCCCCTGTGCCCCTTGGCAATCCCTCCCCGTCTCCTCCACCCTTCCCAGGTAACCTCCACTCTACTTGTTATCACTAGAGCTTAGTGTGCATTTCCTAGACTGGGACAAATGGGACAGGGTGTGGGCAGGGCGGGGGGCAGCGGTTGAAAGGAACAGAAGCCCTGTTCCTTTCCATGCATTGTGTTTGCTTATCTTTAAAAACGGGCTTATTTCACTCAGGGTAATTATTTTGAAATTCATGTTGCTGCTCATATCAGTAGTTCATTCCTTGTTTACCACTGAGTAGTATTCCATTGGAGAGACCTCCCACAATCTCTAATCCACTTACTATAGTTTTTGAAACCAAGAGTCAAGCTGTGTCTGAAGCTGGCCTGATCCCGGGGGCACCTCTCCCAGGCAGGGCACCTGTAGGTCACCTGTAGCCATGCCGTGCCCTTCACTGCAACTGTCTCCTTCCCTGAAATGACCTCCCCTGCTCCGCACTATCCAGGGCCCGCTCAGCCTCTTCCAGGTAGCCTTCCCAGACTGACTGGGTCTTCTCTATGCAATTCTCGCCTTTATCGTGTGGTGGTTTTCAAAGGCCTTGAGCACTGTTCTGTGATTCTAGTCTTTCCTCCTCCTCCTTGCTGCAGCCCTACCTCCACGCACAGGAGGTCTGCAGCCATGGACTGTGGACTCTCGGGTCTGGGCCCTCTGGGAAGAAGGAAGCAAAGATGCAAAGTGATGTAAAGTGATGCAAACACGGCCTGCACTGAAGGCGGGGCCTTTCCAGCTCAGGACATTCCTCTCTCCATCACCCTTCCCTCCCAGTCTTCCTCTCCTTCCTGGAAGCCTCTCCGCCCCTTTGGGAGGCCTGATGAGGACTGGGCTTCCTGCATTATTAAATCACTGCCATGGACGAACCCATCTCTGAAACATCCCAGAAGGCCTCCGTCACATTCTGTGGTTTCCTACTTCCCCACCTCCGTCTTCCCCGTCCTCCGCGTCTCTCTGTCCTCATGTTGATGGCATGGGCAGGGGCTGCCTTTCCTAATGGATGGGACACAGATCTTGGGGAAGAAATGAAGGTCCCCACTTCCTTGCCCCCAAGTGCCAAGATTGCATGAACACTCCCAGCCGACACGCGTCTTAGAGCCGCAGGGTGGAGGCCACCCGTTGTGCTGGGGCAGGCAAGTGACTTCCCTAAGGTCACACAGCCAGTTAGTGACAGATACAGGCCACCGATACCTCGTCCATGTTCTTGCCCCTCTCTGCTCTGTCTCCTGGACACCAGCCTCACATGCCAGTGGCATGCCTTCTCCTGGACCAAGCCCTGTCCTGGCCTCTATCCCATTTTGGAGTGAGGTAGAACAGTGTGTGGGAGAAAGCAGCATACCTCCCTGGCCAGAGGTTCTTAGGCAGATCTGGGTTCCGTGAGGAAGCCTGGGTGCAGAGGCCCACCTGTGTGCAAGCTGTTGTGAGCATGGGTGGCGTAAAGCAGGGAGGCGGCCTGGGGCGGAGGGAAGTGGCCCCGAAGGAGGGAAGCGGCGGGTGTGGTCCTGGGGCTGCTGCTGCAGAGGCTGCTGCACCCACCTTTCTGGTCTCCAAGGACAGCCCCGTGGTCACGTGTTCCCCGCAGCTCAGCCTCGTCAGCCCAGCTCCCATGCCCTCTCTTCCTCCTCCCCACCTCCAGGAGGCTTTCCTGAGCAGTGACCTGCCCGTCCATCCTTTCGGCACTTGTCACCGTCTGCCATTTTTATTGTGAGTCCTGTCTGGGTCTTATTTCCTTTCCTGGACTGGTGTCATCTTGAGAACAGGATCCATGTTGGTTTCATGCCTGTATGTCCAGTGCCTAGGACGGGGCTTGGTGTTCAGCAGGTAGATAATGAATATTTGCTGAGTAAAACAAACGACGGTGGTGGTGCGTGGCAGCGTGCGGCGGTGGGTGTTGGTAGTAGATGCTGATTTATCACAAGGGTGGATGGTGGAAGCCAGATGGTGGGAAATACTAGTGAGTGGCAGGAGATGGTACCTGACGGTGGGTGGCTGGCGATGCGTGAAGGACCGGGGAAGATGGTGATAGACACTAAATGGTGGTAGATGGCGAAGTGGGGCGTATCAAGAGATGGCCACAGGTGGCCCGAGGTGGCGGTGGATGAGTGGCAGTGGTGGTGGACATCCCGGGCGGTGGGCAGCTCCTGCTCTGCCCAGCCCTCCGCCCCTCCGGGCGCCTCTGCCACACTCTCTGACGTTGCAACCTGTTCCTTTGCAGACTCCATCGGGGGCCCCTTCCCTGTCCCCTCTCACCGATGCCACCACAAGCAGAAGCACTGCCCTCCGGTGCCGCCCGGCGGGGGGCTCCCGGCCACACCACTGCTCTTCCACCCGCACACCAAGGGCTCCCAGATCCTCATGGACCTCAGCCACAAGGCCGTCAAGAGGCAGGCCAGTTTCTGCAATGCCATCACCTTCAGTAACCGCCCAGTCCTCATCTACGAGCAAGTCAGGCTGAAGGTGGGCCCCCCACACCCCCATCCCTGCTCTCTGCACCTCCCTGGGCCTCGAACCTTCTCTCTCAGCACCGCCTTCTGTTACGGCCATGACTACACCCTGCCCTTCTCTTGCCTCTCTGCCGCCCCTTCTGCTCTTCCTCCTCCTCCTCATGCTCTTCCCCCTTCCTACTCCTTTCTCAACCTTCCCTGTGTGACAAAGACCCAGGGAGAGGAGTGGCCATGGGGACCACAAGCTGTCTCACTAGACAGTGGGAAGGCTCCCAGAGGAGGGGAAGAAGGACAGCTGGGCGGTGTGACTCCCCATGGGGGTCTGCCCGGAGGCGCACACTCCCTCCCCTCGGGCCCTTGACCCTGGTGGGGGTAGGGGGTGGGGGGCGGGCCGGGGTGCTGTCTGAGGCCCTCTCCTCCGCCCAGATCACCAGGAAGCAGTGCTGCTGGAGCGGGGCGCTGCGCCTGGGCTTCACGAGCAAGGACCCCTCCCGCATCCACCCCGACTCGCTGCCCAAGTACGCCTGCCCCGACCTGGTGTCCCAGAGCGGCTTCTGGGCCAAGGCGCTGCCCGAGGAGTTTGCCAACGAGGGCAACATCATCGCTTTCTGGGTGGACAAGAAGGGCCGCGTGTTCTACCGCATCAACGACTCGGCCGCCATGCTCTTCTTCAACGGGGTCCGCACGGCCGACCCGCTCTGGGCCCTGGTGGACGTCTACGGCCTCACGCGGGGCGTCCAGCTGCTCGGTGAGTGCCCGCCCCGCTGCCCCTTCCATGCAGGACGCGCCTCCGGGTGCCGAGGTTCAACGCCGCTCCATCCCGTCAGGCACGGGGACCCCTCTCCCGCTGGCAGGGCCCCAGGGCCAAGAGGGCACCGGGAGAGCTCAGGGAGCCTTGGTATGCCCTGCAGGGTGCGCCTGTCCTTCGAACCCACGGCTGGGGCGAGGGGCGCCCGGGTGGGATTTCTGCCCCCCAGGGCCCCTCAGGTTGTGCCTTGGAGCAGTGCCCAGCCTTCATCATAAACAGCAGCCTCCAAGACCGCAGCTCCCAGGAAGTAGTGAATATCAGTCTTCGAAACCACAGTTTAATGAGCACTTACCAGGAGCCGGGTACTTCATTATTGCCGTCCTCATAGCATCCTGGGAGGCAGATTCTATTATGCGCCCCCTGGAGGCAAGACTCAGGCTCAGGGAGAGCCTCAGGCTTCCTGATTCGGTGGCTGAGTTGGGACCAGAATCCAGGTCACCCGGCTCCTAGTCCAGGATCGCTGTCACCTTGCTCGCTCGTGCGCGTACGTAGACTCTGGGTACAAGTCAGCTCCCGGGCAAAGTGGCCGTGTCTCCAGACAGAGCCCACATTAGCCTCAGCTTTCCCATCTAGAAAATGGGCGGTTGGGAAGATGAAGTTAAATTAAAGAGGCTGTGAGTAGAGTGGCCAGCACGGTCCTGGGTATCTGGTCAGTGCTCAGCCTGTGCGTGCTCTTCCCACCTCCCACCCTGCCCCCATCTCCCCGCAGGGAAAAATGCCATGGAGGTGGTTGGAAGCTTTTTTTTTTTTTTTTTTTTTCCTTTCTGGCTTCAGAGCCTAGAAACAGTGAAGCTCTTTTCAAAACACCTTTATTTGAGTAAAAAGGACAGTGAAAGTAAAAACAAGTGAGTAATTGTCGGAAGCCTTTCTGTTGAGTTCCAAACATCAGGAGGCTGTTTTTATTAATTAACAGTTTGGGAACTTTCTGTTTTTCAACTCAGTAAAGTGTTTCTGCGTTCACATGGACAAGTTAAGAGCCTGAAAGCAGGCTCTTCCAAGTCTTCATATGTGGAGAAGGGAGCCGAGGCCGCCCAGGGATAATTCCCTTTGTGAAATGGGTGCAGGACAGGGCCTCTACCTCCCAGCAAGGAAGGGCACTGGTTATGCCCCTGGGCTCCAGAGTCAGAGTGACCCGGGTGGGATCCTGGCCTCACCCTCTACTAGCTGTGGGACTTCAGTTTCCTTATCTGTAAAATAGAGGTAGGGAAAAAAATACATACCTGTTTTCAGGGTTCTTTTGAAGGCTTAAAGGGTGGAGTTACGTGGAGCACCTTACACGTAGTAGGTATAACGACTGTCAGTCACCCTCGCCCATCCTGGAGAGGTGAAGCTTAACCCGAGGTTCAAGTGAACACCTTCCCGCTGCTATGATATCCTTAGGGCCTCACACTTTGAGGCACTGGAGTCCCAAAGCCTGAGTGTGCGCTCCAGCCTGGACACTTCTGTCTGGGCCTCAGTCTTCTCATCTGTAAAGAGTTTGTGAATACTATGGCTTAGCCCAGGGCTGGGCCATAGTGGGGAGACAGAAGTGTCTCCACTCTTGAAAAAGGTTATAGCCTTGTTGGGGGGGGGTTGGTAAAGGAAGTGGGGGCAGCATTCTTGCTTTCCCCTTTCCTAGCAAAGAATGTCTTTTCCTACCGTCCACCCCCCCCCCCAATCCCATTCTGGCATTAAGGGCCAGCTCAAAAGCCGCCTCCTCCCTGAAGCCTTCCAGAGCTGAGTTCTCTTCTCCGTTTCTCGTGTTCCACCACATGTGCTTCTCTTGGCACCGAGGCGTTGGCTGAGCCTTGGTCCAGCCATACACCTTGCACAAGACAAGGGAAGGCTTGGAGGGTGAATCCATTTTTACCCCACTGGGTTTCTCTCCAGAGTGGGACCTTGTGTCTGGGGTGTGGAGGACCCCGGGGATTATTTGGAGGGTTGGTAAGGGAGATTGGTGGGAAGGTTAGCTTGGTAGATGAAGGAAAGTGGCTGGGACTGAGGTAGACCCAGCTTTGCTGTCAGAGACAGCCCCGACCTCCCTGGGAAATTGGACAAAGCAAACCCTCCAGGCACGATCAGGGCACAGCCCAAGAGAAGACGGTAAATTGTTTAATGCTGTAGTCATAGGATCCTTTCCATCTGCTGCGGTGGTTTCCCTCCAGCTAGCTCCTTTAATCTCTCAGCAGCTGGCCTTGGACAGAATGTTTTTCTTTCATCCCCATTTGTCAGGGAGAAAACTGAGACCCACGGAAGACTTGGCTCGCCTGCGTAGGGATGAGGCAGAGCTGGGATTTGAGCAGGGGGTTTAGATGCCAAAAGCAGTACCTTCCCCAGTGCACCGCCAGCAGGTTTAAGTATGGAGGGAGGCAGGAATCGAAAGGAGCCTGAGGTCAGTGAGGGAGGATGGAGTCCAGGAGGGCTTCTTGGAAAAGGGGGCTTAGGCTGGGCCTCTAAATTCTAGGAGGGTCCAGGGAGGAGGTGGTGACAGGGACGTGCCAGGTGAGATGGGACTTCCAAACCTCGGGGGCCTAGGGAGGGCCCCATGCCAGGCACCCCCGATTCGCTGGAGTTCAGGAGGTTGCCTCTTTCCTCAGGGTGTCCTGGCCCCATTCCCCCTCTTGGACTATAAATGGGATTTCCTGCAGTATTTTCACTTGGCATCCGGATTTCCCAGCAGGCTCCTCTCTGTACATCGGATGAGGCTGAGGCCCCAGCAGATTCCTGTCCTAGCTATAAATCACCATAATCCCTGGGCATTTTCAAACACTGATTATAGCCCCTGAATTCAATTAGCAGATTAAAATATCTCTTTGTTTTGTTCTTCCTAAAGTGATTTCTTTTTTGTATAACAACAAAAGAAATCCATCCAAGATCTCTTCAGAGGTAGGCTCGTGGCTCTCTGCCCTCATTCTGTGGCCTCCCCTCTGGGATCACCCACTCCCTGATACAGTCCCAGGGTCAGCCTCCTTCCCTTCGCTCCCCACTTCCCACCTAGCGCCTCCACACCCACCCGCCCCCTCCAACGCTGACCCCATCCCTCCAGTGCCTCTGGCTTTCCCTGCTAAGCCATCTTGGCTTTGAGTTTCTCCTTTCCCTGAAGAAGTCACTCTGCCTTCTGAGGACGGGCTCGTCTTTCCCGAGGTGACTGCCTCCCAGGCCGGTGTCTCATCTGCAGGGACTTCCTGCTAGGCCTGCGCCCCTCCCTTTCTGCCTCTCTCTGGGACCTGTGGCCAAAACCCTCCAAACCTCACCTGGCCCATATCTGCTCTTCAGATCAGAGATATCCTGGGATACTTGGCACTGAGCAGATACAGAAGTCAGGTCACGGACAGATTGGCCGTCTCTCCTGACGGGGCGGAGGCAGGGGCTGGTGTCTCTTCCTGAAGTGACACCGCCAAGCGGGTGCCCCATCCCACCCCCACCGCCCTAACATAACCCGGGCCCTCTGGTGCCCACACCATGACCCCTGCAGGCCTCCTTCGAGCCTTCCAGGCACCCCCGATTCGCTGGAGTTCAGGAGGTTGCCTCTTTCCTCAGGGTGTCCTGGCCAGGCCTGGGCTGGTATTTCCAAGGATAACCGCTACCTACCTCCAGGAAGGAGGACCTATGAGCAGGCAAATAGACACGAGTTTTATGGGGTGACGAATCCTTGGAGAGATAAGCTCCTCTCCCAATTCTTCAAGGTCTCCCTGCTCCTCTCGGAAATGTTGGCTCGAGAGGAGCAGCTGTGGGTCCCGGCAGAAAGCTGGGGAACCAAGACTCCACTTCTAGGGTGCTCCGATACCCCTCTGTGCCCACTCCAGCCTAGGTACGATGCAGGGGCGGGGGGAGACGCACAAATTGAGAACCCAGCCCCTCTCTTTGAAGAGTGTTTATCTTGGGGGGGCACATCGTGTGACTGCTCTGAGATGATCCAATTCTGCACTGAAACGTGGCGGAAGAGTTGAGCCGCGTGTTGGGGGGGTACAACTGGGGCGAGACCCACGACTTCCTGTAGGAGAGGAGTTTTAAGTCAGGAACCAAAGAGGCTGCAACGCACGGACTGGTTGAGGAGGAAGAGTTGAGGCCTGACGGGGAGGGGTATGCATGGGCGCAGAGGTAGGGAATCAGATTAGCATCAGCAGTCAGGGGACAGAACCTTCAGGGGAGGGGGTGAAGAGAAAGGCGTAGGTGACCTATGGAGAAGGGGTGTGCTTGGTGCATGCATCGCAGGGGAGAGCCGTGAAAGTAGGAAGTTTCTGGCAGCTTCCTTGCTGTCACTGTCTTTGAAGAGGAGAGAAGGTGGCCCAGGGACGGGAGAGGAGATTCTCCCAGCTAGTCAGAAGCCAGGCCGGGCCTGGAATTCAGCAGTCCCGGGCTGGGCATAAGGTCAGTGTGTGAGAAGACACTGCCACGTCAAAATGGTAGTGGCTGAGCTCAGGAGGGCATTAAGGGTGGCTCCCAAGGGCTCCTGGGATTCCGCTTCATCCCAGCCTCTGCACACGTTCCCAAGTCCTGGTAAAAGACCTGCCTCCTGGGGACCGAGATCTATAGAGACTCTGAGGGAGGGCAGCTTTCTGAGGGGCCAGTTTCTGGGCTGGTGAGTCAGCCTGGCTTCCCTGCAACGAGAAGCCCGGGCCTCTCTGGAGATAAGGCCCTGGGGTAGGTCTCCCATTCAGGGCGTGCCCCAGCTTGGCAGCACGAAGGGCGTGAGCCGTCCTGGCCAGCGGAGGACCGCTCTGCCATCTGGGGCTTCCGCTTCCCAGGCTAAACCAATATTTACCTTCAGCTATGGCTGCCAGGGGCCGAGAGGCAAATATTAGTGTAAGGAACCTGAGCGAAGCTCCGGGGATGGGGGAGAGAGCGGAGGATGCTGATGGCCACTTCTTCTTTGATGGTTTTCTTTTCTTCTTGATTGAAACAAGATTTTGTTGTTTCTCCTGCTTCAGAGACTCTTCCTGGCCCTTCCTTTCTGTTCATCCCAAATTCTGCTACTCATAATCAGGACCCAACTCCACACCTTCCCCTCCACCAGGAAGCCTTCCCTGACCTCCCCTCAATCGTATGACCCTTCCTCTTCCTGACCCCCTGAGGCACATGAAGGTCTAAGTGGTATCAGCAGTTCTGCATCATGTATTGTTCTGCTCTTTAAGAAGACAGCAAAAATCCTTTAGATCTGTTATAAAGAAAGTTATTCTTGTACTCATTTTGCAGATAAGGAAACAGAGTCTCAGAGAGGTCTGCTAACCTGCTTACAGTCACATAGCTTGGAAGAAGTGGGACTTGGGCCCAGGAACATGGGCTGTATTTACTTCCTAGCTTCTCTAACTATGAGTTCACCCGGTCCCCTCTGAAGTCTGGATACCGCCCACGGGTGGGGTGTTGGCCCTCCTGTGTCTTCAGGACAGAGTTTATGAGAGCTCGGGGGGTCAGAGATCGGCTGTACATGTTGGGCACAGATCGTCCACGAGAGCCCCAGCAGGGCTGACTGGGGACGTGGCGGGGCCCAGCATCCTGATTCAGCAGCGAGGGCGGTCGGCCTGCCTCCTGGTTCCCTGACGGCTCCTGAGGGCTTCGTCTGGTTCTGTTGTTTACAGTGCACTCTGGGTTTTTTTGTTTTGTTTTGTTTTTTACCAGAATGAATATATAAAAAGTGCAACCATATATGATTGGCAATATTAGACTGTTTCTAATACCCAGAAATGGCAGTTTCATATTTTCCACCTAGTATCTCTTTGGTCCAGAATATAGTTTTGGGGAGATTAAAGAGACCGAGGGGTCCGGGGGGGGTGCGGTGTGTGTAGTGGAGGAGCCGGGGCCTTGCAGTACTGGGGACAAAGGCCTCATTTCAGAAGCAGGAGACCTGACTGAATCAAGACTTGACGTGGCCACTCACTAGCCTTGGGCAGGCCTTCCAGCTTCTCTGCGCCCCAACTGCCCCGTCTGTTATTTGGAATAATTATATATGTGCCATTTGCCTCAGAGAGTCTGTGAGGCTCCTGAATATGTGAAGTATTTATGTCAATAGCAAGGGCTATTGTTTTGAGGTTAAAGAGGAATACTTAATTTAAAAATTCCACCAAATAGACAACCCCCCCCCAAGTCAGTCCTCTCGTTAGAAGAAGAGGCCTTAAAACCAAGTCCCTGTATCTGGGTGTAGTTCAAACCATTCTATCTAAATTGTTTCTTGGAACAAGATCTATGGTTCTCTAGCTGGGTTCCTTGGAACGCTGGGGTTCCACAGAGGCATCTTTGAGGCGGCTGAGTTGGCAGGCTCTATGGCTTCTTAGACTTCAGCCAGAGATTTTGGTTTGGTTGGACAAAAGGATTCCACTGCTTAAAACAAAAAAAAAAGTTTGAGAACCGCTAGACCAGATGAATCTGAGGATCTATATGTCTGAGATCCTCTGGCCTGAAGATTCTATAAATCTTAGAATCTGTGACTCCAAGTGTTTCGGGGACATTCTGCCCTTCCCTCCATGAGCCTCAAAAAGTATTTATTTCTCCTAGCTTTCGTGTGGTTGGGTTTATATGGAGAGGGCGGAGGCGGCTGTGGGTTTCGGGGCGCTGCCCAGAGGGGTGGAGAAACCCCTTCCCCGTCCAGGCCACGCCCCCGCCCTCCGGGCCGCTGCCCCTGCCCCGTGCCAGGCGCCGGCCAGCAGGAGGACGTTTATGGAGACAGTAAATGGGCTGGCAGCGCCTTCTGAACGGGGGCTGGCTGCTGCAGGCCGACCCACGGTTAAAGATTATCCCGTGCTCCGGATGTGAGAATCTAAACAAACAAGACTCTCGGGCTGACGGCAGGCCCTGCTTCAAAGGAGCCCCTTGCCCGCCCCGGAGGGGCCCCGCACCAGGACCCGGGCCCTGCTTCGGTTGCCCTGCATTGGCTGGCAACACGTGGGAGGGCCCGGTGGGTGTCTGGCCAGAGCTGGCCCCGGAACCCTTGGCCTGGCCCCTCCTCTCCTCTCCCTGCCCTTCTCCCCGCTGGGCCTGCTCAGACTGCTCTCCCGGCATTTACTAGAACGGTTTTCCCACTGAGCGCCTCTCACTTCTGTCAGTCCAAACTCTCTTGTCCTTCACGGCCCAGGTCAAATCTTGTTTCTTCCGAGGCGCTGTCTCTGACTCACTGTGAGATAGGAAGGGGACCTCAGCCTCCGCCGGATAGCATTATCCTAAAAGGGATATTTATCCTGAAGAAGAGAAGGCTCAGAGAGCGTGTAAGGAGTGGCGGTAGGACACCTATTGGTCCATGCAAGGAGAGCTTTTCTAACAGTTACGGTTGTTCAGAGATAGGAGATAGATAGCCTTGGGATGTGGTGAGCTGCTTGTCCCCGGGGGCAGTCTAGTCCAGGCTGGGTGAGAACTTGGCAGAGAGAGACGGATTTCCTCTGGAGACGCTGAGAATTTTGTAACAAAATTGTATTCAAATATCTTCATGCCTCCAAGCTTTGATCCTCCCACAGCCTACTGGCTCCCTGGGGCCCAGGTCCTGGCTTCTCCTTCTGTCTCTAACCACTGCCTGGGGCCGGGCACACAGTGGGTCAGGGAGTGGGTGACCTGAGTGCCACCTGGAGGGGAAGAAATCCCCTGTCCCGGCCTCGCTGCCCTTGCAGGGTGGGTTATTTCTGCTCTGACCCAAAGTATCTGCAGGGCCACCGCTAGGCACCAGATTAGGCAGGAGCTGAAGACGGACAAATTTCTTCCTGAAAGGCAGGACGTGGAGAGAGAAGCCAGCTGAACAGCTTCTCCGGTGGCCTCAAGCCGCCCCTCCTCCCGTCAAAAACACCTCCAAAGTGGGCAGCCATTTGTTGCAGGCATGGATTACATAACTTGTTGCTTCCAAATGGGCCGCCCCGCTGCTTGGGGTTACAGGTAGCCCATCTGGTTTTTCCAAGCTGTAACCCTGCACTGAGGCTGGTCCTAGGGTGCTCTCCCGTGGCTTCGGGGGGCCAGGACCCTCCCCTGGCCTCCGACTTGATGTCGCCCCCAGTCAGCTCTGACCTTTGCAGTCCCTTGTGTGGAGGGCGCCTGACCAGCTCCTCCGTCTCCAGTGTCATCTATTTCAGGGCCCGGCACAGCTGGGCACACTGAGGGGATGGCTATTTTGGAGCTTGCTGGCGGCCCACAGCCGCTCCTGACCCCGAGGGCGGCCAAGCAGGGAGAGGAGACACACTCGGGCTGGGCACTGGCCCCGGGGATTCCATTTTTAGCTGTTTCCCAGCATCTCCTGTACCTTTTCTCCCTACTCCTCCAAGTTCTCAGGCAAGGGCCATAGGGGGTCACTTTCCTGTCCCTTCTTCTCTCCCCTGCACCGCCCCCACCCCAAACTATTTCTCCTTCCTTCTCTTCGTTCCCCTCTAATGTCCACTTTGTACCTTCTCCTTTCTGGTCTCTAGTCAGTGATGTCATTCGTGATTGATATAAAATCCTATCTTAGGGTTCAGAAAGTTAATTGCCTCAGTGCAGGCGGACCAAACTTTGGTTGACAGAACTCAACCTGAGGAAGTGTAGCACCTGAGGTTATCAGTACCTAGGTCCCAGGGCCTTCCCGCTTGACCCCTCATCCCTGCAACACCACCACAAGGCGGGTATCATTACCCTTGTTCTCTAGGTGAGTGATCCGAGGCTGGGGGTCAGTTACTTCCCCACTGGCCGCCATTCAGTGCTGGGTTGGACAGTTAAACCCAGGCCTGTGTTACCCAAAGCCCACACACTTTCTTTTGAGCCATGGGGCATGGAAATGATGATAACAGTGGTTCGTATTAACTTAGTGATTATTATGTGCCAGGTACTCTACTCGGTAGAGTATGGTGTGGTACTATGTACCTCCTGCATTTCAGCTTGACAGAATCCCTCCTGAGCGGAGTATTGGAATACAGCTTTTATACACATCAGTACATGCTGAGTTTACAGCTGAAGAAGAGAGGCCCAGAGAGGTTAAGCTTTTTGTCTGTGGCCCGGAAATGGCACAGCCAGGATTCGAACCCAGGCTGACGACTTCAAAATCCTTACACTTCACAGTGCTTCTATCCTGCCTACCAGTTTATGGATTTTGGCTACTAAAGCATCCAAGGTACTGTTAGGTTGCACCATTAGACGTATAGTGTAAATATCAAGGGAGGTGATGGCCACACTGTGCCTTGAGCTGGCCAGGGGACATCTGGAGTCTGGTTGTGTTCATCGTCTAAGAGGTGGGGAAGTGTGCGGTGGGTCTGAATATCCCCGGAGGAGAGTCGTTTTCTCTGTGGGACTGCCCCAGAGATCGCATTGGCACAGAAGCTGAGAGAAGTTAAGTAAATTAATCCAGGATCCTTGGATACAGGGAGGTAGATGTCAGTTTAAGAGCGGGAAACACCTGCTTAGAGTAGCTCAACAATGGAATAGGTTGCCTGGGAGGCCCGGGAGTGGGCATGTTCAAGTACCAGACTCCTGAAGGGGCAGAGCTCAGGGTAGCCCACATCCAGCCCCATTCAGAAATCTGTACTGAGGGTCTGCCCAGCTTCGTGGGCTCTGGACTGATTGTTCTAAGTGTATGTGGGTTGGGGTGGGGAGAGGGGTATTGGGGTACATATGTATGTGGGCTCCTGTGACAGTCTTATTCCCGTAGGCTCTGGCTGGGAATCTCTAAGCCTTTTGCTTTTTGTCACCCTGCTGTCCCTGTCCCTTCCTCTCCATCTCCAACCCTGGAGTCCTCCAGGGCCAGTGCCCGGAATCCCTGAGGGGTCAGAAGCAGGGGCTGTTCCCAGGGCCCAGGTCAGCCCACAGCCTGTCCCAGGTCCGCACTACTGTCTCTCAGGCCTCCCCCTCCTCTTAGGGCCTCCTCACCTCTGCCTCTCTGCAGCACCCAGCCTCTCTACGCCATTGCTGTCACAGAGTCAATTCCCTGGAATAATCGCATTTTCCGGTCGGCTCCCTTCTTCTTGCCAGGCACGATGCTGGGAAATCCCAACCAGCCAGGCCCCATGAGGCTACTCCAGAGAGGCAGGGGACTTGAGTGGAGAGGGGGGCGGGGGCCAGCACCCTCTCCTTGCCCAGGCCCAAACAAGGCTGTTTCTGGAAGGGGCAGACGGGGCTGGGGGATAACAAAAACAAGGAGGCTTTAGAGACTGTGTCTGGATTCAGCTGGAGCTGAATTCTGACCTCAGCTGCCCACACCAGTCCAGTCCCTCAAGCTTTGCTCCCACACCGAGCACCCAACCGTCCTTACCCGGGTCCTGGAGTGAAAGCAGATTCTTCCTTTGGGAGGTTCAGAGAAAAGGCTCTCAGGGAGGGATCGGCCCATGCTGTGGTCTACAGTGGCACTAGCCGAATTTGGGGACTGACTTCCACAGAAGGGGTTCAATAAACAAGGGGGGCTCGAAAGCGAAGAATGTGGTGTCAGGAGTTGGACAGACCTTGCTTCAGTTTCAGATCTGCCACTTGGTGGCTGTCACATCACGTCTCTGAGTTTTATCTCCATCATGGGAACACTTCCAGGGGATGTTTTAAGGATGAAATGCAGAGGTGGTTCATTGTGCATGATGACTTTTATTATAAATTATAGGGCTCCATAAAGTGGGACATAATACAGCCATTAAAAAAATATGATGGTGTTGGAAACATGGTTCCTGGCATGGAAAGGTGTTCAGGACACAGTAAGTGGAAAAGCTAGTTTTGAAATGGAAATCTGTAGCGCAGGGTTCTTAGCCTGGAGTCCGTGACCGTGGATGGTTTTACGGGATTCACAGATGCACTGAAATTACCCACAGGCTTTAGGAAGAATGTGCATTTCTCTGAGGTGAGAAGTGAAAGTTACCACATTTTCAAAGGGATTCGTTACCCATAAAAGGTTAAAAACTACTGGAGTTTATATAGCATGATTCAATTTCGTATTAAAAAAGTAAGTGAAGAATATATTGGGAGAAAAAAGCTGGAAGGTCCTCATCTAACTATTGAGTATTTTTCTCTGGATGGTGGGCTGAGAGGTGGCAAGTTTTCTTTTTGCTGAACTGTCTTGTCTACAAAATACAGTCTGTCTTGTATGATTCAAAAGAGAAAGGGGTTGATTTCCTATTTGAAAGTAACTCACTTGCAAAAGGAAATCTGGATAAATATACTCCCGTTCTCTCAGCCTCAGTGTCCTTCTGCGGCTATGGTAAGCTTAAAAGGTAATTGTTAGGATAAGCTGGGACAATGTATGCAGAGGAGTTCTGGGGAAGGGGGATCCCCCTGACCCGAATTCCAGAAGGGTAGGATGTCAGCAGTGCATTCAACAAATATTTACTGCTTGTCTCTGAAGTGCTTAGCGCAGTTCTAGCTCCTGGGGATCAAAAGGGAGGGCCTGGGAGTTAATAATAATAATAATAATAATAATAATAATAATAATAATAATAATATTTATAAGCACGCCATTTAGAATGTTTTTCTTCCTTCCGGCCTTGATCCTTTGCTTAAACAAACAGGTGTCCTGTAGGACTTTGTTTCCCCGATTCCTTAGCCTAGGTCTGAAGTCGTTCCTATGCCGCTAACAATGCGTTCGGTAATTCGTGGTGCATGCTGGAAAAGCTGGCGGGAGGAAGCGCACAGGCGACGAGGGCAGGCCCCGAGTGGCCCGCGTGACGGTCGCCCTGTCTCTCCCCATCCCTGGCTGCAGACAGCGAGCTGGTGCTCCCGGACTGCCTGAGGCCCCGCTCCTTCACTGCCCTGCGGCGGCCGTCGCTGCGGCGCGACGCCGACGAGGCGCGCCTCTCTGTGAGCCTGTGCGACCTCAACATGCCGGGCGCCGAGGGCGACGAGGCCGCACCGGCCGCGGGCTGCCCGATCCCGCAGAACTCGCTCAACTCGCAGCACAGCCGCGCGCTGCCGGCTCAGCTCGACGGCGACCTTCGCTTCCACGCGCTGCGCGCCGGCGCGCACGTCCGGATCCTGGACGAGCAGACGGTGGCGCGCCTGGAGCACGGGCGCGACGAGCGCGCGCTCGTCTTCACCAGCCGACCCGTGCGCGTGTCCGAGACCATCTTCGTCAAGGTCACGCGCTCGGGCGGCGTGCGGCCTGGCGCGCTCTCCTTTGGCGTCACCACGTGCGACCCCGGCACGCTGCGGCCCGCGGACCTGCCCTTCAGCCCCGAGGCCCTGGTGGACCGCAAGGAATTCTGGGCCGTGTGCCGCGTGCCCGGGCCCCTGCACAGCGGCGACATCCTGGGCCTGGTGGTCAACGCCGACGGGGAGCTGCACCTCAGCCACAACGGCGCCGCGGCGGGCATGCAGCTGTGCGTGGACGCCTCGCAGCCGCTCTGGATGCTCTTCGGCCTGCACGGGGCCGTCACGCAGATCCGCATCCTCGGTGAGTGCCTCCCCTGACGGCCCTTCCGGCAGACGGGGCACCGTGCCTTTCCCCGAGGACGGGGCCCATCCCGGTAGGGGGAACGAACAGAGGGCCAGTCCGCCTGCCCCGCCCCCTCACAGGCACAGAAATCACTAGATACATAAACAGCCCGGAAACACACATCTCGGTGGCCACTTAAAAATGACAAAAAAGGTTTCCACCAGCAATTAACTTTCTGAGGCTCAGTTTCCATTTCTCGAAAATGGGAATAAAAGCCTCTGCCTCTTAAGGATGGTTGTGTGTCAAGGTAAGAAAAAGAGTTTGATCTGTTGGTAGCCAGGTGTCTGTGCAGGGTGGTGCCTGGATTGGGAGGCTGTGGGGAATCCCAGAATAGGACCTTGGAGGAAATGGGGTTGCAGAGGTGTGGGCGGTTCATTCCTGGCTTTGAATGGACAGAGTCCCAATGGACTGGCGGATGTGGGCTTGTGAGAGTCAGGTTTCTCAGAAGTGTTCTGTGGGATAGGCGTGTGTTGAAAATGGGTCCTTGGGTGAAAAAATGAGTAAAACACTGAGTTTAGAAAACGTGGAGGATTCTTTATTGCAGGACTTCTCAGAACCCTCATTTTTTTATTTTGAGAGAGAGAGAGAGAGAGAGAGAGAACGGGGGAGGGGCAGAGAGAGAATCCCAAGCAGGCTTGAGCTGCCAGTGCAGAGCCCGATATGGGGCTCGATCCCACAAACTGTGAGATCATGACCTGAGTCAAAATCAAGAGTAGGACATCTAACCGACTGAGCCACCCAGGCGCCCCTCTCAGAGCCTTTAATATGCAATATGAATCTTTAAGGAGGAGGAGGTGGTAATAGGGTACAGCTTTATCTAAACTAATTTCACCAGAAATCTACCCCCCCCCAAAACCATCTCCAGGGACCTCTATTTTCTCTCGAGCGGGCAAGTATTCATATTGTGCAAGAGCTGGCCTGCCAACCAGCTGCACGTAGACTGCATTAGATTCACTAGCAGGACCTACTAAAGTGTGGATTTTTGAATCTTGCCTGCAGAGATTTTGATTCTGTACACCCTGCCTACACTCTAGGCATCTGAATTCTGTTTTTAAGCAAGTTTGCTTAGATATGTTTGGAGACCTCTGGGCTTCATAGCCCCAGCCTAGACCTCACCCCAGGAGGCTTTGTAGACAAGATAACATGGGTATATGAGTGAATGTGTATTATGCTCTAAAATTGGTATGTCTGGGTACAGGCACACATGAGTAAGTGCATGCATATTTGTATGTATAATGCTGTTGGTGATTATGAATGTGTTGGAGTTTGTGAAATCAGATAAGTGGGGATTTCCTACTCTGGAAAGAGACCACGTGAAGATGGAGTGAAAGATAAATTTGAAAAGGAATGGAAAGAATGAGGCTGAGATGCTAAGAAGTTATGACTGAGGGAAGATAGATCAGGAAGGAGTGAAATCAGGCTAGATGAAAAGACATCAGGATGGAAGGCTTTCAAGTTGGGGGTGAAAACTCAGGATGGAGTAAAAAGAAATCAGACTGGGGTACAGAGAAAAATCAGGCCGAGGTAAAAAGATACTTGGCTACACTCACTGGGACACAGTGCTCCTCAGAGGAAGGAAATTACATAAGGGCAGGGTACTCTCTTACCTCAGCACCATCTAATAATAGATAAGTAGCTTTCCGATGAGACTTCTGTTCCCCAAAGAGGCTTACTAGACATAGGAGAAGCTTAAAAAAAAAAAAAAATCAGGACTTAAATGTCCCGAGAGGTAAGTGGGCCAAGGTGGGTGTTTAAGAATAATCATCCGGATGTATGCTAAACAATATATGCTAAAGACAGTGCTTCTGGGTGATGGGTAAACTGGGCATCTCAGTCAGCAAATTGGTGTTTGGGGATCCTGATGGAACCACAAAGAAAAACCAGTGACAGTATGTGAAGGGCAACTATTTACCTTACAGAGGAGTGATCTGCTTTGTGAAAGGCCTAAGTGAACTAAGAAGGGAGGAATATTTCCTTTACTGGAACTACAGCCAGTTTCATACTTAATGATGAAACATGAGAAACATTCTCATTAAAGTCAGGAATATGATAGGGATGCCTTACGGTATTGTTCTGAAAATGGTAGCCAGTGCAATAAGGCAAGAAAAGCAAATGGAGGTGTGAACTTCTGAAAGAAGATGATAATTAACTTGAAGACTATTAACACTAAGAGAAACCCTGTGGAGACCTAATGAATATTCTTAGAAACGGCGCCTGTTAAATGGATTAGAACACATAATAATAGAGAAGATCTCACTGCACATTTATGTGCAGGGCAGTGTGTTAGAGCCTGTGGGAGAGTTACCGGTGAATGTGATTCCCTGCTCTCAGGAAGCTCATAGTTCAACTGGGAAAACAAAGCTGCATTTCTGGGCAAAACAAGTATTACCCCACGCTGTGCGGTTGTTTGGTCCCATGTATGTGGTGTGTGTGGCTGGTCAGTGGTAAATGAAGTCAGTGGTTGGGGGAGGGGTGGTCAAAGCTCCCCAGAGGAGAGGAGGTTTGAGGACAGCCCCAAGGGCCTCCTTGGACAGTTAGCTCTTTGGGGGTATTGGCTCTGTCCATTTGTTCTCAGGGTTATGTTTACACAGTTGATGGTGCCTGGTAGGACTTGTTGAAAGGACGAGCAAGGGAGGGAAGAGGAGAAGAAGGTGAGGAGAGGCATTGAAGAGGGAGAGAAGGGAGGGAGGGAAAGAAGGAGGGAGAGGGTAGCACAGAACAAGCTTGGGAGACGGTGAAGGGCATTTCAAAGGTGCTTATGCAGAGGAGAAGGTGGGTGAGATCTCGGGACAGTGACTGAGAGAACACAGGGCTTGGAGAGGGAGGGTCGGGCTAGGGCTGGAAGGGCCACACTAGGAGGGAGGAGGTGGCGTTCTCAGCAGAGCTCTTGTTTGGAGACTGCTGATGTAGTAACATCAGAACAGGAAACGGACCCCAGATTTGTAGGTGGACACAGAGAGCTGGGGCAGGGTGCTGGGCCGCCTCTCGGAATCCTGTCCTGAGCCCGCCCAGGGTCTGGGCTGTGTGGTCAGGCTGTTGTCACCGCTTTCTCTCCTGGGGACCTCCTGGAGGAGCGGAGATGTGAGCTTTCTCCCGGCAGGCCTCTCAGCGGCTAGCGAGCCCCTCCCTCCCCTTCCGCAGGCTCCACCATCCTGGCAGAGCGGGGCATCCCATCACTCTCCTGCTCCCCTGCCTCCACGCCAACCTCGCCCAGCGCCCTGGGCAGCCGCCTCTCCGACCCCTTGCTCAGCACGTGCAGCTCCGGACCTCTGGGCAGCTCTGCTGGCGGTAAGTAGGCCGGCTGCTCGGGGTCCGTGGTGTCCATGCCGGACTCCCCACCCCAAAACCCCCGGCTGAGGCGGGCATGGAGCCTCTGTGTCAGAGTTGGGCCCTGGAGGAGCTGGAGGTAGGCTCAGTGAGCCCTTGTTGGGTGGTGATTTCTGGGGTCAGTCCCCTCCTGTCTCCCAGCTGGACCCCTTTCTCCAAAGCACTTTTTAGCACACAGGGAAGACCTAAGGGTAGCTCAGGAGGGGCCTGCCTTAAAAGATTCTGGGTCCCCTACCTTCCTCGCTCCCCTCTTCTCTCATCCCCTCCTGGGCACCCTGGCCCTCGTCTACTGCCCCCTAGTGCCCAGGAAGTGGGTTGTCAGCGTAAACAGGCAGATGCCAATAAATGGTTTGGGAGGCCAGAGACCAAGGGGGCTCTCTTCCCATGAACATGGGGCCAGACTGGGCCATGTCCCCACTGACTGGTGTCCCCTTGTCTCCAGGGACAGCTCCCAACTCGCCAGTGAGCCTGCCTGAGTCACCAGTGACCCCAGGCACAGGACAGTGGAGCGATGAGTGCACCATTTGCTATGAGCATGCAGTGGACACGGTCATCTACACATGTGGCCACATGTGCCTCTGCTATGCCTGTGGCCTGCGCCTCAAGAAGGCTTTGCACGCCTGCTGCCCCATCTGCCGTCGCCCCATCAAGGACATTATCAAGACCTACCGCAGCTCCTAGCCCGATGTGGCGCCCTACCCTGCACGCCTGCCTCCTCAGACTTTGGGCCCACTCCAGCCGAGGGGCAAGCCAACAGGGCCCCTTCTCTTACTGATTTTGGAAACTCTTTCCTCTTCTCCTTTAAACATGGGAAACTGAGGCCCTTAAAGGTTTGGGAAGAAAGAAGGTATGAGGCAGGGAGGTGAGGGGCAGAAGCAAATTGCGTGGTGGAGGGGAGGGGATGGGAGGAGTCCACTCTCTCCCTGTCTTTCCTTTCTCTGTAGCCAGCTCTTCCCTGCACGCTGAGGGGCTAAGTGGGGGGAGTCTCAGCCTGTTCTAATCCTTCCCTGTCTGGGGCAGATTGGTAGGAAGTCCTCGCCCATGTATGAGTTAGAAAACCTGTCCCTGCCTCTGGGCATATGTGTCCCTGAGCCAGGGCATTCAGAGTATGGCCCGGACTTGAGCCTCCATTTGTTCTCTCAGCCAATTGCCCTTGAGCAGTGTACAATCTGCTCAACAGCAGCCCTAGGCAGGCAGCCCCTGAGCTGCTGCCTTACTCTCTGAGCTGTACCCACCTTCTCCTTCCTGTCTTCCCTGCCCCTCAGGCCTGGCAGCCAGGGGTAAGAAGGCCAGTGGATACCCTCATCCTGGGCAGGCTGCAGCCTCCATGCCATGTCCCTTTCCCACTCACCCAGGATGGGTGGATGGACAGGCCACTGAAGGCCCCAGGTTCTGGGTCACTGACCCTGTGCCCTGGCTGAGGGCCATAGCCTTTCTGCCCTAATCCTCTCTCCAGATGCTGCTCCCCAGGAACAGCCTCTTGGTGTGAGCCCGAGAGCAGAGTCTGTGCTCTGTCAGGCTAAGAGCAGGTTTGCATCTGCTGCGACTCGTCCTCCCAGATCTCAGTACTGTCCTGGGTCTGGCTGATGCTCAAAGAGGCTGTAGCATCCCTGGGAGAGGGGCCCGGGCCCTGGATTAGAGGTGGGGGGATCCCCTGGGGTAAAACCAGCCTTTTTCCTTATTTTTATTTATTTATTTATTTGGTTTGTAGGTTGGTTTTTTTATGGGGGGGGTGAGTTGCCATTCCCCGAACCCCCAGAAATGCTGCCCCGGGGTGCGGAGTGCCTGGTGAGAGAGCACTGCAGAGCTGGTTCTCAGTCTTGCCCAGGGTCCAGCCCAAAGTCCAGAGCCAGCTCTGCTTACCATGAATTAGAACTCCAGAAACGGGCTGAATTGGGAGGCCTCCTTTCAAACTGTGTCCATTTCACAGACATACTGAGCCTCCTTAATGTCCTAGGACTGGTGGATCACCCAGAGCCACAAAGTGCTATTCTTCTCGGGGCTGCAGCAGGGTGATCAAAGTTGGCTTGAATCCATCTAGAGGCCCAGGAGCTCCCCCTTCCATGAGACATAAAAGGTTCTGGGAAGGCTGAAGGAGGGGAGCCCAGTGTGGGCCAGGGAACAGGGCTGGGGAAGCCTAGTTCCAGCAAGGGTGGGGAGGCCGTTCTTAGTGAGGCTCTGCAGCCCCAGGAAAGATGAGGGAAGGGGCTGGGTCCCAGCACCTCTGGGTTATTTCTGGTTCTGGGGTGAAGAAGTGTCCCCTACCCCTACTCTTAGGCTGTAGTTCTCTCAGCCTTGCCTGCCCTACTCTGATAGGCGATGGGCCCGGGGCCCATTCTGAGTCTTGGCCTAGTCTCCCCCCAGCTTTCCAACCCTCTACCTGCTCCGAGGGCTTTTTACATCCATCAGAGACTGCTCTTCCCCATGGCTGGCAGAGTATGGGATTCTAGACCTGGCCACTGGGCAGCTGTGTAGCCCTGGCCAGGTCATAGCCCCTCAGCCGCCACCTCTGTAAAATGATTGAAGTGGGAAGCAGACTTTCTGTGGGACTCTTGGGAGTTCTTTGGGGAGGGGCTGCTATAGGGTAGTGGGTGGGACAGCCCTGGGGGTCAGGACACCAGGCTGGGACTTTGTGCCTGCCCTGCAGTGGGCCTCTAGGAAGTCATGGTTCCACTGTGGGTCTCTCTTCCCCAGTCACTGACCCCAGAGACCCCTTCTGTGGGAGTGGGGTGGGGTGGGCCAGATGGGGGCCCCATCCAGCCTGGAGTCTCATCTCAGAGGCACGAAAAGGTCTTAAGTGCAGGGGCTGCGCGGCCTGAGGTTTGGGGAGAGGAAGCCATCTGTACCACTGTCTCTGTTAGTGCTGGGATAGTTGCTGCCTCCTTTGTGAACTTGGGTCGCTGTGATTGTGAATAAAGGTGATTTCGTACCAGCCTGAGGGCTGTGCTGTGCTGTGTGGAGGGCTGGGGAGGGAGCGAGGGACGGGGGGAGGGGCGTGAAGGTGAAGGGTCAGGTGTCCTGGATATGGAGGGGAGTCATCAGGCAACACTCCCTTGAAATGGGGGACTGACTTGGGGCTTGGGCAGCAGGGGCCCAGCATGCCAGGTGAGCCTTGTAAGTTGAACAGGAGAAGCCACTGCCCTTTGGTGGCCTCAAGTCCCTGGGCCTGTGAGGAGCAGTGTTTATTGGGGCGGGAGGAGTGGGAGTCCATGAGGCCTGCTCAGCGTTCCGGTAAGGCTGAGGTGGGCCCAAACCTGGCCCAAAACCCTTGTGGGGTGGCACTGCCACCTAGGGGCTGATGGGAAGCTGACAGGTCCTTCATGAAGGTCAGGGGCAGGGGTGATGATACCAAATGGGTGACAGCTGGAGAGAAAGGGAGGCCTCTGGCCAGGGACCTTTAGATAAAGCTTCTAGATGTGCTGAGTATATCTGGTTGGCTACAGAAGCTGGGAGTGGTGGAGCGGGCCTAGGCACAACGTGGCGGTCCTCGTCTGGTGGGCTGGGATTCAAGCACATAGCAGGCCTGCCTTCCTGCCCTCTCTTGTGAGCGGATGCTCTGGTTCCTACACCAGGATGGCCCAGCCCTGTTTCCTGGAGTCCAGCAAAAGCAAGTAGGGGAGGCTCAGGGGCTCTAAGCTGAGAGGCTACCTAGGCCTGTTGGATGTGGATCTTTTGCCCCAAGATCTGCTTCTCTCTCTCTCAAAGCCTTGGCCACTTCCCAGAAGGCCTCCTGATGGTGGGGGAGGGAGGAAGAGCTCGAGTTTGATTCTCACCCACAAAGGTGGCAACTTACCTGCCTCACCCCGCCCCTCCAGTGTCCTCAGAGGGCCCCGGATCCTGCAGTTCATGCTGCATTCTGGATAATGTGGCTTTTGCCACTCAGCTGGATGGCTTTTCTGATGACAGGGAGAATTAAGAGGTGATTCTGTTCAGTTAAAAAGGCCAAAAACTTTATTTAGTTTTCAGGGAAATACAAGATGCATGTAAACATAAACAAAATACAAAACAAAACAACCCAAATCTTACAGTCTAGAAGCATGCCAAGACAGAGTATTTTCTGCAGAGTCCCGTCAACAATGATGAAGGACACCTAGAAAGTAGCAGGCCAAGGGGCTGGATCCCTTCCCCAAGGGCACTGCATTTTTGTGATGAGAACAATTAAAAAAAAAATCCCACTATTAAAAATATTAGAAACATGGAGATAGTTTAGCACCACCATTGATCCTGGAAAGTTTTTAGCACTCAAATTTGACTGCACTGAATTCAACGTCCTTTTCTTCAGTTTCTCTGCTGAGGGCAGAAGAGGGCACCACCTTCTCCTGACCCCACAGAGCACACTAGGAGCTGGGAGGGGTTAAGTGGAGACCGGGAAGAATCTCCCCAAGTTCTGGAGCCCCAGAGACACCCAGCAGTTCACATGCCACCATGCAGTCCACAAGCCACACTTCAAGGACCTGCCACTCGCATCTTCACCCAGGAGTCACCTTCCTGCAGACCTCTCAGTAATACTGTCAGCGAAACCCTTTGCCCATCTCGTGTCCCGGATTTAACGAAAACTTGTTGCGGAGAACAAGCTGCAGATCCAAGAATGGTGGCTGTTTGCCCTTCTTTCTCTGAAGTAAGCGCTTATGGAAATGGGCCTTGGTCACGGGCCACCGAAAATGAAAGGGCGTATCCATGATGAGTGCACTGCACCCTGTCTTCTAAGTCACACCTGCGAGGCAGGCTCGGTGGGCCCAGCAGCCACAGGTAACATTAGAGAGACTCACAAATAACTGGTGTTAACAGAAGAAATGAGGCTGCCTTCCTCCCAGACCTGCTTGATAGTGTCTGGACCCTGAGGTTCCAGTTTGGTGGGTCCTTCCTGTGCAACCCATTATGGTCACTGGTCTCTAACCAATTCGAGCAATTTGAGAGGCTAGCTCTGGATCGGACAAAGGGAGGTGGGCTACACCAGCCGGGAAACTGGGAGATGGATGAATGTTCTCGAGCCAGAGCCTCCAGACTCAAAGACTGGTTCGTTGCTAGTGACTTCCTGTCTTCACTAGGTAAATCAGTGACTGTTCACTAAGAACGTGCTGGGGACCCAGTTTGTGGCCCAGCAAGTAGCAGTTTCCTTGGGCCATCTTCTTCTGGGGCCAAGTCTTAGGGCTTTTCCAACCTGCTCTGACTGGACCCTTGGGCATTGAATCAGTAAATTCCCTCTGTACCTGCTCTCTTCCTCCTGAAACACTGAGAATTGACTTCTTCCTTCTTTTGAATGACGACTAAACTCCAGACTCCAAACTCTCTCAGCCTTCTCACACTTTTCCCTTTCCACCTAGAAGACATCCTCTTCTGGAAGCCACCTTCCCGGAAGGGACGGTAAGCCCCAGCCACTCCAAACATGCACACGCTCATCTGGCCAACGTGCCTCTCGCTTGCCTCCAACGTGCTCGAGCCATCCTGCCGCTTTAAAACCATTTTCTCGCATGCTCTCTCCCTGCCCCTCGCCCCCCCCCCCCCGCCCCCTGAGGTCCAGCCCATTAGGCAGCGTGGAACTGGGAACAAAGGAGGGACTTTCAGCTCAGAAACCATTCTCTAAGGCCACTGAGTTCTAGGACTGGGATGGGAGAGGGGACTGATTGTCAAGGTCAAGTGCAAACCCAAGAATAAAAAGATAGGATTGGGGAAGGGAGACTGCATGGTAACCCCGACCTAACAGGCAGGTTGGGATCAAGGTCTTAGAAGGTAGAGCCCTCTACCCAGTCTATAAGCACCAATGAACCCAACTTCTGGCTGCAGACCTAGGTGCACAGGACAAAACAGGAGGGAAGCCACAATTAGTGCGGCTGTTTTTCCTGAAACCAAGGCTGTACGTCAGTAACCTCATCCTGTCACTGTCTCTGGTCCTAGAACTGAGAACCGCTGAGGCTGCCCCAAATAGGGATGACTTAGGCAAAAAGCTCAGTAAGGTCAAGGGGGAGCCCTCCCACTGTTCCTGTGACATGTTCAGTTGGGGCCTGCAGTCTGGTGCAAGTGCATGTGCAGGTCTGCTGACCACCACGAGCATGCTCTGGCCCCAGCAGCCTGAGCACCCTCACAAGCACAGGAACCGAGGCCAGCAACTCTTACCATCGGGAACTCCCTCCCCCGGTGACGGTGACGATGTGCATGGCAGTGGGCGGGGCCAGCCTGCTAGCCAGCCGGCCCGTCTGCAGGTGGCGACCCAGTTCAGCCATCTCAGTGCTGCCACACCCAGTGACTTCTCTCGTCCACGTCTTCATTTTGGAGCCTGGGATGATGGCCTAGGCTGCTTCTGCTAGATCTGTTAATGCCAGTGTGAAGTTTCCAACAAAATAATAAAATAATTACAAAAAAAAAAAAAAAAGACACATTGCACTCTCCAGCCAGAATTACGTGTGTGAATGACACACACTTGCTGCCAGAAGCCGTGAGTCCCGTGGGGCCTGCCCAATGCCAAGGACTTGTAGAATGGAGACAGCTTGCCCGGTATTTGTTCTCTAACCCCGTGTTATTTAGTTCAAGTGGGACATTACCAACACTCACACGTGTGCTCATGCACACACATATACACAAGCGCACACACAAGCACTCACACTCTGTCAACACGCAGCCCTCAAAAAAGTGAGGGAATCTTAATTCTTTAAGATTTAGAATTAAGCAATGTGGGTGGTTCTCTTTCCAGAGAGCTCGGCATCGAGATTCTCAAAGATTGGACATACAGATGTGTTTACTCCGAGGAGAGACACCCACACACAGGGGCACGGTCCCGCTCCGGGCGCGCAGAATCATGTTTGTACGGAATTCACCAAACAGAGGGGTTGGAGGAGCAGGCATACAGTACTGGAGATGGAGGGGACAAGCCAGCGAGGACGTCCCTGGAGCCCTGAAGGGCAGAGCTCCCAGGGCTTGGACCCAGAAACTTCCCATCCTGCTGCTTTCTCTACCAGGGCCAAGTGAGGAGGCGGCCGGCTTGGTACCTGTTGTGGGGAGCTGTCTACAAAGACCTGAGTGGGCCCCTCAGACACTTCCCTGAGGCCCTCTGGGAACTGTTGGGGTGTGGAGCAAGAGGCGGGGCTCACTCCTCAGGCTGAAGTCATTGAGATGAATGGGGGGCCCAAGCTCGGCACCAGGCCTGGCTGTAGGCTTGTGGGACTTGGTGTCTCACTGGGGTATGTAGGGCTCAAGGCACCCACATCCCCAAAAAAGGATTTGGTTACATCTAGGGTTCCTGCCCATAAACTGAACTGAGGTTACATAGTTTTAGAAAGACTCAAACATACATCAAAAAGATCATGGCCCAAACATCGGGAGACTGGGGTGAGAGAGGGCTGCTGGGAGTGAATTTTAGGACAGGTCTTTCTGGGCAGCTGGTGGAAGAACAATGGAAATGAAAACAAGGGACCGTTCCTAGATGTCTTTGCTCTGTTCCAAGGGCTGGGGCCCTGGGGAGGTCAAGAGCCCCAGGCCGTGTCCCTAAATCCCTTCTGCGCGGATAACACCCAACAGAAAAAGGGGCTGCCCTCCGGTAGGGACCCCTGCCTGCCATCCTGCCAGGAAGGTCAGTACCCAGAAGGTCACCTGTCTGCTCCACAGCTACAACTCCTGCCAGCAGCCCTGCCGCCTCCTATTGGCGGACGGGCCGCCGGGTCTCCCGCCGCTGTCCCAACAAGCCCTGGTGTCCCTCTTGATAATATTGCACTTTTCCTGTCTCTCAGATTGTTTTCATTTTCGATTGAGAATGCAAAGTATTTGGAGGGGTAGGGGAAGTGAGTAACCTTAAAGAAATAATATATTAGTTAAATACAAAAAAAAACAAACAAACAAAAACCAACACAGGAAAAGTAGGGGCTACTTTCTCTTTTTCTTTTTTCCTTAAAACAAAACAAACTACCAAACCAAGGGCTAAAACTTAAATAGTTCTATGCCTACTCTGCAAATACTAGTAATATGAAAATAATGCTCAACCGAAATTCCCTTGTCTTTCTTCCTTAGACGGTAAAAGTAGTAACATGCCTTGCTGAGGAAAGCGATGGATATAAATGCCAGTAAAATACGCTGCACTAACATCTGAAAGTGATTAAAACGATTCTATATAATGCCTTCGTCAAGATGGAGACTCGAGAGTAAGAAAGAGAAGCCTCTGGGGCCAGGCGAGGGGTGGCGGGCCGAGGCTGGCGAGGCAGGACCTGGGTTCGGCCAGGGGCAGATGGCGCACTCGCCGTTCGGAGTTGCCCCTTCCGGCCGCCTCCTGCCCCCCCAGGGGCCCCTGGCCTAGTGGCAACAGCGTGGCAGGGCCAGGGAGCCCAGCCAGGCCCGCAGTTTCAAAGTGGGAGAGAGATGAAGACTTTTTTTTCCCCTTGTAATGAAAGAAAAAAGTCTTTAAACTGAAAGAAAAAGCACCAAATGATGCATCTTCGGGCATTATACAAACCTCAATAATGACCTCAGAAGGGCTCATTAGGATTAAAGGTGCAGTATACAGCAATATAACGCCATTTCACATTTTCAATCGCAATTAATGAAAAACTGGGTTTGGACACTGCTGAGATTTCATTTTTCTTTTTCCTTTTTTAGTCCGATCTGGTTTTCCTCCAGATGGGTCAGAGCCATAGGCCCCTCCCTCCTCCACCTGCTGCGGTACCCTCCAACATCACAAAGCAGCTCAGTAGCTCTAGGGAAAAGTCCCCTTGCCCTCGGTGGGGGCTCAGGAGTCCAGGGGCACGAGGCCTGGCATCCCCTGGCCGTGTCTGAGAGGGACTGGCATGCACCCTTCTTGCTTCAAGTATTAATATTCTCTTTGGGTTTGCAGGGTTTGTGCTGTGTTGAGTCAGGGGGTGATGGAGAGGGGTGAGGTGCGAAGATGGGGCACGGCAAGCCCTGTTCACTGCCCAAATCTACGTGCTGTCACCAGGTGGCAGCATTCCCCACTTTTCCTAGATGCCTGAGCAACTCCCAGCCATCCTCAGGGGGCTGGATGTCACAATGTAAACATGATGACCACACAATCGACTCCAGGGGGGGTGGGAAGGAGCGCAAGGATCCATGCGGTGGGGTGGCCTGCCACTAACTAGCTACAGGATTTCGGGAAAGTAATTTCCTGTCCTTGGGCTGCAGTGACAGGAGGGGATGGGATGGAGTGACTTTCAAGGCCAGTTTTAATGACTATCACTTAGGGCGCTGGGGACGAGGGAGAGAGGGTCCTAGGGGAGCGTGGAGAATGTGGGCCTCACGGGTGCCGGAGAGCCCCCACGGGAGAGCCCCACGGGGCAGTGCAGACAGTGAGGAAGGGCAGGGAGAGGCAGGCTCTGGGGGACACTGTGGTCCAGTCCGACTGAGATGCTCTGTGCTTGGCAGGTGTGTCCCGCACTCCTCCTGGCCTGGCTGGCACGTTACTGACTGAACTGGCTCAGTGCAGACACTGGAGGAGCGAGGCCGCTGGGGCCCCCCCCTGGAAGACAGCTACATGGAAGGTCCTTTCACCCAATAGTCACTCTATTTTTAAATTTTATTTTAAATAATCATAAATTACTTTTTTTTCTTTTAATAAATATGTGCTGCTTAAAAATGAGAAAAGTATATACTGCATCTTTAAGTAATGCACTTTGCTCTCTGGGTTTCATTCCATTCCACCTTATTAAAGTGCATTAATTAAAAAATAATGAACCACTTCTTTATCATTATTGTTCAAATAAGTCCAAATAATATTAATATGAAGACACTAAACCACTACCATTAGTACTGCAACCTAGCAGATTAACTCAATATCCTACTCTATTTAATACTGTCCAGCAGAAGAAAATAATTTCAATTTTAAACTCACAAACGGAACAAAAGGAAACAAAATCTCACCACAGCCCTTCCACAGAGAACGTGAGCAGTTTGCTGTAGCTGCCGGGCATCAGTGTGCGGCGAGAGAGGAGGCTGGAGATCCCCAGGCCGCAAGGGTCTAGGGGGTGAGTGGGGTACGGAAGGCCTGAGACACGGGGTCCTGTGCTGATCTTCGGGCAACATACACTGCCTGGGTGGGGGGCAGGGCCAGAGGGAGGCCTTTCCTCCTCTGCGAAACCACCAACCCTTAGTCCAGGCCTCTGGCAGCTGAGCTGGTGGCTGTGAAGCCCAATCTGTCCGCAATCAAAGGCACGTGTGGAATTCCACTCCCAGCAAAGGGGGAGTCCTTGGGGAAGCCAAGGCTTCCAGAGGGTCCCCTCTGAAACATCAACGATTGAAAGACACAACCCAACGTTGACAGGGACTTTATTCTTGCCTCTCTTCACGGGGGCGCTGCCCCTTGGGAAGACCAGGTTGGCACCCGGCCCGGGGTCCTCCACCTTTTCGGGTGCCTGTGGCATCGCACGTAGGCGGGGGCCGGCTGGTGGTGGCTGCCCAGCTGGGGTCCCCTCAGCCCTCAGCGGGGGCAACGGGTGCTTCTCCACAGTTCACACGTAAAGGTTGTGGTCCTGCCCAGGTGGGAGAACATACACAGAATGGTAGTCACCCAGCAGCCTAAGAGCTGCCTTCTCTCCTGGACAACCCCCTCCTCCCTCCTGGGGAGGGTCCTGCCCCACCGACATGTCTCTGCTTTGCCATGTCTGGGCCTGGGGCTTCAGCCCCCAGACCCTCCGGCAGGCGCCGCGCTAGGGTACTGTCCGCAACAGTGGAAACCAAATGAAAGGACTTTGGCTTGTGGAGGGAAAGAAAGTTAAAGCCAAAAACCACCAACCTCCCCGCAGAAGTACAACAGAAAAGCCCCATCCACTACTCGTTCTGTCCCCCATGAGGCCGACCGCCCTTGGGCCCCCAAACGACCCCTAAAATAAGACCAAAACCCAAGGCCTGACATAGAAGCCCCAAATCAATAAACCTCTCCCAAAACATGCAAAAGAACTGCCCACCCAGAAATACCCAAAATAAAGTCTGTGCAGACGGTGAAGAGACTGACGGCTGCACCCACCCTCTCTGTAAACTCTGGGGTCGGTGGTCCTCCGTGGGGTGCCCCGAGCAGGGCAGACTCTTCTCAAGGCCAGGGAACAGCAACAGGTAAGAAAGGTGGTCCTTGCTGGCACCAGGGGAACTGCTTTTTCTTCAACTAACAGACACTGACAGTGGCCTGGCCGGGGACCGGCTGAGCGCCCAGGAGATGCCTCCGAGCCCCAGAGCCGGTGGGGTCTTCTACCACACGCAGCCGCGGCAGGCGGTGGCAATCCCTGGGAAACCAGCACAATTCGCACACACGAGGACCACCTCCGATGGCAAGGTGCCAGGAGCAGAAACCAGGCGGGGCAGGGGCAGGGCACGGCGGGCCCCTGCGACCACATCTTTTCCAGATTCGCAGCCAAGGCACAATTGGAATTTCCCACATGGCCGGTCCCAAATGGCACCAGGTCCGTCAGCCAAGTCACCGAGGTGCCCACGTAGGGCTCAGCTTTCTTGCCTCTGGTCCCAGGCCAGCTGCTCCCCTGCCTGTTCCCTTCCCTGCTCAACGTGGGCCCCCGCCGGACCTTACCTGCCAGCTAGGGGGACAGCCTGGAGGGGAGCATCTCCGAGGTCACACGTTCTGCAGGGTTTAACGCTGTCCTCCCCCCACCCCTCCCATTTTCCCTTTCCCCTTTGTCTTCATCTCACTGCTCATCCGCACCAGGCTGGAAGGACCCACGCCCCACGTCAGTTCTTCTTCTCCAGGTAGTTGGAGGGCACCCAGCCTTTGAAGGGCTTCGCCCCATCCAGGATCTGGCAGTACCACCAGCCGTTGGGGTTCCTCTCCAGGACCTCCATGGACACACCCTCCTGGAAGCCTGCTGTCTCCTCATCCCCCTCATAGTCTGCGATGGAGACATACACATCTTTGAGGTTGTTGTGGATGAACTGGGACTTCTCGATGGGCTTGGGGCGCACGGGGGACACGGGGATGCCGTTGCGCTGGGCGGGCAGCAGAGGCGCGTCTGAGCCCTGGCTGGCGGCCCGTTCAGCCAGGCGGCCCTTGGCTTCTGCGGCGGCCGAGCGGGCGGCGCTGAAGGAGGAGTTCCGGCGGACGCCTCGGAGGCCGTCGGTGGCAGTCAGCGACTCGTTCCTTCGCAGGGCGCAGGACAGGTTGTTGTCCTTGGGTGGCGGGGACACAAACACCGACTGAGGCCTCACTGCCACCTGCCGCACACCGTTCCTCATCTTCACCGCCCCGGAGGCCGAGGTCTTGCCGAAGCCCCCGGGAGGCTTGGAGGGGATGGGCGGCGTGGCCCTCTTGTTCTGGTTGACAGTGTTCAGTGCTTGGACCCGCTTCTCGATCTTCTCCAGGCTGTCTGACTTGCCCTCGTTCTGCTTGCTTTTGGCGCTTACTGGGTCTGGCTCTTTGCCAGAGGAGTCGGATAGCTCGTTCTCGCCGAGCACCAGGTAGTGGGAAGGGGCCCAGCCCTCTAGCTCCCCAAACCTCACGTACCACCAGCCGCTTTCCAGCTTCTCGAGCACCTGTACCTCCACGCCTGCGGGGAAGCTGATCTCTGAGTCCTGGACCTTCTGGTAGGCACTACACGTCGTGTAGGAGGCAGCCTGCCCTTCTCGTCCCTTCTTGGTGGGACAGGGGGGTGTGGCGGCTGGGGGGGGAATGAGGTCGGCAGAGCCTCTCCTGGACCCCTCACTGGGACTTTCGAAGGCCGTCTGAGGGGGCAGCTCTGAATCCTCACTCTTTGAGCCCTTGAGACCGCCCCGGAGCTGGCCCGTGGGTCTCAGCTGCCGCCGTAAAGTGCTGATGTCCATCTTCTCTGGACTCTGGGACTCTGCTCGGTTCAGGAAGGGCTTGGGCCGGACCGATGGCTTGGCCCGGGCGCATGAGGTCAGCCCAGCCTTCAGGTCGGCATCCTTCTTTGCCCCAACCATAGGGGTGCCACGGATGCCTGCGTCCGAGGCAGAACGGGGCTTCAGGTCCCCACTGTTCTTGGACAAGGAGGAGGAGGAGGAGGAGGAGGAGCAGGTGGTGTTGATGGTGATGGAGGAAGAAAAGGAGGCCGAGGAGTGGTTTTTCCCCAGCTCCGCCTGGGCGTTCTTCTCTGCCTTGAGCTTTAGGAGTGATGAGGATTTGGGGGAGTCTGGTTTGGGAGAGTTTTTCCGGGCAAGAGACAGAGGGGAGCCCCCTGGGGAGTCACTGTCCCGGGAGGAGCGTCTGGCTGACAGGGCATCCTCTGCACATGGCCGGAAGCCCTCGTTCTCATAGATGGTCTCCTCCTCCAGGGCCACGTCCTCTGAAGAGCCGCCCACCCTGAAGCGGGCCCGCTGCAGTGAGGACGCGGGCGAGGGCCTCCGGGGCTGGGCGGGCCGCCGGTCCCCCGAGCCGCTGTCCTCCGTGGGCTCCTCGCTCAGCTCTGGCTCGGAGTCGAAGCCGAAGGCAGGGATGTCATACTCAGGCTCCTCGTACTTGAGCTTCAGCGGGGAGTCCTGGCTCTCCCCAGAGCCCACTGGAGCCTCCTCGGCCTCCTTGGGCTTGCTGGGGGGTGCGGGGGGCGGTACCTTGGGCCGGGTCAGCGTGCTCGTGCGGCGGCTCAGGTTGGGCTTCTTGCGCTTATCGATGTATGATGCAGGGGCCCAGCCCTCCTTCTCGCCGATCTGGACGTACCACCAGCCACCCGAGTTCTTATCGATGACCTAGGGGAAAGGGCGGGCAGGCCAGTGAGCTGGGAGGTTCCCTGGACCCTGCAACGTGCCAGGCTGGGGGCTTCGCACTTCACGATGCGCCAGGCTCTGATTTACAGATGAGCAAAGGGAGCGACTGCGTAAGTGGCCCCAGGAGCCGCGGTGATACGTGCTGGGCTGGAATTCAAAGCCAGGTCTCTACCACCTCCCATTCTCCAAGACGCTTTCCCCTGGTCCTGCAAGTCTCCATCAGCACCCCAGCTTGAGCTGGCCTTGTCTACAGATCCTGCATCTCCCCCTAAGCTGTGCACTCAGAAGACCTACTGCTCCTTGTCCCTACGGAACCCAACTCGCCAAGGACCCAAATGTCTAAAACCATGCCATTCATCCCACTGCTACCGCTCCTCACCCCGCCCCTCGTATTGCTGGGTCCTCCACTGGTGACCCTGGAAAGGGCAGGGTCTCTTGGGTCAGAAGAGAATGGGAAGATGCAGATGAGGTGAACTGGGAGGTACAGCTTGAGACCAGAGCCTCCCCGCAGGGCACCTCCCTGGTGTTCCCACCACCTGTGGTCATTTCACATCCCACATGTGGGACCCCAGGGAAACCCCACCAGCTGAATGGACTTCTTTGGCTTAAATGGTTAACTGTGGGAAGGATGAGGGGCTTTCAGTCATTTCCATGTTAGTATAAACTAGCTCAAGGAGGTTCGTTCTTAACTGCTATTTGAGATTGGTTGAAGGCCAGGAGTGTGGTGCTGCCTGTGCTGCAGTCCATTTGGATTGGAGAACATAAAGGGAAGATAATCTTGGACTGTGGGACGCTCCTGGAGAGAGAAGTACTGGGGAGGGGTGGGGAAGCATGAAAAAATTGACATCAGAGGAAGGGGGCAGTGAAGGAAGAGAGAGACCAGCCCTCTGCAGGCCACACCAAAAGGGCAAGTTTCTGTCCTTCCTTTGGTTCACTATTCCTTCCTTCACCCTGCCCACCCCATACCCCCCCCCCCCCCCCGCACTTAAGATGAAGCTTGGGCAGCTCCTGAGTATGACAGTTCGGTTACATGGTGAGCTTTGGAGGCTCTTCTGGAAACCTAAGCACCACTGACAGAATGATTTCTCTTGGAAATTCAGTTCCAAATTGATGTGGGGGACATCCTCTCTTGCACAAGCAGAGACTAGCCGAGGGCTCTTCTGACAGTTCTTCAGGTATTAATTGGATTTAACCCCATTACTCAAGAGCAATGACCGCATCCCCTGCAGTGGCCAAAAAGTAAAGTTTCATAAATGCTAGGCTGGGAGGGAGCCTCATAGGGTCTGTTACCCCCTCTTTGCAGAGACACATAATCAAAGCCAGGGCGGAGAAGTGACTGCATCGGAGGCCAGAGGTGCCGGCGTTGTGCATGTGGCCAGAACCCAGGCCCCTATCACTGCGGCCACGTGGACCACATTCTCCCAACAGCGGCACTTGCTAACATGGGTTCTTCAGAATCTTGGCCCCGAGGTGCTCCTAGGAGACAAACTGTGCTGGGGCCAAATGGGCCTGGGCAACGCGGCTATTCTAGTCCCCTCTTAGAGACGCAGAGTGACATCCCTATAGCACAGGCTCTGAGAAGTTCTGCAATTCCAAGCACACAACTGGATGGATTTTGTTTAACCCAACGTCCTTCAAACCTATTCAAGCAAAGCAGCCCCTTGTTTCAAGGCGCATCCATCACAAGCCCCCACCATATGCGCTGGGAAATGCTGCTGTGAGGGAAGGACTGCGTGGAGACAGGAGCCCTACATTCTGGTCCTCACTGTGGCACTTACTGGCTTAAGGCAAATTTTTATCCCTGTGGGTCTTCCTTTCGTACCTTCCCTGCCCGCCCCCCCGGAATGTTGCCAGCAAGGCATAAACGGGAAACATGGCAGGTCTTTGACCAGCATGAGTTCACGGCCCAAGGCTCACCTCCGCCTTCTGTCCGCCCCGAAAGCTGATCCCGTCAGAGATGCAGGACTGGAATTCGGCAATGGTGTAATACTCCACCTCAACAGAAGGGGGCTCTGGCGGCTTCGGCAGCTGGAACCCCTAAGGCAGAGAAGGGCTCCGTGAGCAAAACCTACCTGATCAGAACAGAGGTCGAGTGTGGCATTTACACCAGCCGGAGGGCAGCTGACCTGAGGATGTATCCGTCACCTGAGGCTCAGGGTGTCTCCCCAAGGGACTGTTCTCCTGAGCAGGCTTTCTACTATTACCTATGATCCACTTGGAACTCCTCTGAGCTATCAAAATGATCATTTAGTGATAGTAATCTCACCCCTACATCCCTGGAGGTCCAGTTGCTTCAACAGCTAGGTCCCAAAAGAGAAAATGAAAAAGCAGAGAAGTGGCTGTAACAAAGCCTGTGCAAACTGCCCCGTGGGAAGAGAGCCTCGTCTGTAAGTCTAGCTGACAGGCCACAGTGGTGACGTATGGCTGCAGAGGCAGGGACACGGGACGCAGCCGGCTCTTTGGGGCAGAGGGAGGAGCATAAGGGGGGTGTGGGGACGGCTGAGAAGAGCCCCTGGTGGGTCACTGCAGAGATGCCAAATGGTCAGGCAGCACCGAATAAAACTTGGGATCCTTTGTTCTGCGGCAGGTAGAACATGCTAGACTGGTTATACCAATATCCAAGCGTGACATTCAAGGACATTTAGAATTTGGCTGCAGCCATGACTTCTGAGCCTTGTTTATTCACTTTCCAAACATCGACTGTGCATCTTCTGGGTGCCAGACCCGGGTCTGAGGCACTGGGCACTTAACAGTGAACCAAAAGGACAACCCCTTACCCTCATGGAGCCGACATTCTAGTTTCACCCAGTCTCTACTCTGATCAAAATGGATTTCGTGCCGCCCTGTTACTTCCAGTATGTCCCAGTATCAAACAAAGGGGTTAAAGCAAAACAAACAAAAAAGTATGTGTGTTTGGCGGTGGGGGGGTTGGGGGGGGGTGGCGGGGATGGAGAGGGAAGCAGCTGTGGTGTAACAGGAAGACCTCGGAAGACCTCTGCTTTGCAGCTGGACACATGTGGGCTCCAATCCCAGCTCAGCAACGCACCAGCTGTGTGGCCTTGGGCAAAGCCTATGGCCTGCCTGAGGCTCAGTTTCCTCATCTGTAATATGGGTCAGGAAGAGGATTACTGAGATGGGCACCTAACTTCTGGCCCAGCCAGGGACACAGGGGGAGCTCCACGAATAGCAGCTGAAGCTGGCCACTCCTTCTGAAACACTATCCTATTCCCTGGAAACTTCTGCGTCCTCCAAGGCTCGGTATGTCCTAATCCAGCACTCACAGCCCAGCTGCCTTGGGTCACAGGGAGCGAAGGGCAGGAGGAAGCTGGTTTTGAGGGACCGGGTATGATTCAGCTCACTTTCTCTGCTCGGGTCCCTGGTCCAGCAGGCAGGTATGTGAGCAGACGGGGCCCGGACCCCAGCACCGCCCCCCACCCTCCTGCCGCCAGGTGGGATGCAGCCGCATCTAGTTGGAACCAGCCCTGCCAGAGCAAGCCCCCACTTGGTAAGTGTGGAGGGAACGAGCCCATTCTTGCCAAAATCGAATCTGCCTGAAAATAATCAGCTGGGACTGAGAGAGCTGGGAGCACAGGAGAACTCATTGTTTTGTGGTGGAGACTCGAGGGGAAACTGACACAGACACTCTCCCGGGGCTGATGGCCAGGGGAGGGACGGTCTCCTCTCCACGGGCCTGACTAAAGAACCCGTCTACTGAAGGCCCACTCTTCCAGGCCAGGGCAGATGTCACGGATCACAGTGATCCTTGCCATTAGGCCCAGTGAGACTCCAGCAATCTTTCCCCACACGGCGTGGCAGGCGGCCCGTCCATCAGCCACATAGGAAAGGGAAACCTGGCGGCCAGCCCTGCACGCACCATCCCATTTCATCCTTCCAGCAGCCCCAGGCTGGCACCATCCCCACCTGTATAGACAAGGAAATGAGGCTTGTGGAGGGTAACCGAGTTGCCCTGGGTCTCGCTGTTCCTAAGTATCAAAGATGGAATATAAGCCCACGTCGGGCAGGCTCGAAGCCCCATTCTTTCCGCTGCACCCTGCTACCCCTGAGGATAGCTTCCCGCTGCCTCTTGGCCCGCCACCAGCATCACGGCCACCCTAAGCCCAGTACCCCAAGTGTACATGTTCTTTCCTGACGGTCTGGACACCAGGACCCCCACCTACAGGAGACAGGGACCCCAGCAAGTTGAGCCTCTAGCTTTCAGCACAAGCCAGTCCTGGCCATTAAGCAGGGGTGGCTCACCGGCCTGGCCTCTGCCCTCCCAGGCTCTGGCATCCGCCGCGGCCGTTGGACATTCCTGAGCCAGGAATGCGCAGCTGAATGGCTTCCAGGCACACATGGACAGCGGCCCCCCTTCCAGCCCCTGGCAATGCCCTGGCCGGACACTCCTGCTGGCCAGTCTAAATGTTTACGTCTGCCAGTGTAGTGGCGGGGATGGATTTATTTAGCTTTGGAGCGCAGAGCGTTTTTGAACATAAACTGTCCAGCGAGGCCCCCAGAATGGCTAGGATCCCCAGGCTTTCCTCTCGGCCCCCGGCCCCACAAAGCTGGAAGCCCAGCAGGGCCCTGGAAAACCCCTGGACCGACGGGCACTGAGATGAGACAACCAATTAACCGGGGAATGTTTCAGGGCATCCCCAGATACAGGAAGAAAAAAAGGAGAAGTCCAATGTACGTACCAGGCTGGATTCTCTGCGAGGTGGAGGCCTTGTCCTTAGGTTCGGGGAGCCTAGACGAAGAAACATGGCTTCAGAAATCCCGGCCAGACAGTGGGCGCCTGGGCTGCCCTGCCTTCCCTAGGCATGGCCGCGTCCCGATCCTGGGAAGTCCCTGGCTCTGTCCCACGCTCAGGAAGGACCCATGTGCTCTACAGTTTCTCTACAGTGCGGCGCTATGGTTTCTCCATGGAACCAGAGACCTTTAAGCTTCCTTGGCTGTGTTTCCGGGGATGCACGAACCCCCTAAAATGATGTGCACATTTCAAAATGTATAGACATAGAGGCATTTTTCAGAAGAAAGAAACATGCTCTATGAGATTTTCGGATTTAGGAGCAGAGACTGTGTCTGTTTTTTGCTCACTACCAAATCCTTAGCAGCTAGCACAGTGCCAGGCCAGAGTGGGTGCCCAAAAGACATTTCCCGACTGATTGCCCAAAAGGTTTCAAGCACAAGGGCTAACTTAGTAACACGTTCAGAACTAAACTAAAAAAACAGCTCTCCTCCAGATTTTAGGGCTGGCTGGACATAAACAGAGGCTGGTCTCTCACAGGACAGTTTAACCTTCATCCGAAGATGCTGTGGAGCCAGTGGTGCAACAGTTAACCCAGTTAGCTGGGTTTCTCCTATATGCATGCCCTTACAGCTGCTTGCAGAGAGGCAGAGCCATTCCTTCCAAGTCTTTTGGGTTCCCAGTAACTGGTGGGAGATGACAGGGAAGGCCGGGAATGACGTTCTATTGGCTGTCGCTCTGTAAGGCAGCCTTGCACGAGGGAGCCACATTTCACAGCCCGGGGGATGCGCTGATCTGCGCAGTGACTCCTCCTGGCTCTCTTCTAGGGAAGGAGGGAATGCTGGCAGCTTACGTACTCATGTATTTCATCTTCAGTGCAAGAGTTGTGAGGAGGTGCCTTGCCTACTCGTGATCAGCGTGGAAACGAGTTCACAGAGTGAGGTTAGGGTCAGGGCTCAGTCTAGATCGGTCTCAGGAAGAAAATGATGCGGGGGTCCCATATACCCCTCTGGCTCTCCTTGCCCCCCGTGACCACTAACGAGCTGTGCAGTGAGGACGCAGGGGGCAGGGAGGCTCTTACTGATCTGGGCCCTCTGAGGGGCAATCCTGGCCACCGCTGGCGAGCCCTGGGCCAGCTTGGAGACGCTCCTCTCGGGGACGCCCAGGGCGCTGCCATTGGAGGCGTTGCACAGGATGGGCAGGCTGATCTCCTTCTTGGCGACGGGGCCCTCGGGGCCCTCGCCTTCGGCCGGTGGAGCCTCCTTATCCCCCGACGCCTTCTTGTTCAGCAGGTTGCTGATCTCCATGATGTTCCCGATGATCTCCACCGGGCCCGCCAGGTTCTTCTTGCGTGCTGGCAGGTCGTCCTTGGCTTTCTTCAGGTAGGATGCTGGCGCCCAGCCCTCTTTGCCCAGGTACCTGGGGGAAGGGGTGGGACACGACGTCACTCGAGCGCCGCTGCCTGACCTCACGCCCCAGGCTCCATCTGGCCTGGCCCAGCCAACCTTCTCCGCCGTGTTCCCCAAGGCGCCTGGCAATCCCACCACTCTGGAGAGAAGTGGGACGGAGGGCAGGTGGAAGAGACACCTAGGACACCAAGTCTTCCTCTCTCCTTGCTCTCTGCCTGATCGCTCCTGCTGTGGGCGCCTGTTCTCCGCAAAGGCAGGCAAATGTGGGACATCAGGATTAGAAGATTCCTCAGACTGAGTTGCCCAAAAAGTAGACTTGACAATGGCCTGCTACCTCACGACAGAGAGGGCGACTCTAGAGATCAGAGCAGGTGTGAACGTGGTATATTAGGCAGATGCTCTCTGGCAAAGAGAAGGGACGTCAGAGAGGTGAGCAGGCAGCACAGGTAAGAGGAGTTAGGAACCCTGAGTTCTGGTCTCGGGTACCTTGGTAAGTCCCTACCCTGGAGCTCAATTTTTTCTCTCTTCTGCAAACCACAGGGACAGAGTAGCTTTTTTTATCCAGAAAGATAGACCTACTGAGACCAACTAGGAAGAGGTCTATAAAGAAGGGTGACCAAGTGGAGAAGGTATGGGTGCTAACTGTGGGGGTAGCAGGCAGATCAAGTTCACAGACGGATGCTAAGGGTAACACTTCAAATTAGTGGGGGTCAGGGGGTGCCTGGGTGGCTCAGTCAGTTAAGCGTCTGACTCTCGGTTTTAGCTCAGGTCATAACCTCATGGTTTTGTGAGTTCAAGCCCTGCACTGGGCTCTGTGCAGACAGCACGAGACTGCCTGCAATTCTCTCTCCCCCGACTCTCTCTGCCCCTCCCCCGCTCATGCTGTCTCTCTCTCTCAAAATAAATAAATAAGCAAAAAAAAAAAAATTAAATGAAATTAGTGGGGGTAAGGATGAGCTTTCAACAACCGATTTGGAGATGACTGATTACCCAATTAGGAAAAGTAAGTGAGACCTTGGCCTCACACCATAGAGCCAAATAAAAAATGTAAGTTGTGAACATTTGCTTCGTCTTGGGGATTGAGAAAACCTTTCTAAATAGGGCTCCAAAAGCCAAAACCATAAATGGAAAGACTAAAAGCACATGACTGGATAAAATGAAAACCTCTGGTATGGCACAACAAAACCAAAATGAAACAAAACAAAATGAAAACAAAATCAGGACCCATAAACAAGAACAAAAAGCAAATGACAGGGCTGACTTAATCTGAGGTGACTCGATGACTTCCGAAAACAAGCTTTTCCCTTTTCTCCCCAGGGTGCTGAGAGCTTCTACCCAAGTCCGCTAAGAGCTTACCTCCCGGTCCACCAGTTGCACTGTCCCTGTTTGCTCCCTGGGGCACATCTGGCTCTTTGTAATGGCTTCTCCGTGCCAGAGGTCTGACAATCCCCCTTCCCCCACCTTCCTGATCTGACCTTGTTCTCGGGTGCCTATTAGGTGGGAGAAACAGGAATGTGAAAGCTAAAGTTTCTATCGACATGCCTGAGCCTTGCTGGAAAGCCTAGGTAGGAGGTGGCTTCTTACGTTTACACCATTGGAAAGTGCAGGCAGGCTGTCCCAAGGTCACCTGTCTGGCTCCGTTTGGGGCTTGGAAGGCAGACATCAATAAACACATGGATGGAGGTCAAGGGGCCTGCCTTTCCAAGGTAATGGGTGCAGAGAGAAGCACAGAAATTTCAGGGGTGGATGGCAACTAGTAAAGAGGCCTAATCTTATATATGAGTCAAGCACCAAGGCTCAGAAAAGCAAAGCAAGTAGCAGAGGGCCACACAGCTAGCTGTTGGCAGCATCTGGCCCAGAACCTGGTGCTCCTGCATCTCCAAGAAAAGATGAAGAAGAGCCTGCGGGCTGGTGCAGGTGTTTTTCTGTGAGAACAGTGGGGAGATGGGGAGCGGGGTCTCATGGGAGTGATGGTCAGGCCTGCTCACTGCCCCGAGTGCTCCCACGTCAAACCCTGTTGTGTTCCTCTGCTGTTACACGGATAAAATTAGATCCCAGGCAGGGAGATGCAGGGGAATCAGGAGCGGCTGTGTGTGTCTGGGTCCAACTAGGCTCACATCTGCTTTCCAGCTCTGGAGCACGGAATGACTCCAGGGGGAAGCAAACTGGAAAAGAAGGGATGGAGAGAGAGGGAGGGTATGTGTGTGTGAGGGGAGAGGGGAGAAGAAAGACAGGAAATGAGGATCAACACAGAGCCTGGAATGTTGGGAAATGGCCTATTTAAGGAGGTGTCTGGCAGCCTTCTTAAGGTGGAATCTTTGTAGGGTTTTCTCCGTTGAAGCGCCCCCTAGCTAAAGGGTTAGGCTATGGGGACAAGAGTTGACTAAAAGTGACAGCTCAGAGTAACTTTGTTGATCATTTTAAGAAACCGGAAAAAACTCAGTAGCTTTGTAGATAACCTCCAGGAGGGTGGTTTCGGCTACCAGCCTGCCTTAGAATGTTTGCTGGCCCTCCCATGTAGATTTGTGGTTGCTGGATTTTGGGATTGGGTCTAGTTTCTTAGCATGAAAGTCTGGGGGCAGTGACCTTAGGAAGCACAAATCCAGGCACACAGTCCTCTCCCACCTAACAGAGGAGAAAGGAACACTTCAGCCCTCCTGACTGGTATGCATGGGGCCAAGGGCAGGGGCAGCTATGTCTTATTAGGTCACATTAAGGCTGAATCCCATGTGGCCAATGACCTTCATCCCACCTGTCAGCATAGCACAATCTTAACACCACCACGGTTCAAGATACTGTCTCCTGAGTGCCCGTGTCACTTGGGTCAATCCTGTCCCCACTGTGGGAGATGGATCAGAGCACCCATCCTGCCCAGGGTGGGAGGGTGGGTACGGGGTTCCCAGGTGTGATGGACTGGAGAAGTGGTCCTCAGAGCCCACAGATACAAGACTATCTCTGTCATTTGGGCTATGGGCAGGGAAAAGAGAAACTGGGTGAGATCATCACAGCAGAATTGCTTCCAAAGGACCCAAAAACATTTCCTGTGAACAAGGTCCCCCCCCCCCCCCCCCGCCCACCGAAGGTACTGGCTGACCTCAGAGCCCCAGGACAGAGGGGACCAGAGAGCAGGACTTGGTAGGGGAGAGGTAAATGAAGCCCACAGGGTTTAGCTGGCTTCTAGGACTGCCAAGAAAGCCCCCTCACCCCTCCCTACGCTCCCAAATGGGTTTCTCAGTTGGGAAACGTGATTGGGCCTTGCAAGAGGGAGGAGCAGAAGGAAGAGGCCTTCAAACTAGGCCTGGGCTCAGGCCTCACTTCGGCCCTGGCTCTTGCAACCATATGAGCCGGCCCTGCAGAGCAGAAAGGCCCCCAAGCGTTGAGCTGTGGGCAGCAGGGGCTGCCTGTTGGGACCTCAGCAAGGCCTATGGACGTCAGCCCTTCAGGCGGCCTGAGCTACAGAGCGCGCCAGGCAGCCAAGGCCGGACGCAGAAAACCAAATTCAGATGTGCCGGACCCTCCTGGCAGATGCATGGGAAGGGATTGCACCACTGCCTGCAAGCTGGGCCGGGGCCCCTGTGCCCCAACTGGCCACTACTCTGGCTCTGCTTTATGTGCCCCAGGAGAGAAGCTGCGAGATGAGCGCTCTGTTCAAGCTGTTTAGCCATGTGGGGTTGAAGCAGCCAAGCCCGGGCTGCGGGCCCAAAGTGGCCATCAGAATCGACCCGCCAGCTGGTGCCCACGGCCACTCCGCACTCCGCTGCCCAGGGCCGGAGGGCAGAGGCATCTCTTTCTCCCGCTGAGGCTCCTACCTGATGTACCACCAGCCCTCTAAGTTCTTCCGAATCACTTCCACGGTGACGCCCTTCTCAAAGCCAATCTCGTCCTTGCTCTGGCTGGTGTAAGGCTGTACAGTGACGTACTTCTCCTCTGTGGGGGGTGGGTGAAGCAACAAGGCAGTTATTTGAGGCTGGAGCACAGGTCCTCCTTCCTGTCTTTTCCTCCCCTGGACTGGCTGGGCTTAGCTGGTTGCTTCACCGCTGCTGCTCCCAGTGTGTGTGGAAGACGGCCAGGGCCCCAGGCAGCCCGGCTAAGCCCTGGCAGCACAGAGTTGGCTCTCTCAGCCCAGTAACAACAGTGAAGGTGCTGGGACCTGGAGGTCTCAGGGACCCAAAAGCTCCCCGGGCTGAGGGCACAGTTAGGGGGAACGCGCCCCTGTGGGGCCTGAGTCAGGAAGCCCCGGGGATGTCTGGAGGTGCCGTGGCGTGCCCTCCCCTTCCCTGAATGTGCGATGCCTCCATCCATGCCCCGGACTTGCTCTCCGAGCCCTTCTCCCACCTCTACCCCTTAAATCCTGACTCTGATTTTCCGGCAGCCCCAGGGGCACCTCCTGGGTGAAGCCTCCCCTGACCACTAATATGATCACCTGATCATGTGATTGCCCCAAGAGGACTGTGGGGAACACATGTTCTACAGGAGTGGTTAAATGTGTTTTAAGACGAGGGTCCGGTGGCCCAATGATCAGTGGCGATGCTGAGCACAGCCATCAACAGGGCCTCCTGGAGCCCGGGGTGGGCCAGCATGCCAGGGGAAGGAGGTGCCTTATGGGAACTCAGGGAAAGTCTGGGAGGGCAGGTGTGGGGAGGCCGGGCAGCTCCCTTCTTCCTACATCTCTTCAGCCTCTCTGCTGGCAGGGGCCCTGCTGCCTCTGCGTGGGTCCTTGCCCCGGCTTCCCAGGAGGTGCTTCTCCTGTGTCTGCTGGGCCAGGTGGACTCACCGCTGCCTGGCTGGCCTCCCTGTCTCTGGGGTGCAGAGCCTCCTCAGAGGAACGCTCGGGCCTTAGGAAGGGGCACACATCCCCATCCTTACCCTCTGGGAGAAGGAAGAGCAGACCTAGACAGAACTGGCCACACCCTTTGGGAAGGTCACCCTGAACTCATGCTGTCCCCTCCAGCCTGTGCCTGGCACACAGTAGGGGCTCCAAAGACACTAGGGGGTGCACTGATGAAGGGCAAGGCTGTTTGAGCAGGGGCACTAGGTGCGAGGCTTTCTGTGAGCTCAACATAGCAGGAGGCCGGGTTCTAAGACACCTGTCCCACTCCTCCTAGCTCCCAACTATGACATTAACTCCTGGACTCCTCAGTGGGACCCTGATGGGCAGTCTGCCTGAGTCTTTGGCAGCAGTGGGGGAGGAGGACGGCTGCCACCTAGCCCCTCACCCCCGAGAAAGGAGGGCCGTCTGTTCGCTTGGGAGGATCGGGGTCCTGTCTGCGGCCCTGTGCTGGGCCCCTCCAGGATGGAGGTGGCTGCCCGACCGGGCTGCAAGAACAGAGCTGACGAGCCCTGGCCAAATCTGAGAGGCTGCCGAAGGCAAAAGGTGGGTGACGACCCCCTGGAGCCTCCACCGTTCTTCCGCATGCTTCTCAATGGCGCGAGCTTTTCCCAGATGCAGAGGCCTTTCTCACCATCGACTAACTCCTGGAAGCTTTCAGATTCCCATCCGGCCATGCTGAGGAGAGCTGCCAAGACCGCCTGAGAACCTGGTCCAGCCAGATTCTGACTCGGGCCTTTGAGAAGTTCAGTGTGCTACGGTCCAGCCCTCCACTCTCCTGCCTGCTCCTGGTCCCACTCCATTTTCCAGTGGGGCACGGTAAATCCTGGCCCAGGCCGTGGCCAGAGGGGCAGCGCCAGGTCCCGGGGATATAGGGTTCTGAGGTTAGGGTGAGGCGAGGCCTGGGTTCCACATTTTGCCTGTGTTCAGCTGGGCTATTTTTAAAAGCCTATGGTTCCAGCAGGAAGCCATCATTAAAGTTTTCCTAGGCAAAGTTGCTTTTGCAGGGAAAAATTACAGTCCCTCTCTTAGGGAGATGAGAGGAGCGGTGCCCTGGGCATGGCACTGAACAGGGCCTGAACCGTGACATGCGGGCTCAGGCTCTGGGGCAGGCAGGCCCAAGCAGCAGCCTCTGCGGCCCCCAGCGTGTGCGCGGAGGACGCAGCATCGAGGGCCACATAAGCGCCCTGCTTCCCCTGGACCCTCTCGGGGAAGGCAGGACCAAGCACCTCAGTTTTCCCCAGTGAGGCTGAGCTGCTCTTACAAAAAGGCCCTGTGCTTGGTGGTCCTTGGGCTGACGTGAGCACAGAGGTCTGGGGGTTTATGCTCCCAGTAAGAGACCTGGCTGGCTTGGAGGCTTGTCCTGCCCTGTCACTCTGTAGGTCCCAGGTGATGAGCATTCAGAGGGCCACTCTTCCAACTGGTCTGTGTGAGGGTTACGCACGTGCCATGCGGCTGTCAGGTTCCCAGCTTCCAGGCTTCCCTGAGGGAGAGGCAGAGCTGGCCCCTCTACTGGACCAGGGCCACAGCCCCATATGGGGCTGGGGGTGGGGAACCAGTCAGGATGCCAGACACACTGAAATGGTCTCAGGGGATTGGGGGGGGGGGTGGGGGGAAGGCTGAGTCATTCAGGTTGCCTGGGGTCTCTAGAAGAGACTTTTAGGAATCAAAGTTTAGGAATCAAAGGGGAGAGGGAGCTATAAACTCTGGGAGGGGGGCACCTCAGGGCTTCTGGAAAGCACTGAGGCTGTGGTCACTCTGATGTGCCATCAAAGGTGGGTGGCAACTTTGCCCTAGGGAGGGCTGACCAGGCCGCCCACTGGGTGGGTGGGTGGCTGGCTGGCTGGGGGAGGTGGACAGGCCTGTTTTGGTTTTGGAGGCGGGGTCTGGAGAACCCTGCAGTTTCCAAACCACAGACGCCTCCTCTTTCAAATGCTTTCCCCTCCGTCAGCAGTCTCCCTGGCTCCCCTCCCGGCCCCCACAACCTACCCAACCCCACTGCAAGAGGCCTTCTGATTCCAGAGGCCTGGCTGGCGGAGGGACTGGGGAGTGGAGGCCCCGGGGAAGCACTGCTTCTCTCTTGTCTAGTTATATATGACCCACTGCCTGTTTCCCCCCATTGGCTCCACTGCTTTCTCCAGCCAGCTTTCTGCAAGTTTATCTTGGCTGCCTGATTTAACTGAGCCCTGACTCGACTTTGGGCTAAGACTGGGTAATAATGTTGTTTAGGTCTCTTATTTGAGATAGGGAGAGAGAGAGAGGGAGAGGGAGAGAGGGGGAGGGAGAGAGGGGGAGGGAGAGAGAGAGAGGGGGAGGGAGAGAGAGAGAGGGGGAGGGAGAGAGAGGGAGGGGGAGGGAGAAGTAGGCTTGTCCTCATTTACATATTTGTATATGGATGTCCACAGAGTCAGGCATCTCGCTGGGCACGTGTGTCCACACACACCGATGTATACCACTGTGTGTGTGTAACTGTGAGTACGCTGCCTGAGCCCATGTGGCATAAGGAGTTACGTATGAGACTGTAGAGGAAGCTATGCGTGTCCTTGGGGCGCTTGCAGGGGCGTACATATGATGTGGCCAGAGCGGCTGATGTGTCTGCGACTGTAAACGTATACATGCAACGTTCTGCGTGTGGCTGCATGGGTGGAATTACACGTGTGAGTGGCTGTGTGCCAGGGACCACAGATGTGCAGCTGAGTGGGGGCCGGAGGGGACAGCGTACTGCTGCGCACAGGTAGTAGCGCTTCGTCACCTGTGAGTGTCCGTGTGCTTATGGAGAGAGCTGTGTGTGGGGTTCAGTGTAGGAAGGTGTTTGGAGCAGATGCTGGAGGGGATGGGGGAAGGCCAAGCTTTTGTCTCTGCTGTTTTTCCAGGCCAGCGTCCCGCTCTCCTCTGCTGCCAAGGCTCAGGGCTGTGTCCCAGGCTGGCCCCCCAGCAATGCTGCTCCACCCCTCCTAGTTCCAGGGTGTCCTTGCTTTATGTTCAAGCTTATTCTTGCTGTTTCCATGACTTGGCCTCCTGCCCTGCACCTGGGAGTCCAACCCTTCTTCCACCCTCAGGATGAGCTGGACTCCCACAGCCAGTGCTCCGAGTATGATGCTGCACCAGCCACAGGCGGTGGCTGCCTCAGCGTCCAGGCTTGCTGCTGCCTGGGGCTTGGGGCAGATACCAAAACATGGTCTCAGAGCTGTTCAGGAACGAGCTTTGGGGTGGGTGACATTCGTGGGGCATCCCTGCTATTCTAGAGAGGCCAGTGCTTGTCACAGGCCCTTCCAGCCTTGTTCTCAGTGAGACAGGAGAGGTGGACCTCTGCTGGCCTGTGGGCTCTGGAGATGCTGGGAGGTTTGTTCGGACGCTCACCCCTAACTTCCCTGCTCCCAAGCTCCTGGATGTTGGAAAGGCCCTGAACCTGCAAATGTCTTAGTTCCGGATCAGCCTAGATGGCAGGCCAGGGGCCTCCCTGGAATCCTAACCAGGCCCCTCACAAAGTGCCGATGCCAGTGCTGAAGACGCTGCAAGCTCCTGCCTGGACCCGACGCTGCCTTCAGAGCTGGTTGGGGCCGCACCCGGGACCAGGCTGGGACTGCCTTTTGCTCCCCTTCTAGTTTCCCCAGAGCTAGTTGAAGAAGGAGGGTTGTGAGCTGGCCCTTCTTCCTCCTCTGTCCCTAAGTAATTGCTGGAACAGCTCTGGCTGACGGAGCACCTTCTCAGAGGAAGCGGCATGGGAGAGTGGGGGCAAGCGGGACAGCCTGTGCAGAGACTTACACTGCCCTCCCCCCACCCTGCCCCAGTTTTCTTCATCTGCAGCTTCCAGGGAAAATGTGGCCTTTCTTAGTCCAACTGCCCCCACAATCACATCCTGAGTCTATGACCCCCATCCCCAGGATGGTGGCAGAAGCCAGAGCCGCCCCCCAATTCCCAATCATCCCGATTCCCAGGTAGCCCCCTGCGCCCTCCTCCCCGCCGCCACCCCCAGCTGCAGAACGCGAGAGAAAGTCTGGCTGTTGAATCTGGGTGAGGAGGCCAAGTGGCAGAGAGGAGCAGAGCTCAGAGAGGAGGGGAGGTGTTAGCGAGCGAGCGAGCGAGGGAGAGGGGTGGCAGCTTCGGGGCAGGAGAAGCTGGCTCCCACAGTCACCTCGGCTGTGCTGCCTGTTGACCGTCCCGCCCAGGGTCCACCGGCGATCCAGACGCCGCAGATGGGCCTTGCGTCTCTTGGACACTGGTGTGGGAGATGGCAATGGAACACGCGGCCGACGGAACCGGCGGAGAGAATGGAGATGAGGATGAGATGGGAGGGGTCCGGGAGGGGATGGCAGGAGGGAAGGTTCACGCTTTCCCAGGGCTCATCGCCAGGACCAAGCCCTGGCAGCATGCACCTGCTGGCTGGGGGCAGATCTGGCCCAGTGACACGGGGGAAACTTCACCAAAGCCAAACCATGTGGGTTATACCCCTAAGACCGGGAGGGGCTAAGAACTTAGAATGCTAGCACCTGAGAGGTGAAAAGGGTCCTGGGTCCCACCCTGGCACAAAGAATGGCCCTCCCAGGCAGCCCCAGGCAAAGATCGCTGCTTCCGCCATGGTTCGGCAGTGACGGTTCCCAGGAGGGCACGGGGCCCACTGCACTACCCATCTGTCAGCCACCCACTCACTCACCATGTCCTGCTTGTGAGCCTAGCACCACGAGCCAGGGACTGTATGTGGCAGGAGAGATGTGGGGGTCCTTTGTCATGGGGCTCCCAGTTCCTACCACCCTGGGGGTACCTGTCTTTACTCTCTCAGCCCTCCCCAGGGCCCAGCGCAGGGCCTGGCAGGCCGCTGAGCACTAGGCAATGTTGCTGAGTGTAGCACACACGGGGATGGATGCCACAGGCCTTGGTTCTGCTCCTTCGCTGCACACTGCCCATTGGACTTCTGACAACAGGGGACCTGCCGTCCAGCTTCTCCGTGCTACAGGCCCCTTTCGTCCAGCCCACCCCTTCTGGTTGCTGTGGCCCAGCCCTAGAAGCCCTCTGCCTTCCCTATGGGATGCCCAGGTGGGACAGACACCAGGCCAGGGCTGCAGGGCACCAAGTGGCCCCTTGTGGAAGCTGGGTGTCAGATTGCTCAAGTATGGGGGATACAGGCTGGCAGAGTCAAAGGAAAACTGTCCAGACACACCTGAGCCAAACCCCACCAAAGCCTCCTAGGAAGTATTTGCTTTTCTCAAGGGAGGAGTGGGGACTTGTTTGAGCTGCTTCTTGGTAGCAGGAGGCCTGGACAAAAGGTCAGAGGTATGGATTCAGTTGAGGCCTCACTGTCAGGTTCCTGTGTCACCTGGGGGCGGGCAGGCTTCTGTCCTTCTCTAAGCCTGTTTCCTCATTTGTCATTAGGGTTGACATCTGGCCTGGCATGAGTTGAGACAAGGGACTGAACAGGCTACATGGAAAAGAAATGAGCTCTCGTGTGAGGCCAGACTGGGAAGGACCCTGACAGCTGACCTCCTGGGCAGGCTGTTTGGTGGCCTCCCTGTGGGAAGAGGAAGCCTCAGCTGATGCTCAGGCCAGGGGCCACTTCAGCAGTAAGTGTTATTTCCCCAGCTGAAACCATGTACAAGGAGCATCTCGCTGAAGCCTCACAAAAGCCCTGTGCAGTCAGCATTGTCTCCATGTTAGAAACGGGAAACCAGACGCACAGGGGTGTTAAGAAACCCTCTGAGTCACACACCTAAGTGTCAGAGCAACATACGAATCTAGGTGGCCTGGCTCTGGAGCCCAGACGCTAGGTCCTGTGATGTTCCTCCCCCTTGACCCCGCACCCCTTAGCCTGCGCAACAGTGGGGCAAGCCCAGATAAGAGGCTGGTGCCAATGCGAACCCACCAGGGAGGGACACAGGTCACTGTCACGGCTTCAGGGCACAGAGGCACAGGCAGAGACCCAGATTCTGGTTTTGGCTCTGCCACAAACTGAACTGAGGGCTCCGTGAAGATGACACCTCTATAGGCCTCCATTTCCCTACTATCTCTGAGAGGCGACGGACCCAACGGTTCACTGAAGCACTTGGCCAGTGTTGGGCTTGGCCCTCATCGTGATGAGTGGGTATGAGGGTCTTCAACCTCCACCGCAGCCGTCCTACCTCCTACTGCTAACATTTCAGAACACAAGCATATGCCAGAGTGCCTGATAATAGAAATAAACCCCAACAGCCAACTGTCTTTTATTTTTTTTTCCTCCAAACCAATGAAACATGAGTTGTTAGGGAAGATTTGATGGGATGAGGGCTTCCAGATTTCTGTCCACAGGGCTCAGAGACCTATGATAGGATGGCAGTAGGCTTGGAGTAGAGGGGAGCAGGCTGGGCTAGTCTCTCAGCCACATGGCCATGGGTAGAAAGAGACCTGGTAGACACACCACAGATGCTGGGGCCCTGGGCTGGGGTGCTGAGCCCTGAGCTCTCCTGTTGAACCGGGCCCAAGATGTGATGATGAAGTTCACAGCTGCCCAGATGTTGCCGGGGGTAGTGGCACACAGATCCTATCAAAAGGATGCTGAGGGATCTGTTTTAAAGATGCTCGCCCTGAAAGTGCATGCATGCGCACACAAACACTTCTGAACGCAGAGCCTGTACCGGTTGCCTTACTGATTCTTACTCCGTCAAGGTCAAAATCCTCTACGACCCGCCACGGCTTGTTCTGTGCAAAGCACCTGCTCTCTCTTCAAACCAGGCTGCCATCTGTGTGCACACACCTCCCTGGCTCCTTCCTGCCTGGGACTTTCCTGCCTACTCAGGGTCCTGTCCTCCATCTCCTGACATCTCTGCTCTGACCTTCTTGGCATAGCCTTTTCGGGGGGGACTCAGATTCCACACACACACACCTTCTCAGAATTGCTTACAAGCAAAATGCTTCATGGGTGGGCAGAGGGCTCAGTGGTAAAGACCACCAGGCAAAGGAGGCTGACCAAGGCTCAAGTCTTACGAGGACAAGCATGTAGCTAAATGTCATGAAGCCTCAGTTCCCGCATCTGGAAAAAGGGAATTGTAACAGTGCCTCCTAGGGTGGTGGCGAAGGCTTTTAAAATACCAGGGCCACACACCTGGGAGGGAATAAGACCTCACTAGACACTCCAGGGATTGCTGTTTCTGAGAGGCCCTGGGATGACTCCCGAATGTGGAACTGGGTAGGAGGCAAGCCCTGATGACTGCAGAATAACTACACCAGAGCCGGCTCAGGGGCTAAAATCCTCCCCCGTTGCAGAGATGCAATGGAACCAGAGAGGAGACTGGGTGCAGGCTCAGCCCCAGGGCTGAGGGAACAGCCAGGAAGGACCGGGCACCCAGCCTGAACCTGCAAACCCTTGCCGATGGAGCCTCATCCCTGGAAACCCGTCACGAGGTGGACACGCACTGCAGGGGCTGTAGCAGCACACTGGTCAAGGGACGGAAATAAAGCATTTACATGGGAGGAAGGGTGGGGCTCCAACCGCCTGCCGAGTAACTGACATTTAGGGCAAGGATGAATAAGGAACTGGCGCTCGCTTGGAGGACTGCTTATTTTGGCCTGGGCAGCATGGAATGGAGGGTGTGTATGTGGGGGGCAGGCCTAGAGGTGGCCTGAGCCCCGGGTGGCAGGCCTCCATTCCCCTGGCTCTCAGTCCTGCCCATTTGGACCATCCCCACTGACCATTAGGGCAGGCACTCCCACTGCTAGGACACATGGGGTTTGGAAGTTCTTAGGAGCAGGCAGCCAGGAACTGGGGGTGGCTCGGACTCACTGGGCTCAGGTGGCCTGCTCTGGAGAATACCTGAGTCCACAGTTGGCTGAACAGGCCAGTGCTGGCTGGGGGGTGGGGGGTGGGGAGAAAGGCAGGCTCTTTGAAATGCAGGGAGAAAACCCTAGAAAAACTTCACAAGGCTAGAGCTGAGCAGAGGGGCTGGTGGTGCAATGGCCACCTTGCGGTTCCTGCTACACTGAGAAATGACTGAGAGGCTCATTCTCTGCATCTGAACTGTGGGCCAGGATAACAGATATCCAGAGCAGAGGCCTCTGAGCAGACAGGCACAGCAAAAGTTGTGTGCACACAGCCCGTTGGGGTCATCCCTGCAGCAGAAAGCACACTGTGGGGTCAGGGAGGCAATGGTGGGTCTCTATGGGGCCCCCCAGGGAAACCAAGGGCTTCTACAGGGAAAGGGAGCTTTGGAGTCCAGTCCTAAGACTATTCTTCCCCATCTCTGCCCCAAAATTGCCAAAGCCTGAGATCCACACTCCAGGGAAATTTCCCCTCTAATTTGAGTCCCATGCAGGGCCAGCAGGGGCAGCCCTGGGAAAGGAGGTAAGTTTGTGGGCTGGCCTCAGTGAGATGGGGTCCCAAGGGAAGGGGCTGGCCCATGATCCAACTCATTTTAGGGGTTTTGATGACTTTAGGAGAAGAGTAGGAAATGAGCCCACTCCAAGGGCCAGGAATGGAGTGGGTACCAATCCTGAGGATCCTGAGGCAGCCTACGCCCCGTACGTGCCTCCTTATTGCCCCTTCCCCTTGAACCTGCAGGCCCTTACCTTCTCCAGTCTTGGAGGTGTTGATGTCTGAGTCATCCCGAGTACCATTCTGGGCCTCCAGGTAGGTGGCAGGGACCCAGCCCTGCTCCTCAGAGGTGCTCACAAACCACCAGCCTGCAGAGGGGACAAGAGAGAACGCAGTCATGAGAGCCCGGCAGGAATGGGTGGTGGGGGTGGGGGCAGGGCACAGAGCCAGACACCCTGGGCACCCGGCAAACACCTGGCTTGAGTCCAGCCTTGAAAAGCCTGTGCCTCACTAAGCGGCAGCCAACACACTCCCTGAGAGGAGGGCCCGATGGACAGTGACCCACACTTACACAAATGCTTGATGAAAAAATTTAACAGTAAAGTTGAAATAGGGATACATGAAATGTGTGAAATCACCTTGTGGGAAAGGCCAAGGAAGCTCTGGCTAAACAGAGACCACCGAGGGTCTCTGAAACCCGTCAAGACTACTGGTGTGGCTGGGAGTTTGGCTGCTTTGAAAAGTATCCAGGGATAAATGCCTCACAGACACCTTCTGATGGTCACTGTGCCTGCTGTGAGGCAGGCTCCATCACGGGTCCATGGCATTTGCACATCGCTGCTAGTCCCAGCTGCCCTGAAGTGTGTTGACATGTCAATCATACTAAGTGGGTACTGCACCCCTGAGTGACTCTTGGTGGTCACAGCCAAACGATAAGTCTTTCTCGTTCGTTGGTTCATTCGTTTATCATTTAAACAAATGTTGACTGAGCCAACTACTCTGAGCACCTGGGTCTTGGGACTCCACTAACTGCCATCAGCTCCGTCTGAGAAGGTACTCTTCACAGGACCTTGTCTTTGCCCCCATCCCATTCCAATCCCTTTCTAACCCAAAAGCAATTTGGCACTGATTCTCTTTTTTGTCTGTGACAGAGCTCACCACTTCCAAATATGGGCTGTTCCCTGTCAAGAGACCCACGGCTTCTCCCTGGGCAGCGCCGAGGCCCCGTCACCGCTCCCAGCAGGCAGCAGCTGCCTGAGAAGGGGGGACACTGGGAGCCTCCGAGGTGCTCCTTGTTGGGAGGTGGAGGGGGCTGCCTGAGAGCTGCTGTGATCGTGGAGAGGGACAGAGGAAAACCGTGCCACCACTGCACAGGACATCGGCTCCCAGAGCTGCCACCTAGGTCTTCCACGAGGTCTCTACTGCCCCATGTCACAGGCCTGGGAGAGCAAAGAGCCTGTGATCTGGTCTCGAATGTCCCCTGCACCTCACCCTCTCCAGAGTTCCACAACACTCTGCCTGCAGCTCTGCAAAGCCCACGATACACGGTAACATCTGTACGGTACCATGATGGATACATGTCATTACACACTCAACTACACGGCACCAAGAGCGAACCCTACTGTAAACTACGGACCTGAGTGATTAGGATGTGTCCGTGCAGGTTCATCAATAACAAGTGTGCCACTCTGATGGGGAGGCTGTGCATGTGTGAGGGAAGCACGTGGGAAACCTCTGTATCGTCAGTTCAATTTTGCTGTTGGTCTAAAACTGCTCTTAAAAAAAAACAAAACAGTCGTAACAAACAGGAAAAAGCCATGGACGAGGAATCTGGAATCTCAAGGCCCGGAGCTATTTGGCTCAAGGGCCTTCCTTAGTTGGGTCACTGTTGTCCCTCTGGAACACGGGATGGATGCCTTCCTCCCTTCCCTTCCCTCTCTCTGCCAGAGTCTGTCTGTCCTTGGAGTGGGATGGGGCAAGCCATCACACCCACAGCCACTTACACACTCTGGGCCATGGAGCAGGCTCCCTGGAGTGGCACTGCCATCCTCCCAGAAGCCCCGGCCACAATGGTGCAGCTGCTTACCAGGCTGTGGCTGATGGAGGCCCCGAAGAAACTAGAAGGCATGGATGTGCAGGGGTCTTTTCCCCCTTCTCTCTGCTTCTGGGGGAGCACTCTCTGGAACCCCAGCAGTCTCTGCCAAGAAGCACCATCCTCAGGTGCTCTTCCAGAGTCTGGCTGGAGGTCAGGAGACAGGACTCCCCATCTCTCAGGGATTTCCACCATGAAGGTGGTTCTGCCCACAGGAGTGGGCACACCTGGTCAATCATCTTCTGACTGATGTGTCATCTCCATGGACACTATAACTGTTCTGGGGCTTTCTCAGGAACTGACTTGGGCGATCTGAACACTAAGTACCACGTAGACCAGGGGTCACAGGGGTATGTGGGGAGAGGTGGCCTGAGAGTTAAGTCACTAAACCAGCAGCAAAGTCTAGAGACGGAGAAAGTCAGACTTCATACCATTTGAGTTCTGGGTTCCAGGTATGCGAAAGCTAGGCCACCTGCTGGACCAATTACAGTGAGCCAGTGACCTTCTATGCTGTTTAGCCAAGCCAGGGTGGGTTTCAGTCACTGACTGAGTGTCCTCACAATGCCATGCCTACCCAGCAACCACCAAAGTTCACGACTGAAGGTCCACCATCGAGAGTCAAGACTGGAGATGAAACTCAAGTCCACTGGCCATCTGCCACCACAGACCTCAGCAGGTGAGGACAGAGCCCTCCGAGCCACTCTGGGTAAGCAGTTCCACTGCCAAATTCCCGATCACCAGGATAACCTCCAAGAGCCCCAAAGAACAGTCACCATAATTGTCAATTTGGAGTCACTTCTGGGAGGGTCTTGAAGGCTGAGGCTCTCACGTGATCCCCAGGTCCAAGCCCCAATGCCGAAAAGACACAGGTTTTGGCTCCCATACCTCAGACCCTCACCAACCTGACCACCCCCCAAAGCCATGCCAAATCTCAGCAGGCCAAGAAAGCACCCTGAAGGCTTGCTGTCAAAAGAAAGCTCTGCTTCCCAGGAAAGGGTTTCCCCAGGACGGTCCTGGGCTGGAGCCAGGGATCTTACGGTCATCAGGAAAACATGGGGACGTGCCCAGAGGAAGAGTGGAGCTTAGAAGCATGCGTCTTGGTGAGGATTTGCTAAGACCCCTCCAAGCCCAGCTCCTCCCGGCCTCTTTTTCTATACCAAGGTGTGCCACTGACACCCCAGCCTCTGAAACAATCACTTCTGTCCCCACTGGGAGAATATTCCCTCCTTCCTTGGTGTTAGTCTATGGTTTTTTAGAAAAGCAGGCAACTTGGTGGTCACCTGGATGGCCAGGAGACCTTTCTTAGCCTTCTATTTCTGGAATTTGGGCTCCAAAGTCATCCTCAGGATAGGCAAAAGAGGCAAGTCCCTCTGTGGATGCCTGGAGGGCTAGGGTTGGGGGAGGGGGAGATATTCTCCATCAGTCCCGTCCAAGTTTGTCTGTGTCCTCATCAGGTGTGAAGTGAGTCCACCGGCCTGTGGATCCCTTGTTCTCTCCCTCTCCCGCTATGGCCACGGGCCTGTCCCCTCGGATCCAAGGGCCTCATAATCCCAGGGCTCAGGTCTCTTTTTTGCTGGTGGTATTGTCTCCCCTACCCTTATTTCGCCCTTTGGGAATCCTGTATACATCTTGCTCTCTCCTTTTCCCCAGGAGCCAGGGTCCCTGCCAATTTTGCTGGGAACACTGGCCTGGGTTCCACTCCAGCCCAGAAATGTGCAGAGCTAGGCTGAGTGGCTCCAAGTCTCGTGTCCCTCCTGCCTCAGGCCCTGGAGAGACGAGCTTGTTGTTGGCGTGGCCGTGGGCATCTCCACTGAGCAAAGGACAGGCTCGAACGCTGCCCAGGTGGGCATGGATGCCCAGCTCCACGCAGACCTCCCAGGAGCCCTGGCATGAGGCACACGGTTGGTTCTCTGGGGGAGCTGCCTGGACCTGTGCCCACCCACAGCTGCTGACAAGCCTCTCCCGGATGCCAGTACCTCAGACGTCAGCTGCTGTAACCGGGGCTCCCACCAAAGTCCCTGCTGCTCCACCAAGGAGCAACTAGACCCTGAACCCCTGGGGGTAGCCCAGCTTGCCAAGAGGGCTGTCATCAGCAGCCCTGTGGGGCTCCCAAGCTCACCTCCAGTGCCCATGGCATCCTCTCTTCTGCAGAGGCTGAGTGTGTGGGCTGCACGTGGGGGTAGGTGTAGACAAGGCTTTGTATTTTTGAGTGCATGGGAGGTGGGGTATGTCCACGTACACATCTATGTGGGGGCATGTACACACGGAACAAAGGCATGTGTACATTTGTCATACGTGATGATGATTATGGTCAGGCCCTAACTTTACGTACATTATCTAATCTTGTGAAGTGATACTGTCATCATCATCCCCACTTTACAGATGAGGAAACTGAGGCAAATATAGATCACAATTAGGAAGACACAGAGCTGACCTCAAACCCAGGCTCTAGGAACCATATTCTAAACTACCACAAAACTGGATAAAAGGAATTTATCTGTTGTATGCACAAGGGGAGAGGTGACTTCTTGAGAACGTGTACCCCCAAACGCCGCTACGTTACACATGTACCCGTACATCCATATTGCCGAGTGTGTGCTCTGTGCATGGACACCATGAGTAGAGGTGCAGGGCTGTGTGCACTTGAATGTCTATGAGTACAGCTGAGAGTCCTCTGGAAGTAGAGGGTGATGATTAGGGATACAGGAACAGAAAGATACAAATTCAGGTCCTGGTTTGCTGCTTCCTGGCTGTGTGATCTTTGACAAATTAGTAAACCTTTCTGAGCCTATCTCCTGTCCTTGATAAGGGAGTAATTAATCGAGCTTACCTTGATAACTGAAGCGCTCTTGTTGACGTGCATAAATGAGGTATAAGTAGCTTAGCTTAGGGCCTAGCACAGAGTAGGAAGGTCAAAAACCTTAAGCTGTTACCGACATGATGGTGGTTGTTTGGCATTCCCCTAGGCTAACACAGCACCCACAGGTGGCCAGGTGGTGTCTTTGCCCGCAGACTATATCAGGAGATCCTCAATTCAGCCTGGTAAATGGACTTGGATGTGTATGGTTGTGTGTGTGTGTGTGTGTGTGTGTGTGTGTGTGTGTGTGTATTTGTGATAGCAAGCATTATGGGAAATGGGTCAGAGGGGAGATGTCTCGGGGTAAAGTTTCCCTCCTTGCCCCACATGTGTTGGGGCTATCTTCAGCCTGGCTCCTGTCCTTCAGTTCACACAGGTCTCCCAGGACAGGGTCCTACAGCTTCCTCTCTCCTGTTCTAGCGCCTCGGCAAGGCCTCCCCAACTGATCTCCAAACCCCAGTACCGTCCTGAGCATCAACCCCACAATTCTCACTGCTTGTGGACTTGGAGAATTAGTCTTGTTGAGACTGTAAGTACCACGTTTACCTGGTCTCTAGGGCAGAACCGAGCTTGCAGCAAGCAGCCAGGCAGATGGGGGACACTCAGGTTCAGAGCCTGAGTGCGGGAGCCAAAGATCTGAGTCTGAATCCCGTCTCGACCACTTCCACGCTCTGTGGCCTCAAGAAAGGGACTTAACCTGTAAAGTCTGCCTTGCAGGCTAGCGTGAGGATAGGTGAGGTAAGGAGCAACACATAGGCTCTGGCACAGTAGGTGCCCACCAAGCAGAAGCTACGAGCTCTACTGAGGGACGAAAGCCACAGGATGTGGGAGGTTAGGTGGCCAGCACCATGATGTCCAAGGACCAGTCTGAGTCACCTCTGCATTTTTTACGGCCCCAGGAAAATGGGTCCAACCTCCAAGCTGGCCTCTGTTAGCCTTCCTCTCAGCCTTCATTCTCGGGAGAGAAAATGTAGGGAGGTTTTATTAAAACTTCTCGCTGCACTGACGAAGTGGCCACAGCTGTGCTCAGATGGGCTGCCAGACCTGGCCTTTTCCTGAGAAGTCAGCCCTGTTTCTAGGCAGAAGGGGAGCAAGCTCTTTTTTAGGAAGGGGGTGGGGAGCAGAGGACTTGGTGAAACAGGAAATGGTGGGGGAAACCCAAGGGGACTGGGCTGGCTGGGAGACCCCTGAGCACACCCCTGCAGTCCAGCCTGGCGGCCGCGCTCCGCCACATCTTCCTACTCGACATGCCTTCAAGCTGAGATGCCCCCTGGCAGGGGGCAGGACGGCAGCCACCGTGCCCATTGTTTGGAGCGGGAAGTTGCAGAGGGGTCCTGAGAAAACAGCCCCCACACACTGGACGTGCAGGAGAAACCTTCATTCTGGGGGCTCCAGGTGTGATCTTTGGGGCTCAGCTCCTGATGGAGAAGGTGTCTGGGAGAATCCCCAGGTGGCCAGTCCACTGAATGCTGCCTGAGCCTGGTCGCTCCTTCTGTGAGGACCACATCTCCACAGTGCTAGAAGAACGTAATTCAGCCGGGCTGGCTAAAAGCCCTCCCCAGGAGGCAAAGGCCCAGGAAGAACAGCAATGTCACTTGTCACAGCAGCCAATCCTGCTTGTGAGCCTCAGTAGGAACCTACTTCGCAATGGGGCTAAGCGGGGGCAACCTGGCCAGCACCTCCAGCTCAGGGCAGGAAGGGGGACCATCCATCCTAGGTGGGGAAGGGGCTCCCCGAGAGGGAAAAGCTCAAGCCCAGAAGCCAGACCCTCCCTTTCTTCAGGGCAAGTGTAATCTCCAGCTGTTGGGCCAGTTTCAAAGCCCTCCAAAAGGCACTCTAACTGGGGCTTGGCAATGCTGGCATCGGGGGAAGGATGGGAAGGGTGGAGAGGAAACTGAGACACACAGAGAGACAGAGTGAGGGAGACAGAGTGGGGGACAGACAGAAGGTGGGGATGGGGGCCTTAGCGTCTCCAGGAGGGGCTGAGCCTGGCCAAAGGCAGCAGGAAGTGACGGGCACTCCCAGGCCACTGCTGTCCCCAGGGTGACCAGGCCACAATGGCCTCCTTAATGAGAGAGGATAATGAGCTCATTAGGGCCAGAGGAGGCCAGCTGCACACAATTAGGATGTTAATAAAAAGTCTTCTGAGGTCACAGCTCAGCCTAGGACAAAACAGCTGGTGGGGGAGGGGGACCCTGCTCCTTCCTCTCTCTCTGAAGTGCTCGCATCCCATTCTTCAAGGTGTAGTCCTCCATGAGGCCTTCCCTGACTCCCCCCACCCTCATGACCTGCCCACCCCAGGATTCTGCCCATGGGCACTTCTTAGCCCCTCTTCCAAGACCTCAGTTTGGAACCTGGCTTCACCATACCCTAGTTGGTGACCTGGAAAAGGTTGCTGGGCTCCCTAGGGCCTCATCACACCAGGATAATATGATCTGCCTACAGGGCTGCCTGACATCAGGGGCATACGGCATTCTCCATAACCAAGTGCCTTCTGAGCACCTGGTATGTCAGGGCATTCCAGGCATGGGGACGCTGTAGAGGACACACAGTCAGGCCTCAGGCTCTCTTCCCCACCTCCCCCTGCACTGCACACAAGATGGGTCCAGGTACAGCCCTGGTGCTGAGGCTGGCAGGAGGGCCCGGGCTCCCACCCAGCAGTCCTGGGCATGTACCCAGGGGGTAACAGGCAGGAAGAGATTCAGTTTGGAGGCTGGGGAGAGTCCAGCAGCCTTTAGGTTACTTCCAGGCCTTGCCTTTTTCTTCCCCTCTCCTTCAGGTCCTTCGTGGGGTCTGAGGCCAGTTCAGGCAGAGCCGAGCACCCGTGGAGTGCTAACGTACGCCTGGACCTAAGCGAAGTGCGGGTGTCCAGATGGAGAAGCATGGGGGATGGAGCTAGGAATAGCAAGAGGCACAGTCCCAGGCCTCAAACACCTGCCTCAGACTCTGGACCCTTTGTCTAGGCATTTCCGTGTTCTTCCCTTGCGGTGGTTTGGAGGAGGGGAGGGGGTGAGAATTGGTGAGCCCTGAAGCGGGGGCTGGGGTGCGGGGAAGGGGAAGGGGGCTGAAGGGAGCCGGGCCAGGCACTGTGGCCGCACTGCCCATCTGGCTGCACCACACCTGGCACAAAGCTGGGCCCTAAGGGGCTGCTGCTGCCCTGGATCACTTTCCCATGACCTTGGGAGCAGACCTGAGGTTTCTACCTGAGAGGGACCAGAGACACTGGCAAGGCTGGCTGCCCCTAATCACGCTGTGCCTTTAAGAACAACGAAAGGCGGCCCACCCTCAGCCAGGCCTCCCCTGGTCAGAAGGCTCTGTCACTGAGGCCTCTTGCCAAGACACACTCCAGCTCACAGCATGCGGCCTCCTCAGTCCAAAGCAAACAGGAACGGGTAAGGGCTCCCCCAGTCTTTCCCAGTGCACCCCCTGCCTTCCTGCCTGACCCATTCTTCTTGCTCCACCTCTGGCACCTACCCCTGCTCTGCTGTCCATGGCCTCGCCTTCCCCCAGATGCGGCTTTCAGGCCACCAGGGCCCCAGAACCTTCCCTGGGCGCCTGGATTCCAAGACCATTAGCACAGACTGCTACGTCAGTTTGGAAGGCTCCGTGGAGTCCACGGCAAGAAGATAGCAAGAACTGGGCTGCTGCCACCCCTCCCCCAACCCGGTTCCAGCCTGCTCACCTCACTGGATGGGCCCGGAAGGCTGAGGCTCTGGCTGAGGCACCCAGGAGAAACCCTGACCACCGAACATTCGCAGGCACAGAGGGGGCGCATGATAAAACTGATAGGCAGATGAGAATCATGGTTTCAGCAAGGGCTCTAGAGCCAGGTTGCCTGGGTTTCGCTCCCAGCTCTGCTACTGACTAGCTGTTTGAATTTGGGCAACTGCCTCAATTTCCTCATTTGTAAAATGGACCTATAGTAGTACTTCTATCTCCCCATGTCATAGGGAGCATAGGAATTAATCTATAAGAAGTGTTCAGGATAGTGCCTGGTTCCTAGCAAGGCTTACCAAAGAGCTATTGTTAAAGCTCAAGTGTAAGACATGGGGATTTTTAAGGAAAGAACCACGATCTCAGTGCCCCTCAATGGATAGTGCTAGGGCTGCACAGGGAGGCAGGTAGGTCTTGGGGGGTCTGGAGTCTCAAGGAGAGAGTCTCTTGAGGTCACTTGGCCCTGACCTTGGCAGGTTTTGTTTTTCTAAGTCTATTTATTTATTTACTGAGAGAGAGAGAGTGCGTGCATGTGTATGAGAGCAGCAGAGGGGCAGAGAGAGTAGGAGAGTAGGAGGGAGAGAATCCCAAGCAGGCTCCGGGCTGTCAGCACAGAGCCCGACACAGGGCTCAATCTCAACTGTGTTGGCAAGTCTCTATTGAAAGCTGGGTCTGGTTCTGTACCTGACATGGGTGGGGGTAGGGGTGGGGGGCAGAGTGAAGTAGAGAATACAAGATGGCACAAGGCCCGTCCAGGAACAGCAGAGCAGGGTGACCCAGACAGCCTCGTGGTTGCTACAATGTTTGCTGAAGGAACCACAAACATCAGACATGAAACTGAGTAGGCAGGGAAGAACTGAACCTTGGCTGGAATCTGGAGGGGAGGGGAGGGATGATGGTAAACTGGTTGGGGGAAAAGGACAACAGTGATGGGAGTGCTTGTGGCCCAACTCAGTAATGCACGTGATGCTTCAGGGTGGGGAGCTTGGGAGGTGAACTTGAGAGGGATACTCCCCTTCGACGTCACAGGGGAGGTGCCGAGCTTCTAAGGACCACATCAGCAAGGTTAAAGCCTCACAAGTGGATGCCTGGAAAAACGCTAAGGATAACAGAAGGGGCATCCCCCGATGTTCCAAGCAAGAGCAAAAGACGTAAGTGGAGAGAGACTGAGAGAGCGCCGTGAGGCCAACGCGAGTTGGGTGGGGGGCTCTGCTGGACTCCTGTCTGTAGCTCGGCATTTTCTCTCAGGAAGAAGGGCGCCCACCCTGAGAAGTGTTGACCTAGAGGGCGGTGGGCAAATGGACCCAGGGTGGGGACGTGGGCAGCACTGAGAAGCTGCCCTCCACAGGCTCTCGTTACCTGGCGGTCGTGAGAGCACTTGACGGAGAACCTGCCAGGCCCCCATCCACGGTCCTGGAAGACGAGGACTGGGAGCAAGGCCGGAGGACACGGCACAGGCAGAAGTGCCAACTTCCACGGAAGAGGGTGAATTCCAGAGTAGAGATGGGCAACCTCGAGGCTGGCCTTGACTGGACTCCTGGAGGAGAGCCTGCAAGGGGGTTCTGAGCATTCCCAAGGCAGTGCTGAGCAGAAGACACAACAGGAAGGAAGGGGGCCAGACCACGCTGGATTCTGATAACGAGTGAACCGCTGGCCCGGCGGGTCTGGGATGTGTCACAGCTGAGCCATCCAGGCCTTGGGGCTCATGACCCCGCTGGGGGCTGACTGAGCGATTCGAAGCCGAGAGCTGACCACTTTCAAAGAGAGTGTGATGATTTGCTGGTTACAACCCAGAGGGGTTTCTGCCGGAAGCCTGTCCTGCTGAATGTTTTAATGAGTCCTGAGACAAAGACAGAGGGGCTGAGCAGGTGGTACCATTTCATCTACTGAAAGCTGTGCCACGATCAGGAGCTACCCCTTTCATCCCTCCCCCACACACAAAGGTCTGAACAGATGGTCATGACAGGTCAACTGTGACAAGATGAAAGAGGGTAAACAGACCAGAAGACATGGCTTTTGTACAGTGATCTTATAATTTACTGTGTAAACTTTCTGGAGTGAGTGGAGGCTGCTATTCATAACTATACTAAAATATTAGGGGTCAACTGGGAGCATTCTGGGCAATCGGGTTGGGAGGGATACCTCTACCTGACAGCGAGGGTGAGAAACGTCCTGGAGCTTGGAGGGCTGGACGTTCAGGGAGTCATCCGTCTCCAAGTCTGTGAAATCTTACACTGCATTAGGGAACCCCGGCACTGGGTGTCACCCAGGTGTGACAGCAACCAAACGGCTCCCTTTAAAAATGACTCCAGCTGTCGGTTGCTTTGCAGAAGACCAACACCACCTGCTCTATTAGTTCCCCAAATTTCATGTGACAGATGAGCCAGGGAAACCGGTCCCCTTATCTGCTTCTCTTCATTCCGTCAATGTCCACAAATCAGACTCTATTCTCAGGACTCATGGGTGTGGCTCACTCTCCCTGCTTCTTGCCCTGTGCCCTCCACCCCCACCCCAGAAGGGGGCTAACAGGTGGTTTCAGGCCCCATCTCCGGGTTGCCTCTCTGTCACCCTCTCTCTGGGCCCACATGGCAGGGTAAGGCAGGGCCCTCAGGCTGACAGAGTTTTCTGGCACAAGATCTTACCCAAGGGCTTTGCCAGGAGAGAGTGACTTTGGATCAGCATTTCTCAACCTCAGATGTTTCCACACTGTGCAGGGCTTTTGCCATATCCTTGTACTATGTATGCTGTGGTTCACTGAGTAAATATGTATTTCAAGCAACTGCTTTTTTTTTTTTTTTTTTTGACTTCGAGAAAATAATTTGTTTAGGAAACTGCAGATCGCCACCACGAACAAACAGGACCACCGGCCCCGACCATAAAATTATACAGAACAAAGCAACGTAGTAAATTTGAGCTGTGCTTTGTCGGCAGAGGCCGTGCCTGCAGCCTGTTCCCTCCCTCTTTGTTACAAAAAGAGATTTATTGGAGAGGGGTCAAAGACAGGGGACCATCAAGCCGAGGCAAATCAGAAGGCTTGGAAGAGAATGCGGACAGGACGAAGGCTGCTCGCTGCGTGTTGCCGCAGTTTTTAATACTAGCTCTCTGTGCCGTCTAAAGTCAGGCAATGTACCACGGTGGTGCATGGGCGAAGTTTATCAGCTTAGGGCCACAATGGTACTGGGCCATTCAAAACGGCTGAAGAAAGAGGCTGAAGTGTCCTTATTAGTGAGGAGAGAATACTAAACAGCAGTGTACTAACTGGGGTTGTGGCGAGAAAGCAAAGAGAAAGGAATGGAAAGCAGCCGAGCCAGTATGTCTGTGCCTTACATGTGTGTTTCCAGCCTGGAGAAAAGGGCGGAGGGGACCCTCTGTAGCTGCTACCAGTCGCTTGAAATATAAGCAGTTATCCGTGTTTTTTAAACTAGCTTACTTCAGCATCTCAGAAGTATATGTGCAGGAGTTTGTATATTTTTTCCCTTTTCTCTCTTTGCCAAAAAAGGAGGCTTCTTGGCCCCAGAGTGGAGTTGCTTTTAACTAAAAGCCGTAGGCTGACAACCATCCCCCGCCTTCCAGCTGAGTTCAGCCCCTCTTCGATTGGGGCAAAAATAAAACGGGGGCAATTTGGACTCTAAAGACCATCTCCATAAACAAAACAAACCTACTCCACAATTTGTCTAGGGCATTCCTCCCTCCAAACCCTCCTTATTTAATTTTTGGGGAATTTTAAATAGAGGGCTTGCAAAATTCTGTACCGCCTGACGTCAACAGCTCTTTGACAACGTGGATTCTTCGACGCTGTGTGGGGAACAGCCACCACCAATACTGATGCTTTTCCAGGCTCCTTTCCCAGTTGGAATTTGAGAGCCACTGGTGTTGCTCTAGGAGACTGTGGGGAAGGAAGGTACCCAGGAGTGTCCCACTGGGGGTCCTGTTCTGCATTTCCCAAACCTCATTAATAGAGTACCAGGCATCCAGTTAAGCCATCCAAGTGGTACCTCTACTACTGTTTGCTTTAGAAGGAGCATGTAAATACTTCGGTATTTCGAAAAGACATTTTCCTATGCTACACTAAATGTAAAACCAATATTCCTTGGCACAAACAGAAGATAACTGGAAAAATTCATACACTGAAACAACAATGCTATAGACTTCTAGTAAGATATTAAGGCAAGCTCTAGCAAGACACTAAGGCTGAGGCCAGATTTTCTACCAACCAACCAAACAGGCAAGCAACATCGGCAAATGTTAACACAGAAGCCCCAGAGACTTTGCCCTTGATCCAACATGGAGTGAAAGAGAAGCCAAAGTTAATAACCGTCTCATGAAGGGATTCCATGCCACTTAATGCTGTGTCCACCACACAGTTTCACAACCCACTCCTTGGAAAACACTGATGTTGCAAAAGGAGCGTTAAGAATATGCACCCCCTTGATTCAAATCCAAGCTTGGCCATTAGTAGGCTCTGAGGTCTCATGCAAACCATTCGCCTTTCTGAAACTCAGTTTCTTCTTTTGAAAAAATGGAAACGAAGCCACCTGGCCTACTTAGCCCTAGAGAGCTACTCTGAAATAACAGATGGGAAAATGCTTTGAAAAGCCTGTGGGCTGTAGGTAGATGGGGGTGGATGGGTTACTATTCCAAGCAATTTCAGGAGCCTGATGGACTCCCACCCCTGCTCCCCCAATACAACTCACTGCCCAGACTGGACGGCAGCCCGTCCCTGTCTGTCAGGAAAGAGAAGAGAAAATGAATACGGCACTCCACAACTTTTTCAGTCAACCTTCTCAATAGCCACATGGGTTTCAAAATATTACCCCCATTTTATAGATATGGAAACTGAGGATCAAAATGGCCACAGACTCGCTACCCAGTGGGATTCGAACATAAGCCTCCCACGTGGCCTGGAAGGAAATGCCCTCTATCTTGCTTTTTTTGTGCACACCCAGCAGACCCCAAATGTGTGGGTCTCCCAGATCCATCGGTTGCTACGCCCAGGCCTCATCTTTCAAAGCCACCACCTTTGCCGTGTTCTCGCAAATCCCTGCCAGTTGGGATTCTGCTCTCCTGCCCTTGTGCTCCCCCCAGGCACCCTGACCTCAGGTTTGTGTGGGCCATCTCCCCCAGCGACGGACAAAGTCCAAGGCTTGCTCATCCTGGCATTCCCTCAAAACCCTGTCTAGCTAAGGGTTTCAGACAAAGAAGGGGCTCAGTGAATAGTTGTTGAAAATGAAATGCCATGACAAATGAGCTCAAGACTTCCTCCCCCTTCCCTGGCTTCTCCACCCACACACCGAAGTCTCTCCTGCTTCCTTATCCACAAGTATCTCTCAGAGCCTAGCTCCTGGGGTGGGCGTAAGGTCAGCAGTGGGCTTCTTTCCAGTGTTTACTCCTCTGGACTGGGGCCTTCTGCCCTGTTAGAGCCCAGAGCAGTTACGCGGCCCCTAGGTGGCATCCCCTGTTTCAGTCGCCCCCTCCCCGCCACCCCTGCCGCCCCGCAAATTCACAAGGTGCCTCTGACTCATGGCTCACCTAGGAGGATTTGCCCACAGGGACCTAAGACCAGGAGATTTTTGTTACTTGTTGCATATCTTGCCCAAGATCACCCAGTAAGCTGACTCTCCCACCCGGAAGGGCACTCTTGCAGTCTGCCTGTACACCTGAATGGGCCATTTTCATTTGGGCCTCTCCCCTCTCTGGAATGGAAAAGCAAATCCTAGGGAGGCCCCACAGGCCTGGCACCAGGGACAAGCCAACGCCCTGGGTGAGGCTCCAGGAGGAATGCAGAGGGCCGGGCTGCCGCTAGAGGCCCTTCCTCAAACCCATTCAAAGTAGCCCCACCAGCTGGTATAGGTTTCCATTGGGGCTCTTGGAGTCAGGGCTTCTCATACAGCAAACAAACAAAGCCCTCCTCCTTGGTGGGCATGATTTGGAGCTCAGGAATGGGTAGCCCCAGAGCTGTGCTGTCCCCAACCCCCAGAGGGTGGGTAGGGAGAAGGCTATCCTCGAAATAGCTTTCCCCACCATGGTACCCCACTCAGGGCCTAAGGAACCACAGAGAATTAGCCAGGAGGCAGCAGAGGGTTCCAGGAAGAAGCTGACAAATCACCTGACCTCCCTGGGCCTCAGCCTTCTCCTAATAGAAGTCATGATACCTGTGCTTTAGAGGACAGTGGTGAGAATTACAAGAAGAAGGGTGTTTGGCTCGCTGTCTGATACACCAGGGGTGCTTTGGGGATCCCTTTCTCACCCTTCTTATGGCTTCTGATATTAATGGTCTCTAGAAAGCAGCAAATAGGTTAACTTGAGTCCCAAACACTCTGGTCCTGGGATAACCATCCTGGAGGCCCAGCCAAGTTTATGGTGACTTAGGAACAGGCGCTTTCTTTCCCTGAGCTTTTCTTGCCCCATTTCCCTTTCTGTCCCTCCTGTCTCTGGGTACCATCTTGTCTTGCTAGTTCCTAAGGGCTGGTCAAGTAGAGATCCTACTCAAATCCATGGAGAAGAGGCTACACTCAAAACAGATATACTGTTAGCCTGGCTGCCCCAGAGACTACCCAGGTCCAAGTGTCTTATTCTAGACTCACCACGGTTAGTGACTGACTGGTCAGGTAGTGTGACTGACACTCTGGGCACCAATCAGTGATGGACCCCTCCCTACCTTTACCCTGTCCATCTCTGGCGCCTCCTGCTCCAACACCCAAAGACGGTCACCACCGTGCCTCATGACACACCAATGACCACAGTCCCCTCAGCTGGGCCAGAAGCAGGAACTGCCTGCTTCCCCCATTAGGCGATCAGCTTCATGACATGGGGATCAAGTCTTCCTTGTTCAGCTCTGCTGGTTTGCTTGGTTTGGTTTTTCTAATCTGCATGAGGGCCAGTCTTGGATCATTATGCCACCAGGGTCAGCAGGAATATCCTGGTACCTTGATGGCAGAGAGATAGGGTAGGAAGCTAGGAAGTCACTGATCTAGTCTGCCCTTCACACTGCCTTCTCCCAGCCTCCATGGGGTCACCCAACCAACTTTAGGGTGCTTGAACGACGGACTTTTTCTAGAAATGGTCCTAAGGTGGGGAGGCCTACTCCAAATTTAAGTTTAGGGGTAGAGGTGGACCGTGAAGATTTCCCTCCTTTAAATAGGCCTTGGCAGTGACAGGCCCAAGACATCTCAGCTGAGTCTCAACCCGCAGCCATGACAGGGTATAACTTCAGTCTCTAGTAAGTGGAGCAATATCGTCACCAGTTCCAGCTCCCCAGCTCTGGCCTAGCACTTAGACTAGAATGTGAGTATCCCACCAAACTGGGCTGTGACTCTATTCAGGCTTCTCAACCCTGAATCCACTTTTAGAATGAAGTTTGTCATCCAAGGGCCCTGAGATGCTGGGATGGCCCCAAGGAGACAGACAGACAGGGATACGGAAGACAGGCTAGGGCCCTGGGGGACAGAATCCTCCCATCTGCTGCCACAACAGCACTGACGAGATGCTCTGGCCTCACCAAGAGTGGGGCCCTTGAAGTCCAAGGAGGGGAGTTTGTGTCTGGCTGTTCAGTGAGTGAGGCTAAAGAGCAGGGTTAAACACTCGTAAGGAAGGCACTGAGGCAGGAGCCCTGGATGCTCACTCTGTGCAAAGCCCGAGGATGAGGTCAACTTCCTTCCTCTCCTCCAAGGAGCAGTCAGTTAAAATCCTGCTTTGTTGGCAAGGAGGTCTACGTGTTGGCCAACCCTGGTTCTGCTCCCGGCACCAGTGACGGGGGAAGCATGCCCCTGACGGTATAAACACTCCAGGGAGCAGTATTATTTATCCCCAAGTGTGAAGGAGTCCATTGGATGCTCACATAGGAGGTGCTGGTTGAGGCAAGGGAGGGGGTTGAGAAGCAGACCCCCCCAGGGCCGAGTCATGGCTACAAGGAGTGAGGGCTTCATTAGTTTGTTGTCTGCACAGGTTGGTCAGGGAAGAAGTTGGCAAATCACCTGCTCCAATGTGCAAAGTTACTTTCATTAAATTCCCACCTGCCCCCTCCTCCTCACCATGGTGCTTAGATATATGGCAAACACCAAGAAAACGCCAGCCTGCATATGCAGAAGAGCCAAGTGGGCAAGACAGAGGTGAGGATGCCCGTAGGCAGACAAGAAAGACTCTGAGAAAAGGTGCTTCTCCAGTTCACCCAAGAAGGGGTTGGGGGGCAGTGAACGGACCAGGCAAACCCCTGCTCCAGTATCGGTGGGGCTGGAGGAACCCTCCCAAGCTGGGCTTTTGAGACCCCTTGCTGCCTTGAATTCTGGTCTCTCCTTACATCCCAGAGCTATTGCTTTCACAGATCTTGTTTAACTTGAGAAGGACAGGGGAGGAGGGGCGAGGAAAACTGCATTCTTCCCCATCAAAGCCAAGAGTCTAAAGTAATACTTCTGGTTGTAACTGATCCTGGCCTGTTTGTGATTACGGCCCCTTGCTCGCTTTCTGGCAGGACGGCCTTAGAACCCTGCAGCCCCGCTGAAGGGGAGAGACACCCCTGCTCACTTGGATAATCTTGTCCTCGCCTGACATGACCAAAAACGTCCGTCAGCCTCTGCTTTCAGCAGTTCTCCAGGGCAACTCTTCAAAACATTTATTTAAAAAAAGGGGGGAAAGCCACCCCCAACCCCAACCATGAAATTCCATAACACTAATCATATTCCTTCTGTTACCAGCACCATTCTGGAAAACACAGCAGCACCACCAGTACCCATTGGCTGATGCAAATTGAAGTAGAGAGGGAGGCTCAGGATTGGACCATCTTCCTCTTTTGCCTACGCCCCTCCCTTTTATTAGGGGGGAGCGCATGCGCACACACGCACACACACACACCTTTTGCTGCCATAGAATAGAAATGGCTTAGCAAAGCTCGGGACTGTTTCTCAGCTGTTCTTTCTCCGGAAATTTAATCTGCAAAGCATTTGGCCTCACAAAGCCCATTCCAAAGGTGTCCAGGAGCCCATGAGCCCTGTGATCATCATTACAAACCCAGGGATGTTTGCAGCCAGTGACCCATTTGGCTGTTTAGGGAGCTGGCTGAAGGCTTGCCAACATGGTCAAATTCCCCTCACCTGCTCCCTCTAAGTTGAAACTGGTTTTATTCTTGGAGCCCCAGAGGTTAGAAAGCACCTTAAGAGCTCTGGAAATACAGAGATGCAAGGCCTGCTTCTTGCTGGGCTTTGGTAAGAGCAGGATGGTCAGGAGAGCGGGGTGCTTGGTATCTGGAACAGAACCGTGGCCACTGTCTTCACTCCCAATCACATTTCCATTCTACGAGGGAAGGCGATGCCAGAAAGGGTCACCTGGTTAGTGGGTAACTGAGCTTGGAGCCTAGACTGACCTGAGATCCTCTTATACGAAGCCTGGCACTCCTTCCATGAAGGCACAGCGCCGCCCTGCCCATTGAGAGGACACCCTTAGCACTGTGCCAAGGGGCAATCTCTTGACCCAGTGGCTTGAGTGGGTGGCGAGAACTGGTAGAAAGTCCCCCAGAGCACAGGGAGGTCACAGGGCCAGGCCAGGCCTCGGAGAAGCCTGTAGGGGCCAAGACCCAAGCCTTGCTGCGGGTGTATCCTTATCACAGCAGCTCAAACTGCTGCCGCAATCAAAGATGGAGAGCACGCTGAGCGGAGAGAAGGCTGGGGCCTTGCAGGGGTGCCGGTTACAAGTACAGAAAACAAACAAAAAAAGACAGAGTGTCCAGAAACACCGGGACTGAATGCCTGGCCAACCTCAACAGCGACCTCATCACCTTCCTGGGGAGGTAGAAGAGGGGCCGAGGAGGCACAGCCTCTGGTCTGGGGGGAGACTCGCAGCCAGCCAGTGGAACTGCCCAGAGAAGTAGGGTCACTAAACGGCGGGGAGTCCCTATTTTTAAGGTGGGGCATCTGAAGAGGATCTTGCAGGCGGGAAGTCACCATGTTTGAAGAATCAGTCTGTTTAAACAGTGTCAAGAGCATGTAGGAAGCGCCTCTGAGTCCGGGGCCTGCCTCTCTTCTGTCGGCCTCCAGGCTCCAGCTTGAGCCCCAGGCTCAGGGAGCCTCAGTCGGTCAGCCAGGGGCAAGACAGGGCGTGCCCAGCCTAGAGAGGGTGGCAAGGCCTCAGTGATGCTGGGAGACACCAGCGGGCCTCGGAGACAGCCACCTCTACGCCAGTGGCCCACAGCTGTGCCGCAGCACGGCCATGAACTCACCCCGTGACACTGATGAGTAGCCTCACTTTTCCAGGCTCTGTTCTTCCTCTGACAAAAGAGAGATTTGGGCAGATGGTCAGAAAGGTCTTCCTCAGCTTGGTGGGAAAGGAAGGGGAAAGCTCTCCTTCACCTGACACTTGGGGCCCGTTGAGACCCCTGACACATCCCCTCAGCCTGTTCACTGCTCATAGGCAGCCTCAGACACGGTGTCCACCCTCTGCGCCCTGGCAGGTATCATTCTGACTCAACTTAGCTTGAAGCCCCTTCCTCCTTCAGCAACTTGCTCAAGGCCCATCTTCTCCAGAAGACTTCCCTGACCAGGCACTGTCCCGTCTCTGAACCCGACAGTCTTCATGAAAACCCACAGCCTTCTGTCCTGCCCTCCTGTCCTCTCCATGACAGCACAGAACCCCAGTGACGCTGTGCTCTTCGCCTTGCATTTAGCAGGTACACTGTGAAACAGATCGACTTGCTGCATCTGGGCCTTTATCTTGCAGGGAAGAGGGGTCCCTAGAATGCCATCCCTCAGGGATAGGAAGATAGGGAGAGCTGCTTCTTGTCAAATGCTACACCCTAGTGCTGGGCACACAGTAGGTACCTCATATTTGTGGACTGAATAAGGAAACCACAGTGTATGGAAGCGTTTTCTGCATGTAAGATGTCACTCGAATAGGGCTGAGACTAAAGATATCTTGGTGGGGTGGGGGGGTGGGGGGAAAGGCAGGGGCAGCTCTTTGGGTTTGGTGAGGTTTAGGGGAGGTGCCGGGACATTGTTGATTTGGACAAAGAAGAAGGCAGAGGTGGCTAGGGCCCTGCCCAGGACTGCTCAGGCTCTGCCTGCACACCCTCAGCCCTGCCCACCAGGGCCCTGGTGAGCAGATCTCTGGGGAAATCACAAATGCCCCGAACTCATCTACCCATCCAGTCCAGCCCCGGCCCATGGACCTGGCTAAGCCAAACACTGGAACACGCACATGACTCTTCTGCAAGAAACTTCCCTTGGGACCACTTTTCTCCTATCCCAGACAGGGCTTCAGCAGAACTGATTTCTATTCTCCTGCTCTCTGGGAAACTCACACAGCAGAGCACTCAGGGACTTGGCTTTCTGAAGAAGTAAAAATCTACAAGGAAGAGACATGCAAACATCCAGATTTCCAAACACTGGGTAAATAGCATGCGTTGGAAGTCCACACCCCACCTCCCAGCTGTGTAACCTTGGGGCGAGTCGCTTAACTTCTCTGGGCTTCAATTTCTGCCCCTGAGAAGCATAATGCCAGTATTTGCCCTTTGTCTTACCAATATGTTTTATAAACTGCATGGTTTATGGGTGCCTGGGTGGTTGAGTAGGTTAAGCGTCGGACTTTGGCTCAGGTCATGATCTCGCGGTTTGTGGGTTTGAGCCCTGCAGTCGGGGTCTGTGCTGACAGCACAGAGCCTGGAGCCTGCTTCGGATTCTGTGTCTCCCTCTCTCTCTGCCCCTCTCCCACTCATGCTCTGTCTCTCTCTTTCGCTCAAAAATAAACATTCAAAAAAATTTAAAAGAAAACCCAAACACAAGTTTCTGGGACATGGTGAATCAAGGGCCACTCACGGCAATGCTGATGGGCCAGACAGAACAGAAGAGAGAGATCTGCACACCAATCTCAAAAACCTACTCGTGGCTTGCTCACTTTATGGCCAGTCCTTGGCAGACTCTTTCCCTTAGTTTGGCTTTCACCCACCTCCCGTGGAGCCTGGGCCACTTCCCCACAATTTAGTCCAATAAAAGCTTAAGGGAGGCAAATACATTTTAGCATGAGCCTAAAAAAGTGCAGGCCTGAGAAGGTAAATGTGGAGTTGGGGCTGAGACCATTAAACGAAACAAACAAAAATCCCCCAATAATTGCGCATTCTAAACACGGGTAGAAATGAAGCCGGGGGTAACACGAGCCACGAGCTGCTCTCCACTTCGTCCCAGTGGACACTGGCTTCCACCGAGCGTCACGGGGCACCTAGTTTAACTGGGTCACCCTGGCTTTCCCCTGTGAGGAGCCAGGGAGTGCAGGTCAGCACTGGGAGCCCCGAGGGTGAGGTTATGGAATCTGAAAAGATGCTGATAGAGAGAAGGGCGGTAAACCCCACTACCACGAGCGATTACTGAAACCCCAACTGCTGAGAACGTACGATCACACAGCCACGGGGTCATCTGGGGGGAAGAAACAAGGGGCAATTACTCAGCCCAAATTCCCTGAGGTCCTGACAAATTATACTCCCCAGAAAGTGCCACAATGGCAGGGTGGAAATCTGTTATGTAAGAGTGGAGGGAATGCTGTGTGAGGAGCTCTTTCCCTGCACTTTAGCCGCGTGGAGAGACCTGTCACTGCTGCTGGCGAAAGGCCGTGTGTGTGCAGGTGCTGGGAGCGGGCAGGGGGTGTCCAGGGAGGGGGGTGGGGTCACCTGTGGCTACGCTGCAAGACTTCTACCTGGTATGTGGCGGCTGTTACATGTGGGACGCGCCCTGGCCCGGTACCACCCGGCCTCTCCTCCTCCTCTGCCCGCACTCGCCACCGCGCTCCCCAAACCAACTGGCCTCTGGTTCTTTCTCTGCTCACTGAGCTCCACGCATTCTCAGCACAGAAGGTCTTCAGAGGGGCCTTCCCTGGCCACATGGTCACCCGCTCTCGCTGCTTACTCACGTGAAGGTCACGGTGCCCTGTTTATTTCCTGTGCTGCATTTTTCAAAATCTCGAATTACAAAATCTCTGGTTTACTTGCGACTGTCTCACCACTGCCCGGGAGCCCCACGAGGGTGGGACTCTGTGGGCCTCTGTCGCCTCTGCGCCGCAGCCCGGCACCTGATCAACTGCTAGGGTTTAGTGATGACAGATCACGTGAAGATGGGCCTTGCTGGGCAGCGTGTGGTTTCAGAGTTGCCGTGGTGTTCGAACCCAAAAAAGCAGCATGTTAGAGATGCCCGTGAACAGACTCGGTGCAAAGCTGCTTGCCCCCCAAAAGGGAAGGCAGCCAAGCTGTGCTGCCCCGGGGCTGAGAGGAGCAGCTGGCATCACTCTGGCACTTCGGCTGGATTTCCAAGGTCACCACCAAAACACATTTTTTGCTCAGCAATGACTATTCCAGGGGAATGGCCTCAGAGGAGTTTGGGACACGACAGGTCCACAGGGCCAGTGTGAGGTCGGAGGGAGCAGCCACCCCACTTGCCCAGCCTGAACAGGTGAAGGAGAGACAAGAGAGTGCCCTGGTGGCTACTGTTCCACCGGGCCGTCCGGCAGCTGGCTCCAGCCAGGTGGCTGACAGTGCTCAGTGCTGACGAGCCCTTGGAGCCTCCCTGACAACAGCTTATGCAGATCTAGCTTGAGGAGAGAGTGATTTCCGTTCCCGGACACACCTTCCCCTGCCACCTGCCTCCCCACAGCCGGGACTGCTTGCCTCACGTGCCACATCCTCAGGTCCCTCTCCTGCTCCCCTGTTCCCACAGCCCCATCCTCTCTCCCCCTCTGCTGCCGCCCACCTTCCAGTTTCTTCATCAGGATGCACCCGCCGGAGGAGGCCCCACTGGGCCCACCCCTCCACCTGGCATCCCTTCCTGTGGGCCTGGAATTCCTTTGCCTGTCTGCCTACCTAACCTCCTTTTCTCTCTAAGGCCCGGCTTGAAGCCTCCAGCTCTTAAAGCAGCCTTCGCTGACTCCGCCGGCCCCCTACCACCCCCAGTGCCTTAGCTCTGCACCATGCGACAGAGCCACCGCGGGACAGCCAGCATGAGGGTGTCACGGTGAGCCGTTCCTCTTCCTTCAGCCTTGCTCGAAGCATGGGGCCCTGTGAGGGTATGGCCTCTGGGTCCCCAATGGGAACTTGACTTTTGTCTCCAACTCTTTTCCTGTCACAGGCTGGGGCAAGGATGGCTACCCAAGCCAGGGCCCCAAAGGTGCGACTCTGGTCTCCAACATGGTTTCCCATCTTCACTGCCCTGCAGTAAGCTCCCTGCTTGCCCTACCCACCTTGCGAACCATCAGGGCTGAGAGAATCCTCAACACTACTGAGTACAATCCATTCTCTGGCCAGGCAGGGAAATGGAGGCTAGAAGAGGAAAACCGGCCTGCTGTGGGCGCCAAGATCAATCTGCGGCAGAGCCGCCCTAGTCCAACAGTCTTCCTGGCGACCAGCATGTCCTGAGCACTCACCGTGTGCCAGGCCCTGTACTAAGCACGGAATTCCTTTCGAATCAGCATACATCGACCCTATAGCTGTGGGTACAATTATACCTATTTCAAAGGCAAGGAAACTGATGCTCAAGAGAACCAAGTAACATTCCCGGACTCACCACTAGCAAGTATCCAGTCAAGATGAAAACTAGGCTTGTCTAAGTTGAATCCATGTTTTACATTGCTAGGCTGTCCTGCAATCCCATTCTCAAAACAACCTCTAGTCTGCAGTAAATAAAGCTGGGCTGAGGCAGCCCGAGGCGGAGTTAGGATGCTAGCTTTTGCTCCTGGATCTATGCGTTGCGGCCCTTTCCCTTGCAGGGAAAGTGGATGACACCTGCATGCCAGAGATAGTCTCCGACCAGAATGAAGTTCGGATTTGCTGATTAAGCTGACACAGCAGGAACACACATGTGCTATGCTCAGGAAGAGAAGAGATGTCAGAGACCAAAGCTGTCTGACAGCTGGGACAGGACCTCATGGGGGCCGGTGACCACATGCAAATAACGGCTGACTCGTTGGAACCAAACTCTTACAAGGCTGTGGCAGAGCTAAGAGTGTTAGTTCACTTAACTGCAATGCAGACTATGATAAACCTGTCTTTCTATTAACAGTCTGTCCTATCTTTATTGGGTTTTCTCTTTTCTAGAGTAACGTGGCAGTCTGAATTAGCAATCAGGTGGTTTCTTAGTAAGCACATTATCTAAGCAAAAGACATAGAGGATACATAAGAGAAGTCCACTGACGACACTGTAAATTCTGCAAAGCTGCCCCAGCCTCACAATACAGTCCACCCCTTAAGTTGGGGTGATTACAGTCTAAGCTTCACAAAGGCAGGAACCTTATGCGTATGCACCAAACCAGCATGGGGCCTGGGATAAAGGAGGTATTCGAGAATTGTGAAATAAATGAATGAGTGAATAAATGAACACTATGTAGGGTTCTCCCTTATAAAAAGCCCACTTAGAACCAGTTATAACAATGTTCATGAGGAAATAGCTAAATAACAGAAGAGATACAACCTCAGTGTTAAAAAGAAATTCTAACCCAAAAATATATATGGCTGAAGAAGGCACTATCTTTGACAATACGAAACCATCATATGACACACAAACTGGAAAGCTTATCAGTTTGTCCTATAGAAAAATATATTTAGCAAATAATAAATGGTTCTATTTATTAACTCCCCCTCTCCAAAAAAAAGCCCATGCAGTGTGTATCATTGCCCCCTTACACTCATGAGGAAACAGAATGTGATTCCTATTTACATCACAAAGTTATGGTAGTACCTGATCTTCAATCTAGTATTCAGATTCCTGATTCTTTGCTTCCACTACACCCACAGCTGTTAAACAAGGAAACAGTTTGCAGCCCACCATGCTTTTGGGTACCTTACCCCTCCATACCTCCTTCCTTTAAAACCTCCTCTCCACCAGCCACTGCCGAGGAGGCTGGGGAGGTAGCCATGTTTATACCACCTGACAGTTCTGGACACAGCTGATTAGCTCAAGGCTGGCCACTTCATGGAATGTCTGCTGATTGGCTGGCCAGGAACCAATCAGATTCAAACTTGAAATTTTGAACTCCAAGAACCAGAAGCCACAGCCAGTGGGTAGCAGTTATCTCAACTGAAAAGCCATGCAGTCTGGTCCTGACAGTGCAATAGCAGGTGAATGGGCTGCGTTATACAGTGAACAGGAAGAGAAGGGAGGTTGGTCTGCAGTGAGAAGATGATCACTGGGGGGCTTTAAATCTATACGGTACAACCAAGAGAGAGACAGAGAGATGAGAGTGGCTGACCTCGTTCGTGCCGACTTTCTGGTTCCCAGCTCCTGTGAGGCTGGGCTGCCCTTCACATCCTTGGGTTTGGGGAGATTTCCTTGCATCCTTTCAGTAGTCTCCTGAGCGAGTCTGAGTGGATTTCTGTCCTCTGCTCACTACTCAGTTGGGACCAACGCATTGATTTTGGAGGGGACAGAGATGTGCAAACTCCTCAGGGCTCAGTCTTCTCACCTGTACAATTTCTCACCTGGATGGAGCAGCGGAGCTCAAAATTCCTTGCCAGCATGATTTGATGCTTGTCCTATAGCTACGTGCCCCTGAAGAAGTGTAAGAACTCCCAGGGTTATCATGCTGGTACCAGGAAAGAAATAAAGACTCAGAGAAGGAGAGGTGAGGCAGGAAAGCAACGAGCCATCTCTTGACTCATATCCTCACATCCTCCCCTGGCCCTTACTCCAGAGGAGGAGGAAGCAATCCTGGCAAGTTGGAGACCGGCAATCACAGCAACTGAGACCCCGCCATCACTACTCTACAAGAAATCAGACCGGATTACACCTGCGAGAAGGTGAAGCCAGCGTGGTCTTTGGGGCGTAAGAATGTCCTACAAAGGAGGCATCTCAGGTACTGCTGCGTATGTGAAGAGTGGAGGGGTTCCAAAGGACAGGACAACAGTGGCTGCTGCATGCCTTGCTGGCTGTCAAAGCAAGCAAAGCTGTTGCATCTTTCTGCAAGATTTGTCCCTGTTTATCAAAGGAGAAAAAGAGTCCTTTCTGGCTGGGCCCCAGGCCCACTGCTTGACCAAAAAGGCTTTCCCTGAAGCCACTCAGATCCTACTTTGAGTGTCCTTGACTTCTGCCCACCTACACTCCCTGGAATAGGCTTGTCCTCGGTGCTGTGGGTACACATCACCCTCCTCAGATCCTCTCAGCTGGCGCTCGTCCCCAAGTTCAAAGGAACAATTAACAACACAAGTTCCCACTCCCTGTGGCCACCGTGCTGGAAGGTGGGACACAGGTGACCCTTCTTCAAAGATGTTCCAGGGAGACCTGTGGTCACCTCAACCAGCCCGTGTCTCTCCCCGACCTGCAGCACCACCAGCTCCTGATGATCCTACCCGGGATGGGATGGGCCGGTTCTCACCCTCCGCCTGCGTCCTCCGTAGAGGGCAGAGATCCCAGCTGTTGGACTCCAAGAAAATGACTTAACCTCTTAGCCTGTTACTTCAGCCACAGAATCGTTAAGGGGACTTCTACTGCAGGGGGTCATTCCCTGATTCTGGTAAAATGATACTCATGAAATGGTACCTGGTGTTTACTTTTTACTGACTCTGAGCTGCCTTCCAGATCCATCTCTCTCTAGACCAAAGAGATTACAGAGCCCTGGCACAACCATACCTCCAAATCATTTGGGGCTGTGGTCCCAGCCAGAGGGTTTGGGTGAGCAGGCAGAGCCAGAGGCTGGTGGACCCCTCTATGAACGCTCTACTTGAGGAACTTCTAGCCAAGAGAGAAGGGCATGCAGGCAGAGTCCTGGCTATTGGTGGGAAGGGCAAGGCCCTGGGCAGGAGGTAGGGGGGAAAGGTGCTAACTGGGGCTGCTGCCCCAACCACTGCACTGGAAATCCCTCGACACGCCCACCGTGTCCCAAGGTCAGAGGCCTAACAATTGGGTCTTTGTTACAAGGTTCAAAAGCCTCACTTACCACTCCTTCCAAAGCCAGCTCACAGGATGCACACACACCTCCCCACCCCCACCTCGGGCACCCCGCTTCCTTGAACTGGGACACCACTGTCCCAAGGATCTGCAGTTTGGTCCTTCTGCTTTCTCCTCTCCACCCACTTAGACTCTCTGGCTAAACTGGGCCTCCTGGTTTCTGACAGCAACGGATAGTGTGAGTTTGGGTGGTGGACACAGCACTCCAAGGTCCCTGTGCAGATATCTGCTGCTGAGTAGCAATCTCCACCAAGAGTAAAGCTATGAAAGCCCTAGAGAAGTGGAAAAGCCACGTTAAGGGAGGCTCTCTCTACCTGACACCTAGGGCCCTATGGAGTCTCCCAGTCAGAGTTCAGACCTGGGAGAGGGCCCAGGGAGGTCATGACTCCAGTTCCTGCTTCCAAACAGTCACCCAATTATCTCCATTTTACCGAAAGGATAACTGAGGCCCAGAGGGATGAAGGGACCTGAAGCTACCCAGCCTCGGCCAGTGGTGGGCAGAATTCTGCTTCCAGGGCCAGTAGCTCCCTCAGAGGGGGTGTGTGTCGGACTGGAGTGCTCTGGGGAGTGAGGCTGCTGGAGCCCCCTCACGCGGCCATCGGGACTCCTCAGGAGAGAAGGTGCCTCTATACTTTTTCCAGGTGTGCTCTCCCCCATGGCTAGGGAGGGCTTCCAAGGATTCCTGGGGTCCTGAGTGTGGGGTGGGAAGGTAGAGGGAAGGACGTTTGTCCCTGGGAATCAGTGTTGAGCATGTGGACTTCCTTTTGTGTGGGGTCTTCCCCATCCTGGCCAGTGGCTGGTATGCAGAAACATGGGGGCTCGCTCCTCCTGCTGGGCTATGTGGCTGTGCTGGTGACACAAGGCAAGTGAAATGGCACAAGGGTCCCTAGGCCAAAACTCTATTTCTGAGCAGCCCTGACCCGATATAGAGAAGTGGGCCCATCTCTCCCCTTGGAGCAAGCTCCAAAACATCTGTCTCAGCTGCTGCCTCCAATTCTACCATCAGAGATCCCTTCCTTTGGGTCTCGAGATACTCAGGGTTTCCAGAGCCAGGCCCCTGTGACAACGCCAGCTTCTCTGGGGGCAGGCATGGAGAGTGGGGCTGGGTAGGTAGACTTGGTACTGTGACAAAGGCTAAAGACAAAACCTGTGCAGGAAGGAGACCAGTGTGGGCACCTGGGATGAAAGGCTCAGGCCTGAAGCTAGCGGTGTAGCTCCAGGGGCTGGGGACTGCCACTGCCAACCACCTTGCCAACGATACCTGGCCCAAGGACAAAGCCTGACCTCTCTGAAAGGTCCATGAAGACCCCAGACCCAGGAAAGCCAGGAGTCACATTTGTGCTAGCATCACAGCTCTGTCCTCAGGGAGCACAGCTCCTGAGCCACCTGTAGCAGGAAGCTAGGCTCACCTCCCCCAGGAGGCCTGCTGAGATTTCCTCAGGATCTCCACGGCTACTTGCTGCCCATAGGCATAGGAATCAGGGGCCTGGGAATGTCCCCGTTCTGTTCTGCTTTTGCCCTGAGGTCACCCACATCCATCTGTGCCTCAGTTACTCTGTCTATAGAATGAGTACAGTCACCTTTTGGTCGACTCTCCTTTCAGGGTTCAAAATATTGGAAGGGAACGGAGTAGGACAGGAAAAGAAAACAGGCCCCTCCCCTCTGGGAGTGGCCGGATACAGCCCAAAGAGGATCCTGTGCGAGAGACCTTCCCCCGCAGTTAACTGAAACCAAAACAAAACAACCTAGAAACCAATTCAAGCCCCGGCAGGATATGGGGAAACTGCTAATGGACGTCCCAGCCCTGCCCCTCAGACAGACTCAGGCTCTCCTTTTTCCACCTGCAGAGATGTCCGAAGCCAAAGGCACCAAGGCACTTGTGTTCACCTGGTGAGAACTGTGCAGCCAGCTGCCCCGGACAGCTATGGGCAGGGCCCTGACAAGACAAAGCCTCAGCTTGCAATGACAGGGCGACTGTTGCAGGGCCCTCTCTGGCTCCCTTATCCCCCTGCCTGGGCCCTCTTCCCAGGTCCTGGAGTGCTTCAGCTCGGCAGGGGGGCAGTCAGCTCCCTGCCCGGACACTAGGCAACCCCCACAGGCCTGGCCTTTCTTCAGACAACCCACCAGGGGCCCAAGAACCCCTGTCCCCCGCAGTGACGTCATGGCCTGCCTTCCCCACCAGCGAGTCAGCTTCTCTTGCCCTGCCTGGACCCTGGCTTGGAAGATGGCACCAACAAGGCACGCTGCCTAAGGTGCCCCTAGGCTGGGAGCTACCTTCCTTGTGGCCTCAGGGGGCACTTGGACCCTGAACAGGGGCCAGGAACCTTGTACCGGCGGCTGCCACCCTGGCGTTGCATGCACACAAGCCGGTTAATTTCCCCGAGCTGGGGAGACATTCTTCCACCACCAGGCAAAGTGCTGGCCTGCAGCCCAAACCAACAGGGGAAACTTCAGCCTCCTCGGCCCTCTCCCCACCAGATGGAAATAACGTACAGCTGCAGAGGTGGGGGAGGAGGTAGGGAACAAAACCAGCCAACGGTCTGTCCATCTGTCTGTCCCGGGAGCCAGCCCGGCTGTCTGGGCACTCACCGCTCTCGTTCTTCTCGATGACATCCACCACCTCCCCGGCCTGGAGGCTCAGCTCTGAGTTCTCCTGCTTCTTATAGTTGGACACCACCACGTACTGTTCCAGGATCATGGGCTCGGCGTTGGTGTCGGCACCTGGCGAGGGCAGAAAGCACGCGGTGAGCCAGCGGCCGGCCATGGCCCCGCGGCCGGGGCGCCCCCTGTCCATCGGCCTCGGGGGAGGCTGCTCCGTTGCCAGTGCCGCTGCCACTCCGAGGGGCCGCCCGCAGCCAGGGCTCGCAGCTCTCCGGGCCCCAAGGACAGGCCATATAGCAAGGCCCCACACCGGCCCGCTGCGCCGCGGGGACCGGGGGACATGGGGAGCCGGGCCGGAGTTGGGGGGACAGCCGGGAATGAGCGGAGGCCCAGGAAACTCAGAGGAAAAGGCTGCCGCTGCGATGAGTCAGTCACAGCCCTGCACGAGCGAGCAGGAGAGGCCTGGTGCGGACGTGGTCTCCCCAGACCCCTCGGCCGGCAGGGGCGGGACGGGAGGGCCGCCCATGAGGGCTGAGGCCGAGAGGAGGAGAGAGAGAAAGGCAAGGCAAGGAGGAGGGCTCGTGCCTCTCCCCCAGCCCCTGTGAACCCAGAGAAAAAGAGAGGCAGCGGTCCTCCCCTCGGGAGGGAGAGGGAGCGAGCAGGAGAGAAGTCTCCACAGCCCAGGCCCAGGCGAGAAGTCAAGAGGGTTTGAGGCCGCCAATCACTGGGGTTTACTCGCAACCCTTAAATAGAAACACATGAGACCCATCGAATGAGGAGCCAGGGGTGGAGGCAGGGGAGGGGGAGGAGGGCCGAGACTGTTTACTTGAAACCCAAGAAGAAAGTCCCAGCGCCAGCAGCCGGTGAGCCCGGCCCGCCCCCCTGCCAGCTTTTCCTCAAGTTCGGCTCGTCTGCCCCTCGCTCGGCTCACCAAGGCGCTGCCACCGAGCCCAAGGGCCTGGTGCAGAGAGACCGGTCTTGGGCCTGCTTCACTCTGGCCTGGCTGCTGCCCTCCAGCCACATGGAGTCTGATTCAGTCTCCGTCTGTCTTTTAGTGCTGGCCCTTGTGGTCAGGCTCCAGGAAGCCTCCAGCCTCCCTTCCTGGCAGTTGAGGGGTCAAAAGGTGGGGCTCTGCAAAAGGAGGGCAGGTGGGCTGGAGGCTCCCAAGGAGCGAGCAACTTCTCTGTCCTCCTCAGCCAGTGGACCAGTGTAATATTCATTAAGCAAGCACCAGACCGAAAGGTGGACAGACTGGGTGCCCATCTCGGCTTACTGGCTGTGTGGCATCGGACACGCCGCTTAAACCTCTCCATGTCTCACTATTTCCATCACTACCACTAGGGTGGAGGTGCAGACAAAACACCTAAAACAGGACATGCCCTGCCAGGAGCTAAGGATCCACGAACCAGAGACCTACTGGTCACCTCCTACAGGGAGTCTTCCCAGACCACATCCAGGCCAAAGGGAATAAATGGCTAGCACACTTAAACTTATGTATCTACCATCCTATATATCTGCCGATCTCCTGGAAGGCTGGGGAATTCACACCTGCATGGTCACAGAAATGGCTGAGAGGGTCAAAAGGCTCCATATGGCCCCTTCGATGCTTTAGCCTACAGCCACATTCCTTACACACCTGAGTCTAACTTGGCAAATGTTCTGTGTCCCGTACACTGTCTCGTTTTATTCTTTTTACCTTCCCATTTCACAAAAGACAACCCAGTGGCCCAGAGAGGGCAAGACGCTTGCCTTAGCTCCCACAGCTGCCATGGAGAGAACCAAACAGTGTTTCAGGTTCAAGCCCATCTCTTTTTCCATTACAGAACGGCCTCTGATTTCTATTTCTAGACACCCGTTCTTCTAGCACAATGATCCTCAACTTGGCTCCACAAAATTGCCTGGGGAGCTTTTCAAGAATACGGGTGCCTGGGTCTCCCTTCCAGAGGTCCAGCTTTAATTGGTCTGGGGTATTTTTTCAACACCGCCTCCTCCCCTATGGTTCCCATGCACGGCCAGGGGGAGAGAAGTGCTGCTTAGACCTTTGGGTCTTTCTTTGAGGAAGGCCCCATCCAACCCAGGGCAGGGAGCAATGGAAGGAAAGAAACCCACTACCCCTGATGGTTTCCTCCCACAGGGTGTGGGCCCTACAGCCCCAGCTCAGCCCTTTGGAGCCCAGGAAGGGACCCTGTCCCTGCTGAGTCCCGCCACATGGATGTGCACACACATAGCCCCGGGCAGCTCCGCTAAAGCCAGGATTGTATTTCAGGCAGAAACGCGACCAACAGCTGGGCAGCAGGGCCAACCCGCTCTGCACTCAGACGGGGCCGGCCTTTGAGCCCGTCCCTGCCCACCAGACATGGTGCTGACAGAGACTACCTCCCACTGTGCCCCTGGGGGGACGCCAGTGCCCCTGTGGCCAAGAGCACTTCTTCAGTGCACCCAACACAAAAAGGGCCAGCCCCTGCCCTGTGAGATACAGGGGGCTCCCTGTCCAGTTTGTGGGAAAGGAAAACTCCAGATACAAACAGAAAAGAGGAGTTCCCAGAGGCTTCAAGAGCTTCCAAATCCCAAGAGCCCAGACTATACTGACAATTAACAGCAGGTCCTCAGTGCTCACTCGTGGTCGGCACTATGCCAAGCACCTGACTGCATCATTTTGCCGTCCCACTGCGTCCTCACAACAACCCTGTGTGGCAGCATCTGTTAAAGACCCATTTTACACACAGGGAGACTGAGGCTCCTGAAGGTAACAAATTTTCCCAAGGTCGCACAGCTGGGACTTGAACCCAAGCCCACCGGATATGGTCTCTTGTGTTCTGAACTTCTCTGCTATATACCACCTACAGAGAGCCACTGATCCCTGGTTTCCGAAGGGACCCTGACTCACCCTATCTTCACACACCTGGCACAAGGTCGGTGTGTAAGAAAGATTGGGGTGTGGGTTCCTTGTGGACTGTCGCTGCATCTGTTGAGCAGACCACAGGGCCTGTTAGGTAGTAGGCATTCAGCAAGTGTTTGCAAAATGAATGAATGAAATGAACAAATGGGCGGACAGTTGAACAGAGTGATTTAGTGGTCTGTTTTGAGCCCATACAGATAAACCAGGCAAGGCCTCACCTCTGAAATTCAGGAGAGCTAGACAACTATGTAAAGGAAAAAGGGGAGATGGAGAAACAGAGGCACAGAGGAGCAAGGAGTGATGAGCTTGTGGCCAGAAGCTGCTAGGACAAGCAGGGGTGCTGGGGAACGGAGAGACTTCAGCTTAGTTTAGTCCAAGCCAAGGAAATCTGAGGCAACATTTCAAAGAGGGGAAAAATTCCGCCCCCCAGCCCTTTGGAAAGTTGGACTAGGCTTTCTGAAGACTGACATTCTGGGACACAGGTAGAAAAGTTAAGAGAATGTTCTCCAGGGACTCCAGAGCACAGACAGGCAATGGCACTTCCTGGAGTCTACTCCAAAGGCTGTGGGACGGACAGATGGACTGCTCTCCCCTCCCCCAGTGCATGCAGGCTCCCAGCTCACTCTCTCTGGCGTCTGCCTCTTAGGGTGTTGCCTGCCCAGGGCTGCCTGGGCAGGCGTGAGCTGGGAGCAGGTATCCAGATGAGAAACCACTCGGCAGGCGGGCCGGTGGGTGATGTCATCCCACAGAGGCTGTTTGGATCCCCTCCCAGCCAAGGCCTGGAAAATTGGGGGCTGGAGGAGTCGGCCCAAAGGAGGAGGAGGGGCAGGGGCAGTGGATGGAGCCTCTAGTCTTTAGGTGGGAAGGGTTTGACGGAAGCATGGGGAAGGGCTGTACCCCTTCTAGAGAGGAGAGCCCTTCCGGGGTTGGCAGGGTACTTTGTAACAGTGTCATCCAGGGATGGGCCCCTTGTTACTCAGAGCCAATGGCTGGATCTGCTAGGGCTCTGGCAGTTCCCTGGAGCCCTGCCCCGCACCTGCATTCCTCCTACCACCACCTGGATGGACCCCTGGCTCCTGCCTGGGCCTGGCTGCCAACTTAAACTTCTAAATGAGGCTTTTGCCAAGTCAGTCCCCTGCTCCAACACCTTCAATGGGTCCCTGTTGCCTACAGAATACAGGCCAAATTCAAGCTCAGTCTTTCAGACAACTTGAGTCCCCCAAGTTCCCTGATACATAACCGCCCCCCTGCCATCCCAGGCCACATTCGTGATTGAATACACAGGTACCGAAGGCACTGTAGGCCCACCACACTGTTTTGTGCAAGCTCTTACTTCCGAGTCTTTGCCTTCGCTGTTCCCCCTGCCTGGAATGCCTTCCCTTCTACCAACTCCAGTTCTACCCAACCCTCTCTGACCCTCCAGGAGTCACCTGATTACTCCAGCCACGGCGTTCACTCCTGGCCTCTGCTGGATTTTTTGTGGGGCCCTGTGCCCCAATCAGATTGTGTGCTTTAGACCAGAGTGTCCCTGATGCGAGTACATGCCCAGGACAGGCACTGGCCTCGACTGCCTGAGATTCATGATGCAAAAGCATAAAATTCGAATCTGAGAGTCTGAGGTCTAGTCCTGCTTTGCCCTTACTCGCTCTGTGACCCTGGGGAGTACACTTAACCGCCCTGGGCTTTGGTTTCCTCATGTGTAAACAGGTACAGTACAAGTACCTACCTCAGTGGGCTGTTCTGTGCATGGAATGAGGTGACAGGATTAATGCCCTAAGTAAACTATAGACAGTGTTTATAAAACAAACAGGAAGTGGGAGATTTGCGGGGAAGCGGGAGGGGTTCAGAGTCCCCTGCAGCCTCAGAACCAGCAGGCAGCTCAGGGCAAGGGCCACAGGCGCCAGGAAGAGGGTGGCTGCGGCTGTGTCCCTGAAACATGCCTCTGTCCAACCCCTCCTCTGGGCAAGCACTGTTTACTTGCCAGCTAGAGGGCCAGGTCAGAGCTCCCTGGGCCCACTCTGGGGGGTGGGGGGGGAGAGGAACGCCAGGCTCTGCAGCCCGAGGACTCTTACCTACAAGGACCCCCCACATCGGCCCCTTACTTTCTCATGCGCTCTCTGACATTCCAGATGGGGAAACCAAGGCCCAGAGAGAGCTGGCAGCTTGCCCAAGACTCCAGCCCTGAACTCCCAGACTGGCTGGTTTTCCCCAGCCCACACTGCTTCCCCTCAGCCTCTCACTCCAAACAGCTGGGCTCATCCTGAGAAGCCAAGCCCTGTGGTGGCCCCCACCCCAGGCTCCCCACGTTCTCCTTGCCCCCCCCACCCCTACCCTCCACTCCACTCCCGCCAAATCTTGGCATCCCACCAAAGGTCCCTCCAGCCTCACAACGGGTTCCTCCCAGGCGGGACTCGGCCTGCCGGCTCCTCCATAGGCCTCTGGGCGTGCAGGCTATACGTTTCATGAATAAAATGTATAGTTGTGGGCCAAGTGGGCTCTGGCTCACTGGCTCGTGGAGAGGGGAAAAAGGGACAGGAGCCCAGTGATTAGTCAGGCCCAGGCCCTCGTCACAGACAACACTAGAAGGATGGCTGCAAGGAGCGTGGGTCAGGAAAAGGGGTCCTCCTGCCTGTTGCCTTTCTCCTCGGTCCCCCTCCCATGTTCCCACCCACAGGTGTGGTGGGCTGGGGCCGAGCCTCAGGCTGATGGCTGGGGCTGGCCGAGCCCATTTGACCTCTGACCCTTCTGCCTTGTTCCCAAGCTTCAGTCTCTGCTCTCAGGTTTGGGGGGAGAGAGAGAGAGAGAGAGAGAGTGAGTTAGCACTCTCAGAAATGGAGGGCTCCTAGAAGACCTTCTGGAATTCCCATCCCTCTGCCTGCCACCATCTCCCTCTAGCAGCTGAGAACCCTGCTGTCCAGGTTTCTCTCCCACTGTCCAGTAAGGCAAAAGGTGAAATGGAAGTCCCTGATCCCCGGCCCAGCTCTGCCTAGGCCCAAGGCACAGGCCCAAGTCCCTGAGGGCCAATCCCCGGGCCATGAAGCCCAAAGCCTGGCAAGGCCATGGAGGCAGAAGCAGCTCCAAGCTCTGGGGCTTAGAGGCTGCGACATTGGTCACAGGATTCCCCGCCCTACTGGAGCTCCCCAATGAGGGCCCCTGGAAACCAGGCTGGGGGGCGCCGAGACTTTGGCTCGGCCTCAAATGCCCGAAGTGAGACTGACCATCTTTGGTTGGCCCACCTCACAGGGACGACCAGCTGAGTTCGCGTACAGGATGACGGTAGCCTCACCATCACCTACGTGGGTTCCGCGTGCCAGGCTCCCTGGGAGGGGGCAGTGCATTGCTCAGGGAGGTTAAGTTTACACAGCCAGGACATGGCAGAGCCGGGGACAAACCCATACGCTCTGGGTCCAAGGTGCATTTGTTTATACACTGTGCTATGTGATCATCACCCATCAAAGGCTCCAATGTTGGACCTGGGGCCTAGAGAGGGTTGAAAGGAGGGCAGCCGTACAGCTAGCGGAAGGGCAAGAGAGGGCCTAGAGGATGGCTGGCAGGCTGACAAAGGGCTGCTACACATCACAGGGAAGTATGCGGACAGCGGCCGGCGGCACCGGCTCCCACACGTGCATGCCCCCGGACACACATGCTCACACACATGCACTCAGGGCAGTACCTGTCACGTCCTTCTTGGGAGACTCAGCCCAGCTGGAGAGCCACACTTCCAAGTCCCCCGAGAGCAAGCAGCAGCAGGAGAGAGAGGAGAATCAGAGGAGGAGAGAGAACCGTTAGGCAGGCAGGAGGTCCACGGGCAAGTGGCTGCAGGCGCCGCTTTGGGCTGGCGGCGGAAGGCGGGGGAGGGGAGGGGAGTGATTTCCTGGCCCTGGGCTGGCTGCTGGGCGTGGGCCTGAGTGATTACAGAGGCGCTGGGACACAGCCGGCTGGGACGGACGGGGATAATGAGGTGTCTGCCGAAACGCAGGAATCCTCTAGAGCACAGAGAATCCTACACAATCCTCCCCTGGAACTGGGCCCAGGGGTTATCACTGCCTTGGAGAAAACAGCCCGGACCTTTCTCTCTGGCCACGTGGGTGGGTGGCTGGCTGGCTGCACGGGACCTGGTGGCTCCAAGGATCCTCAACAGGCCTGCAGGCTCAGCAGCCTGGACCTGGACCCTCAAACATCAGGGTTGGAGAGTCCAAGGCCAGTCTCCAGTCTTGAGGGCCCCACACCACTGAGCTCTGATGTCTTGTCCAGCCCTTGACCCAGCCCTACCCAATGAGGAAGACAGGTCCTGGCAAAAGGGAAGGAAGGAGCCTCATTTGAGAGTCTCACACCTCAATTCCAACCCAGAAGGACAGGGACCTTTCTTTAGTGGGCATCAGAGATGAGGTCTCTGTCTCAGGCTCAGACAGTCATGTCTGATCCGGACCTGTTTCCTTATCTTTGAAACGAGGTTACAAGTTATCCTCCTACCAAGACAGACGCATGAAGTCAAAACACCTAAAGAACATATGTATTATGGTAACATTACAATGAGGCAGAAAGCTCTTAGCCTAATCAACGGTGTGAACAACTCTAGAGAATCAGAAGTCAACATGTATTAAACATCGACAGTCTACCTATAGTATACAGTGACTCATTCACGCGACAATCCCTTGAGGTGGGTATGCGGTTTTTGCCCCATTTTACAGGGCAGGAAACTGGCCCAGGTTCCCACAAGCACAGAGTAGCAGAGCCGGAAATGGAACCAGGTCTGGGATCACCCCAGGCTGGTGCTTTCTCTGCTGAACTAACTTCTCATCGCCTCCAAAGGAGCACAGCTTTGGCTGCAGTGGGGCCAGTAAGACGGAAACACTGAGATTCAAGTCTGAGAGGCACCCAGTGCCGGCCAGGAGAGCTGCCTGACCCAGTGACAGATAGTAAAGGTAATCACAGCAGCAGCAAAGGTTCATGTGCCATTTACTGGACACCAAGAATCCCGCTGAGCACTTACATATAGTACTGCATTTATTTTCCAGAATAATCCTACAATGATTAGGTATTCCCTCCAGTTTGCAGATGAGGAAAATCAACCAGAGAGGTTAAGTAACTTGCCCAAGGTCACGCAGCTAGTACAGTGGCCACCTCGCGTGGGGCCACAGACTTCAGGCAATCAGTTGATGCTACTCATAATTTATAAAAGCACCTAATTCTCCCTCCCTTAGCAAGTCACCTTCTAGTTCTCATTGTAAGCCAGCAGTGAGGGGCTCTGGTAGAGGGCTTTAGTGGCTTTGGGGTCTGTGTAGATTCTCCCCATGGAGAGACTGACTGAACCTCCTTGAACCTGTTCCCTCACTTGTAAAAATCGATATAGATGATATATTTACTTTCTAGATTGCTGTAAGGATTAAATGACATAATATGCAACAAGTACTCAGCATAGTACCTAGTACAGTCAGGGCTCAATGATGGTTAGCCACCATCGGCACCATCTCCCAGAAGCTTATTGAACCAACCTCAGGGCACCAGGAAAATCCTACTGGAGCTGCAAGGATGAGAACCAGACAGTGTTCGATACTGGCTGTGCCAAGAAGACACTGGCACCCTGGCCAGAGATGCCTTCCCACAGACACCCCCAAACACCAGGTCAGCTGGAACTGGGGGTGGAGGGACTCTCTGGAAGTCCACACCCCAAAGACGAACATTCTATGGCCAGAGCCTCTCACCTGGACTCGCAGCTGGAAGGCTTCCTGGGCAGCAGGAGCTATGCCGCCCTGGCTTTCACGCCCTGGTAGGGCTGACACAGGTAGACACACCTCTGAGGCTTGAGGCTGGGGTGGCCTGAACGCTGAATGTGGGGGCTCATTTCCTGGTGCCACATCTTGCTGGGTACCCTTTCGCTGTACCCCAAATGTGACCAAGCGGTCTGCCACCCAGCAAGGCCATCCTCACCACCCCCGACAGGCCTGGCGCCAGGCCCACCCTGGTCCCACTCAGCCCTGTGCCGACCCAGCTAAGAGGGTCCACATCTCTGTCCGTCTCTGCTGCATGTGTTACTTGTACACCTTCCATTTTGGCTTCTTTAAGGTTCTTCAGAAGGAAGACTTTTGGGAAATTATTTGGCTCAGGCCTTGAGAACCCAGGAAGGCTCGTTTTGCTAGGACAGGGGGTTAACGCTCTTCCTGTAAAGGGCTAGAGTCGATATTTAAGGCTTTGTGGGCCATGTGGTCTCTGTCGAGATTACTCACCTTCGCTGTTACAGCGCAAAAGCAGCCCCTGACAGTCTGTAGAAGACTGAATGGGCTGTGTGCCAATAAAACTTTACTTACAAAACGACACGGTGGGCTGGGCTGGGCCTGTGAGCAGTGGTTTGCCAAGACCCATGCTAGAAGATGTGTGGGAGCTGCTGTCTGTCTTCATCAATGGGGGGGATACCCCCGAACCCTGGGAGAGAGAACTGGGGACCCTTGGCCCACCTAGACTAAACGCACACAAGGTCTATGCTGCTCGAGTGGGTTTTTTCACTAATTATCTTGAAGGGTCTGATGCCCTTCTGGGCCCTTGGGGTTTGGCATTTGGGCAGGACGTGGGGAGCAGACCAGAAAAGATCCCTCAGCCTCTGGAAGCTGAGCCCCACTGCTAAGAGTGGAACACCCCAAGTTCATGCCCACCCCCAGCACCCCCCAGAAGCAGGAAAGGAAAATGGGAAATGGACCAGAAACGAGCCTGTCTTTTTAAAAACATGATTTATTTCCCAGTCCCCTGGATCTGCAGAATTAATCCAGTTCCGCTGCTCCCACCCCAAATCTCTCCCCACTTTGGAGCGCCTTGTCTCCAGCCCACCCGAGCAAGCCCTCTCCCAGGGTGGGAAGGACACCCCACCCCTGCCTCCTTACAACGAACAGAGGAGAGCCTCTGGCTCCCACACCCTGGCCCTGCAGCCAGGCGGCAGACAAGGCTGCTGGCTCGGGCTGGGAAAGCAGAGACAGAGGGACGAGATGAGGGAGCAAGGGGTCGGCACAGCCAAGCGAGCAGCTGTGACCGACACGAAGCAATCGCTTCCTGCCCTCCCACTGTCTCTCCCTCCCTCTCCCCTGGTGACAGAACCAAGGCCCTTACAGCGCAGGGTCAGGGGCAGTGGGAAGTGAGGGGCACTAAACTGGGAATCTGCACACCTGGTTTTGCTGAGAATCAGCTCTGTGACCTTGAGCAAGTGGCTTGACTTCTCTGGGCCTCAATGCTGACATCTGTAAAATCAAGCCTTTGGGCCTAGCGATATCCAAGGTACTTGTGTGATGTTCTAGCCTCTTCCAGCAGAAACCTGCTAGTCTCCATGATACAAGTGCTCTACAGCTGAAATGAATCTTTCTAGAGAAACAGACCACCTTTCCAGGGAAAACCACTTGAACACAGGCTCAATATATGAAACTCAAGTGAAAAAAGCAATTAATTCAAGAGACAAAAAGGCAGAGAAGAGAGGCAAGAATTCTTTTAAGATCTTGGCTCTTGTGCTTACGCAGCCACTCGGCTCCCTGATCCTGGGGCATTCGGCCCTGTCTCTGGGTCTCTTTTCCTTCTGTAAAACGGGGTGAGAGGACTTACCTCACTTTCTTCGTAGGGTTGTTCTGAGAGCAAAATGACTTAATGCCTGTGAAAGGTTTTGGAGGGGTAGGAACTAGGCCCTTGGGGCAGAGCAGGAGTGGGTGATGGGGACAAGCTGGTGACTAAGGCAGTGTGTGCCTGGGAGGCAGGAGGTGGGAGACGGGGTCCCTCCCTCAGCCATCCCATAGTGCTCCCAGCCCGACCAGGGCCAGTGCTCCCGTCCTGTAAGATCGGCAAGAACCCAGGCCCTGAGAAAACTCGGTGCCTGCAGGCCCTGGCCAAATACTGTGACCCGAGGACACCTCTTAGACGCCGAACCTGCTTCGGGTCAGGCCCAGGTGATTGTGAGAAATCAAAGAACAGCACAGGTGCCCCTGACTTGAAGGAACCACCCCCCCCACCCCTAAACACACACGTGCCTGAGTACTACATTAACACACACCTGGATGGAGTGAAGTTAGGAAAGGAGTGGCTTCCCAACTCGGTTTCTCTTAACCTCAAGTAACTCCAGAGCAGTGAGACGTGGGTTCAATTTACCCAAATTGAGTCTCAAACCATTGTTTCCAGGAATCCTTCCCTGGTGTCAAGCGAGTCCCACCCATCCAAACTAATAAATCCAGAGTGGGCTGTGAGCCCAGGTGGGAGAGACAGGGGAGCGGCCAGCAGCACGGACTCCTCGGAGAGTGAGAGCCAACCAAGGGCTTGGGGGACCAGGGCAGGGCCACCCACCGCAGTGCGTCGGCTTCCACCGCCCTCCCTTGGGGGAGGGGAGAAGCAGGGACTCCACGGGGGGGCCCCCCGAATGGAATGAGCACTCCTGTCCTGTCCCTGTCCTTTTATTCTTCGGTTTGGTTTGTCCGTATGCTTGAGCCTTCCAGACCCCTCCCTCCTCAGGAGCTCTGTTCTTCCCCCTGTAGCCTGGAACTAGGTTCTGAACAGCTGCTGCAGCCTAGCCTTTCCTCCCCTTTTATACAACTAAACTTTGCACGGGGCTGGATTTCTTGGTTTTCCTCGAGGCTCCACGCTTCTTTTCCTTTTTGACTAAGCCACCGGGAAACTCAACCACTGCTTCCAGACCATCAGCTAACTAGGGCCCAAGAGCTGCTCGTAGTAGCAGCAGCAGCAGCGGGAGATGCTACTTTGCCAGGAGCGGGGCACACCCCTTGCTGGAGGCGAGACGCTGTCTGGTCAGAGGCATGAAGGAGCTCAGATCTTTACTACAGCCCTCCAGGGCTAATAGCCCTTCACAAAGAGTACTTCCTTTACAAAAAGAAGTAGCTTGGCCTGCATGATATATCCTATTTTAGCCTGAAATAGGTGGCTGTGCTCCGAGCAGCAGAAACTGAGGCACGATGGTGAAAGCGATAGGAATGCCATCTGGAAGAAAGCATGGCACGAATTAAGACAGCTAAGAAAGATGAGCGGTAGTTCAAACATGAGTTCCAATCCAACTACGTGGGTGCAAGTTTGGAAGTGTACGGTCGTAAGGTGTGTGAGCTCCTGCCCATACGGTCAGCTCCATGCACTTGATCCAGGGTGAGCGGCAGCCTCCGGCTCAACACACTTAGGGCATGACCAAAAAAAAGGAAAGAAAGAAATGCCCCTGGACTGGAGCGCCGAGGGGTTAAGGCAGCAGCTCAGACCCCTGGCCCTGCCTCCTGTTCTCACAGCCTCCAAAGCGGGGCTAGCTTCAGGTGCGTGTGATCCAGGCTGTCTCCCAGGGCCCCCACGCTTGGTTTAATGCTCTTCGTCCCTCGTTTGAAATCTTTAATCATTTATAAACAAGAGGTCCCATAATTATGCAGCTGGTCCTGTCCAGGGCCACAGAACTCTGAGCTAAATAAATAGAAATATTCAAGAATAAATTGAGTAGTGCTGGATTTCTGATGCGTATCATCTTGAAGACACAAGGCAAATCCTAAATGGGAAGACTGGCCATTGTTTGTCTCTAGGTCCCCTCCCTACCAACATCTCTGGCTTCTTGGTGGTATCCCAAAGGCTAGAAGAAGCACATGGGGACTTAGAACCAGAAAGGGCAATAAATTTGTCTAAGGACACACAGCAAGTGAGTGGCAGAGCTGGGGGCTAGAAAAATGTATACCAGTTCTCACTTTCTAACACTCAGGCTAGGCACTGGCTAAACATTTTCTGAGCACTAATTTAATCCTTATAACAGTCTGTAACTTACAGATGTAAAAAATGAGGCTTTTCCCAAGGCCCCACAGCAAGACTTGAGCCAGACTTGAGCCCAGGCAGGCTGGCTGGGAATTGGGAACAAAGGGGCCTAAAATAGGAGATTTCATTCTCTGGATTCTCCCCAGCCATTGGCTGATGGCTTATTATTTCTGTTAGGCTTCTCTTTGTACCTGCAGCCATATTCCTATTCAGTTTGCTCTCAGTAAGAAGGGGTCTGCCTCCTTCCCCAGGAGCTGTCTTTCCCAGAATCCAGAGTCTGTGTGGGGGCAGCCCAACCCGGGGCAGGAATGTACTACTGACCCTCGGCCACTGAACTATGCAGTCAGAGAACAGTCAGTTTCCCTGCTCAGGTGGGGAATGGGGTGGGGTGGGCACTGGGCTGGACCTGGAGCCATTCCACAGTCCCTCAGGGACTAACTCCAAGGGCTCCCGCCTATGCCATGGCTGGGGCCAGCAGAGACAGCCCAGCCCTAGTGGGTGTGGGCAGAGGGGCCATGGATACCTCTGGGAGCACTGCAGCTGCTGGGGGCGGGGGGGGGGGGGAGACTGGCCTGCCGGGGGGGGGGGCGGCAGATAGTTCTGCCATTCTCCCTCCGCCCTGTTGAAAAGATCCGAAGTGTCCTGGTTAAAGACGGGTGCTATGGTTAATCAGAGGAACCGTGGGTGGACAGAGGGGTGCTGGGTGGGAAGGCTGGCGGGGTTCTGAGCCCCACTCCCAGCAGCTGCTGCCTGACCCCACGGCATCCCCTTGGGTTGCGGTCTCCCCTCAGTTCTCAGGTTCTCACCTCTCCCCATGCCGGGGCGGTGGTGTGCAGAAAAGAGACAAACTTAACACTGTTCACAGTTCCCGGATCCCAGCCACCTCCCCACTCCCTGGGGTGGTCTGCCTTGGTGGTCCTCTCCAGTTACTGGGATATCCCCCTCCCGTTCCCCCACCCAGCAGCTCCCCCAGCCGAAGCCAGGATCTGTGAGGATGAGGTGGGAGCAGAGACGAGGGCCAGCAGTGCGGGATGAGGCGAGCGGCTGCTGGTTCCCAGCCCCCCAGCCCCGGAGCCCGTTGGTATCCGTGGCTCAGTCTCCGTGAGAGCCGTGAGAGCCACGCGGGGATCCACAGCAAGGGGCTCAGGACCAACACCCCTCCCAGGGCCGCAGAAAGCGCAAGGTCTTGTTTACTCCAGAATGGACTCTTGCTTTCAGACTATCGTGTTATTTTTTTTTTCAATGTTTATTCACTTTTAAGAGAGAGAGAGAGAGAGAGTGTGCATGGGAGGGGCAGATAGAGAGGGAGACACAGAATCCAAAGCAGGCTCCTAGCTCTGAGCTGTCAGCACAGAGCCCGACAAGGGGCTCAAACTCACGGACTGCGCGATCATGACCTGAGCTGAAGTCGGAAGCCCAATTGACTGAGCCACCCAGGCGCCCCAACAGCCGACTATTTAGTGAGCAGCCACCATGCGCACAGCAGGGTGCCCTTGGCTATGACAACTGACTCTCCACCATCTGTCTCCAAGCTTGGGGCGCAGGGGCACAAATATTTACCCAGGCGCTCCTGTCTGCATCAGGAGTCATGTGGGTTTGGGAGGGAGGCAGCATAGCTGCCTGGCACTGTCAGGGCTGCCCCCCGAGAGTATCCTCACTCCCTGAGGCTGCTGAGACCCAAGTGCAGGGCAGGCTGAGGCCAGACCCAGCAGGCTGCACCCCAGGTGGAGGTCTGTGGGGGCTGATGCAGCAGGACAGAGTCCTGAGGGCCTCACATCTGTAATGAGACCCTCCTTTGGGGCAGGACTCACAACGCTTCAGTTGACATGTGGCTGGACGCTGCCATCGGCTGGAGCAGGACATGGGTGGGGCTGAGGGGCTGGGGGACTAAGGGCAGAGTTTACTCCTGAACTGAGACTGAGGATGACCTGCTCTCCAAGGCCTGCCGGCCTCCCTCACCTTGCCCTGAGCAGGATCTCTGTATTGTTCACGGACTGTGTCAGCTGGCTCCAGAATGTCTGGCTAGTGCTGTAGTCCTAGCCAGTACCTGGCACATAGTAGGTGCTTAATCACAATTTGTTTTGAATCTCTCCAATCAGGCTCTTATCCCTGTCAGCACCCTGCACACTGTAAGTGGTGCCCAGTAAGTCTTTTTGGCTTATAGACTGTATCCAGGTGGCTGGTGGAAGGGTGCACACTCACTGCACTCAGCTCCCAGGGCTTTGTGGGGAAACTGAGGCCCAGCTCACCTCACTGACCTGGGGTCCTCTTGGCACCCAGAGCCCTGCACAATTCTCTATTCCAGGTTTTGCCTTCTGAGCCACAAACACGCCTTCTCAGGCTAAGACCCTGAGCCTAGCTTGTGCCAGGCAGCGAGGCTCATGGAAAGCCCCTGCCCCAGGCCCGGCAGAACATCCCTAAAAGGCTCTGGTCCAGCATCTGCTGTAAAGCCCTTCAAAGAGATTATTTTAAAAATTTAGCCATAACCAATATGGTCTATGGCAAGATGGATGTTGCAGGAAATAGGCGTCTGAGCAAGAACAACTGGCTTATCTAATGTCTGCTGGGAGCAGGGCTCAGCAGGGCTCGGAGCAGCCCCCTACCGTGTGCGCCAGGAGCCCCTGGGCCTCTCCTCAGCCCCATCCGTCTCCTGCTCTGCATGGGTCTGGACCAATCCCCAGAGCGCTCAGATGCCACGTCAACAGAGCAGTGTAAGCATGGGGATGCGCGTGCGTGGACGCGTGTGTCTGTGTGTCTATGCACACATCACTGCTTGGGAAATCCCCACATCTGGCTCCCACGTGACCGGGCTATTCCCAGAAGGCACAACTGGGAGGGCCGGGAGGACAGCGGAGGGTCAGGAGTGTGTGTGAGCTCTCTGGGGAGCACAGAGTTAACCCTTTGGCACCAGAGCTTAGGATCTGTGGCTAACGCTGACCTTCTACCCCCAGGAAAAGTCAGGAAGGAGACCGGTGCTCAGAGGGCCCTGTCCTGGCTTCTTGTGGAAGTGTTGGAAAACAGGACCATCCTCTGGGTCTCCCTGGTCTTCGCCTGTGATATGGGAGGGCTGCTCGTTCTCTGTCCTGCCCATCATGGGCAATCACCAAACTGCCGGGGAGGCTCCCTGGCTGGACATTCCTTCCCCAGTGGAGACGTCAGGCAGATTTTTAATGAAAACCTCTCGGTGCCGGGCACCTGGCTAGGGCAGGCACGGCTCCAGAACCGTATGCAATCCAGATTCATGCTCCTTTCACACGCAAGGACAAGCGTCCCCCAGGGGACAGCTGGAACCCAGAGTCCTCCTGATGACAAGGAAAGGGTCGAAGGTGGCTCTTAGGGCAAATTCTCCCCAGCCCAGGGAAAAGGATTACTTTTATAATTAGAACTTTTTATGCTTCAACACCTTAGCAAATGAGTGATCATTTGCAACGGCACCTCTGAAATAGCACCGCCAGCAGGTACTGCGGGATGCGGAAGACATGCCCCAGCCCAGTTCAGAAGACGTGGCGCCGCTAATGCCGAGACTGGCCACATGTTCTCTGTGAGGCCTCTCTCCCTCTTCTCCAGGCTGACTCATTTAAAAACCTCAGTGAACCCGGGGTGGAAAGCCTTGCTCGGCAACCCCCGGCAGGGCTGCGTGCCTCCCATGGGGAGCCTCCCTCTCACTCCGCCCCACCTCCATCACAACGCTTGGACGTTATATCATGACTGCTGTTTACTCTCCTACCTCCTCCACCCAACTGACATCCTGAGGACAAGGACCTCATCCTATCCATCTTGCTATTCCCTGGCTTCTACTGCAGGGCCTGGCAGGAGGGTGCTCAGGTGTTTGCTGGAGAAATCTACAAGGCAGCCATGACAGAGCCAGTGAGGTCTGCTACGGGAATGGCAGGAACCATCTCATCCATCCTAGCAGGGAAGTCTAGCACCAGTGTCCACTCAGAAACCCACTTCCTATCAATTCAGCCTTTAAGGGCTCCCCGCCACTAGTTCCCACTAGTGTCAACTAAGCTGTGCGCTTGGAGTAGCGAGAGCAACTGAGGTCATCAGTGCAGCTGGGAGAGAGCCCTCTTCATCACAGCCCTGTGATCAAATGCAAGTGAGAACTGATGGAGGGCTCTTGGCATCACGAGGCTCCAGGGAGGGACGGTGCACGGCAGGGAGGTGACAGACCAGAGGAACTTGTCCCATTCTGAAAGACCTGCTGTGAGGGGTGTTCAAATCTGCATGTTTGCAAGGCTTCCCCAGGTGGCCACGACCAATGCACAAAAGAGCCTTAGTTTGGTCTTGTCATTGGTCTGTCATCACAGTTTTGTAAGGACCTCACCCTCCTGCCGGGAACAATTATGCATCCATCCTGACCCTGATCCAACACTCCAGCCCCCAGATACCAGTGGGGTCTCCTACAACACTGCACCCGTTAGCCAGAAGCTGTGTGTGTGTGTGTGGGGGGGGGGAAGGATCACCAGGAGGTAACAGCTCTTCCTTCTGAGCACAGGGGAGGGGAGGGGAGGGAAGGGACTTTGATATGGCCCAGTTTCCTTGGTACGCGACTCCAGTTCTAACATTAACAAACACGTCTTCATACCGGCTGCCTGGGGCATGCGTGGCAATGACTAGATCCAGGGGGCAAAGCAGAAAGAGTCAGGGAAAAACACTTTTTTTCCCCCCTCTGCAAACGTCTAATTTTTACTGAAACTTTGGAAAATTTTTTCTTTGCTTTCACATTTCAGAACTGACCAATTATAAAAATGCCACGAGCCAACGAAGTTACACACGCCACATTTCTGTTTCTAAACAAAGTAACTTTAGATCAGAAAAAGGTGCTAAAACAATAAGTAATGCACATTTCCCCCGAATCTTTGTTTTTCCACTGGCTTCATCATTACTGGAAATGCGGCCTCTCTTGTCACATGTCTATAAACCAAAAAGCCGAAGTGAGGAGCACATTATTTTCTGGCTGACGGCTGTGGTGGGAAGCATTTCTTTGCTGGACCACAACATGGGTGTTTCCTACCCCCAAGAAGACAACCTTGTGGAAATAAAAGGCAGACGGAGTCTGGTCACTGCCTCCTGATGAGGCCAGGAGGGAATCCAGGGCTCGGGCAGACCCCTTAGCCACTCGCCCAGCCCCGACTGCTGGGCCGTTCTCTGTCCTCGGACGGTCCCCCTTTTCCCTTGGTGGCCTGCCCTCTGCCCCATCTTCGGAGACAACTGAGTGCATCTTCCAGGCACGGCCCCCTCTGGTCACGGTGTACCATGAGGACACCGATGCTTGTGCAGACTCGCTGCCCGTCTACCCCCAACACCGCCATCAACCCACAAGGAGGACCCATCTCCAATTCAACCCTGGCTTGATCTCAGAATCCCTGGAGAGCCCATCAAAACTGCAAATTCCCAGGCACCACCCCCCAGAGATGCTAATTCAGCGAGTCTGGACAGGGCCTGGGGACCTGTCCTTCAGTGAGCAGGCCGAGGACTCTGAAGCACACCTCCAGCCTCTGCACATGCTGTTTGCTTGCCGACCGTCCTCCTGCTTTCCTGGTAGAAGCCGGGAGACAGAAATGAGCGGCAGAGAGAAGAGCAGGGAGGGGAGAGAACCAAGGCGAGCAAGGAGGGGAGGCAGGGAGGCAGGTGATGCCAGGAGCCCTCCGTGTGTGCCCGCCTGACTATGTTTCACGTCCAGGCCAGTGGGGCAGTGGGGCCATGCTGCCTCTGGCCGGGGGAGTGGCGGCACAGACACGCACGTGAGCAGTGCGTTCACTTTCTCCATCCCATCACTGCCACATGGGCTGGCTGTGGGGCTGCCAGATCAATCAGCCTCCTTTCATTTCCAATTAGTTGGCTTTGAACTCCAGGGCTGACATCAGGCGGATGACCCGGAGCCATGAAAATAAGAATTGTTTAAAAACACCAGCCTGGGTGAGACGCGCCAGAAGGCGATGCCTTCAGGAGACACGTTCGCTTTTGGAACAGGCCGTCGGAGGGTGCCAGGAATACCTCGGCCGTGTTCTCTGAGCAGCCTGGGCCTTTCTCACCGAGGATGGGTGGCTCAGGCAGACGAGAAAGCCTTGGAAAATGCTTTTAAAAGTCTTGCTGATATAGCCTCCAAGGCTTCCTTTCCAGACCTCTCTCTTCCCCTCCCCTCCCCCAGCCCTCTTTCCACTCCTGCCAGGCTGGACACCTCTCCTTCCCTCAAATTCCTCACCCTGATTCCGGTCTCTTGAGGCCTTGCTCACGCCCAGCCCTCCCGCCAGGGCCACCTGCCCGCCCCTCTGCTCATCGCCAGCCTCCCCTACCTTGGCTAGCCCCGCCCCGCTTCTAGTTGACTCGCACTGCTTGTGGATCACAACCTATGCTGTCTGACATTCGTTGATGAGTCCCTGACAATATCCTGGTTTCTCAGCTGAACCGTGAGCTCCATGGGACCAGGGACCAGCAATCGCTTAAGAGAAATGAAGGCTTTCAAGCAAAGCTACTGCTGTCTGCTGTGTCTCTGTTCCTCTTCCTTAGCGGCTTGGGCGCCTGGGTGGTTCAGTTGGTTAAGCTGACTTTGGCGCAAGTTATAATCTCACAGTTTGTGAGTTTGAGCCCTGCATTGGGCTCTGTGCTGACAGCTGGAACCTGGAGCCTGCTTCAGATTCTGTGTCTCCCTCTCTCTGGCCCTCCCCCCATCATGCTCTGTCTGTCTCTCTCTCTCTCTCTCCCCTTCAAAAATAAACACACACACACAAATTTTTTTCACATGGCTTAACCCTTAGTGAGTGTTGACTGTGCTAGGCATGGTCCTGGAGTTAACATTTCACATGTAGTAGCTTGTATTCAAGCCACAGACAACCTGATGAAGTGTTATCATCATTCCCATTTCACAGACTAGGAAACTGAGGCACAGGGAAGTTAAGGACTTAAGACCACACAGTTAGCAGACCTGGGACATGAAACTACACACTCTGGTTCCCGAATCCATGTTCTTAACTCTACAGAACACTCGGCAAAGGAAGGGTCTAGGTTCTGTCTCCTCTGAGGCCAGGCCTCGGGCTCGGAAAATGAAAATAAATGTTTCAAATCGGTCTTTTAACCGCAAATCAAAGGTAAGACCAACTTCTCCCCTCCTTCCAGGATTATCGAAACTCAAAGCAATAACAGCAGCAGCCGCTATCTTTGGGAGTTTGTTTCGGGCCAGGACCTCTGCTACCACGATCCTTACATTTAATGAGAAAGGAACTATTTTATCCCCATTTTCCATACAGGGCACGAGGGTCTGAGGTTAAGCAACTTGCCAGTCACAGAGCAAATACATGGCAGGGCTGGGGTTCAAACCCGATATGTCTGACCCCCAAACCTAAACCCTTACCTTCGAGCTACATGCTTCTTTGCAACGACCCCCGAGTAACACTGGCATCGTTAACTTTGTCCAATAATGCAGATTTTATGATCAGTAAAATGGAAGTTGGACTGAACTTGCCAATTTTCCAAGGAAAAGGATAAAGTAAACAGGATTTCAGGACGAATATCAACACGTGCCCAAAAGAACAAACTTGCAACACTCTTGAGTAACCTCCTTTGTGTTTAAAGGAGCTGCATCTCCTCGCAGGACTGCTGGGTAGGATGCAGCTTCAGGCCCACTACCTGGCAACCAGCCGTGGGGCCAGGACACCACAGGATCTACGGCCGCCTGCCCCCCCTGGTGGCGAAACTCAGAACTCCGCAGCCGGGCTGTGGAGAACCGCGGCTTCCAGAAGTGGGCAAGGAGGATTGGATCTTTTTCAGGTCTGAAGAGGACCCTCCACTCTGGGCAGCCTGCTCCAGCCCCCTCTCAGCTCCTACAGGAAGCCAAGCATGACCACAGGCCACGGGCCCTCCCTACCTGCCAGGCACAGAGCCCTTCACTCCACCACCTCCTCGAACTCTGCACTCGGCAGCGGGCAGCTGCTCTGACAACCCCTTTATTTTACAGGTGTGACAGCCAGTTTTATGTGTCAACCCAGGTAGGCTTTAGTTCCCAGTTATCCCACCACACATGACTCTAGGTGGTGTTAGGGAAAGTATTTTGCAGATGTGACAAAGTTCATAATTAGTTTTGAGTGACATTATCCTAAAATTCGGAGGGGGTGGTGGTGCTCAATCAGCAGAAAGGCCTTGCAGGCAGAGCTGAGGTTTCATGGAGGGGGAAATGTCACCTGTGCACCATGGCTCTAGGCTGGCCTTGGATCTCGGACTTGCAAAGCCAGCCCCAAACTACTGTGTAAGCCAATTCTCTGCAAGAAATCTCTTGACACATAGCGCCCCCTGGTTCTGTTTCTCTAGTCGAACCCTGACCAACACAACAGAACGGTGAGGCAGCGGAGCTCAGGTGGAGGGGCCTGCTCAAGGCCACATGATTGGCAAGTGGGGCTGACTGGTGCTCCCCAGCACCCACAGGAACCCCTCATGCCCCCCCAATCATCAAAACTCAGCCAAAGTGACGGCATCTCACCCTCCATTGCTGCTGGAATTCTCATAACTTCTTACCCATCTACTCTCCTTGTCCGTCTCCACTCGCCAGGCAGAAGAATCCTGAGATCTAAGTCAGATCATGCCCCCCCTTCTCCTCAGAGTGCCTTAGTGGCTCTTCATCTCACTTACAGCGAAGCCAAAACCCTTGAAAAGGCCTGCCAAGGCCTGCGAGCCCTGTGCTGTTTCCCCCAACCCTACTACCTCTCTGCTCTCACCTCCGACCATCTCGCTGTCCACTGTTTTCCACCCTAGCCACAAACCTCCCTACCGTTCCTTGAGCAGGCCAGCGTGCTCCCACCCCAGGGCTTTTGCACTGGCTGTGCCCTTGGCCTGGATGACTCTTCCTCAGGAACACTTCCTTGCTTCCCTCTAACAGGACATTTTTTTTCCTACTTAATGTTTATTTATTTATTTATATTTATTATTTTTAAAAACTTACATCCAAGTTAATTAACACATAGTGAAATAATGATTTCAGGAATAGTATTTAGTGATTCATCATTTACATATAACACCCAGTGCTCATCCCAACAAGTGTCCTCCTTAATGCCCCTTGCCCATTTAGCCCATCCCCCCACCCAAAACCCTTCCAGCAACCCTCAGTTTGTTCTCTGCATTCAATAGTCTCTCATGGGTTGTCTCCCTCCCTGTTTTTATATTATTTTTTCCTCCCTTCCTTTATGTTCATCTGTTTTATATCTTAAATTCCACATATGATATTTGTTTTTGTCTTAGCATTCTAACAGGACATTTGTGCATGTATATGTATGTATATGTATGTATATATGTATTTTTATATATATACATAGTTCATCAGGACATTCATATGTGTATATGCATGTATATATATGTATATGTATGTGTGTATATATGTATATGTATACATGTGTGTATATTTGTGTATATGTATGTGTATGTATATGTATGTATATATGTATACATATACATAGTTCATCAGGACATTTGTATATGTATATGTATGTATGTGTATATGTGTGAATATGCATGTATATGTATATACATATGTATATGTATGTGTGTATATGTATGAATATGCATGTATATGTATATACAATCGCACACACACATATGTATATAGAATTGTACACACCTATATGTATATACATATATGTCATATATGTATATATAATTGTATACATACACACATATACACGTATATATATATATATATACACACACATAGTTCATCACCTCGGCAGACTGCAAACTCCTCAAGGGCAGAAAGACACATCCCTGTAACCACAACACCTTACACAGCACATGGCATACAGCTGGTGCTCAATAAAGTCTCCAAACAAGCCATGCTTGGTCCTGCTGTTCCTCCTTTGCCCAAGTGCTGTCTCTTTCCTGTTCTCTGCCCCCAACCAGAAAAACTGCTCCTCTTCCCAGATACTGTCCCCTGATTGGTGGCTGCAGTGAGCTCTCTTTCTTGACCTCGGATGTTCATTCACGCACATACAAACTCCTTGGCCCACTCCACAAGCACCAGGGGACCTGCTACTCGTGCAAGCCCTGCAGCAAGGGCTTCCCTCTCAAGGGGGCGGGACACAAATAATAAACAAGAAAACGCACAAATAATGAGAGTGTGGTCAGTGATGTGCCGGGTGATTGGGGGGGGCAGCTAAACACCCGAGAATTGGTGTCACTCTGAGGTGACGATTAAGCAGAAATCTTAAGAAGGGGCAGCTATGTGAAAGATCAGGAACAGCATTCCTGGCAGAGGGAACAGCGAGTGTGCAGGTTGTGTGGAGAGAAGGAGCTTGTTGTGTTTAAGGAATGGAAAGGGACTGGCATGGCTGAGCAGAGAGTGTTGGGGCTGGAATGTTAGGGGTTGGGTGAGGGAAGGAGGGTACGAGCAAGCGAGCCCAGGGTGGGACAGCAGGCAAAGAGCTAAGCACACAGGGCTTTGTAAGCTGGGATAAAGAGTTTATTCTGGGTGGGATGGAAAGTCCTTGGGGCAGTTGAAGCAGAAAAGCACATGATTTGATACTTGATTTGAAGAGCTCACTCTAGCTGTGGTGTGGAGAACAATGCAGGGGCAAGGGTGAAAGCAGACAGGCCGAAGAGGAAACTGGGGTCTTCCTGAAGAGAGGCGAGCTTCTAACAGGGTGTGATGGTGCAGGCTGGGTTGGCAGGGGAGACAAAGGCAGGGGTCAAGGACCACTTCTCGGTGCTGGGCTCGGGCGTCAGTGTGGGAGGTGGGGTGGGGAAGACGTGGCAGGAGCAGGCTCAGTGGAGGGAAGGAAAGAGCAGAGAGAAGTCTGGGCTACACTGTCTGTCGGTTTCAAGGTCATCGGTCTTGTCTCCTCCAAGAGGCTCTAAGCTGCGTGAAAGCCTTCTTCCTGTTGCCTCCACCTTCGTCAGGCCCAGCTTCAAGTCTTGGCTCTGCGCTCAATAAGAGATCCCTCCAAGGAGGAGCTGGGGCTTTGGGGACTAAAACGTGAAATGTGACAACCAGGGCACAGCGTCCAATAGTCCAGGGCACTGCTGGGGGGAGTGACTCTGGGAAGCTTCGTGAGCTTCAGTACAGAGCAGGGGGGAGCCCCGGACACGGACTCGCATCCTTACTTTGCCACAGACCGTGGGCAGCCACCCTCTCAGAGCCTGTTCCTCACCAGTAAAATGTGAATCTCGCCACCCACACGCAAGGAGCCTCTGGGCAGCAAATGAGAAAACAAATGTGAAGTTGCCAGCCCACAGGAGAAGCTCATGGAATAAATGTAGCTAGAACATTGGGAGAGCTTTCTAGGTTGCAGGCCATGTTCTAAGCATGCTTACACATATCAGTGTGTACAACCTTCATTATAACCATATGAGGTGTGTATTAGTCAGTGTTCTCCAGAGAAACAAAACAGGATGTGTATATATATAGAGAGAAAGAGATTTATTTTAAGGAATTGGCACACGTGATTACGAAGGCCTGGTGAGCCCAAAATCTGATCGGGTGGGCTGGTAGGCCTGGAGACTCAGGAAAGAGTCACAGTTCAAGTCTAAAGGCAGTCTGGTAGCAGAGTTCCTTCTTTATGGGAGAAATCAGGTTTTGTTCTATTAAGGTCTTCAACTGATTGCATGAGGCCAACCCATATTATGGACGGTGATCTGTTTTACTCAGACTCCAGTGATGTCACCTCATTCAAAAAAAAAAAAACAAAACACCGCGACAGAAATGTCCAGAACAATGCTGTACCAAATATCTAAACACCGTGGCCTGCCGTTGACACATAAAATTAACCACTACGAGATGGGTATGAATATCGTCCCCAATTTACAGAAGAGTACACAGGCACAGAGAGGGTAAGAAATCTGCCCAGAGTCTCGGAGGAGGAAAGCCAGACTTGACATTCCCGCTGGCTGGCTCCAGAGCGTGCGCTTCTAACCATGACACTAAGTGGCCATTATCATAAGCGAGTCGACGTAAATTAAATTTCTCTGTCCATCCTTTTCCTGGCCTGAGAATGGAAGGCAGAGAAACCGGGGGAGGCTTTCCCTGGGTAAAGCAGCCTGGGTGGGGCCCTGTCCTATTGAGGAAGCAACACAGACCCTGAGCCTTGGAGATGGAGGTTGGGGGGAACCCGAGAGGTTTTTTGGTCCAGACCTTGACTTTATCGGAGGAAACTGAGGCCCAGAGTAGAGAAGGGACTCGCCCAAAGCCCCAGGGCCTCAAAAATGATGACGATGATGATAAACTTATACTTGCATAGCAGTTATTATGTTCCAGGAACTATTCCACGTGAACTTGTTTAATCATCTACATGTGAGGTAGATACTATTGTCATCTTCGTTGTAAAGAAAATGAGGAAACTGAGGCAGAGAGTTTATGAAACTTGCCTAAGGTCACACACAGCCAGAATCGGAGTCCAGGCTCAACCAGTACACCACAGCTCTGAGGCCCAGGGCAAGTTTCTTGGGGGGAGGGGGTCTGTGACAGAACACAATCCCAGGTGTGCCCCTCCTTCTCAGTTCTCCCTCCCGGGGCTCTCTGACTGCAAGTGACTGCTGAGACCATATGCAATTCCTCAGGTTCATAACGCAGCCTCACCCTCCGATTCACGCAGGAAATACCCTCCTGCACCAGGGGGTGGGCCTACCTGAGACACCCCCTGCCCAGCTGACAGGTACATGCGCACACGCATCTCGCCCACACCAGACACCTCCCAAACAGGTCCGCGAACACACATGAATGCAGACTCTAACCGGATACATCCCCAAACACTGGCACACACACCTATGCTCTCTAATAGTCAACATACCCTCATAGCACGACTATGAAGACCCACACGCGTGCACACACGAGGCCACATACACATATGCCCCCCAATACATAAACCAGGACACGACTTTCCCAGTCCCAATAAACATATAAGCAAACACTTGCATACACAAAACATGCTAACCCATACTCAGAAGCCCACACACCGTACAATTACACCTACCCCAATTCACGTTCTATCCATCATACATGGGGGCATGCACACCTCTACCGTGTGTAAGAAATCTACCGGCCAAGGTATTTCAATACAGATATCTCTCCAGGGGAGCCAATAACGTGAGCCACGTGTTTATACATACTCCCACATCCCGGGGGCCAGAACCCCCAGATGGCTTCCCATCCCCATAACTCACCACCCCCAGATGGGCAACACATATGCCAACACAGATAGCTCAAGTCTGCCACCCCCCCGCCCCTCACCGCCCCGCTGCCAAACACACAGCCTTAACTCCTAAGGATCAACCCTCCCCAATTAACTACAGGCCACCCACACCTAGGCATGTGCAGAATCCTCCTCCCCCACCCAGAGAGAATCCTTCTCTGACCCCAGTGGACAGCGTCCAGCACACAGTGTCCGAGGACCTGCTCCGCTTCTCTCCTTATTCCTACCCCCTTCGCAAACTCCCTGTAGGCCCTGGCACCCGTCAGGCCGATGCCAGGGCCGGTCACCCCCTCCCACCTCGGCCTCTGCTGCCACCACGCAGAGCCCCCACCCCCGCAGCAAGGAGAACCGCTCAGAGCTGGGGGAAGAGGGGAAGGTTTGCGTTGCAGGCGTTAAAAACTCATAGTCACTCAAGTACGACCCCCTTTTCGGTCCAGGATCCCACCTTCACACGCAGAAAACCCTGCGTCTCCGTTAACCCTCTCATCACCACCGCACCACGGGAAGGACCCAGGGAGAAGTCACAGCAGTGCCCAGCAATCGGCACCGCAGCCCGGGCGGGGTGGGGGGGAGGCGGGTTAGGATGCCTGCTGCCAGGGTTGCGGGGGCCCTTCACGAGACACCCCTACATCCCCCATACACCCACCCCCACTCCCACGAGGAGAGCCCGGGAGAACCTGAGCGTTCGGAGGGAAAAGCTGCGAGTACCGGAGAGCTTAGGGGCCACGGCGTGGTGAGGGGCGCACGTGAAGAGAGCGCATGCCCCGCAGGACCAGGGCGGGCGGCAAGGACAAGCCCCCAGAAAGTCAGCTGCAGGATCGGAGAGGCGCGAGCGCAAAGCGCGAGGGGAGGTTGGAGAGAAAAACGCCCGGAGGCTCCCTTACCTGATTTCCTCTTGGAACTGCCATAGTCCCTGAAAAAGAAGCAACAACAGATAGACATGGTTAGGGCCGGGCAGAGACGCGGGACTGCGCGGCTGCGGCTGCAGGGCACCCACGGGCCGGCTGCTGTCGGTCCCCCGCGCCACCGCTCATGTGATCCTAGCGGCCCGCGAGCGGCGCGCTCCGCAGCCGCACGCACTGCGCGCCGCGCCTGCCCGCAGGTCCCGCGCCAGCCGGGTCCCAGGCGCGAGCTGCCCGCCCCGCCCGCCGGCCCCGCCCCGCCCCGCCCCCAGCACCGACCCCGCCCCGCCCCCGGCCGGCCGGCCCGAAGGGAGGGGCTGGGTGGGCACCTTCCTGCTCCTCAGAGGGTGGGGGAGGGCGGGCCGGGTTCTCAACACACTTCGCAAATAGGGAAACTGAGGCCCCGGAGGGTGGTCACTGGAAGTCAGGCCCTGCGGGCGCTGGGCGCCTGCTCCTCTCCCCTGGAGAGGGGAGCGCTTCCCCTCCCAATTCTTTGCACAGCTTGCTCATGCCCACTCAGACGTCAAGTCGCGACTGAAATGTCACCTCCTCAGCGTGTCTTCCTCAACATCCTCCCCGTCTCATCTCCTATTGGCCTCCGTGTAACTACAGATTTGTATGACCCTTTGATTAAAGTCTGCCCCTGCCCTAGACCCAAGGCTCCCTGAGGCCACACTGTGGCTTGTTTCCTCCATGTTACATCCCCTGGGCCTGCTGTACGTGTGGCTATATATTGGCTACAGGCTTAATATTGAACAGGTAGGTCTTTCTCCTTAAAGGCTCAGGCTGAGAAACTGGAGATTCAGCAGGAGTGAGGGCACAGCACGATGCAGGGGTAATCGGGGTAATCGCCAGGTCAGAAATAATAGGTATGGAAGCTGAGCTTCTGAATCCTGGGTTCAAATCTTGTCAATGGCAATAACTCAACACCTCCCAGCCTTCAATAATCTGCCCTGGACTACCCCAGGCTGGGGCCCGCCCCACCCTCCAGCCAGGAATTAACCCAGACTCAGGATGGGGCTGTTTCCCAAATCCTGTCCTTGCTCCGCCTTTGGCCCCTCCCACAATGGCTTCCATTTGCCATTCCTCAGGGGAGCTTCTCAGGCCTCTGAGATGCGGGAGGTTCTGTTGAGTGCTCAGGGGAGGCTGACTGTGGATCTATCTGGAAACTAGAGGAAATGCCTTTATTTTCCCTGGGGGAATCGAAGAAAAATGCCAATTGCTGGACTTTGGTCTAAGCGATCTGGCCAGCTAGGTCTGCCAGCTGGAAGGAGGTGATTTCGTGGAGGAAGAGACAGCAGGTTCACGAGAAAGGCAGTCAGCCTCAAGGAGACTCCCTGAGATTCTGATTTTGGAGGTCTGGGATGGGGGGGTAGCCTGAGCTTCTGGGGAGTTTGTTAAGCACCAAAGTGATTTGCCCACACAGCCAAGGGTAAGGGGTTCTGCCTCTCCTAGGCTCCTAAGTTTTCTCAAGTATGGGATCAGATCTCAGTGAGTGAGAACGCTGGCTGGGGCTGCGGCCCAGGAACCTGCATTTCTGATACCTTTCTCCTCCCTGCCCATCTTGAGAACTTTCTTAGTATTTCATGCTTCTTTCAATCCTCACATCCAACTAAGAGGAAGGTCCTATCACACCCATTTTACAGATGAAGAAACAGGTTCAGCCACTGCCAAAGACCACCCAACTTGGGGAAGAGCAGTGGTATAGACACCCATCTGCAAGAATGAAAACTACAGGGTGGGTGGGGTGGAGGAGGATCTGTTGAATCTATTGCCTCCAAAAGGAGTTCGGAAGGTGGGGAGTTCCCATTTACTCCCTGCCCCCTACTTGGCAATCGGGGCATGCTCATTTCCCTAGGGCAGAAGGGAAGACTAGGAGAGACTGTGTCCCAGAGTGCCTGGCTGGGGCTCCTGAAGCTCAACTGTGGGGAGAATCCTCAGGGAGGGAGAGGAGAGCATTAAATGGTGGCTCTGTCCTGCTCAGCAGACTTCCACTCCCAAGGAGGAATTCATTTCTCAGGCTTTTTTACAGACTGAGGGAGGCCAGCCTGAGGAAGGGCAGCAACCAGATGGCACTCAGGAGCCGTCCCTCCCTGCCCCACTGTTTTCCTGCTCGTCCTGCAGCAGAAGCCCTCTGGCCCTGAGACCACAGTGGCCCGCTGACCATCCACTGGCTGCCGGGAGTCCAGACAGGAGGTGAGTTCCTCACAGTGATGGCCTCCTTCTTCTTCTCTTGTTTGTGCAGCTGCACGCCGCCCAGGATTCTCTCTGAGCTTGTCAAGCACCAAGAGGGGAGGCAGGCAGGTCGTTATCAGGGGACAAGGGAGCACGCTGAGGCTTAGGAGTGGGAAGGGGACATAATTCACAAGCGCCGAGTGCCTCTTCCGCACCGTATGCCCAGATCAGCGGTACTTAGCTTGGTCATTCAACAGGATCATCTGGGGAGCTGGTTACGAGCCCCCTCCCAACCAGCCACACAGTCTGCACCTCTGATGAGCACTGGCCAAGAGCTCTGCTCCTTCACTGCAACCTGACAGGTAGGCGGGCGGGAGTGGTATCGGGGGTACTGCGGTCCCTGCACCCTCATCTCAGAGCCCCAGCCACCACTATGAAACACTTCTGCTTAGTAAGAACAATGTGCCTGCAGGGCCAAAGAAGCTTCCTGACAGATCCCCGGCCTGCCTATCCTTTAACCAAAGTGTAAGCCCTTCCCACCTGGACCGCCCTGTAGGAGGTGTGGCTTCCTCGGTTTACAGGTGAGGAGAGCAAAGCTTAGAGAAGGTAGACAGCTTGTTTGAGCTCACAGGGTGGGTAGGCGAGGGGGATTGGGCACTGAGAACCCAGGCCTCGCTCTGGGGCTCAAATCCTTAAACACTGCCACCCCTGGAGGGGTGCGTGCAAGGAAGGGAGGAAGGAGAGCACCAGGTCCTGGGGGCCTGAGAAGCACACGGGTCAATGGAGTGGAGGCCCCCAGCCGTGGCCAGGCTGTGCCTGAATGGTGGGAATGGCAGGCACTGGAATCCTTCACACAGCATCTGGCTGCCAGCCGGAGCAGGCACGGCCCTAATATGAAACTTCTTGCAGGTGTCCGGTTGGGCAAAGCCGTTGCATATTTTTAGCCGCTGAATATGCTGAGAAGCAGCGTGGGTATCCAGTGGCTGGGACTCCCCCTTCCCTCACATACCAGGGCGTGGTGGGGGAAGGCAGGGCATGCCCACGGCCAGCTGCCCAGGGCAGGGCCTCAGGGCCCCCTACTGGGGTCCAGCTCCCTAACAACTCAAGATCCCCTCCCACACTTGCCCTCCAAGCTCCGCTTCTTGCCCCGAGCTGGTACTGACAGCCCCCACCCTGCCGGCGATTCCACTCTGGCAGGTCACAGTCTAGCCTCCTTCTAACTTGCTGCTGAATCACTATATCCCAGGGAGCCACAGGAAGCCAGAGGGGAGGGGAGGGCCAGTCTCCCTCAAGCGTTTGCCAGAAGCTAATGTAATTGCAAAGGCCTCCCCTTGTGTCCTGACAAGGTTCCCCCAAGCCACTCAGCCTTCTCTGCAACTGGTCTGGAGGATGACTAAGACCACAGGGGGATGGGGATTTCAGGAGTCAAACTGGGAACATCCCACACTGGGACAGTGGGGCACCCTCTGGGTCCACAGGTCTGGCCTGGCTGGGGGAGAGGGGTGGAGTTCCTCCAAGGCGGCCCCACACCCCTCCTTCCTTTCAACAGGGACTCCTGAGGCCTCTGTCTTCCCCTCCCCCACAATCTCAGGATAGCGACGGTTCAGCTCCTGGTCCTGCCTCTAGGATGCCCAGTGAGGACGGGTTCTGGAAGCAGAGAGAGCCCAGTTCAACCCTCCACTACTTGCTAGCTGGGCGGTCCTCTTGAGCCTCTGTTTCCCCATCTGTAGAATGAGGATAATAATAGTACCAGCTCCCTAAGATTTAGGGAAGATGAAATGTACAGTGTGGGTAAGAGGGCGTGCATAGAGCCTGGCACAGAAAATGCCATATAAATTGTTTTTGCTGTTAGTCTTTCATACCTGCACCTGACCCCACCTCCGTTGCTACCCGAATGGCCAAGGCCTGTTTAAACTCAGACCTGCAAGAGCCTTTTAGAAACAAAAGGAAGGATCTCCCCATGAAAATAGCTGCACGGTACCAAGTAGGGGTGATTCCAGGCAATTTTCAGAGTTTGGGGCTTTTACAGACACAAAGCAAGCACTGCTCTCTGCCTGGCACCATCCACCCACGATAAGCCCGGTTCTACACACTGAACATTTGAACAGGGCTCATCTGGCAACAATCATATTTTCAAGGAGACATTGACCCCTAGGGATTGGCATGCCTAGACTCACTTATGGGATGCCTTTAACCTCCCAGAAGTGGCCTAATCTCTAAGCCCCAAACCACAAGATGTAAAGGTCCTTCATTTTCACGCTAACGCCACCCAGGTAGGTCAGCTTTTTTTTGTTTTTTTGTTTTTCCCTTTTTTTTTTTTTTTCCATTTTCAGTTCTCTTGGTGAGATGCTGCCTCTGCGGACATGCTAGTGAAAGGGCTGGGCTGGAGACAGCCAAGACCAAGAGGCTGGAGGGGCAGGAAAGGCGGTTAACAAATGCCTGCCCGCTGGACCCCTGTTTTTGCACAAGCCCCTCTCCCCTCTCCCCTCCCTTGAAAACTCCCGGCAGGCATTTGACTTTCAGTGCTCTCAAATAGGCTGAAGTGGTGGTAATTCATTTTATGAAGGAAAAGACTGAGGTCGGAGGGCTGAAGTGTTTTTGCCCAGTGTCCTGAAGCTCAAATGACATTCTGATGCAGTGCCCCCCCCCCACTGATGCCCACCAGGGAGGGGGCTGCAAGAAGAGGATGCCCGAGTGGCAGGGGCAGGCTCTTGCTGGGGAATCCTGCCAGTCAGGGATCCGGGAGCAAGAGGCAAAGCCAGGAAGCGCCGCTGAGGCGAGGGAGAGAACAGGAGAAAATGCCATTGTGGCCGGGCCAGCTCTGTGGAAGGATGCGGAGTCCCCGTCAGGCAGAACTCAGCGTCCTGCAGGGGCCGTACCCTCTGCTGCCTGCCACCCCCTCTCCTTCCCGTTCTCCACTAGACAGTGCGCGGGCAGAGGAGGACACGCACGCTCCAACCTCCAGCCTGATGTTCTCACCCTCCTGTCTGCTGGCTGACATTGCTGCTAAGCCCAGGACGCCCAGCCTGCTGCCACAGGGAGCTGCTTGAGAGGCCTGCTGGGTTGCCAGACGGCTGGCCGGCTGGCCGGCTGGCCGGGGGTGACCTTGAGAGCCCAGTGGTCTCAGGGGACATGGGTGGGACCTGGAACACGGAGGCTGGAGTGAGCGTATGCAGCCATGGCCAGGGGAGAGGCATGGAGCCCTTGAGATATGTAACAATGTCTTGACTGGTGTCATCCACCAGTAAGCGCATTTTCAGCTCCTGCCCTGTGAAGGGCTGTTCAGGCACAGGAGAAATACGACACGCTCTCGCCTGTAAGTTGGGGCAAAGTTGGGGGAACGGAACTAACCAGCACAGCGAGCACCCTGACATTGTGAGACATTCCGAGAGGCACAGGAGTGGTTACACCCCAAGTGCAGAGAGAAGGGAGATGGGGGCAGGACATCTAAGACAGGCTTCCAGGAGCAGAGAGCTCAGAGCTGGGCCTTGAAGGCCTGGGGAGTGTTTGGATCCATGAGAGGGTAGAGAGTAGAAAGCTCTAGAGCCAGGAACAAGCAGCTCCAAACAGGAAGAGTTGAATTGGGTGGGTGAGCAGAGGGACAGGCAGGGAGAGGCCGGGCTGGGGGGTTGGGACGCTGATGTCCCTCTGTGAAATCCAGGCGATTTCAGAGCCAGGGAGGGATGTGATCAGAGTGCGACTGGAGGAAGATTTTCGTTCAGAGATGAGGCAGACGGCGAGGGGGCAGGATGGGAGAGAGCTAGTGACCAGTCTGGCACTGACACCAACGGACCCCAGGTTCTGGGCCCGGCTCTGCCCTGGCCACTTCAAACTAATGCTTTTCAAAGGACAGGCTGTGACCTATTATATTAGTGAGTTCTGAAACCGACTTCGTGTGTCCCAAGAAGCATTTTAAAACGATAAACAAGACGATGGAGTCATAGTGAGGTAATTACTGTTTCGTGGGACTTCTGTTTCAGATGTCTACCTACTTACTTGTGATGGGAAATGTGTTACTATGGCAGAAAAAGTTTTAAAGACATCGACAAATAAATGCTCAGGACCTGCTTCCCCGTCGCTAAATGAGGGTACTCCAGGTGCCCCTCTGTGAAACCAGCACAGTGGGACAGAGCACGGGGTCCAGGAGCCGAGCGAGCAGGGTCTGGGTGAAGGGCCTCAGGTCGGCTGAGGTCTGGAGAATGCTGGAGGACTTTCCCACCCCACTTAACCCCTAGCTGGGTTTCTGTTCTGGTTTTTGAGAGCCTTTGCACGGAACGGTCCCGAGGGGCAGCGACCTCCAGGGAAGACAGACAGTGGGGGGGGGGCATGAATGCTGTTCTTTGCCCCCATTTGTGCCCTGATCTAAGCCGTGGCACTGAGGGCCCTTGTGTCCAACAAGAATCCGTCCTTTCTCCAAACGATCAGTGTTTTCCAGGGTCCTGAGAATGGGCCCCATTGTGGCCATGTGGACAGTCCAGAGAGGCCGGAATTCCTGCCCTGGGCGAAAAAGCTGAATTCCTGGGGAGGGAAGGGGTCTCGCCCCCCCCCCCCCACAGGCTGAGTCCCAGAGAGGCCCAGGGCTATCCCACACCCCAGAAACCTCCCAGGCCTTATGCTTATCTCCCGAACACCCCAGAGCTTCTCGATCGCGGCTCCATCCCCAGCAGAAAGACAAAGCGCTGTCTGTCCATCTCTTCTGAGTGGACTCACCATTCTGGGCACAGGCCCTGTGCGTGTTGCCAGCCCGGGGATGGCTCCACAGTATCCAGGCCTCAGAGTACAGGGTTAAGAGTGTGGGTGGGGTGGAGCCGGGGTCAGCCATTTGCTGCTCTGTGACACGAGCAAGTTAGATAACCTTTCTATACCTTCAGTCGTCAAAGGGAGATACAAATCTCTTACCTTTGTTGTGGGGATGACCCGAGAAAATGTGCAAAGCTCTTAGAACGGTACCTGGCAAGGGGAGAGGACCCCTGGCCAAGAGCCTGGCTTCACAGCAGGGGCTAGATGGAGTGTGGATGGCGGCCAGGATATAGGAACTGCTGACTGGCTCATTCATGGGTATGGACTTCATAAGAATCTCGCTCCATTGCCCAGGGGGCCAGCTCAGGACCATAAGAACAACAGGGTTGTTCTGGGTTTCCATTTGTGTGCCTTCCAAGAAGCCCCACCTAGATGCTGACTGACAAGCAGTCTGTGGAGGGGGGAGGACGGGGATACAGGCGCAAAGCTGGTTTCCTGGAGAGGAAGCGAGGTTGCTTGGCCCTCTGGCCACACAGTGCCGTGAGCCCCCCACAGGCTACCCGAGCTTTTGTTCTTTATGTTGCCTAGCTGTGGGTCTCCCTGGACTTCTGGGGACTGCATGCCAGACCTGGGGAACCACAGGACAGTGAAAAATGCGGTGCTGGGGTTCAATTGCAAAGTTCCTAGAGAGAAAGGCAAAGGGGGTCTTCTATGCAGGCAGGCGTTCCCGCTCTCTCTCCGAGAGCACTGCTCTGTCGGTCCACCTGCCCATCTGTGTCTTGTGTCTGGACTGAGGGGTGGCTGAGACCCAGTCTTGTGTCTGAGCAGAACCGTGGTGGGAAACAGTTCTGCCTTCGCGGAGTACACTGTCTGGTTGGAGTGGCAAGACGAACACCCAGGAAAAGAGAACATACAGTCTCTTTGTGATGAAATGTCCCAAAGCCTAGTCCAAAGGATTCGTTGTACAGGAATTCCCCGGGAAGGGGAGGTCGGAGTCCTCCGGGGCAGTTGGGAAGGGATGTTTAGAAGAGGGGGCTCTGCAGCTACCCTGGGAGATTTAAAAAGAACAGAGGCAGGAAGGAGGTTTGGGGTGGAAGGGACGATGTGAGCAAAGGTGCAGGGGCGGGGACGGCTATGGGATCGTGCGTGGGTGCACGTGTGTGTGTGCTGGGAGTAGAGGGTAAGGAGACCCCTGGGAGGCTATCAGCCTGCGGGGGGGGGGCGGGGGGCTGTGGGCAGGACATCCAGCTGGGGCTGCACTCAAATGAAGGCAAATGGCTCAGATTTTAGAAGAAACTTGGGAGAAACTCAGGGATGATGCTTGTAATGGAAGGCTTCCCCCACAAGGTGGCAGCACCAGCTCTGCGACTGAGAATCAGGTTTCTATCTGGTTCTGCTCTTCCCTGTTCAGACCGTGGGATGGGTACTTGTTTCTGGGCAGACAGAGGACCGCTTTGCTCCCCAAGCTACAGTAGCCCCTTCTGCAGGAGTGTGCCTGATCTGTGGTGTGGCCGTGTGGCACGCACTGGGGCCCCACTGCTGAGCAGACCTCCAGGCTGCTCCTTGTGGTAAGGATGCGGGCTCCCCAGCCCCAGCCCCAGCCCCAGCCTCATTTTGAGCTGGGCCAAGGACTCTCCGCTTCCCACGGCTGCCCAGGAGCCTGTCCAAGTCCCAGCTGTGCTTGTTCCTGCCTCGATCTCAACGGGAAAGAATGCTCGAAGCAGGGCCCCAAGCTTCCCCTAGGCACGCAGCTCACCTGCACCGCCGGGGAGGGCTTGAGCTTATGGGGCCTACATGGTGGCCTCTTATAGCAAGAGAACCCTCAATCTCCCAGACTTTCTCAAATTCCGTCCCCAGCACAAATGCACAAAAACTGAGCTCCCAGACAGGCCAGGCCCCTTGACATCTGCTTGATGTGGTCTCCAAGGCAGATGCTTTGGGCCCATTTTACAGATAAGGCTCAGAGAGGTTAAGTTACCTGCCTGGTGCCACACAGCTAGCAGTGGGGAAGCAAGGCTGTGAACTCAGGATTGTTCATGCTTCTAGCCTCTTCATGCACCACCCCACCCCCCACCCCGCCATCTCCGGTGTTTCACAACCTTCTAGCCCAGAAAGCCCATTCTGATTTTGACCCCCATGGTACTGAATGTCCCAATTTTGTCCCCAATGCCTAGAAGTGCCCCACTTTGAGCTGCCCAAAAGAGTTCTGTGATCACTGATGGAAGTGGCCTCTATCTACACTGCCTGACCTGGTAGCCACAGCCATTGGGTCTGTCGAACACTTGGGATGTGGCTAGTATGACCCAAGAGCTGAATTTTTCATCTCGTTTAATTAAAATTTTAAGTTAAGTAGCCACAGCATATTACCTAGTGCATTGGACAGTGTGGCCTGGACCCGTGTGCTGAACGTGGCTCATGGTGGGGGACGCCTATGTGTGCCACTGCCTGGATTCAAATCCCAGCTCTGCCAGATTATCTTGAGTGTCTCTGTTTCTGCTTCCACCTTGTAGAATGAAGAGGCCAACGGGACCCACCTAGCTGGATGGCTGGAGGATACGAGTTCACGCCTATGAAGTACCTGGTGCACCACAGGCTCGATAAAGGTGAGAGAATGCCCGAGTCTCCAGCCCAGCCTGCTGTCCCCACACCCCAGTCACAGAGCCCTGCACGGGCCCAGTGGTGGGGGCTGCGGGGGGAGGGGCTGCTAGAGAGGGAGCTGGGTAAGAACATGGGGAGACTGGCCTGGCCGGTCCTAGTGGGGTGGGCCAAGGCTTGAGGTGCCTGTTTAGAGACCAGAAACCCGGGTTCGGAGGGTAAAGCCTCTTTGCCAAGACCCTGTGGCTGCTGGGTGGCAGAGCTGAGTGGTCTGAGTCCCACCTACACGAACATGACTGTTAACTTTCCTTTTCCCCAGGAATCCCAGGCTGCCAGGCCTCCCAGGCCCCATGGCCTCACTGATTGGGGGTGGCAGGGGTGACAGCCAAGTCTGGACCCCCTCACTGCTGGACCAAGTGGTGCTGCTTCATGAAGGGGGTGGGCAGCTGCCACCCAGTGAGCAGTAGGCACTGGGGATGCAGGACAGAGGGGCTCTGTGCCAGGCTGGGGGCTTCCCGAGGGCACTTCCTAAACTACTGACTCCTTGGACAGCGTGAGAGAGATGAGGTCTCCCCAGTGGTCTCGAAAGACACCAAACCAGGCAGGCCCACCAAGGCGGTCACAAGACCTGGGTTTCAGGCTCAATTCTATCTAAACAGGCAGCACGATCTGGGGGACGGCAGCTCTCTCTGTTGGTTTCCTTGACAAAAAATCAAGGCATTGGACTGGGCTGTTCTTAACTTCTGCGAAGAGGCCTCCGGCTCCAGGCCCCAGACGGGCCCCAGAAGGGGCGGGGTCGGAGGTCTGGACGCTGGCTTCCTGCCCCAGCCTTCCTACCAGCACTGACCCTCCTCTCTCCTCTGGGTCAGCCGGGCTCCAGCCAGTGAATTCCCTGCTCTCTAAGACACCCATTCCAGACCCCAGTGGGCCAGTCCGGGGCCACCGCCTTCATCCTTTGCTGGATAACAGCCTGAGCTTCTGCCGCCAGGAAGTCCTCTGTGGCCCTGGAGCAGGCATAAGCCCTTGGTTACCCCAAAGCATGGTGGGAAATGGGGAGGGGGAGGGAGGGAGCTGGTCAGGCCTTGGTAGGAGTCACCACCGAAGAGCCCTCCCACACTGAGCGAGTGAGTCCTTCTTTCCCAAAGATCTGTGTGTGTGTGTGTGTGTGTGTGTGTGTGTATGTGTGTGTGTATGTGTGTGTGTGTGTGTAGGGGCTGGGTGGGGGGGGAACAGAGGATGGGTACTGCCATTATTACTGTTATTATTATACTATAATTGACAAGAATAGTACTTTTTCAAGCATCACACTACACCAGGTACCAGACTAAGCCCTTGACGCATATCGGCTCATTTAATCCTTAGAACATTCCTATGTGTAGGTTCTCTTAGTTCTTCCATGTTACAGAAGAGAAATAGAGGATCAGAAAGGGCATGTAACCTGCCCAAAGTAACACAGCCAGTGAGCCCAAGCTGTCTTAGGCTAGGCTCAAATCATTTGTCACCTGGTGGCTAATAAGGACACCTGTAAAATCCAGATGAGCTAAATTAGGAGTAGGTGGGAGAGAGAAAGGTAAGATGAAGGCAAAGCCTCAGGGCCAGAAATACCAAAACGACACCATCGAGTGGTGGACACTTTCTTGGGGAGGTCACAACTTCAGCTCTGGTGTGAGCACAGCCTCGAGGAAGAGGAAACTGGGCTGTGTGACACGTGGTGCCGTGTCCCCGGCCACCTGCTCAGAGAGGCACAGTGGCTCCTGACTGTACCGGCCTGTGCAGAGCGCCCCGGCTGATGGGTTTCCCCGGGCTGCTTCCTGGAGTCTGTGCCACTAAGTGAGCGGGCCGGGGGGCCGGGTGTGGGGCCCGAAGATGGCCGGGCCTCACTCACAGGGCAGGTTTTAGGGTCTCCGGGGGGGGCTGTTTCTCTTAGCGGAGTTGCCATGAATTCTGGGAGCAGTAACGTGGCCTCGATGCTGTCCTGGGCTCTGCCTCCCTCTGACTTTCTCTCCTACCCAACCTCACCTCCCAGCCTAATGCCACTTATGACGCTCCCAGAACCTGGCCTGGTGTGGCATCCTCTTTTCCTCTGTAGCTCTCACAAGACTATGTGTCTTTGCTGTTTCCTCCCCTCCACTGTGGACCCCAGGAGGGGGGCCATGTCTCCCCAGGCCTCACACAGGGCGAGGCACAGCGGGTGTTTGCCGAATGAATGCACTAGTGTCCTGACCACTGGCATCCAGGCTCAGGGCTGCCGGGGGCTTCTGAGGCGCTGGCCAGAGCTGTGGCGTTATCCTGAGCTGTCCCCCTGAGCTGCCCTCCAGGAAAGCCCAGTGCAAGTGCCACTTCCTTCAGAGGGTCTTCGTCACGATTACGGGTGAGTCAGCAAGTGTGGATGTTAGTCTGAATAAAACGCCAACGTACTTGAACAGTCTCCATGTGGGGAGTCCACCCTGATGACTCTGCATTTCTCCTCCATTTGTGACGAGGGTTGCCGTGGAAACCACTGGGCCATCATAGTGAGCCCGCATGCTCTTCCCGACATCCTGCGTTATGCCGCAGGGTCTATTACTGCCTCGAGTGTCTCCCTGGCCCAGCTGACCACAGTGCCTGACTGCCTCCTTTGCCGGTCTCCCCTGTGGGCCCGAGTCTGAGAACAAGGGCACGTGTGTGTGCTCAGGAGGCGCTAGCTATTACAGTCGCGAGCTCAGTAGCGAGCTGAGATCTGAACCCGGTGCTGGCTGACTCCTAAGCCAGCGCTTGGGACTGTCAGAATCTTGATCTTTCCGCCCTTCCTGTCAATCAGCCTCCCCACCCTCCTCTCAGCAGCCTCCAAGCCTGCACTCACAGGCCTTCATCAGCCCAGGCCCTCTCCCTCCCCCCTCTGTCTGAGGCATCCCCCAGATGGAGGGCAGGCTCCTTCCTGCACACCCCTTCCCTGCACACCCCCACCTTCAGGATCTCGCTCCCTCTCCAAGCTCCCCCTGCACTCCAGGCCTCGGCATCTCCACTGGGCCTGCTTGACCACCTCGCACTCGCTGACCGTCAGGGTGCACCTGTCAGCCCTGCCCTCCTGGACCGCAGGGGGCTGCCCTCTCCAAGCAGGCCTTCCCGAGAGCTCGGGCCAGTGCAACCTCAGGTCAGTCCAGTCTCTACACTCGTGTGGCAGAAACTCAGGGCCTCAGCCCCGAACTCCCCTAGGGCTGCTCCTCTGTCAGTCAGCAAGCATTGGCTGAGCACCCGTTGCATGCCAGGCCCTGGGGTCTCAGCATAAAATAAAACAGACTCATCACCTGCCCAGGGGATGGGCAGTAGACAACTGGTAAACTGGGTTAAAAGCTCTGAAGAAGGGGGCACCTGGATGGCTCAGTCGGTTCAGCATCTGACTCTTGGTTTTGGCCCACGTCATGATCTTGTGGTTTGCGAGTTTGAGCCCCAAGTCGGGCTCTGCACTAACAGTGCAGATCCTGCTTGGGAGTCTTTCTCCCTTTCTCTCTGCCCCTCCCCCACCGAAAATAAATAAACTTAAAAAAAGAAAACGCTGAGACAGAGAGTAAGGGAGGTCTGAGGCGGTGAGGATTCTAGAAGACTCCGAAGAGCAGATGGAATGGGGGACAGGGGCTGGGCCTTAAGGATGGGGATGGGGAGGTAACCAGGTCTGCTCAGGCCGCCAGGAACCTGCTTGGAAGTCATCCTAAGCACAGTGTAAAACCACGTCAGTGCTAGCTTACACAGGCTCTCTGGAAAGCCCCCTCTGACTGCTGTTTGGAGGTGGACTGGAGGGGGTGAGGGGGAAGCAGGAGAGTTGGAGGAAGAAACCACAGTGGGTGCATAAAAGCGCAGCACCTGGGCCCTCGGGTGAGACTACCAGTTCTTGGTCAGCTCCCAGAGGTGCTGTGGGATGAAGCCCCAGGAGCCCACGGGCATCTGGTTGACCATGAACTACTTTTGGCTGCCTTCCCTCCCCTGCCTTACTTCACTCCTTCACTGGTGTCTCCTGGTATCACCTCCCACATAAGCTGCCAGGCTCAGATCATCCCCAGACTGGCTTCTGCGGGACCCTAAACAGACACACCTGCCTCTCCCTGTCTCTGGCACGAAGCATCCCCCCTACTATCCTCCCAAGATCTTCACAGCCTGCCCGACCCAGCACATGACCGACACAGAGTGGGGTCTTTACCCAGACATGCCCACGTGGGGGTAGCCCGTGTCCTCTGTCCTCTGGCTCTCAATCTCAAGGTGACTGCCTGTGGCATCGCGGGGCTCTGTGAGGCTCTGACCAGTGAGACAGGCTCACGGGTGCCCTCTCTTGCATGGGATGGGGGCCAGAGCACTCCCCGCTATAAACCTTGAATTCTCTGGCTGGGCGGCATAGCCTTCTCTAACCAGGAGCCCGCGCCTGTGTAATTAGATCAGGCCTGACCACGGCCCAGCCCCTCCTCCCTTGTCCCTCAGGCCGGCTTTGATCTGAGTCTCTGTAAAGGGGCAGCTCGGTGCCCTTCAAGGCACCGGCATTCGGGATGCTCTGGAAATCGGCTGGGCAAGTTTCTGAGAGCCAGAAGGAACACGTCAAAATACGTGGTGCGAGTCCAGTTTCTCTGGGTGACCTTAGGGAAATCGTCACACCCCGCCCCCCAGCAGAACCGTCAGTGCACCGCGAGGGCGGGGCTGCGGCTGGAGGATGTCTGGGCAGTGTTGAGTCTGAAGGCTGGGACGGGGTGGGGTGGGCAAGCCTCCCCTCCTGCCTCTCGGTGAGAGACAGCCAGGGCGCTAGAGGCTGCTTTGAGGGCTCTAGAAACCGCCAACTCACGTAGCTGCGAGCCGAACAGTCAGTGTTCTGTGGGCACTGGTTGGCCAGCCTCTGGCTTCCCCTTCAGCACGTACCAGCCCCTCAACAAAGGCAACGGTAACAACAGGTCCCATTTATCATGAGCAAGTGCCTCGCAGTATGCTAAACGCTTGGTGAGGGTAAGAGCCGGGCTTCGCCACTGGGCGGCCCAGATTCTGGCCACCTCTGCCACTTACCGGCTTTGCAAATCGCATAACCTCTCTTTGCCTTAGTGGGTTTCACTGTAAATTGGGGGAAAGAACTGTGCCCGCCTCATGGATGGGTGCAAAAATTAAATGAGCTAAAGCATGTAAATTGCTTTCTGGCCAAACACATGGGCTGCCTGGTACTTGCCCTGGTAGAAAGGTGGGCATCTTGTAGCTTAGCCCCTAGGTGTGTTGCCTGTGACCACTGGCCTTCCGAGATGTCCTGGGGAAAGTAAGCATTGATGTCACGGTGTCGCTGACCCGCAGGGCCAAACTGTGTATGTGCTTCCTGGGGATGGGAATAAGGTGCAAGGTGGGCGCCCTCACCCCTGCACCCTCCGCCCCCACTCAAGGGCCAGTCCACCTGCTTGCTGCACCGAGAAGGTGAAGCAGGCCTTGCCCGTGGACTATTGGGCAATTTGTGCAAGGGCCAAAGCAGTTGGAACTACCAGAAGGTCTAGAAATCAGAGCAGCGCATGGCTCAGGAAATAAGTCAGTCTCCAGATGGGAGCAGACGGAAAGGATGCTAATGGGGCTCCTAAGCTCTGGAGTTTGGGAAGAATTAAAAACCTCCCTCTGGGATCTTTTTAGGGTTCTGCAAAAGCTCTAAAACCGGACTGTGGTGATGGGTGCATAGCTCTGTAAATTTACTAATAATGACCGGATTCACTGTACACTTAAAATGAATTTTATGTAAATTATATCTCAATAAGGCTGTATGCAAATACAATCTCCTGCCTAGCCTCAGGTAGTGAGTGAGGGCCTCAGGCTGTGCGTCCTGGGGTGGGGCGAAGGGAAGGGGGTTCACATTAATTCAGGGTTCCTCATGTAACAAATGGGCCACACATTAGAGAGGGGATGAGGGGCTTAAGGCTTGGTCTGGTGCTAGGGCACACAGCTGGAGCCAAGGTCAAAGTCAGGTATTGGTCTGGACAGTACCCGGCTTCCCTTTCAGAAGACATAGTGAGTGGGTCTGCTTCTGGAAGCACCTTAGAGGTCTGACCCCACAGCTCCTGGGAGCTCCAGAGGCTGGGGGAGGGGTCTCAGCAAGGGCACCCTGAACTGGCCCTGGGGCCCCTGAGCCTTGTACTTTCTCAAGGATGTGGGCTAACAAGAAGCCCGGATTCCCCTTAAAGAGTCCCCAGATATGGTAAATGCTCTCAGCTGTACCTTCAACTGCTCTCATCGGTGACCACAGCAACCAGGGGGTCCTGATTCAACTATTCAGTCCTACGGTCAGATAAAGGGTGCCATCTTGCAGTTTGGAGCCAGTCCCCCTGGCCATGGCCCCTGTGCTTCTCCATCACACACTCCTGTGATGCAGACCTGTATTTGGAAGGGTTTGAATCCAGCCTCTGGCAATTACTAACTGAGACGCGACTTAACCAATATGAGCCTAAGCTTCCTCACCTGCAAAAACGAGGCATGAATCTCACAGGACTATACTGATGGTTAAGCAAGACAGATCATGCTCAAGGGTCCGGCAGTTTTTGGCAGTATCAGCCAAGTCTACAGACATCTGCCACGACGCTGGCAGCTGTAATACCGAATGTTGCCACAAGGTGGAGCCAGATACACACAGATCCTATGAACTAAGACACCCAAAGTTAAGTGGTGCCTGAACCCCAATCTATAGGACTTGTGAAAGGGAAGAGTCACATGATCTGCAGAATGTTTGTCTCTTCCACATCTGACTGTGTCTGTGACTGTGTTTCATTACCGCAGCCACCAGCCACCACTGCAGATCCCGGTGGCTACAGCCAGCTGATCCTGAGAAGATCACAGAATGTCAGAGCCAGAAGGGACCCCAGAGAACCAAATTTCCTCCCTCACCTGATGCTGAAGTATCGAATGGGTTAATGACTGTCCAAGGACACTCACTGGACACTGGATGCTCCAGGCCCAACTCCTCTGGCCCAGCCCTAGTCAAAGCTGTCCATCTCCAGGAAGACAGAAGTCCTTTCAATTCCTTGTAACCACCCCAATCTCAGGGAATCTCTCTGACCTGACCGCCCTTGTCTCTCATTCCTCTTCACTGGCTGGCTCCTGCCACACTCTCTGCTTGAGTGCCACCTCTCCAGGGAGGCTTCCCTGACCACCTCACCGGGCTAGCCCACGGCTGTGGATGGCCCAGCATTCGTACAATCGCTTGTTTCATTTCTGCCATTTCCACTGGATTGGCAGCTGTTATAAGCTCCATTTTACAGGTGAAGAAACTGAGGTCTTGGTGTTTAAGTAATTCCCAGGTCCTACAGAGCAGGTGGGGGAGGAGCCAGGGTGCCAGCCAGAGCCTGGGTCCTCTGTATATGTTCTGCTGTCTCCCACAGCAGCTAGCCAGGACCTGCCTGTGCTGTCTCTTCCCTCAGACCACAACCTCTCCACGGGGAGGGCTGGGCTGTGTCCACTTCCACGGCCCTGTGCTTCACACCATGAAGATGATCAAAAATGCTTGACTGATGAATGCCTCCTGCCTGGTCTAGGAGGCTGAAGACTGGGTTTGAGGGTCAGCTCTGCCATGGGCTTCCTGTGGAAGGCAGCTAACCACCTGACTGGTTACAACGGAGGGGCAATAATCACAAGGGAGGGGGAACCGAGACACCTTGAACACCACGCAACTGCAAAGCAGGACCCCAGGGCTGTGTGGGGAGCTCACCCTGTGGCCTTGGGAGCAGGGAAGGGGCCCTTGGGGGGCCTTGGGCACCTGCAAACCAGGGCTGTCCTCCTGGGGCTGAGGTTTCAGGGAAACACACACACGCCCTAGAGCCCTCTACCTTCCCTGTTCCGCCACCTCCTTTCCGCTCCTGTTTGAGCTCGAGAGCTGAAACCCTGTGCCAGACCTGAAAACACAGTAACCTCTCCCTAGACGTGGCCCGCACAGGCCTTTGCTCTGAGCTGGGCAGTACGGTTGGCCTCCCTCCTCTTCCACCCAGCATGACAGCCGGGCCCTCAGCAATCCTTGTTCCCCAGAGCTGGTGCCCCTTTCAAGCGGGTTGGGACCAGCATCCTGTGGGCATCTTCCTGCCACCTACCTGCCTGGGTTAAAGGGGGCCACGGCAGGGGGTGGACAGGGTCTACTTGCAGAAAGTTCTCTGCGTTCCCGCCCCCAGTTCCCTGTGGGCCCATAGTCCCTATGTCCAGCTGGCCTTCTTGCCGCTCAGTATAAAGAAGCTATTTGTGCAGCTGCCAGTGGCAGAGGGGCTGGAGGGACAGCGTGGGCCACGTCCCTGGCCAGATGGGTGCTGGCAGGGCCTGCTGGCAAGGATCTAACTGGGATTCAGCAAAGCATAGGGCAGGTGGGTGGGCTTTCCACCCCGACTCCCAGGCCACCAGTCCCCTGCAGAAGGCCAGCAACACGGATGCCTCGGAGTTCCTGATAGCCAGTGGGCGGCCGGGGCAGCTGTCCCCCACGATTGGCACCGACCCTGGCGAGAATTCCCAGAGCTGACCATTTCCATTCCTCCAGCCTTTTCTGGGGGGCCACTCTGCACCCGGGCCTGGGCTTGTGGAAGAAAGGGAAGAACAGGAAGTCGCGTGAATGAGCTGTGTTGGGTCAGGCACCCTCGAGGCACTTGCACGCACTAGCACCCTGGAACCCCCCTGCCCCCACCACCACCACCATCCTGCCACGCGGGTGCTGTTGGCCACTTTCACAGGTTTAAAGATGAGAAGTGACTCATTCAAGGCCAAAGCAGAGCTGGGTGTTCTGACAGTTTGTCTCTGGAATTCAATTGACTCTGTTCAAGATTTTGACCTAGTGGCAGCCTTGAGCCTTAAGTCTATCAGCCCAGGAGTTCCTGGTACATAGTAAGTGCTCAGTGGGTACACGCTGAGGAGGGAAAGCACAGCAGGGACTCTGTCTCCAGTGCTCTTCCCTGTGCCTCCCAGGGAAGAGGAAGAGAAGAGGGCAAGCACCTACTGTGGGCTCCACACACATCTCATTCCATTCTCAGTTCCTGGCCAGGTAGGTGTGACTTAGAGAGAAGGCTCTGCCATCAACCCGAGGTCATCCTGCCATCAGTCAGCAGGGGAACCTGGATTCTACTCAAGGCATCAGGAGTCAGACACAAGCAGAGCTGTGAGTCCACCTCCCTGGCAGGCCTGACCTGGAATTTGACCAGGACCGAGGATGGGGGCAGGGGGGTGCGGGGGAGGCAGGGTCCCCCGGAGGAGCCGCCCCAAATTCTCAGGGCATCCTGCCTGCACCACCCCACACACTCTCTGTCTTCTTCTTGGGTCCCTGAGGCAGGGCTGACGAAGTCCCTTGTGTCCTCCTGGACTCTGTTTTCCCCAGAGGAGGGCAGCCATGGCCTCCATCCCTTCCAAAATAGGAATGGGAAGGAAGGCAAGGAGACTACAGAGGAGTGCCTTTTCTTGGGTCTGCCCACCCCCGCCCCAAAGCAGCTGCCTGCCTCTGCCCTGTCTTCCATTCCTGGAATCCTTGCTTAGCGCCCTCTGGGTCAGCACCCCCCCTCTGGACCCAAACTCTATATTCTGCCTGGCTCGGGCCTCCTCGGGGGACAGCCTCCCTTTCTCACTGGTCTGCCCGGCTGTCCCATGGCAGGTGGCAGCAATGCTGGGGTGGACTCCCAGGCCAGATGGAGTCGATGCTCTGGGCGGGCTGGGACAGGGACAGTTCTGACCTGATCTGGCCATGGGCCCATCCACCTCTTACCCCAGGTCCCTCCGAACATTGGGCCATTGTTCCAGGCCACAACAGAGGGTGGCTCTGTGGCCCTGGGGCTGAAGAACGAAAACCTGTTTAGCAAAGCTCTGCTCCTCCCATGCAAGTTCAAGAATTTGAGCAGGATCTGGCTGGTTTCATGGGAAGAAACGAGCTAAGGGGACAGGCCTGGGCCTAGTGCTGAGAGGGGGCAGTGGGGAGCAGGAGACTCTTAGCCTGCTTTGTGGGCCCACCCCATGTCCCTGGTGCTCTTGTGTAGGAGGGAAGCCCTGTTGGCCACATTCTGTGGGCTGGCAGCAGGTGGGCGAGTGGGAAGCCCAGCAGCCCGGTCTGGCCTCTGTTTCCCCCGCTGCAACACGGGGGGCCACCCTGTGGCATGAGGTATGCTCACCGTGCCATGGGCTCAGGCAGAAAGCAGAGGGCCAACCACAGCTGCGCGGCACAAGGAGGTAGCATCACGGTCCTGTGGCCATGAGTGACAGACCAGCTTCCGCTGTCGTGCCCTCCCTACGCGGGTGAGGGTGACAGCAAGCTCCGGCTGACTGTGTGCCGGCCTGTCCAGGCGCTTTGTGTGCAAAGGCGTCTTCCTCCCAGCAACCCTTGGGGCTAGGCACCATTGTGATTTCCCACTCGACAGACAAGGAAACTGAGGCGCAGAGAAGCGAGAGGCAGAGCTGGCCTCTGAACCCTGACCAGTAACTGCAGAGGGGTCAAAAGCACTCTTCACTCTGCTTCTGTGACAGTGGACGGTTCTATTTACAATTTTGTTAAATGTCCTCAACTTTGTTTTGGCTCAGTCAGCATTTACCGGGTGCCAGGCCACAGAGACGGGAGGCCCCGTGGTGGGAGAGACCCACGAACAGACTCATGTGGTATGGTTAGTGTCACTCCCGCGGCAGCCATGTGCGGGCTCCAGGTAGGGCTTTCTGGAAAGTGTGAAGGCTGAGTAGGACTCAGTCCTGTGGCGGGGGAGGGGGTGAGCAGGAGATGTTCTGGGTGGCTGGTGACACCTGGCTGCACTCTGGTGACGGGAACCTAAGAATGAGGGCAAGGCCACTGGGCCTGGCGGCTGGAGAGACGGAAAGGCAGGTCACAGGCCTCTGCAGGGACCTCGCGGGGCTGGAGCTCTCCCTGCCGGCTAGACCCTCTCCAACAAGCATGCGCATCACCTCAGGGGTCTGTGGACAGGCCTCGCAGGGGTCCCTTTGAGAACCTTTGGGTTCACTGTTTCGACTGGATGAAAATTTAAACTCATAAAAAGAGACCTTTGTTGGGTCGTGTGGTGGACTCGGCCGTGAGTCCCGCCGAGCCAGCCTGGGCCTGCCTTAGCTCCGCTTTGCTATCGCGGACACCACGTGGGAATCAGCATGGGGACTCACTGCTCGGGGGCCTCCTGTGCCTATGCAAGCCAGGCCAGGTGACGCCCGGCCCTCCGGGCCAGCGGGGCATCAGTCGTCACACAGCAGAGCCGCGGAGAGCACGTGTGGCTCCAGGCCTGCCGGGCAGGCCACGTGCACAGCCAGGGGTCACCTCGGGCACTGCAGGGGTGCCAGGCGTAGCTTCCGGGAGGCCAGGCTCAACTGGCTGTCAGAGTTAAGGCTCGGGACCACCCGGAATTGGAATGTGTCCTGCGCCGAATGCCCTCGAGCTCCAAGGGTGTGTCTTTCTCCGCCTCCTTTAGTATTTGGTGACTAAGGCCGTCCCTACCCCAAGCCGGCCACATAGCTGCTCCCGAATCCACAGAGAAGACGCTAAGACACATCATCGCTAGCTTCTCTGGCCCACTCCCGCCCAGTGATCCCTCATTATCCTGGGGAGATGGGCTGGGGGGAGACATGCTCAGCTCCCTCCAATGGTGGGGGGGGGGCTGACAGAACGGTGCCTCCTTTTCCCAAGCAGGCACACCTGTTCGAGGCCTGCCCTGCTTCTCGGCTGTGTGGCCTGGGTCATGCCAGGTACAGCTAGGGCCTTTGTTTCCCCATCTGCTAAGCAGGGATAATCGCTCTGCCTTGAGGGGTGGCCTGAGATTTAAACGAGATAACATGTAGGGTACAGAGGAAGTCACCAGTAAGGCTAACATCTTCCTTTTCCTGTCTGCCCCACCATCAACACACTCACCCATGCATACACATGTCTGTGTGCACATGTACACACATATATACACATGTGTGTGCACATTCCTATTCAACTGCTGGCCTTCCAAGAACACATCGTTCTTGGAAAGAAAGTAATTGTCCAAGGGGCCAAGGCCAGTCTCCACCTGCCCTGGCTGGGCAGGGACCAGGAGGGGGCGCTGCTGAGGAGGTGGCAAACCTTAGGAGCCAAGAGCTGAGTGACGGGGTTAGGGCCATGGTTAAATGTGTCAGCCTGGAGCCAGCCTGCCTGGGGCTGGGATCCTGGCCCTGCTGCTTGCCAGCTGGGTGATCCTAGGTACGCTACTTCACCTCTCTGGGCCTTGAGGTCCTCTGTAAAATCACATCGCAGTCTGTCTCCTGTGTAAGACCATATAATGAAGGCTGGATGATGGGTCTTGCCTTTGGCAGGTGTTTTCTGAGCACCTGCTCTGGGCGCTGGCGATGCGGGGTGAAGAGAACAGGTACAAGGGCCTAGTCTCCTGGAACTGACGTCCCCGTGAGAGGGAGCGACAGTAACTGCAGTGAGGGAACAGGCCGTGGAGCAGAGGAGCGGCAAGATCTGACGCATCCCTCCTTCCGCCAAGTCAGATATGGACCGTAGAGCGCAAGGACAGAGGCAGGGAGGCTGGGCAGGAGGCAGAATCCGGGTGAGGAAGGGAGACAGTGCGGTTCCGGGTGGCAGCAAGGAAGACGGGGAGATGCGGTCAGAGTCTGGAAACATTCTGAAGGCAGTGCCCCCGCTGATGTGCTGTGTGGATGGAGGGGTGTGGAGGAGAGATGACTCTAGAATAATGCTGGAGTTTGGGGCTGACGCGGCAGCAGCACACGTCAGTGTCTGTGGGGGGAGGAAAGACAGGAGCTGCCCTTGTGGGCTGGCTGCATGGAGACGTGACCCCACCTTGGCCACTCTGTCAGGCTCACCTAAAGTGTCTGGAGGGAACATCCGTTCTGTGAGGGGCTGGTGGTCTAGCCGTTTGGGGGAGGACCCTGCTCTTGCTCACGGAAGCCAGGGAGCAGCTGGGGATCAGAGCCCAGGGGCTCAAGCCCACTCCGCCGCCCCCATCAAGGCCGGGTTCTCACAGCCTTGCCTTCCCAGCGAGATGGAAAAGGGACGCAGTCGCCCCACTCCAGGTCCCATGAACGCTCGAGGGCCCCCGCAGCAGCACACTTGAAAGAGGCAGGGGGTTATCTGCAAAATTCCAATTAAATCCACAGGCTTTGATAATTTGATAAGCCACTCTACGGTCGCCCCTGAGTCAAAATACACTGTTACTTGATCCTGTGTTTATGTTTCAGGATGGAGGGGGAGGTGTGCTGTGGTCTGGGAAGGTGCAGGCAGCTCTGAGAGAGGGGGGTGCAGGCACTTGGCTGATAAATTGTCAGTCTGTCAGGCCAGGGTCACCTCCAGGTCTGGGCTCTTACGGCAAGCACAGCGTGGACTGGAACGAGAGTCTCTTGGCAGGTCCTGGAGGCCGAGTGGGGCCGGGGAGGAGAAGCCCCTCAGAACTGCCAGTGAATAGCTGACCCTACTTCCTGAGCCTCAGGTCTGCCTCATGCTGGAGGGCTTCCAGCCACCTCTCGCCAGACCAGCTGTGAACGGGCCCAGGTGACCAGTACCACCTGGAGAAAGAGGTTGATAGCCCCATGGCCATCGTGACTTGGAGGCAAATGCTTTATGACCCCTCCGTGCAAACGGCAGGCTGTGATCTGCAGGGTGGAGTATGCACTGAGCCACATTCCGTTCCGTCCTCCAACCTTCCGTGGATAAAATTGTTGAGTGCTTCCTACGAGCCAATAGCGCTGATCACGTTCCTCTTCCTATGCTTGGTATCTCTCTAAGCCCCCTCCACCATTCCATGAGTTCCACGTCATGTTTTGGGGATGTGAATACAGAAATACAGAGAGGTTGAGCAAATGGCCAGAGATGACAGAACCCTGAAGAGCAGGCTCTGACCCCAGAGCCCGGCTCTGCAAAGCCATGCCCACTGCTCCACCAATGCACAACTGTCTCCCCGAGCCCACTTTCCATCGTTCCTTGAGGGCTTTCTGGAGATGGGCCCTATTGCCATGAGTGCCTAGGCGGAGAGGTGCAACAGGACCGATTTCTTCAGCTGACTGGCAGAGAGCGGGCTTAGGAGCACGAATGGAAGAAGGCTCAGTGATTTGGCGGCGATGCGCCTGCTACTCCACCCGCCAGCAACGATCCCTCTCCCCTCCTGTGGGCTCACGGTCACATGTGACTCCAATGACAGCCATCTGGGAAGGGGCATCTCTTTTCCCCCCATGGAAGGACAGAGAACAGAAAAGGAAGGAGAGACTCTGTGAGACCATCACAGCAGGCGAGCAGCAGGGCCAGATGGACCAGGGACACCGCTGGTGTGTCAGGAGACTTCCTCTGTCCTGGGAGAGTGGGGAGGGCTGGGGCAGGAGCACAGAGAGGGGAGGACGGAGAGGAGCACTGAGAGGCATCGGGACCAGGGTATCCCTGACTCCTTCCAAACCAAGGAGGCAGACGGAAGGAGTGGAAAGAGTATGGGCCTCTGTCTGAACCAGAAAAACGTGGGTTCAAGTTCAGGCTCCTGCTGAGAGTCTCTGTTTCCTTATCTGTAATGCGGGGATGAGAATATATGATTCCTGGGGCAAACCTCCCTTATGAGCCTGACACACAGTAGGCACGGTGAGAGCGATGCTTCTCCCTCTGGTGAGAACACACATTTTTATCTCATTTTGTCGTTTACAAAGCTCTTGCCCAGCCCTCCTGTCATTTGAATTTCATAGATAATCCCTGCAGGGAGCAAGACCAGGGGTTCATTGCTATTCTGTTTTTACTGATGAGAAAAATGAGGCTCTGGGAAGCCACGTGAGTGACCTGCCTTGCAGTTGTGTGGCTAGGAAGCAGCAGAGCTGGGGTGTGAACTTGAGACTGTACATCCTATTCCCTGTGGCTTTCAACCAGTCAACCTTGTGAACAAGTCACTGATGAGTTTCTGAGTGTAGCATTTGCTTGTTTCTTAAGCCCACAGCAGCCATCGGGGAGGTGGCTTTTGTTGGGCCATGCAAGCCTCTGGGCCAGATGGTTTTTTTCTTCCCCAAAAGGACCGAGGCCATTTTAGGCTCTTGGTCTTACAGTATGACTGAAAAGAGAAGGGTCCCTTTAGGCAAGACTGCCATGCATGGGTGCACAGGCTGTGCATTTTACAATCTCCATGGGGCCATTCACAGAAAATGCAGGAAATGGTGCCCCTGGAGCCACGCGACGCACACCCTTGTCTTCAGGCTTCCCCTCCCCATCACCAGATGGCCTCCTGCCTCTTCCCACCTGTCCCAGATCATTCCTCCATACCTTTCTTTCCCTTCCCTCTGTAGCACCCACTCCAATGCCTCTCTGCCACTCAGGCTGGTACTTTAAGATTTTAGGGGAAAAGAGCTATTGAGCGAAGTGATTTGTCAGCACACCCTTCGGTCCTCTCCCCACCTTTCCCCGGGCCAGCATTTTCCCTGCCTGCCCTCTTCTGCTCATCTGCTCCTGGGCAGAAACCAGATTTTTCTCTCTACTGAGAACCTACTCTGGTGAGGATCCATTCTGGGCAAGACAGCGTGGCCCTCACAACGGAGTCTGGTCATGTGTGGGAGAAGCCAGCATGACTGGCTGGGTCCTCTTGTCCACGAGACCCAGAGCAAGCTGATTCCAGAGAGAAGAGACAGGGACCTGCTTGGTTCCCCATTTCTCTCCAAGCATGGAAATACCAGCCAGCACTGAGCCACCAGGAACCGAAGATTTAGGTCTGAGCCTCCTGCCTGTCATATCCCCAACCAGCTGTGTGACTTTGGGGAAATCACCTAGCCTCACTGGGCCTCAGTTTCCTCCTCTGTAAGCGTGGCTACTAAGACCTATCACAAACTAGCCCAAGAGTCATTCAGCGGGTGAGTTTTGAGCCTGGGCAGCACATGCCTCCCCCGCCCCCTCTGAAGGCCTACATTTCATTTGGGAGCTTGGTAGTATCAACGATTAAGAGCAATGACTGCTAACCCTGGGCATCTGAACAGAGGGTCCATTCTATTTTCCTTTATCTCATCTGCTCCTTACAGTAACCTGTGAGCTCGAGTTTGCAGGAAAACCTGCTCCCCAAGTGCAGGGACACCCCCACTTGCCAGCTCTGGGGTAAAGGGAAACGAGGAACAAGCTTGGGCAATAGGAGTCCGGGGAACAACGGTCCGCATACCTGTGGCCCATCTCTCCCTTAGCCGGGTCGGCCTTGCCAGCTCCCCCTTTCCTTGTGGGCCCACATCCTGAGCCTCTCCGGCCTCCCCTCAGCTTTGGCCCACACCTCAAAGCACACAGGAGACAACTGGACTCCCACTTACTCTTTTGGGGGGTTGACATCCTCTGGTCGGGCCTCGAAGAACCGAAAGACTTCATCACACTGTGAAATGTGGGGAGGCAGCCGGACAAGTGCCTGTGGAAAGATAGGAAGAAAGGGAATTAGGCCTGACGAAAACCAAAAGCAGGGTCAACCTGGGCTGACAGGCCTGTGTTGTGGAAGATACTGTCACCAGGCAGTCGGCCACCAGCCAGAGAACTCATCAGTGAATCCGCTAATCGGCTAACATGAAACAACTCTCCGTCCATCCCATCAACTAGCCAACCAGCCAATTAACCCACTAACCAACTAGTCAACTAATAAAAAGAACGAAGCAGCCACCTGCAATTAATCTATCAACCATCCAGTCAAGAATTCGACCAACCAACCATTCAACTAGCCAGTTCACCAACTAAACAAACAGCCCACCAAGCAAATCACAATGACCATTGAGCCCTAGGTCTCAGGACCCTCAGGAGCTGGTCATTCGGCACGAGCCCTGAAAGGATTCCCTCCTGTCCACAGAGTCAGTCCAAGATCCTCAGCCTGACAACCCGCAGTCTAATTCTGCTAGCCTCATCTCCCACCCGCCACATTCCGGACAGAGCAGACAGTCACAGTCCCTAAGTACTGACTGCACAATTAATTATCTAATGACAAGCAGATAATTCTACCAAGGACAACAGGGTGCTGTGACAGAACATGATAGGACTCAGGAAGATTAGCAGAGAGTGAGGTTTCAGAAAAGACTCTGAAGCTGAGTTCCAAAGGATGGGTGAGAATTAGCTGCGGGTGGTGAGACCAAGCATGGTGGTTTCAGGAGCTCATTGGGGCCTGAGTGCACTAAACGAGAGAGAGGGAGCACCAGCCTGGACCAGCAGGGCTTTCTTTAGGATGCCTGGCAGCATGGTACAAGCCGAAGGGGGTGGAAAGTCTTCTTAGAAGAGTGGCCATGAGCTGGCATAGAGGGGTGTGCAGTATTTGGACAGGCAGAGAGGAGAAGGCGGCCACCGTATGGGGGGCAAGTGTCCAGGTAGGGGCATGCGCCAGCTGTGAGCTTGTCACCCCGACAGGGCTGAGAGTCTGCTGCTGGAGTGTGAGGAGTCACAGTCAGAGGTGGTCAGAGTTCCTGCGCACACCAGCACATACTGCCTACCTTGCAGCCTGGGGCCCCTGGGGCCCCCCCGATCTGCCCCCATCCAACATGGAGGCCGCGGGGGAGCATGAGAACAGGTGAAGCCCTGCTCCTGGCTGCTCGAGTCAGTATGCAGAGAAGATGCTAGAATGATTCCTTAGTACAGATAGGAGAGGTTGCTCCCAAGGCAGGGCTGAGGGACAGGGCCAAGGGAACTCTGGGAGAACACCAGAAGAAGGGAGAAGATGGTGGTACTGCAAAGGACCCCAGGTCAGCAGTCAGCAGGACACGAGCCGGTCACATGCAGATGCCTCCCTGAGCCCCCTTCGCCGAGCTGCTCCAGGTGCAGTGGCCTAATCCGACAGCTCCCTGTACCGGGTATGCCGGGGCCTCCGTGTATGGAATCGCTGGGAACCTCAGGATGGTCCTCTTGAGGGAAGGTCTCATCCTTACGTTACTTAAGAGGAGGTGGAGGCTCACGGAGGCCATGTGGCCTGCCCACAGGCCCTGTCAAAGGTGGGAAAGAACCTGCTAGAAGGTAAGCTCCATGCAGTCAGGAGTCTGTCCTGTTGACCACATGTCACCAGATCCTAGGAGAGTGCCTGGCACAGAGCAGGCAGGCAACAAGTATTTGCCCAAATGAAGGAATGAAGAAGGGCTTTGCTGTCAGAAGCCCAATAGCCAGTAGTAGTGGGACATGATAATGGGGGCGGGGGGAGCACACTTGTGGTCTTTGGCTGCATCGAGGGAAGTATAGTATTATGAAACAGGGAAGCAATTGTTCCTTCTCTGAGCTTGTCAGATAAGCATTCAAGTGTGGCATCGAGCAGTAGGCATCTCACCCTGATGGCCCTTTTTGATATCATATCCGCACCTGGGCAAGATGAGACAAGACCTGCCTATAACACTCAGCAACGCACAGCTGGTCTTTCTCAAGGCCACAGCTTTCCAAGGGTCTCTAACGTCCGTGAGAAGCCAGGAAATAGAAAAGAAGGGAAATTAACATTTAATGGGCAACTACCATGTTTCAGGCACCGTCCTAAGGCCCTTGACTCCAGTTATGCAACAAACGGTGAGGGCTTTTCAGTATGTGCCTGACATGGGGCTGAGTCCTGTGTCACAGGGATGAGCCAGACGCAGCCTCTGTCCTTGCAAGAGCATGTCTGATGAGGTGTCACCCCATTTGGTTCTGGAGGTGAACATCATTGCCTTTGCTTACGATTGGGACACTGAGGCTCTTCTGCTCAAGGGCGGAAGGAAGCCCTGTGCTCAGAAGGTAGTATCGGCGGAAGTCGCCCCAAGCGTTCAGGTTTTCATTTAAAATACATGGCGTGTGCTGTTTTCTCCCCTGGGGAGGGCAGAGGGGAAAGGAAAAGAAAAACCGAGGAAGGTGAGAGAAAGAAAAACAGAGACAGAGACAGAGAGATGGATGGAGAGAGACAAAGAGATAGAGACAGAGAGACAGAGAGATAGAGACAGGAGGAACTCAGGCCTGTGCACAGCAGGGGCTTCTGGCAGGAGAACTTAAGGGCTGGGCTGGGCTGGGCTGGGCTGGGCAGGGCAGGGCAGGAGGGAAACCATTACCAGGGACCCAGGCTGTGTGCACGCTCGCTGCCAGGGTGACCTCCCTGAAAGGAAGAGGGAAGGGAGCCAGGGCAGGTTTCCAGCGGGCCCAGAGCGCCAGCACCCTCCCAGCTCAGCACGCTGCCACCCGCCCCCGGCACAGCCCCTGGCCAGCCACGGCTCGCGCTGCCCCAGCGGCGAACACAGGGGCTCTTCATGCCGACAGAGACCGGCATTCCGGGGGCAGAGGACGTGTGGGCCGTGAGGGCCTCAGACAAAGAGGCCTTTTGGTTGAACCACCGTGGCATCTTTATTTAACAGAGAGCCCCGAAGGGAGCCGCATTGAGGGCTCATCCTGATTTCAGGCTGACAAGAGGCTCCCAGCTTGGGGCAGCTTCCATCAGCCCTGCCGCCAAGCCCAGATCTGCCAAAATTACTTGGCAGGAGAGCTAGGTGTTGAGTGGTCCAGTCCCCGAGGCCTGCGCTGGCAATGACTGCCAGAGTCGGGAAACCCCCAAATCCAGCCATTCCGAGAGGAGCAGGTGGGGGCCATACATGGGTATTTTTCAAGGGCACCACCCAGGCCTAAGATTCTGCCATTGGACATTCAGGATTTATGCTATGGGGTGGTTAAGTCAGGGCCTCAGGGCCAGCCAGACATGGGTTTGAGTCCTGGTTCTACCATTCACGGGGCTGTGTGGTGCTGAATGCATTACCTGGCCTCTCTGAGCTCAGTACATGGGTGTGACACGGCACCTAATTGTTAGGAGGCTAGGTGAGATCATAACTAGGAGGAGCCTAGCACAGTGCCTGGCACTGAGTAAAAACTGTAAATTTTAGTTGTACTGTTGTCTTTGTTGCCATTGTTCCCTAGATGAATGGAGTGATGCCTACTAGAAAGAACACTGGAGTGGGAATCGGGAGACCTCAATTCAAGTTCCAATCCTGCCCTTATATACTTGCCCATGACCTTGGGCAGCTCACCCGACCTTTCTGGTTGCCATTTCTTCTAGTATAAAGCACACTAGCTCTGGAATCTCAAACTATCTCATGGAACACCTGTTTGATGAGGTAAACTGAGTTCTGTGGGCGCATGTGAAATGGTGCCTTGTAGATGGCCCACCTTGGCCTTATAGATCACCATGTTCATTAGTATAGCAAAGGCTCTGAGAAGTCCTGCAGGGAAGAAACCTGTGGAGCTTTGTTCAGATCGGCATTTATAATTGGCTCACGTAATCATCACATTAACTGTAAGAGATGGGTATGACTATGATTCTAATTTTAAGAAGAGGCCACTAAAGCACAGAGAGGTTAAGTGACTTCTCAAGGCCACAGAGCCAGTAAGTGGCGGAATTTTCAATTGGGCCATCTGAGTCCAGAGCCTGTGCTCTGTCTGATCTACTGGTCTGTACTGCCTCCGGCACTACCCACAGGTCTCTGATGGTGGAGCAGGTCCTCCAACAATTCCTACCGACAGCCCATCGAACACAGCTGGGACAAATCCAGGCTGCAGACATTCTGAGGTTTCTCCCAGCTCTAACAGTCCATGGCTCCGGCACTGCCAACAGCACCATTATTAGTGAATTCAGTGTCTGACCTATCATTCTATCTGACTGAGTCTTCCTTTTTTAATTTTTTTTTGTAAATTTTTAAAAAGCTTTTTAATGTTTATTTATTTTTGAGAGAGAGAGAGCACAAGTGTGGGAGGGGCAGAGAGAGAGACGGAGACACAGAATCCGAAGCAGGCTCCAGGCTCTGAGCTGTCAGCACAGAGCCTGACAAGGAGCTCAAACCCACAGACTGCCAGATCATGACCTGAGCTGAAGTCGGACGCTCAACCGACTGAGCCACCCAGGCGCCCCTTGACCGGGCCTTTCTAATAGAGCTCTGATTCCGGTGAGGTGGGAAGAGCTGGAATGAGCACGACCTCACAGCCCGCAGCGCCCAGGAGTATGCAGGCTCCTGTCCCATGTCAATGAGTTGAAGTCAGTCCCTTTCTGACCTTGCCATTCTGTGGTCCAGGGGGGTCTGTGGACCGACCAAGAGCAGATATGGAGAAACAAGGCAAGGACAAGAGCCAAGACAGTGGGTGCCTACGGATGGGGGAGTGCTGAAGAGTCACCCACATTTGCCACCGGCCAGTCCCTCCAGTGCCTCCCTTCCCCAGTCCTAAACTGCCCTGAAGTCTCTAGCTCCTGGCCTGCCCAACCATTTTCCAGGAGCCAGTGACCTGGGACACCATTTGGCACTGTATCATCATTCTAGAAGACATGGCTTCAGATAAGGGAGAGGGTGGCTGCATTTTGTGCCTCTGAGACCTCCGCCCAGACGCTGAGGGCACAAGTCTGGTGTTTTGAGTGCAGTGGCCTGGGAGGGGGCCCAGGCTGACTGTGACCAGACCTGCTTCGAAATGACCCCTTTCCACAAAGCCCGGCGCTCTGGGTAACGTCTGTCCTAGGACAGGAAACAAACTTCTGCATTTGGCAAAACAGCCGTGGATGCCCTGCTCTTTCCATGGGATCAAACATTTTCCTCTTTTTAGGAGGATCATTTTGATTTCTTTAAAAAATTTTTTTTTATTTTAGAGAGAGAGAGTGCGAGCAGGGGAGAGAGGCAGAGGGGGAGAGGGAGAGCATCCTAAGCAGGCTCCACGCTCAGTGTGGAGCCTGAGGCAGGGCTCAATCTCACGACTGTGAGATCATGACCTGAGCCAAAATCAAAGGTCGGACACTTAACTGAGAGCCACCCAGGAGTCCCAGGTGCATCGGTTTGATTTCTAATCAATGGAAATCTCTGGGTAGAAGCCCAGGGACTTGGGTGGGGGGTGGCGGCATGACACAGGCTGGAGTCCTGCCTATCTGGCCACCTGCCTACCCTCTGCCCCCATCCCCACCCCTGGGCTGCCTCTAGGCTGCCTGGACTGATCCTCCTCGATCTCTATCTGGGAAGCTGGGAGCTCATGGAACTTCTGTGAACCAGTATTTCAAACACAGGAGTTCTCTTTTTGAAGGAGGTAGCCGCAGATCCTTCTGAAATGGAAACAGCACCTAAATTGTAGCACGTAGGCCATTTTACAAGGGATCCTAGTACATCAGGGCTTCGGGGACAGGTCACCCTCCTCAGAGGCTTCCTGTGCTTGCCTGTGATCCTTGCGTCTTGTCATCAGATACCGGCTGGACACTCACATGAAGCCAGGCTTCCTGCTTGGCACTGAAGACACAAACATAACAGATGTGGCCCTCCAGCTGCTCCTGGCCCAGAGAAGGGGGGCACACAGAAAGCAACCCCCTACAGAGGACCGGTGTGCTGCATGGAGCCAGGCACGGGGTTCCCGGGGGAGTGGAACAGCAAGCGTGGTCAGCTTTCCCTGGGGAGTCAGGAGGCTTCTAGGAGGGGCATCATGGGAGCTGAATGCATCTGCAGGAAGAGGACAAGCCAGGCCCAGAGGTGGCAGCCTCAGGGACTCTGGCTAGCTGGGAACCACCGCACTCCTGGTGGACTGGGCGGCAGAGCCTGGAGGAGAGGCAGGTGCTGAGGCCTGAGAAGCACTTAGAGCGAGCCCACAGAGGGCCCAGCCAAGCGCTCAGAGATTCTTGTGGGCAATCGGGCTCCTCTGACAGTCTTTAAGGAGAAAAGGACATAATCAGCTTTATCCCAGCCTGAAAATCCTTTGCCTGGGTCTATCTGGACCAGCGGAGATGGAGATTTTCTACCAGGTGGGTTCCCCCAGTACCAGCCCACTTGGGACGCATGAACAGATCAGTCTTCTCTCTCTGCCTCCGTGTCCCTGTCAGCAAAACTCCTGCCCCAGGCCAGCCCTTAGAATGGGGGCCATAAGAACACAGTCTCCCTGTAACTAGGGCTGAGTATAACAGGATGTCTTGGTGTTTCTTAAAGAAGTATGTTTCAGTTGGGGCATGAACCTTTCTCTTTATTAAGGTGAGAGCCAATGATGGGCCAGGCATGGTGGGAGGGAGATGCCTGGGACTAAGAACCACCTCCCAACAATAGCCTCTGTTTTCAAATCTGGGAAGTGGGAATAAAAATGAGCAAGTCTGGTTGATGTGGAGGATCATGTGGGGAGATCTTTACCCCTTCAGGGGGAGATTCTGCCCTGTCCCCCTCCCCCAGTCTGACTACAACCAACCCTTCATCCCTCCCACAAAGAAAGCCATTGATCCTGAAAACAAGTCTATCTTGGACAGCAGAATAATAGAAGCAATCTCAGCTTTTTGGGCAGCAAAAAAAAAAAAAAAAATTCTAGTGGCACCCACCAGGAAATGGAGACTTGTATAGACGTCATTACCATGGCGAAGGGTGAGTTGATCTTTCTCAAACACTCTCTCTCACTGCCTCCCACCCACCCCCTGCCCCGGGGTATTTATTTTGTCCCCTAGACAAACACTGCAAACATGTATTTCACATGCAGGAGAAGGGTAAATGGAGTCACTTATAAAACTGTTAGTCTGAGCCCCTAAAGCATAGCTCTCGCTTGTTAGCGAGATGAAAGTGTTCGACGTTCTGAGGCCACAGAACCATTAAATATTAACCGCATAACCTGTGTTGCCCATTAAATTAATTTATGGAGTTAAAGAAATGCCTTTGGAACCCCTCTTGATAGACACCCAGCCCTCAAGTGCCACATAAAACAATCACCCGGCTGGTGCTCGGTAAATTTTCCGTGACGCTCATCCAATCGGCCCCATATATGTTTAAAATTAACACTGAGATTTGGGCTGTGAAACCACCACTGGGCAGAGGGACTGGCTGGCCGGCGAGGGCAGGGAGCCCGAAGTCTGGGGAGGTCTCCTGCGCAGTCAGACTTTCCGCGTCTGAGTCCTGGAAGAGGAGCAGGCTGCTCTGTGCACAGAGCCAGCTTCACAATTTTGGGTGCATCTGAATGCCCAGCAAATCCCAGCCTGGGAGCCCGAGTTGTCTAGCAGCCCAGGGAAGATGTTGCCCAGCCAAGCTGTGCTGCATATGGAAACTGAAAATAAAAATCCCAGAGATTCCCAGCAGTGTGTCCAAGGACAGACATGAACGAGGGAAGGGCTGGCCATGCCTGCACATGGCACTGACCGTGGAGTTCATGGTGGGGGCAGGGATGTTGAGTGAAACTTGGATCCTGAGTGCCCAGAGATTGGATAATCGGGAGGCAGGGCTGCGGAGCACAATGCTGGGTGGCAGTGGCCGTGGACCGTTGCTGGCTTACCCCTAATGGCAATTTCAAGGTCATTCCAAGGTCTCAGACAATCATACCACAGGTCCCAGCTTTCTAGTTCCACAGAATTAAAGGTCACTTCTGCACTCTCCTCCCCCCTCTGCGCTCCACCCCCCACCCCGCCATTCTCAGAGTAAATTACAGCCTGTCAGATGGCTTGCTGCTTGGTGAACCCATGACATTGCTCCTTGTTGCCTGGCTCTGAGCTGTTCTTGTCTGCACTAATCAGGTTAGGAGGCCCCTCCTCTTGCAGATTTCACTTAAATGGCTTCCCCCGGCCACCAACTGGGCACCGCTGGGGCCCCAGAACCCCCCTGAATCTCATCAGGATTCAGGAGTCCTGTTCAAAGCCTGATCCCAGGAGATAAGATGTTATCAGTTTCCTCCTCCGGATGGCCCAGGATGCAGCATTTCCACAGAGCCCAGCTCCAGGAGGCTGAGGCTGAGGCTGAGCCATAAATCCCCAGCTGGGAGAGGCCTCCCCTGCCTTCGCCCCCTCCTCCATTAGCTTTGCCCATTTATTTAACTTCTTGGGAGAGGAATAAAGAGAAATGAAAGCTCAGGCAGCAGCCGTCAATTGAACTGGAAATGGCAAAGGCTCTTTAAAGAGAAAATGAATATTGATCTGAAGAAGAGGAGCTTCTCATGGCAGGGAATTCATCAGCGAGAATTCTCTTCAGGTTAAGGCAGACAACATGACCAAGTTTAATTGGTGCAGTCACAAAACTCAAACTTGGGTTGATGGAGACGATAGTGTTGGTCTTCCTACAGGCTGAGGAACACCAGTTAATACCTTTACCAACTTGATTCTTACTTAAACGTTTCTATTGCCAAATGTCGTGTTTCTGAATGGTAAAACATTAGTGAATGGAGGGACCCTGCAGCAACAATTCTGTGTAGGGACGGAGCACTTCAGAAGTTACAAACGCTCTGAGACACATTCTCTTGTGCAGCCCCTTTCATGAATCCTGCAAGAGAGTTGTCTTTACCCTGTTTTCCAGATGAGGAAACTGGGACTCAGAGAAGTCAAGTAACTCACCCAGAGTCACAGAGCTAGTGGAGGGCAGTAGGATTTGACCCCAGCTCTTCCGGCTCTAATGCCAGCATTGCAACTGTCCCATACTTGCTTCTCCTCAAGGGGCTTGAGTCAGCCTCCACGGTAGGTTTCATTTAACTAAGAAATCCCATCTCCATTAAAGCCAGTGTTTACACATTGTAATACTAATAATCAAAGCCGGCATCTCCTGAATGCCTCCTCTCTACCCGACACTATGCTGGCGCCTGGCCTGTGTCAGTTCATTTCTTCCTCACGACGACCTCCTGTGGAGCTACTGTCTTCCTCCCTATTACACAGATGGGGAAATTGAGGCTCTGGGAAGTTAAGTAACTTGCCCAAGTTCATGAAGCTAGTGAGAGTCTTGAACCCAGGCAGCCTAGCCATCCAGAGGCCATGTGCCAAGGCCATTTTGGCTGCTGGGTTCCTAGGCTCTCATCAAAGAGGAAAGACAAACGGACTGTTTCATGACATCACGTCGCTCTCCCATCTGTTCTTTGGCTGTTTGTTGTTGTTGTTGTTGTTGTGGTTTATTTATTTATTTTGAGAGAGACAGAGACAGAGTGAGCGGAGGAGGGGCAGAGAGAGAGAGAGAGAAAGAGAGAAAGAGAGAGAGAGAGAGAGAGAAAGAGAGAGAGAGAGAGAAAGAGAGAGAGAGAGAGAGAGAGAGAGAGAGAGAAAGAGAGAGAGAGAGAGAGAGAGAGAGAATCCCAAGCAGGCTCCGAGCTGCCAGCACAGAGTCCAATGTAGGGTTCGAACTCACGAAACTGTGAGATCATGACCTGAGCTGAAACCAAGAGTCAGATGCTTAACCGACTGAGCCACCCAGGTGCCCCGGCATTGGCTGTTTTGCACTTGTGTGTCTGTGTGTGCATGTGAGCACTTGCATTGATGAAAACGTGTGTGCAAATATCTGTAACCATCAAGACTTCTGTGAATAAACTAATATGTATTTCAGATATTATCGAACTCAGAATTGGTTCCAAAAACGTCCCAAAAGGAGTTCACAGAAACAATTCTCCTGTGTCCTGCAAAAAGTCGCACACAGAACCCCTTCAGCAGGAGACCCCGCAAAAAGTCGCATACAGAACCCCTTCAGCAGGAGACCCTGCAAAAAGTCGCATACAGAACCCCTTCAGCAGGGGACCCCGCAAAAAGTCGCATACAGAACCCCTTCAGCAGGGGACCCCGCAAAAAGTGGCATACAGAACCCCTTCAGCAGGGGACCCCTGAACTGAGCTCCCAAACAGGTGGAAGTGATTTCAAATAGTGTTTTGGAAACATGGACATGTTCCCAAAGAAGTCTCAGCTGTGATCCCAAGGCCCATGTGCCCCAGGGGGTGGCCCAGTACCGAGTGGCCCCTCCCCGAGGGACAGTCATACCCACCCCTCTGGCCGGGAAATGCCGGGCATAAGGCTGCATCTGCTAAGCCACAGCAAAGGGTTTTATACAGATGGCGCTCCTTCACAGATGGACCGACTCTCTGGCAGACAGACCGGCCCCGCCCCCACCTGCAGAGATGCACCCTTACCCGGCAGTACTCATCGATGGGCTTCAGCCTCTTCACAGCTACGTCCCGGATGTGGCTTCTCCGGAAGAGGATTTTGCCTGGAAGAGAGACAAGCTTGTGAGCTGGCTGATTCTAGGGAAGGCTGCCATGGGACCTGGACCTCCTACACTCTCATTCCCCTCTCCCTCAGCTTCTCAGCATTTTAGCTGGCTACCAAGTGCCCACCACCTCTGCCCATTGTCAAGAAAACAAGAGAAGAGCAGTCACCTCTCCTAGGGGGCAGGAGGCGCCCGAGGCTGAGAGCCCAGGACGTCTGAGGCCCCGGAGCAGCCCCAGAGGCTGCCATCTTGGCCAAATCACCTTGTCTGGGTCTAATGGCAGGATCGATGCCCTGACGTGGGCGTGGCTCCCAAGTGACCTCACAAATAAATACAAAGGATGGCCCAACCCACACGCCTGTGTTTGGTTTCAGGCCCATCCCTCCTTGAGAAATCAGCATTCCTTCCTGCCAGCCAGGCAGGAATTCCTATTCTTAGTTTAGGTGGGTGGCTATTTCCAGGGCGGGCACAGGCCAGTGCCAAGGGAGCACGGCCGCCCCAGCCTGACTTTTCTCCAGGCTCTCTGTACACACAGCCTCCAGCAGTGCAGGCCGCTGTGCAGATGGGCTGGTACACCCCTCTGCAGATGTGAGCAAGTCTTACAGGCAAGGCCAGCCCCTCAAACCTTCCCAGCAGGCTCTTCTGAGCTAGCTGAATTCAATTTTAACGACCAGATCAATGCATAGTCCTTTTCAGCCAGTTCAATTCAGAGTTCGATCTCCTTGGTCTGACTTTCGAGTCCTGACACAGTTGACATTTCTGTGCCCCATGGCCATCAATGTTAACTCAGTGTCCCCTCTTTATTTTTTATTGTTTTTAACATTTATTTATTTTGAGAGAGAGACAGAGACCTAGGGAGACAGAGAGAGAAAGAGAGAGAAAGAAGAGAGCAAGAGCTTGGGAGAGGCAGAAAGAGAGGGACAGAGAGAATCCCAAGCAGGCTCCACACTGTCAACGCAGAGCCTGATGCAGGGCTCGAACTCACAAACTGTGAGATCATGACCTGAGCTGAAACCAAGAGTCTGACGCTTAACTGACTGAGCCACCCAGGTGCCCCCAATGTCCCCTTTTTGGAAGGCCTTCCTTGATTGGTCGAGCTGGAAGTAATCTTCCTCTTTCCAGAACATCCACATACTCTGTCCATTCCTAAGGCACTCACCTCATTCTGATGTGTTCCAGATATGTGGGAGCCCCCTTCCATCAGGGGCCTGTCTGCTACATCCGAGGACCCACATAGCCCAGCCCATAGCTGTAACAGGCATCTGTTGTTCAAGTCTGCCCAATTTCCCTCTGGAGAGCCTCCCTCCTCCATTCCTAGTCTTTATGGTTTTCTAACCACACTCCCCGGCAACAAGAGTACAGCCCAGCCAACCAGAGTCACAGTGATTGGCTCAGAGATGAGCAGGTGACCCCATCTGGGCCAATGAGGGTTAGCCCTGAGACTTCTGCTGGAGGCTTTTTTTCTCCCACAGTTGCTAAGCTGGCAATATGAAAGCCTGGAGCTTCCAGTGGCCATCTTTATTATTTATTACTGCCTGAGAAGGAAACCTACTGAGAGAAAGGGGCTGTGCCTGGAACAAAGTCGGCGCTCAGCAAATGCTTCCTGAATGGTTGAAAAGCAGAGCAAACAGATGATGAAAAACAGATTCCTTTGACATCATTTGAGCAGCTGAACCGAGGTCGACCTGGTACTTTTCACACAGATGAAATAAAATTATTTTTTATTTAAACTAATCGGAGATGGATTTTCACACTTGCATTAGAGGAGCTCTAATTAAGGTAACGGCCATTGCATGTGGACAGACACGCGGACTTCATGTCAATCCACTTGAGCTTCTTCTATCAAGGCCCCAGGGAAGTACTAAGCATTGCCTTGGTTTAGGTTGTTTCCCCAGAGGCAGGCCCGGAGAGGAGGCATGTAAGTGGTTTATTTGGGAGCAGATCCCAGAAGACCCCAGGAGGGGAGTGGAAAGGAAGACAGGGAAGGGAAGGAAGTATTACCAAGCCAGTTCATCCCTATGTATAGCCACAGCTCAGGTCTGTTGGGGGTAATATGGACTACACCTCGGAGGTATCCCAACCGAGGGTGACGGGTATTTATCACCAACTTCCTGCTTGTGAACCTCGGAAAGTGCCAGAACATCGCTGGCACTTCCGGCCGAGCGCGCTCCCGTGGCTAGAACAAAGCTCCCGGTCCTTCCCATGAGTAGCCTCTGGAGATAGAGGTGAGGGGCGGGGGACCTGGGAAGGCTATAGCCTGAGTTCCTGGTCACCTTAGGTACTGGTCACCACTGCTCCAGTCAGACAGTGGAGCATCTAACTCATCTTGTCATGTGTGACCTGCTTCCCATTTGGGCCCCTCAACTCCCCACATCGAGTGTGACCACCTCCTTCCTCCCCTTGGCACCACACACTCCACTCAGCACAAGGCTTTGCACACAGCAGGCGCCCCATAGGTATTTGCTGGTCCATTCACTTCCCTCTCCTGGACTGTCCCTCAAGCTCTCTTTCCTCCCCTCCTCTCTGAGGCCAGGCAGACGGGCCATCCCCCCCCCACCCCCACTCCGCCGTCAGAAGGACGACGCTGTGCAGACCGGGCACTGTCATCAAGATAAATCGGCTCTGCCACGTGTCCCTTTTGAAAGGAGATAAAACATGATTTATCAAGACATTGGAGATGGCTTCTCTTCCTTGGGGGAAGATGTCACGGATTTGGTATTCCTGGCCTCTTTGCCTCCTACCCTTTTTTGGTTGCCTGTCGCTTTACTGCCTGCATGCCGTGGGAGCATATGCATACAGCCATGGGGACGGCGTGTGAAAATAAACGCGTGGCGTGAGGAGACCTGCTCTCAGGACTGACAAAACCACAGGACGCCCTGGGGCAGGGTTTCTGAGGCTTCTACCTGAGCCTCATCCATCAAGAGCTGGAGATCCCCCAGTCCCAGTGACGCCTGTGGTCAAGTGGTATCTTGCAGGAACCTGGAGGACTCGTCTATGCAGCACAGGCAACCAAAGGAGAGACCACAGCAGGGACTCAGGCCCCAGACCTGGCTCTGCCTTGCGCTCCTTTTGACGGGAGATGAAACATGACTTATCCATTCTCCAAAAATAGCACTCCTGCCCTTTCTCATCCTGGCAAGGGACAGAAAGAGAAGGAAAAAGATGGCAGACAAAATCCCTCCCTCTCCAAACGCCCCCCTCTCAAGGCTGGCCAAACCCCTGGGTCTGATATCCCTGAGATACGCGTCTAGATACACAGATCATGTAAGATCACACACATAGATACCTGATCCAGTTGCAGACAGAACTGGCAAAAACCAAATAGTTAAGGAACAATTAAGGCCTCCGTACGGTGCAGAAGACTGGGAGAAGGGAGGGATGGGAGTGGGCAAGGTGGGGAGATAGGTGGGAGGGCCCCCACTCACACGGGTACAGGACCCCCACCTTGCCCCTCACGGCCACCCCCTGCAAATGAGGCCGCTGTGCCCCTGCGCCCCTCCCCGAAGCTCGTGGGTCTACTGCTCAGGTGTGGTCAGAGGAGAGTTCCTGTGCACACCGTTTCCCAGCTGACTCTTTGGAATCCCAACAGGGCTTCTCTCTTTCCCACTGAAATCCTGACAGGAGCAACGTTTTCTTTTCTTGGGGCTTTGGCACAGGGAGCAGAGGGTAGGAGGGGGAAAGAGGGAGGGAAGGTCTGGAAGGGATTCTATGGTCTTGACTTCTCTGTTAGGAATCCAAACCGCACTCAGAAAGCCAAACCGGTGACTGTATTAAAAGGGAGAGAGAAAAAAAAGGAGGAGGAGGAAAATCCTCATTAATGAAGCAGAGACCACAGGGCATTGAAGGCCTCTTGTAAATGTAATTCAGCCCGTTTATAGCTCCTGCCAGAGTCTTCAAAGCCAGGCAGATGCTGCCCCAGAAATATGATAAGCATTACAAGGAAGATGACACACAGGGCATGAAACAGACCTCAGGACATAACTCACTTCTGAAAGTGGAGAAGAAAGCTGGCGAGCCTGACAGGGTCCAAGCACGTAAGTGTAGGTCCCTCTTGCTGCCGCTCTGGGCTGGGCTGGGCTGAGAAGGTGGGACCAGCAGAAGGAGCAGGGGACTTAGCAGGAGTCCTGGGTTCCAGTTCTGCCTGGGCCACAGGCTGGCTGTGTGACCTTGAACCAGGTTCCTCCTCTACTGAGGCTTTTGCCTTCTCATCTGGAGACTGGAGACCAAAGGGCAGGGGCTCCACGGCTGCTTCCTCTAGAAGTCCTAAGACTTATATAGCGGGTGTGGAGGAACTGAGAGGGGCAGAGGAGGGGCGAGACGAGCGGTAATAGTAGCCAAGTGCTTACTATGTGCTGGACACATGCTAGGAGCTTTTCATTGGGTTCTCTCGCTTAATCCTCACAACGACTTTGAAGCAAGTAATTTTATGATCCCTACTTTGCACGGGAGGTGGTGGCTCCGAGAGGATGGTCCAAAGTCACCCAGCTACAAAGTGGCTAAGGTGAGATTTCAACCTGGGATTTTGGAGCTCATATAGCAAGAGGGAGAGAGAAGATGATGAATCCAGAGAGTTCTTTGGGGTCCAATCAAGTAAGGCCTTGAGAGCCATGGTGAGGACTGAGGATTTTATTCTGTGTCTGACGGAGGCATTACTAACACCTCCTCCATGCTAGGCGCTGCGCTGCAGTCTGGGGTTCGGCTGCCTTGGGGGCTGACTGAGAACTAAGGAAGCCATAACCGTGGACAGTGGGACACGCCATGGTGCACCGGTACAAGCAGTCCTCCCGAGGTCTCTGCCTATCAGATACAAATGACCCGGTGAATGGACCAGCAAAGTGGGAAGGAGAGGGGACCCAGTGTCTAGTGGACTTCGGAAAGAAAGAACTCCCTGAAACAGCTAACCTCCCTGTCCTTCCTGTCCCCCCACTCCTGCTCTGGTTGTGGGGGGTGTCAGCCACAAGTCAGTGGGCATCACCCGAGGGAGATCAATCTTTGCCCCAATCCCCTGTGTCGCCTGACCTTCCCATCAGCAGTGTCCACTCTGAGCTAGGACACACAGGTGGGGCCTTGACTCAGAAGGTCCCCCTGCTTGGTGGCAGAGGGATTTCTCCCTCCTGCCCAGGACACTACGCACGTAACGAGGCATCTCAGTGGTACCTGATGGGTCTTACTAATTGGCATCTGCTTCTGGAGAACGAATTGTTTCAAGAAGATGAGAGATGAGGACACGGCTCGGCCATGGAGAGTCTATAGCGATTTCCACAAACCAGGTATGTGTTCTACAGATGGGCAAGCACCTGTTGTACGGGGGATGGTTTGAGAGCACGGACTCCAGGAGTAATAGGAAAGGGCTGACCTCAGGACCTCTTTTGGTCCGTCTAAGCTGATGGATTCTTGGCCACCTCTCCTCTTCAAGATTCACAGTGTGTATGTGAGCATGTATACTTCCTCAATGACCCCCTCTGCCTTGTTTTTCTGCCATGTGGAATGCCCCCCATCCATCCATCACTGTCTTGATGCTCCAGGTGCTAAGAACACCACAGTGAACAAGACAGGCGGGGGCCCTGCTCTCAAGGTGTTTACATTTAAACTGGGGATGGGATGTGCACGGAAGGGATACAGTATACAATTTTCATATCTAGCAAGTAGTTTGGTTACACACGTGTGTCTCCTCCCATCTCTAAAAAAGAATAAAAAGGGTGATGGGTAGGGGCCTGCCTGGGGGGCAGGAGAATTCAGCTAATGGTCAGGGAAGTTGTGTGGAGACTTTGAGGAGAGAGAGCTAGTCACGCAAAGCTCTGGGGCAGGAGTGCTCAGCCAGAGGCAACTACAGAGCAAAGTTGAAAGACAAAAGAGAGGCCAGATAGCTGTCTTGTAAGCCACAGAAAGGAGTCTGGTTTTCTTCGAAGCGCCTTGGGACTCCTTCTCCATCCCGAGGCCTCCTCTATGAAGCCTTCCTTGAATGCCTGTCTTGCCCTCCTCTGCCAGCCTCTAGGACTCTCTGGCAGTTACCCCACTTTTGCCCGTGACCCCTGCTGTCCTGGAGAATTTGTCAGGGGGTCACCATCCCGGGGCCTCCCTCTCACCTTCTCAGGGGGTCCCCTGATACACAGGCCACCTCGGCCTCTCAGGGCACAGATGCTCCCAACCCTCTCCCTTCAGGGCCATCCAGAGAACCTGGACCAGAGGACTGGCCTAAGAAACAGGAGAGGCCACAGCAGGGCCCGGAGGCCCCAGACCGCATGGCGCAGAGGCCTCATTCTCCACGAACGAGGCTCCCACCCACCTAACTGGATCTGAGGACAAAAGGGAAGGAGTGCATTAGTCTCCCAGGGCAGCTGTAACAAACTACCATAAAGTTGGTGGCTTAAAACAACAAGAATATATTCTCCCCCAGGTCTGAGGCCAGAAGCCTGAAAGCGTCGGCAAGGCTCTGCTCCCTTTGGAGGCTACAGGGGACAATCCATCCTTGGCTCTTCCAGCCTTTGGTGGCTCCAGGCATTCCTTGGCTTGTGGCCGCATCACTCTGGTGTCTGCCTCTGTCTCACATGGCCTCCCCGCTCCATCTGTGTCTCCAATCTCCCTGTCCCTTTCTGCGACAAGGACACCTGCCTTCGGGTTCACGCTCACCCTAAATTCACGACAATCTCATCTCCAGATCCTCAATTTAATTACATCTGCAAAGACCCCTTTTCCAAATGAGGTCGTATCCAGAGGTTTGGGGAGCAGGATGTGGACATAGCTTTTGGGGGCCACTATTCAAGCCACTACGGGGTTATGGCAACATCTGCAGAGTTGGCCTGACTCGTGAGAGTCTTATATCCCGAAGCGGACTGCAGTTGCCCTGAGGGCAGGGATAAGTTTCTATACTCCCTCTGTCCCTGGCAATCCCTGGCACTGAGCGAGTGCCACGAACGTGGGTGTTGTCTGATACCCTCAGGAGGGTTGGGGATTGTCTGGAGAGAGTGGGTGGAGAATCTCTGCAGCGGACAGCGGGCAGGCAAGCTCTGAGGATCAGAGAGCCGACTGAGGGGAGGGAGTCCTCTCTGGCTCTGCCGGCTGATGTGGCACCCAGGAGAGCCTCTTCTTTGCCAAAAATTTGGGGAGAGAAGATGAAAAGGTTATTGGAGGAACCCCACCCCTGCAAAAAGTGACATGTATGTATGCTGTGGTCTGAATGTTTGAGCCCCTCAAAATTCATGTTGAAATCCTAATGTCCGATGTGATGGTATCAGACGTGGAGCCTTTGGGGGGTGAGATGGTACTGGAGGCAGAGCCCTCACAAAGGGGATTAGTGCTTTTATAAAAGACACCCCACAGATGCCCTGTGGTCCCTATCATGTGAGGACACAGTGAGAAATCTGCAACCAGGCCCCTACCCGAGCATGCGGGCACCCTGATCTCCGACCTCCAGCTTTCCCGCTTCCAGAACTGTCGGAGATAAATTTCTGGTGCTTATCAGCCTCCCACTCTGTGTTTTTTGTTACAGCAGCTTGACCAGACTAAGAGTGATAAGACGCAGGCAATGCCTGTGGGGAGGAAAAGGAATAATTAACTCCCACCCCCAACGCTCTGACTTAGAGTCCAGCACAGCAGGCATCTGTGGGTTTGCCTAAGAGCATCCGCACTGCAGTGCCCGGAGTTTCTTCCGAGGAGCAATCCCTCCTTCATTCTTAGGCTGTGTGATTCCAGTGGGGCTCACTTCACCCCAAACACCTGGAGCTACCGATCAGTATAGTCAAGCCATGAGCGTGTCACTCAAGTTGGTCCAAGGAGAATCGGCCTGGGACTTTAGCTGAACTACCAGAAAGAGAAGGGGTTTTTCTACAGGGCCTGCTAACTCACACACCATAAACCCCAAGTTGCTAGGAAGTATCTTTGCAAATCTCCACCACTGTTTGGGGACAGCTTGTCTGGGAATGAAATTGCCAGAGAAGAAAGCAAAGCCAAGAGCTAGAGAGACACACGAGTTGGTCGCCTACATCCAGCCATGCCTGAAACCATTACCTTTGAAGTTTTCAATTATATGAGCCAATAAATTTCCCCATTTTTCTTACGCCAAATTGTGATGGGTCTGGTCCTTGTCACCTAGAGGTTCCTGACTAGTACATCTGGCCCTGCCATTTACTGTCGTGTGATACGGGACAAGTCACAACCAATTTGAATCTCAGTTTCCTCGAAATGCAAAATGGGCACAGTAACCCCTAACTCAAAGGATTATTGGGAGGAGTCAATGAACTGATGTAAAAAATCATTTAACACGGAGCCCAGCCCATAACAAACACGAGCAAATGGGATCTCTTAAGAGCTGACAATTCCAGGTCAAGTAGGTGGAGTAGCACGGGGGTGGGGCTACAGCCTGGCCCCGCCCACCTCCTCACTGGCCACTTGGGATCTGAGCATTATAGTGTTTCCCTGGCACTCTCTACTCTCTATCACCTATCTTCCTGAACTCAAGGCCAGACACTAGCTCCCTTCAGCCTGTAGCAACCTTTCCTGATTCAAACCCTCACCCCCTAAAAACACTGTCTCTCCCACGCAGCTCCCATTTCTCTCCTTTGGGACGCTCTTCCATGGGTCCAATGCAGAGAGCAGAGAGCAGACAACAGAACACATAACAGAGGCAGCAATTACTCACTTGACCTGGCCACCTGGGGGCGCTAGGATGACTCACACAGGTGAGCCTCCCGCTGGGCACTCTCCGCCCCCTCTCCCACACACTAGGGGAAACACACTTGCAAATACTCACTGGGCTTTCGCCACAGATGGAAACCTTAACTCCTCTTGCAGCTACAGTAGGCTTCCAGTAAGAACCATCACATCCAGGAGAGAAAAATGATTTTCCAAATTCTGATTTGGAGGTTCCATTCCTCAGTGCAGAGCCAGGCTTAAGGAACAAAATCTTTCATTCCCCCATCCTCGGTGGGGCCCCATGGGATTTACGGGTGTCTGCTAGAGAGAAGGCACCTAGTCCTGGCACATCAGAGGTTTCATACATCTGATACTAAGTCGAACAGAATTGAAGGCTTTTTGAGCAGCCTTACAGAGCTATGACCAGAAGCACTTTTTCCTTCCTTAAAAAAAATTTTTTTTGGTTTATTTATTTTTTGAAAGTGAGAGAGAGAGAGCGAGCAAGCATGTAAATGCATGCGCAGGGGAGGGGCAGAGAGAGAGGGAAAGAGAGAATCCCAAGCAGGCTCCACACTGTCAGCATAAGCCCAGTGTGGGGCTCAAATTCACCAACGGTGGGATCATGATCCGAGCCAAAATCAAGGGATGGATGCTTAACCAACTGAGCCCCCCAGGAGCACCCTCACCTCACCTTTATTTTTTTTAATTTTTTTGTTTTCCTTTTTTTTTTTTTAAAAAAAAACTTACTTTTGAAAGTATAATATACACACAGAAAAGTGCACATGAATGTGTATAGCTCAATGAATTTCATGAGAATTTCATTACCCCACCTAGGGAACCAGGGCCCAGGCCAAGAAACGGAATTGCCAGCGCCCTGGGAGACCTTCACTACACCAGAGCAGATTTTAGGTGGGGTTTGTTAATACTTCTGTACTACTATGGGTGTTCGAACCCTAGCCTGGGTGCTATGCTATGTGCTGCAGAGAAGGGGACACTGACTCATTCATTGTTTTAGTGGTATTTACTTTTATTTTCTCCGGACTTATTTAAAAATATACACTTTATGATTTGGTTCAAATTGCAGCAAACTGAAGGCCACAGTGAGTCTGGATCCCTGGAATGAAGTCCCTCTTCTGTGAAATGTGAATACATGTGTATTAATTGCTGTAAACAAGGGTAAATGCTTACCTACGGTTTTGGCAAGAGGCAGGTTCACAGAAACAAAACCCCTGAGTTTGTCAGCTTGTCCTTCCTTGTTTTAGAGAATGCCCAGGGTCGGTCTTCAGCCCTGATATAGACTGGGGATACTTCATTAGCTATGTGTTCTCACTTTGGATGACACACTGCCAGACCAGGGCAGTGCAGGTCTCATCAATCACCTATAAGGTAGCTGGGATCTAGGGATTCCCAATAGGTATCAAATTTGGGAAGGATGTGGGCTGCCTATAGCGCCACGGGTTGGCAGGGAATGTAGGCTGTACCCTGGGAGGTAGGTGAGCGTTGCGGTTGACCTCTGATGTGCCAGAGAGCTCCAGGAAAGGGAGAGAATTTGGGATTAAATCTAACAGTGCTTAAAGTGGCCACACTGAGGACAAATGTCACTTGGATGCCACTAGGTTCCTTAAGGCACAGGCTGTAGTCTCAATCAGAGCTCAGCTTGGACACGGCTGAGCACAGCCTGGAAAGTGCTTGGTAAACCCGTGTAACACAGTACACTAGTGGTGGACCAGGCGGCAAAGGCAGAGGGCACTGACCCTCTCAGCCACAGTCACACTGGTCTGGTTTCACCTTCCAGCTGTGTTTTCCTTTTCTCGGTCCAGTGGGAAGGTTAAAAAAATAAATAAATCAAAATCTATTTTGACCATTCATTGGCCAGCGGTGGGATCAGAGGGTGAGTCGCAGAGTTGAGAGGCCCCGGGCCTTCCGAACCCCGGTGTCCTGGGTCCGTTAACAGACCCTGGCACGAGCCTTCTCATCTGCCATGTGGGACTACAGTGCTGAGACACGGGACAAGCACAGCACACAGAGATGGGCACGCAGGAAGGGTCCGACATGGAGTGCCTGTTGTTACAGAGGAGGGAGAGGCCGGATCGCTCCAGGTTTGGCCAAGAGCCCGTGAGTCATTCGGTGACCTTTCGTCTGACTGACTCCCAGTCCCTTTTCCACCCAGTAGCCCAAAACACATTCTTAAAATGAAATCTTGCTGAAACCTTTCAGTGACTTCCTAGCACATGGAGAATAAAATCTAAACTCCTTTCCGTGGCCCGGAGGAGCCTTTCCGTGCCTTGCAGGCAAGGTCTGGCTCCTGCCTCCCTCCTCGATCTGGTCTCATCGTGCCAGCCATGCCAGGCTTCAGGGAGTGCCACAGACACGCCCAGCTCTCTCCCACCACGGAGCATGTGTGCGTGCTGTCCCCTCTCCCAGGACACAGTCCCCACAGCCCTTTGCACAGATAATGCCTTCCATACTTCAGATTGACGCACGGGGAGGCCTCGACAGGCCACTCCCGGTGAGGGGTCTCTCCGCCTCTCTCTCGGCCCTGGACTGTCTCCTCCCCAGAATTCACTTCGATGTGTAATGGTCTCACTTCTTTGTATGATGTCTCATTTACTATTGTATCCTCAGGGCCAGCACGAGGACCGGCATGCAGTGGCCCCCAGTTGACATTTGCTGAATGGATAAGTGTGTGTGTGTGTGTGTGTGTGTGTGTGTGTGTGTGTGTGTTGACACCCCCTCGCTCTAGACTGTCTCTCTCATTTTACACGTGCACACACACACACAGACACACAGCCCTGAGGGGACTAGCACATGCAGCTCACCCTGCCCATGCTGGGGGCTGCTGGCCCAGACCCTGCCGCAGCGGGGATGGGCTCGCCCTCCAGGACCCAGACAGAGTGGGGCCAGAGAGTGTGGTTAACTCAGAGCCCAGCGTCAGGGCCAAGCTGTCCCCACTGTGTGGATGTGGGTGTGGCGGGCGTGGTGGGCAGTGGCTCAGCACCCTCCCTGTGAGAGCCAGAGAATAAAAGGCCCCATTCAGCCCCAGCAGCCTCAGCTCCTCCCTGCCAGGGGAGGCTGCCCTCAGGAAACGGGACGGTGGGACGCTGGGCAGAGCTTTCCGACAGCCTCCCCCTGTGGCCTGGCCCACAGCAGGGGCCAGTGGTGGGGGGCAGGCCAGGGGTACTGGGCCCCCAGGGCACAGAGACAACGACGGGAAGGCCCAGACAGCCCAGGAGGCTGTGGACAGGCAGGGGCGGCCCTGGTCCCCAGGGTGACGCTGAAAGACACAGTTTACTTCTGACGGTCTATAGCAGAGGAAAATCCCCAGGATGTCAAGGCTCATTGGAAAACGGCCGCACAACCACAGGCCTGGTGGTGCCAGCCAGAGGGAAGTTTGCCTGGCTCCGTCTGAGTGGACACAGTCCCCCAAAGACTGCCTTTCTTGAGCTTTGGCTCTGTTGGCAGAACTGAGCCCAGACAGTCAACTCTCTTCGGCATCCTCCCACCAACGCTTTCTGTGGTTCCCGCCCTCCTGCAAGGTTGCTGAGAACAATGCAAGTAATAGATGACATTCACTGAGTACTTGGTGTGTGGTAAGCGCTGTGCTATGTATTTTATATTTATTCTTTTATTTGATCTTCATCACAACCTATGATCTAGGTACCGCATACTGTTGTCATTCCCATTTTACGGATGGGTAAACTGAAGTTTGGAAAAGTGACCTGAGTGACCTGCCCAAGGTCACAAAATTAGTTAAGTGGCAGAGCAGGAATTTAATGTGCCACGGCCTCCTTCTTTAGGCCGTCTGGGAGTGCCTAGGCTCTTAATAATTTTGCTCTATTCCTTCTTTTCTCTGTAACTTTTCTCCGTGTATCCTCCTGGCCTGCCTTCCCCAAAAGCTACATCTTAACTGCGGCCCAGCCCCATGAGCATGGTCAGCCAGCACCACTGATGCACTCACTGATAATCCAGCCTTCCCAACTGCAGGTGCTGCACTGGGGGCTGGGGTGTGACAACGCATCATGCAGACACAGCCCCTGCTTCTCAGGGGATGCAGTCCCTGTGTGCTACAGTGTGATCCATTACAATGGGACACACAAGAGGGAGGACAGGCCTGAAACGTGGTGGGAATGAGCCAGGGCAAGGGAAAGGGAAAGAATGTTCCAGAAGGAGGGAAGAGCCTGAGCAAAGGTCCAGAGATAACAGAAACCAGCTAAAGTACAGTGAACACGTTGGGAGGTTACAGGCATGGGTTACGAGTGGCACTAGAAGAGCCTGAGTGGGTGGCAAGGGTTTGATGACACAGACAACACGGAGCAAAGCAGAGCCATTCAAGTTGTACTATTTGAGAAACACCTAAATTCCTGAACCATTGAGGCCAAGGACATCAGTTTTTACCTGGGATGGGTGTTGGGGGGGACACTGGCACCATCAGCCCATTCTGAAGCACTTCTCCCTCGAGTCTTAACCCTGGGGGTTGGCGGAGGCGGGACACACTTGGGCCTGGTCACTGGCAGGATACTCGTAGCACAAGCTCAAGCCTGTGTTCTCACCAGCGTCGACAGCTACCACAGTCCACATGGATTCTGGGGTTAAAACCAGGAGATCCTGGAGGTCACCATTTCCAGCGCCCGTACTCTCCAGGGTCAAGGAAGAGCTCAGAGAGGGCCATGGCCGCCCAACTTCACACAGCAACTTAGCAGCCAGGCTGGGACTCGACGGGGCAGTTGGCCTGGCAGCCTGGTTCTGGGGTGGATTCTGCAGCTTTTGCACCTACAGGTTACGTTCCCCAGGGCCCCAAACTCAGTTGTCTTTCCTACCTCCAATTTCTACCCCAATCCTAACCCCACAACAAGAGCTGCCACCATTGACACCGTTTCAGAGGAGCCTGTGGTAGTCAGCCTCCAAGGTGGCCCCTGGCGATGCACACCTCAGGGTCCCTTGCCTCACGCAGTCCCCTCTCACACGGTATAGGGCTGACCTGTGAAGCAGCAGGACACTGGGTATCCTCCCAGTGGACAGGGTGACTTCCATGACTGGGTTATAAAGGACATCGCAGCCCTCTTCCTGTCTTGCTCCGAGATCATTCATGCCACCATGTTGCAAGGACACTCAAGCATCTATGGGGAGGTCTATATGGCCAGGACCTGAGGCCTCCTGCCAGCAGCCAGCGCCAGTCCACCAGTCATGTGAGCGAGCCATCTTTCCCAGTGAGTCCCCAGTCATGCTTGTGCCAACATCTGGCCCATCACTTCACAAGAGACCTTGTACCAAAACTGCACTTAAGCCGTTCCTGAATTCCCGGCCGACAGAAACTCTGAGATAATAAACATTGGCTATTGTTTTATGCTGCTAAACTGGGGACAGGAGGACGTAATGTGTTCCACAGCACCAGGTGACTGACCCAGGCCCAGCACTGCTCATGAGAGAGCCCCTGGGTTACCTGACTCAGATGTGTTTCGAATGTTCAGGCTGGTTTCTGAGAGGAGTGGGTTTCTTTTCTTTTTCCCTTACTTACATTTACTGCATGCGCAAAGCAGAACGCTACATGATTGCTGGTCTATGTAAGAGCCAGCTTCGCTTGCAAAGAACTTCGTTGCACTAAGCGAGATGCGGGTGTCATGCTAAAAAGGGCACGAGAGATGAGGCTATGGGGAGAGGCTGGCACTGCCGTAGAACAATGCATCCGAGCGAGCACATTTTCTACCCTCTGAGATGCGCGAGCTCCAGGCAGTTCTCTCAGGCAAACAATACACAGTGAGTGTAAGGCAGAAATTATGGACGAGGACAAGGAGGGAGCGTACCTAACTCCCGCCGGACTGCCACACCAGCAGGAGAGAATAAAAACCCCACTTACATTTTAAAGCTTTCCGGGCTTAGAAAGAACTCACACACAATCTTATTCCATTACCCTTGTTGACTCGAGATAGGCAGTTCTGGTCCCATTCAGTCATTGACTCGACAAATTGGTTACACAGCTACTTATTTTTTACCAGGTAATACTCTAGGCATAGGAGGTATATTTCTTCCTCCCTCCCTTCCTTCCTTTCTTTATTATCACTATTTTTTAATGTTTATTCATTTTTTGAGAGTGACAGTGTGAGTGGGGGAGGGGCAGAGAGAGAAGGAGACAGAATCTGAAGCAGGCTCTGAGTTGTCAGCACAGAGCCTGATGCAGGGCTCGAACCCACGAACCACGAGGTCATGACCCGCGAGATCATGACCTGAGCCGAAGTCAGACGCTTAACCAACTGAACCAGTCAGGTGCTCCTGTTTCTTTATTTAGTAAATATTTGTATGTGTTTACTATGTGTCAGGCACTGGCTTAAACCCTTTGAAAGTATTAATTCGCTTACTCCTTACAATACCTCAACTGAGCAGACACCATTATTCTTCCCATTTAACAAGGAGATTGAAGTATACAGGTTAAGTTACTTGTCCAAGGCCAAACAGCTAGAAGGTGGCAATAAGGGACTGGCACTAGACTCCACCCTCTTAACCAAGATAAGATCAGACATGGCTTCTGTTCTTCAAAATTCCAGTTTTGAAAATCCCCATGACCACAGAGGAAGAAAGCCTACAGATACATTCTGAATTTCCCCAAGCCACACAGTGCTGAGACTAAGAGCTAGGGTCCGATTCCAGGCAACATTATTTTGCTCCACTGCATGTGTCTGTTCGCAAAGCAGGTTTAGGAGAAGATAGGGGTGAGGGCAGTGAACAAGGAAGGCGTTTCTAGAGCCCAGAAAGAGACAGGGTTTCTCTAGGCCCAACTGGCAAGTCTGGAGTATCCCAAGAGACCCCAAAGCAAATGAATAAAGCTCACTCACTGTCCAGGCCATCATGATTTGTGACTGTCCGCTGCCTGCCGGTATTCATGTCTCCAGATATTTTGGGGGCAGTGTTATTTATAGACCACGTTTCTATTTATATTTTCATTGAATTCCTGCTACCCTAGCTAGATTCCCCCCACCCCCACCAAAACCTAGAGAGAGGAGGATAAGAACTCTTTCTCACCAAGTAAGTCAGGGGTTCAAAGGTGAAGGTCAAAGTCTTGGCTGTGTGTGCAGTCTTTCAGCAGGAGCCCTTTGTAGGGAAGCATTCAAGACAAGGGGGCTTTCTGCGCTTTCCAAAGGAAACAGGGGGTAGGGGAAGGGCACAAAGCTGGCCTTATACAGAGGAAGCCATATTCTGCCAAGGCAGTGGGATTTGAGGTGGGCCTACAAGACCTCTGTTTCCCTAAAATGTTTTCTCTTTTGTATGATATTTCATCATTAGACATTTGTCCCTTTGGTCTTAAAAGCTATTAGATCACAAAATATTGAGACTATGAGAAAACCCAGACAGTATCAAGTCCAATACCGGTATTTCCCAGATGCGGAAACTCCGTTCAGAAAGATCTAGGACCTGTTCTCAAGTACCCATGAGAACATATCTGAAAGAATACACTGAAATCTACTACAGTGCACAGGAGACCATCCCAATTTTGGAGGAAGAGCTATCAGGAACACCAAAGTAGGCTCAGAATTCCTCTCACACCAAGTTTTAGGAATGAGCAAGTTAAACCATGGAATGTTCCCTAAGCTTCTCTTTGGTGCCCCAAATGAAAACTTTCTGGTTTAGGGGCCACATAGAGAAATAAACGTAAAGTATGATTTCTTTCTTCCTCATTTTTAGTCCCTTGTTGAACTGCGGTTTACTAAACTGTGATGACTGTTGCTATGTGGTTACTTTACGAGTATGTGTTTACAAAGCCTGCAATTATTCTCTTCTGGCAACTATGCCTGCAATTCCAGAGATGGCCACTAGGTGGCTGGCTAAACTTGGGTAGGTTAAGTGAAAGGTAACAGAAAATAATGGAATCTAGGCCAGACCTTTACTGTAGGAATGTGACACTTTATTAAGTGTCCAAAAAAAGGATAAAGCTGATCAACCTCTAATTGATAAAATTAAAAACATACAAAACTTGAAATATAGTTTGAAGAAATGCAAACACTCTGGTATAGGTAGTATCCTCACCATTTCATAAACCATACCTCCAGGCAGTACATCTTTGGTCAAGCTCACTCTGCAGCAAGCACAGCCAGGACATAGAGAATGGTGGTCAAGAGCTTGGAAGTGGAAGGACCTGGGTTTGAATCCCAGCTCTGCCTCTAACTAGTTGAGTGGCCATGGGCAAGTCATGTACCCCTTCCAGCCCATGACTCTTCATTTGTAAAGTGGAGTAGCTGTCATTAAATATAAACACAATATAAGGCAATATAAGCACATGAAATACTTTGCATGATATCTGGCAAAAGTGTGGACTTAAAGGATAGCTCTAACGCTTAGGGAGGAAACTTTCCTTTATAACCGTTTAATCTGCCAAATGTTCCAAGCCACACACAGTTTCTCAGGAAGCTATTTGCAACTTTTCCCCTTTTGCCAGTTTCACAAAACGTTATCTCTGGGCCACCGGCTAGTAAGAGAGAACAGCTTTCCCAACCACATCGGCCTTGCTAGCCATCTTCACCAATTACCTACTATTAAAGTTGTAAATTCATTTTTCAGATCAGAAAGAAAAAGCTGGGAGTAAAAACCTTCTTAAGCAGAGAAGGCACCAAGTTACCAGCCACTCACTCATTTCAGCCCTCCTCCTGTGGCTCCCTTATTTTGGAGCTTAAGTTTGCAATAATTGTTTTATACAGAAGAGCAAAACATGCTTCTTTTAAAAATCAGGGTGGTTTTGTTTGTTCTTTTTTTTTTTTTTTTGGTCTTAACCCTTTTGCCAGAGACTTCTTATAAGAGACCCAAGCATTTTTCTGCTCCTAACTGTGCAATATAACTGGACTGACAGACTTTAGACACGCGTGCTGTGCTATCTTCAAAACCACAGGCGAGTCACAGGCCAGTCTCTCCCACCCCCAATCCAGACAGACTTCTGAAATAAAAACCTTAGCAATCTTCTTGGCCCCAAACTTCACCCCATCTTGGAAGAATGGGGACTTAGAGAGTTCTGACCTACTGCTGATGAGGGAGTGTGGCTGGAGCCCAAGTGTCCTCCAGGCTAGACTGGTGTGGGGGACAGAGGCTATGCGGTGACTTATGCCCCCATCTTACAGGGTGCCAGAAACAGGTGGGCAACTCAGGTCTGCATGGCTCTTACCAAGCAACCCGTGTGAAGCTTGGGTCAGAAATCAATTCACCAAGGCAGGCTCAGTGATTTATATACATGGATGGACTGAACATAACCATACACCAAGGAAGGCCTGAAGACAGAGTCAGACAGCCCATGGAAGGGTTTCCTTAGACCTTAAAGCAGTGCTTCTTAAAATTTCCCGTGCATGCCAGCACACCGCAGGCTGTGCGTCTGGGGCGGGGCCAAGACTCTGCATTTCTAACAGGCTCTCAGACGATGTGCGTGCTATTCACCTATGAACCAAATTCTGAGCAGCGGGCCTTGAAACGCACAAGACTGCATGCAAGACCTCACTCCTGGAAAGGCTCCAAGAGACAGCTCACCCTTTTGTGTCGAGCTCCATACCAATATTCACCAAATCATCGCCATGTATTAAGTGCTTACTATGTGCTTAACAGATAACATTTCATTCAGTGCTCTCAACAGCCCTGGGGGAATTTCATAGATGAGGATTCTGAGGAGGTCCAGAGATGCTGAGTAAAGCTGGCCCAGGCTCAGGCAGCTACTGGGAGGCTGAGCAGGGATTTGACTCAGGTTCATCTAGCTCTAAGGCCTCCAGTGCTGAAAGGCGATGCTTACTTACCACTGTCGTGAAAAAAAGCACAGTTTCAAGTACAGACAAATACCGCCAAGTAGAAAGCCCCGGTGTGAGTTGTGAATCTCGATCTGTTTGAGCCCAAGGCCAGGTTCAGATCTGTCAGAACCACCATGCTGCTCCAGGGCTGGCAGAGCTATGGAGTCACACAGCTTCTTGTGGTGACACAGCTTTGGAAATTCTCCCTGATGTGTCCCGATTCACTCTTGCTAAGGTGAAATCTCTGGCCCGGGGAAAAGCAGGCGTGGAGCCCCTCTCCCTCAGACCCTGCCCCTGCCGGGTAGAGAAGAGCTAGAGCTGCCAGCCAAGCCCCATCCGCCCCACGCACTTCCTTCTCTGCCTTCTGAAGGTGTATTCAGGGGAACAGACTCCATTTTCAGGCCATGCCAGCCCCTCTGGTCCACTGTGGTCTGGAGGCCGGGCGGCCTGGCGTCTGGGGGCCCCTCAGTGGACATCAGTCCTTGGAACTGTGCAGGTGAAGGGAGAGGAGGTATTTTCAGGGCCCAGAGCGACTGCTGCTCGAAGCTAGGCAGCCTCTGGATGAATGGTGTGTCAGTTTCTAAGCGCCTGGGGAGGCTCCAAGGGTCAGCTCGATTCCTGCCAGGGAAGAGCTCTGGCTTGGGGCTCCATCCCTGGGCCCGAGTCCAGTTGGGGTGACCTTGGTGAAGAGTGGAAGGGTCGGGCCAGGGACACTGTGGAGATCTGCCACCAGCACCCCTACCTCTGAAGGAGGGGCCCTGAGCTCCCTGTCAATGGACCTCAGTGTTCTCCCTCCTCCACTCCCCCACTGACCCCCCTCATGCCCCCCACTGAATCCAAGACCTAGAAACCAGAGTGTCTAGTGCCCAGAGGCTCCTGGGGAGGGAGGCTGGTGGCAGGCACTCCCCACCACAAAGCATCTTTCACATGTGCTGGAGGCTTCAGCAATCTGCACAGCCTGGGCCCATGTGGCAGCCACACTGAAAGCTCACAAGGCCTCATCGGCCAGGCTTCTCATGGCACCTCCAGGGGCCCAGAACCTTCTTCCTTCTCCCGCCTCGGTTGCCCTCCTGCTCTCACCTCTGTCACACCTGGGCTCAGGGAACTGTGTATTTACCGACAGTGCCCCTCCCAGGCCACAGGGTCCACCCTAAGCTCAGAGCGAGCGCATCTGAACACTTGGACATCGGCTAAGGAGATGATTTATTTTCACGGGGAAAGATGAGGAATGTCACTGCCACCTGACATCACTGGCATCTGGTGATTCTGCCAACACGCAAGGCGGTCCCTGGTCGCTCTGGTATAACTTCTTCAACCCTGTGCCTCCGCGACTAGCAAGAGAGGTGCCTGAACCCCACATCTGGACTCCTGGGTCCAGGCACACTGTACCGCACGTGAAATTAGATGGACTGACTGGCCCATGGAAAGATGCACATTTCTGCTGAGATCGGAGGCCTCTTGAGGGAGGTTCCAGTCCATTCAGGGCTGAGGGTTTGGGATGGGTATTTAGGAAGTTGATTCCCTTCCGGTGTTATCTCTGGATAAGGAAGACAAGTTGTAACGGACTAGCCTGATCCTCTCCCTGGTCTCGAAACGCGGTTATGACACGGGGGAACGGCTGAGGGACCTGATCCACAAGGACTTTTGAAAACCACCTTCCAACGGCCACCTGCGCTGCAAAGCCCCTTATTCCCAGCGAGACCTGGCAGCTCTAGGGCTGAGAGGCTGCAAAGCTGGTGGCCCTGCTGTGTTATCACGGTGACGGGGCCAGGGCAGCTCAGGCCCCTCCCCGCCTTTCAGTCCAGATCACCAGGTGGGTCGTCGACTCCTCAGAAACCAGCTCCTTACGAGCTCAAGTTGCCACAGGCAAGGAGCAGCAAGAGGGCCACCGGGGCTGAGACGCAGTGGGCAGAGCTGAGTCGGCACAGGGAGGGAAGGCGGGCGGGCGGCGGGGGGGGGGCAGAGGAAACCCCACAGCTGCGTCCTGCTGCAGAGCCGTCCGCAGGAGAGGCAGGTGCATGGCACCAGAATTTCTCCCTTTGAGCCCACACGTCAGGCCAAAGCATCATTAACCCATCAGACAGATGAGGAAACTGACCCCGGAGGCCGTGTGCCTGGGCCAGAGCCGCACAGCTTATGCAAGCTTACGGCGGCGTCTCCTTCCTGGGCAGCTCTGCCACAGGAGACACGCTTTGGAGCCTCTTGTTTCCACGGCTCCTGTCTGCCCGGCTCTCTGTGGTGACTCCGCCCCCCACACCCCCACGTGCCTCATACGCTTCTTGCTGTCCTTCAAACACATGCCTTCATTTGCCCTCGGGTCATTAACCTTGCTGCCCCTTAGCCTGGCGCCCTAAGCCCCGGTCTGCTTGTGTCACCTCTGCAAAGAGGCCCTCTAAGGTTAGAGGCCTGAGGTTAGAGGCCGCTAACCTCAGATGCCCCAAATCACAATACCTCGTTAGTTTTCTTCCTGGCACTTATCACTATTGGGAATTGCTCATTTATTTGTTTGCTTTCTGACTCCCCCACTGGAAGGTGAACTTCCTGAGAACAGGGACCAGTCTCCCTTGTTCTCAGCTGCATCACCACTAGGCCTTGGAACGTAGTAGGTGCTCAAGAAATACCTACGGCAGGAATGAACGGATGCAGCCCTATCTCGTAGCATTCAGAACCAGCACCGACAGCAGGCACCGAGAACCACCCATCCCAGATTACAGAGAAAGAGAGAATGACTTTTGGGGGGCGGGGGCAGTAATTACAGTGCGAGAGGACCCAGCATTTCCCAGACGAAAGCCACTTTTAAAACGGTACCCAGCGCCTCTTAGTCCTATAATCTCATCCATCTTCTTAAAACCCTGGCATTACCAGCAGACCCTGTTTTTCCTTCTCCATCACGTAGAAGGTTTGTCTCTTCCTGCCACCCAGGTCATCAGCGAGGTTCAGAAGCCTCCTGGGCACGCTCCCCTGGAGGCTGCCATGTCTGCCAGCGTCTGCGGGACGCTGCCTCCCTCCTGGCTTCCAAGGCCCTGTGGGGAGGGTGTCCTCAGGCTGGCGCCTGGTGCAGTTGCATAGAAATGCCTACAGCCCAGGGAGAGAGCCCGCCCTGCGCCCCGCCACAGACCAGCTTTAGCCGAAGACATCCCTTCCCCCTGCTTCCTTCTGTGCTTGAACAAACACCGGATCCGCAGGGCCCCGGGGGGGGCAGGGAGAGGAAGGCCCCGGAGACCCTGCCTGCGATTCACCCAGCACCCTCCTGCACTGTGGCTCCAAACCGCCTCTTCATTAAGGGGCCGGTATGTAAACTGGTGAGCCAGTACAAAAGAGCCGAGCATGCCTGCTGTCTAAAAATACACCCCTCTAAGCTCAGAAGATAACAAGGCAGGCGGCGCCTACTTTGATTATGGCTCACGTTTCTTCCTAAGCTATCCAGCTCCTCCGGGATCCAGCAACCCAGGAGCACCAATGGCTATAGGTGGGACTAGCTCAGCTATTAGGAGGAAGGGGCTTTCTAGGAGCTCAGAGTCCTAGTCCCAGCCAGCACAGAGACACAGAGGGCTTGTGAGTGGGAGCAAACCTGCAGAGTGAGTTCACCTCTTTCTGCTTCACTGCCTGGCTTCTGAAGCCCCTCCATCCCTGGTCACAGTTGTTTGCTTTTTGCATCAGCAGCTACACCGTCTACTTTACTCTGTAATGACCATTTCCTCCCAAGGAGCCTTCTTGGACTGACAAACTCAGGATACACAGGAAATCTACTCCAATCCCAGGATGGGCGACAGGAGATGGATTTTCCACAACAGTCTTTTAAAACAAGGCAGAAAGTTCCATGTAAACAGTAGGCTGCCCTGAGAGGCAGCCGAGCCCACCATGCTTGGCCCAATGTCCTAAAGAACATCACTTTTGTCTGCCCCTCCGAAAAGCAGGAGGCCCCAGAAGGCAACAGATACACTTTGTGAGATCATCTCCCTGGCGCTCCCGCATTTCCGCCATGTCTTAACAACAGGGCAATAACTGCCTTTCCTCTGGATTATCTTTTCAAAGGTGTTTATAGAGAAACAGATTAGAGGACAGAGGTAGTGTCTTGCTCTGGCATAAATAGCAGGTTTGCATATAGCCTTGGGACCCAGAGATAGTGTGTGTCCCCAAGGAAAAGGGTACGTTTGCTTACTGCCCTCTATAAAAGATGTGGGCCCCCTGCGATCTGGCTTCCTCTCCTATCCTGTAACCCGCAGGCATTCATCTGGGCACACAAGTCACCCCCACAGGTCCTGGAGGCAATAATAACTGATGCAAATGTGCCATAATAAAGTCTTTTGTCTGACTCGGGAGCTCATATCTTCTGCTGGCATCCAGGAAAGCAGGGGAAGCTAACTATTTGGCTTGCAAATAGGACCAAATCTTGGATCTTGCGCACTTCTTGAGCAGAGTTCTTCTGCTCCTCCTGAGGTCAGTGCTGCTGCCCAGTCTCTATGCTCCAGGTCTGCCCTGTGTCCAGCCACCTCGGAAGGAGCCCCGAGTTATCCCAACATATGAAAACCATGGAAAGAAGAATTTCTTTCCTAAAAAGGGATGCCCTGCTTTGCAAAAGGATTGATCCCAGGACTCTCTTAAATAGAATAGTATTTAGGACATCTGAGGGATGATGTGATTTGTCCAACAGAACTCAATTTGCACAGATCCTCAGGAATACGCCTTAATGTAAAACAAGGCTCACCTCTGCCTTCCGCTTGGAGGTAGGAATGCCAAGAAGTCAGACCTGGGAGTGGAGCTTCTCAGGGACTACTGTCAACCACCGCCTCCTTCTGCAAGACCAGTTGGCATGCCTGCCCACTAGCACTCACCAACCCTTTACGATAAAAATCCTTTGCTCAGGTCTGTAGCTTTGGGGACTGACTCTTGCCAATACCAATTTCCTGGCTTTGATAATGCACTGTCATTACACATTACCACTGGGCAACAGGTACACCCCTTGGTGGCTGTGTGACAGTAGAAGGTGACTTGACTCCTCCTTAAACTGGGAACAGAGTCACCTACCCTGCAGTGTGGTGGTGGAACTGGAGGGGCGGAATGTGGAGTGCTTAGTAGTTTTGCAACATCTTGTGAGTCTGTTTCAAAATAAAAAGTTTTAAAAATGTTGTGACTTAGGAGAACCAAATAGGTAATCTTGGGAGACTCATAATTAAATGAAGACAGTGCTCTGAAAGCCTTTGGGCTATCCTGCTTGTAACTGTATTGAAATAATAATAAAACAAACTGTTTAAGTGTGAAAAAAATCAATTACTCAGCTGTAGTGACCTCAGGACACTCAATAGAATGAGAGCACTTACGGGTCACCTGAGTCCCCATGAGGTTGAGGTCACTCTCTGACCCATGTAGTGCACTCCTGAAGCACAAGACAGTGATGGCAGCTGGAGAAACTGCTGCGGTGCTGGGTCCTTGGGCAGAAACTCCCAGGTCCCTAGTCTGGGGGATATGAAAGCAACAAAATGGGCGGGGGGAAGCTTCCAGCTGAGGGTGGCTGGGGTAACACCTTCGTGCCCAAGAAAGATCTAGGGCAAGGCAGGAAGAAGTCCAGCTCTACTACTTAATGGCTAAGTGGTGGGGGAAACTGAGCTGACTTCCCTCTAAGATGGGATAATGCCCCCAAAGTGTGCAGTGAGGACTGGAGAAAAGGGTTGTAGAGTGCCCAGCACAGGGCCAGACACATAGAAGGAGCTCAATAAAAGGTATCCATACATAAGGGAGAATGTCCAATTTGTGATCAACCAATGAGTCTTAATTTTTTTTTTTTTTAAGTTTACTTATTTGGAGAGAGAGAGAGCACAAGCAGGGGACGGGCAGAGAGAGTGGGAGAGAAAGAATCCCAAGCAGGTTCCACACTGCCAGCCCACAGCCCAGTGTGGGGCTCAATCTTACAAACGGTGAGATCGTGACCTGAGACGAAATCAAGAGTCAGACGCTCAACTGACTGAGCCATCCAGGGGCCCCCAACCAGTAAGTCTTAATAAAGCACCCACTCTGTGTCCAGCCCCGTGATGGAAATGTGAGAGAAGCAGATAGGGGCCTTGTCTCAAAGGGAGGCCACGAAGGTCAGTGAGAACAGGGGGCATCTCCCTGACTCTCACCTAACGTGGGGTCTGGAGGCCCGGGCATGACTGGAGGGCATGCCCCTTCACTGGCTCCCAGGGCCTCAGGCCCTGGCCTAATTCTCTGCCTCTTCCCGCCTGAAAAACCACCTGGGCTTTCTTCCCAGAAGTGCCTTGCTGGAGAACCACCTGTCCCACATGAAGGTCATAACTTCTCCGTGCACCTCCTGTGGGCTCTGCAGGCCTCACAGACACACGGATGGGCCAGGGCATAATGGATCTTCACCCCTAGGGCCAGAAAGCAGGTTCCAGAGCCGGTGAAACAAGTGGGTTGTGGACCGTTCCCCTACAAACCCGCATTCGGGGTCCCGCATCGGGATGCCAATGTCGGACCACCGGGCTGGTAACTGCACTGGCTCTCCGTCGTCACCTTGTTGGCCCTGCTCCCAGCCACCCTCCCCTGCGCCCCGGCTCCAGCAGCGGTGCAGGACAGTCTTCTGGGAGTCTTCTGGGCTGGAGCCTCTGCCTCTGGCCACAGAAGCCCCAGACCCTCACCGCTCTTCAAACCTACAGGCTGACCCTGAACCATACCCCACCCAGACACCACAAACTTGTGTCCTAGATCCTGAGATTGACGGCTCATGTGTGGGATTTTTTTTTTTTTTTTGCTAGGATTTGACTGGCAGATGAGGGGGCTTGTTAACCATGTGAAGCCACGGAGTCCCTCTCTTCTCTCAATTCCTTTGCTTTCTCTGTCACTTCCATGAGCCAGTCAAACTTCTAGGAGCCCCCTGGGCCAGCCATGACAAAGCAAAGCAGCTGGCTAATGCTGCAAACATATCCCCCAGGTCCTAGAAATGCCCATCCCGTCTTGGCACCTGGGAAGCTGAAATCGAGACTGTTCTAGAACTAACAGGTGCTCTCTGCTTTCTCCCCCTGGGTATTCCTTGCTCTGAAAAAGGGCCGGCAGAGCTGCTCCGGAGACTGGCTGCTAAGCCCCCTGAGGGTAGGAAGAGTGAAGGCAGCTGGGGTTTGTGACTCGGGTTTTGCTGAGTCACGTTGCCAGGGCTGAGCCTGAGGGAGCCAGCTGGTGACCTCCACTGCCTTCCCCAGAGGCGGGGAGGTAGAAACAGAGACTTAACTGGTGTTAGATAATACAGTAGATGGTGGCCCCTGCCCGCAACCCCCTTACCAGCTCATGCTCTCATCCCTCACTGCTGTGGGTGTTCGCTGCTGGGGGCTCACAGCTGCCCCTTCTCCGAAGGCACGTCCCCTCCCCTCAGCCCTCAGGGGCCACCTTGCCCATGCGCCATGACATCTGAGGGAGGGGAGGCCTCCAGAAGACAGATGTCCTAGAGGGAGTGCAGAAGGTGTCTCCTGCACTGGGATGACTCTGGTGCCGTCCACCTTGGACTTCTTCCCCTGCCCTGTCCTGCTTCTCTCACCGCCTTGGGATGTGCACCTGTGAGCGGCCCACAAAGTCATCTGTGTAAGAATCCTCATCTCAGGCTCCACTTTGAGAGAACGTGACCTAAGACAGGAAACGTTCTGCACTGCCCTTCTCTCTTCCCCTCTCCTCCTGGGTTTGGGGCAGGTTGGGAACCCTCGTGCCCACACGGCTCTCCCTAGCTTGGTTCCGACTGTGTTGGCCTCTTTTTCCTTCCTGTCCAAGTGAGAGAGTAGAGGATGGAAGGGTTAGGTAATTTCTCATGGGCAGTGGGGGGCCAGGCACAGGTCTGGGAGCCCCGAGGCGGGATTCCGTGGGGCCAGCAACGCCCATTCTAAAGTCCTGGAAATCGGGTGAACAAGAGAGAAGCATCGGAGAGGAAACCCCACTGTGGGCAGAGGAGAAAAGCAGAAAAATAGGGGAAAGGCAAGTTCCTTTGGATGGGATGGGGGCCCGTCAACCTCATTCTTCTCTACAATATCACCCACTGTGCACAGGTCCCACCATGTGGGGGCCGGAAAGGGTCCTGCTGGCCTTTCCCAGGAGTTGGGGGTGGCCATGGGGGCAGGTGACTTTCTTTATTCACAGCTGCCATTTATTGAGCACTTACTATGGGACGGGCGCTGTGCAAAGTGCTGCCCACGAATTCTTTTACCCTCACCACAATCCTTCTAAGAGGAAACTGAAGTTCAGAGAGAGCCTCAGTGCCACAGCAGCTGTGGGTTATCCCTCCTGGGTGGCTGAGGGGGCCCGAGGTCAGAGATAAGGCTCTGGTGCTGGTTACACCTCCTGCCGTGCAGCCTGTGTGAGTCTATTAGCCTCCCTTGGCCTCAGTTCCTCTCAGTAAAATGGGCATAATAACCTCACCGGGAGGAGCAAATGAGACTACACGTGTGAGCGTGGTTGTGAAACGCTAGGCGCGTGGCGGGAACTGGCAATAATAAGGTCCTGCTGGAGGCAAGCCACGGTTCCAACCCCCGAAATGTATGAATTCATTCTATCCTGCCAACAGCCCCATGACGTAGACGCTAGTATCATCCCTGTTTTCCGAATGAGAAAGCTGAGGCGTATAAAGAAGTTAACACATTTGACAACTGACAGAGCCAGACTTTGGAGGGGACGCTCAGGCAGGCGGCGTGATTCCCCAGACGTTGGACTCTGGTAGCGGCAGGACAGAAGCCTCGCACTTGCCCCCACCCTCCAAGCCGCCTGTCCTTGGAGGTCAGCTCCAGGCCCCCCTCCTTGAGGAGGGCTTTGCTGCCTTCCTCAGCTCACAATGACACACTCCAAACACACTCAGAGCTGCACAGTGCTAGAGAAGGCCACCTCCTGCCTGCACTGGCTCCCTGATTAGGGAGGAGGTCCTGCCTCTCTCATCTCTCTTAGTAGCTTGAAGATTCCTTAGACGAAGGCAACACGTCTCCACCTCCCCTTGACTCGCCAGGCCATCCCAGCCCCTAGCCCCAGGCACTCATCCCCAGGCCTGGCATAGGCGGAACCCTCATAAACACCCGCAGACACATGATGATGAGGTGGTATTTCCCTGGAGCACTGGCCACCAGTGGGAGAAAGAGCGCATCCTTCTCGAGGAAACAGGCAGCTTTCATTTCCCAAGGCCAAGTCCACCTCCAATACCAGGGTGCCGCCCTGGCCTCATGTTGGCTCTGGGACACTTGCGCCTACAGCTTCCCGGCTGGGCTCCCAGCTCCTTGGTGGGCAGAGCATCTGGTATTGCTGGACGGTATTGGAGCAACATCCAAGGTCATACAAACCTGGGTGTTGGACATTCCAAATTCCCTCAGGACTCAGTGCAAAGCCGGGTAGAGCAGGAGAGGTCCCCCCACCCCCCCCATTAACCTTCTGTCAGTGACAGAGAAGCAGTCCTCTGCCTCCAAGGAAGAGGCCAAGGGGTGAGATTCTCTACAGCCCCCCTGACGGCTTTCAATCTTGCCCAAACCATGCGGTGTGGAAGGGCAGTTCTTCCCCACAGTGAAATTGATTCTCTCCAGTTTTAGCATGAGACTCACAGGACTGCCAGCAGCACGCTCTGGCTCTTTCGCTGCTTTAGCAGATGTGGGCGTGTGGGGAGCACCTTTCAGAGAGGACCTACTCTCTAAGGACAGTGCCCCTGCATGTGCTTTCAAGTCACCATGCAGGTGACTAATGGGCTGTCAGACAGTAATGAGACGGAGACCCCGCTTCTTGCGAAGGTCCCACTGATTGCCATTGCCGGGGCCCAACAGTAACGGGGATGAGGTCCACGGGAACCCGCCCTGCTCACTGGCCTGGGGAAAGGCAGAGGATCTGGAGTCAGGCTCAGGGCAAAGAGCCCAGATTGGAGCCGAAGACTCAGCTCTGCCACTTTTATCAGGAGTTACTTAACACCTCTGAGCCCCAACATCTTCCTCCCTCAAGCAGAAATCAGAATACACACCTTAGTACGGAGATTTGTACACAATAACAAAAAAAGCACTTTGTAAGCTATAAATTGCACACCAATTTAAGACATCATAGCGATAGCAGGTTATGACGCATCTGGGAAGTTTTCCTCTAAATTATACATAATCGGTTACCTTAAACATGTTCCAAAATGGCGTAGTGGTTAATGGCTTTTACGGCCAGAAAGTCCCAGGTTCAAATCCCGGCTCTGCCGACCCATAGGCTGTGTTATGTAAGCTCTCGGAGCCTCGGGGGATAATGCGCCAGGAGGAGCCCAGATCGGACATGGGGAGTGTGCTTAAATTAAGGGTCTCTAGGATTACATTGGGACTAGTGGAAAGAGCTCACCCTGGAGTTCTTCATTCTCTCATAGAAGACTTGATCTGTTGTGCTTTCTGGAAAGAGGAAGCCAAAGTCCCAGAGCCTAAGAAATTCCTTAGAAGCTGCAGGGCCCGGAGCCAACAGCGGTGGCCTGGGAACGGTGGGAGAGGTCCCAGTGGTGGCAGTGGCCTTTACAATCAGGGGCTTCCCATCTTCTGGGGAGTTATTAGTATGAAGATTCCTAGGCCCACCCTGCCCAGAATTTCCAGCTTAGTAGCTAGCCTCTTCTTTTCTTTCTTTTCTTTTTTAAAGTTTATTTATTTATTTTGGGAGAGAGAGACAGAGACACAGAGAGACAGAGAGAGAGAGAGAATGAGTGTGTGCATGCGAGCAGGGGAGGGGCAGAGAGAGGAGAGAGAGAATGTTAAGCCCTGACTTGGGGCTCAATCTCACAAACCATGAGATCGTGACCTGAGCCAAAATCAAGAGTCGAATGCTTAACCGGCTGAGCCACCCAGGTGCCCTGTAGCCAGTCTTTCCTTAGCTTAAGAAATACTTCTCCCTAGGTTGCCTCCCATCCCAACGGTGGGACCATCCAAAGCTTACCTGGAAGGAAGGGGATGATTCTCTGCTTGGGGTCCTTCTGGCCACCTTCAATGGGAAACTTATCCAAAAGCTGCATCTGAGAAGCCAAACAGACAGAGGTACAGGATTCAGAAGACTGGAAAAGCCCGCAGAGCGCCTTCCCCATTCCACTCCACCGCTCCAGGGCCCCACTGCCCTCACACGGATGAGTGACACCTCAATCCCTTATTTCACAGACGATTAATAAACCACATGGGGCATGAGAGAGAGGAGGCCAGAGCTCTCTATGCATCAAAGCAGTGTCTGAACAATGTCAAGGAGGCGTGGGGGCAGAGAGGGAAGTATCTGAAGATCCCCCCTCATGAGACCAGGCCAGAGACCAGCAGGCTTTCCAGGCCAGGCTGAAGGTGAGGTTTCCAGAGCCTTCCTTGGGCCCAGCTTCTTTCATACGTTATCTGCTGGATGAGCCCTTTAGCCACTGGCCACCTCAAACCCTCCTGGGCCGGGACAGGGGAAGGCCCCACCTGATACTCCAGACAGACCACCCACCTTCCAGAACCGCTCTGCGGAAACAGACTCAGATGTTATTTTAATTATAAAACCAAACCCAGCCCATCGCCCCCACTGCGGTAAGACCCCCTCCTCCATTTCCTACCTTCCCACCCTGAGATTGCTGCTGCTTTTCCAGGGACAGACCCACCAGAAGAGTTTCCAGCGTTCTGGAGCAACAACTATTTCTTTTCTTCTTCTATTCTGGGCTAAAATTCTGCATAAACTGGAAAAACACACAGGAGACAGGACGGACGAGGCCACAGCCCCCGCGTGTGTGGTTAATCTTCCTTCCAAGGCACAGGCTGAAGCGGAATGGCCAGGGCAGGATCTGGCCCTGCTGCCCCAGCTGTGTGACCCTGGGCAAGCGTGGAAGCTTGCTCAGTAGGGCTTCGGGCCCCTCCTTGGTCAAATGAGGAAGATCGGTCACATGATCTCCAAGGTCCATTCCTTCCTTCTGATATTTATTGATCATCTACTTAGAGCGCTGAACACCAAAAACTGGCCATGAAGAAAAGCAATAAAGTCTGTGCTTTCAGGGAGCTTACAGTCTCGTGGAGAGGGACAAACAATAAACAAATAAATGTGTATTGATTAACGCTATGAAGAACAATGAAGCAGGGTAAGGTGTTGGGGCAGAACGGAGGTTGTTCCTTCGTACGGTGTGCTGAGAAAAGCCTTAGGAATCAGATGGCAATTCAGGAAAGACCACAGGAGGTGGAGAAGCAAGCCACGAGGAAGGGAGAGAATGTTCCAGCAGGGGGAACAGGAAGTGCAGAACGAGCCTGAAAAGGCCAGTGTGGCTGCTGTGGAGTAGAGCAAGTAGGGGCTGAGGTACAGGCAGTGAGATCCGAGAGGGGGGCCGTATCATGGGGAGGACAGCTTAACTTCACGGTGGTGAACGGGCCACGGAGGTAGAAGCAGGAGACCAGGCGGGAGCCTAGTGATGGAGGCTTGGACCAAAGTGCTACTAGTGAGGGCCGTCTAACGTAGTCCTGAGCTCGACTGCACACGCGCGCATGTGCCTGTGCTTATTCTCACCCCCCCCCAGCACTAACACATGATTTCAGGACGCTCTCTTGCACAATCATTATCCAACACACACAGGCACACGGGCTATTTAGAGCCCACACGTGAAGGGCGGGTCATGGTCGGACTCGATTCAAACCAAGACAGAGACGGCACCATTATTAACTTTCACTTCCTGAGTACAGACTGAAATTTAACAAAAGCTGGCTCATGAGTTTTCAGACCTCGATGCTGTAAGTTCATCTCTCAAACATTTAATAAGTGCCTGCTTCATGGAAATATACCCCCTGGGACATAATACTCTAAACTTACACTTAGGATTCTTTTTTCTTTAATACATTTTCAAACAAGCTCAATGCACAATGGAACTCCCATTTTCTTCTCTTCCCATTTTCCTCACCCATATTCTGTCTAGTACGTGTGATTTCAGTATCACACAAAAATTCAAGTTCACTGAAGGGAAAAACCAGAAATTACAGAAGCAGTGGGTGAGCAAAAGGAGAATGAGAATCACTTGTAATTCCTCCCCTGGAAAAAGTGACATTAACGTTCTGGGGTATATATCCTCTCCAGACATCCTTCCCTGCACATAAATAAAATGAGCTCGGCAACACTCCGACACTACATAGCGAACATTTTCCCATGTCAATGAATACTTCCATATCGGCACCAATGTAACTAACTGCAACCTAGAATTTCAGCGTTTGGATGGGCCATGCTTTATCTACCCTCCTACTGTGGACATGTAGGTTGTTTCTGACTTTATTATATGTAATAGTGCTAGAGTGACCCTCCTTGTCCATGCATCTATGCATCATTCCTTAATACTATTTCTATTTTTGTTTCATTTTGTTGGAATCTGTGCATATTTAGAGGTACCTTGAATCTTTTCTGGAAGAAGACTGAGAAGAAATTGATGGATAACTAATATGGAGAGGCCAGGCCTATGGTCTCCGAGCAACGGCTCTACAGAATTTCTGAGGAAGAGTACAGAGATATCTGAGAAGGAAGCCAAGCCCAGCAACGGCCCCTGGTGTGGTCTGCCCTCGTTGAACCACTCTTGTCCTGAAAGAAGGTGGCCAGCCGTGCCCAACAAGCTGTGGGACTCACCCAAGTTGGGGCTTGAAGAAGTTAGCCTCTAAAAACTTTAATGTCCTGTCAGCTCTGACATACACTTGTTCTCTGATTCCTAAGATTCTGAGACCCTCACTCACAGTGTGGGGGCAATGTGGGGCCAACGGGAGTGAGGAGGGGGCAGGCATGATCCGGGCGTTCATTCCCTTCCTCCAAAAACATTTGCTGTGTGCCTCCTGTTAGATGCTAGAAATAAGTTAAAGCACAGTCTTTACACTACAAAGCTCACAATCTGGCTATAGAGTGGGGCTTCACACCTTCAGCGTGCAGATGAAGTACCCCCCCACACATGTTAAAAGGTAGGTTCTGATCCAGGAGGTGCAGCCAGGGGCCTGAGAACTTGCATTTCCACCAACCTCCTAAGTAACGCTGGACCTGCTGGCCCGTGGACCACTAGACAGCTCTACAGCTCTTCTGCCTACGTGAGTCACTGGCCACGCGTGGCTGTTGAGCGAGCACTTGAAATTCGGCCCGTCCAAACTGAGAAGTGTTGTAAGTGTAAAATATACACCAGGTTTCAAAAACTTCATACAGAAGAAATGTGAAACATCCTATTAACAATTTTGGTGTTGACTGCATGTTGAAATGAAAATATTTTGGATAGATCATGTTAAATAAAAATACTTTTAAAATAATTTCACCTGTTTTCTTTTATGTTTTTAAGCAGCTACTAGAAAATTTAAAATGACACATGTGGTTCATATCATATTTTTATTGGAGAGGCTCTACTGCGACAAGACGGTTCTCAAAATGTAGTCTGAAGTCTGCAGATGCCGGAACCATCTTTGGGGTGGGGGTGGTGTTAGTTAAAAATGCAGTTTCCTGGGCCCCGTTTGGAAGTTCGTGAGGTTTTGCTGTGGTGTTAGAAATAGACGAGTAATTTCTGGAATGACAGGGAACAGTGAGGCCGTATGAACAGGATCCTGAAGGCTCTGAAGGAGGAGATCAGGGAAGCCTTCCTGTAGGAGGTGAAGCCAGCTCTGTTCTGGCAAAGTGACAGTCACAGTCCCTGGGCCTTCCCTGCCAAAGAGCGGTCTGAATTGCCTCAATGGGCTCACGGGTCTCCTGGAAGGCGGGGACCATCTGATAGCCCCGCAGATGTGAATTTCCCCTCAAAAGGCCTGCTGAAGGATGCTTTGCAGCTGGCCTCTCTCCCACCTCCTCCTTCTCTAACACATTTTCTTCTTCCCCCACTCTGGCTCAGTCTGGGCCCTCCAGAGGCCAAGACAAACCCATCTGCTCAGAGTATTGGGTCAGCGGGTCCTCGCCAGAGCCAGGAGTACCCAGCCGGCCGGCCCCGCTCCTCCCCAGCCTCAGGAGCTGAGTCCAGCCACACTTGTCCCCTAATCCCACCAGCAGGGCCGAGCCCACAGAGCCTCAGCATTTGCCCTCCGTGTGTGTCATCCCCAAGGCCCAGTGGTCAGGCGAAAAGGAAGCACCACTAACCAGTTGCTGGTGACATTTTCTCTGCCCATGGGTCACTTTTCAAAGAAAGCAGATCCCCTGGTTCAGACCCCAGAGCAAACCAAGCAAAGGCGGCCCAGCTGAGTTTACTCAGTATCCAGGGCTCGCAAAGCTGCACGGTTCGGCATCTCCGTGCAGGCACAGTATGGCAGAGAGGCAGGCGATGCAGTAAACATCTGGGCCGTGTGTGATATACAACCCGAATGTCACTCTCACCCACCCCCACCCACCCCCGGAAGCCAGGCAAAGTGGGTCGGTAGCCTGGTCAGCGCCCAGGTTGCAGGGCTGGCTTTGACAGAGAAAACACTCACATGGAAGGCGGAGGGGGCTGACTCGTGGAGGGGCCTGTCCGGGCCTGGGTGCGTGGGCAGGGAAGCAGGAAGGCCCCACCCAGCCCGGAGTTCTGCTGCGGCCACCTTTTAGGGCAGGAAGTAGATTCTCCTGTCACTCCAGCAAGGGCCTGACTCAGCTGGAAGCAAAGCAGGGCCCACTGCCAGGGTCCTTCTTAGAGAGAGAGGTGTCTGGCTAATGGAGCCCTCTGCAGCCACATCAGAACTTCGAAGTGTGTGGAGGATGCTGGGCTGTTTATCTAAGGGGTGGATAGTGTGAGAGATACAGAGCAGCTCAACTCCAAGAGCGGGCCCAGCCAGACAAGCTGACTCGGCAGCTCTTCTTGGGCAGGGCTGAGCAGCAATAAACACTGCTGGAGAGAGAAGGGTGGGCCCGAGCCCAGCTGGGGCACACGTGTAACCCAAGAGACCGACTCCTCACCCTTCCGAAAGGGTGGAGTTCCCAGCCACTCCCGCTTTGGGGCTCCAACCCTCAAGCCTTAATCCTTGTCACCATTTCCAGTTCGGGAACAAAGAGAACACTACTACAAGAGGTGGTGGGTTCCCCTAACCTGGCAATTCCCCTCAAAAAGAGTCACAGCTACCCAGCATCGCCGGGGCCATAAGGGATCCCGGGAAACCTTAGAACTGGTTTGTCCCTTCTACTGTCCGAGGGCTTGCCAGTCCCTGGGTTAGATGCTGGGGGCACAGCAGCGGGATCACAGAGACAGAGAGGGACAATAAATAGCAGTATGTGTGGCTTTTCTTAAATTTCCCACCCCCTGTGGCCTGAAATGTACTTCCCCCTCACCCTCCTTTGCTGATGGCCTTGTCAAGAGGCATCTGCTCTGGGAACCCTTCCTTGACATCCCAGACGAAGGTCACCACCACCTGTCTTTGAATTCGAACAGCATTCCTGTGTTCCCAGTTAGAGTACTTCACACAGACTTTTGTGATGTTTTTGGTACAAGTTCATCTCATTGCCCAGGAGGAAGCACACTTTTGCTTGAACGGTTTTGGTGCCCTTGTAGAAAATCAGTTCACCGTAAATGTAGAGGTTTTTTCCTGGATTCTCAATTCAATTCCTTTGATCTATACATCTCTCCTTCTTACTGCCCACACCCTCTTGATTACTGTAGCTCTGCATTAAGTTTTCTTTTTTTTAACTTTTTTTAATGTTTATTTATTTTTTAAGAGAGAGCATGAGTGGGGGAGGGAGACACAGAATCCTAATCAGGCTCCAGGCTCTGAGCTGTCGGCACTTAGCCCGATGCAGGGCTCGAACTCAGAGACCATGAGATCATGACCTGAGTTGAAGTTCGATGCTTAACCAACTGAGCCACCCAGGTGCCCCTCTCTTTTTTTTAAGTTTTTTTTTTTTTTTATTTTGAGAGAGAGCATGCACACACGAGTGGGGGAGGAACAGAGAGAGGAAGAGAGCGAATTCCAAGCAGGCTCTGCACTGTCAACGTAGAGCCTGATGCAGGGCTCAAACTCACGAACCGTGAGATCATGACCTGAGCCAAAGTCAAGAGTCAGACGCTTAACTGACTGAGCCACCCAGACGCCCTAAGTTTTCTTTTTAATGGACTTCATTCTTTAGAACAGTTTTAGGTTTCCAGCAAAACCGAACAGCAAGTACGTACAGTTCTCACATACCCCTTGATCCCACACACTCCTGGTCTCCCTCACCGTCAAAATCCCAGCCCAGAGTGGTCTGTTTGTTACAAGTGATAAAATTACATCGATCCATTACTCTCACCCCAAGTCCACAGTGTACAGTGGGGTTCACTCCATGGGTCTGGAAACATGTATAACACAAGTATCCATTACGATCTATCACACAGAATATTCTCACTGCCCTAAAAATCTTCTGTGTTCTACCTATTCACCTTCCTCCCCCTAACCTCTGGAAATCACTCATCTTTTTACTGTCTCTGTAGTTCCACTTTTTCTAGAAGGTCATATAGTTGGGATCATATAGTACACAGCCTTTTCAGGTTGGCTTCTTTTACTTCTTTGACATGCATGTAAGGTCCCTCCATGTCTTTTCACGCCTTGATAATTTGTTTTGGTTTTTAGTACTGAATAATATTCCATTGTCTGGATTACTACAGTTTATTTATCTCTTCACCTACAGAAGGACTGGGATGTGATAGGAATACATGGGCAGAATCTGCAGACGGATTTGTGGAGTGCTGCCATCTTAGCAATATTAAGTCTTCTAGTCCATGGACATGGGATGTCTCTCCATGTATGCAATAACATTTTTGTCTTAAAGTCCATTTTGTCTGATATCAGTATAGCCATTACAGCTCTTTTGTTTTCTAGTATAACATTTTAATCCCTTTAATGATTTTTTCACTATATTTTTTAGTTATTTCTTTATAGTTCCCTAGGGCTTATGGTATACATCTTGCCTTATCAGAATCTACTTTAGGTTTGTAACTTAATTCCAGTCAGATGAAGAAACATTAATCCTACATAACTATATTCTCTTTCTTTTTTTGTACTATTATTATTACACATATTACAAATCCAATAATTGTTATGATTACTATAGTAGCCCTAGACTGGGAGCTGGGATCAGAGAGAGCCTTGTGTTGAGCGCTGCATAGAGCATTAGTAGAGCCTCTGTTAGTGCTGAGATTGGGGGGCGGGGGGGAGCAGTTGTGGGTCAAATGCCACAGACACTTGCCATTCTTACTGAAATTTAGATTTTGTTAAATAAATGTTTCTCCATTTGCCATTTTTCTTTTTTAATTTTTTTAATGTTTTATTTTATTTTTGAGAGAGAGAGAGAGGAGCACAGTAGGGGAGGGGCAGAGAGAGAGAGGGAGACACAGCAGACTCCAGGCTCCAAGCTGTCAGCACAGAGCCCGATATGGGGCTTGAACCCATGAACTGTGAGATCATGACCTGAGCCAAAGTCGGATGCCCAACAGACTGAGCCACCCAGGCGCCCCTCCATTTGCCATTTCAATTGTCCGTTTAGAACAATTTCCAGAGAGTTAGGTGAAAAAAAAAATGATTGTCACCATTTTTGGTTGTTTCACTGGGGAGAGAGCCCATCATACATCCTGGAAGTAAACTCCTTTCATGTTTTCTTTCTGTTCCCCCCACCCCAAAGTACAAGGCCCAGTGCTGGCTACCCTTCTGGGGCAGGGATCATCACACTAGTGTCTAGTGATTTTCAAAATGTGGCACAACTCTGAACTTTCACATGAAGATATAAAAACCGTAGATTTGAGACTGGATGGGACCTCTAAAACAATTACTAGCAAATCCTTTTTGGGAGAGGTTCAGCAGGGTTCTCTGTTCAAATGAAATCTAATATCAAATTTTGATACATAATTCTTAGGGTGCAGAGAGTCTATCATTCCAGAAAAACTTGTTGAAAAGACTATCTTTCCACCCATTGAATTATATTGACTCCTTTGTCAAAAACCGATTAACTATATATGTGTGGGTTTACTACTTCTGGATTCTCTTTTCTGTTCCATTGACAGATTTATATACCCTGACACCAACACTGTGCTTTCTTGATCGATATAGCTTTTTAGCTAAGTCTTGACATCCAACTTTTTCTTCTTTTTCAAAATCGTTTTGGCCATTCTAGATTCTCTGCATTTTCAAACACATTTTAGAATTGGTTAACTACTACAAAATAAAATAAGTAAATCCCTTCTGAAATTTTTAAAATTAGAATTGCATGGACTCTATAGATCAACTTTGGGAGAACAGCTATTTAACATTGAGACTTCTAATCTATGAACATGGTAAATCTTTCCATTTATTTAGATCTTTCCTTTCATTCAGCAATGTATTATAGTTTTCAGTTCCGAGGCCTTACACGTCTTTCATTGAATTCATTTATAAGTTTTAAAATTTCCTTAGTGATTTCTTTAAAAAAATTTTTTTAATGTTTACTTACAGGTGAGGGAAAGAGAGAGGGGGGTCACAGAATCCGAAGCAGCCTCCAGGCTCTGAGCTGACAGCAGAGAGCTTGGCATGGGGCTTGAACTCATGAACTGTAAGACCATGACTGGAGCAGAAGTAGGACACTTAACAGACTGAGCCACCCACATGCCCCTTCCTTTATGATTTCTTGTGTGGACTTAGAGACCCAAGAAACTCAACCAACTTAAAACACAAGAAACAAAAGAAACTATACCAATTCACATCATAAGCAGATGACTCAAAATCAGTAATAAAGAGAGAAATCTTAAAAAAAACAGTCATAGGAAAAATATACATTACACCAGAGGAACAAAGATAATGATGGCAGCAGATTTCTTGTGGGCAAAAACACAAACAGGAAGACACGGGAAAGTCTCGTGACATCTGCGGGGCTCTGAAGAGCCTCTACCTTGACTACAACCATAATTCTGCTCCGTGTTCGGGAAGCTCAGTTGTGAACGAGGCCCAGCAGGTCTTCCTCATCCACTTTATGCAGATCTTTTCATCTGTAAGTTGGTGACCAAATAAGTGATCATCCAAATTGGGAAATTTTCAGACCAAAAGAGAATGCTAGAAATAATTATGTCAGGATAACAGGTGTAAAACAGGACTTCCAGGACCATACTGGTTAATGGGGTCATGTGATTACCCTACCTATGAGTTCCCAGCACCCAGCATAGGTCCTGATAGAAAGCAGGTGCTCAGTAAATGCTTAGTAGAAAAATAATATTTATTGAGAACTCTGTATTAGGCACTATGCTAAGAATTTTCACATGGCTTATCTCATTTAATTCGCATATCAACTCTTTAATGTAAGTGTTATTATTTCCCAGAGGAAGACACCAACACACAGAGAGATTAAATAACTTGCCCAAACTAGCAAGTATGGAACTGGGATTCAAACCCAGGTATTCTGGCTTCAAACCCAGTCTCTTGACTACCACATCTGAATGAATAAATTCAGTGAAAGAAAAAAAGAATTCAGAAATTCCACCATAAGAGTTACATTCTTATTAAAGTTCATCAAGGTGTAAGAACGGGACATTACTAGAAGGTCTATTATAGTAATTTACCACATCATCAAAGAAAGAACAAAAAATAATGGTCATTCTGATATAGGTAGATGAAGTATTTGATAACATTCAACATTCGTTTATGATTTGTTTTTTAGCAAGCAAGAAATAGGAGTTAACTTTCTTAATCTGAAAATGTTTATCTACCCTAGGGAAGAATAATCTCTATGATGATCCTTGCCAAAGCAATAACACAAGAGAAAGAAATGAGAGACTCAGAAGGAAAAAATAAAACCATTAGTATTAACAACCAATATGATGATATATACAAAATCAAAGAGAATCTTCAAGAGATCCACACCTTTGAACTTTGAAAGGTTCTAACACCCTTATTAAAATGAAATTAGGGTCGCCTGGGTGGCTCAGTCGGTTGGGCGGCCGACTTCAGCTCAGGTCATGATCTCACGGTCTGTGAGTTCGAGCCCCGCGTCGGGCTCTGTGCTGATGGCTCAGAGCCTGGAGCCTGCTTCCGATTCTGTGTCTCCCTCTCTCTCTGCCCTTCCGCTGTTCACGCTGTGCCTCTATGTCTCTCAAAAATAAATAAACATTAAAAAAAATAAATAAATAAAATGAAATTAATCCCAGAAGGTAGAAAAAACTAAGCCTTAAAGGAGAAAAAAGGAGGAAAGAACTCTGGAGAAGGATGGTGGCAAGGGTTGCACACCAGTGTGGTTGTACTTAATGCCAGTAAACTGTACACTTAAAAAGGTTAAAAGGTTGGGGCGCCTGGGTAGCTCAGTCAGTTAAGCATCCGACTCTGGGTTTCGGCTCAGGTCATGACCTCACGGTTCGTGGTTTGAGCCCTGAGCTGGGATCCTCTGAATCCCTCTCTCTCTCTCTGCCCATCCCCTACTCTCTAGCTTCAAATAAATAAATAAACCTATTTTAAAAATGTTTCGAAAGGAAGTTGAAATGGTAAATTTCATGTTATGTATATTTTTACCACCATTTTAAAAATGGTAAGTTTTATATTATGGATTTCTGTCCATAATAAAAAGAGCGAGAGAACAAGATCTCATGGCTTTATGGCATGGAAAACCAGCAGAGCACGGACGTGGACGAGAGAGGAATCACTGAAATTCTCTCCTTGTCATCCCAGGCGCAGCCATGCAAAGAGCACTGAGCAGAGCACTTGAATCTAGAGTCTGGGCTCCAAACCGCACCCGCTGACCGAGTGACCCTTTGCAAGGCACTTAGCCTCGTCTATGCAATGGTGGAAGATGATGTCACTCGGGAGGCAGATATGAGAGCCCAGACAAGATGCTGGGCAGGCGTGTTCTATAAACAGAAAGGGGCATCGCCGCGTGGCAGTTGCTCAGAATGTTCCCAGGATGAGGTCAGGTTGAGGGTGGGTAGACAGGAGGGATCAAAACCACTCTTATCAAAACCACTACAGCCTTTAGGGAACAGACACCTCACATATCCCTGAAGCAGCCGCCAGGGAGAGACAGGGTGCAGAGAGGAGTCATGCATCCCGGTAAGGAGCCACCTGGCACTGGAGCATTTGGTTGTTGAGGATGGGCCCAGGCCATGCTGAAGCCAGGACACAGGACACTGGAGCACACCCCAACTTTGCGAGTGGGCCCGACCCTGCTTCCAAAGTCCTTAACAAGTCAAAGAAATCTTCCTTGACCATTTTTTTGGGAAAATATGCAAACCTTTGCTATCTCAAAATATGCAAACCTTTGCTATCTCAAATAAGTCAAGCCATTACCTTATAACATCCCATGCAGTTCATGTGTACTTCAGAAAGAGTATAAGTCAAGGTCCCTGATCTGTTTGCATGCTGGGAGAGCCACATGGATACAGGAAATTTACTCGGTAGCGTTAGATGAGTGTCATGCTGCTGAGGTGTATAAAGCCACAAAATGGGAGTTCGGTGCAGGATGAGATCAGCTGGGTGAGCAAAGCAAACTTCTCAGAGGAGGACCCGGTATAGCCAGGCCTTGCAGAAAGGAAAGAGAGAAAGGCCTTCAAAAGGCAGGAATGACAAAAACAAAGGGTTGGCATTGGGAGGGTCAGGACTGCCAGATGAAGCAGTCAGACCGGAGTGAACTGTCTTGTTTATGAATCCCAGGAAACGCTGCCACGAAATCTCAGAGAGAGTGGTGGGATCCAGGGCGGAGGCCCCTGATCATTTATTCCAGTGATCTGGGGATGACCACACAGCTGGCACCGGAGCAGGATAAGAGCAGATGCCTGGCGTGCTACTGCACGGGGCAGTTAGGGAACCCTCTAGTGCCACAGGACACGGGACGTGATGGAGACACAGTGTCGTTTCCAGAGCTCGAGGATGGCACCACATGTAGCGGGAGACTCTGGGGTGGGAACGGCAAGTGAGATGCCCCAGGTGCCTGCTGCAGAAATAATACTTACTAAACTGCCGTCTACAGCGGCTGGGTCTGGTAACTTCTTGGCTTTGCTGTGAGCTGAGATGAAAAACCCAGGACAAAAGAGGAAGCTGGGGGGCCCACCAGGGTCCTTTGCTCTCTCCAGCCAGCTTCCCACAGATGCTAAAGACATTCTGAACATGTATTTAAAGCCCACCAGTCTGAAGGGAACAGCAAATCATCAGCCTCTGCAGGGAGCCCACGAATGTCACCGTGGCCTTGCCTATTCCAAGGGAGCCTCCCGAGAAGGTGCCGGCATCCTGTATACAAAGGCTGTTGGAGCACATTCTCAAGAAAAGTTTCCTTGACTCCAAATCGGACTCTGCAAACCCTGCGCTGGGGGCACTCCTGCCCTCCCAGAGCTGAGATCTCAAGACTAAAGAGCACCAGGGTTGACAAGTGCCCTGGCCTCCACGCCCACCACGACCAACCACACAGTGCAAGTGACTGTGTGCTCAAAAAAGTCCAGTGAATCAATCCTCCCCGCCTGCCTCTCCAGGCTGTTGTGAGAGTCAAAAAGAATTCAAACATTGAGCAGTTACTATGTGCCACCCACAGGGTAGGTATGATTAGCCCTGTGTTTTATAGATGGGGAGACAGGTGCACAGACAAGTTAGGTAACTTGCTCAACAACACACAGCAAGGCAGGGACTGAACCAAGAGTGAGGCCCAGGTCACGGGGCTTCCCAAAGCTATGCATTTCCCCCTTGGAGGCTGGACAGCACAGAAAGGGTCGCCCGAGTGTGTACACAAGGCCCTTGCCCACACAGGATCCATACCACCACTCCTATGATTTATTGATTGTTTCTCTTTGGGTGTTAGTTTCCTATCACTGCCATAACAAATTACCACAATTTAGTGGCTTAAAACAACACACATTTGGGGCAGCTGAGTGGCTCAGTCAGTTAAGTGTCCAACTCCTGATTTCGGCTCAGGTCCTGATTTCACAGTTCGTGGGAATGAGCCCCACATAAGGCTCGGTGCTGACAGTACAGAGCCTGGTTGGCGCTCTCTCTCTCTCCCTTCTCTGCTGCTCCCCTGCTCGTGCTCTCTTTGTCTCTCTCAAAATAAATAAATAAACAACAACAATAAAACAACACAAATTTATTTTTTTAGTGTCCTGGAGGTCAGAAGGTCTGAAATGGGTCTTTAGGGACTAAAAACAAAGTGTCGACGGCACGGTTTCCTTCCTAAAGTCCCAGGGGAGAATTCATTTCCTTGCCTTTTGTACCTTCTAGAGGCCACCTATATTTATCAGCTGGTGGCCCCTTCCTTTGTCTTCAAAGCACATCACTCCGAATTCTGCTTCTGTTGTCACAGCTCCTTCCTGGACTCTCCCGTCTCCCTCTTACAAGGACCCCTGTGATTACACTGGGCTCTCCTAGATGATCTAGAATATTCTCCCTTCCTGAAGATCCTTATTCATATCTGCAAAGTCCCTTTCACCATTTAAGGTAATGTCCACAGGTTCTGGGGGTTCGGAGGTGGCTATTTTGGGGGGCCATTATTCAGCCTATCAGAAGTCTGACCCAAAGCAAGAATAGCTATAAAAACATAAGCGTATGATGTGTGCGTATGTGTGTACTCTAATGTATTAGCTCAGGGCTGCTGTGACAAAGTACCGCACACTGAGTGGCTTAGACAACAAAAATGTCCTGTCTCAGTTGTGGAGGCTGGAAGTCTGAGATCAAGGTGTCAGCAGGGTCGGCTCCGATTGAAGGCTGTGTCCGTGCCTCTCTCCTAGTTTCTGAAGGCGACTTTCTGGCAATGTTTGGTGTTGCTGGGTTTGCAGAAGTATCAGCTCAATCTCCGCCTTCATCTTGACACGGTATCCTCTTTGCGTGCATGTCTAAGTCCAGATTTCTCTTTTTTACAAGGACACCAGTCATTGGATTAGGGGCCCACCCCACCGCAGTATGACCTCATCTTAACTAATTACATTTGCAACAACCCTATTTTCAAAAGAGGCCACATTTGAGGGAGGCACTGGGGGTTAGGACGACAACATTTGCATTTGGGGGGCACGTAAGACTTCAACCCCCAACACCAACACACACCGAAACAATATATAATCATTGAAAGATAGAAGCATTTGCCCACACACCACCCAGAGTCTTCCTGAATTCACAGTGGGCCCTATGTGACATTTTGGAAAATGTGAATACTAGTAACCAATGGTGCAGAGCCGGTCAGATCTGGATTCAAATCGATTTCCTCATCGACTTCCCCTGTAAAACGAGGGCAGTAACAGAACCTGCCTGCTGTGATGGGCAAGAGGAGACAACGTGCGTAAAGTGCTTAGCACAGACTCTGGCACAGACTCCAAATGCATTATCATTACTGTTTTCATCATCCCTCTTGTCATGACACCAGCCTGGCTCCCTAGTGCCAGCAGCAAGCTCGCTCCAGCCCTGAGGTCAGGGAGGTAGCAGGGAGAGCATGGGGACAAACGGGCCTGGCTGTGAGCATCTAGGGGCCCCAGGGGAGCTGTCCAGCTGGTGTGCGTGGGCCGGGCTTGGGGAGGAGGCCTCCAGCTTTTCCAGCAGCTCATCAGGTGCGTGGGCGCTGCCTAGGACATGTTTGACATTAATGTGGCGGGGTCTGGGCTGACGGCCCAACACCCGCGGCAGGATGCACACAGAGCAAAGAAAGCAAAGACGTTTGGGACGGCGCTATCCCGGGGAAACCTCCTCAAGTCTAGAAGGTGTCCAAACTGATGGCTACATCTGTCTCCCTCTGAAACTACCCTGGGGGCTCATCCCACACACCCCCACTCAATGCTGACCCACAGCCTTGAGAGAAAAAGCATTAGATGGGAGTCAAGAGAGGAGGGTTCCAGTTCCAGCCTGCCGAGCATTGTGAGTGACTATGGAAGTGAAGTAGAAATACCTGTCCTGTTCCCATTGGTGTTTGCGAAGATCTCAACAGAAGACACATGAGAGAGCGCTGCCAAATGCCAAACACAATTATTCCTACTTAACTTCTCTGAGTCTCAGTCTGCCTATCTACGAAATGGGGCCAAGCCTATTTTTCTCCTCATCAGCTGAAGCAAAGCTGAGCAGGGAAAATATACCTGCAAAGGGCTTTAACAGGTGCAGAGGAAACCATCAGAAGCAGTCACCTCTCTCAGTACTGTTTTACTGTTACTAATACTCTAGCTAGTGATGGAATGTTTGAGCTCTGAAGTCAGAATTCCAAATTATTTCTTCTTAACTAGGTGACCTTGGCCAACCCTTCTGGGACCCACCCCACCCTCTGGGGGTGAGTAAAAACAGGCGCCCATGGTGGTGTGTTGATTCAATATGATAACAGGTGAGCATGGTGCTTGGCTTACTATAGGTATCTGATAAATGGGGTCACTTTTTTCCAGGTGAAGAGACTCCAGTGCTACCTTTTCTCTTTTTTTTTAATATACTTTTTAAAAATTTATTTATTTATTTTCTGAGAGAGAGAGAGAAAGAGAGAGAGAGAGAGAGAGAACACGCGCAAGTATGAGCAGGAGCACGGGAGAACAGGGAGAGGGAGAGAGAGAGAATCCCAAGCAAGCTCTGTGCTGTCAGCGCAGAGCCCAACTCGGGGCTCACGAACCCATGAGATCATAACCTGAGCCAAAACCAAGAGTCAGAGGTTTAGCTGACTGGGGCACCCAGGCGCCCCTACCGTCCTATCTCTTACAGTCCTTTCTGCTTCTGGGAAGTTGCTCAGAGCTATCAACCAGGCTACTGCACCCTGACAATGGCTTAAAGGACTTCAGTGTCTTTCACTTATAATGTCACAGCCTTCACTTCTTAAAGCTCTTGTGCTTTGTCCCAACGTGAGATCGCTCATGCTCCCCTTGACCAAGAGGAAAGAGCATGATGGTAGGGCAGCTGACCACCTGGAAAACTGGTGGCTGACCAGGGCTGGTTCAGAGGGCAGGATGCAGTCAACTATGAGCCTGGCTTCAGGTAGGGGGGGTGGAGCTGCCCCTGGGATGGAGCCTGAGGCGTGGTATCCTACCTTGGAACCTGAGCTTACCCCACCCCTCCCAACATCCCAGTGTGTCAGTCCCCCTCTGCTTGTCACTCACTTTACTTGTGTCCCCAGGAAAGTGTGGGGCTGGAGGGGCAGGGTGCTAGGGTCAGGACAGGGAGCATGGGCAGTGTGAGGGGCAAGGCTGGAGAGGGTCATCTAAGACCAAGAGGAAGAGCTTGGAGTTCCTCCTCCAGGCAACAAGGAGCCCTGTTAGATGCTGAGCAGAAGCAACCCTGTGGAAGTGGGAATCTAGAAAGATAAATCTGGCCAGTACATGGGATGGAGCTGTGGTAAAAGAGACATCTGTGTGTGGGACAGACTGCCAAAAAAATCCGCCTCCCCACAGAGGATGAGGCCAGCCTAAGATGAGCCTGCCCACACCAGTGTGTGTGTGTGTGTGTGTGTGTGTTTTCCAGCAGGGTCCTGGCTGAGTTTACCCTGTTCCCTCTGGGGGATAAATAGGTGGGGTCTCTATTTACCCCTCGGCCTCACCAGAGACCCTCCCAAGATTTCTAACCCCATCGTGCACCCTCAAGCTGTCTGACACTCCCCTCTCCCACATCTACCTCCAAGGACCATCAACAAAGAGTGAGAGGTGAAGAGGGAGGCAAAATAAAGGACTTCCACCTTCTGAGCAACCTTTTTCTGGTTGAACTATACACTCAATTCTTTTCATCCTGATCATCCCTCCAAATGGCCCAGAACTGTGGTCCCCGAAGCATCCTAGCCACCAGGGGATAAATTCTGGCTAAAGTTTGGAAGAAGACATGTTCTTGTCAGAGATGAGACCAAGGCAGATCTTTGGTCGTCCCAGATCCCGGCTGCTGTCCAAGGCAGCGAGAGTCCAGAGCTAGTGCCCAACACACTCCTTGCAAGGCTCTCTCTTGGACAGAAGCCAAGTAGGATGCTTCTAATCAAAAATCCAATGTCCTTCCCTTCCTCTATCCCCTTCTCTGAATTAGAACACAAATGGGTCAGGGTACTTCCAGGTCTACCTTCACCTATCTCCACCCCTAAAAAGTCTCGTGCAAATGGAAAAAACAAAAGAATAGGCTAAAGAAGAAGGCTGGGGTCACTGGGCAGAGTCCAACTCTTTCCTGTGGACTTGTCCTGGTCAACATGGAACCTGGCTTCCTAAGAGCTTGCCTCTTCTGTTCTTGGGAGTGTTGTTGGTCAGCACCAATATTGGATGGGCCATCCTGAAACTCAGGAAGGGTGCTGAAAGCTTCTTCAAAGATGCCGTAAGCCACAGCAAGACCATGGGCTGCCAGGTGGACCCAGCAAAAGCCAGGCAGGCCCAGGGAGTTCTGGCCAGGTGACTCGGTATACCTAGCAACTCGGTTAGGTCACCTGTCCATAGCCCCCCAACTTCCTCCTCTGTTAGAAACTTCACAGCTTAAGAGACCAAAACACATGAAATCTCCTTGAGGGTTCCAGTAAAGACAATGCTCAGTTGCACCATCTCCAACGCTGCTATCATCTGCTCCCTTCCCATGGTTTTATCTCTGGCCTCATGCCATTTGTTGGCTCTCTGCCTTCCAGGAACACACACAGATTCATAACCTCTGCTCCAACTGACCTCTCGAATTATATGCCCTGCTATCACTGTACATCCCCACACACTGCACACACTGCATGGCCTGCCTACAATCTTCCCTGGACAGATGATGCCATTCCACATTCGTGCTGATCTGTGCCTTTGCACAGGGTGCCCCACCTCATGTGATCTCTTGCTGTCAACATCTCTGAGGCCTTTGCACAGGCTTATCCTTCATTTACTCCCTCCTCTAGATTGCTTCTTAGTTTGGTCATACTTCTAGAACTGTACTTACCACTATATTGTGATTATTTGTTGATATACTGGTCTCCTTTCAAAAGCTGTTATGCTTCTTATAAACATCTGTTCCTTGATATGCTCACTTTCCATCATAGTATCTGACTAATAGCTGGGCACACAACTAGACTACAGCCTCCCTTGCAGAGAGGTATAGTCATGTGGCTGAATTCTGACCAGTGGAATATGAGCAGGGATGATGAGCAGGGATGATGTGTCCCCTCCAGACAACACATAAAATATCCCTACAATTCTCCACATTCTCTCTTCCCTCCTCTGCTGATTGGATACAGAGATCCATGGCGTGGTGGAGTCCCCAGATGCAAGAGTCTGGGTCCCTGAATGACTACCTGGAGCACAGACATCTGGGAACCTGTTTGGGTCTATGACAAGAGAAGGAAAAAAACCCTCTATTTTAACAAGTCACTGAGAGCTTGTTACATAGCATTAGCCTGTCCTAATTACTACAAAGGAGCTCAGTCAAGGTTCCGTGAACCAAACTGAAAGAGGGAAGACTTAATACAGTACAGACTGGCTCCCCCCATCCTCCGCCACCCATCCAATCAATCAAGCATCACATCCCCTATATGAATGAACTATTCCCAAAGCCAAGCCATCACCCCCTCTGCCCCCTACCTTATCCACCAAATCACACACACAGTATTTAGAATGCCAAGCACTAAGCAAGGGTGGCCTAACAAGGGTGGGGATTGAGGACTTGCCAGATGGCCTATAAAAGTCACCACAGGTGAATGAGCCCCAACTTGAGATCCTAGTTCCACAAGTTTGTAGAAGGCACACAGAGACACAAAGTTGAATTGTAGGGAGGGGCCTCCTCCTCCCCACACAGGCATCTACACCCCTGATGCATGACCTTTAAGCTCACAAGAACATTTCCAGGTGACAGGAACACACCATCTCTGAGGCAGCCCACACCACCCTTAGCAGCTTCTGGGAAGTGCTGGAACAGTGTTCCTCATACGGAGCCCCAGTGCCCCAGGCCTAATTCCACGTGGTCACAAAGGCTGAGACCAAATGGGACAAAGATCACATTTGGACAGAAAGGAAGAAAAAGAAAGAGAAGGACTTCAAAAGTATCCTTCCGGGGGTGCCTGGGTGGCTCAGTCCATTAAGTGGCCAACTTCAGCTCAGGTCATGATCTCACGGTCTGTGAGTTGGAGTCCCGCATCGGGCTCTGTGCTGATGGCTCAGAGCCTGGAGCCTGCTTCGGATTCTGTGTCTCCCTCTCTCTCCGCCCTTCCCTTGCTCACTCTCTGTCTCTATGTCTCTCAAAAATAAAATAAAAATGTTAAAAAAAAAAAAAGTACCCTTCCAACACTCTGTGCCCTCACGACTCAAGGTGCGATCTGGAGACTAACCCTACCTTCACCTGAGAGCTTGGTGCAAATGCAAAGTCTCAAGCCCCAGGCAGACCTACGGAATCAGAATCTGTGCTGTAACATCTAAGGCGTTTGTGTGCACATTAAAACTGGAAAGCCCTCGCCGTTCTTTGTTATAAGGATTCCAGCCCATCTTTAGCAGTGTTCCCACAGCAAGCCCAGCCGATATGCAAACACAGACACACAGGAGAAGGAATGGGAGCTAAACTGTAGAGCTGGCCTTTAGAAGGGGGATGCAGGCCTGGCACCCCATTCCCAAAACTCAGCACCAGCTCACCATGCACTCGTGCATTTATTCAACAATTTCCTGAACACCTGCCATGTGTCAGGCACTGTCCTGGGCCCAAGGAAAACAAGCTAACGAGCTGGCAAGGTCCTGCTCTCCCAGAGCTCACACTCTAGTGGGGAAGAGATAGTAAATGAGTAGACAAAGAGTCAAACAAGTAATGACAGATTGTGGTAAGTGTCCTGAAGACAACAGAATGTGACAATGTGAAAGCACTGGCAGGCTCTCTGAGGAAGTGGTCAAGGAAGGCCTTTCTGGAGGTGTCATGTGAGTTGAGGCCAGAGTGCCCAGGAGTCAGCTGCTTGAAGATCTGGGGGAAGAGTTTCCAGGCAGAGGGAACGGCAATGGCAAAGGCCCCAGGGCAACGCTGTGCTTGGTGTCCAGGAGCAAGTGGGTGAGCAGTGAGCTAGAGCCAGCAAAGGAGGTGCACGGAATAAGTCTGGAAGGGCAGATGGGGGGCCCACCACCCAGGGTCTGGGGGCAGGGGTAAGGACTTGGGAGTTAATTCCCAAAGGAGACTTTCCGAAGGTTATAAACAGAGGAGTGAGATGATCTGACTTACGTTTTAAAAGGATCATTCGATTGGTAAGAAGACAAGAGTGAGAGTGGGCAGACCCCTGAGGAAGCCAGCTCAGTTGTCCAAGTGTCCTGGGCAGGAGCAACAAGGCTGGACCAGAATGGGGACGGAACAGACAGAGAGGAAGGGGGCAGAGGGAGGTCACACAGGACGCACCAACCTACTGTTGGGTTGGATATGGGACATGTCTGGCCAGGTCTGGGGTGATCCCAACTGGGTTTGAATCCCTTTGGTAGCTCAGGCGCTCCTAATAGCTGACCGGGGCAGTCCAAGTTCCCTGCCCCGGCCTGATGGCCTCAAGGGCTGACGCTGCATCCCCTGCCCTGACAGCTTCCTCCCCAGTCACTGAGGTTGGCCATTCAGCCCATAGGAGTCTTTTCTGGTAACTTCTCCTTAGGCCAAGGGCTTCCTGATGTCCCTTCACATTGTGGAAGGACAGGACAAGGTGGAGCCCAGATGGACAAAGAAAAAAATCCCCAGAGCGAAGATGAAAACTCAGGCAGAGTTGCCGGGGGGAGCCAGGTAAAGCAGCAGCCACACAGTGAGGCCAGCCAGCCGGGCCAGCCTTGGGCTCCCCAGGCTCTGCGGCCAGCTCTGTTTAACGAGGCTTTCCTGCCAGGAGAGCTCCACTCCGTCCAGGGAACCAGGAAACGCAGGAGGAAAAAGTCCCCACAGAGTGGGGTGTCCTCCAGCCCACCCTGGCGCCCAGGTGTAGGTTCCTTGTCCAGGCAGCAGTCCCTGCTGCTGCCCCAGGTGATGACTTCCCCCCGGAGACCTCATAAACGTGGCAGGTGCCCACCAAGCACGAGGCACAGAGAGAAGTGCAAGGAGAGGAGGGGCCGGCTGCTTGAGGACGGCCAGGCGCCTGCGCACAGGCCCTACCTCCCTGCTGGGCTCTCCCTCCATGGAAGCGGAAATCTCCCTGAGCTCCGCCTGAGCCCGAGCAGCCCTGCCTCCACACCTCTGCTCGTGCCCATCTCCCTGCCTGGACCACCTTCGTGGCCGATCTCCTGGACCCACCTCAGCAGAACGCAAGACGGGACGAAGGGAATCTAGCATTTATCAGGCATCTCCTCTATCCACACCATTATCTTTCTTTTTGAAAGTATTTGATGTCAATTATACCTCAATTAAAAAAAAAAAGTATCAAGCAAATGTGGCAGAATTCAAACATTTGTTAAATCTGGGAGGTAGGTCCTCTGCTATGTTATCTTATTTTCTGTAGGATTAAGCAATTTCATAACTAAAAATAAACAATGGAACAGAAAAGCTGACTGGCTGCAGTGCAGAGAAGCAGCTGGAAGGGCCAGACAGGAGCGCTAGGAGTCCTGGTAAGAACACCATGGATGTTGGTGAGGAACCAAGAAGGTTTGGCTGAGGGCCAAGAGAGAGTGCAGGGGGGAAGGTGAGGCAGAGAAAGAGAAGAGGAAGAAGGAAGGAGAGGGGTGTGGGGGTACAATGTGGGGAGGGGTCTAGATAGGAGGCGGGCTTAGTACATGCTGAGGGCCGAGCATACGTGTGACTTATAAGTGGAGATATCCTGCAGGGCAGCCTATGGGCCAGCTCAGAGACAGCCCCACTCTGAATCCGTGACTTGCCCATAACAGGTGCTCGCCCCGCACCCACCCCTAGGTGATGGCAGAGACTTGGACCAGAGGACAGCCTCTCCTGGAGAGAAGATGCTCAAGGGAGAGCAAAGCCCTGGCCCAAGCCTACGTCAGGGCTCTCCCTTAGCCAGATCACCGACAGCTGGGGAGGTATTTCGGACACCAGCTTGACTGTACAAGGGCTGCTTTCTGTTCTGCCCAGATATTTCTAGCAGGGACACATTGGGGAAGGTGTGGCCTTAGAGGAACAGCTAGCATGGGGTGGGGATAGCATAGGTGACAGAACAGACAGATGAGACCCAGAGGGCCCTCTGTCCAGCCAGAGAAGGGCAAGAGCCAGCCTGAGGCTCCTTCCTCCATGTCCCCAGCCTTACCCACAGGAACCCAGGGCCCCACTCTCTAGGGAAGCTTGGGTGAGGGCTGAGATGCTGCTGGCGCCCTGCAGCCATGGGACCTGGACACAGCAGGCCCAGGGAAGCGAGACTGCAGTCACGTCTCTTCTGGGAGTGGGGAGTGCTAATGGTTGGCATGAAGGCTGTCCTCCAGAGGCAGGGCAGCCGCCCATCAGGGTACCAAGACTACCACCTGATTCCAAAAGGAATGCCAGGGAAAAGGTCAATTATGAGGCCCCACATTCCTCCTCCTCCCCTCCACCCCCACCCTGGGCTTTTGCCTTCAAGCGTGCAGACTTCTCAAGCCCCTAGCTCACTACAGCCAGGTCCCTCCCTATCCTTCTCCCAGACTCCTGCTCAGGATGTGACAGCAAAGCGGAGGGGGAGATACCAACCAGAGAGACCCTGAGACTGACAAAGACATACCAGAGCAAGAGAATATGCCTCCAAAAAAGAGTCTTGGGAAAGGCCACAGGGACAAACAGAGGCATGCCAAGAGTCAGGCACAGACTCAGAGACCCTTGGGGAGATAGAGCTAAACAGAGAAAATGGGGAAAGAGAGAGATGGAGAGAGAACACCGCAGGAAGAATCCAGGACTCAAGAGCAGAGGAAAGGAAATGAACATCTGCACAGAAGCTGGCAATTTCTCTCTCTCGCTCTCTGCTCGGCCTAAACCCTCCTTCCCCAGCCTGGGCAGAGGGTCAGGGCAGCACTCCCTCCAGAAGCCAGCCCAGTCCCACCTGCTCTGCAGCCAAAGCCTTCCTGCAAGGTGGGGAAGGACCCCTCTCCTCTCCAAGGTGTCAGGACCTCCTGGGCCGGCTCTGCGGTGCTCTGGCCCATGTAAGGGCCACATCAAAGTTACAAGTGGCAATGGACAGAAGGTTCAGCATGTGGATTCCAGGGCCAGACTGCCCAGTCTGCGTCCTGGCTCCCCCTCCTGCACAGAGGGTGGTCCTGCGGCTCTACCTCCCCGCCGTCTTAGCTCTCAACTACCCAGCCAAGAAACGTAGGTGTTCCACACTGGCCTGAACTGGCCCAGCTGCACCAAAAATACATACATTGATGGATAGAATCTCGGTTTTGAGTCCTCCTACACTGGGTAGATCTCATGGTCTGTCTCCCCTGTCTTTTCTCCAGGGTGCCTACAGGAGCATGCATGGCCCAGCACCCCAAGGGGCACACACAGAGGCATTTCCCTCCAACCTCCCACTGGGGTTCCTCCTCACAAGGTTCCATGATGAAGAGTGGAGCCCATCTCCTTGAGGAGTCAGACAGGCGGGCCTTCACCAGAGATGCCCTGAGGAGACCAGCCAGCACTGTCTCAGTGGGAAGAATGGTCGTTTGTCAGGTGCCAGAACCACCCTCTCTGCAAGCATCTCAACTCCAGCCCATATGGCAGCTTGCTTCCTGTTTGTTTTTTTCCCTTAAGGTATATCTGAATGTGGTCCATTTAGCCCTAGGGACAGCCCCCCCCCGATACACACACCCCATTCCTAGCCTCCTCCCCAGCCCACCGCCAGCACTGAGTTCAGACTCCAGCGTGGCTGAAGTGGCCACTGTGTTCTGCTGGGCACCAGATAAATGCTCCCTAACTAGGAGATGGAGCCAAACGCTGGCTGGCATTTGGGGCCGTCAACTGGCCAGCCCTACAGCATTCATTTGCCACAGCTTAGGGGTGCCCAAGACCCTTCTGTTGCTGGGATAACGTTCCCCTAGTCCAGGTTGGACAGACACAGTGTCCGCGGAGCTCCTGCCCCACAGGGGCCAGAGGCAACATCAGGAATGACCACCATCCTGACAATTCTCTGTAGTTGCTCCAGACTCAGTGGGGAAGGCTTCCTGGACCTATCTCCTGGAAATCTCACGACTCTGAGGCACCTTCTATACTGAGAGCCATTCTGCTGATGAGAAGGCTGAGTCTTGGAGGCTAGGTAATTGTTCGGGGTCACCTGGCAGGTAAGAGGTGGGATCCATTCGCACACTCACATTAAGTCTGTCTGATAACAAAGCTTGAGCTTTCCATCACCACGAGAAAGTGGCCCACTGGGATAGCCAGGAATTTGGCATCAAGAATCCCACAAGCATTGAGCACCTGGGTGGTTCAGTCAGTTGAGTGCCTGACTTTGGCTCAGGTCATAATCTGACGGTTCTGTGAGTTCAAGTCCTGTATCGGCTCGCTGCTGTCGGCACAGGGCCAGCTTCCAATCCTGTCCCCTCTCATTCTGTGCCTCCCCTGCTTGCACATTCTCTCTCAAAAATAAATACACATTAAAAGAAAAAAAAGAATCCCACAAGCTCTTTTGGATAGCCTGATGTCACTCAACCGTGGAGGTCTCTGAGGAATCTAAAACGCTTTTTCCTTAGCTCCAGCTAAACTGAGGATACAAAGGAAAACAGTGTTGCTCTCCAGCAGCTCCTACGATGGCCTGGTCTGATGAAACATCCCTGAGATGCAGGAAATCACAGCCCCTAAAATCACTTGGGGGCTGAGGTCCCCCCAGGGTGGCAGGGAGCTGATGGGGGGGTCACTGCAGCTGGCACCCCTGGGTCACCCAGCTGAAGGAGAAAAACCGTCTTCCCTCAAACAAGCCCATACCTCAGGCTCCCACAGCTCAGCTGGTCTTCCCCACATGCCTAGTTCCACAGCAGTTAAGAGCAAGACCAACTGTTGCCATGGAGCGAGGGGGCGTGAGTGTGCCAAGGCCTCCAGCCCCTGCTCCGGGAGCCACCTTGACAGCCAGCCAGGGTGCCTACAGTGTGCGGCCTGATGGCAGTGCTCTATACTTGGGGCTGCTCACTCATTCTGTGCCTTCTGCCCTGCTTGGATTCTTCCACCGGCTGGCAGCTCCGGGTTAGGCCAAAGCTGTGGGCCTGGCTTTTCTGCCCAGGACAACCCGGACTTTTCCTCATGGGGTCCACTGTACCAAGCCCAGTGCCAGGAATGTAGCTGGCACTCCACCAGGATTAACTTGAAATTCTCTCCTGAGGGAAGGGAGAGACTTGGTCACAGCTGAAGGCTTCAGAGAGCACGTACACACATCCACACTCATAGGACACTCACCTGGCCACCACCAAAGATCTTCCTTCCTTTCATTCTCCAGTTTGGAAGGGGACACTGTCCCCACCCACTCTCCAGCCAACTTTCTCGCTGCTTATCCAAAGTGGGTAGAGGGGGGCCCGGTGGGGGCACAGCCGAGTTTTCTAGGTCAGACCTTCGGGCCTGAGGCCAGACGAGAAAGGAGGTGACTTAGGCAGTATCTATACTCCAGGGCCTCCCTGAAGTACCACCCGAACACACCCTGACATGACACCGTCTCCTGGGAAAACAGGATGCGCAGCTCTAAGCGGTCACGCAGGCAGTGCGGCCTGACTCAGACGCTGCCTCTGGCAGAACTGGAGTGTGTTATCCGACAGAGGTAGGTGGAGGGGGCTGGGACGTGTGGGGTGAGCTCCAGGAAGCAGCCGACCCTGTGAAAGACCTGCCGTCTGACCTTTCTGGGAACTCGAGAGAAGTCTTCTGCTCTCTGCACAGGTATCTCATCTCCCGGGAGGGTGAATGATCCCTCTCCCAGCGGGAGATTTCTTGGGGATGCAACAGGGTGTTCCTGCCCTCCTCAGCCAAAAACTGAAAGAGGACTTCTGGATGGGAGGCTAGAATGACCTAGAAGCTAGGGTACCTGAGTTCAGTCCTGCTGCCACTTAATGGCCTTATAATTTGGACAAGTCACTTCCCCTGCTGGGGCCTTTCCCCATCTGTCAAATAAAGGAAAAGGACTACATCAGAGGGTAGCCAATAATTTTCACTCAAGTGCATTTGCCAATGGACAGGTAGCTTCTTCCTGAAGGATTTGGTTTTGGCTTTTTTTAGAAGGCTTCTGAGACCATGTCTGGGCTCATGGTTGATGAGTAATGTCTGCCACGGGCAAAGGATGGGAACATGCCATGATCGATTAATGATGTCTGCTGTGGGCGTGAGGCTGGAAAGTGACTGCATGAGTGCCAGACTTGCATCACCCTGGTAGGTGATCTCTAAGGGCCTTCTAGTTATAAAACACGGTTCTACCCCTAGCTCGCCAGCAGACAAGGTTAACACTGGTCGGCAAGCATGTACTTCCCATATTCTGATATTTGCACACGGCTGATTTCTCTCCTTGAAAGAGACATTCTCATCAGTCCTGCAGGACAGTTACTGGCGGAGCAGGCAGCCTCCTAAACTCTCCATCCACCCATACTCACAAGACTTCACCCAGAAAGTTAGAGACAAGGAAACAATGCCAAGATTTAACACCCAGAAGACATTCGAGCTTTCTTACAGTTTTCCCCAGGTCTACAAAGGAGCTTCCCCACCGTGTGAAAATCCCACCAGGGCACAGGGGGAACATGAAAGATCAGCAAAGGGCAGACCGAGATGGCACCTGGCTTCGTGGTGCAGTCACAAGAGAGGGTCTCATCTGAGAGTGCCCGTGTCCACTGAGCATCCTGGGAGGCGGATGCTGGATCACATACAGATCATCTGCTGGGAGCACCTTTGCAAAAGCACACAGATGCCAAAGTGGTGCTCCCAGATGGAGTACTCATCTGTACAGGAAAAGATCAGTTTTCCAAGCACACCCACAGCATGGTGAGTATCCCGCAACTCTGGGCTGTATTGGAGAGGCAGACAAGCTTCCCTCCTCCCTTTGTATCTAGCTGGAAAGTTCTCCTGGTGGTAAGTTCCAGCAGAGCCCAAGCTCTCTCCTCTTATTTCCCTTTACACACAGATGTGTGAGGCTGTCCTCCAGCTCCTCCCCCATCCACCATTACACTGCCCCAAGGCCACCACCTCTCCCCCTCCACCTCTCTCCATCTGTTCTAGACCTGTGAGGCCTCTGTGTACACGGTTATTCCTAAAACCACAGGGTTAGGGAAATTGCACAAGAAGGGGGCACTGGCAGGGTGCCATGTAACCCCAGGATTCCAACTCAGTGGTAAACAGCCTTCCATCCTGAGCTGCCTCCAGGTAACATTTCTCCAGACCCTCCCCTCCCAACCTTCCCAGAGAACAGATACCCCCTGCACTCCCCTAACCCCACCCCTGCAAAAGGCAGAGCCTGCCAGAGGAGAAATCAGAAGGGAGAGGAAACTGGAGTTCACCCTCAGGCCACAGGGGCAAGATGAAAGGCAGTAGTTAAAGCAGGAGCCAACTCCCAGATGGAAGGGAAGCCAGTCATAGAATTCCCAAGAGCTACTGGAATCCCCACAGGGTTCCCCTGGAATCCCCCGGTGCTCCATCAGGAATCCAAAAGATGCCTCCTTCCAAGAGCAAGGAAAAACAGCGGCCAGTAATTACTTGTTTTCCTAACGGTGTTGCTGGGAGGGAAAGTGCATTGGTAATCACTCTTTGGAGGTGAAAAGCTTTATCTAGGAAACCCTCACCTGCCTCTCCTGTCTGGAGTGAAGCCTGTATCAGTGGGACACAAGAAGAGACATCTGCCTCAGATGGAGTGGCATCTTTTCTCTTAGGGTTATATTCCTGAGGGCCTGACTAGTAAGCTTTCAGCAACCCCATCCAGAGTCTCAATGCCGGTCACTGGTCTATGGGCGTTCTTTACATGGATGGTCTCATTCATTCTTAGTACTACCCCATGAGGCAGAGATTTTTGTTATCCCCATTCACAGATGAGAAAACCAAGTTGCAGAGAGGTTAAAGAACTCACCAAAGGTTACTTACTGTTAGTGAGGGCTGGAGCTGGTCTTGGACTCCCTGGCCCTGGAGTACCCGCCCATAATCCTTGCATCCAGGACCATGCAGCTCTTAGTGTGTTTGGTCATGGCACAAAGACCACCACCCGGTGCTTCTTCTTTTTTTTTTAATTTTTTTTAATGTTTATTTATTTTTGAGACATAGAGACAGAGCGTGAGCAGGAGAAGGGCAGAGAGAGAGGGAGACACAGAATCCGAAGCAGGCTCCAGGCTCTGAGCTGTCAGCACAGAGCCCGACGCGGGGCTCGAACTCACAGACCACGAGATCATGACCTGAGCCGAAGTCGGCCGCTTAACCGACTGAGCCACCCAGGCGCCCCACCACCCAGTGCTTCTTGCCCTAATACAAAGTTGATGTGTTATGAGCAATGTCTGAATACAAGATTCCATTTGATAAGATAATTTGGACAGGTCCCTGGGGTTTGATGTAATGGATTCTAACCAGTTACATTCCATAGGGATGATTTAGAAGGATGGTTCAGGAAATATGACACAATGTGATTTTAATAATTATTGTCATTTTCTTTCTCTTGGTAGATATGCTCTTAATGTCCATTTTTTAAACCTGTGTGTTTTCTATCCCATTATACTCTAATGACCATGAGACACATATTTTAGACCTCCCACTTTTCCCACATCCTTCACAGGTATCTTTTTAATTATGAAATATTAACCTTGTAAATAATACTTGAATATATTCTTCTTTTTTAAAAAAGTAAAACATTACGAATAAGGCTAAGTTTCCCCTTTGACCAAGATCCTCTTTTCATTGATGTCCCCAAACCTCTTCCAGAGATAACTTTATTACCAATTTGGAGTGCATCCTTCCAGGTCTTTAAAAAATACTTATATACTTATGCTGTATAAGTATCTTGCAAAAGATATCTCTTACTATTGTTTTTGCATAAATGTTATCATAGTATACTGTCTGAAACCTGCAGTGGGTCATTCATTAACATTTCTTGGAGATCCATCCATGGAATTGAGATCCATCGTATCTGTTTTGACTGACGTACAAAGTCGTATGAGAACACCACGGTTTACTTAGCAGCCCTCTGCAGATGGTCACCGTTTCCCACTGTCACACATGGCAAACACCCTGAGGGTCTCTGTGCCTTCCTGGGCCCGGGGACTGACATCAGTCATGGCCAATGTTCTCCTCTGTCCAAGGTGTGCGAGCAATCACAATGACCCACTGCTCATCGCCCGGCTGGAACTTGTACTGCCGTGCCAGGCACTGGAACTCTATAATTCTTGCAAGAAACTGTTCTTAGGACTTGGCATGTTATCTCCCCAGGCTTGGGCCCCTGCGCCTTTACTGTAGGGTCAATGATTTCAAACACAGAGCTTGCCTTGATGATTAAAAGACAGAGCCCGCAGGAGAGACACTTCCTCCCTCCCCTTTCCTATTCTCAGGTTGGTTCCTGGCACACATCAGGACCACCTTAGTTTGACCTCAACTGAGGCCGGCTCTGAACATCAAACCAAAACTATAAGCTACACTAAACTAAACCAAACTATAAAGCTAATAAATAGAAAGATGAACACAGACGTTTACCTGCAAAGTGAGGGACCTGGAACAGAATTCTCATTCTAAAAATGCAGTGACCCTGTAATGCACCACAAATGACTTCAGAACATGCCCCCCCCCACACACACACACACTCCATGGCCAGTAATGAATGATTCAGAGATTATAGGTTTGTTTGCTCAACATTAGCCTGGCTACTGGAAAGCTAGAAAGTGAGTGTGACCCTGGGTGGGGTACGTGGGTGGAAAGTCTAGAGAGATGAATAAGGACGAGAGATGAAAGTTCTTCAAAACACGTTAAATCCACTAGAGCAAATGAGCGTACCTAAACAACTTTCTTACCTCCATCTTCCAAGGAGTGTGGGGGAAGCCCAAGGGCCTCTCCTGGCTCTCATCAAATATTGACCCTCTGCACTCACTGGCCGGAGTTCAGACTAAAGGGCCAGCAGCAGCATGGAGCCAATGTTTGCAGAGCAATTACTGTTGCCCACCGCCTTGTAGGTCAGATTGTGAAACCACCTTCGGTGGAGCCGGGGCTTCAGAGAGCCTTCCGGCCCTTCCTCGGTGGGGACGATACTCAACAGTGAAGGAGTTGTGCAAGGAAATTTACAGAGGCTGGACACGTGGTTCAGTGCCAATGAGAAGGCAATTTAAGAGCATCTGTGGCCCTTTACCGTTCTCCTTCTCCCCTTAGCTGCACCTCCAAGTAATCCAAGCCCTTTATAGCCAAACAAGCCTCAACGTCAGGCCTTGTCCCAGACAGCTCCCTCTGGGACAGGTCCCTTTCCTGGTCAGATAGGCTGAGTGGTGGATTATTTTTAGAAGAAATCAATTTCTACTTGGAGACCAAGAGCCTCTCTTCTCCCTACTCCCAACTTAACATCTGAAATGCCCTTAGAAGCCCTCTCTAGCAACTGGTGTGGTTTCCAGAAGAAGTGTTTGGCAAAGCTGTTGAATTGAATTGCTCTATTGATTGGGCAAATCATGGTAGAATATAGTCTCCTTCTTCCTGCTGGGGCCCTAAAGATTTTAGAGGGCAAGTGAGGAGGGGCTGGGAGGGTGGCAGAGTCCTCTGGGGTAGGTAGAAGGCCCAATCGAGCCTGTTGTGTCCCAGACGGTTTAAAACAGCACAGTCCAAAAAACACCTCTGTCATGATAGAAATGTTCTGTATCTGCTCAATCCGTAGCCACTAGCCACTGTGGCTATGGAGCACTTAGAATATAACAAGTATGGGGCATCTGGGTGGCTCAGTCGGTAAAGCGTCTGACTCTTGATTTCGGCTCAGGTCCTGATCTCACAGGGCAGGCTCTGTACTTACACGGGGAGCCTGCTTGAGATTTCTCTCTCTCTCTCTCTCTCTCTCTCTCTCTCTCTCTCTCTCTCTGCCCCTTGCCTTCTTGGACATGCATGCTTGCTCTCTCTCAAAATTAAATCAACTTTATAAAATAAAAAGAATATAGTAAGTATGACCAATAAAGTAAACCTAATTTGATTCTTAAAAATTAATTAAACAAGGGGCACCTGGGTGGCTCAGTCGGTTGAGCATCCGACTTCGGCTCAGGTCATGATCTCACGGTTCTTGAGTTTGAACCCCGTGTTGGGCTCTGTGCTGAACTTGTTTCAGATTCTGTGTCTCCCTCCCTCTCTGCCCCTCCCCTACTTGTGCCCTGTCTTCTCTCTTAAAAATAAGTAAATGTTGGGGCACCTGGGTGGCTCTGTTGGTTAAGCGTCCAACTTTGGCTCAGGTTGTGATCTCACGGTTTGTGGGTTCAAGCCCTGCGTCGGGCTCTGTGCTAATAGCTCAGAGCCTAGAGCCTGCTTCAATTCTGTGTCTCCCTCTTTCTCTGCCCCTCTCTTGCCCTTGCTCTGTCTCTCTCTCAAAAATAAATATACATTAAAAAAATAAGTAAATGTTAAAAAAAATTTTAATTAAACCTAATTTAATTTCAAACATTTTAATTAATTTAAATGTAAATTTAAATAGCCACATGTGGCTAGTGGCTACCACAGTGAAGAGCACAGGTGTAAAGGCTCCATACCCAGGCTTCCCAGTGGGCAGGAAGAGGCACCATGTTCAGTGCACAGCCCCTGGCATGTGGAGGAGGCAGAACCACTGGGGCTGAAGACTGAAGGCAGAAGATATGGGGAAAGGAGAGGGTTTCGGGCAGAGTAGAAGGTCTTATCCTGGAGCCCTTGGAAGGATATCGGGGGGTATGAATGACCAAAAAAGGTCATTAGAATTATATATGTACTTTCATGCCTTTGTCTGGGGAGAGAGTTTTTTGCTTTCATTAGAAGCAGAAAAAAAATCTCTGATCTCAAAAATAAGATAAAATAACTCCTTGCTCTGTCAGATACCACTTATTTCTCCAGGGATGACTGCTTTGATCCCAGAGTATAAGGTTTCCCTGTAGTATCTCTACAGTACTTTTCTTTGTAGCATTTGAAATAGTACAAAATTATATATGTATATATTTAACACATGTTTTATATATATATTATATATGAGACTTTGACTCATCTCACTGGTAGAGGGATAAGGACAATGGGATAAAGTCAGGTACTTGAGGGCAAACATATATAATTTTATAAATACTAAAACCCATCTCATCTCACTAAGGGATAAGTTCCATAAATTAACCAGTAACCAGATCTGCTTTTGCTCATCAGTCAATCCCCAGAGCCCGGCATACTGCCTGGGACAAAGAAGATAGGCACTTAGATTGGATAAATTGGATGGATGGATGGATGAATGGACGGACAGATGGATGATGGACAGATGGATAGGAGGCAGGCAGGCAAGCATAAATGAATAAACAAATTAACAAACAAATTAGGGACATACTTTACCCCAAAACTATAATTCTCAAAATACAACCAAATACCCCAAACTGCTGTGGGGGTATGGGGCCATATCACTCAAGGCCACTGTACCAATCAAACCATACAGGTTTCGTTGCCTCCTCCCAAGAGGAGTGAGTGCTCTTTCCTTTCTCTCCATCCATAACATGTTACTTGTCCCTCAACCTAGTGTTTATTTCATCTCCAGTAGACTTCACTGCCTAAAAGTCTACTTTCCCCAGCAGACTTCTGGAAGGAAGTCTACCTTGAGCCAGCCTGGCTTATTCATCTTTATTCTTCCATTCTCACCACTCACAGTCAGGGTAAGGCTGCTAGATTAAAGCAAGTGAAAATATAGGACACGCATAAACATGTAAGTTTCAGATAAACAATAAATCACTTTTCTAGTATAAGTATATCCCATGCAATATTTGGGACATACTTATAGTGAAAAAAAGTATCGTTCATCTGAAATTCAAAATTAACTGGACATCTCATATTTTATCTGGTGACCCTACTCTTGGGCCTCAAAGGTGGCAGATAGCCTGTAAGTAAGGCGTGTGGGTGGTGTGGGGGAGAAAGGGGAATGTGGAGATAAATGACCAGCCCTATATAGTCCTATGGCTTCAGGTAAGTGTAGAACGGGCAGTGATCAGGCTATCTGTGGACTCTCGCCTGCAATGCCACGAATGAGCCAGTTCTCCCACACTCCACCAGAGGACTCCTCATTAATGCCACAGGTCACATCAAAGAGACACTGTCTCTCCTCCAAGCACGTTCTTTGGCTCCTGTGTCCCACTGCTCTCCCCCCAACTGCCTGCCTCCTGCTCAGGGCTGCTTGCCTTGGTGTGTGCCTGAGATTGTCCGTTCCCGAGGATCTCACATAGATTTGTTCGTTTTGGCCTCACAACAACTCTACTGGGTGGGTACTATTCAAATCTTCATTCCATAGATGGGAAAACAGAACCTAGAGAAGTTAGGGAATGTTTCTAGAGCTACAAGATGGTGGAGCCAGTAATGAGTCCTAGGCAAGGTATCCCCAGTGCCTAAGCTTGAAGCCACTCTCTCACTAGAAAGCCCAGTTGTGAGGGCACCAGTGACCAGAGATGGAGTTAGCATTGTCATTTGTTTTTCCTCCACAGGAGTCGCCATATTAAAATCAACGACCCTGATAAATAAGAAAGGCTTTCTAAAATGAACGCCACTAAAAGTCATCATGTCATGAGTTCTGTAAAATGGGTTCACAAAGATGTTATGCTTGGCTCAAAGGTTAAATTCTGAAGAACGCTTTCCAAACTGTATCTACAGTGTAGGATGACCCACGTGGACAGGCCTGGACATGCTCACGTCTAGAGCCAGCGCATCACACAAGCTGCTCCATGCTGTGCGTCTCCTCCCAACACACAGGAAATAAGCCCTCCAGGCAAGGAAGAAGTAGGGGGAGTAGCATTCCTTTCTTGTGAGGTTCTGTAACTAGGGAGGGGATGGGGGAACAGAACAGACGGGTGGGGGAAGAAAAGCTCTGATTTGAGAGTTTCCGCTGGCTCTCAGACTCCCTCTGGCTCATCAATGAGGCCTTTCAGGGTTCCCTCTCCTCAACTAACTTATCATTTCCTGTCCAGCACACTACATCCATTGATGGGGTATCAGCAAATCCCACCAGTTTATACCAGAAGGACCCAAGAAGACTGGACAGCGATGGGGGAGGTGAGGAGAAGAAGAGGCAGGAAGGTAAGGAGTGGCTTTCCATCCATATTAGTGGATTAAGACAGGATTTACTGTAACACAGGAAGCTGGCTCACCTTTGACTCATCTCATTGGTAGAGTGATAAGGACAATGGGATAAAGTCAGGTACTTAAGGGCAAACATGCAGGCCTGGCCTCTCCAAAGTGAGTCACCACCAAAGCCTGCAAACGAAGGAGTGGACCTTGGTTGTGAGGGCCAGATGTAGGTGTCTCTTTTTTGTGTTTTTATTGGCCTACACCAGGCTTATAGCCCTAAGGAAGAATCTAGAACCTCTTCCTGCTACTGGAAGGGTTGCTGTCCAACTCACACTGATTCTGCCTTGTCTGGTGCCTGACTCTGATAGAGGCATAGGCCCTCTAGTGGTCACATCTGTGCTACATGACCTTTTACTCTGGGCCACTCTGATTGGCCCAGAGAGGGCACGTGACCAAAATCAGGCCAATCCAAGTCTTCTCTGGGATTTTTCAACTTGAAACAGTCAATCAGAGACAGTCTCTCTGGTGTTGGGAACTACAAGATATGAAATTCGGGAGCTGTTGATGGCCCAGTTCATCAGGAATCTGAAGACAGTGTCCAGAGACAAGCAGAGAGCAGACAGACAGAGAGAGCAGCTGTGGTTTCAGGTGTTCTTGGAGCCCACTGCCTCACTCCCGTTTTCACCACCTGGCCAACTACACAACGTTCCATGGTATACCCTTCCGACCAAATCTCCTTTTTGTCTGAGCCAGTAGGAATGTAAAACTATCACTTGTAATCCAAAAAGACCTAACCAAATTAGTTAGCATCGAGGGAGGTGTCTGCAGTGGAGCTGTGGGATCCACAGTACCATCCCCCTGTGCGGACATGCCTGTGTATATTAGAGAGTCACACAATCACATCATACACATGTACAAACAGGGCGGCAAGAGCCTTATTCGGCTAGTCAGACACAGTGGTATGCTCAGTTTGTGTCTGTAGTTCAAGAAACTGCTTATTTTCTGTTTCTGTCTATCCTGTGTGTTTGCTTTTCTTTGCCTGGATTGATGTGGTGGCTTGTGTCTCACCCTGGATGTTTATAGATACATGTCTGTTCATGAACACAGCACCCACAGCCACCCTCCCGCCTCTCCACCCTGGTTTCCTAACCCCCGGGCAAAGGAGGGTGACAAAGCTTGACTGTTAAGACCATCAGAAGAAGCCAACAAAGCCCTGTGTCTGCCTGCAACATTCGAGACTGAGCCAAGCCCAGATAGAGAGGCGAGTTTCCCTCATTTGTCCCTCTGCTCTGACCTGGATGCTGACCCTGAGAGCTCTGACAGGGGTTCTCCGGATGAGTCAGGACATGACAGAGGCCAGCCCACCAGAGACTCAGGCTACGGTGGGTGGAACTGGGTACCATCTGAACTCTGACCAACTCACCTGCAGGTCAAAGAACTTGCTGTACCTCCGGTAGATGGTCTGGGACGTGGAGTCGGACCAGGTCACGTTGATGATGTAGACCTGTGGGGAAAAGGTAAGAGCAAGTGAGTGGGTGACTGACGCTGAGCTTCAAGCTGTACCAGGCATCATTTAACATGACTGTGGGTGCACCACAGCCAGGACCATTCTTCTGATCTCTGTCCCCAGGGCCCAGCGCAGGGTCAGGTACCACAAAGACACTACATGTGTTTATTTAAACACACGCGCACACACACACACACACCTAGAAAGATATCCAGGAAACTGCTAAGGATGATTACCTTAGGAGAGTAGGGTTACGAGTGGTTTTAATTTCCTTCATTTCATTTGTATGTATTTTATACAACAAATACAAAATTGGGATTGTCAAAAATGTCCACTGGTTCTCAAACTTTACAGTGAATCAGATTCTATAAGAGGCCTTCCCAAATTGCAGGTGCTGGGGCCCCAATCTCTGAAATTCTGCATAAGTAGCCCAGGGGGTTCAGGGCTCAAGAATCTACATTTTATTTTTTTAAGGCTTTATTTTTATAAATAGAGCAGTTTGAGGTTCACAGCAAAATTGGGCAGAAAGTACAGAGAGTTCCCTTACACCCCTGCCCTCTCCCACCAGTTGAGTGGTACATTTGTTAAAATTGGGCATCTATACTTTTTTCCCCCCAAGATTTTATTTAAATTCAAGTTGGTTAACATATAGGGTAATAATGGTTTCAGGACTAGAATTTAGTGATTCATCACTTACATGTAACACCCAGTGCTCATCCCAACAAGTGCCGTCCTTAATGGCCATCACTCATTTAGCCCATCCCCGCCCCCCATCTCCCCTCCAACAATCCTCAGTTTGTTCTCTATAGGTAAGAGACTTTTATGGTTTGCCTCCCTCTCTTTTTATCTTATTTTATTTTTCTGTCCCTTTCCTATGTACATCTGTTCTGTTTCTTAAATTCCACTTATGAATAAAATCATATGACATTTGTCTTTCTCTGGCTGACTTATTTCACTTAGCATGATACACTCTGGTTCCATCCACGTTGTTGCAAATGGCAAGATTTCATTCTTTTCGATCACTGAATAATATTCCATTGTGTGTGTGTGTGTGTGTGTGTGTGTATACATACATACATACACACACATATACATATATGTGTGTATATATACACACCACATCTTCTTTATCCATTCATCATTCAATGGAAATTTGGGCTCTTTCCATAATTTGGCTATTTTCAATAGTGCTGCTATAAACACTGGGGTGCATGCGCCCCTTCAAATCAGCACTCCTGTTTTCTTTGGATAAATACCTAGTAGTGCAATTACTGGGTCACAGGGTATTTCTATTTTTAACTTTTTGAGGAACCTCCACGCCATTGTCTGGAGTGGCTGCACAAGTTTGCATTCCTACCAGCAGTGCAAAAGGGTTTCCCTTTCTCCACATCCTTGCCAACATCTTTTGTTTCCTGAGTTGTTAATGTTCGCCATTCTGACAGGTGTGAGGTGGTATCTCATTGTGGTTTTGATGTGTATTTCCCTGATGATGAGTGAAGGTGAGCATTTTTCCATGTATCTGTTGGCCATTTGTATGCCTTCTTTGGAGAAATGTCTGTTCATGTCCTCTGCCCATTTCTTCACTGGATTATTTATTTTTAGGGTGTTGAGTTTGATAAATTCTTTATAGATTTTTGGATACTAGCCCTTAATCCAATATGTCATTTCCAAATGCCTTCTCCCATTGTGTAGGTTGCCTTTTAGTTTTGTTGACTGTTTCTTTCGCTGTGCAGAAGCTTTTTATCTTGATGAGGTCCCAATAGTTCATGTTTGCTTTTGTTTCCTGACACCTACACTTTTTAACAAACCACTTCTGCTGTAGTTGATCCTCGGAACCCACCCTGAAAAGTCCTTCAGGCGACCATAAGCAATTCAGAGATGTGCAAATCATCCCAGTATCCCTACGCCTTAGCTCAGGACCAGGCACAGAGCAGAGCGGGCACTCAGAAAACATTTTGCTGCACTGAACAGTCAAACTGGCCCTCTGGTTGGGAGGCAGATTTGAAGGAGAGATGCCAGCGCACGTAAGATTTAAACTTGTCTGAAATGAAGGCATTTCAGGATCCTGTTCCTAATGTCTCCCCCACTTCCCAATGCTCAGTTAAGCTCTCCAAGGCTGCTTGCTGCCTCAGGCCACTCTAGAAAGACTCACTAGTCCAGGAGGTGGGGAGGCCTGCTGGCTAGAGAAGGAGAAAGTCCCAGCCACATAACCTGGCCTACTGTCCCCACCATTTCTGTCCCTTTTACCAAACCCACACCCAAGACACACCCTCCTGAGGGAGGCCTCAGTGAGAGGCAGGGGTCCCTTCAGCCCCTCAGGACTATTCTGCTGAACTATTCCTCTTTAGTGCCTGCTACGACCTCTCTTGGGTAAGGGACAGCACAGAGACACAGTGAAATCCCTATCGTGCTTCTTCCCTCAGAGGAGACTGAGCGGCTGTGTCCACAGCTGTGGTTCCCTTGCCAGGGAGCCCATCAGAATCTCCTGGTAAGCTTCATAAAAACTCAGATTCTGGGCACCTGCTTAGTGATTCTGATTCAGTACGTCTGAGGGGACTCCACCAGTGAGAACGAAATGGCCAGAGAGCCCAGGGGTCTCAGCCACTATAAGAAGGAAAGAATGTTAGCAAAGAGAAGTAGCATTTAGATCCCTTGGCACCAGGCAGATGGATTCCCCAGATGCCTGGAGCAGGGCTGTCTTAGTCTGCTTGGGCTGCTGTGAGAAAATCCATGGACTGAGTCGCTTTAACAACAAACACTTATTTCTCACAGTTCTGGAGGCTGGAAGTCCAAGATCAAGGTTCCTGGTGAGACCCACTTCCTGACTTGCACACGGCCAATTTGTTGCTATATCCTTACATGGTGGAGAGAGGGGGCTCTAGCGTCTTCCTCTTCTTTCAGAGGCCCTAATGCCACCCGTGGGGCTCCATTTTCACATCCTCATCTAAACCTTATCACCTCCCACAGGCCCCACCTCAAATATCACACTGGGGATTAGGGCTTCAACACACACGTCTGGGGAAACACAAATGTTCGGTCCACAGCAAAGGTTTTGCACACAGAGATATGGGGCTTTATGCCTGGTGACTCCGTTAACATCTAAGCAAATGAGCCCTGAATCCTCAATCACTTCTCCCCTGTGCCGAGCTCTGTCACAGAGGTAGCCTCGTTCAGAGTAGTGTTCATTCCGAAATGAAGCTGAGGAGAGGGCCATAAAGCAAAGCAAATATTGAGTGTTGCCCCTGTGACAAGGGGCATTTATGACACGTTTTATGTGATCCTGAAAAGAACGAACATAAAATGAAAGGCCATTTCTATCTTCACAAACCCAAAACAAACTATGGTCTATTATTATAATAAATAGATAGGGTTGTGCTTTGCTTTGTACCATATAATAACATACACCTCATACAATAAATGGTAGAAACCATTTAGGTAATGGTTACTTCGTGCCAGCATAGCATAAACCATTGATATGCAATAACTCATTTAATCTCTGAGGTAGCTACCATTGTTATCTCCATTTTGTACAGGAGGAAGCTGAGGTTCAGAGAAGCTACATAACTTGCCCAAGGTCACACAGCTAGTACAATACAGAGCAAAGGACTTGACTCAGGTCCTGCTGAGTCCAATCACCATACTGGACCCTTTACCACACTGGACTATCTATCTATATGTAAATTTAGGAGTGTGGTTTTTTTTTTTTTTAATGTTTATTTATTTTTGAAAGAGAAGGAGAGAGACACAGAGAGACAGACAGTGTGGGAGGGGCAGAGAGAGAGGGAAACAGAGAATCCCAAGCAGGCTCCGCACTGTCAGTGCAAAACCCAACGTGGGGCTTGAACCTATGAACTGTGAGATCATGACCTGAGCTGAAGTCAGACAATCAACTGAGCCACCCAGGTGCCCTGGGAGTGTGAATATTTAAATCAAACTACTTCATCAGGACTGAATGAAATCTTTCTTAATAAATCTCTGAGTGGTCTGAAAAGTCTGTGTACCCCTTGCATAGTAGATAAGCCTAGAGGATCATGGGGGAGTCATGTCAGTTCTGAAGGACTGAGAGCAAGAAGAGACAGAACTTGGGGCCCAGACAGAAGTCAGTGGTTAGGAATGCTACAAAACCAGACGAACGCAGAGAAAACCCTCATACACAACTGGCTTCATTGACTGTGGCCAGATGCTCTGGGGCTATAACCCACCCCATCCCCGCTGCTGACTCCCAGCTCCTTGACCCCCAAGTCCTGCCAGCTACATCTCCCCTCCCGCAGGTCCTGGGGATGGAGCAGATGCCGTACGCGGCCAGGTGCTGCCTTCCTGACCTCCGCCTGGGCAGAGGCACTGTAAGGAGGTCTCAAGTGGCAGTGCCCTCCCAGGAGAGAGCCTATAGGCCATTAGACAGCAGCCTTTCTCCCTGGCCAACCAAGCGGGACCTGGAGGAAGGGCTTAACGGGGGCTTAACATGACCCATGCTCCATCCTCTCCAGTAATTAGGGGCTTCCCTTCACCGCCCAGGAAGAATTAATTATAGGCTCACAGCCTCTGGTGCCTGGGAGGCCTCTCCTCCTGCAGAGGAGGAAACTCAGACCCAGGATGGTGATTTGCCAAGGAAGAGGCACACACGCTGGAGTAGGCCACACCTGGGTTTCACTCTCAGGCCCTTCCTCATTGGCTGTGAGACCTCAGCCCAGCCTCTCGGGTTCCTCTTCTACTCAATGGGCACAGGTTTTGGGGCTGCTGGGCCTGATCCACTAAGCTGGTTACCGTGGTGGGTGTGCTCAAGCTCTCAGTGCCAGAGCTGGGACAGGAGCCCAGACCTCCCAGTTCCCAGGCCAGGGCTAACCAGCACATGGGAGCACACTCCCCCCAAGCTCCCCCACCCCTTGCAAAAGTCCTTTCCCTTCACAGGGAGCCATCTCTGTCTAGCCTTTGACCTGAACCCACACCAAAGACAAGCCCCCTGGAGAAAAGCAAGAGGGCAGGGTGGCCAAAGTTGTCCGTGTGACCCGTGCCAGCCACAGCCACCAGGCTGCAACCCAGCCGTGCTTCCCCTCAAAACACATTTCTTTGCCTTGTTGGGCAAAGGATTGCTCCTGCTAAAGTCTTGCCTCCCACTTCCCATGCTCTGAGCAAGCATGAGGTGACTCAGGTGCAGGGGTGTGGAAATGAGCCCCCACCGCAGGTTCTCCCCAACTTTTAGGATTTACCAAAGGCCCCCAGCCTCTCTCCTGGACAAATGGTCTAAATCCTGAGCTAGGGAAATGGTCAGACAGAGACTTCCCTGGAAATATAATCCCAGAGACCCGAGGACAGTCTCCAGACGACTTTCTCTCATCTGGGCAGCCTCTTTCAAAGGCTTGTCTGCTTTCTTCCAAACCTTGAACCTCTTAGATTATCATTCCAGATGAGCAACGGATATGCAAAATTCCGGCCCAACCCAGACACCCCCGCCCCCACCCCTACCCCCACCCCCACATAAGAGTTTCTTAAGCCTCCCTGAGCTGGCTCTAGCGGCACTGGAAACCCTAGAGATAAACCCCAGAGAAACAGCAGGTGGAGGGGAAGGGGGACAGGGCAGAGGTCATCTGGGAAAGCCAGCTCTGTTTACTGGGCCTGCGTCAGGGGCCCAGATAAACCCTCCTCTGCCGCAGGAGCAGACGAGATAACATTACCCAGCAGCTGGTTCTCAAGAAAGGTTTGCAATTAAACATCCTGCCTCCACACACTTCACTTGGGGTTATGTTTCCCGGGTGGAGTCTCCCTTCCTTCTGGATTAAAAAAAAGACCCAGGGATTCTGTTTCCCCCATTTCTGACCGTTTCAGGCAGATGGTCGGCATCTTGGAAGCCTTGCTGTCGACCGGCAACTGCGTCCAGCTTTTCTGGGAAAGGAAGCTCCTGAGTCTCGTGTCCACCTGCCTCCCTTGCCCTCTACAGAGGAGGATCTCCACCACAGACACCACTACGGAAACTCTCAGCAGACACCCGGCACGATCCTTGCTCCAGCCGGCCCACCCACTCCGGCCCACCTTCCGTCTGCTCAGCTCATCAGGCCCAGAAATGTCTGAGACTGCTACGGCTTCCAAGTCTTGCTCCTTTCAACAAGCAAACAGCCATGATGCTGTTTGCTTCATGGAGTCTGGAGCTCAACTCCAGAGCACTGAGAATGAAGCCCAGCCCAGTTCCTGTGGAGGACTACAGGCTGCAACCAATAAATGACCCAAAGATATGGCCCAACCATTCTTAGAAGGCCTAGGATCTGCCCCAATGCTTAATTAGAAAGTGCCAGTAAGGGGCACCTGGGTGGCTCAGTTGGTTAAACTTACGCTCACGTCATGATCTTGCGATTCGTGGGTTTGAGCCTCACGTCAGGCTTTGTGCTGACAGCTTGGAGCCTGGAGCCTGCTTTGGTTTCTGCATCTGTCTCTCTCTCTCTGCCCCCCCAGCAACGGCCCCACTCACACTTTGTCTCTTTCTCTCTCTTTCTCAAAAATAAATAAACATTTAAAAAAAAATTTTAAGTGCCAGTAAACACCCATTGCTCCCTTGTGCTGACAAAAAGTATAGGTTTTAAAAAAATTTTTCTTAATGTTTATTTATTTTTTAGAGAGAGAGAGAGAGGGAGGGAGAGACAGGGCACAAGTGGGGGAGGGGCAGAGAGAGAGGGGGACAGAATCTGAAGCAGGCTCCAGGCACTGAGCTGTCAGCACAGAGCCTAATGTGGGCCTCGAACCTGAGAACCGCGAAATCATGACCAGAGCCGAAGTTGGACCCTTAACCGACTAGGCCACCCAGGTGCCCCCCAGAAGTACAGTTAGAGGCAAGGAGTTAGGAACTACGGAAGAAATCATGTATCTTTGTGGCACTGGGGCTCAATTTACTAAGGAAGGCCTTGTTTGCCCTGGACCCTTGCCAGCTGCTCCTGCCCCCAGGCCAAATGGAAACTCAGTGACAATCTTCCTTCACCTGCTCACGCTATAGTCCATCAGTTGGCTAAGACTAGGGCCGTTGCATACAGCTGTACAAGTTGTTCACTATCCAAAGATGCCCAGCCAAGGGGACAAGTAGGGGCTGAAATCTAACCCACACCTCAAGCTGGGCATGTTGGCTGGCAGCTGTAGGGAAAGGGGTGCCTTATTCTAATGCACACACAGTGGTTCTGGTCAGAACACAGCACCCTGTTCCCCTGGGTGGGTTGTCACCGCTCTTTAGGGCCCTTGGGGTCACAATATCTCCTCAGGACGCAGTTCTTCAACTCCCTCCAAATCTTCTAGATGGAGGGATGCTTAACGTTTGGAACTGACTGCTAAAGGACGTGGCCCCAAAAGTCTGAAGAACATAGTCCAGCAAAGGGGAGTTTACATCTGGGGACATGATGGTTGTTTTGGCTTCTGGCTGGAGCAGTTCATCATGCCAAGTTCCCCGAGGAGATGGCGCCAGCCAGTCTAAGGTACCAATCCTCTCTAACCTTCTATTCAAAGGGCCCCACATATGACGTTCTACCCCAAGGAGGGGAGGAGTGGAACTTAAGTCCTAAATTAGGCCAGACTGATCCCTGAAGTCCAGACCACCTGGCAAGGCAGAGGACCCTAGGGCTTTGCCTCCAATGCGTTACACCAAACGTTGGGCTGATGCCCCTTTTCCTCCCTGCTGGGCCCCACAGAAGCTCACAGTAAACAGTGAAGGCCGTGGTGTCAAAGGCACACCTTGATGGCATCCAGATAGAAAGCCCCCAAATCCACCATCTGAGCTGGATCCACTGGCCTTGGAAGTCTGTGTCCATCCCTTGTGGTGCTCATAGTCTGTTTTTCACAATTAATCAGTTCCTATATCCGCCTGTGTTTGCTAATTGTTGGCTCAGAACAACCGAGCGATGGACGCAAGCTGTGTCCCTGTCTACTTAACACGCTGAGTATGTCCCTCCCAGCAGCAAGGGCAGCGAACATCTTCCCCAGCAACCCTGGAGTTACCCAGACCTGCCAGTCTGCAGGGCACACTGAAATAACGGCTGACGGGTAGATATACTGGGTGAAAATCCAGGGGGTTTGAAGCACCGAAGAGGTCACTAGCAGCAAATTTTGCCCCAACCCCAGAAGCAAGTCCCCAGTGGCCAAGGGTAGAATACAAATACATCTGGCTCAGTGCAAGCATCTTTGCCAACCTAAAACCCAGTTGATAAAATCAAGTTCAATAGCCTGTGGCCACTTGGCTAAAGTTTCTGAGCACCCTCAGGGTCTGGCCCTATTACAATTTCAACCCCTCCTCTAGGGTGGGTGCTTGTTCTTGGGGTGGGGACGATGGTGATGCCACAGATTTGGGGAATGACCACGACTCGGAAGCCTGGACTTGGAGCGAGACCCCTGCCTCAGCATGCATATGTGCACAGTGACCACAGGGTTAATGACCAGGTGGCAGAACCTCATCAGTCCTCAGACCACCCGACTCCAGGCTCCCTCTGGACCTCATGTTTATGCACCGGTCACAGCAACTGCAGCTGAAGCCACCCCAGGAAGGCTCTGGGAAGGGTGGGGCGTGTGCTAGGAGGATGCTCCTTCTGGACCTACCCATCTGCCAGTCACCAAAACAGCGCCACTGCCACTGCAGGCCTGCACTAAATGGCCCTCATCTTGGATAAAGGGATTTTTAAAGGAGTTTGGAGAGGGGACAGTCAGCAGGCTCCTGTACCATAATGAACAACTTCAAGAGTGTTTCATGGGTACCCATCACACTCATCGATGGTGCCTGCTATTGTCGGCATGAATCATGGGCTTTGATTGTATTTAGCTTAGAGGGCAGTGGGTAGGCTTTAAGAAAGTCTGGAAAAAGCCTCCATATTGCTTGTGCCTCCACCTACTACTCTACGAGATGGGATAATAGTAGTTACCTCACTTTTGGACAGTCGTGAGGATTCAGTGAGCTGACCCTGTATCTCCCCATTAGAATGGAAGCTCCCTGAAGGCAGATTATGGGATCCTAATGCTCAGGTGGAATTTTATGCCAAAGAGGTGCTCACTTAATGTCCCTTAAGTAAGTCAAGGAACAAAACAATCAGCAAATGTTGACTGAGTGCCTACCTAGTGCCTGGCTTTGTGCCAAGCTAAAAATGAGGCAAAGTCCCTGACCTCCAGGCTCTTACAGCTCAGCCAGAGAAATCGAGTAGGGGAACAGTACACAATGGAGTCATGGGGTACCAAAAAGTGAGGCTCAGAAAGGACCAAAGGTTGGCACCATGGAGGAGGAAGACAGCCTTGAAAGCAACTGACGGAATTAAATTTTAGCTTGTCCAACATTTCTCTGCTGTGTGGGCTTGGGCAAGTGTCTTAGCTTCTCTGAGTCAGGGTTTCCTTAGCAGCAAAGTGTGGTTTATAATGGGAGCTCTTCGTTAAATGTGAGGACAGACATGAGGCGCTCAACACAGGACCTGGCTCGTGGCAAGCATCCAACCAACATTAGCTACTTAGACACCCAGGAAGAGAGAGGGGGCATGAACCAACTTCTTTCCTTTTGCCACGAGACATGGATCATGACACCAGGAATTGGAAAAGGAAGCGGGAAACAGGGACGCAGATGGATGAGGAGAACACACACACACACACACACACACACACACACACACACACAGGGCAGTGGCGGAACCAGCACTGGCCTGGGAAAGCAGAGACCAAAAACGTTAATTGCTGCCTGGAGCCAGGAAAACAATGGCCACCCTCAGGAGCACCCCGCAGAAAGGATGGGCGAGCTGTGGCAGGCCTCTCTGGGTCGGAGGCTTTTTTTCTTCTTTATTTCATATTTCCTGCAGGGGAAATGAGTGTCTAAAGGCAGAGCTCCCAGGATTTACAAACCCTGCATAGACCTTAAAAAAAGGGTTCAGCTGTCCAAGCTCTGTCTATATCATCACCAGAACTAGGAGAGAAACAGCAAGAAGGGTCTGTTTTTACGACCCTTTTTCTTAGACTGGTTTCATTGGGAAGAACAATAATTGCCACGCTCACTTTATAGAGCACTTACTGCCTTCTAGGCCTTGCTGGGCACTTTACTCAGATTTTCTCACGGAATCCTTCACGATCCTAGGTGGCAAGTATTGTCGTCTTCAGCCCACAAATGAAGACACCTAGAGAGGTAACTGGTCTACCTAGCTCATACTGTCGGCAGGTTGTAAAGCTCAGCTTCCAATGAGGCACTGACTGCACAGTCCGACCACGTCGCCCTCTTTCGTAACTACACCAGACTGCCTGGACAAGGCAGAGTCCCTGCCGCAAGGGTTTGCCCTCATGGTTCAGTGTCTTGCTCTGTCAAGGGGTTGCTTCGTGTGTGGGTGATCCATCAGTCAGTACGGAGGACACCCACGCGGGAGGCTGGTAAGGAGGCCTGCGTGGGGACCAGCACTCCATCTTGCATTACTAATGCATCTTGCATTACTAAAAGTAACTCAGATGAAAAGTTCTTACTCTCTCTGAGCCTCACTCCCCATCCATAAAACAGGGGTGCTAATAACTGCTTCCCCGTGAAGATTGATGAGAAGATAGGAACCGTCACCAGTGCCTGGGACGCCATAGCTGCTCAGTAAATGTGACCTCCCTTTTCCCTCTCCTCCTTCAGAATGCCTGGACCGGTCTTTTGCACTTAGAATTTTAGCCTCTTCCCTAGAAGTTTCTGGAGGCACCAATTAGCCCTGGGTCTTGAAAGGAACCCGCTTTGGGTTTCTAGAGCCCTGGGTGTGGTCCCTACTGCCTGCTTTCCAGAGTCCCTGAGGGCCCATGGTCAACCTTTGTACCTTCCTCCTTCCAACTGTGCCACCACCCTCTGGTCCCAAGCCAGCTTATCAGAGGAGACAGGTCTGACCACCTTACAAACAGTAGATGCTCCAATGGAGAGGCGGCAGTAGGCAGTGGACATCTTGGCTAATGCCCAGGAGCCCAGAGAGGGTGGCAGTGCGCCCAGACTAGGGGAAGAAGGCTCACCCTACTATGAAAATTGAGAAAAACTCTAGATGCACATTGACGTCCAGGCGCTAGAGTCCTGGAAATCTTAAACAAACGTTTTCTCTCCTGAACCAAAAAAAGGGTCATGCTCCTGGGCTTTCCTGGGATTTGGATATAGCCCAGGGGGTCCAGGAAGGGTTAGGAATGAGGATTCTCACCCCACACACTCTCAAGTCAATGACTGACCTGGGCCCGCTGCCCTGGACACACACATCCTGCGAACGTGCCCCACTCCCTCGTCACACCCTGGAGAGCAAGGCAAAGGTTAACACACACAGCTTGGTTTCCCCTTCCTGGGAAACAGAGCAGCTGGGCAAGGCCAGAGGCCAGCGGCCTCCTCCTCACGCAGCGTGCAGGGGAAGTGACCCCAGTGCTTCCTCCCCACCATCTGACACACTCACACCTTCCTCTCTGCTGTGCTCAGCAAAGCTCAACTTTTGACACAGGGCAAATAGCTGTCATTAGGAATTTTGTTAAAAGGGACAGAGTGGAACAGAGTGGAACAATTGTCTTGGAAAGCACCATGGCAATCTCTATCCCAAAGTTACATTGCCCTTGACTGAGTGATTTCACCTCTCAGAATTTATCCACGCAAGTGTGTGTATATGTGGGTGAGCGCGCACGCGTGTATGTGTGTGTGTGTTTATATATATAAAGGTGTTTATGGCAGCACTGGTTGTAAAACTAAAGAGAAAATAAGGAACATTGAATGTCTAGTGATTTAAAAAATTATCAAATAAATTATGATTCATACACCCATTAAAGAGAAGGTGGATCGTTTTGTCTCGTTTCGGCAGTATGCTGATAAAAAAAAAGAAAAGAGATTACAAAACAGTACGTATACAATACGATTAGATTTATTTAGGGACATGGGTGTATTGGGCGTTTGTGTGAGTGCACATACATGTACATTTGAAAAGTCTAGAAAAAAAATACAACAAACTGATAAGTAGTTGTTTAGGTTAAAAAAAGGAGAAAGATAATGATTTCACTTTATACATTTCTATCTTGTGTTACTTCTTCTGAACATGTATGCCTTTCATAATTTAAGGCAAAATTTCCACTTTATAAAATAATTGTGTCTTAGCTAATGTCGGCTCCTAAATATTCTGCTAACAGCTAACATTTGCTCCTTCTTGGGGAGCCGCAGGGGATTTTGGTTCAATGTTGAGCCCTTGAACCCAAGGTCTGCAACCTTGTGTCACAATCACCTCCGAGAGCTTTAAAAACACTGCCTCCCAGGCCTCATCCCACATCATTTAAATCTGAATCATAGAAGGTGGGATGGACACTGGTAGTTTTCAGAGCTCCCCAGGTGAGTCTACTGGTTGTTACAGGTTGAGAATCACTAAGATGAACCAGTACCAAAAATGCCAATCAACTAGGTGAAAGAAATAGTCATTAAGTAGAAAGCAACGTGATAGTATGATTTGTACTACGAACAATCCCCTGCCTTCCAGAGGACTAGTGAGAGAGTTTGTAGTCAGTGATTTTTCTGAAAGTTCCACCGACGATTTTGGAATTCACCAGCCAAATGGGGAAAAGAAAACAAGGGGCTCATTTGTTCTGAGCTATAGCTGTGTTTCGCTTTCTTTGGCAGCCTGTGACCACCCTCCCCTCCGCGGAACCTACAGCAGTGCCTGAGGGGTCAGAGCCCAGCCCTTCTTGGCTCAAGGAGGAACAGCTGACAGAATGAGAGGTGCTGAACCCAGAAAAGGTATTTAAGGGACATACGACAGCTGGTTTCATATATTTAAACGACAAATACAGGAGGTTCAACTCTATTTGTTTCCAAAGGAAGGTGGTGGGTGATGAGTGCAAATTATAGGAAAGCAGGTCTTGGCTTAATGTCAGGAAGAACTTCCAGCCAGACTGGCCCAAGGAGGCAAGGGGCTGTCTTCTGAAGGAATGGGATGGTCAGGGCAGGAGATGAGTGACCTCCTATCTGTGACATTGCTGGAAAATCCCTTGCCATTCAGCCCTCCAACCTCCCACTGTATGAGGCCAGAAAAGCAAAATACACTGGGAATGCAGCTCCTTTAAGAAAAAGTTTTCCACTCTCAACAAATGTGGCCTGAGCACTAGCTGAATGCCAGGCTCTGCACTAGGTGCTGGACATACAAGCAGTGAGCCAGACGGTCTGTCTTCATGGAGCTCGCGTGGGGAACATCGGGCACACACGTAATCATTTCTGATGGCCCGATAAAATGGAGTATAGTCACAGGAGGGGAGGTGGCTACTTTAGACACATAGTCAGGGAAGGCCTTTCTCAGGAGTGGATGTTTGCGTTGAGACCTAAATGCAGAGGGCAAAGCCTTGCTCACCAACTGGAGAGGTGGGTGGGAAACTTCAGTGTGACGCAATCTAAAACTGGAAGGGAACCCACCCTCACATCACATACAAAAGTTAACTCAAAATGAATCAAATACCTCCATGTGAGTCATAAAACTATAAAAGTCTTAGAAGAAAATATAGGTGCAAATCTTCATGACCTTGGACTAGTCAATGGTTTCTAAAATACGACACTAAAGCAGCAATCAAATAAACTGGACTTCACCAAAGGACACCAGCAACCAAGGGAAGAAACGATCTAGAGAACAGGATAAAATATTTGCAAATCATATATCTCATAAGGGACTTGTATCCGGAACATATAAAGGACTCTAACAACTCAATAACGCAACTTAAAAATGGGCCAAGGATCTGAGTAGACTTTTCCCCAAAGAAGATATACGAATGGCCAATACGCACAAGAAGAGGTGCTCAACACCATCGGCCATCAGGAAAATGCAAATCAGAGCCACAGTGAATTACCGACTCGCACCTACTTAGGATGGCTATAATCAGACAGAGAATAGTAAGTGTCGACAAGGATGTAGAGAAATTGGAACCACCACACACTGCTGGTGGGAATGTAAGATAGTGCGGCTGCTCTGGAAAACAGCCTGAGAGTTCCTCAAATGGTTAAACATAGAGTCACCCCATGACCTAGCAATTCTATTCCAAGGTATCTGCTCAGCAGAAATGAAACTCCCATCCACATAAGAACTTGTATGCAAATGTTCACTGGCGGCATTGTATTATAAAATATTATATATTACGGGTGCCTGGGGTGCTCAGTCAGTTAAATGTCCGACTTCGGCTCAGGTCATGACCTCACAGTTCACAGGTTCGAGCCCCACATCAGGCTCTCTGCTGACAGCTCAGAGCCTGGAGCCTGCTTGGGATTGTATCTCCCTCTCTCTCTGCCCCTCCCCTGCTCATGCTCTTTCTCTCTCTGTCTCTCAAAAATAAATAAACATAATATATACATATATATATATAATGTTTACTTATTTATGGTTATATATATATAACCAGAAAGTAAAAACAACCCAAATGTCTACGAACTGATGAACAGATTAATAAAATGATGTGTTACAGTCATACAATGGAATATTATTCAGTTATAAAAAGGAAGTAAGTACAGGCACAGGCTACAACATGGCTCAACCTGGAAAACATTACGCTAAGTGAAAGAAACAGACACAAAAGGCCATATTTTATATGATTCCATTTCTATGAAATGCCCAGAAGAGGCAAATCTATAGAGACAGTAAGAGATCAGTAGACGCCCAAGGCTGTGAGCGGTGGCAGCAAGGGAAACAGGAAGTGACTGCTAATAAAGAGGGTTACTTTTTAAGATGATGAAAATGTTCTAAACTTCACAGTGGTGATGGCTGTGCATTATTTGTGGATATACTAAAAACCACTGAACTGTATGCTTCAAATTGGTGAATTATATGGTATATGAATTATATCTCAATAAAGCTGTTTTTAAAAATAGTAGGGGGGCACCTGGGTGGCTCAGTCGGTTAAGCCTCCGGCTCTTGTTTTTAGCTCAGGTCATGATCTCACAGTTGTGAGATGGAGCCTGCATGTCAGGGTGCTCAGGGTGTGGAGCCTGCCTGAGATTCTCTCTCCTCTCTCTCTCTCTCTCTCTCTCTGCCCCTCCCCACTGTGGCACACTCTCTCGAAAAACATTAAAAACAAAATAATAAAACACACGAAAAACCACAATGCTGTTTAAAAAAAAAAAAACACCAGAAAGGAAAAGATATCACTCTTGGTTAAGAAGTTCTTGCCAGATGGGCTCCATTTCTCCAACCTCTCAGCATGTCTAATTCCTTTAAAGAACAGTTGGGACCCGCTGCCTCCTAGAAGCCTCCCTGGACTGCCTCAGCCCTGATGCTCCCTCTGCCTCTTCATCTGGTATACGGCAAGCTTGTATAGGTAGGGGTCATGTCACGTCCTTTAGTCTTGGAGAAAACTAATCTCGAGCCTCTGATCTCCACGTTACAGATCACCAACACTGGCACGTAGTAGGTGTGCCTGGCTTAAAATGTACCTCGTTTCCCAGGTTCGGTAAGAAGAAACGGGTTCTCTTTCACAGATGACTGGAAAGAACTGATGCCAGAAACATCCTGCTCTCTTTGCCTAGAGAGTTCGCTGGCCCCGGCAGAGCCTGGCGTGCAGTAAAACTTTCCCAATCAAGCAGCAAAACTGGGAACCCCGTCAGCTCCTGTTTGGCTTCCAGGATAGAGAAGCTGCACTTAAAGTCTGCTAGCCCTGCTCTGATGTTAGAAGCATCCACAGCAGAGTAACTGCAGAACTCGGGGATATCTGCCTCACCTCCTCTAGAAACAAGTTTCTCTGTCTATTCACAGTCCTCACTCTGGAGTTTGGTCCAGCCTCCTTCCATCTGGTTCCACCCACCTTGCCCCCTACTCCACACCTACTAGTCTCTCTGCCCAGGCAGGGTCTTTTCCCCCTTTCCCCAAACCCTTAGGGGTACATAATAGCTATAGCACCCGCTTTAGTACCAAAGACCCAGGCTGTCAATTACACGTGTAGCCATTCCTCCAAGCCATTCCCGGAACTGTCCTCGACTGGGTCATAACCCTCTTGAAAGTAAGTATTTTATCCCCACTTCCCTTGTTTTCCCTAAATATCTAGGGATACTGGGCACATGGCAGATCCTCAATAAAGACTTGTCACTTTCATCTGATAATACTTCAGTAAAGAAGTATTGACAGCTTACCATGTGCGGGGCTTTGCACTGGACACTGGCGACCCAAAGTCAAATACAATGCAGTCCTGGCCTCGGGAGCTCCCAGACTCATGAGGAAAAGCGGCACTGGTGAGTAATTTGTTGTAGAAGCTAGATTGAGAGACATACACGATCGTGGGGAACCCAGAGCAGGGGCTAGGCTGAGATGGTTTCCTGAAGGAGGCGGTGCTGGAGGTGAGGTGAACGGCAAAAGATGAGGAAGGTAAGCTGGGGATGGCAGAAGCGGGAGGGTGTGATAAAGCAGAAGAACGGGCACAGACGAAGGCTGATGGGGTAGGGGGGCAGGCAAGAACCTGATCTCGGTGCAGAGCCAGGAGTAACTGGGGTGGCTGGTGCCTGAAGCCTAAGGCAGTGAGCAGCAGGAGGTGGGCTGAGCGTCCGTGGCCCTGACACTTGCGTGAATGATGAAGGTTGGGGAGAGCAGGAAGGGCCGAAGTCAGAGAAGCAGAGGTCACGGCCGAAATGTTTCTCAGGTGGGCAACCTGGAGTGGTTTCGGACTGGAGAGAGAGGTAAGAAGGGGCCTGGGGGAGATCTAATGAGGAAGAGATGAGGATGAAGGAGGCTAGAAGGAGCGGAGGGGGGCCTGAGAGAAGAGGGGCGTGAAGGCGAGGTCAGGCTGGTCATGAGAGAGCGAGGGGAGGGAAATGCATGGGGTCCAGTAAGGGGAGAGGGGACATTTAGAGACTGAGAAGTCTCCAGACATCTCTGAGGGACGCCAGATGAACCACAGTCAGGATGCAGTGGAATGACCAAAACAGATCTCAGGGCTAAGAGTGGGGGGACCCCAGTTCCCGGCAGTGCATGGGGTACTCTGCTGCTCACTGCCAGGCAGCGCAAAGAATGGCTGACACGTAGAGACATTCAATGCAGACGAGGTGTAAGCAACTCTTGGAAAAGGAGAAGGACCAAGCACTAGAAGTCCGAGGCTTTGTTTTATGCTCGAATCACTCCCACCCCGTCCGGATCTGAGAGGAAACCTTATAAACCTCCCCTCCCTCCCCCAAACTTGGCTCAGAATCCAGAGCCATTTGAAATGAGGGAAGGGAGTACCAGGTCACATCTTCTGGGCCCCCAACCCGCTTCTCCCTGCCCCTTCCTGCTGCGAGGCCAGAGGAGACCCTCTTCCCTGCCACAGCCAACTCCAGGACGTCATTTGCTCCTGGGTCCCCTCAGGAAGGAGGAGGAGGGAGCTGCCAAGCTGGCTGGAGAAGAGCCACGCACAGCGCCCAGGGAAGCCTGCCAGAGGCTGCATCTGGCGCGGCTTCCCGCACTGATTCCCCATCTGGCCCAGGCTTGGAGGTGAGACGAGAAACACACAGCCGGCCTCCTCCCCCAGCGCCCCCCAAAGCCACGTCATCCAGGCATTCCCTGGGGGAGGGTGGCCCCCTCCCTCTGACCTCAGCCTGTTTCACTTGGCCAGAGCCCACCTCCAGAGAGCAGGCCCCCTCCCCACATCTTCACTCACACCCAGGCCCCTGCAGGGAGAGGCGTGAGCTATAGATTCCAGCCCTCCCAGGCCGCACACCAGAGCCCCCAAATCAGGGCCCGCCCCTCTGAGCCCTGTCTTCTGAGATGCCAGCTGGGCTGCAGAGCGGGGCCGGGAGGTTGGGGTGTTCAGTCAGACACCGCAGGCCCCGTCTTCCACCCTATGCATGGACTCTCCCCCCAGCTTTAACCGAGGGGTCAGGACTGGGGAGAAAAGACAGGGGAGCCCAATGTGTGGTGTCCAACAGCTTCCGGTATTCGATGCTAGCTTTGCCTCTTATTTGGTGTAAGATTTTGCACAAATTATCTCATTTCTCTGAGCCTCCATTTCCTCGCCTATAAACTGAACGAACCGCTTTGGACAGTTTCAGCGAGGATTAAGTGGGAAGACGCTTGCAAAGTGCTCACTCAGGCCTGCAGCAAACACCCGACGTGTGGCGGTTCATGCCTTTAATTTGCTGGCTTCCCTCCGTGGTCGTGCCAAAGGGTGCCGTCCTACCTTCGCAACTGCCCTTGGCCAGATCCGAGTACAAGTGGCAAATCCATTATTATTTTATTACTGATTTCATCCTTGTTATTTATTTTTATATTTATTTATTCTGGGAAGTAGACAACTGAACTTTTCTGTTGATTTTATTTTATATGCACAAAGGCAACTTCAGTGAATTTGTTATTCTGATTATACTCTCTCAAGGGGTGCTTCCCATGCAGATGTAACCCCCAGCAGCCCGAGCCCCCCACAGAAATTCTGGAGCTCTGCTCTCATACATCTGCAAACACACACATATTCCTCCCTGGCATCCCGCCACGCGCCCCACTCCCCTAAACACAGAAGCAGCGGGGCCAACGCCAAGACCCCCACCCAGCCATACGATCACATGCTCTCCGCCCTGATGCACTGCCCAGCATTGGGATGAGGTGGGAGCCTCACTGTCACACCTGTTAACATTGAGAACGCCAGGATGCACAGAGCAACCCCAGGGCAGCCCCTCAGTGGTGGGCAAAGAGGCTCACGTCCAACTCACAGCCCTGGAGGAAACTGATCTAAATGCCAAACCCTCTTAGAGACCATCCCACCTCCCCAGGGAATGACCTCTAAACCGAGAGTCATGAGTTGAACCACTCGACAGAACAATTTTGAATGGGCATTTACCAAAAAAGGAATACAAATGGCCAATCCGTCCATGAACGTATACTCAACCCTATCTGTAAATGAAAAATGAAATCAGAGCTATGAGACCTTTTTTTTTTTTTTTTTTTTTTTAGCTGAATGGCAAAACATTGGAGTTCGGTGAGTCCCAGTGCTGATGAAGCTATGAGGAACAGATACGTCTCATACGCTGTAGGAGGAACTCGAATTCTTCTAGGAGGGCCATGTGCCAATGTATATTGAAATGAGAAACGCAAACTCTGTGTGTGACCCACGAATTCCCCTGCCAGAAACGCATCCTGGGAATAAACTCACGGAAGTGTGTCAGGTTGTCTGTTCGGGGGCATTTTTGGCAGTTTCCATCAAATTCTTCCAGAATATCCTCAGAATTAAATTCTTTGCAACTACCCCAAGAGCAAGAGCATCAAGGTTTGCCCACAGAACTTACTTAAAGCAAGGGAGAAGAACACGGTGCAGAAGAATCCATCCTTTTTGCATCAGTGCTGGCTTTGTCTAAGAAGGCCCCATGCCCTCACCTTGGCCTTGATCCTTCTGGCTTTAACCCCTTCCCTTAAAGGGCTGGGATCCTGGTGCTGGTCACCCAACTCACAGAGCACCGCAAGCTTCAGGGCACCTGAGGAAGGGACGGAAACCATCCTAGCAAGTTCCAAGCAGGCCCGATGCTGGAGACGGCCACAGAGACACAAAGCCTGTGCACAGGCACAAGCAGTGCCTCCATTTTATAGACGAAGATGCTAAGGTTTGGAGAGGGTAAGTGACTCACCCAAGGTCACACAGCCAGGATATAGTAGCCTTGGATTCCAACCTCTGTGTTCTTGCCAGTTTGTGGCACAGCCTTGGGCCTTAGAGTATGCCTCACTAACTCTTAGAAAGCTGAGGGAGCGTGGGGAGCCCAGGGGAAAGGGAGGCAGGGAGGAGCCCGCAGGGGAGGCCAGGCTGAGGGAAGAGAGCCAGCAGGTAGTGGTGGCAGGTCTCAGCAGGGACAGCCAAGCCAGGCCAGTCAGCTTGCCAAGGCCTCACTCGCTACTGAAGTGATGAGAAAAGACATGTCGGTACACACACCCCAACGCCCCCACCCAAGAGTGCTCCCTAATGCTGTTCTCTGCCAGCTGGTGGCTACTCCCCAGCCCCTGGGAAGCAACTCACAGGCTTGTCAGGATATTCTGAAAGCTTGGAGCCTTGTGGAATATGCCCGATACGGTACTCTCCTGGGCGACCTCTCACCCATTGACCCTCCAGGACCACACGCCCTCGTCCTTCTGCAGAATCCTGCAGAGGACAGAGGAAAAGTCCAGTCGGTTCTGAAGGGAGAGAGGGCAGGCATGGAGTCTGGTTCTGTCAGTAGCTGTGGCCAACTTCTATCACCCCTTTGGGCCTCAGTTTCGTTGTCTTTAAAACGTGAAGACAAAGGGCTCAGTCAGTTAAGCATCTGATTTCAGCTCAGGTCATGATCTCGCGGTTTGTGGGTTCAAGCCCACATCGGGCTTTGTGCTGACAGCTCAGAGCCTGGAGCCTGCTTCAGATTCTGTGTCTCCCTCTCTCTGCCCCTCCCCTACTCGGGCTCTCTCTGTCTCTCAAAAATAAATAAACATTAAAAAAAAATTTTTTTAATATGAAGATAAGTTAAAAAGGCAGGGTTGGGATACGGCCACACAGGTGTCTCCCTCCACTTTTAAACATTCTCTGTTTTCTGGGCTTTCCCACAGCCAGGGGAGGTTTAATGGAGGAACGCTGTGGCAGGTCAGAGCTCGGCCCCGCTGCTGGGAACCCCAGTTTCCTGCACAGAAGCGGGACAGCTGGAAGAGGGAGGGGATTTGAAGCCAGACGCTGGGGTTTGTGTCCAGCTCGGTCACCGTGGGCTCTGTGACCGTGGGCCTACCAGTGCTCAGGTTCTAGAGGAGCTCTGGGGTATCAAGCAAACATTCAGCGAGGCTGAGAACAGGCTGCTAGTGTGGGGGACCACCACCCACCCTGTCCCCCCCCTCAGGCCCTGACACTATCCCCTTGATGTGAATGGGAGTCTCCACAGAGGAACTGGGGGAACAAGAGCAATGTTCTCTGAATTTCAAGCACGGCTGGAAGGGACCAGTATTGGCCAATCAGAGAAGAGAACCAGGTTCTCAGAACCAAAAAGGAACCTGAAAGGTCACTGAGTCCTGCCCCATGCTTGCATGTATCCAGTGGTGAGGGGGGAGGTCACGGGTAAGGCGATTCAGTCCGTCTCTGGGCACCTGACCATCAGAACATTCTTCCTTACATTGATCTGAATCTACTTCCTGTGCACCCCTGCCCATACCTACTAGCTCTGCCCCTGAGCCACAAAGAACAGAGCAAACTCTCCAAAAGGAGGGCATTTCACACCCCCTCCCCCAGCACCTCCTCTGCTCCAGACCAGCCCCCCTACATCTCCCTGCAGCTCCCGGTGACCAGTCCAGGCTGCTCCCCTGGTACCTGCTCTGACACCTGACACCATGTGCACTGGAGCCGGCCCACCCTTCTAGGTGCAGACAGACTGACAGCGTAGACCTCCCTCCCTTTAAACCTCATCAACCCTGCACTTCAGGTGAGTGCATTCTAAGAAACGTGAACTCTGTGGAGGCATGCCCGCCGTGTGTGGAGAGTCGCTCACGCTGCTGACTTCTGCTCAGTTCCCAGGCACCTCATACCGGGACACCTCACACTCCTGCTTCCATGAAAACCCACCTCCTGCTGCCTGTACTTGGACCACTGATTTCTTGGATAACAATCCATTATATTTATGCCTGTTCAAGCTTTGGAAGCTGGCTTGTTGTCTGACGCACCCTCTCTCCTTCCTCCCTGTGTCACCTATAAATGTGAGCAGGATGACATCAAAAATCCCAAGTCACTGACAAACATTTTCGGTCAGAGTCAGAGAACAGAGCCCTGTGGCACACCCCTGGGGACTTTCCTTCAGGTCAACATGACACTCTTGGCTTACTTCTGTATGAAGTGGAGAACAGGAGTGCCCCCCCGGGTGAATCACAGTTGCATATAACAATTTTATTTTTCGCACCATAAGAGGAATTCTCAATAAAAGAGAATCGTTAAGTTTTTTCAAAAAGCAAGAAATCCTCTTGTAAATTAAACAAATTACAAATTGACCTGTTTCATACACCGAGAGTTTCATGACATCTAGCTAATAAAGAGGCCTACGTTTGCTCGGGGCTCACCACGTGCTGGACTCCTGACTGAGCATTTCAGGCATAAAGGTGCATTAGTGATATTGTCACTCCCATTTGGCAAGCAAGGGTGCCTTGGGTCTAAGAGGTCATATGACTTGCCTAAGGTCACAGATGGAAACCCAGATGCAAGGTGAGGTGTGTCGGACTCCAAAACTTCTGTTCTTTCTACTGTGCCATGCTGCCTCCCCAGGTGTTCTTAAAGAAGGCTCTACTTGGTGATGTACTTTCTGGGGGCTGAGCCCAGAGCCTGATCCCAGGTCGTCAGTGGGTTCCCAAGCTCCTCCCTGTAATTAGACCTGGAACATGGCTAGCCTTGGGAAACAGAGAGGAGCCCAGATTTTGGTGGGATCGGCCCCCAATGCCAGGATCTCTTCCTCTAGTGAGCACAATTCCTGCCGGGGACCCAGGCAATTTTTAGAACCTGGCAGCAACTCAGGCCCACTTCTGTTCAGGGTCTACCAATAAAGCAGGCCCTGCCCAGAGTTTAGGAGAAAGGGGCTTTCCTAGGTATCACCCTAACGACCTATCAAATGAGTATCACGTAAGAATAGGGAGCTGCCTTCACGGGTTGTGGCGAAGATCCCGAAACACCTCTCTCCCTCCCACCACTGAGCCTTTGCCAAATGCTGCTCCTTCTGCCTGGATCGCCCTTCTCGCTCCTTCCAAATTTGCAGGAACCTCCTGTTCATCCTTCAGAGCATCCTGTTCCCTTCCAGTAAGTTCCTGATTTCAGGCAGATAGCTGCATGTCACCCTCGTTAATGCCGGTCATCCCACCCAGTCTGTAAGCATCTCCTGTCCCGGAAGAGACTTGTTTTGATCCAATCAGGAACCTACAGCACCTGACACAGAGCTTGGCACACAGCGGGCTCTTTTCATTGCATGAATGAAAGAAGATACATGCGAAAGTGGCCAGCGGCAGGCGTTTCACAAAGCCAGCATGGCTGGGCCAGTGCCAGCGGCTTGTATGGTCACCATCAAGTAACTAGGAGATGCTGCTTGGAGGCGGCTGGGGGGCAGGAGGCAGGGAGAAGCGGAGAGTGCAAAAGTGACCAAGGGCTGAATCCTGTTCCTTCCAAACAAGGATGTCCTGTGGCTACTCTGTCATCCTGACAGGTCCACACCCATTACAGATGACCACATCTAATGAATTACCCAGGGGGCTGGAGGTGGAGGAGGGGCAGGAGGGGGTGTCACCTCCCTAGAACCACGGAAACTTGGCCCTCAGCAGCCACTGCATGTCATCAGCTGTAACATGAAAGTGATGGATTTGGGGCGGTGGCAAACGAAGCCTGGGCTACTCACTCACTCACTCGCTCATGGGAGGCGCTGGCGGAATGCCTGTGGTTCCTCGGGCCCTCCTCATCTTCTGCTTCCCCCAGCCCAGGACGCTAACTGCTTCCTATCTCCCTGCTCACCTCTTACCCTCTTCAAGGCCCTTCTCTCCTGACCACTCTACTGAAATGGGGCCTCTATCATGGGATCGGGCAAAGAGAATGTGCTTTGGAATTAGACACGTGAGTTCAAGCCCAACTTCGCCACCTGTACGTAAGCCATGTGGTGTTGGGCAAGCAACATAACCAATCTGAGCTTCAGTCTTGTATTTGTAAAATGAACCTCAGAGTCGCTATGAAAACTGAAAGGAGCCATGGATACAAAGCTGTAGCATAGAGCCTGGCACACAGTGTGCTCAGGGCACCACAAATTCCTTCCAGCCTTCCCCTGAACTCCATAGAATTTCTGGTCCCCAATTCTGCAGGACCTGACAACTATCTTTCCACACGAGGAAGTATTCTCTTTAACCCTAAAATGTGAGGTTTTTGAGGACAGAGCTGTGTCCTGGCCACCTCTGCACAGTGCTTGGAGAGAGAGGGCAGTTTTGAAAAGCATGGGCCCAGGATTGAATTTTAGGTCTAGGTCTGTCACATACTGTCTTATGTGACCATGGGCAAACATTCCTGTGCCCACTGGCGCCTCTGTTTGCTCCTCTATAAAATGCGGATAACAAGAGTGACGGTAAGAGTCCTTCGTGGTAGAGGGGCTGGCGTGAGGCTTAAGTGAAGGCCTATATGTACAGAGTCTTTGCACAGTCCCCAGCATAGAATTCAACCTGCTGGAGGCCACGGTCACCACCCTGGCAGGGCCCGGCAGAGTGCACAAGAGCACTGGCACTTCTTTGGGGACTGAGGGAAGGCAGTCTTCCTAACAAGATGCCACGGTCCTCTGTTTCTCCATTTTGAGTAAGATGGGGGCAGCCGGGCTGATAGCTCCTCACCTAGGTAGTCACCACCAGTAGGGAGGGGAGGCTCCTGCTCAGGACAGAGAGCTAGCCAGGGAGGAAGAGCACCAGGTCCCAAGCCACCTGAAAGAACAAGAGGCCATTCTCCGCACCTGGGAGTTCTTCCTGATGATTCACGGACAACATTCTCAGGTCTAAGAACAACATTCTCACGTTGCAAGTCCAGCGAGCGATTTTACTGCCACTCCTCAAATGAGCTTCCCCCAGCTCATTAAAGCAGGCAGGCCAGCAGCTCAGAACTTGGTCAGCTTTGAAGCATCACCCTCCCCCGGGGGCGGCCCTGAGATAACCCAGCCTAACATTTTAATAAAAGCAAGATGACTCCTGGTCTCCTTCCAATTAAAGTCAGGCCGTCTGGCCTTCCAGCTTCAACCTGGCGAAGAGAGGTAGGTTAGAGAAGCCAGAACGCATCTCATTACTCAGATATTCCGCTTCAGGGGCAGGGGGCCCCCTCCCAGGCTGAGAGGCTGCCCAGAGCCCAAGGGCAGGGCCACTGCTGCAGCCACTGCGCTGTTCACTGCAAGTGTCTATCTTCATTTAAGCCGGAGGATGAGGTGTCTCTTCCGATGACTCTGCCTGTTGCGTCTTGTGAGAACAAAGAGTGTTTCTGCCCTGCACTTCCTTGCCTGCCCCCAGCTCCCCCCCAGCCCACGTCACAGTTGGACCGTTGCTTGGGTGAGCCATGGGACACATATACGTGAAGGGTGCTGTCACAGTGTCTCCAGCCGCATATGGAATACACACGCACTTTCTTTCCTCAGTGGTGCAGTCACCCGTTACGGCTCATGCTGTCTAGATAGTTCTTCCTCCTTTTGAAGTCTCCACCACATCTTTTGCCCACTGAGTGGGAAGTTCCATGCTGCCGGGTTCTTATTTTCTTAACACAGTGGAAATATTTGGCCTTTTCCATAATATTTAGCTCTCTTGATACAATACATAGACAGTACTTTTTTTTTTATGTTGTGTTTTCAAGAGACTGTTTATTTAATGGTGATCTGTAGGATACCACACACGGCTATGGGCAGCCAGCCCTGTAGGTGGGGGTAGGGGGAGAGCAGAGGAACCATCTAGAATGTTGTGCTCCCAACCCACTTCTGGGACACACACAGGCATCTAGTCTTCTCTAAAGGGCATAATTTATTATGTCTCTTTTAAGTTAAAGAGGCTCTCCAGGTCACTCCCCCAAGAACCCCCATCCCGAAAAGCAATAAACGAGACTAAAATGAACACATGTGAGGGTAAGAAGGTAATGCCACTTTTAAAAGGAAGGATTGTTTGTTTTTTTTTAAATAGCTCTGGTTCTAGCCTTTGAAGATGATGGATTAACATGTAATCCTGTGTCAGCCCCCCCAACAAGTATTTACTGAGCACCTGCTAAGTGCAAAGCTCTGTGGAGAAAGGCAGGGGACGCTGGGGAGGGGGGACAGGCCCCATGAAGAAGAAAGGTAAGGAAGGCCCTCATTGCTGCCCTCCAAGAGCTCACAGTAGAATTGGAGAAGTCGGGCAAACCGACAACATGAATCTAACATAGGACCTCAAGCCACGTTTCTGCCTTGCTGGAACGAGGCAAGGTGTAAGACTTCAGTAACAGTCCATTCCACAACATAAGGTGTCACAGAACAGTTATGATTCATTAGCAGTTGAACAGTTCAAGCCAAAATTTGGATAGCATTACATAGGATGCTTTTCTCTATCATTATCCCCAGCAAATAAGCCCAACTTATTTCCATTTGCCAACAAGGCTACAGGCCCACAATTTAAACAGAGCTAAATCCCAAACCTGGCTTCTGTGATGGGCATAACATCCGGGGAAGGTCTGCAGCCCCAGCCCTACCTGCAGACGCAGGTGAGGTAATGCCTTTCAGGGCCCATTCCTGGAGTAAAACACAAGAATGGCCAGTAAGGGTTTGAGACTTGAGCAAAGGGGGAAAACAAGATAAGAGGGGCTTATTTCAGATTAAGTTGAAAAACAAAGGAGGTTTAGTTTTGAAAAGCTAGCTGAGTTCTTAAGATAATGAAGGAAGGTTTTAGGTTTCCAGTCCCATTAGTGAGAACTGGGTAGGGAATTATAAAAAGAACTTTCATTCCAGGCAAGCAAGCCAAGCCAGGAAGGAATAATACAAAGACATTAAAATTCACTGTCTTCCAACTTAGGCTGGATTGGTCCTTGGAGAGAAGCGTCGACAGCCTCGAAGGTCCTCTCCAGAAGGGAGAAAGGGAAATGACTAAGTCTTCTGGATATACCAAGTGTTGATGAGGGTGGTAGGAGGAAGAGAACGCTGGTTCGTTGCTGGGAGGTGTACAAATGGTATGTCCGTTCTGGAAGCAATATGGTAGTATTTGCTTAAACGAGTCTATATATGCCCACCCTGTGCTCTAGCAATACCACTCCTGGGTGCACATGCTGGGGAAGTCTCTGTCGTTTGTAAGGGCTGCAGTGTACCGGGATGTTTGCTGTAGCAATGCCCGCACTGGGGAGTGCTGGAGGCAACCTCAGTGTCCATTAAGAGGGGAAGCAAATAAGTAACATGTTGTAGAGGGAAGCACGGAACACCAGATAGCAGTCAGAAGCAATAAAGCAGATGCATACAACAAGGTAAATAGCTCTCATAACCATAGTATTGAGTAAAAAGGGAATTTACCAGATGAAATCGACAGCACAATACGAATGTAGATTACAAACCACAGACAAAATATGTTGGGTTTTGTTTCATATGGTAAGGATTCATTGCTTTTTCTTCTTACCCTTAAGTACTTTGAAATAATCTGTACTTAATAATTTTGTAATCATTAGGAAGCCATTTGCCCAGGAAGATTTCACATTATCCTGAAATTCCAATTGTTGTGGATCTGTTTTTGATTCAAAAGGTTGGATTTCAGATACCATTGGTAAACACTTTAAGCAAACAAATATATATATAAGGTAAAAATATACGTTTCGTTTTAGTGGTAGGTGAATGAAGAATCTACTCTTGATTAGATAAAGCAGACAACAAAAACTCAAACTTTGCATGATTTAAGTGACTGTGAGAGAGGATGATGGCCCTTTGAATTATAAAAAAGGAAACCATCGATGGCTTTGAGAAGTAGCCTCTGGTCTTCCAGTATCTCTACAATAAAGACTATTATTCTTAACTTTGTGTTATGAGAAAATGTCATGATGTCTAAAATGCTGCCCATTAATGAATTGGGGTTACAAATGAATGGGGAAAAAAAACAAAAAACAAAAAACAAAAAAACAGCACAGCCTATTTTCTGAGGACACATGGGTTTATATTAAATAGGCTGGATGGATATGTAAAGGGAAAAAAGATAGGAGTGGGGATTAGGGTTGAAGGAGAAAAAGGAAAAGAAAACAGGATACGGGCTTTGCAAGAGTGATAATATGTAACAAATCAAAAAATATCATGAATTAACTTGCTATACCTGAAGTCTGAAAAAGTAGCATAGGATATACTCTTTGGGGAGGGAAAGGACACAGACAGGGCAAGACCAGCAAAGATTGATAGAGTGTTATACTCAAGGTCCACCAGAGCCTTGGTCTTAAGGAGCTTGGCATCTGGTAAGTCGCCTGGAACTCAAGAGGAGGACCCTGGCTGGCCTCTCCCCATCCACGTGTCTGGGATGGTGCCTTGCACATGCCCGCTCAATTAACCTTGCCAAGGAAACAAACACATACACCAATAATTATTACAAGTAGGAGTGGAGGAAGCCTGTCTGCCTCGGATGGATCCGGAAGGCCCTTTATAAGACATATCTGGGATGAGCCATGAGGAGTTTTAACAGGTGAGGAGCATGTGAAAACTGTGAGGGCAAAGGTGCAGAGAGAGATGCTGAGTGACCCAAAGGTGATTGCTCTGGTCCCCGCTGTCTGCAGTGCCCTGCAGAAGCCCGTCTAGGTTGCCACTTGGCCTGGGATTGTTGTGATGGGGAGAGAGGTGCAAGGTGGAGACAACAACCTAACGAACCCATGAAGTGGGTGGAAGTAGGCGCTGGGCACTTACCCCAGTAGCCCTGGGCTCATTTCAGAAGCTTCTGGAAAGCTCTGAAAAAGACATGAACTTTGGGTCCCACCTTCATGCCAAGCGCACTGAATATGGAATCAGCCTCTAGGCTTAGGGGCAGGTGAGCCCTTAGGAAGGATTTCATCACCAGCTTCCCAGCAGATCTGGAAACCACTCATTAACAGAACACATAATACAAATGAACATCAGGGAAGGAGAAGTCAAAAGTCACTCCTGGGTTTTGACTCTCGGGACTCGAAAAAATGGTAGTGCTGTTAATTTAAATACCAGGGAATCGGAGTGTAGAGTAAGGTGGGGGCGGGGGGTGGAGGGAGGAAGTGCGCTTAGTGAGAAGGTGCTGGCTGGCTGGGGACATAAGTTCCTGCTAGAGACACAAGTCTGCCCAGTGGTCACAGATTAAGTGGAAAAGAAGGTCCTGAACCAGAGTTCAGAGTGAAGAAATGGAATCACAAAGATGGGTTATCGGACAGAGCTTGGGGAAACATCTTCGTTTAGGAAGCAGGAAAGGGTTGTCAAAGGAGGTAAGAGAGCTGATGAGAAGCAGGGAACACCAGCACAGAGAAATGCCACGGAGCCAGGTTTCTCCCTGCAGCGGCAGTGGAATCGCATCCCTCTGGTGCTAACTTCACTCTCTGGGTCCATCCTCCTGACTACGAATCCCCTGGTGAGGCTGCCGGTTACGGAGCCTTAATATTGAAGCAGAACAGAGTCAGCCTTGAAGGCAGCCGCCACCGCTGGTGCCCCACCCTCCCCTGTTACACTGCAGGTGGACTGGTCTGGACGCCGGACACCCATACCGACTTGCCTTTTGTTTCTCTTTTCTGCCGGTCGGGTGGTTCTCACACTGCACAGAATCGGGTACAAAGTGCCCTCGACACCGGACTGAGCGGGCAATTTCAGGGATGTTCAAAGGTAATTTTGACCCTCCCTGCTGACTTGAGAACCTGAGCCACACGTCAGATGAGGCTGCACCGCGCTGTCACCGCCTCCCAACTGGTCTTCCAGGTTTCTCCCATCTCTGGAGTCCAATCGATCCGTCACACCTCGTGTGGGACTGCATCTTGAAACACACACTGGGTCATGTCAAGCAACACCTCAGGGGCCTCCACGTGCTTGCAGGGAAGTCTGAACTTGCAGCAGGACATTCCAGCCCTGTACCTCAGCCCTGCTCTACTCATACCCCAGTCTCCCTCCACGCATCCCCCCAAGTTCCCACACTGGGGCTCCTCTCTGCTCCCCATCAGCTGTCGCCTGCTCTATCGCTGCCTCCCCAGGGAGAACTTGTCTTTCCCTCCTTCCTCCTTTAGTAACCCAAGGATTAAGAGCACAAGCCCGGGAGACCAGAGGGCCTGGCTCCGACTCCCAGCCCCACCAATCACCAGCTCTAACACCCTGGCTAAGTTTCTTCCTTCTTTGGTTTGATGGGGATGAGTTAATACCAACTTCACATGGTTGTTGTGAGGACTAAATGAAACCGTTTTCAAAAAGCACTCAATGGTGCCAGGCACATAGTAAGCCATCCGTTAAAATGGAAAAACATAAAAAAAAAAAGAAAATTGAAATAAAAAAAAAAAAAAGAAGGGGCGCCTGAGTGGCTCAGTAGGTTAAGCAGCCGACTTCAGCTCAGGTCATGATCTCGCAGTTTGTGAGTTCGAGCCCCGCGTCGGGCTCTGTACTGACAGCTCAGATCCTGGAGCCTGCTTCAGATTCTGTCTCCCCCTCTCTCTGCCCCTCCCCTGCTCATGCTCTGTTTCTTTCTGTCTCTCAATAATAAATAAAAATGTTAAAAAAAATTAAAATGACAAACATGCTGATGGGTGCATACACACATACACAATCACCCATGTGCACATCTGCTTTTGTATCTCCACAGAGTTCATATCATACTTCTTAGCCACCCGTGCGGGGGCCTCTCTCTCTCTCTCTCTCTCGGTTCTACAAGGACAAGGACTCAGTCTTGATGTCATCCCCCACTACCCCATCCAGTCCTTCCATCCTACTGAAGCCCTAATTTCCTAGCAGAGGCTAATTTGTCAAGCAATATGGATCCACTGAGGGCTTTTGAACAAGAAAGTGATCCAACCACGGCGGTACCAAGAGAAGTTAACTGTGGCATGGGCCTGCCAGGAGGACTAGGAGTTGGGACTATAAGCCATTTGGGAGCTCCTAGGGTCCAGGGCTGAAAGCCTGGGCTGGAATGATGGCTGAAGTAGTATGAAGAGAGTCAGGCACAGCAGCAGTGAGGCCCACTCTAGAGGAAGCAACCACAACCCTCATGACACTGCAGTCTTCCTAATTACAATAAACTCCACCAAGGCATTGAACACGTAAGCTCCGTTCCCAGGTGGGCTCACTCAGAGGGCGAATTTGCATCTAGTTACCACCTCTGCTATTTCAAGAGTCACTCAATCACACTCTGGGCTGGAATCAAACCTATGCTCAGATGCTCCTGCCTTTTTGAAACTTTTTCAAATTCAGAATTAGGCCAGACTCTGTACCAATGAACCAAGGCACCTGATCCTGAGATTTTTAAAAATATTTTTATTAACTTACTTTTTAAATTTTGAAGTTGTATTATTGTTTTTTTTACTTTGAAAATTTTTAGGGGGCACCTGGATAGCTTAGTCAGCTAAGCATCCGACTTCAGTTCAGGCCATGATCTCATGGTTCGTGAGTTTGAGACCCACGTCGGGCTCTGTGCTGACAGCTCAGAGCCTGGAGCCTGCTTTAAATTCTGTCTCCTTCTCTCTCTGCCCCTCCTCCACTTGCACTCTGTCTCTTTCTTTCTTTTTCAAAAATAAACATTAAAAGCTAAACCTCTTGGAGGGGCCTGGGTGGCTCAGTCAGTTAAGAGTCCAACTTTGGCTCAGGTCATGATCTCACAGTTCATGGGTTCAAGTCCCACATTGGACTCTATGCCAACAGCTCAGAGCCTGGAGCCTATGTGAGATTCTGTGTCTCCTCTCTCTCTCTGTCCCTCCCCTGCTCACACTCTGTCTCTCTCTGTCTCTCAAAAATAAATATTATAAAAAAGTTAAAACAATTTTTGTTTTGTCATGTTTAAAACAAAAGAAACGGAAACATTAAGAATAAAGTTCAAATTCCTTTGTCCTCTGATCGATTCTATGTCTGTCTCCCCCATTCTGAATGGCCGGTACAAGGAATTTTTTGTGTATCCTTCCAGTCCGTGTTTTTATACTTTTACCACGAACATATGTAACCATATATAATACACTATTGATTTGTGAATAATTTTTAATTTACAGAAATGGTATAGTTATAGGTGGTAAATGGTAGAAAAGATAATATTTTACTACTTGCTTTTAAAAAAAACCTTATTATTGTTTTGGGGATCTATCCGTGTTGACACTTAAGAATCTTATTCATGTTAACTGTACAGAAGTACATCATATGAACACTGCATTCCCCCCTTATTTGAGGAGGATACATTCCGAGGCCCCCACTGGATGCCTGAAGCCACAGACAGCAGCGTACCCTACCTACACCATATTCTTTCCCACACATACCTGACAACGATAAAGTTTAACTATAAATCAGCACAGTAAGAGATGAATAACAATAATAAAACATAACAACTATAGCAATTTATGTAGTACAGGCATACCCCATTTTATTGTGCTTTATTTTATTGTGCTTTGTAGATACTGCGTTTTTTTTTTACAAATTAAAGTTTTGTGGCAACCCACGGCAAGCAAGCCAGTCAGCACCGTTTTCCAATAGCATTTGCTCACTCCGCATCTCTGTGTCACATTTTGGTAATTCTCGTAATATTTTGAACTTTTCATCATCATCGTCATCATCATCATCATTATTATTATTCTATTTGTGATGTGATTTTATCTGTAATCAGTGATTATAACTCGCTGAAAGCTTGGATGATGTTTAGCATTTTTTAGCAATATATTTTTTTTAATATTTATTTATTTTTGAGATAGAGAGAGAGGCAGAGCATGAGTGGGGGAGGGGCAGAGAGAGAGGGAGACACAGAATGTGAAGCAGGCTGTCTGTCAGCACAGAGCCCGATGCGGGGCTTGAACTCACAGACCGCGAGATCATGACCTGAGCCGAAGTCGACCGCTTAACCAACTGAGCCACCCAGGCGCCCCTAGCAATATTTTTAAATTAAGGTATATGCATTGGGTTTTTTTTTTTTAAGGCATAATGCTATTGCACACTTAATAGACTACAGCATAGTGTAAACGTAAATTTTATGTGCACTGGGAAAGCCAAACATTCATTTGACTCACTTTATTGAGATCTTTGCTTTATGGCAGTGGCCCGGAACCAAACCTGCAGTATGTCCAAGGTTTGCCTGTAGAAGTTATGTGAGTGTGGTCTCTCTCTCTCTCAGAAAATACTTTACTGTACTGTACTCACCCTTCTTCTTGTGACGATGTGAGATGAGAAACTGCCTACGTGGTGACATGAAGTGAGGTGGACGCGGTACTCATCGTGACGTAATGTTAGAATATTTACTGACCTTCTGATCTTATGTCGGAAGGAGGATCATCTCCAGCTCCTACAGTTAACCCCAGGTAACTGAACCCGCGGCGAGCGAAACTCCGGGCAAGGAAAGGCTCCTGCACACCATACTTCCTTATCCATCTTCTTCTCCTGGGTATTTGTATTATTCCAAGTGGCAGCCGAAATTCACAGAATATTCCAGCTCTCTGGAATATCTCATCCCAGGCACATAGTAGGATCGTGTTTCCTCTCAACAACTTGAAGCTAGGTGTGACCAGATGATTTCTTTGGCCAGTAAAATGTGTTGCTTGCGGACAGATGTTTGTTGTTTTTTTTTTAAACTGAGGTATATAAATCATATACCATTAAATTCACCATTTGAAAGTGTATAACTCAGTATTTTTAGGACATTCGCAGAGTTATGCATCCATCACCACTATCTAATTGCAGAATATTTTCATCATCCCAAAAAGAAACCACATAACCATTAGTCACTCCTCATTCCCCTCTACCCCCAACACCTAAAAACTATGGATCTACTTTCTGTTTCTCTGGGTTTGCCTATTTTGGGCATTTCATATTAGTGGAACCATACACTATGCGGTCTCTTGTGTCTGGCTTCTTTCAATTAGCATACTGTTTTCAAGGTTCATCCACGCTGAGGTATGAATTAGTGCTTCATTCCTTTTATATAGCTTAATAATGTTCCATGGAGAGAAGTATTCAATTGCCACTGGGGTGCCTGGGTGGCTCAGTCGGTTAAGCGTCCGGCTCTCGATTTTGGCTCCGGTCACGATCTCATGGCTCGTGGGTTCAAGCCCCTCATTGGGCTCTACATTGATGATGTGAAGCCTGCTTGGGATCCTCTCTCCCTCTCTCTCTGCCCCTCCCCCGCATTCACTCTCTCTCTCAAAATAAAAATAAACTTAAATAATAATAGTAATAATAATAATAATAATAATAATTGCCACAGCCAGACACTGCTGCACTCCCCTTCCCTGCCCGAGGGACTTTGGAAACACTGTGGAGCCAGTGTCAGACTCAGACCCTAACTGCCCACAGGGAGCAGAGATACTCATTTCTTCCAAAGGACAGGGAGTGTGAGTAAGAAGTAAAACTTCAGGGCTGTTTGTTCTTGTACCGTAACGCGTCCCATCCTGACCGATATGCCAATTTTTCACTCTTATAAATACACAGCAATAAAAATCCTCATACATGTCTTTCTGAGTGCATCTGGGAGATTTTCTCTAGACCCTGAGTCTAGGGTATATCCACCTAGAAGTGGAACCACTAGGTGATAGCATATGCACACTTTCAAACTTACTAAATTACTAAGCTTAGTAATTTAGATATTGCTTAATTATTTTCCAAAGTGGCTGAATCAAGTAAAAATTCCACCAGCAGCATGACAGCGTTCCCACTTCCCCACAGTCTAACCAACACTTGGTATTATCAAGACTTTACATCCTGCCCTTTCCGACGGGGAAGCACAACATCTCTTGAACAAAACTGCTAACTACACTCAAGGGCATAGAATATACCAAATATCATGGTCAGAAAGTCCTTTATGTTGCATCTTTTGTTTTTAAACATTACTTTAGCCTGATATCCAACCACAAGCTGGGAAAAAATGCAAGATAATAACAACGTTCTTGAATTGATTCCACAAACATCAGGAATCCACAAGGGCCTTCACTGTAAACATCAGTTCTCAATGTAACGATTTAGATACAGATGGAATCGGAGGATGGATTAAATGTGGACAGACCTACCTGACATAAACCCCAGATTCTCTTACCTATCAATATCTCTTCAATGATTTATCCTACAAAAATAGTAGCCCCAATTACCAAATATATATATATGTGTATATATATGCATATATGCATATATATGTATATATGCACATGTTTAGGGCAGCACTGTTTACAATAGCAAAAAGGAAAAAAAAAAGTTGGACACAATCCAGATGTTCATTAGTGGGGAATAGTTTTTAAAAATTATAATTTCTTGCTATCTACCTCTGAACTGCCTTGACGGTAAGACGATACATTTCCATATGGTTTAGGAGAGCCTCGGCGGCGGATTTCATTCCTTGCAACTCAACAACCCCTCATGGACACACCAGTTGTGCAGTGGACCCGCTCTAGCTAGAGGGGACAGACGCAGTCTGGCTCCACATGCAGCGTTCTCCAGAGCACTCTGGCAACTTCCCCATCAGCTGCCCCCAAGAGAAAAGTCCCATGACCCTGCTTCTCAAGGGAAGAAGCTGACCAGGAACCCGGCAACTTTCACCAGAACTGGGTAGGGGCGCTGGGGAGTTAGTCAACATTAAAAACAAATAAAGATGTTTTATCCTCTCTCTCCATCCCCTCCCGGAAAGAGAGTCTCTGGGGGACAGATCAGTAAAGGCTTTGCACGGTTTCCACCCTTCCCCCAAGTCGCCGACCAGGCCAGAGGAAGTAACGGGAATAAACCACAAGCAAGTTCAACATTTTCCTACAACACCCAGCGTCAGCCAGTTTCAAGGTGCTACGGCGGGGAGAAAATCCACATGCTACGCACGGAAGGGAGAGGAAAGGCTCCAGTGGAAGCGACAGTCAGGACCACAGGCCAGCCCTGCCAAGGCCACGGTGAGGGTTTATGCCCAGGGCTCCTTAGCCACCGCAGGGAATGAGCCCGCTGGCCCTACAAGCCATTGAAAGGGCTGCATGTGGATGAACCTTGAAACCATTATGCTAATGAAAGACGCCCATCACAAAAGACCACAGGGAACAGGCAAATCCACAAGGACAGAAAATAAATTTGTGGTTTCTAAGGGCTGGGGAACCAACTGGAGGAGGGGGATTTGTAAGTGATGGCTAAAGTGTTCTTGCTATTGGGGGTAACAAAAATGTTCTGAAACGGACTGTGGTAGTAGTTGCACAATCCTGTGCATATGCTAAAAGCCACTAAATTATACACTTTGAGTGGGTCATTTGTATGGTAATGAGAATTTTATCTCAATAAAGCTATTCCCCAAAGGGAGGGCAGCTAACAGCACCAACGTGGGCTGTCTGCCGCAGTCACCCAGGGAGCTCAGCCAGGGCACCAAGCTCCCACTGTTGCCTGTCCCTGTGATGTTACCATTAATACCACTTCTATAACTGCCTCCAACTCTAGGGATATGTGCTACTTCCTTATCTTCAGTTTATGGATGAGGAAACTGAGGCTGGGAGGGGGCGGGTTTACATAATTTTCCCAAAGTCACATGGCTTGAAGGGGGCTCTGCTCACCTGTAACTACAGCAATATTCCACATCCAAGTCAGTGGAGAGCCAAACACATCCACAAGGGTCAACGCCACACTGGATAATACTTCATATCAATAGCATCGGGGCTGGGAAGTTATCAGATGATGGTTTTTGAAAATTTGTGCTGCTCAGGCGGCCTCGTACAAGTCCTCCTGCTTCCCAGGGTCCACCCTGGCTGATGTTGGGGATATGTGGGTGGGGCGGAGGTGGCCCTTTAAGGTTCTCAGGGACAGTGGACAGAACTATCTGCTTTCAAAGAACTGGTTGGAATCCTGGAGCTGGCTGAGTACAAGGGGGCCCTCTCCCACCAGCTTGGGGAACCAAAGAGTAAGGAGACCTGCGAGTAAATCGCAAATGTCCCACACAGAATCGCATCTGGGACTGCAGATTCCGTGGGATTTCCCGCTGTTCTGACGTGAGCTCCAGTGGATGAGAACAGCCAGGCAATCCCAGTGGCCCCACTGCCTCTGTCTGCCAAGAACTCGCACTGACGAAATCTCTATCCTCTATTCCTTCCAGGAATCCGGCCCCTGCCCATCCCTGTTGGAGGGTAAATCACGTAACAGATAACACTGACAGATCTGCAACACCCCATGTCTCCGCATCTGGACACGTAACCTCCTTACTGCAAACAGGAGGGAGACTGGCTCTTGGGGGATTCAATGTAGGTGTAGGTTTCCTTATCTGACGAAACTTTCCACAGTACCCTTCCGCTGAGGCCCAGGGGAGTGACCTCAGGGACTTCTCTCGCTTCCTCCCTTCTTCCCCGTGTTTTTTTTTTTTTTTTTCTTTTCTTTTCTTTTTTTTTTTTTTTTTTTTTGGTAGAACCTCCTCCATCTTCACCCTGCTGTGATCACGACTTGTTCCCAGAGCTGGGTCCCCCGGCACGCCTCCACCAGCCATGCAGCCCTGCGGCCAGCCTTCCTGCTCCCGCGCTTCTTCCTCCCCGGCCTCCACTGAAGCTAGAAGGGAGGGTTCCAGAGCAAGTTTCCCAGAGGGATAGGAAGGCCCTTCCTGCACAGCCAGAGCCACAGCAGAATCCCACCTCCCAGCTCGCCCTTCTCAGGTCAAAGAGGCAGGAGAAGGTGGAAGTTAAAAAGCTGGTCACATCCCAGCTCTGCCACTAACTTGTATCACCTTTGAGTAAGTGACTTCCCTGATTCCCAGTCTCCTTACCTATAAAATGGGAGTAACACGATTTTTCTTTTGCAAGAGGGAGGGGAGGTCTGTGGGAACCTGTCTGACTGAAGAGGCACTGGAGAAAAGGATGAAAGGTCGTTACTGGAAGGGATATGTGATGATCTACGGGACGGTTTTATACTATCTAAGTATTCTTGGCTCCCCTAATCTGACCAGAGGAGATCTCCAGGATAAAAGATGGCCCAGGAATATGCCTGACAGACAGTGATCCAACAGCTGTACAACACACAAAACATACCACACCCAAACACACACGTAAACACACACACACACACACCTACTTACACAAACACCTGCCAACACACACACACATGTACTACACACCTCCAAAATCACATGCACTCCACACTCAAACACACACATATGTACACACACACATACTCCTTTTCTCCCTTTATTTTTCTGAAAGATGCTTTTACCACCCACAAGGATACCCAGTCTTGCTATAATTTTGAAGATTGTCACAAGAAGCTTTAATGTTCACAATGTCCAAATCCCTGCCAAGCAGCCAGATTACAACAGATCCAACTAGCCAGATACAGACAGGAATTTGACAACAACCCCCAGGGTGTCCTGCTCACATATGTTCCCTTGCACCTGGCTCAAAGGCCAGCAGCCCCCAACTTTGCTTCCTCAGATGCTTACACTGCACCTCCCTGACCTGTATGGATAAAGATATTTGATTTCTACTTATCCCTAAGTCCCTTGTTTGTTTCTTTCTTTCCTGGGGCAAGTCCCTATAAGGTCAGATTCCCATGTTTCCAAGGCCAAGCTTCTCCCCCTCAGTATTTTCACTGACTGAGCTCCCTCTCTGATGAGTCCCTCTAGAAGCTGTTGTAGTTGATAAGTCTTCTTCAGCCCTGTCCACACTGACTCACTCCAGAAACTGCCCTCAGCTAAAAAGACTTGCATCAATCAAGGACCTTTTCTGACTCCTCTGTAACAAGAAGCCCAGAAACCTCCAGAAAGACAGCATGGCCTGGGGAACTGAGTCAAAGACAGAGGTGTCCAGTCCTAGCTCCACCACTTGCTAGCGGGAGAAGTTTGCTACCATACTTTCGGTTCAAAGCAGACTCTAAGACAAGGCTGTGAGTGCAGCCTGCCTGTTAGGGAGATGATTCCAGAAACGCCAGATGAGGAAGTACAGAAAGTGAGACCAGGAAAGGACAAAGGCCAGTAAAGGGTGTGTTAATGAGCAGGTTACTGCTGTGGGCATCTAAGGCTCCGTGCTGCTGGGAATCTCCTGCTGTTCTGGCTGGAACTCACCTCAGAATCCTCCCGGGGAAGGGCAGGCAGTAGAGATATCAACTCCTGTCCCCATAGCTTGAGGGCAGCCCCCCTGGGATGATAACTCGCCCCACCCCTCCCCTGTCTTCCTCAAGTGCACTTGCTTGGGCCTCACAAGCTTCTGTGGTGCCGCAAGGGCTGAAGAAAGCTCTCTCACAGGGAGGTGAGGCGGGGACAGGGGTGAGGCGTGGAACTGTTAGTGTCCTGGAAACTGCAGGAACCAGCGGCAGGTGAACTCGGGTGAGCTCAGGGGGCACAGGATGGGGTGCCCATGTGCGTCTCTGAGCCTTTCCTCATCTGTGGAACAGGCAGGGGACCCATATTGCTTCCTCGAGGGTCGCTCAGTGGCAGGATTAAGGACGTGAGCTCGGCAACCTGGAACGCTGCTGGTACCACAGCAAGTATTCTCCAAGGGCAGAGTAAACACCCAGAGGCTGCTCATCACCGGGGAGATGCAGCAAAGAGTCCGATAGAAGGTTCCCAGCCAGCAAACTCAGCCTGGACTGTCCATCCTCCCAGTCCCCTTGCCAAGCCTTGAGGCAGTATAAGCGGCCGCCATGGGGAATGACCACTGGATTCCTTACGCTGTGTCGGGTTCTCATTAGTGACCCTACAGGGAGGGCATGGACACTGTTGGCCGAAGGAAACTGGGCTGAGGGGTGGAGCTACTCCTGCACAGACACTCAGCTAGGAAAGGCGGGAGGGAGTCGGCATTCAATCACCCGCTGATCTGAGTCTTCACGCTCCCCTTTCTCTAGGACACACCATAAGCACCATCCGAGATGCCTCTGTCCCAAACACCATGGGCCTCTCACAGGGTCTAAATATATATCCAGCAGGCCCCGGAGGTTCCGGGCTGATGGGACGCAGACTCCACCTGCTGTGCGGGCTCAGATAACAACAGTGACACTGGGGTAGCACTAACTCTCTCCAGGGCGTGGTTCTCATTGCTTTCATCATCGTTTCACAGAATCCTCCCTCCCAGCAATGAGGAAAGCACTGTTACTACCCCCCTATCCCAGAACAGGAAACTGAAGCAGAGGAGTTAAGTGACTTGCCCAAGGCCTCACAGAAGTAATATGGCAGAACTAAAATTTGAACTTAGGTGATCTGGTTCTGAGGCTCTTGCTCTGAGTGACTTTCTACTTTCCTCTCAATGGTCCAGACTCATTCGCTTCACTGTCTGTTAGAAGGTGACATCCCCAGATGTTGGCAATGAAACTGCAGTTGACCTCTTTCCTTGGACAAGAATTGACAAAGGCAGCATGGAGAAGATAGGACCCCACGCCCAAGCAGCGCACCTCTCTTAAAGGACCAGGCTCCTGGGGGGACAGTGCAAATGCTCCATCCTGAGGTGGGGGCTCTTTACTGGGGGGGGTCAGTGTGCCCACTGTGGCGCCTGGCACTGCGGCCCGACACAATCAGGACCCAGTGCTTTTTTTTTTTTCCTTTTGGAGAATGACGACTTGGTGGTCTAGATGCTCTAATGGAGGTTCTCAGCATAATCTTTCCAAAAGGGAGGATAAATTCAAGAGAAGGCCAAAGATAACACGAGTTTCCCAGAGTATGGAGCCAGGGGGAAGCCAAAGCAAGCCGGCCCAGGGGGAGGTTGTAGAGATCATACGGAAGAACATCTTGGGGCTCGCGCATGAACAGAGATAACCAGTCAACCCCAGAGAGGGATCTGCCCACAGCTGAAGGCAGTCCTTGGCCAGAGACACGGTCTTTCCGTTTCTTATATTACATCAGCAGAACCACTGCCAAATAGACTAGAAATCCTAGCTCTCTGTTTTCATGCCTCCGTCCTGCTTTATAACCAGTTCTACCACCACTCCCAGCCCCTCAAGTGTAAGTTCTGAATTCAGGCTAGAAACAAAGCCAAGCAAATTAGCACAGCCACATACAAGTCAGGTTAGGAGGAGAGTGATTCTGTCAGCTCTCTGATATGCACACGTGAATGATTCTTTTAAAGGACGTCCTGCTTTATCTGCTAATGGGAGCGCACGCCATTCCATTCATCCAGCTCTTACTCTGTGCCTGGCACCCTTTGGAGGGCTTTACATGCATTAACCTACTTAATCCTCACTACCGGCCGGAGAGATGCTTTTATCATCCACGTTGTACGGATGAGAAAATTGAGGGAAGGGGGGGCTTCAGCACCTCCTCCAAGGTCACAAAGCTCCTGAGTGGCAAAGGTGGGATTCAAATCTGGCAGTCTGGCTTCAGTGATTCCACTCTAGCTGCTGGTGTAGCACCGGTCATAATCCTCTACTGTGACAGACATACTATTACCTGACTTACAGAGAAGGAAACAGAGACTCAGAGTTACCCAAGGTCTCTAGCTGAGTGGCAGAGCCAGGAGCTGAAATGACGTCAGACTCGAGCTTGAGTCTACGGCCACCATGAGGGTACCTTGCTGTACCTCACTTCAGGGCAGGAGGGCACAGTGCCAGGGGGTGGCCAATAGGCCAGTGCTGGGGCAGAGGCCATGCAAGGGCACACCAGCTGGCTGGCAAGGCAGGCTCTGTAGAGCAAAGCCAATGGTCCCCCCAAAGCCCCATGCCATTATACCCAGAAGGGGCAGGGCCAAGCGAGAGCCAGGCACTGTTGACAGACTGGAAGCTGACAGAGGTGACATAGCCAACAGCTGCTGTTTATTTTGGGCCTGGGAGGAGGGAGCAGACTGGTTAGGACCCACCTCCTTCCAACAATAAACTCAATAGGACAGGGTGGGGATCAACAGCCCAGCCACCTGCTGGGCTTTTGCAGAGAGCTGAGTGGTCTAGGTGTCAGAAACATCTTGCCAGACACTCTAATCCAGCCTCCACCAACACACACAGTGTTCCCCACCCCCATGTGCTGGACTTGTAAATGGCCAGGAAGATAACCACACACCCTGCAAACACACCCCCTGCAGTGTCAGGTTCCAGGGACAAATGGCTTTTCCTGTCTTGGGAACAAAGAGGGGCCACTCCTGCCGGCCACCCCCAACTCTGGTTCCCTGACTCTGACACTTGTTAACTCCATTCTTACACCTAATGACAAAGTTCTGCATATAAGGTCTTCTACAGACGGCCAACCAGGGCTGTGGCAAGGCTGGCTGGCAGGATTCCCAGAAAGGCCAGGAAGGAAGGTTTCCCAACAGACTCTGGAGCTCTGCTCTGCCTTCCCTAGCCTATGACCTTTGGCCTCCATTTTCGTATCAATAAGGTAAGAAATATAATAGTGCTCTTCTCGGTTGCTGTAAGGATTAAATGAGTAAAGGGCCTAGAAGCCTGGCTGGCACGTAATTGGTGCCCCCGTTGTTATTGTCGTCATCGTCATCGTCGTCATCCCCATTTAGCGTGTGAACTGTGAACACTAGGTCAGTTTTCCTGGACAGGACATGGAGAGGTTAGGTTCGCAGACTAGCCCGCATGGAGGTGAACTGGAGACATCTTCCACTGACTCAGGGATGAGACAGGTTTTGGTGGACTAGCCTGAGAATTTTAACCCCTTTTACAATATTATATCAAATAGGAATATAGATTTTGAATTTCAAACAAGCAATTTCTATCATTGTAAGTTAAAAGCTGCGGTTCTTTAAAAAAATAGGAGTGGGGTAGGAGGAAGGGGTTTTAACAGAATGAAGTCTTTGTCTGTGTATTTATCCCATTGATCAAAGACCTACTGTGATCCAGACCTCCAGACCGCCGCTGGCACGGGGAGGAGGTGTTAAAGAGGAAAGGACGGGCCGCTGGCTGCCGTAGCAGGAGCCCCCACCCCCTGGTTTCCAGCTGAAGGCACTGCTTTCAGCTCGGTGCCTTGTGCACAGTAGGTACAAAACTAATGTTCAGTCGGTGAAACGCCCTAACAAGTGCACTGCCTTTGGGGTCTTGGAGTTCCTATCCATGACACTGCTGAGTTTTGCCAGAGAGTCCCTCTTAGGGGGTTGAGGGTCCAACCTCAAACATAGTCCCCCGAGCTACCTCTTTACAGTTTGGGGGCCAGTTTCAGTCTTCAGCAAGTCCGAAGCAAGCACTGTGTTCACTGCCGGGAGGGACGCAAGGCCCTCCTTGGCCCCTTTACCTGCCTGACCTCACTGCCCCTCGCCTCCTCCACTTGGCCGCCCAGTCTTTTCTCTGGAAAGGCCAGGTAGAGTCCCGCCTCAGGGCCTTAGCACAGGCTGTTCCCTCTCCCTCAACAACTCTCCCCCGAGTATCTGCATGCCTCACTGCCTCACCTCCCACAGACCTTACTCAAAAGTCACTGTGCGGTGGAACGTCCCTGGCCACCCTCTATGAAATAACACAACAACTACCACCACCATCTTCTGGCCCCTTCCCCCTCTAGGTTTCTGTACCACATTTATTCCCCATCTAACACACTGTGTATTTTACCTAAAACAGGCTTGTTCATTGTCTTCCTTCCCCTATCAGAATGTTAGCTCCAAAAGGGCAGTGATTTTCATCTGCCCTCCTGTGTTCCCAGCGGCTGGGACACAACCAACACTGAAATGTTGACGAATGGCTGACTGAATGACCGACTAGGTATCACATGGAGGCCCATCCCTGGAGGGGCTTTTCCATCACTCGGGCACGCCAGACATGGGCCTGCCAAAAGCTGACCAACAAAGGCCATTCTTGGTAAGTGCTACATGAGTGGTAAAAATGATAAGTGTCATAAAAATTCACAGGCAGGAAATGTTATAAGAGATGGCATAGGGGAAGCTTCTGGGAGGTGGCAGAAACAGAGTAAAACCATGAAGGAAGACCATAATAATAATGGTAACGACAACTGCCATTTACTGAACAGCTACCTTATGTCAGGCACAGTGGAGAGTAACAATCATAGGGGCTAAGTAGCATTGTCATTCCCATTTTGCAGATTAGAAAACTGAGGTCCACAGCCGTGAAGAAACTTGACAAAGTGAGAAAAGCTAGTAAGAGGTTTCCTGGTTGGAGCTCGTGTTGCTGAGGCCATCAGTGCCCTGCCCCCACCCTCTTCCAACTGCTGGCCCCGGAGACCCTCTCAGGGCTGCCAGAGTCTAGTCTAGCCTGAGCAAGTAGCAGGTGGCAAGTGCCCAAAATTAAATGTCCCCCTACTCCAAAACACAGTGCTGTAGCCACAAAGCCACCATCAGCAAGGACAGGAAGCAGAGCCCCCATCAGCTGGAGCATCTGAAAGGCCAGGCCTTCAAAAGTGGCTCTGGACAAGAGTTCGAGGGGAATAAAAATTCGAATCCCAAAATAGAAGCCAGACCCTGCCAAGGGTTCAATCTCAGTAGCGAGAGGTTTGTTATCTTATCTCAACCATATCATGTGTTGATGAAGGGGCTCGGTGGCGAGGCCAGAGTGGGCAGAGAACCCAAGGGTTTCATCCTGACCCTTTAAGTTTTATCTCATGTGATATGCTCCCTAACCCCCCAGCCTCAAACTCCTCAGAAGACAAAGCCATGTACAAAGCCACAGATCCTCAGCCTCCCAAGGGAACCCCACTGTGCACACTCCCTCTGGGTCTGCTCTCCTTCTTAAGCCTCAGGGCCAAGCTGCAGCGTTCCATACCCCAGCAGAGCTTAAATCATGGCCACGACCCTTACGGGTGCATACAGCAGAGGGCAAAATACAGACACAGAGAAGGCAGGGAAAGACCAAATGCACCAAGTTTTGACATGTAGGGATGCTTCCAGCTGCGGACCAGAATAAAAAGAGAACTCTCAGTTAAACACCCAACCACTGGGGGCAATCCATCAAATCTTCAGGGAGCACAGTGGAACCATCACAGGCTTTGTTGCTGGAGAGACCTAGGTTCAGACCTCACTCTTGCCATTTACTGCCATGTGATAGAGGGCAAGATAGGGCATCTTTCGAGCCTTGGTTTCCTCATCGGTAAAACAGGGCCGGTGCTCAGAGTTTGTGGGCATTAAAGGACATAGTGGATGGACGAGAAGCCCCAGCCCAGTGCCTGCACCTAGAAGGGGCTCTGATCGCACTCTCGCTCACTCAGCTCCCGTACTTCCCCTGCCTAGGAGCTGCTACATCCAAAATCATGGGGAAATGAGGCTGCCCTTCTCCAGCTGCCCATGAGTGATGACTAAAGTAAATAATTAATCCTGGCTTGAACCGAAGTTCAGACATTGTCCTATTATAGACCTGAACTCCAAGAGAAGGACCAGTTTGCCAGTCCACCGTGGCCCAGAGCAGCAGAAATCTCTGGGCAGTCGCCTCCGGAACCCCTGTCCCCACTGGCAAATGACTGTGTCTCTTCCAGGTGCCAGGCACCTAGCCGAGAGCTCGATGAATCGGTTCCAGCCCGGAAGGTGGAATTCAGGGAAGAGTTTCACTCTCTTGGAGCCCGACTGCCAGCACCATGCCAGGCCAGCTAGGCTGCCTCCTCTGTTTTACAAAGAGAAATTCTCCCACACAGGCAAGTCCCTTAAAATAGCGCTTTGGGTCTGGGCCATCAGGAAACAGAACAAAGCTGGGTCGGAATGGGGCCTACCATGAAAGACTTTGCAAAGCAGCCACTTCAAACAACAGGGACAATACCTTCACGCTCAGAACCCTTAGGCGGGCAAAGGCGGCAAGGCGGGCTTTCTCAACAAAGAACACCGGTCCACAGGAGGACCGCATGCTCCCGCTACCCCTGGGGCCAGCCCTGGAGAGGGACCAAGTGTGTAAAGCACGGTGACCTGTGTGAAACAGGCACAGGCTGGGGGCAAGGGGTCGAACACGCCTGGCTTTGGGCAAGGCTAATGATGCAACCTATCTTTCTGCACTGTAGTTTCCACAGGCGGAATATGGGGTTAAAAATGCATGCCTGCAGGGCTGGGTGGGGACCAGAGATTATAAGCAAAAGGTCTTTCAGTGCCTGGCATAAACCAGGAATTCAATGCGTGGTAGCTGGGTGATGATGATGTCTGCGTAATACAGGCCAAGGTCTCCTTTATTACCAAGAGAGAATATTCCCAAAAAGAAGGGAAACAGTGAGGGCTCTCTACCGGGGACCAGGTAGCGACAGGCAAAAGTAGACTGGCCCACAGGCACTTGAATCCCTTCCCCCACCTGGTTCACCCTGCTAGTTCAGGATTCCCGACCTCTCACTCCCCTGAGTTAGCAGTGACCCATTTCCGCCAGGATCCAGGGATCCCAGAGACGGACTGGGGGGCTCCTGCATAATTTATGCTGCTCTGACACACACAAAGGAAGGGAGTCTGTCCCCACCCCACATGTCCCTCCACCCCGGCTTGGGGAGGGTGGCTTCCTCACCGGCCAAAGGGAAATGACAGCAAAGGGCCAGAGAGAGAGCCAGGCGGAGGGGCACACCGGCCAGCTGTTTCCCCTTTGCTAACTCAGCGCCTGATGTCACTTCCTCCCCTCAGGTAACAGCAGGGAGACATGACTGGAAATAGCTCTGTCTCTTCCCATTCACAAAAATGACAGGCATGGAAAGAAGCAAAGTGTATAGTTCCCAGAGGTGCTTTTCTAGAAGATGTCTTCATTCAGGGCCTAAGGTGATCCTGAGTCCACCCTGGCTACGAGGCTTCACAGGGGACAGAACAGGGTCGGGAAACCTCGCGTGGAAATTCCCTGGAGGTCAGGAACAGCTCCCCTTTGTGAAGCATCCCTAGCCCCACACGACTGAGAAGCTGGATTGAGGGACGGGGAACCCTTCACGGGGTTATTTTCTCTGGGCTCAGCACTTTCCCAAGCAGCTTTCACACCCACCCTCCCCTCTGCGAGGTAGGCCAGCAAGGAAGCGCGCACCCCATTGAAGAAAGAGCACCCTTGGGCTCACCCCAAGGACAACTGGAGACCTAGAAGGGGATGGTGACCTGCGGAAGGTCTCACAAGTGGAGAAGCCACCCAGCCAGGCCTCAGGGGGATCTCCTTGAGGCCTGGTCTCTCCAGGTGGAACATGTGACTGAGGGGCTGTGAGGCTGTGGGGACAGGACCGTTCCGGAGCCAGCAGGCCCCTCTCCGTATGCAGCCTGTTAGCTGCATGGCGTGGGGCAATTTATTTAAGCTCTCTGGGCCTCGGTGTCCTCGCCCGCACGATGTGGATGCCAGAGTTAACTGCCTGCTTTTGGGGGGCTGTTTTGAGAGTTTCCATGTAAAACTCTTAGCACGGAGAAAGCACTCAGAAACGTTAGCGGTTATTTTTATTATTTCATTTTCCCTAAAGAATCAGGCTTACTGGAATATCTGGCAGTGTGGCGGGGGTTTAAATAAATGAAGGGGTAATTTGAAGCATTGTATTTAAAACTAAAACCAGCTCAGAGACATGTTGAAGTAGAAGGCGACATCAGTGTGAATGTTTGGGGTGACAACCTAGGCTCTCTGCCAGCTGTTTAGGACTAGTCCCCAAGCCTTCCAAGGATAGGGGTTTCCTGGGGTGCAGGCTGGCTCAGTTGGTAGAGCGAGTGACTCTTGATCTTGGGGTTCTGAGTTTGAGCCTCACATTAGGGGTAGAGGTTACTTAAAAAAGAATAAGTAAAAATACAGGGCACCTGGGTGGCTCAGTCGGTTAAGCATCAGACTTGGGCTCAGGTCATGATCTCACTGCTCGTGGGTTTGAGCCCCAGGTTGGGCTCTGTGCTGACAGTTCAGAGCCTGGAGCCTGCTTGGGATTCTGTGTCTCCTTCTCTCTCTGCCCCTCCCCTGTGCGTGCGCTCTCTCATGCACTCTCTCCCCCTCAAAAATAAACAAACATAAAAAAGTATTTACAAAAAAATAAGTAAAAATAAAAGAAAAAAGCTAAATATTATTTTTTAATCTTTTTTTAATGTTTATTTATGTTTGAGAGAGAGAATGTGAGTAGAGAGGAGGCAGAGAGAGAGGGGGACACAGAATCTGAAGCAGATTCCAGGCTCTGAGCCCTGAGCACAGAGGCTGGCGTGGGGCTCAAACTCACCAGCCTTGAGATTATGACCTGAACTGAAGTTGGTTGCCCAAACGACTGAGCTGCCCAGGCACCCCAATATTATTTTAAAAACCAAAAGGATAGGAGTGTCCTTTCTCTTGCTACTGGGGTGCTAGGGAGTGCAGATGGAAATCAGCCCACCAGGCACGCTGCTGCTGCATCAGGCCCGGGCCCTCCACCAATGAGGCCCCTAACAGCCCATGCCTCACTCCCAGCTGCACCCTCTCCTCCACCTCCCACCCCACCCAAGACCTCTGGGGTGCAATCAACTTTTATGAGGCAGTCTGACCCCTCTGAGTAAGAGCTATAAACAGAGAGGGCTGGGCTCTGGCCTGCCAACTAAAAAGTCCCCAACACGGAACCAGAAAAAGGGCTCTGGTTCTCACCTCCATCCCAGCCATGGCTGCCAGAACCACCCCAGCTCTGGGGCCCAGCAGAAGGACCCCATAGTGACAGTCGACTCGCCCCTCCCCCTGCAGTCCTAAGAAGCAGAGGATTCTCCCAAGGAATACTGTGTGGAGGTGTCTACACAATAAATTGAATTCCTTCCACTGGCATTTGAGGCTCTCAGAAGCTGGCCCCCGACCTTTCTCCTCATCCTTCTCCGCCCCGTGGGTTTTGCCCTTATTTTCCTCGTGCATTCCACCTCCAGGACCTTTGCTTTTCCCTTTCTTGGACTGCCCTTCCCCTCTTTTCTCACCTAAACCCTGCTCCTTCCCATCCGAATCCTAATTACTCCTCAAAGCCCGTGATGAGCCTGCCTTTTCCAGCCGATCTTCCCTGAAAACTCCAGTTCACAGAGAGCACTCCCTCCACTGAAAAGCTTTAGGATTTCATCATTATTAAAGCAAACACCTATGTCGTGCTTAATGCACGCCAGGGACTGTTCTAAGCTCTTTACGTTCATGAACCCACTGAATCTTCACCACCAACCAACGAGCTAGGTCCTATTTCCCCCGCATTTTGTGTTTTTTTACAGGAGGAAACTGAGGTTCAGAGAAAGAAGTCGCTCACACCGGGTCCCATGGCAGCCAGTGGTGAAGACCGTCTTCCAGCCTGGGGACAGCAGAGCCCAGGTGCTCTCCCACAACGCAGCCTTCCAGATGCACATGATCTGAACTCCGGGGTTATTTTCATAGCCCTCTCTCACTGACCCAGTTCTGGGAAGCGACAAGCTCCCTGACTTCAGCGTCAGAGACTAGGGTAAGAATCCCAGCCTTGCCACTCAATTAATTACCCTGTGAGTCACAAAAACACTCTGAGCCTCAATTTCTACACCTGCAAAGTGGGGATAAGAAACACCTCCGGACCTCATACGGTTGTCATGTAGCTCAAATAAAAGCCCCTCTAAAAAGTACCTTCTGCACTGCCTGGCACATAGACAGTACTCAGATACTGATTCTTCCCCTTCTCTCCTCACTGTGCATCTTGACGCCCTCACTGGACTCAGCTCAGCACGTGGTGCCAAAGCGGTGCCTTGTCTAGAGAGTGCTCGTGGGCATGAAAGGGGCCTTCCTGTGGTTTGCCCTCCGGCGCTCCTGTGCACACGTCCAGGCCCCTGACACCTCCATTCACCTGCTTTCCTGTGGCTGACTCCAGTCCAGGCAGCGGCAGCCTGGCCCAGGCGAGAAGTCACATGTGGCTCTGGGAATCACCTCTTGAAACACTGATCGCCCTACTGGACGCTTCCATTATTTTTGGCAATCGCCATGGCAGAGAACAGCCCTGGCCCTGGCTCAGAACCGATTTCCAAAGCCAGAGCTCCACCTCATTTCCCACACACACCCCTTGTCCTTCCTGTTCCCTGGATCCCTGTCCTAATCCATTATCCTTTTCCTGGATTCTCAGAACTCAAGAGGAGTAGGTGTGACGACCGTATGTATAACTCTATTATTTGTTGGATTTTGCTTAATTAAGAGGTAAAAAGGATCAGAGTTGCCTATGAGACTTTTTCTGCCCAGGAACTAGTCTGGTCAGTGACTCAGGCTGAGGAAATTAGAAGGCAATTTCCAGGGGACTGCCATGCAATCCCGCAGACCTAGGCCCTAACGCTCCTCTAATTCACGGCCTCCACTGGCCATTAACTCATGTTGGCCCCGGAATATCTCTTTGGAAAATGCGGCAGCTGCCACTTGTATTTCTGGAGCTGGAATCGGTCTCCTATGACATCAAATAGGTTTATTTTTCCCTTCCCTTCACCTCCCCTCTGCCTGCCACCACACACGGTGATTCCAATCCTGATCTGTCTCCACCCCACCCCCAACCCCCACCAAACCCTCACTTGGGTCCCAAAAGGGCCATGATAAATGGCTGGTTGTGCTCCCTGTTCCAAAGGCCAGTAGGATGTGGTTGGTTGTTCCATGAGCAGGAAGCTTTGTCAGACCTGTGAATCACCCCTAGATCACTCACTCGCCTCCTTGGAAAAGGAGAAAAAAAACTGTTCTGGGTGTGTGTGTGTGTGTGTGTGTGTGTGTGTGTGTGTAAGAGGAAAAGACAGAGAGAGACAAAAACAGAAAAAGGAAACAGGCAGGAGTAACCCATGTGTAGTACTGACCTTGGGGCTAGGATCCTGTTTGACCTTGCCCTTACTGGATGACCTCTCTACTCCTCTTCCTCAACCCATGTCCCTTCCCTTCTCCTTCCCAACTTATGGCAGCCATTACTAGATCGGCTCCAGGAAGCCCTCCAGGTCTGAACAGCTGCTCCTTGTTTATCTGTTTCTGTTGTGTGTTGGGTGTTTTCCATGTTTTCCATGGGGCATGTGGCCCAATTTCCCATCACACTATGAGCAGCTGGTCTTTCCTTTTTTGCCTCAGCCTTTCCTTTTCTCTCAGCTTCACCTACCAGGTCCTAAATGTACTCTAGTGTTTTGGTGATCATCAGACAGAAGGAACACCAGATGGAAACTAGGATATGTTGAATCTGCATGGTAGGGGCCAGGTACTAAGTAGAATGCTTTACCCAGAATTACCTCAAATCGATTTTCCGAAAGTCCTGTGAGGTTACAAGTGAGGGAACCGAGGCCCAGAGTGGCACAGCCAAGAAGGGCCAGAGGTGGGATTCAAGCCCCGATCTACCCAACAACACTCATTTGCTAATGGTACTGGCCCTCAGAAGGCCCTTTCTACAGCTGCACGTCCTTCCTCCTGGGACACTGGTTCCACACTCTAAGGGCTTAGAGAAAAAATGAAGGGCAGGGAAATGAATGGGTCTGGAGTCAATTCCTAAAAATGTACTCCCAGGACCAAGACCAAATTCTGTGACGATCTAAACACACAAGAGGATGTACTATTTCCACGGAGTTGATCCTTAATTCATCACCTCCCGCACCAGCGGGGACCAGACGCCATCCTGGATCTGCTCCCTTCCCCCTGCCTCCCCACACTCACCCTCCGATGCTTTCACGGGCTCGCTTCCGTTGCTTTCACGAACTCTGTGGCATGAGGTGAATGCCCCATGGGACATACAGTGACGCAGTGCTCAAGACCACCGTGCACTGCTCTCTCGCTGACATGCGAGCCCAAGCCCGGTCTCCCTGCTCTCCCTGCTCTGACTTTAATTGATGGAAGGGCCCCATTTTCAGTTCATACCCTCCTTGGGAAGTAAGCTCACCTGATTACCCAGATCTGCCTTGTCCTAACTGGGAGACCCTGGGCAATCTCTAACCTTTCCAAGTTCGCCCACCTGTCTAAAGAAATCAAAGAACGTTCCCAAGTTAGGGTGCATTAGGGTACATTTGATGCACTGTAGGAACCACATGAAATCATGAACATTAAGTGTTTGGCACCGCTGATGCTAACTGCTAACCCTGGCTGTTATTCGCGTTCCCTCAAGAGTCCTGTGGAGGATCAGAACATTCATGTCTGAAATAAACAATCAGGAAAGGAAACCACTGTAAAAGCACAACGCCTCCCAAATCCAAACAAATACATTGTTTGTTCTAGATAAACGAGCTTCTCTCCACTACCGCATGACTTAACATACACCTACGCATGCATGTGAGTGCAAAGGATTATGCTGAACCTGGACTAGAATTCTTATGGAAAATGTTTATATGACGGTATCTGCAGGTTGCATCCAGCATCATCAGGACTGCTCAGATAAGCGGTCTGAGGCCAAAGCCACTTTACCTAAGGTCTTCTCAGGAGCAACTCATAAAAGCTAAGAGAGGAGACCAACTCCATGGCAGGGTCTAAGTGGCAGGTGCCCATTTTCCCTTGAACCCCACCCAAGCAGGGGCTTGGCAGAGAGGAAGGAAGCAAGGGCTGACAGCACCATCCGAACAATAGAAGCCACTTGCCTGTCTTTTCATAAACAGACTAAAAGCACAAGACCCTCGGTGTTTAGGCTCCCCCTTGTCCTGGAGACAAGCACGCCCTTTGCTGGATGTCCTGAGAAAAACTTTGCACTGTGTTCCCAGTGTTCTGCAGCCGGCAGAGCCCCTCCTGCTTGGGCCCCAGGCCTCGCATCGGCCAGCTCCAGCCAACGTGCACATCCCATAAAACCTCTCTGCTCTGCAATTTGCCAAACCACAGACTAAGAATTCACCATCAGTGGAGGAGATCGGGAAGGGGGCATGCCTCTCCAGTGCAGAGGGCTTCCAGAACATCTGCGACCTGGGCCCAGTGTGTCCTGCCAGCTACCCACGCCAGAGTACCTCACCCAGGACACTTGACCTTCTGGTGTGTGGCGTCTGCCGTGCAAGCGCCACGGGAGGAGGAGATCCTAAGCTTCAGAGGCACATGCTCCCCCAACCTGCTCTCCTGCCCTATGAGCCCTGCTGACACTTTCTATTTTCGGGTCCCCTCTCCTTATATTATGCCCCATTAATGCCCAAAATATGTAGGAACCTCTTACTATCACCAGACATTTGTCTTCCTTGTCAACTCCAACCAGACTCAGGGTACTGTGATGAACAAAACCCACACCGTGGGCAAAATGCCACTTAAACCCGGGTGTTGTGAATGGTTGTGTTGCAAGTGACTTAACCCCATCTCTGTGTCCTCATCTGTAAAATGGGGGCCGGGGCGGGTTGAGCCCGGTGAGTCCTGCCAGCTCCACAATTCCACAACACGTAACACTTTCTCCTTTCATTGTTTTCTGCAACCTTAGTTTAGAGCTCTGCATGGCCACAGCTGCTCAGCGACATCACTCCCTGCCCCAAACATAATGTCGATTCTTACATGGGAAGCAGAGATGTCCTGGGAAACGCTGTCCACAAAAAGAGAGGAAATGGTCATTTGGAGGGAATCGGACAGGACTTCTTTTGTGTTTTTCACATAGAACAAGTTATTATCAATCTTAAAACCCAAACTCTTTCTTTCTTTTTTGCCAGCCCATTAATAGCTGCCTTTCAAAAGTGCTTTCTGGGGCGCCTGGGTGGCTCAGTCGGTTAAGTGTCCAACTTCAGCTTAGGTCATGATCTCACAGTCTGTGTGTTCAAGCCCCACATCGAGCTCTGCGCTGACAGCTCGGAGCCTGAAGCCTGCTTCGGATTCTGTGTCTCCCTCTCTCTCTCTGCTCCTCCCCCGCCCATGCTTTATCTCTCCTGCTCTCAAAAATAAATAAAACATAAAAAAAAAAAGTGCTTTCTTAGAATCTCACCAGCAATAAGCTATCATTCAGTGAGTGCTTGTTATGTGCCAGGAACTATGCTAAGTGCTTTTCAGGGATGATCTCATTTAATTCTCTGGACGACCCTATGAAATAGGTACTATTATCACCCTCGCTTTAAAAACAAGGAACCCTGAGAGCCACAGAGGTTCAATAACTTGCCCGAAGTCACAGAGCTAGTTAGTGGCTACGCCAGGCTTTGAACAGGACCCTCCCCCAGCCTCAGCACTAACCAGGGAGGTCTGCAGTGGGTCCCCAGGTGTTTTAGCGACCTTTCTGGCTTGTCGCCAGTACATTCGACATCTGTACTCTTGGACATCATTGGTCAGAGCTAAGATCTGATGTTTCACCTAAAATCGAGAGCAGGGAAAAAGTGCCCTGCCCAGGTCTCAGAGCAAAGAGTGCCATCTGTTGAACGCAGAGCCAGCCTTAACTGAGGACTAGAAAAGAGAACCCCTAAATCTTAGCCTGCAACGTCTGAGAAAAACGGTTAGGAAGGCCGACTTGATACTAAGTGCTGGGATGTGTAAGTGGACATCTGTACCTGGAGCGGGGTGACCACACGGTGACCCAGTCCTCCAAAAAGGAGCTTTCTTGACATGAAGATGCTTGCTGAGCCAGATAATACAAAAGGAACAACTCTCCCATGGGCACCCACCTCTTTGGTCAGGAACCAGACTCCTTAGTTTACCTCCTCTCCAATCTGAGCCCAGGCCCATTTATTGACTCAAAAAAACAAAAACAAACAAAAAAACAAAACAGAACAAAACCCAAAGTTCAGAGCTATTGGTGATAAAGACAGAAAGAGTAGCCTGAGGCTGACGTCGACACAAACCCTAGTCCTCTTCCAAGAGAGAAATAAAAACCATTTCTCAGAGAGCAATGTGCCGTCCAGGGCAGCAACGACAGCCTGTTTTAATTGTTAAAATTAATGCCTTTGAGCATTCTAAATACTCCTTTAAGTGCTTAATTTGCAAATAAGATGCAGCCCTTCTGCTTTGCATGCCTGGCTGTCTCTTCTATCTCAAGTACAGAAGCAAAGCGGTTCAGACAGGCGTCCTCAGCCGTCAAGGACACCGTGTTTACTTCCTAAGGTGCGAAGGATGGCAAGACAGGACCGGCTGAGATGAAAGCGGGACGTGTCGCACAGACCAAGGGCTCAGCTCGGCTCAATCAACCTTAGCCCCTTCTCATTAATTGTGGGGAAGGAAGGGGGAGGGGCGGCCGGCCGTTCCTTGGAGACCGCAGCAAACATTTGCCTCCTCGTGTCTGGAGACGGAGCATCACTTAAGAGGAAATGAACCCGGTTAAGGGTCACGTCCAGAAAAGGGATAAAAGGAAAAGCCACAATTCTCCTCACACCGACGGACACAATGACTTTAAGAAGGAAATCAAAGCTCAGGGCTGAGGGTGGAGGTGGGGCAAGGGGCGCGGTGGCTTCCCTCTGCCCCCAGACCCAGGCCTTAGCGAGGCAGAGACCAGAGCAAACGTGGGAGGGACAGCGCGAGGCTTCCGTCCCCAGGGCAAGCCTCGGAAAGGCTCACGGACTGCGTGAGCGACCCAAAAGCCCCCAGGGAGGGCCAGCGAGATGCTCTTTCCCAACGGAGCTTCTCGGCCAGGGCTTGACGAAAGCTCCCCCCACAATCCATCAAAGCTCAGGCGGACAGATGACTTCACCGTTGTAACAGACAAGGGCAGCCACTTGCCAATTCCAATGCCAAAAAAAGAAAACGGGGGGCAGGGGGAGTGGAGAAAGGACAGAGAAGGCTTCCCTGGAGATCACAGCCCTGCGAAGAAACTCCACAGCCGAAGGCTGCCCTGTGGGCACTTAGCTCCGGGACCTGGCGGGTGGGGGCGAGGGGGCCCTCTCGGGGGTCCTCCGGGAAGGGGGCCTCTGGCCAAACCCCGCAGGGGTCGGTAGGTGCAGTACTCACGTAGTGCTTGGAGGGGTTCCTCCGCTTCTCCACATCCACCACCGTGGCGTCCTGCACGCAGTAGGCCAGCATCTTCCCCCCACAAAGCGAGTGGCGCCCTCCAGCGGCGTCACCTTCTCATCCCGGTCCGGCTCCCGCTTCTTCTCCCGTTTCCCGGGGCCACCCAACGCTCCGGTCCCCGCGTCGCTGCCGGGTCTCCTGGCGCCCGCAGGTACGGCCCTGGGACGGGGACGGTCCGGGAGGGCACGCGGGCTCCGTGCGCCCCGGGCGGCTCCCCGTGGGCCTGCCGCGCGCCCCTTCCCTCCCGCGCCGCCGCCGCCGCCGCCGCTGCCGCCGCCGCAGCTCTCCGCCTTGCCTGCCCGCTCTCTCCGCCGTCCGCCGCCCGGTGGGTCCGGCGGGAACTGGCGGAGCGGAGGAGGGGCGGGGGTGTGTCCCGCCGGCGAGGGGACGGGGCGGGGGCCCCGGAGCTTGCTGTCAGCGCGCTGGGGAGGGGCTGGCGGCGCCCCTTCGCGGCGCTCGGGCTCCGGGGGGCTCGGCGCTGGCTGAGGCTGTGGGCGCAGGAGGCGGAGGCAGGGCCGGGCCGGCAGGGAAGGGAAGGGAGGGGAGGGGAGAGAGGGGGAAGAGCGCGGGGAGGGGCTCCGGGCCCGGGGGAGGGGCTCGGGGCGACTAGGAGGGGGCTGCAGCCCGGCCCGGGAGGCCTGGGAGCGCCGGCGCGCCCCCACCGAGCCTCAGCGCGGCCAGCGGCCTGGCACGCCGCTGGGCTACTTCGCCGGGCACAGAAACTCGAGGTGGCTTCGGAGGGAGGAGGGGCGGGGGAAGTGAACCCAGCGCGCCCCCGTCCTGGCTTTCCGTTTGGAGCGGATTTGTGCCTTTTTGTCCCCACCTTTACGTTCCCCTCCCGCCCATATCCCCAGATCCTCGTAATGAAAAGTAGTTTATTACCCCGCTGTTACTGCCCAGGCTCCCCGAGGAGGAGACGGGAATGGGGAAAGAGCCGGCATTAAATCCTTCAAGCCAGAGCCTCTTTTGATAAACCACCTGCCCCCCCTGCGGGTCACAAAGGGTGAATTCTCCCCGGAAATGTGATCGATCCGCTGCCTACGTCGTCCATCGATCTGGGCCCGCGTAACTAACCTGTGACATCATTTACCAGTGAGCTTACAAGACTCTGCATAACACCCTGGCCTTAAGCCCGGGGCTCCCCTGGGACCCTCCCCAGGCGGGCCAGGAGGGGAGGGAGCACATAGGAGGGAAAAATGCACTAGGTTGGCCCCCACCCCCACCCTACACTCCTGCTCATCACAGGCCCCAGGCTCTGGCCTTCTCACCACTTCTCTGACCTGCGCTTGTCCATCCCTGGACAATTTACTCCCCTCCCCCTATCTATTTCAATATTCTTTTTCATTCTAGTTTCAAATTTTTAAAGAGGTGGTGTTTTCACAATTAATTCTATTGTTTCACAAACACAATAAAGCTTTGTGAGCATAGGCCAATGTGAAACGTCTGAAATGGGGGCAAAGAGTTTTATGACCTTATTGTATTAACAGTTTCTTCCCTGCATGGTCAGAACCCATATGCCAATCTAAGATTATTCACACATTTGCTTGGTACAGAGTACCCCACATTCCTCCATCCTTCTTGGTGAAGGAAGCTAGAACACCAAAGGTGTATCTAAATACTTAACCTTGAGCAAATCACTTAATGCTGTGGGTTATTAGAATCACCTTAATATTCTCATTTGTTAATGAGAACTTAATGGTCTTTTAGGATTCCTTCCTGCATATACTCCAAACTCTAAGCAGCAGTTACTCCTGTGAACTGTTTTGAGTTCTTTGTTTTTCATAATTAACTGGTATGGATTTTGATATTTAAAAAATAAATAATAAATCGACTCTGCAGCTATTTTATGCTCATTTCTAAGACTGTAAGAGACAGAAGAGAGTGTGAGAGAATTCAGTTAATGTTTGTGGAACCGAAAACTGAATCTAATTGAAGTATGCTTATCCTTTTCCTCAAAGAGTTGAGAAACAGGGATATCCTTAGCCTGCATATAATAAAATGTGCATTAGGACACCAGAAAATGGAGGCTTAGAGCAGTCAAGGGGAGCCTTATGGAGGAGGCTGTCCCTGTGCTGAGCCCTGGAGGACAGGCAGAGTTTGGAACACCGTGGAATATGCTGCCTCCTCTGAACTCCTCTAGGCCAGCAGCACTTGCCCTGAGCTGTCTCGACATGCGTGTATTTGTCCATAATATGTTTTATTTCCTCTGAAAGCACCCCGTGCACAGGGACCAGCTATAAGTCATCTTATACTCCTGTGTGTTCCTCAGATAGCCAAGCGCGGTGCCTTGTACGTAGTAGTAGTCCCTGTATGAGAATCTGTGGAGCGGATGATCAGGGGAAGAAGAAAGGATGGAATGAGGAGAAGTAACATGTGTAACCTGAAGCCTGAAGCTGCCGGAGACAGGCAGAAGACCAGAAGGACAGCGTCCACCAGTGGAACGGGGAAGGAAGGGTGCGAGGCACAGGAGAAGGAGATCGAGAGAAGGATGGGTGTAGGACGTCCAGACTGTGAGTAGTCTTGGCACTAGGCACAGGGCTTCTCTACCAGAGATGCTGAAAGCCTTGTGGCTGCTAGGGCAGACATCCTGGGAGTGCTCAGGGACCGGAGAGAGGAGGCCAGGTGTCACTGTGCTGAGCCAGACTTGTTCCCCATGGGAATGGGAGGTACACCTGGGATAGACCCTCAGCCCTGAGCTCCCCTCAAGGGAAGGACTGGGATCTGGGAACCCTAGAGGGCCTCCGAAGACGATGAATCAAGATAGCCTGTGGGTTCACCTTAAAAGGATTCATTATGGCACCCAGCCACTCTTCCTTTGTGGACCTCAAGGCATTCTGGAAGTGCTAATTAAGCCTGAGAAGCCCCTGGTGAGGAGAGCTGGTGTTGAGCTGTTGGAGGAGAAGAAGAGAAGAGTGCTTGGCTTGCCCTGGGTCCTCTTTTGAATCAGAGCAATTGGCTCACCAGAGAGGCACTGATGGCTTCCCACTTACCCTCCCTTTCCTGGACTAAGATCCACACTGAACACGACTCTAAGGACACGGGGTCTGGAGGACAGAGGGAAGGCTCCATGTTTCTCCACTGGCCTAGTGACCCTGTGTTTGCCTTCAAGGCACTGGCCTTTTGCCAGCCTAAGAAACCCCAGACAACCTGACATCTCTTAAATTTAAGGTCTTGACATACAACCGGAGTACTCCCAACTTCCCCTTGTGCTCCCGAATTACCTCAATTAAAGGCAGCACCTGAATGGTGGCAACCCCCTCCCCCCAACCCCAACCCCACAGTGCCGAGATCCCTGGGAATTATTAGTTGGGCAGAAGTAATTTACACCTGCGGGGTGTGAGGGAGGGATCTCTTTTCCCTCCTGGGCCTGTATGTTCAAGAGGCTGGATGGTACAACTCTCTCTTCTTGCCAGGGTAATTTCAAACTCACACAGATTGTTTCCCAACAATGAAAGAGCTCAAAAATGCCCTAGGCATTTCTTTCTGTTCAACACGCTTTTACTGAGTGCCTGGAACTCCCCAGAAATAACTGAGACTGGACAAAGGCCCCTTGCAAAAGGGATTGTGTCTCACGTGTTCAATATCCCAGCATGCCTGGCACATAGTAGGTATGTTGACTGGTCTGTGTTGTCATCATTTGCTTGAGGAGCTAGTAGTGCTGGAAGAGGTTAGGTAAACCTCTATTTTGCCACTTCCATCTATGCACTGGGGATGACTTCAATCCAAGGACATTGCGTGAGTTCATATGAAACCATAAAATCGTAAAAATACCAAATACAAGTTTAGGATAAATAAGGGAAAGAGGACTCAAAATAAAGCTGTAAACTGACCTGACCAATAACTGAAAATCGGATTTTTCAAAAAACATCATCATAAGAATTTGGGAACAAAGAATCTTCCAATCGGGAGGAATCCAAGAAGCTCTTTATTCCTCTAATTTTACAGAAGAGCAAGCTAAGGCAGAGAAAAACTAAATAAGTTGCCCCTTGCCACAAAGCTAGGGAGTCCCGGGCTGGCAATCTTTCTCCTCTCCCATGCTTAGGAGCCTGTTCACAGGCAAGAACAGTTCGTTGAAAGAGCATACTCAGTGCACTGACAAATACATGCAGATACAGAATGTTGCTCTCCCTTAAACCCCGAGTCCCTTATTCCAATGCTCCATTCACACAAGCATCACACTGCCTGCTCCCCCTCCCCCCCACAATGAGGCAGGATGCCACTCAAGGGCAGGGAGAGTGCGTGTCTCCCTAGAAATCCCATCACAGAGCCCACCCTGCTTCCTCTCCCATGTAGTCTTCATGACCACCCCGAAGGAGACAAACACAGGAAAGCCCTGAAAGCAGGTAAATACTAAACACAGGCACAGTGCCAGTCTCTCTTCTTTTCAGAAAGTTTATGGCAGTTGCTAACCGCTCATTTGGTCACTAACCATACATTGCCCTATGACAGCTCCACTGCTACAATACTGAACGTGATCAACATCTTTTATTGCTCTTTAACTTAGCTGTGCTTAGGCTGTGTCTCCCAAACCAGTAAGAAGCCTGTGAGGGTCTGGAGGATTGTGAGCACAGACTCTGGCACCACCCTTTCCTTCCCTGCCCCCACCATTGCACCCTGACCACCTGCCATACACACCCCATCCACCACAAGGCTATATACATTCCAGGCACTCAAGAAATAGTTGTCTTTTTACATTTCTGAGCTCTCAACAGGTAACTGTAGGTGCTGATGATGAAAGGGATGTCTCAGAAGAGCTGAACAGAGTTCTGGAGCAGGACTTAGCCAGCCTGGTTTCTAGTCCTGCTCAACCACAACCCTTCCAGCCTTGTGACCCTGACATCACTTTCCACCTTTGGGTCTCTGATGATCTTTCTGGTCCCTTCTACGCCATAGGATGGTGGAAAACTACTATAGTAAAGTGAGGTGTAAGTGGACTCTTAACCCAGAGATGTGTAAATTTGAATGAAATTTGGGGCCCCCTCCTGGTCAAAGTGGTTTTAGCACCTTTAACTCCTGCAGCTGGCCCTAAGGTATCCCTTTCAGTCCTCAGCTGACCTCTGGCCAGGCATGATTGACCTGCCAATATATAGACTCTACACATCCAGGGCATTCAGACTTCTCTATTTTTTTCTTCCTTTCTTTTTCTTTCTCTCTCTCTCTTTCTCTTTCAGATCAGCCCTAATAATCTTATGTTTGGGGAGTATTAAGGATGGTCTCCCCTGAATTTGGTGTAGACAGGGAGGCCAACTTTTATATCCTCCAAAGAAAGGTAAATTGCTGGCCAGACTTCTCCTTTCTCAGATTGCTGTGGAATGGGACCGGGATGAGGTCCCAGAATCGCCCTATCTGCTCAGCCCCACTAATCAATAGTAAAAGGCCCCTCCTGCTTACCAAACCATCAGGTAGGGGAAGTCACCTCTCTCTGTCTCCCCACACAGTAAGTATGTCAGTGAATCTCAACAGGCTTCTTTATATGGTGTCATTGAGAGTCTCGGCCTCCTGTCTTAGCCTTGACTCTGGTGACGGTTCTTAGGTGGCAGAATTTTTTGACAGAACCACTTTCAAGTTCCAACCTTAGCAAATGATCATGCCCCTGGAATACCAAAGGGAAATCTGAGAAGTTGCATGGCCAAAGAGGGCAAGGACATAATTTGATTCACAGAGGGAAAAAAGTGTTATTCTATTACCCCAGATATCTGGTCCGCAAACCAGCGCGTTTTGTTTTAAGACCCTCAGTCTGAGAGTATGGATGGTTTCATCCACCTATCTCAATGAGTGAGCATGCTTTCAAGTGTATTCCTCTCTGTTTGGGGGTTACTAGCATCATCTTGTATAAAAGATCAGTCTGCACAGTCCCATTTAACCATAAACCACCAAAGATTTTCTTTTTCAGAATCCCCTGAATTTTCCAGAAGCTGGCAAACCCTAAGTTGGCCACTGGATGACCAAAAGAAAAGAAAAAAAAGTCCCTTGGGAAATTCAAAGGAAGTTTCTTTAAATAGCCTGAAGCCACAAATAACCAAAAAAAATAGGAGTCTGGTTTTGGTTTGACCCTCATTTTTTTTTTTCAGTTTTGTATTCTGAAATGTCATAAAATACTGTTCTTCGTCCTTTTAGAACTCATATGTCTATTTCAGGTGAAAGATTCAAGACTCATGCTCAGGTCTGGCTCCAGCTTATGTCCTGCCTTCTCTGTCTGAAGCAGAAGCTACCCCGTTGTTGATTCATTGCTTACCCGGTAGGCTAGAGCAGGCAGAGGAAGCTTTATTCAGTAGGCTGGATTTTCCCACCTAGGTGAGTCTGGCTGGAATTTGCACTGTCAGCAAGGTGTTGCCCTAGGCAAATTACTATGATCACTTTGATTAATCTTACTGCCTAATATACAAGTAGTGCTTATCTTAGTTATGACTCTGGTTCACAAGTACTGGAAATTGAACTAGTTCAGCTAAAAAAAGAAAAGGGGTCTTTATGTCCAATATGTAGTGGTTTCTCCTTATCCACAAACATCGGGGCTTCTTAGAACCAGGAAGTAGCAAATCTTTGAGAACATGCCCATTTTCTCCATCTCTTACCTCTGCTTAGTACTGTGTGTTCTATTTTATTCTTCTTGATCTGCAGACCGTGTTTCTCTGCTTCTGCACCCATAAGAGCCCCCCAGTGCCCAAATGTCTACCATTCCCTCAATTCCAGACACACCTGAAACTCACTGGCTGCCCTTGGAGTCCGGATCCCAGTTCCCAGGAAAAACGATCTCATTGGCCTAGCTTGAGTCATGTGTCCACCTGACCTAATCAATCATCTATTACAAACATGACTCTTGAGAGGTAACCCACTGTCTAAGAAAAAAGGCTGATGTGAGTGGCCCACACACCCAGAAATATGCCTACTAAGTTATTGTTTACTTTTAAAAGAACTTCATTTATTTATTCACTCAATGAATATTGAAGTTACCAACATGTTCGCCCACTCCGCTAGGAACTGGGGCTGCATACACGTGGGGCAAACCAGACCAAAGTCCTTGTCCCCAGAAAATCTTATCACTTTCAGGGAAGATATATCTTGTTTTAAAAATTGTACAGGGGCACCCGAGTGACTTAGTTGGTTAAGTAACTGACTTTTGATCTCGGCTCAGGTCATGATCTCACGGTTTGTGAGATTGAGGCCCACACTGGGTTCCGCGTTGACAGCAGGGAGTTTGCTTGGGATTGTCTCCCTCTCTCTCTCTCTCTGCCTCTCCCCTGCTTGCTCTCTCTCTCTCTCTCAAAATGAATAAACATGAAAAAAAATTTTTTTCATGTTTATTAATTTTGAGACAGAGAGAGACAGAGCATGAGTGAGGGGTGCGCAGAGAGAGAGGGAGACACAGAATCTGAAGCAGGCTCCAGGCTCTGAGCTGTCAGCACAGAGCCCGATGCAGGGCTCGAACTCACGGAGTGTGAGATCATGACCTGAGCCGAAGTCGGCCGCTCAACCGACTGAGCCACCCAGGCGCCCCAACAAAATGAATAAACATTTTTAAATACTCATACAAATCAATGTAAAATTCTAATTCTGACAACTGTTATCAAGGTGAGGCAAACATACTCTAAAGTATGAATGGTGGTAATCTCTGGGGATGGAAATGTAAGGTCTTAAATTTTCAAAATTAATTTATTTAAAAATTTAAAAAATTTTTATAGTGTACACGCCCTTCTGTAATAATAATTTTTTTAATTTGCATTTTGAAAGGATAACCATCCTGGTGAAGGGCCCAGTGGATGAGCGGGACAGCTGGAAAGTCTGCAGTGCTATACAGGAGGTGACAACAGCTTGGACTAGGATGATAGTCTTGGAGTGAAGTGAAGGGAATTGTAGGAGACAGAACGCCCTCTATCTGGTGATGTTGGTCAGAGATGAGGGAAATAGAGGTGCTAAGGACAGTTGTAGTTTCTTGGCCTGCATAACCGGGGGAATGGATGGTGGTGCTACTCAGTTTTCTAACTTTCTTCTAGTCTATAATATATGGGAGCTGATCTAGTCAATATCAATAGTTGCCTTTAGCTATCATCATCGTTGTCACTATTATCATCATCACAATAACCAGTGATATCAGCAATTGTTTAGTAAGCCCCTACTGTGTGCTGTGCCAGGAATTGTGCTGAGTGAGTACCATGCTTATGTATTGAATCCACAAATGGGAATTTAGCAAAAACAAGAATATCCTCCCTTGTGGAGTTGAACTAGGCAGAGGAAACAATGGACTAGGCAAGGGAAAACCAAGACTTTGGGGCCCCTTCAAATCTCTATTTTTTAAAAAATGTTTATTTATTTATTTTTGAGAGAGAGCACAAGCAGAGGAGGGGCAGAGAGAGAGAGAGAGAGAGAGAGAGAGAGAGAGAGAGAGGCAGAATCTGAAGCAGGCTCCAGGCTCTGAGCTGTCAGCATAGAGCCCAACGTGTGGGGCTCAAACGGACGTTTGACCGACTGAGCCACCCAGACACCGTGGAAACAAAAAGAATCATCTTTTATTTCATGGTTTTCCATACTTGGATAATGTCACTCACACACTTCCTATAAGTAAAAGTAACTTACATAGATATAGCTTCAAACTCTTAGAAGATATTTTAAGACTTTCTTTTTTTTTCTTCTTTAACTTTCAAGGAGGTCAGATGTTTGCTATTTTTTGAAGTCCTGTTTTTTTATTTTTGGAGGAGGAGAGAGGAGGAGGAAGTTTTCTGAGCAGTTAACTTCTTGGGAGGCATATTAAAAGTTTGAACTTACTTAAAACCAATCATTCCTTCCAAGGAAATAGCTGTAGGCCATGGATTACTGCACATTGACCTTGAAGCTGGGGGTGACCACTGCTGACCTGCAGAGCTGTCTGCTGGCTGGGGTCAGAGCTGGTCCAGCCCAGCCTACAAGTGCAAAGCATTCCTATACAGGTGCACTGCAAGAATACTCCACAGAGACGGGAGGTGCTGGTGAGGAGGGGTTTGTAATTTCCACTTAAGGATGCTGTTTAATGCGGCAGCAACTGGACCTTTTGTGCCAGGAGATCCTTGGAAAATCCCACCCTTTCAGGCCAAAACTTAGCTATTTGTCTACCCTGCTTACCACATGACCGATTGCCACTGCTCAGATTTTCGTTAACAAAATAGAAAACTCTCATCAACAGATAGCCAAAAAACCATGTAGATAATGTCTGATTATTAATTCATGATATTATTAAAACATAATAATGCCAGCTCCATAAGCACAGGCTGTTGGTCTGTTTTCTTATCCATGACACACACCCGTTGCTGAGAACAATGTCTGACACGTGACAAGTTTTCATTAACTAAACGATACGGATTATTTTTTACTTTTTTGGGCCATATGATCTCTGCTATATCTACTCACCTCTGAATAGTATGCCCTGTAATTTCACTCCTAGTATAGCTCCAAGAGAAATTAGTGAATATGTCCAACCAAAAAAGAAATGTACAAAAGTATTTGTAGCAGCATTATTCATAATTACTCAAAACTGAAAGCCACCCTGATGCCCACCAAAGCTGAGTGGACCAATAAATGATGTTTCATTCCTACACTAGAATACTATATACCAGTGATAAAGAACAAACAATTGTTATATACAACAAACTGGATGATTTCAGACACAATGTTGAGCAGAAGAGACTCAAAGGGCACTTACTATATGATTTCATTTATATAAAGTTCAAAACAGTCAAAATTAATTTCTGGGGGCACCTGGGTGGCTCAGTTGGTTAAGCGGCCGACTTCGGCTCAGGTCATGATCTCACAGTCTGTGAGTTCATGCCCTGCGTCGGGCTCTGTGCTGACGGCTCAGAGCCTGGAGCCTGCTTCAGATTCTGTGTCTACCTCTCTCTATGCCCTTCCCCTGCTTATACTCTGTCTCTATGTCTCTCAAAAATAAATAAATGTTAAAAAATTAATTTCTGGTGGCAGAGATCATATTAGTGGCTCCCTCTAAGAAGTATAAACTGGGAGGGGGCACAGAGAACACAGTGCTCCATCTCCATCTGGGTGGAGGTGTTAAGCCACACGCTAGAGCTGAGCATGGCAGTGTTATGTAATACCTTGCTATGGACTGAATGTTTGTGTAACCCCCGCCTCCCCCAAAAAAGTTCTTATGTTGAAGCCCTAATCCCCAGCATGTGATGGTATTTGGAGATGGGGACTTTGGGAGAAAATAGGTCATGAGGGGGGAGCCCTCATGATGGGATTAGTGCCCTTATAGAGACACAAGATAGCTTGTTTCTTCTCTCTCTCTTTCTCTCTCTCTCTCTTCCCCTCTCTCTTTCTCTCTTCCCCTGCCCTACCCCTCATCTGTGTGAAGAAACCAAGAGGAGGATCCTCCACAGAACCCACCCATGCTGGCACTCTGATCTCAGACTTACCAGACTCCAGAACCATGAAAAATAAAGATCTCTTGTTTAAGCCACTTGGTCTATGAAAATTCTTGTCATAGTAGCCAGAATTGACTAAGACAGACCTCAATTTTTTTTAACTTTTTTTTTTTTAAGTAGGCTCCATGTACAGGGCTCAAACTCATGACACTGAGATCAAGAGCTGAGCTGAGATCAAGAGTCAGATGCTTAACCAACTGAGCTACCCAGGCGCCCCAGGCCTCAATTAAAAAAAAATGAATGAAATAAAACTAAATAAGTCAGCGTCGATATATCTCCATAAGATTCTGGTGCGTAAAAACAATGCATGTTGTAGAAGGACGTGTAGAGTATACCATTTATGTAAATGTTAAAAATTTTAAAAATACTATACATAATACACGTTTAAGGATATATACATCTGTGGTTAAAATATTCAAATGGACAGGAGGGATACATACCAACTTCAGGATAGTGGCTACCTCTGGTGAGAGAGGGGAACCAGAAGATTCTGTAATTGTAGTAATACATGTCTTTTAAAAAAGAATTGAATGTGGTGAGATGCTAATATTTGCTAAACTTGGGTGGTGAGAACTTATTTTTCATATTGCTCTCTGTACTGTGAAATGTGCTTGAAACATTCATAATTTTTAAATGATTAAAAATGAACATATAAAATCAATCCATAGGGACAATGAATGCACTTTGACAGGCACAGAATTCAGAGGTTGGTGGTGAGGGATGTCCGTTCCGGGTTTCTATTAGCTTCGGCAACCTGCCTCTGGGTTTTGTTACTGTTGCACAGCATAAGGCGGCCTGGAGTCACACAGAGACAGTCTTGGCAATAGTAACAGTCTTTAAGCAACGTGTCTGGCAGTCTTCTGACACTTCAATGAAACTGTTCCAGAAGGTTGCAAGAAGAGTAACAAGAATCTTCTCTTTTGGTTACATGACTAATAATAACTAACAACTGCTCACATTCTTCAATGGATTCCATTTCTAAGGGGGTCAATGAGCTCCTGAGTGGCTCAGTCAGCCGGGCATCTGACTTCAGCTCGGATCACGATCTCAAGGTCCGTGGTTGTGAGCCCCGCGTCAGGCTCTGTGCTGACAGCTCGGAGCCTGGAGCCTGCTTCCGATTCTGTGTCTACCAGTCTCTCTGCCCCTCCCCCACTCATACTCTGTCTCTCTCACTCTCAAAAATGAATAAATATTAAAAAAATAAATAAAACAAATCAAGGGGTCAATGAAGCGATCCTCTGCTAGATTTTGCCTTCAATGCTCAGCAAAAATACTTTTCAGATATACTTTGTAACTCTATAAAGTGTCCAATGGTGCTATTTAAAAAATCTGATCTCTTAGAATCTTAATGTGTCACATATCTTGCAAAATTTTAAATAAGAAGATTTACTTTTTAATATAGAGCTGTGACTTAAGTTTTGATGTCATCGCTAACACTTGTTGTTATTGTTGTCATTAATACTTTAGATAAAGCACTCAATACTTTAAATTCTCAATATAGGGGCACCTGGGTGGCTTGGTCAGTTAAGGATCCAACTCTTGATTTTGACTCAGGTCATGACCTTACTTGTTCCTGAGACTGAGCCCTGTGTCGGGCTCTTTGCTGACAATGTGGAGCCTGCTTGGGATTCTCTCCTCTTCCCCTGCTTGTGCTCGCTCTCTCTCAAAATAAATAAATAAGTATTTAAATAAATAAATTCTCAATATGAAATATAATCTCGATATTGCAATGCAGCTTCAGCCTGCTCAGGTTTGTTAAAAGTACTAGCTAAGGCATTAAATTTAAATTTAATTCATTTAAATAAAAGAAGTATTTACGTGATAATAGACTTCTTTAATCCGATAGAAAGTAGTTTATTTCCTCACTTGAAATGGTCACATCAGCATCTTTCTCTGTCCTGAGAAGGAAAAAGTAAATTCTAGATCTCACTGCCCATATTATTGCAATAATCCAAAAAAGTCTAATGAGGTTTCAATGTGAAAACTGCATCTCAGCATCACTGAGACGATAAATACAATGCATTTTAAGATGCTGTCTTCTTGATAATGGCTAATGCTTGATGGGTGTATCATATTGTAATCAAACTGACTTTGCTCCTTGGCAAGTCACAACTAGAAACTATACCAGGTAGAGTTGTCACACAAAGAAAACTTTATTTGCAGCAAATGAGATCACAGGGAGTAACTTCCAAAGTTGTGACACCCAGGGCAAGAGTGAACGGCTTCTTTTAATTTAGGGTTAGGATAAATATTTAGAAAGGGGAACTTGGTCGCCATATGTAGAGGTGTACCTAAAGTTGCTCATGCGCCTTAAGGAAACATGCCTATGCACACACTGTATGTTACGTAAATGAGTCTTAGGCTCCTCTTGGGGGGTGCGGAGATTTTAGTAAAACAATGAGGTAAAGGCAACTGTTGGTCTCTCCGACTCCAAGGGTCACCCCATGGTCCATCTGTGCAGGCGTGAGTTGGGGTCAAGTTTAAATTGGTCTGAGCCTGCTGGAGCTCTTCATCCAGGCAGTTGTTACTGCTTCAGGGGTAGTTTTGGTTTCCATCATGGGATGCTACCTGTGGGCCTTTTGCCTGAGTTAAGAGACAAGCTGTAAAGAAGAGCTTAAGGGAAAATGTGGGACAAAGGTTGATTGGGTACAAGCTAGTGAGCGGTAAATGTCAGGTCTTGGGGATCTAGCTGGTGACAATGTGACACCGAACCCTGGCACAGAAACAACTCGACAGAAGCCACTACCTCCTCACTCCTCCTGACCCCTGTGCGTGTGTGTGTGTGTGTGTGTGTGTTAATCTTATAACAGCTATTCTGACTGCATATATTGTTACAGGAAGCATGGTACAGAAAGAGCGTGGGTCTGGGTTTGGATTCCTGCTCTGCCATTATTCTTTTGCAACCTTTTAGCCTTTTTAAGCTTTGTGTGAGTCATTTAAACCTCTCTAAGCTTCAGTTTCTTGCCTATAAAATGGAGATAAATAAAGCTTATTTAGGGGGCGACTGTCAGGTGAACATGAAACAATTTATGGAAAATGGTTAGCCCTGTGTTGGCACAAGGTAAATCTTCAGCAAGTGTCAGCGCCGCCCCCCAACCGTCATCATCATCGTTATTATTTACTATAAAATGAGCACGTTTGTTCTCTGCTCCTGCTGGTTTGTAAAGATCCTACATGACCTTAATCTTCAAACAGTAAGCAACTTGGATTCATTCATTCAGGCAATACCTATTGAAGACTTACTCTGAATAAGCTAGACCAGGGCTCTGCCCTTAAGTAACTTGCAGTTTTAGTGTGATTTGTGCATTTGCAAATTTCTCTGTGGGCGGAATGATCAGGCAGGGGTGTCTGTTGCCCTTTCGCAGAGACCAGCTCTTTCAAAGTGCCCATTGCTTCTTGCTCCATTACTGATAGGTCTTACTAATAATGGCTTAAAGTTTTCTCAGCTCTTCCTTAATAATATGTTCTTCTCCTTCGTGTGCTGTGTTATTTACAGGCGGCCCTGGAAGTGCATTTTCATCACCAGACTTCTTTGCATATGTTTTTACAAAAACATTAAGCTGTTCGTTTTCCGTGGAATGAAACGGAAAGCCTTGTTTTCATGCTCCACTGTGTTTAGTCTCAAAATGGCATTGCAGCTTGGCAGGGTCTATAAAACTAATTTGCAAAATTTTCTACACAAAACACATTTAGGACTCGGGTAATTTTTATTGCCATAAAAGGTGACTTCCCAAGAACAACTAAATATCATCCTCCTCTTTTTTTAAATTATTTTTGATATTTATTTATTTTGGGGTGATAGAGACAAAGGGCGAGTTGGGGAGGGGCAGAGAGAGAGAGGAGATACAATCTGAAATAGGCTCCAAGCTCTGAGCTGTCAACACAGAGCCCGTTTCGGGGCTTGAACTCAGGAATGGTGAGCTCATGACCTAGGCCGAAGTTGGACACTTAACCAACTGAGCTGCCCAGGCGCCCCTCATCCTCCTCTCTTGCCTCGGAGTGGCTTTGCATAAGCATTTTTAGTATATTGCTTTTGTCAGTCAGTGAGGTTGATGCTTTGAAGAATTGGTCTAAGATGGGACATTTGATATCCCAGTCCTGATAAACTCATCCCACTCAGATTTTCTTTTTAAATACTTTGTTTTTAACCAGTGAAATCCATTTTTAGTTTTAAGGGTGATTTTTTTAATTAATTTTTTAGAATGTTTATTTTTATTTTTTTTTAATTTTTAACGTTTATTTATTTTTGAGAGACATAGAGACAGACTATGAGCAGGGGAAGGGCAGAGAGGGAGGGAGATACAGAATCTGAAGCAGGATCCAGGCTCTGAGCTGTCAGCACAGAGCCCGACGCGGGGCTCAAACTCACAGACTGTGAGATCATGACCTGAGCCGAAGTCGGCCGCCCAACCGACCGAGCCACCCAGGCGCCCCTAGAATGTTTATTTATTTTTGAGAGAGACAGAGCACAAGCCGGGGAGAAGCAGAGAGAGAGACAGGGAGGCACAGAATCCAAAGTAGGCTCCAGGATCTGAGCTGTCAGCACAGAGCGCGAAGCAGGAGCTTAAACTCACGAACTGAGAGATCATGACCTGAGCCAAAGTCTGTTGCTTAACTGACTAAGCCCTGCAGGCACCCCTAGTTTTAAGGGTAATTTTTAAAGCCTACTTGAAGCCAACCTTACATGAATATACATTAGCTATTCAGGACTCACATCTAATAACTATAGTAGGACAGTGCCTTGATGGGAAATATAGCATACAAACTAGTTATGGCATGACTGACTAGTGAACTACAGTGAAGGCAGTAGCCCTGTGGTCACCAATGTGTTCCTATTTGGAATTCTAGCACATTCGGATGTGGACATTGTTGTCTGAGTTTTAAACATAGTTAAAACACAGTTCTGAAATTTTAATTATTACAGAGTAACATATAGCCGAATTCTGCTTACACAGAGACTTACAGAGGTGTATCAGGCGCTGGCAGTGTCCTGCCCATTTTCCGCTCGGCCCACTCCAGAGATCTGCAGCTTCAGTGGACTCTCCTTACACAATGGCAGCTTCTCCCCTCAAGCACCTGTGTCACTGTATTTGAGAACTCTCTCTGGCTGTACCCTTCAGAAGTGATAGCCCCCATGAGCACCATAGAACCAGTGAGGAGCTAGAGATGGTGAATAAATCCCCCAACTCATTCCTCGGACAATTCTGAGGTGTGTCTACATAGTCTCTCGAGGGTCACAGTGGGACTGATCACCACTGTGATCAATCGGGGCTAACCCGTTCATTAACACACCGTCATGGGGTTTCTCCCTTTCCCATCTCACTTCTCCACACCCCCACCGTGCTTCTTTGGATTACGTCCCTCCAAAATTACCTGCATCCAAATCATTGACATGGAACTGCTTTGAGGGAAGCCCGCAGCTAGACACTGTGTAACGCATATTAAATGATGTAGAAGGATTCACACCTAGCTGATAAGGGGGTGGGGTAGGCACAAAATGAAGCGGCTGTCCAGCGCACGGTAGTTCTCCCGCTTACCACACCTATGCCACCTCTTTCCTTCTGAAGAACTCTTCTCCCCACAAGAACTGCCTTCCTGGCCATAACGATGAGTTGAAATTGAGGATCTGATCCGAGCCATGAAGAAAACCCCACACCATTGCAATTGTGATTGTCCATGGAGAGAATGCAACCCACATTGGGAGAACCAGAAATCTTCCTGGGATTTTCCTAACTGATGCTATGGGAAGAGCATAGCTCCTAGGAGAGCTATGAAGTTATGAACCCAGAGCTGACCTCTGGTCAGAGCTCTCTCGCCACACAGAGAAGCCTGCTCACAGTGTGAGAGCACACAGTGAGTTCTCAGAGAGAGGCAAGAGACGGGCTTCAGGAGTATCTTCATGGCATTTGAGTCCCTAGGACAGTCGATCCTAAATCAGCTCCACTCCATTCCTCCCCACAGTTTGGTTATGTGGACTTCTCTACACGTTACTATGTTGGCATAAGCTAATTAAAGACTTTATCATTTACAACCAAAGAACCTTACTACAGATGTTTACCTCTGGGGCAGAACGTTGGATTGGGAGTGAGAATGTAGACCAAGAGGGTCACTTGTGGATACTGTGTTTTTCTGTCCTACGATTTCCATGTGATTCTTTTTTTTTGTTTCCAGCTCTCTGCTGAATTTCTCATCTCTTCACCCAGTATATTCGCCTTCTACTGCAGACTCTTTAACATAATTATCAAAGTTATTTTAAAGTCCTTGTCTGCTAAGTCTAGCATCTGGGTTGTCTGAGCCTGTTTCTGTTGACCAGTTTATGTCTTGATTATAGGTTAGTCACATTTTTTCTTCACATATCTAGTAATTTTTGTATAGTGAGCTTTGCAAGTATGTTCTAGAGACTGGGCTGTGTTATCTTCCTCTGATGAACATTTCCTTACAGTAGGCAGGGAAATTACTGGTTGGATTAGGAGTCTTAAAACTTGCTTTTACAGGAAAAAACCTCTTTGACCTGAGCCACAGCAATTTCCTACATGACACATCTCCAAAGGCGAGGGAATTTAAAGCAAAAAATGAACTATTGGGACCTCATCAAGATAAAAAGCTTCTGCACGGCAAAGGAAACAACCAACAAAACTAATAGACAACCGACAGAATGGGAAAGGATAATTGCAAATGACATATCGGACAAAGGACTAATATCTAAAATCTATAAAGAACTTACCAAACTCCACACCCAAAAAACAAATAATCCAGTGAAGAAATGGGCGGAAGATATGAATAGACACTTCTCCAAAGAGGACATCCAGATGGCCAACAGACACATGAAACGATGCTCAAAGTCACTCATCATCAGGGAAACACAAATCAAAACCACACTGAGATACCACCTTACACCGGTTAGAGTGGCTAAAATGAATAAATCAGGAAACTATAGATGCTGGCGAGGATGTGGAGAAGTAGGCACCCTCCTACACTGTTGGTGGGAATGCAAACTGGTGCAGCCACTCTGGAAAACGGTGTGGAGGTTCCTCAAAAAAATGAAAATAGAGCTACCCTATGACCCAACAATAGCACTGCTAGGAATCTACCCAAGAGACACAGGAATGCTGATGCATAGGAGCACGTGTACCCCAATGTTCATAGCAGCACTTTCGACAATAGCCAAATCATGGAAAGAGACCAAGTGCCCATCAACTGACGAATGGATAAAGAAGATGTGGTACATATATACAATGGACTACTACGTGGCAATGAGAAAAAATGAAATCTGGCCATGTGTAGCAACATGGATGAACTGGAGGGTATTATGTTAAGTGAAATAAGTCAGTCAGAAAAAGACAGATACCATATATTTCCACGCATAGGTGGATTTTGAGAGACTTAGCAAAGACCGAGGGGGAGGGGAAGAGGGGAAAGGAAAAAAAGACACAGAGAGGGAGGGAGATAAAACATAAGAGACTCTCAAAGACTAAGAACAAACTGAGGGTAAGGGGGGTGAGGGAGGGGGGAGAGGGGGTGACGGGCATTAAAGAGGGCACGTGTTGGGATGAACACTGGGTGTTATATGTAAACCAATTTGAAAATAAACTATTAAAAAAAACTTGCTTTTAGGTTTTGTTAGGGTGGGTCTATCTTAGTTTTAACCTTGGTGCTAGCGTGAATGCCTTAGTCAGAGAGATGGTCTTTAGTCAAAGTGTGGCCCTTCCGTGGTTTCAATTGAAAGCATGACTGATGCTATAGCTTGGTAAGACTTTTAATTCCAAATTCTGTCTTCCCTATGATGGACAATCTCTGCTCGGTCTCTTTCAGCTGTTATTTCCCCCCTTGGAATCCTTGGAGTCTCACCCGGATATGTACAGTTCAAGGGTCAGCCAAGGATTGAGAATAATTTTTACACATATTTTGGGGGCTTCCCACTCTGACGACTCTCTCCTTTCCAGAATATTCTCCGTTTTCAGCCACTTTTGTTGCAAACTCCTTCTCAGAATCATTAGTCCCTCAGTGACCCCTACCCTGTGCCAGCTGACTGTGGTTCTCCAAGTGTGGTCCTCAGACTAGTAGCATTAGCATCCCGCGGGAACTGGTTAGAAATACAAAATTTAGGGCTCCACCCCAGGCCTAGTGAATCAGAAACTCTGGGGCTGGAGGCCAGCAATCTATATTCTAACAAGCTCTCCAGAGATACTAATTCGCACTCAAGTTTTAGAACGATGGCCTTAGGGGAAAAGCTACATAAATGTGGATCTCGCCCACAGTGTTTCCCTTCCTTTACTGCCCGGATGCTCTCCAGTGCGTTAAATAGGCTGGGGGGCTTTTTTTTTTTCTGGAAGGGGAGGGGTGCCCAGAATTCATAATCATTATTTGTAAAAGGGATTAGCCTTAAATAGCCTACTCTGTCAGATGGGAATTTAGGCATCCACTTTTCAGTGTATATTCTATACTATATACTGCCTTCATTTTTTCACCTAAGAACATACATGCTCTGTCATTTGAAAGATGAATATAAAATACTTGAAAATTGTTTTAATGTTTATTTTCTTTTTGAGAGAGAGCGTGCGCCCGCGCACACACGTGCGTGGGGGTGGGAAGAGAGAGGGAATCCCATGCTATCAGTGCCGAGCCTGACTTGGGGCTCCCTCTCATGAACTGTGAGATCGTGACCTGAGCCAAAAATCAAGAGTGGTACACTCAACTGACTGAGCCACTCAGCTCCCCTAAAATACCTTTAATTGAGATTTGAATGTTTGTAAAACGCTAGAAGCACCTTATAGTGTTGTGGAACGCAGCCTGAAAATCTCTAGTTTAAACCATATGATTGACAGTATGGGTCGGGATTAGCTTCAGCCATGCATAGGAGTGTCTCCATGGCAACTGTCACCATAGCACCAGGCCTATGACAGAGGTGGTAAATGAGCTTGTACAGAGTGGGGAGGAATTCCTGATCCCCATTCCAGGAAATCTCAGAGATATGCCTTGCACCTTGATAGAGGAAGCCTGTAAGTAGTAACCAGATGAAAATGAACTCTGCCAAGAGCAGCCATGTTACTAGCATTCCAGCCTATTTTCAGATGGAGGCTCTTTTCCACTCCCGTGGGTCATATTCCTATCAGCTTTGGTTCAGCAGGCCTCACATGCTTTAACCGCACCTGCTCATATTCCTCCAAGTGCAGAGGGTTGCTGCTCCTCAATGAGAACAGGGACTCCCCTTCTCGAAGGGGAGTATTCTCAGTATTCCCACCCTACCAGACCAATGAATGGTTCATCTAAAATAGCACCGCCACCTTGTCCTCTTTTCCTCTGCCCCCATCCCCAGACAGACCCACTGGTGTTTTATCCGCTGGGGAGCAGGCACTGGGCAGTGCTTCTTCAACTTTAATGTATACATGAGTCCCCTGTGGATCTTAACAAAATGTAAATCTTGATTTAGTAGGTGTTATGGGCTGAACTGTGTTCCTTAAAATTCATATGTTGAAGTCCTAACCCCCAGTACCTTAGAATAGGACTGCATTTGGCGATAGGGTCTTTAAAGAAGTAATTAAGGCTAAATTAGGTCATTGAGATGGGCTCTAATCCATCTAATATGACTGGTCTCTTTATAAGAAAAGGAGAACACAGAGAGACACAGAGAGAAGAACATGCAAAGACATGGGGAGAAGATGGCTATTTACAAGCCAAGAAGAGAGGCTCCGGAGGTAACCAACCCTGCAGACACCTTGACCTTGACCTTTACGCCTCCAGAACCGGAAGAAAATGAATATGTTTAAGTCACCCAGTGCTTGCTCCTTTGTCATAGCAGCCCTACAGACTAATACAGTAGGTCTGGAGAGGGAACCGAGAGTTCGCATTTCTAACAAGCTTCTGGAGATGCTGAGGCTGCCAGTCCAAGGACCACACCTTGAGTAGCCGAGACCTGGAAAATCAGGTCCCTTTTTGTTTTATGGCATTGTCAGCTGCTTCCCAAACCACTGAGCGGGTGGGGGCGAAGAGCACTTTTCCTCAGACTCTGCCTTCCTAAGATGGCTAAGGCAATTGCTTGCAGCCTTTTTATATTTGCATTACTTCGAAATATCATAAACATGAGGCCCCTTTCAGGGGATGAGGTTAGATTATATAAGCAAATAAAATGGACCGTGGACAAACTGGGGAACTCGTGCCTTGTCTAATGTGGGAGGCTGCCGCTCAGTCTCTGACCCAGAATATGTGTGGTCAGATTTTCCGAAGTTTCGAGAGAAGCTAGAAATTTGGATTTTTACATTAAGTCTCTAAGTATTTAAACTTTTTTAAAAAAATTTTTTTAACACTTATTTATTTTTGAGAGACATAGAGACAGAGTATGAGCAAGGGAAGGGCAGAGAGAGAGGGAGACACAATCGGAAGCAGGCTCTAGGCTCCGAGCCATCAGCACAGAGCCCGACGTGGGGCTCGAACTCACAGACCGCGAGATCATGACCTGAGCCGAAGTCGGCCGCTCAACCGACTGAGCCACCCAGGCGCCCCTAAATATTTAAACTTTTAAATGTTGGCAACTCCTTTTGAAATGTGAGGCAAACGAGCCCCCCCTGAAGTCATGGACATGTTCTTGATCTATATCCTGTTTTGAAATATACATACATAAAAATTCATTCAGCTGTATGATTAAGATTTGTACAATTTACTGCTTGTACTTTATGCCACAATGAGAAATCTGCATGGGAATGATGCATATCAGTCTCAAGGTCACCTATGGGGGTGGAGGCAGGGGAGGAATGGGGTTGGTTTTACCTGTGTCCCTAACATTATGTTTCATTCAAGAGATATGGGGCGCTTGGGTGGCTGAGTTGGTTAAACGTCTGACTTCGCTCAGGTCATGATCTCGCGGTTTGTGGGTTCGAGCCCCCAGTCAGGCTCTGTGCTGACAGCTCGGAGCCTCGAGCCTGCTTCGGAGTCTGTGTCTCCCTCTCTCTCTCTGCCCCTCCTCTGCTCATGCTCTGTCTCTCTCTGTCTCAAAAATAAATAAACCCTAAAAAAAAGGTTAAAAAAAAAAGAGAACTGAAGCACATATGGGAAATTATGAAGAGCTGTCTCATTTCAGGATTGTCTCGGTTTTCTGCCTTATTCTTTTCTGTATGAAATATTTCATAATTAAACACTTTTAATATTAAAAAAAAAAACCCTGTGAATACCAATACTGTATGGGCCAAACCAAATCCTTTGGAGGTCACTGAACCATTCTTTGGGTCTCCCTCTGGGACTGTATTGCTGTTTAAATTTTTTTTTAGCGTTTGTTTATTTTTGAGAGACATAGAGACAGAGTATGAGCAGGGGAAGGGCAGAGAGAGAGAGGGAGACACAGAATCTGAAGCAGGCTCCAGGCTCTGAGCCGTCAGCACAGAGCCCAACACGGCGCTCGAACTCACAAACTGTGAGATCATGACCTGAGCCGAAGTCGGCTGCTTAACCAACTGAGCCACCCAGGCGCCCCTGTATTGCTGTTTAGATAAGAAAGTTTGCTGGCCTGACCCAGCTCTCCTACGTGTGTCAATAAATACCTGCTCCACCCATGCCATGATGTGTGACGTGATGTCATCCCACCCACTCAGCGCAGCATCCTGTATGACTTTATCACTAGAAGTGGCATTCTCGATAAGCCTCAGATGTAGTGAAAACACGGTTCATACGTCAACTCAAATACGAAGACACTGTGTTACGTTCACAGTTGAGATCCACCAGAGACTAGACTTCTCAGAGCTTGAAAGCGATACAGCCTAGTGGTTAATCTCACTGGGTACCCACCTGGCTCTTCCACTTACTAGCTGCATCCCCTTAGGCAAGTTAGCCTCAGCCTCAATTTCCTCATCTGTAACATGGGAATAATAATACTTATCTACCTATTAATCTTAAATGTGAAGATTTAAGTTTGCTGAGTGATGGGTGCCTAACTTTCAATAATCATTAGCTATTACTAAGTACTTAACATTAGTGTGATTTGGCTTTAAATATCTTTGTTACATCGTGGATTAAATCTGAGGTCGCAGCATTCAAGAATTGATATGTGACCACCAAGCCCCAAGGGGAAAGTATTTTCAACTCTGATTCAAGTAGTAAATGTGATCAAACATTGTCATGGATGCTGCTGCAGAAGCAGGGGCGGATGACACTCACTTCCTGCCTTTGAGAACTGACCTGTGTGTATCCTTTGTGAAAGACCCCAAAGTGCTAAATCGGAACTTAAGGGAAAAGAGAATCATGGAAGTTCCAGGCTGGTGCATTTCCTTCCTGGCTGCCTCGAACCTCAGGGCTAGGGCTAGGTGGTGGTGTTGCCAGGGCAGCCTGGCGTGTTGACACGCAGGCTTGCTGTTTGGAGCTTGTTGCTCAAGGTAATTAAATCCCTCCTAGCACCCTGCTGGCGGCTTTGTGACCCAAAAAGGGCTTTAGCAGTGACTAATAAAGCTGTAAGGGATGCACCTAGATCCAAGAAAATCCATTCCCTGAAGGAATATGATTTGAACGACTTCTCAGTTGATGCTTTTTTGCCTTTGAAGCCAACAAGCATTAAGTTTGTCTGAGGTTCCAGTTATCCCATGCTGTGTTCTCCGGAGGCCGTAAATCACGGAGGCAATCACTGAGATACTATTGGTGCCTGGAACGGAGGACAGGAGCTAATTACCCCCGAGGGTGCATTTCTTTCCTATGTGGGCCTTTCCTTGCATCTCAGGAGACACATTCTTGAGCATTTCTGCTGTCTCCAGTTCAAAAGGGCCACAGATCTGCTGGACTGTATTTCCCTTCCATTGGTCTAAAATTCCTGCGGCACACACCATGGTCTGTCTGGCCGAACCTGGGAGCTGCCCTGCTCATTGCCACTTTCCTTCAGCCCTAAATTGGTTACCCATCTCAGCTCTACTTCATTAATGTCTCTGACATCTGTCCGCCTGCCACTGTCCCAGCTGGGGCCTCGCTATCCTTCCTCGGAGACCTGCCGCACGCACGACTCTCTGGCCTGCCCGCCCTTGAGCTTGCCCTCATGCAACGCTCCCCACTCTGCTCCCAAAATGTTCTTTCCGAAATGTAACTCTGAAGCCAGCCTGCGGCTTAAAATCCTTTAATGCTGCCCCTTTTCCCCACCCATACACTGTTTTCAGACTCTTCCCAGTATTTCCAGAAATTCTGAGTTGTCAAGAAAAGCCAGAGATCTGGATTTTTATGTAAATTCCCCCGACCATTTTGTTTATTTTTAGAGTTATTACATTTTCATAGTAAAAAAAATTGTAAGTAAGTCTCCCACCCTCTTCTGGCCCCAATTCCCTAACAGAAGAGCCACCTCTGTTACCCAGTTGCTTCTGGAGCCTTTCAGACACACACACACACACACACACACACACACACACACACACACACACCTTTTTTTTTTTTTTAACACAGATGACAGCAATCTTTTTTATGTTGGCATAAAATAAATATTAAAACTCTGAGGGTCAAACAGGCACATTTGCATCCATGGGTTATAAATTATGTAGGTGTGTGCTTATGACCCACTTGATTGAAAGTTCTCTAAAGACAGGGGTAGAGCTTTGTCTTGGCATAACCATCGATACCTGGCATGATGCCTTGCACACAGCTGGCACTCAATAAGTGCCCACCCATTTCTGCATTTATTAAGCACCACTCTGGGCCTACTGCTGGGTCTGCTCCAGGTTATCTGTGATGTGGACACCCTCAGAGGAAACACAGGACAACAATTAAGTCTACGGAAGTCTCTGGCCCTGTGGAAACATAACCAGAACTCAGCTGGCTGTAGGCTCACAAGCTACCCACCTCCCAATTCACCCTGGTTGCCGGAGTCTACAACAAATGGACAGAAAAAGCAGAACCCATCTTGCTCTCAGGCTTGCCCTGACGGGGTTTCTGCTTGTGCTGACACCAGCATTCCCAAGCCAGCTGTCATTCCCGGGAGCGGTGAGTCTCTGTGTTGTCCTCCGCCAGGTCAAGGCAAGCCAGGACGGGACGGAAACCACAGGCACGGGCAGTGTGCTGACTCCTCCTGGGGCGCTGGGCTGGGCTGGGCTGGCTGCTCAAATGAGTAAGGCGTTTGCAAGCTTCTTCATGTTGGGAGGAGACTCCCTGCTCTGGTGGTTGGGACGCTTCTCCTAAGTTAGATTTCTGCTGGCTCACTGGCCTGTGGGCCGGGCCATGTCGGGCCGGTGGGCAAGTATGGTGGCTGCAGGATAGGGTGATATTTTCCATTCACGATAAGGTGACCCCACTGAGCAAAGGCAACAAACGCTTTTCACAAGTTCTCTCGCCCCTCCTTGGAGAAGGTGATTTCCAACAGCTTCTGCAGTGACGCAGGATGGCGGTTTTCATAGGCAACATGCTTCTGTGGAGGGCTCCGGAGCCATTTCCCTGGGACTGTGGCTGTGACATCCCCTTTCCCACTCAAGAGGCCATTCTGGACTGTAAGTGGGCGGGAACATGAACTTGTTCTACCATTCGCCTTGAATATATTCTAATTGTAGTAGCTATATGAATCTGACTCCCAAAACTCATCTAAGTGAGACCTGTCCTATTCCTTTCTTTATTTCAAGTTACCTGGGGCTTGGAGGCCTCATCCTCCGGGCTAGCAGGAAACTAATACTGGTGGCGGCAGGCGGGGCAGGCTCTCTCCTTCCCTGGGTACGCATCCGAATCCAGAAGGTTATGAAGGCCTGGAAAATGGAGACGAGTCCACTCTTCTCCTGAGACCAAGTCTTATGCTGATATCCCCGGGCTGTCTCTGCAGAGAAGGAGGCTTGCACAGCTTCCGTTCCAAGCTTCGGAATCTTGGCTAAAGCTGGGAACCCTAGGCCAAGGTTCTAAGCCTCAGAGAGACACCGCAAAGCCTCTCCATAGAAATCCTGCCATCCTGCCCACCTGCCTCAGGCGCCATAGGGAGCACATTTCAGCCTGCAATGCCTGGAGTCCAGTAATCTCCAATCCCTCCCAGGCTTCAAGCTTCCAGAAAGCATGAGCCAGGTTTTCTGCACAAACAACTTCTGCATTTGGCCCTCAAACCAAACCTGCCTGAGGCGAGGCAGGCTTCCTGCACAGAAAGAAGAACTAAAATACAGGAAAAACAAACAAAGAGTTCAATACATTATTCTGCCGCCTAATTTATATTAGAATAAACCAATCACTCACAAATTTCTGTACATCACGAAATTCAGTATTTATCACAAGTCGGTGTGCCACACATCACAGCTTATGTGATGCCACCATTGCTTTGCTCTAAAGTAAAGCAATCAATCAATCAATCAATCAATCAATCAAAGGAAGGATAGTCTGTCCTCACCCCTGATTTACTTCCTCCATTCACTCGTTGTCTCAGAATAAAAAGATAAAAACGAAGCACTTTCTAGGCAACAAGATTATCAAAAGGGTTGTTGCCCAGTGCCCCAGTTAATTATAGCAAACCCAAAGATGGAAATGCAAGCATCGCCTAATCACGATAATGATGCAATGTTGGTTAAAGCGGAAGGGGCATTAAAACCATTCCTATTCCTAAAGCTATCTTCTCCACTTAATTAGCACTTTCTTAAAGACAACCTTAGTTTTCAAATTAATCTGAGGACAGTGTCAGTGAACCAGAGCTGAATGGCATCTGGTCTACGAGAGATCTGCATCAGTAATATGGGGACTGTTTTCAAAAAGATTGCTGCCTTCAAGTATTAGTATATATTTTATTTGGGCAGGCATGTGACCAAGCACTTGAACTAGCAAAATGGGAGCGCTGAGGTTTGAGTTCTTCGGGATGTATGTTCCAGCTGTGCATTAAACTAGGACCTCAGCAGCAGACCTTGGGGCTGGTTCTGTAGCTGATACCTCTGTAGAACATATGACCAGGGCCATTCTCAGCCATGGCCACAGTCCAGGGCAGAACTGCATCTGTTGTCAGCTTGCCCATAGTGACAAATGCTCAACACCATTCATGCCTAAAAAAATATAAATGCAAACACAACCCAGAAATTATTTTTACCTATCAGATGATTGGTGATTAAAACCACGGGTAGTACTAGGGTGCCTGGGTGGCTTAGTCAGTTTAAGAGTCTGACTCTTGGGCTGCCCGGGTGGCTCAGTCGGTTGAGCGGCCGACTTCAGCTCAGGTCATGATCGCGAGGTCTGTGAGTTCGAGCCCCACGTCGGGCTCTGTGCTGACAGCTCAGAGCCTGGAGCCTGCTTCAGATTCTGTGTCTCCCTCTCTCTCTGCCCTTCTCCTGCTCACTCTAGGTCTCTCAAAAATAAATAAATGTTAAAAAAAAAAATTTAAGAGTCTGACTCTTGATTTCAGCTCAGGTCATGATCCCATGATTTGTGAGTTTGAGCCCAGCATCAGGCTTACTGCTGTCAGCGCTGAGCCTGCAGGCTTCAGATCCTCTGTCCTACTCTCACTATGCCCCTCCCCTGCTCACTCTCTGGTGCACACTCTCTCTCTCAAAATAAATATTAAAAAAAAAAAAAAGAAAAGAACATCTATAAATAACGAAAAAATAAAAGAATGTGGTCAATGTTGCATGCTGAAGTAGAAAAAAACCATCTTGAAATAAAAAACAAGGATACATATAAAGTGCTACCATAGGGGCGCCCTGGGCGGCTCAGTCAGCTGAGCGTCTGACTTCAGCTCAGTTCATGATCTCGTGGTCTGGGAGTTCGAGCCCCACGTTGGGCTCTGTGCTGGCAGCTCAGAGCCTGGAACCTGCTTCAGGTTCTGTCTCCCTCTCCCTCTGCTCCTCCCCTCCTCACACTCTGTATCCCTCTCTCTCTCAAAAAAAAGCCAAACATTAAAAAAAAATTTTTTTTATATGTTACCATACAATTTTTCTCTGGAAGGATAGGCAAAATATTAACATGGTTATTTTCCTAACGACATACATATATCTCAAAAAGAAAATACAGAGTACCTAGGAAGTGGTAGATCATTTTCCTCCATTCTTTGTACTTATTGATATAAAAAAAATTTTTTTTTGGTAAAGAAAGAGGCTGTATGCATATAAAATCTTGGAAACATGTCTGCGAGAGATTATGCTTTCTAAAAATGGCCAGGGCAATATTCCTGGTTCTACATGCCCTTCTAGAATCTTGTTACTCCCCATCCGGTTCCTCTGGAACCTGGGTAGGACTCTGACAGCTTTGACAGTAAGAACACTATGGAAAGTGACACTGCGTGGCTTCTAGAATGGCCATACAGCTTCGGGGAGGGTTGTGCTCTCTTGGGGTGCCTCCCTTTGGAACTCAGTCACCATGCTGTGAGGAATCCTGCCCTAACCCACAGTTCAGTGGTTTGGAGTATATTCATAGAGTTGTGCAAATATCACCACTCTCTTAATCTCAGAACGCTTCTATTACTCCAAAAGGAAATCCTGTACTGTCCGATCCTCTCCTTCCCCTACGCCCTAGCAACCACTATCTATTTTTTCCTCTATGGATTTGCCTATTCTAGACACTCCATATAAGTGGAATCCCAACATGTGGTCTCTTGTGTCTGGCATCTTTCACTTAGCATACTGTTTTCAAAGTTCATCCATGTAGTATGCATCAGTACTTCATTCCCTTGTGTGGCTGAATAATACTCCATCATATACATCTACAGTAGTTGATCCATTTATCGCTTGATGGACATTTGGGTTGCTTTTCACTTTTCAGTTATTAGGAATGACAGTTTTGTCAACACTGACATAGAAATTTTGGGTGGACATGCATTCAAATCTCTTAAGTTCAAGTACTTTAAAATCATCTAATGCATAACACATAATAATTAAATGATACATAATAAAAGTGGTTTATTCATTAAATCACGTTTTCTAACAGCAGCCAACCTATTCCCTCATAGTAATTCAGATGTCATTCTGAACACTGTATAAAGTAATTAAAGAGCACTATTTTCAGATTTCTCACTAATTTACATAAACTGCTCGCCAAAGCAGTGTGAATTAACGACACACCACCTTACTATCTACAAAAACTATGATGTGGTCTTCAACATTCCTTTCTTCATTTTCCAAGATGAAATCTATCACTTTAATTTGATGTACAGGGAAAGACTTCGGTCTCTTTAGGAATTTGGGGTCTGATCTAGAATCCTTGTGGACACGGCCTTGTGTGTTGCGACTTACCTGTTTGGGTTTACTTACCAAAAGGTCAATAAAAATGGGCTGTATTTAAAAATAAATTCTGTACCGTATAAAAACTCACTTCTGTGGGAGTTTGGGCTTGCCTTTAGAGTAGACTGTCATCCAAATAGGAATTTGACTACAAGTTTCTTCATCCATGGGCTCCACCTCCCCCTGGGATGGTCCCACTCTCCTTCTAGCGCCTGCCGCTGGCCTTATCTCGGTCTTTCTGAGTCTGCCCGCATGCCTCTCATTAATGTACTAGGGAAACAATGAGGTGCTTCTTTGGGGAACTGCCGTAGAGGCCACTTGTAGAGAAGAAACCACGAGTCAGAAAATGTGGATGCTTTCTCCAGTGGAAAATTACAAGTTTGCTTGGTTTCAGTCCTTGGCACCCAGTCTCGTGTTCCCCAACGCTGAATAGACTTCTTTCCACTTGGCTTTCTCTCGGCCAGTGTCCTGGCACACTATCAGAGGGGAAAATAATTAGAAAGAAGTGTCTTTTAAGGATGAAAAGCACTGGTAGCTGACCAGATGGAGAGAATCGTGGAGCTTCAAACAAACCCTTGACCAGACAGTAGCACTATTTGTCTTCTTGCTCATATAAACTACATGCAGCATGCGTGCCGCCTGGACCGTGCACACTGCACGGATGCTTGCTCAGTTTCCCTCTTCTTCGGGTGAACCCTCTGGTGTCTCTTCAGTGCAGGAGCACTGACCCAAATGTCGTTAGCCCAGAGAGCTTTCCAAGGGCTCCGTCACCCTCGCAGATTTCTTATGTTGCTGTGGGATATAAGGTCTATCTGATTCTGGATTCTGCATTCACTTGTGATGCAGGTGAGTGCAGGGTGGGGAGTGAGAAACAGCTCTATTATTTTTGTAGAAATGGCACTTGCTAATTGTAAAAACATCAACTGTAGATATGTAGTTAAAAAGCATCTGCTATCACACCCTTTTGGAGGTTAACAAGTGGGTCACTTTGGTTTTTCCAGTAATCTCTGCCTGATACGTATAATTATTCATACAGCATTTCTCAAAATATACTTGAGAACGTGATGTTGATTTGTGCTCAACGAGAAGCTGACCGTGAGACAAAGACTGGAGAGGAAGCAATTCATTTGGGAGGCAGAGTAAATAGTAATGGCGGGTGGGAAAGACAGGGAAGGTAAAGCAGGCAACTAAGCGTGGCTATCGCTACTGTGGATGGATGGAGAGTAGAGTAATCCCACAGAGAAACTCTAGAAAATGGCATAGAACATGTGCCTCAGAGATCTCATTTGAAGAGCAAGGGAGCTGGAGTATTTATATCCCAGGTCCCGCTGGATGAGGCTGCTCCCAGTAGGTTTAATTCTGAACACTTCCAGCCCAAACAGCCTTCCAAGACATTGGAGAAAGCCTCTCCGTTCTCTGTCACCCCAGGAAAGAAAGGAAGGTATTTGCAGGTGGAGGGCAGCCAGTCACGTACACAGAAGTGGTACTGCCAGGCACTGCCCTAGGTGTTGAGGACAGAGCAGGAAACAGAAGATGGAGAGTCCTGCCCTCGTGGAACATTTCTGCTTAGGGAGACAGATCACAACAAAGCAGGTAAGAAACATAGGGCACGTGTTACTCGGTGACAAGTACTGTGGAGAAGCAGCAGCACTGAAGAGTCCTGGGAAGGAGGGAGAAGCGGTTGGTTGCAATTAGCAAAAGAGGGATCAGGGCAGGTCCTAGCGAGAAGAGGACACCCAAGCAAAGACTCGAAGGAAGGGAGGGCGAAGGCCATCACATGGTTATCTGGGTGAAAAACTTCCAGGCAGAAGAAAGAAGCACGAAGGCCCTAAGGCAGGAATGTCCCTGGTGTGTGAGGAACAGCGAGGCCTGTGAAGCTCGGCAAGGGGAGGGTGCAGGGGCAGAGGGGAGGGAGGAATTCGCAGAGAGGAGGCCAGGCAGAGCAGCACCTTGTTGATACTGGGAGGCCCTGAGGTCCTACCTGGAGTGAGACCAACAGAGAGGCCCGGGAGAGCTGGAGCAGAGGACGACACAATCTGGCTTCGGCGTTGACAGATGGCTCTGGCTGCTGTGTGGAAGGTGAACTGAAGAGGGGCCGGGGCGGAAGCAGGGAGTCGAGTCAGGAGGCAGCTGCAATACTCCTAGTGGTAGCAGTGGAGCCACAAGGAGCAGTTAGATTCTAGAAATATCTTGAAGGTAGAGCCAAGGTAACTGGGAGGCAGGTTGGATGTGGAATGTGAGAGAAAGAGAAAAAGTCAATGGGTTTGGCCTAAGCAACTGGAAAGATGGGGCTGCCTTTTTCGGAATCAGGTAAAACTTCAGAAGGAGCAAGTCTTCAGTCAGCGGCGATTAGGCGCCTGGCTTCGGGCATGAGTGTGCGGCAGCTGTTAGATCCCTCAGTGGGGATGTCAGCAGGAAGCTGAATGCAGGGGTCTGGAGTCGAGAAGAGGTCCTGACTGGATGTACACTGGAGAGCCTGCCTGCATATGGATGTTCTGAGCCACACGACTGCTTCAGATCTCCAAGGGGGCAAGCCGCACAGGAATGCGCTCTGAGACGGAACCCTGGGCCCCTAGGGAGACGGGAGATCATGAAAAGGAGGTTGAGAAAGAGCAGCCAGAGTGTGGTGTGCTGAAAGCCAAGTGTAGAAAGTATTTCTAGGAGGGGGGAGTGATCAACTCTATGTACGTGCATACATGTGCCACATTTATGTAGATGCACACGCAGAAACACTCTCTGTACAGATATACACATTCGGCTCAACGGCAGCATACTCTATAAACACACCTGTAACTCCGTTTTTCGGGAAGAGTGCTCCACAGCAACAGGATGTGTCCACTCCATCATTTAATGGCTGCCGAGTGTTTCACTGGGTACAGGTTATCATAATTAACTTTCTCCCATGGATAAATATTTTTCCCAATTGTAGAACTCTGAATTACACAGCAATGGGAATCTTGTGCGTTCATTCTTTCACGCTGGTGTGATCGTCTCCTTGGGATAAATCCCGGAAGTGGGGTTGCTAGTTCAAGACTCCTTCCTGGGCAGCTCCGATCATCTGAGGTGTATTCAATATGGAACATCCGCTGCTATCAGGAAGAACGGCTGGGATGTTATTCCAGGCAGACCCCATTGTATGGGAAGCTTCTGAATGCACAGGGGACACGGGGCAACCATCTGGGTAAATGGCTGTTAGAAATAGGGCAGATGTTTGGGTCAAGTCAGAAAGTCCACAACAGGAAGCAGTCTGTTGGTATTAGCCCTTGGCCTGACATATGAGACTGTAGCCAACTTCTGAGTATAAAAACTACTGCATTTCCACAGAGAGCAGAACAACTCTCGGGGCCTGCGGGCTCTCCAGCAGAGCCACTAAGCGCTTATTACATCAAGAGCAAAGGCAGCAGACGAAGGCAGATGTGCCTCTTTGAAATGACTGTAATTAACTCCAAATCTTTCCTGACACTTCAGTTTTTGCTGGCTGTGTCTGTTGATTTGTCATTTAGCTGTTAGAACAAGCCTACTACATACCTCAGATTTTTTCCCTTTATCTTGCTATTCCTAGCAAAAGCACCACTCCACCATCTGTCTGGGCAAATACAGAGTGTTTGGATGGATGGTGTCGGGACGCCTTGTGCCTTCAACGGTAACCTTGAGAGTAATATCTACCAGCCAGGCAACTGGCTGAGAGCCTCAGAGGACTTCAGAGTGTTCAAGGACGATGTATTTAGTCACCTATGTCCTCAAGTGTAAGGAAATGTACTGAGACATCTTTTGATTCAGCAGGAAAATAAGGAAAACGACCAACACGGAGCCTTCCCTTAGATCCATTTATTCCCGTCTCTGGGTGGGTCTGTAAACAGCATTCATCCCGGGACTCAGGAACCACCACTGGTACTTGAACCTTGGAAATCACAGGTGAGTGATACTCATCCAAGAATGAGTCCCCTACAGTAGTTTCCTAACCACTGAGAGAGACCTACAACAATGTAGCTGATGGTCTGAAGTTTGAAAAGGTTTTAGATCTGTGTGCTCTGGCTATATGCTCTTCAGTTCACTTTACCACGTGACATCCCTTTACCCTGCTTGGGCCTCAAGCCACATGCACCCCGATTCAGTCACCAACACTGTTTCCTCCCCTTCTGCTCCAAGAGCAAAGGCCCAGTCCAGTCAGGAGGTCCACAGGAAGGGTTTCCTTCTACGTCATGGATGAGATAAAAGTGACTTTATCCCAAGGATACAGCAGCTAGAGGGCAGCCAAAGAATTTATGCCAAATTGCATTCCTTAAATGACCATATTTCAGAGTTTCTTATGAGGTAATTGCCACCAGACCTATAAGCCGCTGTGTGATGTTTGAAATCAGAGCCTGGGAGTGCCTGCCACCTGGTCTTCCTCTTCCTTGGCCCGGCTCTGCCCACGCCATCTGCTGGCGGCTCCTCAGAACGCTGTGTAATAGTGCTCCATAGTGCTGATGATGTCACTCTGGTCCTCCAGGAGCTCCAGCACCTGCTGCAGCACAGGTTTCACTCAGGCCTGGGCTGACACTCAGGCGAGCACAGGCCAAGATGTGCTGGAAGTGGCAGCCCTTCTCTATGTCTGCAGGAAAAAGGCAGTTGGCTAAGCTTGGCACACCTGTCAGACCCTCCTCTCGCTCCTCCATCCTCCCCCTCTGAGTAGAAGTCCTTCTCCACGGCACCTGAGTCAGAACCTGCATTTTAACAAGATCCACTCGCATATTAGAGTTGGAGATGTGCTGTTTTAGATTATCAGCAAAAACAAAAACCCTGTTCTTGGGCCCCTCACTTCACGAGAGTGACAAGGACCCACTGCTCAGGAATTCAGGCCTTCAACCATCAAGGATTCCTAATCAATAACTTATTATCCAGAACCTAATGGATTTTTAGTGTTTGCTAATCTTTTTTCTCTAGTACAATTACATGCCGGCCCCCTAGCTTCCCAGGTGAGAGCCCTCTTGAGACCGACAGCAGGGCTGGCTTGCAGCAGCCTCCGCATTCTTTCCCTGCCTGCTGAGATCACAGGTGAGCGACACTTGTCCTGACTGATGCGACACCATGGAGAACATGGTGTTTTCTTTCTTCTCTCCCTAGGCTTCCAAGCACGCAGGCTTCCAATCCTGTCTATGATGCTTGTGTTCTAATAACCCCTTACCCCCCACCCCAAAAAAATCCAAGACCATTTTGTACACTGCGGAAAACATTCAGGGTTAGGAGCCTCTTTCCTATTTGAAACTAATGATTTAGAGTAGTGGAATGCACAGTGAAGTTGTGACCATTAGAGGGTCATGAAATCAACTTAATGGATTGTGATTCAGAGAGATGGGAAGAGGAAATTATAAAATGCATTGCATTATAGCATATGTATTATTTTGTGAAACTTTATACATTATATAGTATATATATAGCATTACGTGTGTATACATATATATACAAATATATACACATATATACATACATACATATATATACACACATATACATATACATAACGTACTGGGTCATGATGTAATGCATTTGAAATTCTGAGTCAACGGCAAACCTCATTACTGAAAACAAACCCTCCCCAGATTCACTTAATCGCCATGCAGGGCCAGGCTTCGTCTCTCACTGTTATGTCCCCAGCATCTGGCACAAAAGCTGCTCCACACAGTCGCTGAATGTTGTTTTCAGAGAACAAAATGCTTGAGGTTCCAGGAAGGTGATTAAAGAAGTATCGTAGTGTTGGGCAAAGCATGGTTTGGGAGTTGGCGCACCTCTGTGGCCTTGGGTAACTCATAGCATCTCTGAGCCCCAGTTTTCTCACCAACAGGGAGGGGAACTAAGAAGGGGGTGAGCGCACCTCCGAGGTCCTTTCTAGTTGTACGGGTCAGAGAATTTCATAAGCAGTGTCTCTGAGCTAACGAAGACTTGCTAAATTCTGACCTCTAGTGGCTCCGTGAACTCATTATTCCTCCCAGTTGGGGTTACTGTTGAAAAACTTGCCACCTTACACTGCCTTCCAGGCTGTTTCTTCAACAGTCATTTGCTAGAGATTTCCTGAACATCTACTATGTGTGTAGTGCCAGGCAAGGAAGAACAAGTGATAGATGGAGAGCTGACTTGGGAGCCCAACAGGCCCGAATTCAAGTCCTGGCTCTGTCTGGGGCAGAGTGGTTCGTGTCTCTGGGTCTGTCATCTCACGTGTAGGATGGGAAGAAAAATCACCTATTTCTCCGGTGTTGTGGGAATGAAAGAAGACCTGCGGCAGGTGCTTCTTACATGAGAATTAACAGGATTCAGTCATAACCTATGACGATGCACATGCCCTAGTCCCTGCTCTAAACCTGCTGCTTCAGCTCTTCCCGAGAAGGGTGATGACGGAGGGTGGAAAGTGGGCCTGCACGCAGCGGAGAGGGAGTGCTAGCAATTTCACCACTTCTTGGATTTTAATCTATCTTTGCAGGGCCTGGATGCCCACGCTCAGGGCTCAAGAGGACTTACAGACACATGTGGGGCCATAAGCAGTGATGCTGACTGCCCTCAAGGCCTTAAACTATTTCTTCAGAAGGGCCATGCTGCTGTTTGGGTGTTGTCTGGGAAGGCTGCTCACAAAGTGACCTTCAAGTCACATGAGAAGAAGGGCTGGTATTAGATTAGTTTTTCTTTAAGTGTCTGGCAGAATTCACCAGTAAAGCCATCAGGTCCAGAGCTTTACTTTGTCAGTAGACTTTTAGTTACTGATTCAATCTTCTTACTAGTTATAGGTCCACTCCAATTTCCTACTTCTGTGTGATTTAGTCTTGGTAGGTTTTGTTTCTAGGAACCTGTCCATTTCATCCGGTTATCCAGTTTGTTGGCATGCAATCATTCATAGTACTCTCTCACAATCCTTTTTATTTCTGTAGAACCAGAACTAATGTCCTTTCATTTTCCCATTTTAATAATTTGAGTCTTTTCTCTTTCTCCTTAGTCCCTCCACCTAAAGGTTTGGTAATTTTGTTGATCTTTTAAAACAACTTTTGGTTCCACTATTATTTTTCTATTCTCTATTTCATTTATCTTTGCTCTTATTATTATTTCCTTTCTTCTGTTAGCTTTCAGTTTAGTCTGTACTTTTTCTAGTTCCTTAAGTTGTTAGAAGATGGGTTTTGATTTGAGATCCCTCTTGTTTTTTTTTAATGTAAGTGTTTGTAGCTATAAGGTTCCCCTTAGCACCACATCTCCTAAGCTTTGGTACATTGTGTTTTCATTTTCGTTTCTAGCAATTTTCTAATTTCCCTTGTGATTTTTTCTTTGAGCTACTAGTTAAGCGTATTGTTTAATTTCCACAAATTTGTTAAATTTTCCAGTTTTGTCATTGACTTCTAACTTCATTACACTGTGCTCAGAGAAAATATTTTGTATGGTATCTTTTTTAAATCACCGAGACTCAACTAGTGGCCTAACATATGGTCTTTTGTGGAAAATGTCCCATGTACACTTGAGAAGAATGTGTATTCTCTTGTTGGATAGGGTGCTTTGTGTATGTCTATTAGATCTATTTGATTTCTTGTGGTGTTTAGGTCCTCTATTTCCTTACTTATCTTCTGTCTGCTTGTTCTATCCATTATTGAGAGGAGGGTACTGAAGTCTCCAACTATTATTGTAGAATTGTTTATTTCTCCTTTCAATCTAACCAATTTTTACTCTATATATTTTGATGGCCTGTCATTAGATACATAAATGTTTGTAACTGCTGTATCTTCTTGCTGTACTGAACCTTTTAATAATATATAATGTCCTTCTTTGCCTCTTGTAAACTTTTTGGTTTTGTCTAATGTTAGTACAGCCATCCCTGCTCTCTGTTGGTTACTTTTATTTGCATAGGGTATCTTTTTCCAGGCTTTCACTTTAAAAAAAAATTTTTTTTTAACATTTATTTATTTTTGAAAGACGGAGAGCAAGAGCCGGGGAGAGGGAGACACAGAATCTAAAGCAGGCTCCAGGCTCTGAGCTGTCAGCACGGAGCCTGATGCAGCACTCAAACCCACAAACCATGAGATCATGACCTGAGCCAAAGTTGGACACTTAACCAACTGACCCACCCAGGTGCCTTGCAGCCTTTTCAATCCATTTGTGTCTTTGGATCTAAAATGAGTCTTTCATAAACAGCATACATTTGGATCATGTTTGTTGTTGTTGTTGTTGTTGTTGTTTGAAATCCATTCTGCCAATCTGTCTTTTGAATGGAAAGTTAAATCCATTTAGGTTTAAACTAATGTACTGCTGGTGGGTGGGGGAAGGACTTACTTTTGTCATTTTGCTCTTTGTTTTCTAAATGCCTTATAGCTTTTTGCCCTTCATTTCCTGCATTACTGAATTCTTTTGTATTTAGCTGATTTTTAAAAATTTTAATGTTGATTTATTTATTTTGAGAGAGAGAGAGAGAGAGAAAGAGCATGAGCAGGAGAGGGGTAGAGAGGGAAAGTCAGAATTCCAAGCAGGCTCTGCACCATCAGTGCAGAGCTCAATGTGGGGCTCGAATTCACAAACCCCAAGATCATGACTTGAACCTAAACCAAGAGTTGGATGTTTAACCAACTAAGCCACCCAGGCACCTCTAGCTGTTTTTTTTTTAACAAAAATTTAAATTCCTTTCCCATTTCCTTTTGTGCATATTCTATAGCTATTTTCTTTGTGGTTACCATGGGGATTAATTTCCATCCTAATTTGAATTTATTCCAATTTAACTTCAACACAGAAAAATTCTGCTCCTTTGCAGCTCTATCCATGCCTCTGTTTCAGTTGTTGTGACAAAATCACATCTTTATGGACTATGTGCCCCAAAACATAAACTAAGTATTCTTTTAAATTCACTAGTCTCTTAAATTATATAGAAAACAAACTGTGGAATTACAAACCAAAGTTACAATAAGGTAAGTAGACTAATAATTGTTTTTAACAATGCATTAGCCTCTTAAATCATACAGAAATCACAAAGTGAAGTTACAACCCACTGTTACCATAATACTAGCTTTTAGAATTGCCCATGAATTTACCTTCATTGAGACACTTCACCACATGGCTTTGAGTTACTGTCTAATGTCCCTTCATTTCACCCTGTCAGATGCTCTTAAGCATTTCTTGCCGGGCAGGTCTACTGGTAACAGACTTTTGTTTACCTTAGAATGTCTTAATTTCTCCCTCACTTTTGAAGGATAGTTTTGCTTGGTTGCCTTTTTTTTTTTTTTTTTCCTTTTTTTCCCGTTCAGCACTTTGAATGTATCAGCCCACTGCCTTCTGGCCTCCAAAGTTTCTGATGAGAAATCTGCAGATCTTACTGATGAGCCCTGTATGTGACGAATTGCTTCTCTCTTGCTGCTTTCAAGATTCTCTATTTGTCTTTGCTTTTCAAAAGTTTGATTCTGATATGTTTTGGTGTGGGTCTCTCTGTGTTCATCTTACTTGGGAGTTCACTGAGCTTCTTGGATGTTTGTAATCATGTCTTTCATCAAATTAAGGACGTTTTCAGCCACTACTTCTTCAATATTCTCTCTCTTCTCTTTCTGGGACTCCCACAATATATGTTGGCCTACTCCATGGTGTCCCACAGGTCTCTTAGGTTCTGCTCACTTTTCTTTAAGTCCAAGTTTGTTGACTCTTTCTTCTTCTGCCTTTGAATCTCTTTAGTGAAGTTTTCATTTCAGTTATTGTATTTTCCAGTTCCAGAATTTCTTTCTGGTTTCTTCTTAGGGTTTCTATTTCTTAACTTATATTTCCATCATCAATCATTTTCTTGACCCTCTCCATATCTCTCTTTAGTTCATCAATCATTTTCTTGACCTTCTCCATATCTCTCTTTAGTTCTGTGAGCATCTTTAAGCCAGTTGTTTTAAACTGTCTAGGAGATCTGCCATCAAGGCTTTTTCAGAGACAGTTTCTGTTGATTATTTTTTTTTCTTTTAAATGGGCTATATTTTCCTATTTTTTGTGTGTGTGGCTTGTGATTTTTAATTGAACCCAGATATCTGAATTCAATAATGTGGTAACTCTGGAAAGCAGATTCTCCCCCTTCTCCTAGGATTTGCTGGGGTTTGTTATTTATTTATTTATTTTTAATTTTAATTTTTTAAAAAGATTTCATTGTTAAATAATCTCTACACCCAATGTGGGGCTCAAACCCACAACCCTGAGATCAAGAGTTGTACTCTCCTCTGACTAAGTCGGTCAGGCACCCCTGTGTTTTGTTATTTTTAAAAAATTACAGGCTGTCTTGGTGCCAAGGATCAGCCTCAGGTAAACTTAAGGTCTTCTCAGGTCTTTTTCTGAGTCTGTATCTTTCCCTAGGCATGTGTACTCACTTTCTGATGCTTCCCATATATGCAGTTGCTTTAAAATTTTTTTTTAATGTTTATTTATTTTTGAGAGAGAGAAAGGCAAACTGCAAGCGGGGGAGGAGCAGAGAGAAAGGGAGAGACAGAATCGGAAGCAGGCTCCAGGCTCTGAGCTCTCAGCTTAGAGCTCAACGCAAGGCTCAAACTCACAAACTGTGAGATCATGACCTGAGTTGAAATTGGATGCTTAACTGACTGAGCCACCCAGGTGCCCCTGCGGTTGCTTTTTAATGCCTAGTCTTTCTTTTCTGGCTCCCAAAAGGGGAAAAAAGAAAAGTGAAGACGGGAAAGGGAAAGCACCAGTCCTTTAAATCCACTGGAAGCCACTTCAGCTTTTGGGGGAGGGGCTTGCAACAATGGGAGGAAGTGCAACAATGCAACGAATTGCATTTGTCTGCAACTCTATGATCAGAAGCAGCAATTGGCAGAGAGCGCAGACCCCCGATATTTGGAGGACCTCTTCCTTTTTGCCCACCGAGGCTCCTGAAAACTCTGTGCAAGTTACTCCAAGAACATGTACACAGGTGCCTGCCATGTGGCTGGGGGAAATAGTACCAACTACTAAGAGCTCAGAATTGACTGAAATTATCCCCAATTTACTCTCCAACCCTTCCCCTGGAAGTTGTGAGCCTTCAGTCGACTCTAGAGTTCCAAAACAGTTACATTAGACAGGTGCAGTTGTTGTCTAAGTGGAGAGACAGATTGTTGGTGCTTCCTACTCCATCATGTTCCTAACAGTTTCATAAAACACTATCTACTTACTCCTCAGAACAACCCATCGTGAGGGTATTATTATTATCCCCATATAAGGAAAGTGAAGCAAACTTTTTGTCAACTTAGTACTGGAAGTCCAAGCCACAGCAATCAGAAAAGAAAATGAAATAAGACATCAAAAATGGTAAGAAAGAAATAAAACTGTCACCATTTGCAGATTACATGATACTAAATATAGACAACCCTAAAGACACACCCAAAAACCATTAAAACTAATAAACAAATTCAGTGAAGTTGCAAGACACAAAATTAATACACAGAAATTGGTTGCATTTCTATACACTAAAAATGAATTATCAGAAAAAGAAATCAAGAAAACAATCCCATTTATAATTGCAGCAAAAATATTAAATACCTAAGAATACATTTAACCAAAGAGGTGAAAGACCTGTACTCTAAAAACTGTAAGACACCGATGAAACAAACTGAAGATAACACAAATAGATGAAAAGATATTCTATGCTCATGGATTGAAAGAATTAGTACTGCTAAAATATCTATACTGTCCAAAGCAAAATACAGATTCAATGCAATCCTTATCAAAATACCAATAGCATTTTCTGAAGAACTAGAACAAGTAATACTAAAATCTCTACAGAACCACAAAAGACCCCCTCAATAGCCAAAGCAATCTTGAGAGTGAGGGAACATGCCCTCAGATTTCAAACTATACTACAAGGCTGTAGTAATCAAAACAGTAAGGTACTAATACATTAATGGAACAGAACAGACTGCCCACAGATAAGCCCGTATGTAGACAGTCACTTAATCTAGGATAAAGAAGGCAAGAATATACAATGAGGAAAAGACAGTCTCTTCAACAAATAGTGCTGGGAAAACTGGACGGCTACATGCAAAAGAATGAAACTGGGCTACTTTCTTACGCTACACACAGAAATAAACTCATAATGAATTAAAGACCCAAACGTAAGTCCTGAAGCCATAAAACTTCTAAAAGAAAACATAGGCCGTAAACTCTTGGATATCTGCCTTAGCAATATATATTTTTTTTAATATGTCTCCTGAGGCAAGGGAAACAAAAGCAAAATTCAACGGTTGGGACTACATTGAATTTTTAAAAAGCCTTTGCACACAGAGGAAACCACCACCAAAACAAAACCACCACCTGCTGAATGGGAAACAGTATTTGCAAATGATACATCTATAAGGGGTTAATATTAAAGATATATAAAGAATTCATACAACTTAACATTAAAAAAGCAAATAATATTATTTAAAAAGAAGATCTGAATAGACATTTTTACAAAGAAGACATACAGATGGCCAACAGACCACGAAAAGATGCTCAACATCACTAATCATCAGAAAACGCAAATCAAACCCACGATGAGGTATTGTTAGAATAGTCAGAATCAAAATGTCAAGAAGTAACAAGTACTGGTGAGGATGTGGAGAAAAGGGAACCCTCCTGTACCGTTTGTGGGAATGTAAACTGGTGCAGCCACTGTGTAAAACAGTACGGGATTCCTCAAAAAATTAAAAATAGAAATACCATATGATCCAGCAATTCCATTTCTGGGTATTTACCTGAGGAAAGTGAAAATATGATATATGCCCCCCCATATTCATTGCAGCATTATTTTTTTATTAGTTTTTTAAATGTTTGTTTGTTTTTGAGAGAGAGAGAGATGGAGAGCGAGCCAGGGAAGGCGGAGACAGAAGGAGACAGGGATTCTGAAGCAGGCTCCAGTCTCTGAGATGTCAGCATAGAGCCCAATGCAGGGCTTGAACTTACAAACCATGAGATCATGACCTCAGCCAAATTCGGACACTTAACCAACTAAGCCACCCAGACGCCCCTGCAGCATTATTTACAACAGCCAAGATACGGAAGCAACCTAAGTGTCCATTGAGAGATGAACGGATAAGGAAGATGTGGCATATATATTCAATGGAACATGACTCAGCTATAAAAAAGAATGAGATCTTGCTATTTGCGACAACACGGATAGACTTGGGGGTATTATGCTAAGTGAGTAAGTCAAATAGAGAAAGATAAATACCATGGGGTTTCACTTATATATGGAATCTAAAAACCAAAGCAAATGAACAAACAAAACAAAACAGAAACGGACTCATAAATATGGAGAACAAACGGGTGACTGTCAGAGAGGAAGCGAGTGAGGGGGTGGATGAAACAGGTGAAGGGGATCAAGAGGTGCAAACTTCCGGTTATAAAATAAATAGTAAATTAGGACTACAGTCGGTAATATTTTAATCACTTCATATGGTGACAGATGGTAACCAGACATGGTGGTGATCATCTCGTAACGTATGTAAATGTCAAATCACTATGTTGTATACCTGAAACTAATACAATATTAGTTTAGTAGCTCAACTGTATTTAATTAAAAAAAGAAAAGACTGAGGCACAGATTTACCCAAGGTCGCACAGCTACAAAGTGGTAGAGCTGGGATTCAAACTCAGGCAGGGAAGCTCCCAGAGCCCAGCTTTTCGCAACTTTGCCACGCTGCCTGTCTTTAGACAAGCCCAGTGTCTGTGCTTTAGGGACCAAAAACAGCTTCATGTTTATAGTCCTTTTCTTATTGTAAGTTTATCCATTACTGAAATACCCATAAGTGACGAAAGATTTTACATCCTACAAACCATCGTGATAAGGAAAAACTCAATGCTGTATTTTGTACAAAAGGTAAGAAACACTAAGGCCCAGGAGGAAGGATTAAGTGGTTGAATATCTATCTTAGGTATAATGAGATACTGTGCAGCTATTTAAAAGACTGAGGCACTGTTAAATGTGCAGTTGCTGAATGAACTCTAGAAGCCAAGGTTAGGTTTAAGATACAGGGTGTGGAACATGCAATATCTTGGCTAACCTTTACTTGTGCTTTTTAAAAAAGAAACTGGACAAATATGTCTGTCAGTATATATAACATCTCTAGAACAATATGCCTGAAGCCAGGAACGACCACTGTCTTTGGACTTGGGACGTAAAGCCCGGGGCTCAGTGTTTGGAGGGAGTCTGACTTTTCTGTGTGTACTTTGCGCTGTTTGACTTTTTACTATGTCCGTACATTATTATTCAGAATCCATATATATTTTAATGTCATAGATATGTTCCATGAAAAGGAGTAACCACAGTAGGCTGAAAGACCGTCCCCACGAGGTATTTTTGCTGGCATTCTCAGTTACTCATGCTCCAGAGTTCAGCTCCTGGGAGCTTCCTAGTTCTGGGGCCTGGCTTATAGCTTGGAGGCTCCCTTACAGACTGAGTGGCACAGGCTGTCCACCTTGACACACACACTCACCAGGGCAGGGGCTGGTCTGTGGGTGAGCAGGGGGATGTAAAACCTGCCATTTTTACAGAGTCTCAGGTCACCAGGCAGTTTGGTTCTCCTAAGAAATGAAGTGTGAATTCCTGTCATTTGCTTCGCCGGGCTCTGGGATTATTTCAATCCCTGCTGTTCCTAATGTAGACCAAAACAGGAATCTGGCCAGGTGGCCTCGGATGGGGATGAGCGCAGGAAGGTTATTTGGGGAGCAGCCTCTCATCTCTTCATGGTTGAGGAACTCCACATTCCACTGCTCTTTAAAGCTCCCTAAATTGTGGACAGACAGGTTTTCCCCCAAGTCAAGGGTACTCGTCCTTGTTGCTCTGAATGATGTAAACATCGGCCAGAAACCTTGCATTAAAATAATAGACTGCTTTCAGTTTATTTTAAGATCTGTTGTCACGCCATTCTGGAATCTGACATCATAGGTTCTTAAAAGCTAAATAGGGCTGCATACCACAAACACCGGGGCTGGAGGCCTGGTCCAGCTCCACCCGCTGACTCAGCCTGGAGTGGGGCCAGGCCCTGGGTATTTAGGGGCTGAAAGGGTTGGCGGTGGGTTTCTCTGCACAGAAAGCAAGCAGGCTGAGGAGACCTGCGGTCATTAAGCCTTCCCCTTCTCTGCCAGTCTCATTTGTTGACAGATGCCAACATTCATTATTAGTATATGTTTGCAAAAGACAGACTTTGAAAAGTTATCTTGAAATTTGATCAGTTTACATAGGATTTAAAGATAGGACTAATGCTTTCTTCTCTTTCTAACTAGTGTGAAAATGGGAACATCTGTTGTCAGACTATCTACAGTTGGAGTTTCTAACCACTAGGGGTTGACCTAACTCCACTAAAATCAACTTTATTCTAAACCATTTTCTTTTGCAAATTATCAGGTTCCAAGATAACTGAATTACAGTGTTCATAAACGGTGATGTCTAGAACCATGCTCCTGAAACTGAAAGGCGTGGTGTTGGAAGAGAGGAAGCGGTTTCATTCCAAAGACAAAGGGAAAGAGCAAGATAAGAAGTAAGACAAATTAGAGAGAACATGAGAAATAGAAGGTCAAAAAGTCCTAGCCCAGTGGCTTACTTCACTGTACTGGAGTCACCTGAGACGCTCACCTGTCCAGCTCTTGCCCCATCCCCTAATGAATCAGAATCCCAGAGCTGGGACCCAAGCACTGTATATTTTAAAAAGCTCCGCGACTGGGGCACCTGGGTGGCTCAGTTGGTTAAACATCCAACTCTTGATTTTGGCTCGCCATCTTGAGGTTCGTGGGATGGACCCCCGAGTCGGGCTCACATTGACAGAGCGGAGCCTGCTTGGGATTCTCCCCCTCCCTCTGTCTCTGCCCCCTCTTCCACTTGTGTGCATGTGCTCTCTCTCTCTCAAAATAAATAAATAAACTTGAAAAAAAGTATAAAAGGAATCTTTTAAATATAATAATAATAAAATAAAAATTAAAAACTCCATGGTTGAGTCTTATGAGCAGCTAAGGTCCGAACAACTGTGAGAGTCTAACGCTCACTTTATAAAAGAGGAGACTGAGGCTCAGGGTGAGCAGGTGTCTTGACTAGTCATACTTCGAAGTCACTACTGGGGAAAGCCCCAGGTCTCCTGACTCTCCATCCTGCGCTCTCGGGGAGGGAACAATCCCTCCAGGACACCAGGGCACCACACACATGTATATTACACCACTTACGATTTGGTTTCTGACAGTCTTCTTGAATGATATGGTGTATCTTTCTGTGCAGTTCTTTGTCTTCTCTGGTTACCTAAATAGGAGAAACAGGAAGAGAAAACATTCTTATGTAATAAAGTGGTTGTGTCATCTAGACTCCCAGATTAGTTTTTAGGATGGTTTCTAAAAATTTCAAAATAATCACATAATAATCACATCCCTACACCAAAAACCAGTGATGTGGTTTCTGATACTTGGCCTATCATTGAACCAGCTCTGTCCCTAAGCAGCTCACGGCTCTGTAGTTGGCAAAGAGGCACACCCTTGGGAAGGTGGTTTACTGAGGCCATGAGGTCAAGAAAAACTGAAATTCCACACTTGTTTTTTAATGTTTATTTTTGAGAAAGAGAGACAGAGCATGAGCGGGAGAGGGGCCGTGAGAGCAAGACACAGAATCTGAAGAAGGCTCCAGGCTCTGAGCTGTCAGCACAGAGCCTGACGCGGGGCTCGAACTCACTGCGAGATCATGAGCTGAGCTGAAGTTGGACGCTCTGCTGACTGAGCCACCCAGACGCCCCTGAAATTCTACACTTTTAAGGAGAAATTTTCTTCTCAAATATTTGTTACACATTCCTAATGTTTCTCTTACTTGTTTTTATATTCAAAGGGAGGCACAAATGATCAAAGTCTCTGATCTCCAAACAGGACTCCTTCCTCTAGGAAGGACACCTGTCTCACGTAGTTTTCTTCTTTCTCCCAACCACAAAGAAAAACAAATGAAATTAAAACTGTAAGGAGAGGCTAGCAAGAGAGCAAATCTAACCCATCCCTTGAAGCGCTTTGTCTTAAAGGCAAAAATAATGAAGCTCCTTTCTCAACCAGCGCAAGTAAGAGGAAAGCAGTAACCAAACGGGTTTCATCTTCATGATCCATAGTAAATCTAAAATCAAAAAGAAAAAGAAAGAAAAAGGAAAGAAGGAAAAGAGAAAGAAAGGAATAAACAAAAAACCCATGCAAACACACGCATGGATGAGGAATGTCGGACCAGCCTTACAGAATAATCAGGTTTTAGAAGGACCAGATTTGAGAACGGATGGGGATACTGACAACGCCCTGCCTTCTCTTGACTCACAAGGTTATTGTGAAGAGCAAATAAGGTAACGTGGGTGAGAGCTGCTGAAAGGAGGAAACTACCATAGAAACAAAAATATCTGCATCACAATTTCCCCGAGGAAAGGCCCTTGGGAAAACAGAAACCTCTACGGCAGGCAGGCGAGGAGGAGGAGGAGGAGGAAGGGGAGGAGTGAAGTCGGAAGGGGGATGGTTCTGCTCAGGAAAAAAGCCATTATTGCTTGATCACCCCATTCCAGGTCACACTGATTCACAGGAGGAAGCGCCGGAGCCCTGCCACACCTTGGCGGCCCTGGCCCGCTGCCCGTGGTCCTGGAGCTGCTCGGGAAGATCTGCTTTCTGCAGACACACACAGAAGGCCAACTCTGGAGCCCCCAGGTGGGGGGAACGGGAAGCGGGTAGAGGCATGTTGAGGTGAGCTGCTCAGCATGGGCTTCCTCGACCCTACCAGGCCTTTCCATGCCCCGAGGAGGTGGTCTGCACCCACCTTACAAAGATCAGAATACCCTTTTCAAAGGTTACTCAGGAGTACCTGGCTGGCTCAGTCGGCAGAGCATGCAACTCTTGATCTCAGGGTTGTGAGTTCAAGCCCCACCCTGGGGGTAGAAATTACTTAAAAAAATTTTTTTTAAGTTGCTCAAATAATATTTAAAACATATCTTAATTGGGATGCCTGGATGGCTCAGTCAGTTAAACGTCTGACTCCTGATTTTGGCTCAGGTACGATCTCACGGTTTGTGAGATTGAGCCCCTCATCGGACTCTGTGCTGACAGTGTGAACCAGCTTGGGATTCTCTCTCTCCCTCTCTGCCCCTTCACCTTGCTTGCATTCTTTCTCTCTCTCCCTCTTCCTCTCTCTATCTCTCCCCACCCTGGAATAAATGAATAAACTTAAAAAAAAAATTAAAAAAATAAAACAAATCTTAATTAAAACAAAAAACTCTAAAGTAGGGAGTCACTAGAGTAAATCAACTTTGTGAAAACGTCTTGTTAAGGAAAGCTTCCCCTCAAGAATCACATCTGTAAACAGGGAGACTTCTAGGCGTCCTCCTAATTTTGATCTGCCTCTAGAACTGCTTGTGACTGAAGCCACATCTACACTACTAGCAACGGTCATGAGGAAGCCTGTTTTCACTGAAAGCTTGGCTCCTTCAATTATTACTGGTAGGCAGTGAGAGGTGAACCTTTAGCTCCGAAGGCATGAGGCAAGCAAGCGCTTGCACCCCTGGTGGAAGTGTCAGTTAGTAGAGCCTTCTGGCAGGCCAGTCACGCTGTGTTGACCAAATGCTTAAGGTACTTGCCCTTTGCTCCAGCAATTCCTCTTTAAAAGGCAATCTCACAAAAATGCTTACATGAATTCACAAAGAGAGTTATGCAAAAATGGCGACAGCAACACTATTTATGAGGGCAAAAGTTAGAATCAACATAAATACCCATCAGCAAGAAGTGGCTAAAAGTGTATGGCAAATACCCATAATATGGAATACCATGAAAGGTCAAAAAGATTGAGAGAGATTTAGAAGTACTAACATGGAAAGATGCCTGTGGTGTGCAATTTTGTACCCCCAAAACTTGCCAGGCATTATTTATTTATTTAAAGTTTTTATTTATTTTGAGAGAGGCAGTGCAACCAGCAGGCTCAATGCTGCCAGCGCAGAGCCCGATATGGGGCTCGAACTCATTCTGAAACAGTGAGATCATGACCTGAGCCGAAACCAAGAGTCAGATGTTTAACCGAGTGAGCCATCCAGGCGCCCTGCCAGGCATTATTTAGAGCAGTGGTTCTCAACTGTCCCAAGGACCCCTGGCGATGTCCTGTGATGTTTTAAGTTGTCACAACCAGGGGGAGGGGAAGGCTGCTACCGCCCTCTAGGGAATGAAGGCCAGGGATTCTGTTGAACATCCTACAATGCAAAGGACATCCACCTACAGCAAAGAACCATCTGGCCCAAATAGTGTTAATGCTGAGAAGGCCTGATCCATAGGATAATCACAAAAAAAGCCACAGAAGCATCTATAGATGTACAGGTGTAAATGCACAGACAAGTGTCTAGAAGGAAGAATATACTGTTAAAAATGGCACCTGGGGGAAAGATGAGGGCTGACTTTCACTCCTTATTGTACGTACCTCTTTAATGATTTTTAAAAACAGTAAATGGGAATTCTAGGTATTCTTAAGGAATAAATACAGTTGTGATTGAAGCTTTGAAGGAAAAAAATAAAGTTGCAGGTCTCTTACGTAGTAGAGGTTATCAAAACCATCATCTTTCTGGAAAACAAATCCTTTTTCCTGCAGCAGCTGGATAGCATTCTTAAATATGCTGTGAATTGCCTTGGAAGTGGTTTCACTCTTAACCTCCACCTGTAGGAAGACGAAAAAGAAAAAGAAGAAAAGAAGTTGGTTCCGTCTTATGGCATCTAAGAGTAACTCCCTGGGCCAACTGGTTTACGAATTCACCCAACAGGCTTTTGACTGGCTGAGTCAAGGAGATCCAGGTATGTGGCCTAGCAGGACGATGACATTTAAGAAGGCCTGGGAACTCTGCTCAGGTAGGATCATGCTTGTAACTGTTCCATACCTTGGTTGTGGGTTTTTTTTTGTTTGTTTGTTTAATTCTACAATATGAAATGGAAAATAAAAAAAAAAAAGATACTTGAATCTAAGTATGTGGCTTATATGTCTTGAACACTTAAAATCACTTCTAGTCCCACGTGGGTTTTGGTAGCGTTGTTTCCTAAACAAAAAGATAATCTTTGATTTTATTTTTTAAATTCAGAGCAAAGCATTACATATGTATTAGCTCGGTTTTTTCATTAAAATTATGGCTATATGTAATTTCTCCTAAGGACTTCAAAGAATTTTACACATATTGAAATAAGTTGGGGATTCCAGGATATAAAAAGTATTAAGTAGTCTTAATACTAAATACTAAAAAAAATTTTTTTTTTAATTTTTATTTTATTTTTGAGAGAGTACAAGCAGGGCAGGGGCAGAGAAAGGAGACAGGATCTGAAGCAGGTTCTGTGCCGACAGCAGTGAGCCCTATGTGGGGCTTGAACTCAGGAATCCCGAGATCATGACCTGAGCCGAAGTCGGATGCTCAACCGACTAAGCCACCCAGGCGCTCCTCCTACTTAATTTTAAATGGGAAATGGAGGCAAAGAGCACGTGGGAGACCTGTCTGTGGAAGGCGGGTCCATGGCGCCGAAGGCAGAGGGGGGCCTAGACCACATGGAAGGAACCTCTGTTGCTAACAGCTTTCTATCTCCTCAATTTCAATATTTCTCCTCTTCTCTAAGATACGGTTTACCCAGACAGATTACCAGGTTCTTCCTATTTCTTATTTCCTAGGAAGCCCGGCCTTCAGCTGTGTCCCACCATGGCTAACTAGACTGCAAGCTTACTGAGTCACGAACTTTATTTCAACTCGGCCACCTCCTCCCTGGCACACAGCAGGTAACTAATAGGATATCTGTGTAATGAAAGGGAAGTAAAGACCCCATTATGGAGGCTGTATCCCTTGTAATATTCCATTGGGGATTTTCAGTCCATTCCTAAAACAAAGTTAAGTGGTGAACAATTGTCCTTCAAGGTACAGATCCATTTTTAATGTGACAGAAATGTGCTAAGATATTTAAAAGATGAGACCACCAAAGAAACAAGGCAAAGCTTCTAAAGAAGTGTTTAAAGGCAAAGTCCTACCTCTTAAGAAGAAGGTTCACAAAGGCTATCTGGGGATTTCCCGCAGATGCTGAAGAGAGCGTGCTTCTGATTTCTGACGACATTTCCTCCAAGGACAGGAAAGGAGAGAAACCCCAAAAGGCCTTGGGCATTCCTAACTGCATCCCTAAAGAAACACTCTCTTTCTAGACGAGGCTTTCCAAAGAGGAACTGTTTTCATCTAAAGGATTCTAGTGATGGTTCACAAATTCGCTCCCCTGGGCTGAAGAGGACGGTCTAACATTCTTAATTAATAGTCAACAAGCTGCAGCACCTGGTCATTAGAACACTAGGGCCTAAAAAGTGAGCAAACACTCAGGTCACGACAGCAGCCGTTCTCTGAAGGCAGAGTAAGGCCAAGAAATACATGATGACCCCTCGGGCAGAAAATCACTCTGAGTATGTTTAGAGTAAACATCTCACCTAGCAATTCTGATACATCTTTTTATTCAGGGGGGCTTCAGCTGAGTGCCCTTACTTAGGGGAAGCACCGTCAACCCAAAATGACGCTCCCACAAAACTTTTATAATTGCTTGATCTTCACAATTCTAAGGAAATTCATGTTCTTCAGTCAATTTAATATAAGGATCCTAAGGTTCGAGTTTATTACATCTCTTATCAAGATAGAAATGAATTGGAAACTAAAAATGATTGTTCTATGGTTCTAGCCATCATTAAAAAGGACTCCTGGTTATCCCCAGCCCACACAAAAAGCTCGGTTCCTTCTCCCAGATTTCAGTAAGCTCAGGAAGCAGGAAGACAGCACGCTAGCTCTGTGAGATTAAAAGCACAGTTCCAGCTGCGAAGAAGGACCCAGCAGAAAAGCCTCTCTATAAATACAAACAATATGCGAAACTTCCTTTCCAAAAACATTTGCCTCGGCTGACCTCCAGACACATCTCCCTGCTGGTTATAAAGTCACAGTCTCAAGGGTAAGGCCTCCCATCATCTCTTCTGGCCAGCAGCTTTGCCTGGCCTGGGATTTGTGTCTTTCTTGTCTTTTTCTAAAGAGCAATGACAGGGCTCATCTGATTCAGGAAACCGAAACTGCACAGAGACAAAAACAGTGACTGGTTGACCGTGCTGAGACTTAGCAGGCTTCTCCTAGCCGCAGGTCAGGAACTGGGTGGATCTCTGAAATATATATAGAGTCCTCATTCCCAAACAAACCACATTTATCCAGCTGTCAAAGAAACAATGGTTTTGCAAGGTCTGCTTATCATGTTTCTAGATTTGCTAAGAAGGGCCACTATGGAAAAAAAAAAGAAAGGAGGAAAACACTGAAACCCGCTCTCCCCTTTCCTCTAAACTATAACACTATCACAACGATTTTTTTGTGACGCTTTCATCTGTATGACAAGAGAAAGGGCGGAAGGATCTAGGGTTTCTCCATCACTGTAAAGCATCCCTGGTCTCCCAGGCTCTGTCAAACAGAATTCAATTTAATGACACTGACCTCCCCAGAGTCATGTGAAGGAATAATTCATAATTGATGGAAAAATTGTTTCCAAAGACAAAACAAAGTGCCACATTCATTTCTTTTTCAACATACATGACTGGGCAGACACCAGTTTCTGCTCTAAGCATTTTCAAAAAGCTATCGTGCCAAAAGTTCCCCACGGTGGTTTTGAATGGAGGAGCCCTCGGAGAATTCACAAGTCTCTCTACAGAAGAGTGGGTTCACGGGAAGAATGTGGTCTTTGCTAAGCTTCAAAGTTTCCTTCCAAACACGCTGATAATGCTAGGAGGCTGACTTGGCAGGGGGCCTCCTCTAAACGACCAGATGGGAAGAAGGTTAATCTCGCGGACAGCAAGCCAACAGTAGCCCAAAACGAAGTGGCCAGTCCTGACCCTCTCCACCTGGGTGTTTCCTGAAACAGTATCTCTCATCCCTGAGCATGAAATTGCGGGTCACCGGGCACACAGCCTGGTGCCAGGAAAAGATAATTAGGTTCGCAAATGAAACTGAGAAGCAGTGGTCGTGCCCAGGAGGTCAGGATGAGGACCTGGTATCTGTTCCACCAGAATCACGAGGAGTAACTTATGTTACCTATCAGAGCTACTCAAGGCGGCCCTGTTGGGAATGGCTGAGATCGGAAAACTTCCAGTCCAGAAGTGGAGAGACTGGTTAAATAAATTATGGTACGTGTAACGAAACGATTATTATAGTGGCAAATCTATATGTATGCCTAGGAAAGGATCTGTAATACATGCTAGACATGAAAAGCTAGGTACGGACTAGTGTTTAGCATGCCGCCAGTTGTGTAAAAAAAGGGGATATAACTACTTCTAGAGTATAAATGCACAGACTGTCAGTGGAAGGTTATCCATGAGACTGGAAATGATGCCTGGCTCTGGAGAAAGGGGGTAGGAGGGAGGATGGGAAGGAAACTTACTTTTAACTGGATACTTTCAGGGACTATTTAAGTGTTTTTTTTTTTAATTTATTTTAGAGAGAGAGAAAGAGAGCACAGGAGAGAGGGGCAGAAGTAGAGAGAGAAAGAACCTTAAGCAGGCTCCATGCTCAGCACGGAGCCTCACTCGGCTCGATCCCACGACCCTGGGATCAGGACCTGAGCCGAAATCAAGTCAGATGCTTGACTGACTGAGACACCCAGGTGCCCCAGGGACTATTTAAATTTTTAAAAACTATTCTTTCCTTCAACCAACAAATGATTATTAAGAACTTACTTTATAGAGCACCTGGGTGGCTCACTCAGTTAAGCATCTGACTCAGGTCATAATCTCATGGTTCTTGAGTTCAAGCCTCGCATTGGGCTCTGTACCAACAGTGTGGAGCCTGCTTGGGATTCTCTGTCTCCCCTCTCTCTCTCTGCTCATGCTCTCTCTCTCAAAATAAATAAACTTAAAAAAATTAAAAAAAAAAAGAAAAACTTACTTTATGGCAGCCCTATTCTAGGCTATGGTTCTAGAGAGCAAAGAACCAGACAGACAAGACCTCTTCACTTGTAGAATTTAAATTCTGGCCGAGGAATAGGCAGGCGCACAAATAAACACCAGTGATATCCTGAGATATGAAAACAGGGTGAAAACACAGTAAGGAAGCAGGTGGCTATCAGAGCAAATAGTCAGGGAAGACAAGAAGGTGACATTTCCTGGTGGAATGAATAAAATAAATAAATATAAATTGTGTTACGACAACAAAAAAAACCCTAAGAATTGCAATGAAGGGGAGTCTAAAACCAAAGTTTCGAGTAATAACAATTCCAAGTGAATAAGTAAACACCAAACAACTTAAGTTCACCTAAAACACAACGGGGTAAAAATAGGGACAGCTCTTTCCTGGAGGAGTAGGAAATTACTTGAGTGTTCCTAGAAATTTTTACTTATAAACTAGACTGAATACAATTTAGGTCTTTATTCAAACTCCCAAAACATGACAGGTTAACCTTATTCTGACGAAGAGAGAACAAGTCTTCAAAAACCTTTGTTCAGTTCAAGAATCATCTTGCTGATGAATAAATAATCTTGGTAAGATAATTAATTACCTCTTCTCATTTATTTCCCTCTCATTTGGCTCCTGCTGAGATTAAATCCATCTCAGTGAAAACAAAGATCCAAGTACTATGAACCTTGGACTTTTTTTTCCTACCGAAGATTAAGTTGACCGAGATTAAGTGAGGAGGGCAAAACGGCAGGTGCATATTCTCACTTCCAGTTCCTAGTCAGTGACCTTCCCAGAACAGAAACATTAACTAGAACCATAACCTCTGTTCCCTGCATCTACCCTCTGAATCTTTTTTCTTAAGTTTATTCATTTATTTTGAGAGAGGGAGAGAAAGAGGGAGAGAAAGAGAGAGAGAAAGAGAGCATGCATGTGTGAGTAGGGGAGGGGCAGAGACAGACTGGGAGAGAGAATCCCAAGCGGGCCCCACCTTGTCAGTGCAGAGCCCGACCTGGGGCTCGAACCCATGAATCTTGAGATCAACGCCCTGAGCCGAAATCAAGAGTTGGACGCTCAACCGACTGAGCCACCCAGGCCTCCCCCCCTCCCCGTCTTAATGCCGCAGTCATGTTCACTTACACCCTTCAGTTGCAGACGTGGGACAGGGGACTTGAATTCTCACATGGACATGCTGCCCTTACCTGCTCAGAGCTGCAGCTGTGGGTCACGGGCTGAGTGGCCAGGGACAGCAGAGATTCCACAGTTTCCAATTCCTGCTGGTAAAAGGTTTGCACTTTGTTCTCCATGAGGAATTCTTTGGCTTTTTCACTCAGCAAACATGTGAGATTGGCCAGGTCCAGGGCACCCGGATTGCTGCTAGGGGAAAGTTGTGAAAAGCCTTGCAGAGAACTACACCTTTGTTTCTTTTTGGTGTGCATAAAATAGAAACCCAGCTAGGAAATGCAATGTTATATGGTGCTTGTTTTCGTGATTGACCGAAGTATAGCTGACCGCAATGTTACATGAATTTAAGGTGTACAACATAGCAATGAACAAGTCTATACTATGCTACATTCGCAAGTGTGGCTACCATCTCACCATATAATGTTATTACAATACCACTGACTATATTTCCCTATGCTGTATCTTTTATCCTCATGACTTCTTCCATAACTAAAGCCTGTATCTCCTACTTTTCTTCACCCATTTTGTCCAACCCCCCTGTGAAGGACACTCAGGTTGCTTTCATATCTCGGCTACTGTAAATAATGTTGCAATAAACATAGGGGTGCTTGTACCTTTTTGAATTAGTGTTTTTGTTTTCTTTGGGCAAATATCCAGTAGTGGAATTGCTGGATCATATGGTATATCTATTTTCAGTTTTTTGATTTTTTAAAAAAGATTTTTAAGCTTTTCCCCATTGTATATTCTTGCCTCCTTTGTTATAAATTGAGCTTATAAACATGGATTTATTCCTGGGCTCTCTCTTCTGTTTCATTGATCTGTGTCTATTTTTGTATCAGTATCATACTGTTTTGATTACTATAGCTTTGTAGTGTATCTTGGAATCTGGGATTACGATGCCTTGAGCTTTGATTTTCTTTCTCAATTTTTCTTTGGCTATTTGGGGTCTTTTGTGGTTCAGTACAAATTCTAAGATTATGTGATGCTGTTAGCATTCTTCTAGGGAATGCATTGAATCTGTAGATTGCTTTGGGTAGTAGAGACATTGTTAATAGTATTAATTCTTCCAATCCATGAACATGGAATATCTTTCCATTTGTTTCACCTTCAGTTTCTTTCATCAATGTTTCATGGTTTCCAAAGCGCAGGTCTTTCACCTCCTTAGTTAAGTTTATTCCTGGTATTTTATTCTTTTTGGTACAATTATAAATGGAATTGTTTTCTTATTTTTTCTTTCTGCTACTTTGTTAGTGTATAAAAATACAATTAATTTCTGTGTATTAACTGTGTATCCTGCAACTTTACCGAATTCATTTATCAGTTTTAAATATTTGTTTTGGTGGAGTCTTTAAAATTTTCTATGTACAGTATCATGTCATCTGCAAAGAGTGACAGTTTAACTTTTTCCTTATTAATTCAGATGCCTTTTATTTCTGTTTCTTATCTTACTGCTGTGGATAGAACTTTTAATACTATATTGATAAAAATAGCAACAGTGGACATCCTTGTCCTGTTCCTGATCTTAGAGGAGAAGTTCTGTTTTCCACCAATGAGTGCGATGCTAGCTGGGGGTTTTGCATATATGATCGTGTGATTTTTATCCTTTGTTGATGTGGTGGGTCATGTTGATCAATTTGTGAATATTAAACTATCCTTGCATTCTCAGAATAAATACCACATGACCATGGTTGAATGACCCTTTTAGTGTACTGTTGAATGCAGTTTGTTAATTTTTTTTTAAGTTTATTTATTTTTGACAGAGAGAGCAAGTGAGCAGGTGAGGGGCAGAGAGAGAGAGATATTCCCAAGCAGGCTCCACACTGTCAGTATGGAGCCCAATGTGGGGCTCAAACTCATAAACCATGAGATCGTGACCTGAGCCAAAATCAAGAGTCAGATGCTTGCTTAACTGACTAAACCACTCAGGCACGCCGAGTTTGCTAATATTTTGTTGAGGATTTTTGCATCCATGTTCATCAGAGATAGAGACCCATAGCTTTTTTGTAGTGTGTCTGGTTTTGGTGTCAGAGTAATGCCGGCCACATAGAATATATTTGGAAGTCTTCCTTCTTCTATTTTCTGGCATAGTTTGAGAGAACAGGTGTTAATTCTGTCTTAAATGTTTGGTAGAATTCACCTGTGAATCCATGTGGTCCTAGACTTTTGTTTGTTGGGTTTTTGGTTACTGATTCAAATTTGTTACTGGTAATTGGTCTATTCGATAATAATGCTTGTTTTGACACAGAGGGCAATTCATGAAGTGAGCACCAGGTGGCTGTTTAAAACGATCAGGCAGGACTACTGGAACTATGATATTCATGAGATTTTGGGGAAAAAAAGGTCAAGCTACCAAATAGCATATATAATATAGGTACGGTCCCATTTTAATAAAAAAGCAAATGAAAACTCATAAAATATATGGCTGAATATTCATGCTTGTATCTGCACAGAAGAAAAAAGTCTAAAAGGATACACATCAACCTATGCGCAGTGCTAACCTCCAGGGAATGGTACTGAGGCAGGAGACAGGAAACTTTCACTTGTTACTTTTTCCAGGTCTATAGTTTGTTCTTTTTTTAAAGTTTTATTTGTTTTGAGAGAGTGAGAGATCATGAGCGGGGGAGAGGGGAGGGGGGAGGGGAGAGAGAAAGAGAGAGAGAGAGAGAGAGAAACAGGGAGAGAGAGCATCCCAAGCAGGCTCCAGGCTGCCAGCGCCCTCTGTTTTGACACAGACATAAGACTCAAGAGACTCGAATCCATGAACTGTGAGATCATGACCCGAGCTGAAACCAACAGTCAGACGGACACTCAACCAACTGAGCCACTCAGGTGTCCCAGTTATTTTTTTTAATATAAGTTTTTTAATGTCATATACACATTAAAAAAATTAAAGGGTACACAGTGAAAAGTCTCCGTTTTATCCTATTTCAGCTTCTACCCTTAGGCGGCCGCTGTTTTTAGTTTTCTGGCTCCCCTCAAGGTTCTTGAGTATGAACGAGTACTAATTCATACTAATGAGTATGAATATATTCTTGCTCCTCCTGGTTCTTTTTGACCCCTACACAAAAGAGTAAAATCATCCTTGCTTGGGAATGACGGGTATCATGTTTTCACAGCTTTTTTGTTATAATGTGTCCTAGTGCGGTATTTTGACTGTTGTTTCATGGCAGCTTTCTTTAGGTTTCTTGCCTTAGGGCTCATTGAGCTTTATAGTTTTCCACATACTTGGAAAAACCTCATCCGTTATTTCTTCAAATATATTTTCTCTGCTCCCTGCCCACCTTCTGGGACTCTGATTACACATACATTTTCCTCACAACAACCTTAGAATATTTGTACTATTATTATCTTCATTTTGCAGATAAGACCATCAAGGCATATAGAGAGTACGTAGACTTGCCCAGAGACCCTCCGTGAGTAAGCAGATGCTCAGGAGTTGAACCCAGGCCCACCCAGCACCTGGTGTCCCACTGCGTGGCCTCATTGCCATTATCGCATCTCTAGCAGTAAAAGGCCACAGCTTACCTTTCTTGCTCTAGGGCTGGGCTCTGGAAAGGCTGGTCATAAACTTTCCTGTAGATACTGGGCAGCTCAAGCATCCTTGCGATTTGAATGTTGCACACTGGATCATCCACTTTATCTAACAAGCCGTGGGGGAAAATACACCAGAGAAATTATAATGAGATCAGCTCTTCCCCATGTCCAGATTGCTGTTCGGTGCCCAGTGGCTCTCCTTCCCTACGTGTGCCCAGGGATCACATATTCCAGATGCACTAAATGATTCCCAGTTATCCTTCGAGAGGGCATGCAATGCCCTAAGCATCACAGGCTTGGCCAGGGGCAAACTGGAACAAGGGAAAGTATGTTTGCTTATTCACTCATCTGTTACAATGGCAGACAACAGGGGCTAGCCTTGGGATTTCCAAACCAAAATCAACCAAGCACGGCAAAGGGTATCACTCAGAGGATGTGGAACTATCATATTTCTGACTAGCTGTTTTCCTTCAAAGCTAATGGACTCAACCGTGTTTAAGAAATCTCCATCATTTTATAGACTATGAATACTCTGTCCTAAGTAGATTGACACTTAGAACCTCTAAGTACTTTATACTCTATTATGTTGCCCAAATAAATTTGCCAGATATATATAATAAATCATTTGTTTTCTTCCCCAATTTGTAGTTACCTCTCTTCAAAATAAAGTTAGGAAATGGTGCTTTTCTAAAGAAAGCATGTTATGAAATATAATTTCCCGGAGTTACATTTTTAAAATCTGAACTGTTTAGGAGTTTGACTTTTTGTTAACCCAGAGTCTACTGGCCACATATCCAGAATAACAACCAATTTGGCAGAAATTACTTGTGCTTACAATAAGTAGTGACACGAATCTCTCGTTCTTCTCTGTATGTGTGGATATAACCTCTGATCTGGATAATGTCCCCAATTTCTATCTTTGTTCTCTGCTCAATGGTCTCTTGCAGCTTCTTAAGCTGTGAGGTTATATTCAGCTCCCCTATAGTTGGACCGCCTGTTGTTGCTAGGGCTAGAAGAAAAGAGACAAACGCATAACACAATCACTCCACCACATTTGTGAGGTAGTTTTGGGGAAAGACCAACATAAGATATCTATTCATTCTACTTGTAATTAGTTGCTTTACTGCACACAATCTATGTAACCTTCTGAAGTCCTCTCCTGAATAGAAGACATAAGTCGTAATTATTTAAAAGTAGGGTGAAGGGAAGGGAGTCTAGGAGACCTGATAAACCCAAGTAGGTGAGTTCTGGCGTGGCTCCGTTTTTTTCTCCTACCCCCACATCGCCAGTGCGGTCAAAGCGCTCTACATGGCCCTGAGCTGTATTCTGTATGAGTTCAGCGGGGTGTGGTGGCAACAGCTCTAAACAACTCTTTAAAATGTGTTTGTAGACTGGGGTGGCTCAGTCGGTTAAGCATCTGACTTCAGCTCAGGTCATGATCTTACAGTTTGTGAATTCAAGCCCTGCCTCAGGCTCTGTGCTGACAGCTCGGAGCCTGGAGTCTTTTTTGGATTCTGTGTCTCCCTCTTCTCTCTGCCGTTCCCCGGCTCACACTCTGTCTCTCTTTAAAAAATAAATAAACATTAAAAAAAAATTTAAAGTGTGCTTGCAGGAAGACAGGTCTGGCATAGGAGAAAGAGGGCCCCAGAGTCTTCAACTGCAGTTCTGTTTAGGGGGAAGGCCAATGTGCCTCAGGCTGATTTCCCTCGTAGGTGCTCAACACTCCAATCTCATACCTCTTATCTTTGTTGGGTAACTGCGGTAATCTCTTCCTCTCCGCCCCCCCCCATACCACTGCATGATGAAAAGAACCCAATGCACCTTCAATTCTAAATAGTTTCTATCACTTAAGTTTAATTTCAAATTGTAATAGTTAATAAAAATAAGCATACCCGTGAATATTTGGGTACTATAGGTGCTGTTCTAAGAATTTTACAATGGATTAGCACTTCTAATCCTCACAACTACAACTATTTATTTTTAGCCCCATTTCATAGATGAGGAAACAGAGTCATATAGAGGTCAATCAACTTGCCCAAAGTAAAACAACTAGCTAGCAACTGAGCTGGAGTTTTAACTCCGGGAATCTGACTCTAGTGCCTTCCTGCTTATTCTTTATTCTCCGCTGCCTTCCCCTGAGCAGACTCACGTTTTCCAGCTACAGCTAGTGTGTGTAAACAACTCTGCATTCTCATTTTCTGCCTAGCATAAGTTCAAATACACACACATCCACAGAATCTATACAACTCTAACATTTTAAATTAAAATTGAGCATTCTGTCATGTTAATACGCCACAGTTCGTTTAGTTCGTCTCATTAAATATTTCATTCTCTCTCCCTTTTTATAATTTTTTTATTTTGGTTTTTTATCACCAGCAGTGGATGAGGCTCAGAGGTCAGCACTTGGGTAACGGAGTCAGGCAGACCTAGCTGAAATCTCAGTTCACCTCTTACTAGCTGTGGGACCTCGGGCAGGCTGCTTAACCCCACTGTGCCTCGGTTTCCTCACCTATGAAATGGGGACAGCAATGGAGTCCACCTCATGCACAGAGCTGTTGTACATGATCTAAGTCAACCCTTACGTCGTGAGCTTATTAGCTCCATGTCAGATCGACAGGAAATATTCTACAAATGTCGGCTACTTGTAAAAATGACTAATTGAGCCCTCCAGACAAAATGATTTTGTTTTCTTGGGGTCTTTTATTGGGAATTACTGGATAGAAAAGTAAAAACAGGTTTAAGTCATTACATATTGTCAGAACATTTGCCGGAAAAAAAACCAAAACCAAAAACAAAACAATCAAACCATTCTCTTTTTACAAGCGGCACCAGCACCCGTGCACACTTGTATCTCCTACCCTGGCTTCACCCATCTGGATGTTTAGTATCTTAAAAAATACATGGTTCCATGATGTTTTATTTTGCTTTTAAACTGCCAGACAGGCTATGTGTTTTTACATAAGATGATCTACTCTCTGTATTTCTTTATGTAAAGAAATAGTCTTATGCATTCGATGTATTATTCACGTCTTTTGTATACTTTATGTTAACTTCTGAAAATTTGGGAGGGAAAGTTTTATCAGTTATGCTGATTACATCCACCACCACCCTATTTCATGGCTTTTTTATGGCTTTCTTTTCTTATATGATTTTATTTTACTACATAAAAGTGTGAAAAGATCTTTAGTCTATTCCATTGTCACTTATGATAGCTTTTGGTGTTTTAACAGCTAGGGACTTACAACAGCTTAACATGCATACCCCCATGTTTACGCAATAAATACAACTCCATCTCCTTTATGTTATGCCATGTAAGCTGGAAGACAGGGATCACGGTTATCTCTTTTGAAAATATTTACCACTTCCTGAACCAACATTTGCTAAATGCTGATTTATTTCTTGCTGTTGTCTTATTTTATGTTTGTCATATATGAGCATTCCTATAATGAGTGAACAAATTTCTCTTTAGCCTGGTGATCACATTTTCTGCTTTTTAATCTAATACAACTTAAAGAACTGCGGCTTTGTAAAGAGCAAAGGCATTACTTTTCTTTTAACACATCTACTCTACCCAGGGAAACGGCAACCTAGGGAGCACGGAGCACTTTGTGTATGCAGTAACCAATACCTAGGAATCTAGACGCAATCAGCATTAAAGTTACTCAGCTTACTGGGTTTCTTCAGAAAATACCCCAAGTATTACTTTTTAAAAGGTTATTCCACCTGTGTTCCTATTTCTCAAGCCCTCTTCTACCTCGGCTGAATTTAAAACACTTGAGAACAAATGCTTCCTGCAGCCCTGCTGAAATAATCAGACTGACGGCTGGTCTAAGAATGAGGCCCAGCGTTCATTTCAAGGGTGAGCCGAACTGCTCAAAGGACTCACGCTCTGTAATTTAGTGAATGTAATGAAATAGCTGGAGCCCTACAGAATTTCATTTTAAATAGCCTATTGCACCCTGGAAGATAAGCCCCCTCTAAAATTCTAATATCAAGGGCCAAGCTTTCTTAACTTATCTCCAAAGCTAAGTCCAAATGGTGCCCTCAATAGGACACCGATAGGACTTAATATCATATTCTTACATACCTTAACGGACTGGAACATGGTTTTGACTCAGGCTAAATTTTGTTTAAAAGAATCAGTCTTCATTGGCCACTTTCTAGGAGAAAGCTTTTAAACTGAGGGCAAATAAATGAAAAGGAGAGAATGGCTAGTCCAGAACAATTTAAAAATATCTCTTCATATATAACACGACGAGAATAATTTTCAGGCTTTTTCCTTGGACTCTTACCCTCTCGTTTTTATTCTCAAAGCTATTTCCGATTAAGGCTACCTGCTGTGACTGTTCATCTATTCATCTACTTAGAAATATTTTAAAAAAACTCACTCAGTGTTAGGAGCCATTCTATCTTAAAAATTACTATATAGGAATTATGTAATATTCCTAATATCATTCTTTAAAAAAAGAGTTGATTTTGAAAATTAAAACAATGTCTCATACAGGAGTCTAAAAGTTACAGCTCATGGGCCAAATCCACCCACAACCTGTTTTTGTAAAGAAAGGTTTTTTGGAACCCAGCCATGCCCATTCACGTATGTACTGCGTATGGCTGCTTCTGAGTTACAATGGCAGTATTGAATAGTAGAGGTTCAAAGCATATCGCCCACAAAGCAGAAAACATTCACTATTTTACTCTGTACAGAAAAAGTCTGCTGCTCCATGGTCTGAAACAAGTATATATATATCCTAACAATACCTTCTGATTGAAGGTTTTGACAACACGAAAACCATAAATCTGCAAATGATTTTGATACCCTAGATATATATGCAAATTCAAATATCTGATCATCTTGTAGGGTTACTTCTTGCCTGTGAGGCGGCTGCATAAAAACCTGTTGTCTTTTTTAATTTTTTTTTATCTACAGAGCTTCCTCTCTTTTTGAACGTTTTTATTATTTTTGAGAGAGAGAGAAACCACGAGCGAAGGAGGGGCAGACAGAGAGGGGGACAAAGGATCCAAAGCAGGCTCTGCATTGACACCAGCAGGCCTGATGCAGGGCTCGAACTCACGAACTATGAGATCATGAGCTGAGTCAAAGTTGGAAGCTCAAATGACTGAGCCACGCAGGGGCCCCATATCTACAAAGCTTCCTAAGCAAACCAGTGCCAATGGTTAAGATGTTCCCAAATTAGGAAATGGAATACAGGAGTATATGAAACTGACGGCCAAATTTTAAACGTAAATATGTCAGAAAGTTAAGCAAAGGAGCATTCCACTGGTCAGGCTACTCAAAGTAGGAAGCCGAGATTCTGACAGGTAATGGCAAAGAGGAAAGGCACCATGTATTACCGAAGGAGACAGATACTAGATGTTAGATGTTATAGCAGGCAATACTTAGTGACTAACCCTACTGTATACGGCACCATGCCGGGTATATTATAAAACAGAACAACAAGGTCCCAGTTTCTATAGCTCTTCTAGAACCAAAAATGATCATCAGTACTGCCCACTATTTTTTTAATATTATAAACTTAACTTAAAAAACTACCTAAGAACTACTAAAATATACTCGAGGAATTCCAAATGCTGTTTCGGTTATAGTCAATGTGTTCAATATACAATTTTAAAGTTTCTTTTCAGTTTATATAATTCAATGGCTAACTTCAAAGGAATTCTATCTTACTTACATCAGAATTCCTGGTATATTTGAGATTTCAGAAAATCTGGATCATGGCAGCACAGAAGTTAGCGGCCATCATGTATGAGGAAAAGTCTTCAAAATCTTCTTTGCTTAAGGGACATGCCTGGAGCAAGGGGATTCTGACCTGACTGGCAAGTCAGCTAAAACATCTTGAACTTACGTAGGAGCTGCCACGGTAAAAATGAAATGCTGGAACTCCCAGCAACCACACTGCACTCCCACAGGCTTAGGAGGAAGTGAGCACCCAAGAGAAGGAACAAACAAACACAACTAGCTCTTCTAGGATATTAGTCTGCAGAGTAGCCAGAGCTCTGGGCACAGTGCTTCAGGTTGATCAACAGAATTCACCAGTAGATAAAGGTGAAAATTTAGCCCTGTGGCTGTTCCGATAACCCACCTCGAGAAAAAACCATTGGTTAGCTGAAAAGTAAAAGAGTGTGTCAAATAAAAGTACCTGATGAAGAGTCAGTATTGTTTGACTTTTTCCAGCAGATGCAGTTTATAACTCCAGTGCTGTCATCCACTGCAAGAGAAGCATAATAGTGTAGAGGGCTAGTGAACTGGTAGGTCGTCACTGCATTTAGCCATACCAAAAAATGACATTTTTCAATAGCTTGGTTGGGCAAACCCCTATTTAAACTCTGCTTGTATTTAAAAATTTTTTTTCAATATATATTTATTTTTGAGAGACAGAGCATGAGCAGGAGAGGGGCAGAAAGACAGGGAGACACAGAATCCGAAGCAGCCTCCAGGCTCTGAGCTGTCAGCACAGAGCCCAATGCGGGACTCGAACCCACAAACAGTGAAATCATGACCTGCGCTGAAGTCGGATGCTTAACCGACTGAGCCATCCAGGTGCCCCTCCTTCTATTTTTAGAAGTAACCTCTCACGGTATGCCAATGAAAACTGCTTGTCTGCACATGCTGGTGTAAAACATGAGCCTAACAGGATGTAGTCGACATTTCACTTACCCTGCATCAAGGGTACTGATGATTTTATTTATCTTGAGTGAGAGAGAGAGAGCATGCACACAAGTGGGGGAGGGGCAGAGAGAAGGCGAGACAGAACCCCAAGCAGGCTCCACGCCATCAGCGCATAGCCTGATGCAGGGCTTGAACCCAGGAACCGTGAAATCATGACCTAAGCTGGAGTTGGATGCTTAACCGACTGAGCCACCCAGGCACCCCAAGGGTACTGATGATTCTTGACCCTAAAAATGGGGTCCTCAGAAAGTTAAGTACAAAAATTTCAATGAATGCAACATGCAAAAGCAGCCTTGCTCTCCCACCAGGAAACAAGGCAGCACCGACATGGTCCGCGGTGAGAGGCACTTATAGGGTAGCCTTCTCTCACCATTTGCTCTCACAAGCTCTATGATTTACCAAGACAGAGCACCCCAAATTTTCTGACCTGCACTTCTCTTTGTGCCCTGTCCTTAACACTGCAGGAAATGTAAGGAAAGCCAAGTATATTGCACAAGGGCAAAGTCTTATTTTTATAATGGAAAATAATTCTATCTTGCTCACATAAATCATTTTGGCTTATTTTATCCTTAACGCAAAACACAACACACACACACACACACACACACACACACACACACACACACACACAGAATTCCTACTGCACTTGAATTTATAACCGCAGAGAAACTGGAAATGTTTGCTGTGGGATGATAGGTGTTTTCTCTTTGTCTAATTTCTGAAAAACTCAGAAAAGAGATCAGTGGGCTTAATGATTTTTTAAAAAATCATTATCAAGGCTGTTATAAAAGCCCATGTAATATAGAACATAATGCAAATTTTTTTATTGGTTTAAATCTGTATTGAAAGCAGAAGCCAAGAATACTTCTTGCATGAAAATAATTCTAGATGGATTTTATTAAATGTAAAACAGGTGAATGAAAAAAGATGAGAAGAAAATATGGGTAAATACTTTTGAACCTTGTGCTTATAGTTGGTGGGGAGGATTCTTTGAGCAGACCTGAAAATCAGAACTCAGTTTTAAAGGTCTGATATATATGACCAACTAATAATATTGTATAGCAATTTTCCAAATGATAGGGCTATTGTCTTAATATGTAAGGAGCTCATACAAATGAATAAAGAAAAGACCACCAAAGAAAAAATGGCAAAGAAAAAGAATACGTAATTCACAGAAGATACAAAAATAGCCAATAAATGTGTCAGTACACTAAATTCATTAGTTACCAGGAAAAGAACAAACTTAAATAATGTCTCAACTACTAGAATAACAAATATTAAAAAACACTGATACCTTCACATGCTGTTAGTGGAAGTGTGAATTCATATCAAATTTCTAAAGAGCAAGTTAGGAAATCTGTTGAATTTTTAAATGTATATACCCTCTGACTTAGCCATTACTTCTAGAAATTTATCCAGGGGAGAAAAACAGAGTAAGTAGATAGATTTATACATCTTGTATAAAGTTGTTTGTTGCAACATTGTTTATAATACCAGAAGTTGGGTGGCTCAGTTGGTTGAGAGACCGACTTTGGCTGAGGTCATGATTTCACGGTTTGTGGGTTCAAGCCCCGCATCGGGTTCTGTGCTGACAGCTCAGAGCCTGGAGCCTGCCTTGGAACCTGTGTCTCCCTCTCTCTCTGCGTCTCCCCCACTTGCACTCTCTCTCTCAAAAATAAATAAACATTAAAAAAAATTTTTAATGAATTACAATGGCATAGCATATGGAAGTAAAAAGTTATAATGAAGATTTATGTTCACTGCTGTTAAAAGATATCCATGCCTCATTTTAGAAAAGAAATCTTACATATATTTTAAGTTTATTTATTTTGTGAGAGACAGAGGGAACATAATCGGGGGAGGGGCAGAGAGGGAGGGAGAAACCCAAGCAGGTTCTGTGTGGCCATCACGAGCTCAAACTCATGAAACCCTGAGATCATGACCTAAGCCGAAATCAAGAGTCGCAGATGCTCAACTGATTGAGTCACCCAAGAGCCCCAAGAAATCTCATATATAATCTGATTCACATAAAATGTTACATAGTGTATTTTGACAGAAATGATTTGAAGACATTAAACTGATAATAGCAGTTTCTCTTGGAGCATGGGAAAGGAACTCCACATTGAATGTACATGCTGACTGTAAGCCTCATTTCAGAAATATTAAGGAAATATGTGTAATAGCTCAAGGAAATAAGGCATATATATTTCTCCAATATCAGGAACATGTAAAAAATATTAGTCAGAATGTTCATCCAAACACCGACATTGTTTTTATCTTATCTGTAGGGTCTCACATGGCTTTAATGTACTTCAGTAAAGTTTACTCTAATTTTAAATTTTATTTTATAATGAATATTGTCTTAAAATAAATCAATAACGAAATTCTGAGTTAAAGAGATGTTTGACACCTCTAGGCACACTACTTCTCTGGCCAGCACCAAATCTGGGTTTTACATGTAAAGTCAAAAAATATTAGCACACGAACATTTGTTTTAGAAAGTGTGAGGACACTGACTGCAGCCTCTCCAGGATTCGAGGTCTGAGCTTGAGCTGCTGCCCAGTGCCAAGTGCTCCGGACACTGCCACCAAAGCCGGTTTGTAACCTCTCCTGGCGGGTGCTGCACCCTGGCAGCGTAAGGTCTGGCTGCTGGAATGCCCTGGAAGGGGAGCCCCCCTGCAGTGGTGCACAACGTGCCTTCCCCCCCTCCACCGTGCCTTCCCCGCCCCCCCACCGCCGCCATTCGCCTGGGTCGCCGGCCTCTTGTTTCAGCAGTGGAATGAGTCAGTGAGAGCAGGAAACACCCCCAGCACAGGCCTCTGGTGAGTCAGGTGGAGCAGGACCCAGTACGGCAAGGAGTGGCCGCCTGGCAGGTGGCCTGAAAGCCAAGCTGGCCCTAGGACAGCAGGGAGGGTGCAGCTCTCCCTTGAACAGGCCTCACAAGAGTTAAAGTCACAAAAGCATTTCTAGTCTTGATTACTTCAACCCTCAGATGCTTTTCATTGTCCCATAGCCCACAGATGGGCCCTGTTCTTGTAACATTCACTCTAAATAAAATGTTTATGGGAGAAGAGTCAGACATATCGCCTTTCATCTTTTTTTGATCTCTGACCTCTACACAGTTTCCATCCCAGACCTCATGAGAAGGGGAGTGGCTTGGGGACCCCTACCTATGCTAACAATAAAGCATGCTGTACCGAGCCAAAAAAAAAAAGGCAGATGAAGTTGATTTTGGGGGGGGGGAGGGTGAGCTGATGGCGGAGAGAAGAATCGAACTGAGTTATATGGAGACTATATGGCCCATAGTCAGTGAATAAATTGGACCTCTAAATCTCCATCAGTGGAACCTTGAGCAAATGACTGGGACTTATTTTTCTCCTCTCCAAAATGGAAAGAACATCTGTTCTCACTATTTCAAACAATTAGGGGGAGAATAACACTAAATTATGTATGCGAAAGTGCTCTGTAAACTGAAACTATCATTTCATCACTGATATTTGGAGAGGAAGTACTTTATTATACTACAGAAAAGGTATCTGCCCACAGCTGAGTACGCTGTAGGAAACTGGTGAATACTTGTTGAATTGTCTGGAGAAAAACAGAACCAATACCTTTGGTAAAATAAAGCAGAGAAGAGATCCAGTATGGGGATTCCTGACAAGAGGATCTATTTAAAAACATACATACGCTGGGGAAAAGCAGAGGGCATGAGGAGCCTCATCTCTCACAGGTTATTTTACAGGAGGAGACCATGATTTTCAGGAAAATGAATACGTGTTGAAGAAATGCAATGAAACTGTATCTATACGTTAGCTATCATACACAGACTGCCAGTGAAACGGTCCCGGTCAACTTGTTCAGCTCCTTCCGTCTCTCCGCAAGGAGAGCAGGAACACAGATCCAAGGCAACACAACGGAAAGCGACAATGTCAATTACAGCAAAGGTCTGGAATCCAAAGTTAAGCTTTCCACTAAATGTCTAGGTGGGCCTCTTAGCTGCAGAGACTCTGAGAGTTGCACAAGGCAACAGATGAAAATGCTTACATTTCAATGAATGAAAAAGAAACCAAGGCCCACGACACTAACTGCTGCTGTCCAAACTATAGAAATCCTTTATTCGGTTTCCATCATCATGAGAGGAGGGAAATTTTCTGATGACGGATATTCAGCTCTGAGTATAGAAAGACTTTTTTTTTAAGAAAAGATTTATTTTCAAGTAATTTCCACACACAACATGGGGTTCAAACCATGATCCGAAGATCAAGAGTCACATGCTCCACCAACTGAGTCAGTCAGGTGCCCCCCCAAAAGGCTTTTTAAAAATATTGTTCTGGGGGCACCTGGGCAGCTCAGTCGGTTGAGTGTCCGACTTCAGCTCAGGTCATTTTCTCGAGGTTCGTGAGTCCAAGCTCCACATCGGGCTCGCTGCGGTCAGCCTGTCAGCACAGGGCCTGCTTCAGATCCTCTGACCCCACCCCCTCTCTGCCCCGCCTCTGCTTACATGCTCTCTTTCAAAAAATAAATAAAACATTAAAAATACTGTTCTGGATATAAATGTTATTATTTTTCATACCTCCGTGTCTTCTTAAAGAATCTACTTTAACATTAATCTGGCCTCTTTTATTTTTAAAGGCACCAATATAAACAAGGGTTACCATCCTTTGCTATTTACAGCTATGCTCTCAGGTCTCAGATGTCTGTCCTTGATCATCCAGACATCCTAGACCATCAGCTTTTAATTCTTCTACCTCCAAACGCCCCATCAGCTGTCACGTGACAGTATGCATCAGTGTCATGCCTACCTTTTGCCTCATTTGACACTTGGTCCATGTCAGTGGCTCCAAGGGGCTCCTAATAAAGGACAAACGTACGGGCTCTGTGAGGGTCCCCAGCTGCTCCGAAAGGCTGGAGTCGCTTCAAACTCAATGTTCCGCTAAATGCGGTCCTTCCACACAATCTCAGGGCCAGGCACAATTGTTCTTACCTCCGTAACTGTAGAAAGCTTCTTTTTCTCTTCTTCCAATTACAGTTCCCAAGATCTCCACCTGTTTTATTGGATGCCCATTGTAAAAAAATACTCCTGAAATTAGAAAAAAAAAAATCAGCCCTTGACAAATGGTGAGCCCCAAGAAATTCAAATGTCCTTTCCTTAAAAGGGTCCTAAGTAGAAAGTTTGGCTTTCCTGAAGCTTGTACAAGTGCAGAAAAGAGGAAACCAATGTAGCCCAACTAGAATTGACTGATCTTCTTTCCACTTGTGAAAATGAAACGTGCCTCCTTGTGGACCTCTCACGAGGGGCCTGAAAACAGTGAGTATATTATGAGACCAAATCTATTTTGAGGGTCTACAAAAGAAAAGAGAGGAAATCACGAGAAAGGCTTCTTTGGCTTTTTCATTGGAGCTTTTCTAGGCAGCTGGTCATCATTTCTATGAATTAGCAGTAGCTTTTCTTTTTTTTAATTTTTTTAACGTTTACTTATATTCGAGGGAGAAAGAGAGACAGAGTGTGAGCGGGGGAGGGGCGGAGACAGAATCTAAAGCGGGCTCCAGGCTCTGGGCTGTCAGCACAGACCCCGACGCGGGGCTCCAACTAACTAGCCGTGAGATCATGACCTGAGCCAAAGTCTGATGTCCAGCTGACTGAGCCCAGGCACCCCTCCCCTCCTGCTTTATTTTAAAGAGAAGATAATCAGGTTACAAAATGCTGCCCTTTGGGGCCAGATTATAACTCGAAAATTTCTCTTTTTAAAACTGTTTTCCAAACCCAGAGAATAGATGCCAGTGGGCAGCGTTCTGCCTGAGGAAAGACCTGAGAGGACGAACCATGCACGAACGCCTGGAGGCCTTCCGTGGACTCGGGAAGGGACGCGGAGGGACTCCCGGCTGCGCGGAGTCTCTGATTCCCACCCAAGGTCCCAGCGCTGTCCTGGCTCCTGCAGAGCTTGCCGTCTGCACGCCGGCAACATCCTTACCTAACTCCCTATTCTGCTTAAGCTACTGGCACGTGCATGTCTCCTGCAGCTAATGAATCCAGACTAAAACTTCCAGCCTGCCTTTCTTCCCTCCATGATGGCTGAATTCTTTACTTTCAGAAAGAGGCTAAAAATATTTAACTGGCAATTTCCTTTTAAAATTCGGATATGATTGTAAACAAAGAAACATTCATCAGTGTAGGCATCTGACCACCTCCCCCCTCCCCACCAAGCCTGGACAGAGCCTCTCTTCTCCACATCCATAGGGCTGGGCGGTGGGATGGACTTGTGGCCCAAACCCTGATGCCCTTCAAAACCCCCAGACTAGCCTCCACTGACGGCTCTCACTTCCTGTGTGGATAAAGGGGCTGGGGACGAGTCACTCATGGAGAGTCCCAGAGGATCAGTCTACCAGCTGGAGATGCTAGAAGGGTGAGATGTGGTTGGAAGGAAAACATGGCGGCAAATTTAGCCAAAAGAAGGGCCCTCTCCCTGACAGAGCATCCTTCTAAAGATGACTTAGTGGGTTAGAGACCATGCCCAGGGCATGGGGGTCATGAGCTGAAACAGCAGGATACACAAGAGAAGGAGCCAGAGTCACTGTGTCATCCCCAAAGGAGAGTCATCCCCATCCAAGGACACTTGGGTTGAATGGGGACAAACTGGCTCCACAGAAAATCCATGAAATTTCAAGTGCAGGATAGTTCCAATCAACTTCTCTGGAGTTCTAACGATTGATATCTGGGCCCCTTAGTTACCACCTTTGGTGAGACCTTTGGGGCCTCTGTCCCTGCCTGCCTGTACTGACCAAACACAAAGGGCAAGTTCAGAGGAGGGAGAGCCCTGCAGGACCTCTGCAGGCAAGCTCAGACTTCCTGCAGCAGAAGGATGTTTAAATCCGGAGAATGAGCCTCACCTAGGGATGTGGGCATGGAGTCCTCTACTGGAGTGTACCCTAATACCGTGCCCTGACATGCTTGTGTGCAGAGAAGAGCTATGGCATGGCCCTGCTTTGGTTTGCTGCAGGGCCAGGTGGGGCTTAGAGTGGCCTGAGCTCCAGGCTGCTCTCTGGCTGCAGCCAGCACTTTTTGCTTCCCAGAATACACTGTACGGGTAACTACACTTTGTGTGTGTTGAGCAGAGCCAAGTTGGAACTGTTCTCTGAACGTGACTGGCCTTCCCCTACCCCACCTCAAAGATGGTCTGTCCTGGTTGCTAGGCATTGGTCTGCATTAGAGACAGAACACTCCACAGGATTCCATGTGGTCAGTTGTGGCCCCCAGGACCATATAATAGGAGGAGGTAGAACTGTGGAGGCCTCCGGGCCCATTGGAGAATCCATTGCCCGCCCCTGAAATATCTTTCCAGCTGATTCTGGAGTCACTATAGGATGCTTTGCTGGTGATGTCTGAAAGCCTAAGACAGTCCCAGGCCTCTGTGCATTTCCCTGGGACGCTCTGGTATGTGCTGCTATGGTGATTTTTACAGTAAAGAGCTGACACACTTTAAGAAGGGGGAAAGAGCTAACCAAAAGGTGTTCTGCCTACGTTGAAACATACAAAAAAGGTGATAAGAAGACTGGACTAATGACACGAGCCAGGAAGTCCTCAAGTCACCTGTGACGGAGGCTAATCCTTCAGTGTTGCAAACGATGTTCGGGCACTCAATAAAAATCTGAACAGGTCTTCACTTGAGGACACAACAGACCTTCTCAAGAAAGCACAGGAAAGGGAGCCCCCTAAACTTTTATCTCCTAGACTGACAATAGTCACCTTCAAGGACAGACCTAATCACTCCAAGGTGCAAACAGTCCTTCCAATCTCAAGTGATTGATGCAATAAACATCTTAAAAGAATCACAGAACAATGGCGAACCAATTTAGAAGAAAATAACACATGGGTTGAATCAAAAAACTCAGAGAAAATCAACTGGGGAGAGAACACGCTGCTTAAAAATAGAGAAGACACTTGGGCGCCTGGGTGGCTCAGTCGGTTAAGCGTTTGACTTCGGCTCAGGTCACAATCTCCCGGTTCATGAGTTCGAGTGCCGCGTCGGGCTCCGTGCTGACAGCTCAGAGCTTGGAGCCTGCTTCAGATTCTGTGTCTCCCTCTCTCTCTGCCCTTCCCTCACTCGCACTCTGCCTCTGTCTCTCTCAAAAATAAATATAAAAAAAAAAAAAGAGAAGACACTTCCCAGAGTGTATGGAATCATGAACTACACAGATCAGAAGCTCAACCTACAAGAAGACGGCTGAAAACATGGAAAAGAATTGGGAGAGAACTTCCTTCTATCAAAATAAGATTATCTCCTAGAACAAAAGGGCTCAAAAAAAGTTGGATGGCAGCTCTGTTGACTGAAAGAAAGCTCAGCAAGCCAAGAGAAGAAAATAACCAAGACGACAGATACTGGCTTATGCAGAGTTTAAGTTGCAACCTTCCCCAAATGCTTTGTTCCACACGCAGCCCATGGAGGCCCAAACATATCAGGGAATCATCTGGACCATCAGGTCCGCAGGAGGAGGAGGGTCAGGCCAGGAGGATTCAGGGATCCAGGGTCACACAAGCAGGCTTGATTCAGCTTTCACAGTAGCCAACCCCCAAACAGCCACCACCCCAGCAAGATGTTGCCTGTTTTCTCTCTTTTGAAAATGCCTGATTTATCTCTTTTTAGTCTAACTGCTGTTATTTAATTGATGACTGATGCATTAAAGTACCTAAGATACAATTTATTAATTTTTTATCTTTATTTTATTTTAGAAAGAGAGAGAGAACAGGGGAGGGGGCATAAGGAGAGAGAGAGACAATCTTAAGCTCAGTACAGAGCCCAATGCGGGGGTCGATCCCGTGACCATGGGATCCTGACCTGGGCTGAAATCGAGAATGAGACGTTCAAATGACTGAGCCCTCCAGGTGCCCCATAAGATACTACATTTAATATAATTCCTATGAATACACTATTTCCACCTCATTGGACCCTCTAGAATTAGATAAGTATTATATTTTGTCTTAAACATTCACTATACCCTTTATTAAAGTCTGACATGGATATTTAGAATAATAAAGACCGTTGCTGTATGCTATAAACAAAAAGATGAAGCAAAAAAGACCCCAAAACCAATAAACACCACCGCCACCACCACAACTTCGTTTTTTTTTTTTTTTCCATAATATTTTTTCTTAGTTTGACGCTAAAGTCACAGATTGACTTAGAGGAGTTGACATTTGCAGCCATTTTGCAAGGCAATTCTGATGGCAAGTAAGCAGAATGAGGTCAAATTTCAAGTCAAGGGCACAGTCTCCCATAAGACTGCTCTTTCTTCAGTCACTGGCCCTAAATTTGGGGGTTCCCAGGTCACCCACGCTTCTGACTAAAGCACTCCAAGTTTGGGGATTCCTGTAACTCTCTCGGCTTTGATAATCTGCTAGAATGGCATACAACTCAGGAAGGTACCGGACCTGTGACTGTAGTTTTTTAATAAAGGGTACAGAACGGGACTATCTAAATAAAGAGATGCATAAGACACGGAAGGTCCAAGCACAAAGCTTCCATATCCACAGAACACGTCACCCTCCCAAGAAATCAATGTATGACTATTAACCGGGAAAAGTCACCTGAGCCTCAGCATCCAGAGTTTGTATTCAACTTTCATTAGGCAAGACTGAATCCTTGGCCACACGACAACTCCATCTCCAGCCCCACTCCCTTCCCAAGAAGTTGGGCTGATGTCACCTAGCTGGAAATCCCAGCCCTCTCTGATCACACGGTTGTTCTTTCAGGCATGGACAACCCCCATCCTCAAACCAAACTAAAAACAACACCGAAGTAAAAACCTAGACTAGACTAGGGGAATTTCCCACCCCTAGGGCCCTACAGTATAATTTAAAGAGTATGACTCTTGTGAAATCATGGTTGGTGTCTGCTTCAACTATGAAGTTTCATTTTAAAAACAAGCGTCGGCCGTTAGTTTGGTTTTTAACAGGATGCCTGGAGGCCAGCAAAGACGTTGTCCTGGCTAGCTATCAGGAAAGTCAGAGACCTGTCCTGGCAATGCTCCAAAAGCAAAGCCACCAGAAGCTGGATCAAACCAGACAGACCCCAGACAAAGAAGGCCAAAAACCCTGACCCAGTAAGGGAGAAAAGGCATGAAACCCTGCTCACAAAAATATCCCTCCCAAAATAATAAATTTTCCACCCCCTACCAACTGTCAATATAAGACACAAACCCAAAACCCCAGGCACAGCTCTCCATTGAGCGCGCCTACTCTCACATCTCACTTTAACAAACTTTCCAACTTGTACTGGTCAACCATGTGTCTGGTCTCTCCTTGAATTCTTTCTTGCTAGGAGACCAAGAGACTCTGGCAACATCCCTGGGAAGGACTGGATAGAGGCACAGGACCAGGGGCAGGGGGTGGGGGTCTGCCCAGTCTACCTGGCAACAAAATCACATGTGGATCAGTATTACCAGTGACACAGCAAAGACCATCAGCAGTTTTCCTTGGTTTGTTGTTAATACATCATAAAGCCACGGGAAAGCGTTAAACCCCTCACATGCCCTGATATTTCCCTGGGCATCTACGGAAGACCTTTCTTTCAAATGCAAGGCTGGCATTTGGTGTGAAATTGCTTTCTTCCTGCGATGAGCTATGAAGACTACCGGCCTGTTCTGGAAAATGGGACGAGTGTGGGGGAGGACGGCCGCCTTCCAAGAAAAAAACAAAAAACAAAAAACAAAGTCTCCAACAATAATTATGAAACCAAGGTGTGGTGAAAAATCTGCCCCAAAGGCTTTAGAATAAGGTCATCCAAATATATTTGTACATAGAACTGGAAACACACAAAACATCCTCTCATTAAAACTGTGTATACTTGAGATTCTTGACTACTTCTGACCCATGGTTGCTGTTTATTCAAAACAGCAAAGAGTTTAACCAAACTTCTCATATAGCACAGTAAACATGTGAAGCTCCATGCACAACTAAGCACATTATTTAAATTTACCCCAAATTATATTTGTTATGTTTTAGGTATAAAGAACCTAGCTTTAGTAACTACCACTTAAAAAAAAAGTTATTTCTTTAACTTTACTTTTTAAGGCTTTTTTGCTCCAATTGCTATTTCTCTGAGGGACCACCACATGCCTGGCACTGTTTTAGTACTGTAATTACATAGGTGAATAAAGCGAGGAGTTTATATAACTTGGTTCTGATTAATTGAAAACAAAACCCCACAAGAAAATCAGGCCTGGTTAATTCCCATTTTTACAAAGAAGACACCTAACCTTCACAGGTGAGTCACATGCCCAGGCCAGGTAAGAGCCACAGATGAGAAAGAGAACAAAGCCTAGAGATGCCTGGTCCAGTGAGAGTTCCACCAAGAGCTGTCCCAAAGAAAAACAACTGAGCATGTTATGATATGAAAGACCTCAACTGCAGACAAAAACATTGCTCAGTATAAAAGCATTTATTTTAAGAAATAAAAATAAAATTTAGACTTTTTAACTTGCACAGAAATGAACCAAATCGAGAGTCCACGCTAGGTCATTTTCAGAGCCTGCAGGAGGGAAGGCTCTCCTGAAAGCCGATAAGCCCCAGCATTCTGCAGCTTTGGAGAAGGAACGGTGGGGTGCAGGTGCAGCACAGGACAACCTCCAGGCCCAATGGCCACATACCTGGTACCTGGCAGGACTCCTTCAAGTCCAGGATATCCCTGATGTAGAGTTTTGCATAGGCTAGAAACACAGGGTCCAAACCCCACAGGATGGAAGGGGTCTCCTCTTCAGGTCGGCTGGATTCAGACTCCATCAGGAGGCTGGGCTTTGGCTTGCAGCCAACCCTGAAATGCTCTGCGTCACTTAATCGATCTACATAGGAGACAGAAAAAAATTAGGATGCAAAGCGTTTAAAGTGGGTGAAATTGGCACGGCCGTGAAGCTGCTCCCGGGCGGGCATCCAGAACTCCGGCAGGGATAAGGAAACCCAAGGGTCCAGGGCCTATCCAAGCCAGGGGCCTAGAGGAAAGAGGCGTTCCTTGGGTGAGGGCCTGTGCGTTCTTTATGGTTCTCCCTCTGGAATCCCCTCTGCCCCCACGGGAGTGTTTCTCCTTCCCCCGAAGTACCAGCTGCAAAAACGGCTAAACGCTAACTTTTCACTTTGGGGAGATATGTCCATACAGGCGTACCCCGAAACCGCTTTAATGGGCGGGGTCCAAGAGGAATGGGTGCCCACGTGGCCAAACACCAGGGGGGCCAGCGGGAGTGGATCTGTGCGTCGCCCTGCCCCTGCACCTTCCGGTTTGGGAATACACTGAGGAAGGGAGGAAAACGGAAACGAAAAGCAGACCCGCTCCAAGCCCCTCCCGCCGCGCTCGCGCCGCCGGCCCCCGGCCCCCGGCCCCCGGCCCCCAGCCCCCAGGAGTGCGCAGGCCCGGCCCTTCCGGGCGCTCAAAGGCCTTAAGCGCCAAGGCCCCACCCCGCGCAGGAGCGCTGGGCCCAGGTCTTCTCTACAGTCCCTGGGGCAGGACACAGCCCCGGGCTTCCCACCGACCCACCTCTCCCCGCCCGGGGCCTTCCCTCCCGACCGCCAGTTTCGCCACGGCTCCGCCCCACCGCACGCGCGGCCCCGCCCCGTCCCAACGAGGCCCCGCCCCAATCTCTTAGCAGGTGGCTGGCCTGCCTAGCATGTTTCGCTCAGGTAGTGCTCTGGTCCTTCCGTCCGCGCGGCCTCCATAGGCTTCTGCTGGAGCGCACAGCCCAAATCTCTGAGGCCTGGGTGCTAGCCCTGCAATTCCTGCTGTCCGAACCCCATTCTCCAAGTCTCCCTTTAAAGCCGGCTCCCGCTAGTGGTAGGACGATGAGTCAGGACCCCCAAGAGATTGGGACTGGTTTGGGGGGCAGGGGTTTGCTCCTGATATATTAAATGAATAAAAAACGCAATACCAAGAGTAGGATTACACTGTGGCATATTTTAAGTATTTTTTACCCTTTGTGAGTAATCTACTAACACACACACACATTGGGACTCTACTCAACATTGGAAACAACCTCAGTATCTAACTTTGAGCTAGTGAATGTGAGATCTTGGCTCTACCCAAAGCTAGATAAGACTATGACAATAAAATTTGTCTTCTTTCCTCTTTTTCAGTCCTCACTCAGGAATGTTTTACAATTAAAAATTTTGAAATACTGGCATTTTGGTAAATCATGGCTACCTTGATGGTGCTTGTCCCCAGTGATCCTAATTTAAAGCGAGAAAAAATAAAAGGCATCCAGATCAGCAAGGAACAAGTCAAACTTCCACTTCTTGCAGAGGACATAATACTCTACATGGAAAACCTAAAAGACTCCACCAAAAAACTGCTAGAACTGATACATGAATTCAGCAAAGTCACAGGATATAAAATCAACATACGGAAATCAGTTGCATTTCTATACACTAATAATGAGGCAGCAGGAAGAGAAATCAAGGAATCAATTGCATTTACAATTGCTCTGAAAACCCTAAAATACCCAGGAATAAGCCTAACCAAAGAAGGCAAATATCTGTACGCTGAAAAGTATAGAAAGCTTATGAAAGAAATGGAAGAGGATAGAAAAAAATGGAAAAACATTCCATGCTCCTGGATTGGAAGAACAAATATTGTTAAAATGTCGATACTACCCAAAGCAGTCTACACATTCAATGCAGTCCTTATCAAAATAACACCAGAATTCTTCACGAAGCTAGAACAAACAATTCTAAAATTTGTATGGAACCAGAAAAGACCCTGACTAGCCAAAGTAATGTTGAAAAAGAAAACCAAAACTGGAGGCATCACAATTCCAGACTTCAAGCTGTATTACAAAGCTGTAACCATCAACGCTGTATGGTACTAGCACAAAAACAGATACAAAGATCAATGAAACAGAAGAGAGAACCCAGAAATGGACCCACAAATATATGGCCAACTAATCTTCTGCAAAGCAGGAAAGAATATCCAATGGAAAAAAGACAATCTCTTCAGCAAATGATGTTGGAAAAACTGAACAGTGACATTCCGAAGAATGAACCTGGACCACATTCTTACTACACAAAAATAAAACGGATGAAAGACCTAAATGAAAACATCAAAATGCTAGAGGAGAGTGGCACCTGGGTGGCTCAGTCAGTTAAACGCTGACTTTGGCTCGGGTCATGATCTCGTGGTTTGTGAGTTCAAGTCCTGCATCCAGCTCTGTGCTGATGGCTTGGAGCCCCGAGCTCAGAGCTCGGAGCCTGGAGCCTGCTTCCGATTCTGTGTCTTCCTCTCTCTCTGCTCCTCCCCCACTCATGCTCTATGCCTTTCTCTCTCTCAAAAATAAATAAACGTTAAAAAAAATTTTTAAATGCTAGAGGAGAAAACGGGCAACAACCTCTCTGACTTTGGCTGCAGCAGTTTCTTACTTGACATGTCTCTGGAGTCATGGGAAACAAAAGCAAAAATGAACTATTGGGACCTCAACAAGATAAGAGACTTCTGCATAGTGAAGGAAACAATCAACAAAACTAAAAGGCAACGGATGAAATAGGAGAAGATATTTGGAAATGACATTGGATAAAGGGTTACTATCCAAAATCTATAAAGAACTTATCAAATTCAATATCCCAAAAACAAATAATCCAGTGAAGAAATGGGCAAAAGGTATGAATAGACACTTTTCCAAAGAATACATCCAGATGGCCAACAGACACATGAAAAGATACTCAATATCACTCATCATCAGGGAAATACAATTCAAAACCACAATGAGATACCACCTCACACCAGTCAGAATGGCTAAAATTAACAACACAGGAAACAACAGATGTTGGCGAGGATGTGGAGAAAGGGGAACGCTTTTGCACTACTGGTAGAAATGCAAACTGGTGCAGTCACTCTGGAAAACAGTATGGAGTTTCCTCAAAAAGTTAAAAATAGAGCTACTCTATGACCCAGCAATTGCACTACTAAGTATTTATCCAAAGGATCCAAAAGCTGATTCAAAGGGACACATGCACCCCAATGTTTATAGCAGCATTATTAACAATAGTGAAATTCTGGAAAGAACCCAAATTTCCATCAGCTGATGAATGGATAAAGAAGATGTGGTGTGTGTGTGTGTGTATGTATACATATACACAAGGGAATATTACTCAGTGATCGAAAAGAATGAAATCTTGCCATTTGCAACAACACGAATGGAACAAGAATATATTATGCTAAGTGAAATAAATCATTGAGAGAGAAACAAATAACATGATTTCACTCATATGTGGAATTTAAGAAAAACAGATGAACATAGGGGAAGGGAAGGAAAAAACTAGATAAAAAGAGGGTTGGGTGGGAGGACAGGCTAAGCGGGTGATAGGCATTAAGGACAACACTTGAGATGAGCACTGGGTGTTCTATGTAAGTGATGAATCACTAAAGTCTATTCCTAAAACCATGTTAACTAACTTGGATTTAAATAAAATTTTTAAAAAGATCAATTAGTGGAAAAATAAAGGTCATTCCTTTTGAAAAATTAAAAAAAAAAAGAAGAAAAGATAGCCACATTCCACTACCAAAAATAAATAGAAAAGCTACATCATAACCTTACTCAAGATGGCAAGAGTTCCTCCTAATTTTTAGGGACTCTGTAAACTAGAAGGAGGGAGTAGAGGTCATTCTGGCAGGCCATTCCTGGGGGAGGCAGGTAGTGACCAAGGAGATAATTACTAAACTCGTTAGCAGAGAAGGAACTTCAAGCAGCTGGAATGGAAAATGTGTGTCATTAGAATGATGGCATTTAATTATATCCCTGACCACTGAAGAAACTGAAAAACAGAATTCTTGGCAAAGTATAGCATTGCCCATATTCTGCTGTGATGAACAGTTGTTTCCATGGAGTTTCAGATTCAATTAAGAGGGGCACCTGGGTGGCTCAGTCGGTTAAGCATCCAACGTCGGCTGATGTCATGATCTCACAGTATGTGGGTTTAAGCTCCATGTCAGGCTCTCTGCTGACAGCTCAGAGCCTGGAGCCTGCTTCAGATTCTGTGTCTCCCTCTCTCTCTGCCCCTCCCCCACCCACACTCTGTTTCTCTTTCTCAACAATAAATAAACATTGAAAATTTTTAAAGATTTAATTAAGAGAAGATACCCTTTTAATAGGAGGGAGGTTCTCTTCAAGGAAGCACATCCAGTTGGATACCCAGAAGGGTGGGTGCTTCTGGCTGACCTATTGGATGAGGAGAGACAGGTCGGGTGACATTTTCCTGGTTGCACACATCTGCTCCAGGGTGGAACCCAAGAGCGTTATACTCAGAGCCTGAGATCTTAGTAGTGACTCTTGTGGTTCACCCAGGGTTAGAGTGCTAGAGATGAGTGCCCTTGGGAACTCCAAGCCTTACTACCAGCCTTGGGGAGGGCCACACCAAGTGGGGAGAACAGAGCAGACTGCCTCTAACGTCACCTTTTACAATGAAGGGAGAATTCCTTGGAGACCAGGGATGCTTCTTTTTATCTGAGCTTAAAACTGGAAGTAGCAGATTGCCCCTGAGACCCAAGGTGCGATGTGGAGCAGAATTTCCAGACTGCAGAAGCATCTAGGGGGTTGGGAGGACCTTCCTCCAGCCATCTTCACCAGGGTAGACTCCAGGTTCCCAAATCCACCGCCTGGAGATGTGCAAAGGACGCCTGAAATCATGAGTACTGGAGGGCCCTTTCAGCTTGGGATTCCACAACACGGATCCAACCAGATATTTCAAAATCCAACAGTCAGCTCTTAGTGCTGGGAGCCTTTCTTGTGGAACTAGCCATCACATTCTTGATGTGAAATAATGTTTGGTTTTGCAAACACTTTTGACAAGTTGGACAACTTTTTCTAGAGGTTAAGATTTTAGCAAATTCTTCTGGAAATTGAGGGGAATGGACTGTATATCTCCTACTTCATTTTTTTAATTAAAAAATATTTTTTGAATGTTTATTTATTTTTGAAGGAGAGAGAGAAAGAGAGAGAGAGAGAGACAGAGCATGAGCAGGGGAAGAGCAGAGAGAAAGGCAGACATGAATCCAAGGTGGACTCCGGGCTCTGAACTGTCAGCACAGAGCCCAACGAGAGGCTAACACTCACAAACCTTGAGGTCATGACCTGAGGTGCAGTCGGATGCTTAGCCGACTGAGCCACCCAGGCACCCTGTGCATATCTCCTACTTCGAAGTGTGAACTATCTTGCCTTAACAATTTTGACATTTTACTAGTAGAATGGAGTTTGTCCACTCGTATATTGGGTTAGACTCTCTGGCTGAAGTTTATAATAAAGGTAACTTATGGACATTTTGATTATGTTAACTTTGTAATCCTGGGGGGATATCTTTAGTTACTCAGCATGCAAACACTCTGGTGCTATGGGGGATCTCTAACAATATTTCACTGGAGCAAGAAGAGCGATGCATGTAATATATTAAGTAACAAAGCAAGAGGCTAAATTTCATGTCAATACAGGATGTGTAGCCTGGATAGCAACTACCTGTGGGTTAGAGGAGGTAAATGGGGGAGGGGCTCATTAAGTAAGATAACATGTAGCTGCTGAAACAAAGTAAGCACTCGATACATATAAGCTGTTATTCTTAACCATGGACTTGGGATTTAAGCTAGAGTTTGAAACATTTATTTTGGAAACATTTTCGTAAAGCACTTGTCAAGCACTATGCCAGACACTGAAGGTGAGAAGGAGACAGGAGAGACGGAGAAGAGCCCTCATGGAGCTTCCATTCTGTTGGGGCGAGGAGAGAAAGACAAGAAACAAAATAAGTAGACACAGTCCTCAGTTCTTTGAAGGAAATAAAAAATGTATTATGATCGGGGCAGCTGGGTGGCTCAGTCCATTGAGCATCTGACTTCAGCATGGGTCATGATCTCATGGTTCATGAGTTGGAGCCTCACATCGGGCTTACCGATGTCAGCGCAGAGCCTGCTTCAGATCCTCTGTCCCCCTTTCTCTGCCCCTCCCCCATTTGGGCTCTCTCAAAAATAAACATCAAAAAATTTTTTAATATAAAGTAATGCATTATGGTCGCTCATAATGGGGTATGAGATGTCCTCTGTATAGATCTTTCATCAGATGAGATAAAGCAATATTCAGGCTGAGACCTGAAAGATGAGAAGGACCTAACCACAAAAATTGCTAAAGAAAGAACATTCCGGGCACCAGAGTAATGGGGGATGTCTGGAGGCAGGAAGGTACTTTCTGGTTGGAGGAGCAAAGAGAGCGTGGGGGAGAGCGGTTTCAAATGCGATTGGAGAGATAGGCAGATGGCAGATTCCTAGGGGTCTCGTAGGCCACGACAGGTTGGGATTGTATTCTCAGTCTCCCTGTATGCACAGAGGGGGATAATATTGTGACAGGGTGGGAGCAGGCCAAAGGAAGCAGGAGGAGCCGGGCACATTTGTGGGTGAGCCAACACAGGGGCCTGGCTCAGAGGGCGGCTGCAGGAGAAACAGCCTGCAGACCAAGATTTTAGCTAGAAGCTGAAGAGCTTGAATTGGTTTCTACTTTTATTCCCTGTGAGCAGTAGAGTGTTGGGGGCGCCAGAGTAATGGAGGAATGATCAGATCAGAGGAATGATTTAATAAATTTTTAAAATTGCAGGTGGATGTTGTGGGAGGGGGGATGAACTAAATGGGTAAGGGGCATTAAGGAATCTACTCCCGAAATCATTGTTGCGCTATATGCTAACTTGGATGTAAATTAAAAAATTAATTAACTTTAAAAAATAAATAAAATAAAAAAATAAAATTGCAGGCCTACTTGCCCCATCTAACACAGTATGATAGGGAATACAAAAATAAGAAAGAAGAGTTCTGTGCCTAATTTACTGAATCTATCCTAAAAATTTTGTGGGTTTTTAAAAATGTTTATTTATTTATTTAGAGAGAGAATACATGCATGCCGGGTAGAGGGGGGTGGGCAGAGAGAGAGAGAGAGAGAGAAAGAGAGAGAGAGAATCCCAAGCAGGCTCCATGCTATCAGCACGGAGCCCGACGTGGGGCTTGATCTCACAAACTGTGAGATCATGACCTGAACTGAAATGAAGAGTCAGATGCTTAACTGACTGAGCCACCCAGGCGCCCCTAAAAATTCTGTTTTAAGGATATTTACCAAATGATGGTGAAGCAACTGGAGTAAGAAAACATTGTTGGGCCTATTATCATGGGCCTCACCTGTATCACTCACCTGTCTCCTCCTCAGCCCGCTTGCTCAATCCCTGTGATGTCACCCGCCCCCTCTCTCTGGCACATAAGCATCCTCTTCTCCTCTTTTTCAGTGTCACCTAACTTTAAGAAAACAGCCTCTCTGAGGACCCCAGCCCGTCAAGCCCCTCTAGCTCTCTTGCTTGCCTTTCAAAGTTAAATTCCTTGGAAGAGTAATACGCGTCCCCTATTCACACTTGTTTCTCATTCAACCTACCACACTCTGCTCACCTTAACTTTCAACTAACTCCGCCCCAGCCTGTCCCCAACCCCCCACCCCGAACCTTCTCTCCCAAGGTTGGCAAGTACGTTCAAAGTCTCGAATACAGTGGATACTTTCCTTCTCATTCTTCATCATTTTTTCTGACTTTCTAGCACTTGATGTTGATCCGATCATATTGTCTCCTTATCCCGCCTTGGCTTCCTGACATCCTTTTGTGGTTTCCCTTCCCCCATTCCACGTCTTCCTTCTCAATGTCCTCTTCCTCAGTTAATCTCTTACATTGATGATTCCCAAGGTTAAGTCTCCTGCCTACTTCCTTCTCACCCCATGAGCTCCCTCTGAGTTGCCTCCTCCAAACCCGTGGCTTATTGAACAATTATTCCCATGACTCTCACCTCTTCACATCCGCCCCAGAACTTTCTCTGGAGCTTCACATCTGAATTTCCAAGTGGACTCCCCTAGGTATCTCAAACCAAACCTCTGCCCCCACATTCTGCCCCTCTCTTCTCTGTCAAATGGTTGTCAACACCACCCACCAATCATCTAAGTCAGAAAACCAGAAGATTTCATGGACATCTCCCTCTCTCTCACCCTTAGATGAAATTAATCACAAAGACCTATCAATTCTGCTTCCTAAATATGTCTTCTTAATTTAGTGCCTTCTCCCTGCTCCTGTTGCCATAGCCTTAGCCTAGGCTTTCATCATGGATTGTCTGGATTGCTGCCACCACTTTCCCAACCAGTTCTTCTACCTCTAGCCTGGCCTCTCTCCAGTTCGTCATCTATGCTGCTGCCAGGATGATTCTTATGAAATGCAAATTGCACAACGCTACTCCTTTGTCTAAGTAAAATCTTTAATGACTTTATGTAGTCTGCAAAATAAAGTTCAAATTTCTTAGCATATCAGGGGCACCTGGGCAACTCAGTCAGTTAAGCATCTGACTTTGGCCTAAGTCATGATCTTACAGAAAGAACATGGGTTCAAGTCCCACACTGGACTCTGCACTGATGGTGTGGTGACCGCTTGGGATTCTCTGTCTCACTCTCTCTCTCTCTCTTTCTCTCTCTCTCAAAAATAAACAAATAAACTTAAAAATGTTTTTAAAAATTTCATAGCATCTCATACCATTCCTCATGGCTTGGCTGCAACCTGCCTCTGGGCTCATCTCCTACCAACCCCTCATAGCGCTGCTATTCTCTAGGTTAGTATCTCCCCAGTGCTGCTCTAAGGAGCACTTGCTCAAGATATTAATAAAAGTCTGGTTAAATCAGAGAAAGGATGAAAACAAATTTCAACACAGACATTGAGAATGTCCAAGAAAGGAACAGAGTGTGTCAAGTTTGAGCGCTAAACTCTATTAACATCTCAAGGAATTCAGTTTGGGAAATGCTACTGCAGGAATCTGAGACCACTTAGCATTCCTAGAATATGCCATGTTCTCTTTTGCTTCTCCCCCTCTGCCCAGAATGCCATTCAGTTACTAATTAAATTTTAAAATACACTGCATATGCTAAAGGGTGCTATATACTGGGCATACAAAGGGCAAAGAGGCTCTGTGTGGGCCAAACAAGGAAACATGTGATTACAACACGTCAAGATAAATGCTATGTAACTTGACGGGAGATCCGAGTTGGGGAGATGGAGAGACAGCAACCTTACCTCCTCCCCTTTCACCTGGGTTATCTCTGACATAGGCATCATTTTTCATTTCATGTATTTTGAGGCCTACTTGTTAAGTGTACATAGATTTATAATTGTTATATCATCCTGAGGTATTGACTCTTCTATCATTATAAAATGTCCCCATTTGTCTTTAAGTCTACTTTGGCTAACATTTATAAATCCATTCCAGTTCTCTAATGATTACTGTTTGAGTGGTATATCTTTTCCATTCTTTCACGTTAAACCTATTTGTGTTTTTGCTTTTTGTTTAAGGTTTTATTTTTAAGCAATTCAATATAGGGCTCAACCCCACAACCCCCAAGATCAAGAGTCACAAATTCTACTGACTGAGCCACCCAGGCACCCCTAAACCTATTCGTTCTTTGAATCTAAGGTCTCTTAAAGACAGCATATGGTTGGATCATGTGTTTTTATCCAGTCTGACGATCTCTGCATTTTGATTCTGGTGTTTAGACCTTTCACATTTAATGCAATTGCTGATTTGGTCGGACTTATATTTGCCATTTTTCTCTATTTGTTTTCTATATGTGAACTCTATTTTTATTCTTCTGCTCTTTCCTGATTGGCTTCTTTTATGTAAAATATTTTCAATGTAACATTTAAATTACTTTGTTAGTTTTAAAAAAATAGTTTTTAGGGATTTTTTTTTAGATATTGTAATCTAAGGATTACAATATGCATTTTCATTTATCACATTCTATTTCAGGTTAGTACCAATTTAATTCTAGAAAAAATGTAGAAACTTTGCTTCAATATACCTCTATTCCCTTCCCAATTTTTCATGCTATTATTGTCATCTTGACAAGGCAAAGTCATGGCAAAACTATTCTGTGATGTTAGAAGGATGGATAGTGGTTATCCTTTGAGTGGAGGTGGTGACTTTCCAGATGGGAGCATGAAGGGGGCTTCTGGGGATATAGGTTATTTAATATTTCCTGATCTGTATTTATATTTCAATAAAAGATTTTTTCAAGTTTTCATCCTTAGTATTTGAATTAGTTGTATTTAAAGTTGAGAGGAATTGGCACACCTGGGTGTCTCAGTCAGTTGAGCTTCTGACTTTGTCTCAGATCATGATCTTGTGGTTTGTGAGTTCAAGTCCCGTTTTGGGCTCTGTGCTGACAGCTCAGACCCTGGAGCCTGCTTCAGATTCTATGTCTCCCTCTTTCTGCCCCTCCCCTTCTTGCACTCTGTCTCTTTCCTTCTCTCAAAAATCAATAAACATTAAAAAAAAATTTTTTAAATCAAGAGGAATTAGAAAGTAAAAACTTATTAAACATATAAGACCTCACATTTTGTGCTATTATCATGCGCATAAGAAAATAGACCATTTTAAATGTTAATGTAATTCAAGAGAGGAGCTATAGCCTCATCCTGAATTTTTCCTAATTATTAGATGTGAGCCTATAGGCTCTAGTAGCCATGACATTTCATAAGCATTAGCATAAAGCTGGCCATCCGGATAGAATTTTGTTTCTCTTATCAATTTATAATTCTCCCCAGGGCTACTTTCAATCAAGGAAAAATTGAACTCCCCAGTGATGTCAAAGACAGCATAGTGCAGTGGTTAATTAACAAGTCACCCAGAGAAGATTGAATAGCCATTGTGCTGACACGTTCAAGGGCTAATCTGCTCTGATGATGTAATTTGCAGTAGTGCTTGATGTATATTAGCCCGATGGGTGACAGATGCTGTGGGCCCTGATGATTAAAGTGTGAAGCATTGGGGGCAGCTCTGGGGGCAGGGGGAGGGGTTGCAGTGAGTACTTTCAAATGGAGTGAGACTTCAACGGAGCCAAATGAATACAATCTGGTCATGCTGGTTACCTTACCCAGAAAGCCTGCTCATTTCATCTTTATTTATACAGATTTTACCAGGGCTTGACATAATCTCAGCTCTGGGTTCACTTCATCCAAGACCATTCCAGTCAAATTGACACTCCCTTCATTGAGCTCTTGTGTTCCTTACTGTCACCATTACACACTTTAGCGCTTATTTCTTTACTAGTTATTTTGAGGGTGTTTATTGTTTCCCCAACTTGACGATAGGCTACTTAAGGACATATTTTTTTCTGTATCTCTCACAGCATGTAACATAACGAGGCACAAAAATTAAATAAAAAATGACTGGGGCAAAATGTTGATAAGACATTGATAAGATGTTTGTTCTACTATTCGTCTTACTTCTGTGGGTTTGAGAATTCTCTTGATAGCAGTGTTGGCAGATTTAGCAAATAAAAATGCAGGATGCCCAGTTAAATTTGCATTTCGGATAAACACTGCATAATTTCTTATTATTCATAATTTATATTTTATCATAACATCACCTATAATATTCCCTTTAATATACCATTTAATTTAATCACATAACATAACAATGTTATTTATATATACTATTTATTATAACATATTTCTATTATATTTTTATATTATTTTATGTACCCCATGACACCTATTTATGCTAAAAGTTATTGCTTATCTGAAATGCAAATTTAACCAGAAGTCCTGTATTTTGCCTGGCAACCTAACTTGCTAGAAACTTAAACACGTAGCTGGATTAATCAATGAGATGAAAGAAAGTGGATGGTAGGAACAATACAGTGTCTCTTAAGCGTGATTTAGTGTCACTTGCATGGAAACCCCCTATGAAGCCCATTAAAAAGGCAGGTCCTCATGGCCAAATCAGCACTCCTGCTGGTAGGATTCTGCATTTGCAATATTAAGAACCCCAGGTGATTCTGGTACTATTGTAGCTGACATGATGATCAGATGTCTATGATGTTTGTAGTTTTTCTGATATGATCTTTTTAAAAAAATTTTTTCAATGTTTATTTATTTTTATTTTAAGAGAGTGAGAGAGAGCAGGGGAGGGGCAGAGAGAGAGGGAGACAGAATCTGAAGCAGGCTCCAGGCTCTGAGCTGTCAGAACAGAGTCCAACGTGGGGCTTGAAGCCTTGAACCACGAGATCATGATCTGAGCCGAAGTTGGCCGCTTAACCAACTGAGCCACCCAGGTGCCCCTGATATTGTCTTTTATTTCCTTGTAGTGGCCTTATTTGAGCAACTTCTACTCTGTTTTTCTATCAGAGACCTAACATAATAGGTGCTAATATTCCTGTTCCATGATTTGCCTGCCAAAGATTGTAAGTCAAACACTGTCACAAATATTCTAACAGCTTTTTGTAGTTAAGCTACCCTTGACTATTCATCCAATGGTCCAGCATCTTAACAACCGATGCTTATCCTACAAATATATGTTTACTGTCATAGAGAAAATTGTAGTTGGCAAATTTGCAGCTTCTGTTAGTATTTTAAAGCCAGGGCTTCTAGGGCAACAAAATGTCTTGGTTTGCTTGGGACTGGTCCAGTTTTAGCACTGATATTCCCACGTTCTGGACTATCTCTTACTCCTGGTTGTCCCTGGTCATCCTATGTGAAGCAGATGTCACAGTATATCACCCAGATCACCATTTCGGAACCAAGACCATAACTCATCAGGTGCTGGTCGTGTTGGCTCAGCCTTGGGACCTTACTCAGGAAATGGCCTCACTCAAAATTATGCCCTGTCCTCAGGAGCAGTTACTCATTGATACAGCTCTAGTCCTCAGTTTAGATCTAGTCCATCTCTGATTGGCCATCCAGCTCCAGAGCTCCCTGTGGGGTCGCCTGAGGCCTCCACTCCAACTGCCCCACAGCTCAACTTCTCCTTCTACCTGGTCCTGTTTCCCTCACTTCCTCAGAGAAGCAGCTTCTGAAAGCATCCATAATACACCCCTATAGGCAAATTCTCAGAGTCTGAGCGTGGGGAAGAAACTACCCTTCAATTGTTGTTACAGAGGTGGGGGTGATCCTAGGAAGCAGATTCTAAAATAAGACTTCGGAGTTGGGTCACCTGCAGACTGGAGGGTAATAACTTCTCACTGGTGGTAGGCGGAGTCCCAGAAAAGGTAGCAGTATGATTGTAAAACTTCCAGTAGTGGTGAACTCGGCTGGAATGCCAGTGGAAGGGAACACTGCAGGGTGCAGCATCTGAGGCATCCAAAGGTTCAGGGAGTAGTGATTTATGGCCAGTGGAAGGCGCTGGCTGTTACTGGTCACTATCAATGCATCAGATAGAGACAAGAAAGGCTGAGAGTGATGAATCACCAATTTAGGAGACCAGACCTTCTGAGACTAAGATCCAGAACTTAATTCATAAGGCAGCTGATTTTCAGGGAAAACCGAATTCTCAATCCTAGCGAGTCAGCTGTACCAAAGTCATGATCCTTAATTGAGAAGGAATGGGATCCCGAGATATGGGATGAAGACGTATGGGTTGGTGTTCTTGTAAATCTTGACTCCCCAGATTTCCTCTGAATCCTCTGTGTTCCTGAAGGGGCCACTATCTGGGTTAAAAATTAGCACTCCTCACTTTTGATTATAATTGTTTTTTTTTAATGTTTACTTATTTTTGAGAGACAGAGAGAGAGAGAGAGAGAGAGAGGGAGAGAGAGCTCGAGTAGTAGAGGGAGCCGAGAGAGAGAGAGAGAGAGAGAGGTGCAGAATTCAAAGCAGGCTCCAGCCTCTGAGCTATCAGCACGAACTCATGAACTGTGAGATCATGATCTGAGCTGAAGTCAGACGCTTAACCAACTGAGCCACCCAGGTACCCCTCCTCACTTTTGAAGTTGGTACAGAGATTTTTGCTATACGGGAAAACACCTTTTCCCCCCTCAAAGGATCTTAACCCATTCCGCAAGCCCCATCCTACACCCCCAAACCAATAACAAGGGTTCAGCCACGACATGAATAATGGGCCTGCAAAAGGAGAAGTGAGATGATGCCTCAAAGGATCCGCAGAAGTGGAAGAGTGTGTATAGATCCCAAGTGTTAAGGAGGAAAGGAGAACAGAAAGTCAAATAAGGAAGATTTCATCGGTAAGAGAGCATTCTCCTATGATATAGGAGTTCACCCTGGCAAGGACCCCAGGAAATGGTGCCACCACACTGCTAGGATGACTCTTGGAAGCTTGGAGACAACGTCACCTCAGATCGGTCTGCTATATCGTTGATACCATATTAATCACACTAGGTGGGCAAGAAATGCCTAAGTTGAAGGCCTTGGTAAGATAATTGTGCTGCAGTTGGTGAAGATGTAGGGCTCTGCCACGTCAGTGGAATGTGTAGGGGTATAGAGGCGGGACTATACCGGGTTGTTCCCTCTGAGGTAAAGGACAAATTGTTGCATTCCATCCCTTCCATTACTAAGAAAGAAGCATAGTGTCAGGCCGGCAATTAGTGTTCTGTGTTCTGCGGGTAGCATTTTCCACACTCACAAACACTGCTTCAGCCCTTTTGCTGCTGACTGAGAAGATTTCTAGCTTTGACTGGGTCTTAGATGCAAGTCCAGGATGTGGTGATAGCAGCCCTGCCATTTGGGTCTCGCTAAGCAGCACCTCTGTAATTCTGAAATCATTTGCATTGCATGGAAACCCCGCCATCCCCAATCACTCCTCTGAAGCCTCGAGTGAAGAGGTGGCAAGGTTTCATGTCCAGGTTCCTGTGACAAAATACAGGTTCCAATAATGGAAGTATAAAGCCCCGGGCAATGGAGAACCTACAGTACCCTGAAAATCTTCAGAAAACCAGGGAAATTGAGCCAAAGATGAAATGGGCAGGAAGGCCCCAGCTGACAAGTGGATTGCACATCAAATTTATCATTCTACAAATTAGGAAGGTGGAGAAAGGTTGTTAAAAATGAGCCAAATAAGGGGCGCCTGGGTGGCTCAGTCAGTTAAGTGTCTGACTCTTGGTTTCATCTCTGGTCATGATCTCACGGTTTCATGAGTTCAAGCCCCACATCCGGCTGTGCACTGACAGTGCAGAGCCTGCCTGGGATTCTCTCTCTCCCTCTCTCTCTACCCCTCCCCATTCACTCTGTTTCTGTCTCTCTCAAAATAAGTTAATAAACAAAAAAAGTTTTTAAGGGGCGCCGGGGTGGTTCAGTTGGTTGAACGTCTGACCTCAGCTCTGGTCATCATCTCACAGGTAGTGAGTTCGAGCTCCGCGTCAGGCTTTGTGCTGACAGCTCAGAGCTTGGAACCAGCTTCTGATTCTGTGTCTCCTTCTCTCTCTGCCTCTCCCCCATTCTGTCTCTCTCTCTCTCTCTCTCTCTCTTTCTCAAAAATAAACATTAAAAAAAATTTTAATGAGCCAAATGAGTTTTAAAAGGCACCAAAATATTAATGCTTTTCATAGTTGTTCTCAAACAATTAGTCTAGAAAATATAAAGGTGCTTGCTGAAGCTTTAAGCCATGTTTCCTGGCTAGCCCAGAAAGGGGATCAAACGGGGATCCCAGTATGAAATTGTGTTTCTCTGGCTCTTCCCCCAGATACCAGGTGGCTTCACCATTCCTCTCCTCTGGCTCTGCTCCAGCTCCCCGGGATTCTGTCTGTGTCTGAGGCAGCAGACATGCCTGGGCCAAAAGTTCCTGATGGGGCTCTCAGCGTCCCCACAGAGACCCCAGCCAAACTGCCTTCACGGACTTGACCTACCTCCATCACAGACTTCCCCAGGGCAGAAGTGGGGCTGGAGGACAACCTGGGTACCGACGCTCACTTGTACTCACAGTAGCGTATCTTGTGACTTCATACCCAGAGGGGATCATTTTTAAATATCCTTCTGTATGACAAAATTATTTCCAATAATAATCGTGAAACAAAATGAATAGTGACAATGGCCAGAAGTGAAAATTTCCTTTTTCTGAACTTTTATAATCATGCTGCTAAATAAACAAGAAAAGGGGAAATGGACAGCTTACAGTACAGAAAGAAAAAAATTAATAATATTGCTTTTAATTACATGAACACTTGCCCCCAATATTTTATAATGAGTTTTTTCAAACATATAGCAGAGTTAGTGAATACTTATATCCCTAGCACCTAGATTTTCTAGTATAGTAAAATATACTATTTTACTATATATTTGCCTTGTCACACAATTACTCATCTATCCATTCCTCTATCCACGAACTAATCTCCTTTTTTAATATTTAAACTCTTTATATTATTTTATTTTGTTAAAAGTTTACTTGTTTTGAGGGGCAGGAAGAAGAGAAAGAGGGAGAGAGTGGAATCCCAAGCAGGCTCCGCACTGTCAGCACAGAACCCATTGTGGGGCTTGAACTCACTAACTGCGAGATCATGACCTGAGCCAAAATCAGGAGTCGGATGCTTAACTGACTAAGCCACACAGGCGCTCCTAAACTTTTTATTTAAAAAAAAGTGTTAGATAGAACAGTTGCAAAGACAGTACATAGTGTTGCTACATACACTGAACCCAGTTTCTTCTATTACTCTCATCTTAAATTAGTAAATAAATAGAAATTTAAAATTCTCGAAGAATGTAAAATAACTGCAGAGACTAATGGAGCGGCAGGGGGGGCGGGGTGAGGTCCTTGTATCTCTCTGGATTTAGCATCATCCTAGCTACGGGGAAAAAAGACAAGAGACACTTAGCACAGCGGCGTGAAAGGTAGCCAGGATCCTGATGACTTCCCTGCCAGGTAGGGAAGTATCTGCGACTGAGAATCAGACACCTACACAAGGAATGCAATATATAGGTAAATATGGGTATTTTTGTAAAACTAGATGAGAAAGCATTCTAAGAGTTTGAGGGAAATATTTATATTGAGGGTTGGGCTTCAGAGTCAGCTTAGACTTCTGACTCCCTCCATTTGCATATCAGTAAATCACCAAAATCCTATCAATTTAGCCACCAGAAGATGTCACAAATATCTAGACTTCCCTCTCCCAGTGCCCTTACCCAAGACTCCACCAATCGCTATCCCAGACTGGCCTTCCCTAACCCCTCTTTTCTAAATTAGAATCCCTGGTGGTCTCTATTCTCTAGTCTCCTTCAGCAGTCCTTATTTTTCTTCACAATTCTTATCCATATGTGAAAATAGTTTTTGGTGTTTTTTTCTAATTGTCATAGCTGGCATACTGCGTTATATTAGTTTCACATGTATAGCAGAGTGATTCTACAATTCTATGGGTTACCCTATGTTCACCATGGACAATATAGTTACCATCTGTGACCCTATAGCATGACATTATTGCAATATTATTGATTGTATTTCCTACGCTGTACTGATATGCTTGTTTGATTCATGTCTACTTTCCCAGCTGGACTATATAAACTCCAGGAAGTCAGAGACCATGTCTGTTTTGCCAATCCCCATATCTCCAGTTCGAATATTTCTGTTGAATGAGGGAATGTTTGACTATGGAACTCATTGGACAAACATAGCTGTATATTTAATGGGAATGTTATTAAATGACACTGAGGAAAATATAAGGAGATAAGTTTCCGGAAGCAGCTGCGTACTTGGTCATGGTGGGTGGTCTAGAAAACATGCCAGGTCTTTTTGCTCTCTGACTTCCACAGGTGAGGCAGGCATTGAGAGCTGTCAGTCCAGATGTTCCAAGGAGGCACAGGACTTCAACACTAGTAACTCGAATAATCCTCCTTTCCAGTGGGAACTTGTCTCTGTTCTGCTTTTGTGGGGAAGACCAAAGAATTTACTTGAAGACATGAGTTCAAAGAAGACTGTGTATATTGTTCTAGCAGCTTTTCTCTAACAGGTCTCTGCAGGCTGAGTATGAATCGGGTGGAGTTTGTGGTGAAGTTTTACTTCAGGAATTTCCTGAAATAACTCTCCAGAAAATTCGGCTCTCGTAACTGAAGACTGCATTGACCTCAGGCACTGCTAGCACACAATTAAAAACTTTCTGGGAATCAAAACCATCGTGGAGAAGTTTTCAGTGACTGTGTTACCAGGTTATAATGGTCATTATTCTTTGTACATGTATTTCTTCATGTTCCATTGTGATAATTGCAATGTATTATAATAATTTGTTCCTTATCTGTCTCTTTTAACTTTGAACAGCGCTCTTCTCAAGGTCAACAATATAATAGGAACTCAACAAATATTTATGAAATGAATCCAAATTCAGTATCTGGATTTGACCCTTGAAAAAGTTTGTTAGAGACCATTCTAGCCAATTCACAACTTATTAGCTCTATAACCCTAGACAGATTGTTTCATCTTCCTTCATGTTCTTTCTTTTAAAGAATTTGAAAAATGTAAACTTATAAATATGAATGATAATACAGTTAACATCCATTGACCAGCAAGTTTTATAAAATTTTAACATTTTGCGAAATACAGTGAAGAGAATGCCGTATGTTTATCAAATTCTCTTCCCTTTTCTTCTTCTCAGGCACACAGAAGGATTGCATTTCCAGCCTCCTTTACAGTCAGATGGGTACCATGAGACTAGTTCTGCCAAGGGGCTCAAAACAGACATGGTGTGTGTTACTTCCAAGATAAGCAGAAAAGAAGGATGACAAATCTTGGTGCTGTCTTCCCCTGCTGAGGGGCCATGGAAACCTTGTTTTACAATCGCAGTATCTGAAGGCTGGAGTCTCCATCAACCTATATCCCTCAGTTACTCTGTGGATTGACGTTTGAGAATCTCTCTCACTCTACATCCTAGTCAACACTGAGTCCACTTTCAAAGCTTTTCTCCCACTTGGATCGTGTGAAGTCATTGTTTTAATTTGTTATTTACTGATTACGAATGATGCTAAACATCTTTCCGAATGCCTGTTTGTCATTGAGTTCTTCTTTTGTGAGTACCTGTTCTTACCCTTTGCCCACTGTGGTCATAGCGTTCATTATCCTAGTGTTTTGTAAGATTACTTTATACATTTTGGAAGTGAATATTTTATCAGTACATTTCCTGTAATACTTTCTCCAAACCTGTAGCTTATCTTTTCTTCTTTGTTTAAGTTATCTTTGTTATATGGAAGTTTGAATTTATCAGTTTTGTCTTTCTGTTTGGTGTAAAAGTTCTTTCCTATCTCAAGGTCATAATGATATTTTTCTATATTTCTTTTTGAAATTAAAAAATTTTTAATGTTTATTTATTTTTGAGAGAGACAGAGAAAGAGATAGTGTGAGCAGGGGAGGGGCAGAGAGAGAGGGAAACACAGAATTTGGAGCAGGCTCCAGGCTCTGAACTGTCAGCACAGAGCCCAACACAGGGCTCAAACTCATGAACTGCAAGATCATGACCTGAACCAAAGTTGAATGCTAAACCAATTGAGCCATCCAGGTGCCTCTCATTTTGAAAGACTTTTTTTGAAGACTTGCCTTTTACTTTTTAAGTCTTTAATCCACCTGTAATAATGTGTGTGTGATGTAAGAACATCATTTTTTTCCCATAAAAATAGCTGATTCCCCAAGATCATTTATTGAGTGGTTTGTCTTTCCCATTCCATTGATGGTAATACAACTCTGCCATGTATCAAATGTCCATTTATGCAGGGGTCTCTTTAATAAGCTCTGTAGTTTCTTTCATTGGTTTATTTTTCTGTCCCTAGGTCCAGGCCATGCCGTCTTAATTACTGTAATGTTGTAAGTCTTGATATCTGATAGTGTGAGTATCCCTCCATCTTGATCTTTGTTATTATCTATTGTTGTCCCTTTGTATTTCAGTATGAACTTTAGACTGATCTTGTCAAATTCTACAAATAACTATACTGGGACTTTTGGTTGAAATTGCATTTGCTTATCGTTATTTTTGTTATTGTGGTTGACAATGAGTTTTTTCGACTACTATATTTTCCGGTTAGTACCAATGATGCAGAGAAATACTACTGATTTTCACATATTGATTATGTACCAGAAATGTTCTTGTACCCTCGTATCAATTGTGTCTGTAGAATTCTTGGAATTTGTGGACAATCTATAATAAGAACAGCTTTGGCTCTTCCTTTCCAGTTCTTATATTGCTCTTGTATGGTACTGAATGGAAATAGCTAATCTTATTCTTAATTTTAGTGAAAATGCCTTTAACAATTCACCATTAGTATTTGTTTGCTCTGTTCTTTTTTCTCTTTTTTAATGGATATATTTAAGCTAAAGAGTTATATTCAATCTTTTTATGCTTCAGTCTCCTCTTTTGTACTATGTTGATATCATCATCTGTCTTATCTATTTTGCCAGGCTATTATGAGGACTAAATGAGATATCATCTTTGAAAAATCTTTGAAAATTGGGGCACCCGAGTGGCTCAGTCGGTTGAGCATCTGACTTCAGCTCAAGTCATGATTGCACAGTTCATGAGTTTGAGCCCTGCATCGGGCTCTGTGCTGACAGCTCGGAGCCTGGAGCCTGCTATAGATTCTATGTCTGCCTCTTTCCTGCTCATGTTCTGTCTCTCTTTCTCTCTCAAAAATAAATAAACATTAAAAAAAATCTTTGAAAATACTAAAGTAATATATTCAAATGTCAGTGTGTGTGTGTGTGTGTGTGTGTGTGTGTGTGTGTGTGTGTGCATGTTCACTACTGTGTTCTCAGTACCTAGAATATTTCTGGAACAAAGTTGTTGCTCAATAAATATGTATTCATGTCGAAGAAAGAATATTAGTATTAATCAGATGTTTCCATGCAAAGTAATATTTTCTTACATCTTAGCAGAGATAGCAACAAGGCATGCCTGCTGCCGTTCCCTGGGGAGCCCGCCAGTGACAGCAGTCACTAATGATCTCAGAACTCTCCTTCTGAACTCAGACATTCAACCTCAGAATCCATTTCAACTCAGTATTTTAGGCAGCCATTTCCAATCTGTTGTAATTGGCATATGAGAAGGAACTTACTTAGCAATAGTGTCTTAAAATATAACCAAACCTACAGCATTAAATCTTTCCTTGATTGGGCATATCATAGTGCTGTGAAAAGGGAATTTAGGAATCGAAGGTTTCTCATTTCCAAAGATAAAAACCCACAGGAGGGCTGCAAAATCAACAGCACACGGAAAGGTCATTCTGTTTAATTGGTTTCTTCTTCTTGTGTTCTTCCACCAAAGGTGAAAACGCAATGAGCAGTGCTAGGTAAAAAGCTGCATTAGGCCTATATTTCTCTTCTTTATTAGTAAATGCCTTGTTCATAAATTTATCTTTATTATTATATTCCTAGCTGGAAATTAGAACTGTGAGCACAGTTTTAGTAATTGGATTAAAGGACTTAATCTTTAAAAATCCTTCCAGCAAAGCATGCTGAATCTTTTATTTCTGATGCCTAGAAACTGAGGTGAATCGTAACTAGTCAGCCTCCCACAAACAAGAACAAATGAGCACTAAACTTACAGAGTGACTGCAAAATTCTTAAGTTTATTTTGCATGCTTATATTGGTTCTTGTATTACATTTGCTACGTTCACATCTTCTCATGTTATTAACCTTTAGTTTCATGTAGAAAGTGATCTTGCTGAGTTTTTCTTCTCAAATATTTCCACTTCCTCCTACTTCCACAAATCCCTGCCAATTTTTGCCCGAGTATGTACAAACTTTAGGTATTAAAGATGGACGTGTAAGGCACATGTTATTGGACATGTTCATTTACTGAGAACTAGATGTTCGACTTAGCATCTTGTATCTCAAACCAAACATCTTACCCCTGGAAGGATTTTTAGTTTCACTAAATGCCTTGATGCCTGTCACTTCCCACTCTTTGACTCTTTGGAGGAATGGACATGCTCCAACTTTACACTCCCGCTGTTGGGCTTTTAGGAAATGTGTCATTAAAAAAATTCAGATGCTATTTTCTTCACAAACCAACTTTGCCAAAATTGAGCCTCGAGGCTCTTATAAAAGATTAAAATTTCAAAGCTAGTGCTTTGCAGAGAAGGGCACACATCATTATTTTGTTCTAATCCGCAAGCACCTGACAGACTCAAGAAGCAATCATGGCCAGGAACCCAAATCTCAAATAATGTAAAGTCATTGTTGCTTTTCAATGTTGATTTAGTCCATTCAAAAGCTATCAAGTAAGGGTATTTGCATGATATAAAATTACATGAAAAAGGGAGTTTATAACACTATGATTGATATATGTATACATTCATGTATGTGTATAGGTGACATTAGGCAAGTTAGCTAACATCTCTAAGCCTGGCTTTTCTCTTCTGTAAAATGGAAATATCGATAATATCGATCTCATAGGGCTGTGGTGAGTGTGAACCGAGATTACCCATGCAAACTACACAACACGGTGCCTGGGAAGAAAGTGTACAAGTGTAAATAGTTTAGGTAGCCTATGTATTATTACTAGTGTTTTGTAATGAAGCCTGGATGGACATATACCCAAATCCTAACAATGGTTATTTTGGTGGTAGTGGGATTATGGGTGATTGCTATTTTCTTTCCTTTGCTTTGGCAAGATTTGTAAATTTTCTCCCATGAATCTGTATTATTATTTTTTTAATTAAAAAAAAACACGGAAGTTAATCTTCCTTGACTAAAAATATTCAGGAGGATCTCACTCCCTAGAATAATGGGGGGTGTTATAAATGGGATGAGCAACATTAGTGAAATGTATAGAGCTACTTATGGGAGATCTTCGTAACGGCCCCTTGAGGACTCTCACCTCCCGACATCCATGCCCCTTTGCTATGTGACTTGGCTGCTCTTACCATCAATAAATGGAGTCTAATTTTCTACCACTTGAAACTGGGCCGGCTTTGTGACTTGCTTTGACTAACAGAAAGTGACAGAAGTGATGCTCTGTGAATTTCACAACATAGACCTCGCCAGCTTCTGCCTTTACCATCTTGAAATCCTGAGACGCTCTGGGCTGTACAGAAGCCTGGTTTAGCCTACATGAAGGATGGCCATTGGGCCCCAGCAGACAGCTAGCACCAACTGCCAGACACATGAGACCATCTTGGACCCTCCAGCTCCAGGCAAGTGATCAGATCACTGCAGCCACATAAGTGACCCCAGCTGAGCCTGAAAAAGAGGGTCCCAGATTGTCAACCCATAGGATTGTGAGACAAAATGTAACATCGATATTTTAAGTTACCTTTTTTGGGAATGTTTTGTTACTAAGGAATAGATATCTGAAACACTGCTTTTCATAGATGCTCTTCATAGAATGTGGCTTCTTATGCTGTCCAAACAGCTTTTACTTGATAGGGGATGCAGAAAGAAGGGATTCCTCTCCAAACATACTAATTTATCATGCAGTTAGTAGAGAGTAAAAAAAAATAGTTCCTTTTATTTTTGCTTTGCGACCTAAACTTAACCTCACCCTATTGTAAATCTATACCATTGTCACTTGATAGGTATGGAATTGAGGATTTCCTCATTTGCCTGCCCCAGGAGCACAAATGTTCATTTCTAGGAGTCGGTGTTTGAAACTTTTGAGAATCAATGTCTCCCTCCCACTTCCTGTTGTAGTACCCCCATTTTCCGGGGGTATGTTGGCTGGGATATCAAAGAATCAAACATTGATTTATGCATTTGTTTGTTAATCCATTCCTTAATGTTTATCGAGCACGCACTATGTATGAGACTGGGCAAAGCAATGAAGGGGAAATAAAGACTTTAAGACAGTCATTGCTCTCCACAATAGGAAGATAAGATACAAAGATAATGTCAATAGAAAGTAATCCATGCTAACGTCCTGAGTGAATTTACAGGCAACTCATAAATCATAGAGTTGAGAGGAGGGAGGTTCTCTAACTGGGAGGGCCAGGATTGGGTTTACAGGGAACAAGCCATTTTATTTTAGAATTTGGCAGAGGTAAGATGGTGAGAGGCCATCTAGACAAGGGAATCTCCATGAGCAAAATGCAGGAAAGAAACAAGACACACTCGAGAGGTGTCTAGGAGACAAATTTAACTGAAAAGGAGGATTCACTTACGGATTTATTTATTGATCTAACAAATATTTACTGAATGTCTATTAGGTGTTAGATGCTGTGCTAGTCTCTGAAAATACGAAGATAAATGACAGTGGGCCCATCTCCAAGGAATAATAGGATGCAGGCAGTAAACAAACCATTGTAGTGAATAGGATGTTTGTAGCTATCAAGGAAGATAAATCTGGAAAAGTAGATTAAAGTCAAACTATGGGAGACCTTGAAAGCCAGGATTCCACCCCAACCCCATGGCGCAGGATAAGTTTCACTTAAAAAAAAAAAAAGGGACACTTTTTTTCATATGAAGTTTTATTTGGAGTCACAGTATAAAAGACCTATTAAAGTGGAACTATTCTGGGGAGGCCTGGGTAGCTCAGCTGGTTGAGCATTTAACTCTTGATTTCAGCTCAGGTCATGATCTCACAGTTTGGGGGATCGAGTCTGACATTGGGTGTGGGTTCCTTGCTGATTGTGTGGAGCTTACTTAGGATTCTCTCTTGTTCCTTCCTGCTCTCTTACTCTCTCTCAAAATAAATAAAAAAACTTTCAAGAAAAAAAAAAACAAGTGGAACTATTCTGATTGCAGGATCTAGAAGCCTTCCCTGCCTTAGCTCTCTAATAGTCTTTTTCCCTCTGGCAGCCCCTGGGTGCCTCTCTACTTCCAAGGAACACAGTTTCCAAAATAACATCATTGTGCTGGCAAGAGAGAATCACCAAAGTTCGTTAGGTTAAATCAGGAGAGTCACATAATGTATGTAGGACACTCAGCCAACATAGCTCACAATCGTTGAGTACTTAGTAGGCAGCAGGTGCCATATTAAGTGTTTTTCACATACTGTACCATTTAATCTTTACCACAACCCCATCAGGGAAGTACTCTTATTGTTAGCCCCATTTTAGAGGTGAGGAGACTTAAGTTTCAGAGAAGTGAGGTGAGTTGTCCAAGCTGCACAGTTTGTAAGAGGCAGAACAGAGGCCAGAATAGAGCCAATGAGACCTCAGAATGTGTGCCACAGGTTAGGCACAGCTAGTGAGGCTGCGGGGCCTCTAGGCTATACTGTCTTCTACTCTGCTCCCCATATACTAGGCACTGGTATCTGTTACTATTATCATTGTTTCTAGTACTTTTAAAAGAGGACAAGTATCTAGGAATTGCTTCATACATTTGGCTATACCACCGTAGTTGAGGCAGATGAGCTAATGGCCTGGAATGACTAAATGTAAACACAACTTGTTTCAATACAGTATGTAAAATGCCGAATGATATTATCATGTACTCTTCACCTGTGTTATTGGGGTATTATACGGATTCCTGAGAATACTGCCTTACTGGGTTTTCAGCTACTCAGAACAGCTCTCCATGAGGAAAAAAATGAAAAACAAACAGCCAGTAAAAATACTGAGGGTTATATGGGCTTCACTCATAGTTAAAGAAATGCAGTTTCAAACAATAAGTTTCCAGGGCTGCATGCACAGTCGTTCGGTCTGAGCATGGTGCAAAGATGCCTAGTCAAGGAGGAGAATGGGTGAAAATGAAATTCTTAATGCCAAATTCCATCCTCTGGCATGGCTTCTGTCTACTTAGACGGTTGTGGGAGGGGCGCAAGGTATTATTAAAATCTATTCAACCAGGGGGACACCTTCTTAAAATTCACACAAAGGCACCCTCTAGGTTTATATTACTGTGAGCTCGTATTTCCCGTCTACTGTTATAGGCAAAGATTAAAGCATTTTGTTATGCCCACAGCTGATGAGAATGTGAGGAAAGAGGCATTCTCTTGCATTGATTTGAGGAATATTTGGAATTTAAATTGGGGTTGCTTTTTAGGGAAGCGATTTGGCACATCTTAAAATTTTTTTTAATTCTCACAGCATTGGATCTAGGAATTAATTCTCCTTCTACACACTTATGCTATAGATATACCACATAAATGGAGAAAGATAACATTCAAGGATGTTCCTTGCAAATACTATCTGTGAAAGGGAAAAGCCAAAAACTACCTACCTATTCATGCAGGAAGGTTTGGTTAAAAAATTATGGTTTATTTATATAATGATATAATACAGGACCACTCTGAAGAAATCTGTACTGATATGAAAAGATATGCAGAATATATTTAAATGAAACCAATCAGGCTGCACGACCCTTACATATTATACTCTCATTTGTACAAAAAAGCGACATATGTATGCATATGGTTGTGGACTTATAGAACATTTCTGGAAGGATATACAAGCAATAGTTAACAGTCGTCCAAGGAAACTAGGGGAGTAGGGGGTGTGGGATTTTAATCTTCTACTTTATATCCCGTTTTGTTGTTTATATTTTTAAAATAAGATGAAAACAAATAAAAGAGTTTTTGACTCTCCTTTTCATTGCAGCATTATTCAAAATAACCAAGATCTGGAAACCACCTAAGTGTCTGTCAATGAATAAATGGATAAAGAAGATGTGGCGTATATATATGATATATATTTACACATATATAGTGTGTGGTGTATATATATATATATATATATGCAATGGAATATTATTCACCTGTGAGAAAGAAAAACATTCTGTGTTTGCAACGACATGGATGGAACCTGAAGGCTAAGTGAAATAAATCAGAGAGAGACAAATACTATATGATATCACTTATATGTGGAATCTAAAAAAGTTAAACCCACAGAAACAGAGTCTAGAATGATGGCTACCAGGAGCTGCAGGGTGGGGAGAAAAGGGAGATATTGGTCAAAGAATACAAGCTTCCAGGGGCACCTGGGTGGCTCAGTCAGTTGAGCATCCAATTCTTGGTTTTTATTCAGGTCTTGATCTCACAATTACGTGAATTTGGGCCCCGTGTCACGCTCTGCACTGATGGTGCTGTGGAGCCTGCTTGGGATTCTCTGTCTCTCCCTCTCTCTCTTCCCCTCCCCCACTCCCAGTGTTTTTGTCTCTCTCAAAATAAATAAATAAACTTAAAGACAATAAAAAACAATGATAAAAAAGAATACGAGCTCCCAGATGAATAAGTGCTGGGGTTCTAATATGCGCCATTGTGATTATAGTTAATAGTACTGCATTATGCACTTGAAAGTTACTAAGAGAGTAGATCTAAACATTTTTTTTTAACATTTATTTGTTTTTGAAATATAGAGACGAGCATGAGCAGGAGAAGGGCAGAGAGAGAGGGAGACACAGAGTCCGAAGCAGGCTCCAAGCTCTGAGCCTCAGCACAGAGCCCGACGCGGGACTCGAACTCATGTACCGCAAGATCATGACCTGAGCTGAAGTTGGCCGCTTAACCGACTGAGCCACCCAGGCACCCCTAAGAGAGTAGATCTAAAATGTTCTCACCACAAAGAAGAAATGGTAATTATGTGATATTATGGGGGTGCTAGCTAAAGGCTATGACAGCAGTCATTTTGGAGTATATAAGTCAACACATTGTACCCCTCGAAGTTACACAATGTTATATGTCAATTATGTCTCAATAAAAGCTGGGGGGAAAAGAGGGTTCTGGGGAAGCCAGCTCAGAGACAGAGGTAAGTGTGCTATAAGTTTATTGCTTGGCAAACACTCCTGGGTTCAACACCTGGGGAAGGGAAGGAAGCAGGATCAGGTGGGAAGAAGGTAGACTGTGAAATAGCCTCAACAAAAGCCTCAGCTAAACCCATTGTAATCTCTGGGGCTGGGATAGCCCTTCAGAGCTGTCCTGCTGCAAGGTGGGAGGGCCAGGACTTGCCTTACGTGGTATCAATCAGTCAATGGCTGAGACTATCTTAGGAAGACCCTGTGGCCTGGGGAGAGGAAACGTTTTGGCGGAGTCAATTCTGAGAGAACTGACCCCCATCGCCTGAGCAAATAAACCCTTTAGTCCTGAAAAAGAAAACTGGGTAGCACCTTCGACACCATATCTGTAGCAAAGCCTGTTTTTTGCAGATCCAATGACACTTCAAATTTGTCAGTAAAACCTCCCCACAGCCCTTTCAAAGATAGCTGATTCGGCTAAGGATAGCACTGTCTTTTGGCTGTTTGGTCCTCGACTCTGGTTTCTCATATTAAAATATCAACCAGCAACATTTAACCGTGTGGGCCCTCTTGCAGTCTTAACTCATGTTAAGCAAATTGTAAATGACGAAATGTCTTTTTTTTTTTTTTTAATGTTTTGTTTTTGAGAGCAAGAGAAACAGAGCACGAGCGAGAGAGGGGCAGAGACAGAGAGGGAGGCACAGAATCTGAAGTGGGCTCCAGACTCTGAGCTGTCAGCACAGAGCCCTACATGGGGCTCGAACTCACGGACTGTGAGATCATGACCTGAGCCAAAGTTTGATGCTCAACTGACTGAGCCACCCAGGTGCTCCTGAAATGTCTTTTATATCAGAAACATCACTGTTCTTCCTTCCTTCCTTCCTTCCTTCCTTCCTTCCTTCCTTCCTTCCTTCCTTCCTTCCTTCCTTCCTTCCTTTTTTCCTTTCTTTCAAACCCTAATTCCATCTTCTCATTGCTTGAGGCTGTTACTGAAGCAGTTTTAAATCCTCTGATTAATTTACTACCTGCTCTTGGTTGAGAGAATACTGAATTTTTACTTCCGCGTAGCACATAAAAAGTTATACTTTGACTACACAGAAACCCTCGTTCTTGAATAAGAATGTTTCATTCAGGTGAAGAAGCATCTCATCTTACAGTGCTTTTATATTAATAATCCTGCTTGCTTGTTTTGCCAGCTCAATAAAGGGGTGAGTAATTTGAAAATAATTCAGTTGGCCTGGTTTACAGGAGTATACCATGTTGTAAATGAGTTTATCTGGAGAATCTGGATGCTATCAAAACACAATGGAACACAACCTCCCTCTGGGAAAGTAAATCATGCGGCTTGAGAGGAAGACAAGGAAATCACTCTGAAAGAGAGCTAGGGCTTCTCAGTTTGTGGGTTTAGCTAGATCGGTGGGGCTGGGGTTGGATGGCAGTAATACTTAGCTTCAAAGCAATCTTTATCCTTTAATAATTCCCTAATCCTTGTTGTTATGTGAACCGGCAAACATTTGAAAGGCAAAACCGTAGAGTGCAATTAGGATGGTCTCCTGAGTGAGGCAGAACGTTTCGAGGGGAGCAAAGAACTTGCAGGGTTCCACTTGAAGCCTACATTTTGAGAAGTTTAGTGAATACTGATTAGAAGCAAAATGTTCCACAAACCTCAGAATAATTATTGGTGCTAACCACAGGTATAAAAACCACCCAAGTGGCTTCTGTATTATCGGAAGGGTCACAACAAGGGGGAAGTCTCTCCCAGTGGTGACCCAGAATTGTATGTGGTGACAGGGGGCTTATGGATAGTTTATTGATTTGGAACTGGAGACGAGAGGACTTACCTCCAAGCTTTATTTACATAGCACTTTCTAGAACATTCAGAAAAACTACATCTATAGTATGTGTTCATTTCAAAGAATAGAAGGAATGGCTGCCAATGGGGAATGTTGGGGATTCCAAAGCCCACTCAGGTCATCCCTCCATGCTACCATTTGTCTTTTCTGTGAAAATGGATCTACAGTTTTCAATTACAGTGAAGGATCATTTTTTAATGTTTCACTTAGGGACTCTGAGTGTAAACTTTAGTTAGGTGCATAGCCGTAACGTTTTATTACAGGTTTATTATTATTATTAAGGCAATATGAGTTGATTTTGAATAAGATACAAAGTCACAGTTATTATTAATTGATTATAATTGTGATGATGCTTGATTAGATTATTATTTGATAAGATAACATCACTAAAATATGTTTTTCAGTTTCATCAAGGTATAATTGGTACAATAAATTGCACATTTAAAATGTACAATTTGGTAAGTTTTGGCATATATTGACCTGCGAATCTATCACCATAATCAAAACAAGGTGCATATTTATTGCCCTCCTCCAAGTTTCCAAGTGGCTCTGTGTCATTTCTCTCCCACCTACCTCCAGACAACCATCAATGTCTCTCTATCACTATAGTTTCATTTGTATTTTTGTATTTTAGTTTCCATTCACCATATAAATGGAATGTATCCTTTTTCAACAGCGTCTTTCACCCAGTAAAATTTTTTGAGATTCACCCATTTCACTGTAGGCATCTAATGGTTCCAAGTAGTGGTATGTGGCATGGTGTGATGTTAACTCTATGTATAAAGTCGACTGGGCTAAGTGACACCCAGGTAGCTGGTAAAGCCTCATTCCTGGGGGTGTCTGCGAGGGTGCTGTGGGAGAGGTCAGCATCTAAATTGGCAGAGCGAGTAAAGGAGGTCTACCCTCACCAAGGCAGGTGGACATCATTCACTCGCTGAGGGCCTGTATAGAGCAAAAAGGCAGACGAAGAACGAATTAACTCTCTGAGCTGGGATGTCCATCTTTTCCTGCCCTCGGTGAGGTATTTACAACATGTTACAATTATTTTAGAATTTTTCTGTGAAAAGAAAATGATGTGAAAAAGTGATCGTGGTTTTCAACTGTTTTAAAAAGTTGTAATAGATGTCAATAGGTTTTGCCTTTAAATTTTAATTGGGTGTTTGGGCGTCTCTAAATAAGGGGGTTATAAAAGGGGATGATGTCTGGGTGGGTCAGAAAGAACTGAAAATTCTACTGTGGCAAGAGGTTAGATTAGATGACTAGATGACAGCCTGTCAGGCACAGGGACAGGGCACCAAGTACATAAGAAGAGGTGAGAGAGCAAGAACAGAATACAGAATCATGGAACATGAGGGCACAGAATGTTTTACAAGTCACTTAGTCAAATCTCTAATATTTAGTGGACATGTCTGGTATAGTATGGAATGGGACAGAGCCTAAGGTAACAGAAAAGGTAGGAAAAGAGAACATCTGGATGTTCAAATGACTACACAGGGGCCTATGATAGAAGCCAGCACAAACACTAACTTATAAATTCTCTTTGTTAAATCCAGAAAAAGATGTCCCTTTGGGCTGACAGACTCCCAGGCATTCACCCTAGTTAATGAAAGGTAGGCTGGATTTCAGCCTTCTCCTGCCCTTTTGGTGGTGTGCTTCTGTGTGATGCAAACAAATGGTCTTTCTACAAGTCAAAGAGAAATCTAAAAACCAGAATTCCTACCTCAGTTGGTTTGGAAGTGAGGCGATTACTGTCAGCACAGTTCGAACATGAAGGTTCACGCAGAAGATAACTTTTCCTGCCATCAGGCATAGATGAGGGGGATTATGACTTGGTAGGAAGGCTCTGGGATGGAAAGCAAGGCACTGTAGATCCAGGGTAAGCACGGAATCAAGAAGACTGAGTGGCGAACTCTACCTCCAGGGGTCATTCTCCAGCAGAGCACTTCAGCCTAATGGGGAATGATGGCGAGGGGCTCCTGAAAAACTGGTCAGCATCCTAGCTTTCCTAATGCTACACCTGAACACTGTTTTTTTTTTAAAGTTATTTATTTATTTATTTTGAAAGAGATAGAAAGTGCAAGCAGGAGACGCAAGAGAGAGAGGGGAGAGCGAGAATCCCAAGCAAGATCACACTGTCAGCGTGGGGTTGGACTCATGAACCATGAGTCGAAGTTGGACAATTAACCTACTGAGCGCCGACATTTTGTTTTTATTCCAAAACTCCCTCATGCTGAAATGAAATGCCCGAGCTGAGATATGGAGGAAATGGGGATTGGTCTTTGAGAAGAAAACCAAAACACAACCTCCATTTGATTTTGGATGATGACAACGAAGAATAAACTTGAGCTCCAGTGGCCATGAGACAGGATTTACTTTCTCGATTTATCCATTTCCGTCCAGTGTTACTTTTAAGACCCAGACAAATAAACAGCCAACTTTCCAACGGTATATTAGAAGTATATTGTAGAGTTCAACCTAAGATCAAGTGAGAATTTACAAAAACATAGAAAGCTTTTTATAACTTTCGGCATCTAAATCAAGGTATACATTGCTACTATTATTTTCTAAGTGAAACAGAATTTACCGTTTTTTTTTTAAATTTATGTAGCCATTGAGTATGACCTCAGAGACTTCGAAATGACTACTAGTATCTAACCTTTTAAACTACGATTAAAACTTTTCAAATAATTAAATAATTTTTCATTGGGCATATTTAAAGTTATTTCACCTTATTATCAGAATTAACTACATTACATATGAATTTCCCAGTTACGCCTATGCCGATATTAACTCTGAATTACTGAAAGGTTAGTGTAGTTTTCTTAAAGTCTGATCCATTGAGCACCAATCCTGCAAGATGATGTCTGAAAATACAGATTCTGGGGTTAAAAATGTTGGAGAAACACTGGCTACTCTTGTACAGAAACACAAAACGCATTAGCCCATTAAAAGTTCTGTGGTAAGAAAGACTTTATTTATTTGAGAGAGAGAACTTAGGCACGCATGCATGCAAGGGAGAAGCAGAGGGAGACGTAATCATGAGCATGGGGCTTGATCCCACAACTCTGGGATGATGACCTGCAGGAAATCAAGAGTCAAATGCTCAACTGACTGAGCCACCCAGGTGTCCCTGTAGTAAGAAAGACTTTAAAACTGTATTTAACCAAGAATTTCCCAAAGTTATGTGGCCATAGTTCTCCTTTCTAAAGCAACATTTAGATTTACTTAACATTGTTCCAGTTATAGATTGTTGCTTAACAAACTTCCCTAAAACTTATTGGCTTAAATTAACAGCCATTACTTATTTAGCTCATGAATCTGCAATTTGAGCAAGGCTCAGTGGGGAAGGCTTGGCTTTATCCACTTGTTGTCAGCTGAGGTAGTTTGATTAGAGCCTGGAAGACCAGCTTCAGGATGGTGTACGCACACTGCTGGCAAGTTGATACAGACTGTCAGGTGGAAGATAAATCAATTTTGAGGGCCTGGGGTCTCTGTTCCTTTCCACACGGGTATCTCCACAAGGGTTTCTCTGTGGATTGTTTGGGCTTCTGAGGAGCATGGTAGTTACACCAAGAGTAAGTGTCCCAAGTGACAGGAAGTAGAAACTGTCAATTTTCTGAGGTCTGGGGCTGGAAACTGGCACTGTGTCACTTCTGCTATATTACATCAGTTAAGCAGTCACAAATACAAGGTTCAAGGGCAGGGGACATAGACCCCTCACCTCTTTTTGGCAAGAGTTTCAAAGACTGTAGTGGCTACACATGTTAAATTATACCTATAGAAAAACACACAAATCGTAAGAGCAGAGTTTAGTGGATTTTTGCATAATAAATCCATTTATGTAATCAGCATCCAGAAGCCTCCCCCACCTTACATCCTTTTTCAGTTACTACTGTTTCAAGGGGAACCAACATTCTGACTTCTAACATTAAAGATTAGTCCCAGGTTTCTCAATCTCAGCTGAATAGTTTTTTTACTGGGGGTGGGGTGGGGGGCTGTCCCATGCTGCCTATGTAGGATGTTTAGCAGTAAGCGTTGCTGGCCTCTACTCAACAGATGTCAGTAGCGTTCCTTCTCCCCAGTTGTGACAACCAAAACTGCCTGCAGAAATTGCCAAATTTCCCGCGGGGACAGACAAAATCACCCCTAGTTGAGAATCACTGGGCTAGAAGATTAATATCTTTTATTAGTTGTCTAAATCCCACTTACCCATCTAGAATATAAATTCCGAGAGGTACAGATTTTTGTTAGGTTTTTTTTTTTCTTTGGTCTGTTTTGATTCTGATTCCCCAGTCACTAGGATACTGCCTGGCATATAGCAGAAAATTGACACTGTTTGTTGAGTGAGGGAATGAATAAAAGGTGGCAATTCTAAATAGTTATTTGAAGAGTCAACTTTGGAATACATATTTTGTATTCAGCTGAACACTTAATCACAAATAATTGGTCCGTTTTTGTTAGAAATGGCCATTTTATGAAGTTCCCATGGATAAAAACTTGAGAATAAACATACTTCAAATAGGAATCTATATTGGTTAATTTCCTCCTGTAGCAACATGCAAAACAAGCCACAGAAATAGAAAAGATTTGATTTTCCAGACAAATAGCAGTGTCTTATGATTGTGTTAATAACATACTGTAATAAGCAACAAATTGCAGTTTGTAACTGCTGTGACAGCTTTGTAAAACAGGAATGCGCAGTAACAAAGTTTTCATTAAAAACCTGGGTGAGGTGTCAGGTTCTGAAGATTAGAAGAGGAAATGAGGAAGAGTTCGAGAAGGCGGTAAGGAGTTGGAAGTTCTTTCTTTAGAGCGAAGACCTGAACATTTCTTCTGGAAGACAGATACTGACTTTACTCTGAAAATATCCCTCCCTCCTCTCACAAGGCATGTAGTGGGCTTTCCTATCTCACTTGGTAAAATTTCTTAAGGGTTACTTCAAGAATAATTTTCAGTGCAAACAGGATTCTCAATGATCTTTTGAAAGACATGCCCTTCTTTTTAAAATTCCAGCTGCATTTATTTACTCTTCAGTCACAATTCTATCATAAAAATGGACATAATTATTAATATATAATGCAACTAAAGTTAGGGGCACAATAAATAAATAAAAACTTAATTTTAGAGTTGCAAGGGCTCTTAGAGATCATATGATCATTTTAAAGAGGGAAATTACTACAAATATCTTATCCGAGCAGTTTTCCTATTTTCTGGGTGATTCTGCATGATTTCATTTCCCTGAAGCCACCTTTGTTAAAACTGAAACTGGTGTATAAGACTCAAAGTGTTGAGTAGTGACTTGCCCACAGAGTCAGTTAATGACAGGACAGAAAATTTTGAGCCAGTGCTCAAAAGTGTCACATCCAACATGTATCTGATGAAACAAAAACAGAAGAAATATAATGCATAAGAGTATGGAGCGATAGAATAGCACAAAAGATTTTATCAACCACGGAGGATTGGTTGCCTGATGCTTAGCTAGTTTACATCTAAATGAAATAAGTTCAATATTGACTATCCCAGGTCTTAAAATTCAAAAGATGTTAGTGTCTAGATTTTTCAAACTGGAATTTGAAAACCACTTGTAAAAGAAGTATGTCTGTACAGTTTTCATTTTTTTATTTCTCAAGATTTGAACATGTTAAGACTTATCATTACTCTGCCAAATGCTTATGATTCACTTCGGCAGAAGTAGCTAGGAATGAAGAGAGGGTGGGAGTGTGAGCGTAACAATTCTGTATGACGCAAAAAGGGAGACGAGGTAGAAAGGAGGATATTTTTAGATTCCCCTTTTGAGACAAAACCAGCCTAAATCAGGTGATTTGTTTACTTTTAAAATAGGAAAAAATGACCAAAAAATCCGACTTGGAATTTCCGAATGACACGCAATCCTATTTTAGGAGAAAAATTGCTGTAATTGCAGGTTACTTTCTTAAAATACCTGAAAAAAATGTTTCCTGAAAATAGAACTCCACAATGAGAGAAAAATGTATTTACGCCACAGAGTACTTGTACGCCAAAGGAATTTGCCACTTCCGTGTAACCTACACAGTAGCATTTAAAGAATGTACTAGTACATTTGCTGCCTAAATTAGAAACAAGGAAGGGGAAAGAAACTGATATGTGATTTACTTTCACTAGGTATAAAGTTCTTTCAGTTTCATTCATTATTCAACAAAAATTTATGGAATTGGAAGGCATCAGGTTTGACACAGGGATGAAAGGATGGGCGAGAACCAGTCCCTGTCCTCAAAGTGAGAGACAAACATTCACCTATCTTCATATACATCCCACATATACACATTTCACGTACAAATGTATCCATACATACCCATATGCACATATATTCACATACATACACACACGCATTCACACAATATATGCACGCATGATCATACGCAAATATACATACATACATATTCACATATAAACATTAGACATATACCCATATGCACCCACAAATACACACTCACCTACATACATGTTCGGGAGCTAACAAAGAAGAGACAGTGAGTAGAGTGTGATTTCAAGTTAAGAAGGGCAGGAGAAAGAAATCTCAGTGGCAACCATCTTGTGAGATAACTCAGTAAGGCTAAGGAGACAGAGTTGCTAAATGCTAGGGAGTTTGGTTTACCAAGGTCTGGATTTAAGTTCAAATCCGCCATTATTATCCCTGACGCCATGACCATGCTATTTAACTCTGTGTCAACTTTCCTTGCTTTTACATCAGGGTTACTACAGCGCCCACCTCTTACGGTTGATGTGTAGTGCCTGGCATGTAGGAAGCACTCAATACATATTCAGTTTTTAATGATATCCTTATTGTTTTCAGTGAAGGTTAGTTATCACATAAATTGTGAGGATAATTATCTCCTCATCAAACTGTTAGTGAAAATGTCTTAAACTTTTTGGTTTTTTGTTTGTTTGTTTTTTTAGTGAGAGAGAGAGAGAGATTGAGCTGGGTAGCTGAAGAGGGAGAAGGAGAGAGAATTTTAAATAGGCTCCATGCTCAGCGCGGAGCCTGACTCAGGGCTTGATCTGAAGACCCTGAGATCATGACCTGAGCTGAAATCAAGAGTCAGATGCTTAACCAACTGAGCCACCCAGGTGCCACTGTCTTAAATTATTTTTAAGGTGAGTGGAGCCAAAAATGAATGAATGAATGTATTAAATGAATATATGGCCACTGGTTAAACTTCACTTTTAATGGTTGAAAAATTCAAGGACGCCATATTACAATTTACAAATAACACAAACATCTAGGTATCATGGTCATTACCGGGAAAATGTGAATCTGTCTAAATGACATCTGCTCTGGTATTATTAAATAATATCTGTGGCTAGAACTTCAAGGAAAAAAATGCATAAGCTATAATTAACTCCATGATCATCTCATGAAAATATGTGAGGTTTCATCACCTCACTGATACAATGCTAACAACATCATTGGATATTATTCATCGATATGATGAGTAAGAAATAAAAGTGCCTAATATACATATGGAAGGTGTTACACTACTAATAATCAGATACTTGTAAATTAGAGGTTATTTTGGGCTATTAAATTATTAAAAGGTACTATTGAAGGTGTGGTGAAATTGGTACTCTCATACATTGTTGGCAGGAGTATACATTGGCACAACCTTTCTAGGGACCAATTTAGTAAACAAAAATTTCAATACTAATGTAGTCTTTGAATCTTTGACTCAGCAATTCGACTTGGATTTTGTCTTAAGGAAATATGATCAGAAAAATAGAAAGATGCACGCATATGCGTGGTCACTGTACTGTTGTTTATGATAACAAAAAATTAGAAACTACCTAAATGCCTACCAATAAAGAAATGCTTAATAAATTATGGGGGGGGGCTGTACAATGGGACTCTGTGCACCGATTAAAAAGGATTAGACAGATCAGTTTGTGCTGTCATGGAAAGATGTCCATGGTCCATTTTGGATACCATTTTTTATATTTAAAAGTGTATGCACAGAAAAAATATGGCTATATATCTATATAAGTCTAACTTTTAAAAAGCAGCTTTATTGTGGTTTAATTTATATTCCATAAAATTTCCCATTGTAAGTGTACAATCCAATGATTTTTAGTAAATGTATACAGTTGTGCAATCATCACCACAATTCCGCTTTAGAATCCTTTTATTATCTCCCCCCCAAAATTTTCCTCATGCTCATAGGCTTAACATTTCACAGCATCTAGGGTGGGGGTAGAGTTGGAGAGGGGGAAGCAGGAGAGAATGACAGCTTCCTAGTTTATCATTTTTGTATTATTTGAATTAATTTACAGTAAGGATATATTATCTCTTAATTTGAGAAAACAGTAAAGGGTTTTCTATTTTGAAAAGAAGGGAAAAAAAAAAAAAGGAAACAGATTTATACCCTTTGACCCAAATCTACTTCTGGTAATTTATTCCAAGGAAATAATCAAATATGTGGAAAAGGATTTGTAAACAAAGGTATTTTTCAGTGTTTTATTTAAAACAGAGAAAAGTTGGAAGTAATCTAAATATCTCATGATGGGAGAAAAGAATTACTAATCCTACTGGAATATGAAAAGTACAGGATGTAAACCTTTACATACAGTATAATTTTATCCCTGTAAAAAAAGAAGATAATGCATAGCCAAAAATTTCTGTTTGGAAATACTGTATGTAAAATCTAACCAACGATGGTCTCTGGATGGTAGAATTATAGTACTTTTTATTCTTCATGCATTTCTTCATTTTCCATAATGAGTATGTTACTTTTACATCTAGTGCCACCTACATAAATGAATGGATTATGGTATTGTTGTCACAGGTGTATACATTTGTCAAAACACATAAAAGTGTTTATTTAAAAACATGTACAACTTACTGTATACCAATTATACCTCAATAAAATTTTGAAAAACAAAGGGATCTTGAGAAATAAAATCATCATAATACTGGAAGAGGGGTTTTGTTATGCCATTTTGGGGCTAGAGGGTCAAATGGTTAGGGAGGGGAGTGTGGTTATTATATAGATAGTAACACAACCTTTGCTCTAGATAACCTTCCTTCCTTCCTTCCTTCAGGGGATCTGCCTTCTCATTATATGCCAGGAATGTTGCTAGGTTCTTGGATACCAAAATGAGCAACAAATCACTGTCCCGAAAGAACTCTCTTCTGCAGGAGGAGGGGAAGGTAGGTCACCGCGGGCAGATTCCAGCTAACGCCCACACGGCCGCACTAGTCAGTCTCCCACTGCTGTTGTCCAAGGGGGCCGGAACCAGGTCAGGAAGTGAAGTTCTTAGCTCAGATGTAGTCACGAAGGGTGGCACCAGGGTGGTTACGACTGTGGAAGTGACCAGAAGGGAGTGTCCGTGGTCATAACTTGAGAAGCGGGTTTAAGTAATTTTTATGTATCTATGCCTCTCTTACCTGCACACTTGTACCAACAGCAAGAACTAACAGTGAGCGTTTGCCTGTTCAGGCGGCATGCTAAGGGCCTGTATCTATTGCCTCATTTATTCTTCCCCGCAATTCCTCCAGGTAGGGACTATTAGGATCTGCATTTCACCATGAAGAAACCAAGGCTCAGAGAGGTTACCTCCCCAAGGTCACAGAGCTGGTAAGCTCTGGGCCAGAGTTCCTAGTCACAACACATAGTCCCTTCTCACGGTACTTTGGGACCCGTTTGAGAGAGAAAAGATCCACTTTCGGGCCCCAATCGGCAGCTCGGCTTTCACTCTACAAATTTTCCAGATCCAGAAATGGAGGCAACATCCGCTAGCAAAACTAACAGGGTCGTGCCCACCGGGCAACTCCACCAGAGCTGGGGGCTGACAAGCATTGCCAGGGCAAACAAACCGACAGCAACCGTCAGGGAGTGAGGAGCTCGGCGCCCACATCACACCCCACTCCCGGCGCCAGCTGGCCCCTGCCAGCAGCCAGCACGCTGAGCTCAACGCGCGTGCGCGGGGCCAGAGGGGACGCCCCCGCGCGAGCGCGCGGAGCGCAGGGCGCGCGGCGGGAGCGCGGGCGCGCTGCGGCGTCGGCGTCTGCGCGCGCTCCAGGCCGTGGCTGTGTGGGCTGGGGAGGGAGCGAGGCGGCGGCGGCGGCGGCGGCGGCGCCTCAGAACCGAAGGGACGCGCGGGCCTCGCGCCGCGGGAGTGGACTACTGCGGAGGAGACCTTAGGCTCGCGTCCGGAGGCGGGAGAGCTCGGCCTGTCGACTGCCCGCTTCAGGGGCCGCCGGCCGCGTCCCTCGTCCGGAGTGGCCGCCGCCCCAGGAGACTCGCCGTGACACGGGCCTAAGCCGCAGCGGCAGCGGACGTCCGGACCTCTCGGACCCGTCGGGCCGGGTCGGGTGGGGACGAGCGTCCGGGCAGGTGCTGCCCCCTGAGGGCCGCCCGGGCGCGCGGCGCTCACCCGCGCGGCCCGCGGACCGGGCTCGGCTGAGGGGCCGCCCGCGCAGCACCCCAGGCCCCCCCACTCCGTGGGCCGGAGCCTGAGTCGCGCCCCGCCCTCCCCGGGCACAGCCCGGCCGGAGCGGCGGGAGCCGGGAAAGCCCGCGCCTGCCGCTGCCGCCGCCCGCCCGCCCGCCGGGCTCGCGCGGTGAGGAGGGAGGAGAAACTTTGCTTTTTATTGTTGCCTTTCGTCCTTAAGTGCAAGGAACTCTGCTGGGAGGAAAAATGTCCTTCTTCAATTTCCGTAAGATCTTCAAGTTGGGGAGCGACAAGAAAAAGAAGCAGTACGAACACGTGAAGAGGGACCTGAACCCCGAGGAGTTTTGGGAAATTATAGGGGAACTGGGCGACGGAGCCTTTGGGAAAGTGTACAAGGTAAGAAGGAAAAACGGGAAGTTGCCCTCGTAAGACAAAACAGCCACTGGTCCGGAGTGGCACGAGGACTTCAAGCTCCGCTCGTCCCTTTCCTGCCTCTTGCCCTTTTTGACTTAGTAAAGGTACGTTAGAACTTTATTTAGGTTCTCATCCAAGGAGTAGCTAAGACAGGGGAGTGTAAGGTTGAACAAAATGGGGCCTGCGTGTGGCTTAAAGAGTGATTGCTAAAGGGGGGGCAGGGTTACAGAGGCTACTCTGTCAAACTTTAAAGGAAATGAGGTGTCCTTTTTTTTTCTTTCTTTCCAAACTGAATAATTGCTGGACTCCAGATTTAATTTTGTTTCCGTTTTATTTAATGTTTAATTTTAGAGGTGTTCTTTAAAGGCGGGGTCGGCTTATAGCCCTCAAGTATTTTAAAATCAGGAACTCAGTATGCTTTTCAGTGGATTTATATTTGTCGGCGAGCTGTTTGCATTCATTTAGGTAAAGCTTGTACGGAAAGTTCCCTTTTCAGGATCCAGGGCATGTGTCTGGTTTTTTTCTGTAGCTGGTGCATCACCCATCTTCTGGGATGAGAGCAAAGTGATTGCTCCTTGCAGGCTATTTCTTCAGTTGGTTGCTTGACAGTATGCTATAAAATGGAATGGAATTTCTGATAGAACAGAAATTTTCCAGAAGGAAACCTGCATCTGGTACTAGTTTCTAAATATCATTACAGTAAAAGCCTTGAGTACAATGGTTAAGAGATTTAAGACATACACATGTATTCACCCATCTTTCAATGTATCTATTTATTTCAGTAGAAGGAGTTTTGATGTTTCAATGTGAAGGCATTAACGTTAACTGTGATTTCATAAGCAGCAAATGAATGATGTCATTGGAATATTTTCATCCTGAAGGGTGAGGTTTCTATGAGACACAGTTCGGGAGGAAGGACTCACAGGGTTGCCTAGAAGTGGAGACAGAAATGACTTACGTTTATACGGGACTTTGCAGTTTTTAGGGCACTTTCGCATAATTTGGCCCCCACGGAAGGCCTGTTGGGTAGGTAGGGCAGTAGTATCTGCATTTCACAGATGAGGACGCCGAAATGTTTCAGAGTCACACCAGTCACAGTCTAGATTTGAACTCCAGGTTCCGACCCTGTGTTTACTGTTGTTTTTCACTTTAATGTCCATTGGTAGAAACGATAGCATTTTTCTCCTTTCTGAGTACATCATACTTTGGGCTTTGCCGTGCCTCACATGCGTCGCACAGCCCCCAGCCCTTCCCATTTTTCACACAGGCTGAAGTCGCCACTCCTCTCTCTGTGCTTTCAAAACACGCTGTCACATGGCTACTGTAGCCCTTGTTAGGTATCATACTTAGTGATAAGAGCAGGCCCAAAATTGTGATCCTCGTTTGAGTTCTTCTGTTGCCGTAGCTCATAGTGCATCTCTCTGTATTAATTTGTTGAATCGGAAGAATGTTCGTTACCTGCCTGCGAGTGCTATCGAAGCTACCATATCCTGGGAAAGTTGGCAAAATAAACATCAGGGTGTGTGTGGAGGGTAGGGTATGGGTTGCAGCAAGAGCTTGCGGCACCGCGGAAGGTACTTAGAGTACAGCGTGAGAGCGTTTAGTGCTGTGGGAAGATCACTCCTGGGAGTCAGGAATTCCGTGTTAGTGCTGGCTGTCTCAAACCAGCCTTGTGCTCTTGGATGGAACACTTAACTTCTCTGCACCTTCCTTTTCTCTGCTGGAAAATCATGGATTTCCCTAAGCGTTTGTTTAGATTCCTTCACTTCGCTAACATACTCTGAGTATGCAGTTACCTGAGGCAAAAATAAATCCTCAAGACACCTGGAAGCCAGGAATTAGAAGGTGGTAGGTGATTGTGAACAATTTTCAGGGTATAAATGTTGTATCAAACAGAAACACACTGGCTCTGGAGCTGGACTATATCCGGTCTCTCTCAATAGTAGCCCGACCTTGGACAAGTTACTTAACCCTTAACCGTTTGTTCCATGTCTCACTTTTCTCGTCAGTAAGACTTGCTCCTCAGTCTGTGAGAATTAAAGGACTGAATGTAAGGCATGTGGAAAGAAAGGGCTCAGCAAGTGGTAGGAAGTACTATTACATTTAGAACTCAGAAGCAAAGTATGGTTTGGGACAGGAAAAGAGGTCTCTGAAGATACTAAACCATTTTCTTGTTTTCCCGTGGCACAGACAGATTGTGGGGACATAATAATAATGCTCAGTGATTTAATTCTTTAATGACACTTTCTGCAAAATGCACCATATCTTCTTATAATGAAATATCAATTAAACATTTTCTGAAAAATACAAGATTTACTCCATATAGTTGAACACTATAAAATGTGTCAAAGATAATATTTGTGGGCTTGATGACTGTTTTAGTGTGACATTTGAAGAGCATGAGTTCTTTGCATCTTACTTTTTCATTTCACTATTCTATGCTTCCAAGGAATGGGCTCTGAGATATTTTTTTTTAAAGAAAAATTAAAATTTAAGCTTACCTGACCTGTTTTGCCTCTTTTGTTTTCCAAGATCTCTAGAAATTTTTAAATATATAAACTTCCTCTGTGTGGAGGAATAAGTTATCAATGCTTAATATCATACATAGGAGTATGCAGTAGAAAACTGTTTGAAAAATTGATTCGAACTATCATTTGCTTGTAAAAATTAGTAACAGTTACGAAGATTAAATGGTAAATAGACAATCATCTTGGTACATAATTTACATCTTGTGTACATAATTTAGTTTCTTTGAAACATTTTTTTCTGTCAGCACTATACAACTCTGTAACAGTTATTTTCTTGTCTGAAAAATCTTCACTATTTTAAATTTATTTTCTCTTTTTAATGTAATATTATTTGATATATAAACAAAGATATAATATCACAATTTTTTATGTTTGGATTTTTGTTGCTTTTAACAGAAAAAAATGACGTAAAATTATGTATTGAATGGAAGCTGAATTCCTGACTGTGTGCTGGATGAAAGTGATTCTTTTTATGCTCTGATGAGCAAGTGCCTTTTTTAAAATAGTGAAATACATGTGCGATGTTCATGTTTATTACCTAGATCTGTAGTTTGTTTCCATTGTCCGAAGTAGAATCGCTGGGTTATAGAGTAGCGTATCTTTAATTTCACTAGTGACACCAAACTATATCAATTTACGTTCCCACTAGGAACATATAAGAATTTTCTTGCTCTGTATCTTTCCCTGCATTTGGTATTGTCAGGATTTTTAATTTTTGACAATCTGATGTTAGGTTTTTCATTATGGTTTTAATTCATCTTTCGCTGACTACTAATAAGTAATTCTTTCCGTAAGTTTATTGGTAATTTGGATTTCTTCTTTTGTGTTCAAGTTTTTTTATTCATGTTCCTATCGAATGTCCTTTTCTTTTTTATTTGTACTGTTTTCTGGATTTTAGCCATTTGCTTGTTATGGTTATTGCAGATATAGTCTCATTCTGTGGCTTGTCTTTTCAGTTTCTTTATGGTGTCTTTTTATGAACAGGAAGTTCTTTATTTTAGTGTGGTGTAATTTGTCAGTTTTTTCCTTTTCAGTTAATACTTTTTGTATTGTGTTTAAAAAATTATTTCCTAACCTGAGGTCATGAAGATAACCACTTGTAATACCTTCTAAAAGCTTTACAATTTTGTCTTTACCAGTTAGGTATACAATCCACCTAGAATAGGTTTTTGTACATGGTTTGAGGTAGCGGTCCAGTTTCATTTTTTTCCTTATCTGAATACCCAGTTATCCTACAACCCATCACTGGGGGTAAACTATTTTCTTACTGCTCTATAGGGTCCTGTCTATTATATGATGTCACAGTCTCTATGATCTTGATTCTCGTCATTGATCTGTTTCTGTTCCCATACCAATATTTTACCATCTTAAGTAGGAAAGAATTAAAATAAATTTCTGCTACAGTACAGCTTCCTCCGTGTTCTTCGTCAACAGTGTCTAGTATGTTCTTGGCTCTTAGTGCTTGCACGTACATTGTGGAATTAGCTTAAGTTCCACAAAACTCTACTGTGGTTTTTTTTTTTTTTTGAGGGATTTTTTTTGAAATCAGTTTTGAAAAACTGAACATGTCGATGATATTGAGTCTTCTTATCTATGCATATGTTTTATCTCTAGGTCTTTTTCAGTATCTCTCAATAATGGGTTATAAATTTTCTCCCTAGAAGTCTTGGGAGCTCAAACTACTTCAACAGTATCTTAAATGCTTTGTTTTTCTTATTGTAGTTTACTCCTTGTTTTGGTTGTTTACAATCATCAGTAAGTCTTTGAGAAAGGATCCATGAAAGGTGCATTTTTCAAAATGTTGACTGTCTGAATACATCTTTATTATAATGTCATACCTGATGTGTAGTTTGGTTATAGTTTTCTAGTCCAAAAATAAGGGTTTTTTAGAATTTTAAAGACTTTTTCCATTCATTGCCTTTTGTCTTCAAGCGTTGATGTCAAAAGTCCCATACCATTTTGTTTAGTGATTCTTTGTGATCTTTTTCTTTTCATAGTTTTTAAGATTTTCTTTTTGTCCTGTTTATGGTGATGTACTTTATAGGTTTTTTTTTCCCTGCTTTCATCTTACAGGCCTCTTGGTTAGTTCTTTCAATCCAAAAACCTGTTTTCTTTAGTCCTGTGACTTTTTTTTTTAATGTTTACTTTTGAGAGAGAGAGAGAGAGGGAGCGAGAGAGTGTGCGTGCCCTCAAGTAGGGGAGGGGCAGAGAGAGAGGGAGACACAGAATCCAAAGCAGGCTCTAGGCTCCAAGCTGTCAGCACAGACCCCAATGCAGGTCTCGAACTCAAGGACTGTGAGATCATGACCTGAGCTGAAGTGTGAGGCATAACTGACCCGGGCGCCCTACCTTGACCCACCCAGGTGCCCCAAGTCCTGTGAGATTTTTATGTGTTATTTATTTGGACTGCCCCTGTAGTGGTTCCGCTATGGTCTCAGGATTTCCCATGTTTCTAAATTCAGTAGATACTTACATCATACTTGTATTCTCAGGAGCATTTAAGACCTTTGACCAATTCTCTTCTTTAAAAAGCTCATCTTTTGGTTTTTAGATCACCACACTCTTGATATTTTTCCTTCCTGTGTCTACTCTTCAGATTCTTTTGCTGGCTCTTCTTTCTATTTCTGACTTTTAAGTGTTGGGATTCCACAGGACTTGGGTGTAGGTCACCTTCTCTTTTTCTTTTCCTATGACAGTCCGTCTTCTCCCGTGGCTTCAGTTACCATCTAAATGCAATTTATGTCTCTACCCCGAGACCTCCCTTTCGAACTCCAGACCCATGCAGCCAAAGTATCCGTTAGAGATTTCCATTTAGATATCCCATAGTTTTCTTAAACCACAACTCCAAAACATGAACTAATTGAACTCATGATGTCAGCTCTGTATTTGCTTCTCTTACGTTCTCCATTCAGTAATTGACATCTGTGTCTACCAGTTGCACAGGCCAGAGACCTGAGGTCATTCTTAACACCTCCCTCTTCCTTACCCGCCAAACCCAATTAATTACCAAGACTTGTTAATTCTGTCTGTTAAATATTTCTTGAGGCGCCTGGGTAGCTCAGTCAATTGAGTATCTGACTCGTGATAATCGGCTCAGGTCATGATTTCATGGTTAAGAGTTTGAGCCCCATGTCAGGCTCTGTGCCTAGAATGGAGCCCGTTTGGGGTTCTCTCTCTCTCTCTGCCCTAGCTGGCGTGTGCTCTCTCTCTCTCGAAATAAATAAATAAACTTAAAAAAATTTTTAAATATTTCTTGAATCTACTTTCTTCACTGTCATAATACTAGTCAAAACTGCCATTATCTAGACTATTGCAAGTTATTGGTTTATTTCAAGCTTCACATAAATGTAATCATACATGTGTTCTTTTGTGTCTGGCTTCTTTTGCTCCACAGTTTCATTTCTTTTGTATAGATACCCAGTTGCCCCAGCACCATTTACTGAAAAGACAATCCTTTCCTTACTACTTTGCAATGCCTGCATCGTATATCAAATGTTTGTATATACATAGTATGTATTTTTATGACGTTTATTATTTCTTTAGGACAAATTCATAGAAGTAGAATTGTTAGGGCAGAATAAATGATCATGTATTAATGGCTACTGCGAAATTACCCTAGAAAGGTTGTGCAGATTTATTTTCAATTATACAAATAAAGATTTTCCATTTATTGTAAAAAGTAACTTATTAGAAATAAAGTTAGTTTTCTTTGACCATTACTCCAATTATTGTTCTTCTGTTATCTCCCTAGTTGTACCTGTTATTTTCAGTTTCAGGTACATGTTTCCAAATTATTTTTTTATGTACTTAAGTATATATACACAGTTTCTATCTGCTTAGACAACCAACAGTTGGTCTTTTTCTGTGCCTTTTTTTTTTAATATTTATTCATTTTTGAGAGAGAGAGACAGAGCAGAGCGTTAGCAGGAGAACGGCAGAGAGAGAGGGAGACACAGAATCCGAAGCAGGCTCCAGGCTCTGAGCTGTCAGCACAGAACCCGATGCGGGGCTCAAACCCACGAACTGCGAGATCATGACCTGAGCTGAAGTCGGATGCTTAACCGACTGAGCCACCCAGGCGGCCCTTTTTCTATGCCTTTGTTCCTTAACCTGAATTCAGTGTTCATCCTTATCTTTAAAAAAAAAGGATTTGCCTTTTCAGTGGACAAAAGAGTACAGTTTATTTCATTTTTCAACTTCTTTGATTTCTACAGAGATGACACATTTTAAAATCTAATTATCCATATTCTAATAGAGTTCGTTGATTTGAAAGTATTTTTTATGTATTATGGAAATAAACACTGTATTGTAGATGCTGCAGTTTGTAGTTACCTTATTTATGCTGCTTTAAAAAAATTTTTTTTAATGTTTCTTTATTTTTGAGGGAGAGAGAGAGAACAGGTGAGGGACAGAGAGACAGACAGAATCCAAAGCAGGCTCCAGGCTCTGAGCTGTCAGTGCAGAGCCTGCTGTGGGGCTCAAACTCACGAACTGTGAGATCATGACCTGAGCCAAAGTTGGATGCTCAACCAATTGAGCCACGCAGGCACCCCTGCTTTTTTGATATAAAGACATATACTATTCTTTATTCTACAAAACCTGTCAATATGGTACTTTTTTTTTCTCTCTGCCTTCATGCTTAGAAAAACTTTCCCTACTCAGAAATTAGGTAAATATTTATCTATACATTCTTGTAGACTTTTTGATAGTTTAGTTATAAAGAATTTTACTTTTTATTCATCTGAAATTTAATTTTCTATGTAGATTGGTATGAGGCTCTATTTCTACCCAAATAACTAAAAATGTAATCATTTCCAGAACAAGAAATTTAAATGCTATTATTTTAAAAATATAGCAAAGTATAAAGAATAGATAAAAATAATTCTACCATCCAAATAACTTTCGTTAGAGATTTTTAAAAAACTCAAGAGGATATTAATATGGTTAGATTTTGAGCACTACAAAAAAAATGATAAAATTGAAAAATGAAGGACTTCCCCACCAGTTCTTTTTCCCAAATGGGAAAGAATTCTTGTTAAATAGATTTGTTACTAGTAGTTATATTCATATTATAATTCTGAAATTACTTTTGTGTATATTATAGGATAGAGCAAATAGGTTGCTATATTGATTTTTTAAAAAATATTTATTTTTGAGAGAGAGAGTGCAAGCAGGGGAGGAGCAGAGAATCTGAAACAGGCTCCAAGCTCTGAGCTCTGCTGCACCCTCTGAGCTGTTAGTGCAGAACCAGATGTGGGGCTTGAACTCATGAACCATGAGATCATCACCTGAGCTGAAGTCAGATGCTTAACTGACCATATCACCCAGGCGCCCTGATATATTTTGCTGTTTTAGAAATTAGGGTTGAAATTCTGGGAAAAGGGAGTTAGAAACTTGAAATGGGGAAAAGATGAGAAAGTAGCCTGCGATGTTGTTTTTTGAATTGGAAGTTTCAGTTTGAAAGTGTGCACACGTGCGCACACACACACACGTTCCTAATTTCCCTGAAATGGCTTTGAAATAATTATACTATAACTAGCATTCCCAGCTCATGGCTTCTAAATACAATTCCCCACTAAAAAGAACCAGGGCTCATTGAAATGGCTAATCCAGGTCTGGGGTAGGGAAGTACAGAAATAAAAAAATTGAAAAGTGAAAGCCTTCCTGCTAGTCCTTTTTTCCCAAAGGAGCCTGGAATATCTTATACCAGAAAGCAAAGACATGCTCAGAATTAACGGTGACATGCCAAATATTCAGGATAGTTTGAACAGATATATCCACGAAAAATAGTAACTTAATAGATTAATGGTAGTTAATATATTAAAATTGATAAGATTGGAAAACCCACTATTTTGCAACCACACTATAATAATTTAGGCAAAGATTATTGATAGATGCTAAGATCATTGTGTGAAAAGTTTTTGAGGAACAGGATTTATATACATGGTTTGAAATTATCACCCTATAAAGGTACTTTTTACTGTAGAGAGATCTGATGGATACTGTCTTAAGTGATCAAATCTAAGGTTAATCACCAGTAATAGGACATAGTGTCATTATGTGTTTTCTAATGTAATTTGATGAGAAATATATAATTACCTAATGCTGTATTCTTGTCAAAAATAGTTAACTTGAATCTATTATGAAGAACAATCAGACAAATCCAGATAGTGGGGCATTCTACAAATAAATGGTTTGGTTTTTTTAAATGTAAGCACTAAAAGATTTTTCAGAGACATTTGAGGAATTTTAAATATGGAGTATATGTTTGGCATATCAGTGTTAAATTCTTTGGGCATGATAATTGTTGTTATGTTGGAAAATGTCTTTGTTCTTGGTGGACACATGCTGAAGTTTTGGGAAGTGAAGTGCAGCTTACTTTCAGATGGTGTAAGTGAAAAAGAAATCCCCGTATGTGTTGGTGAAAACATATCTATGTGTCAAATACATGTGTATGTATGCTTTGTGTGTGTTAGAAAGAGAGTACCAAATGTGACAAAATGTTAACAATTGGTGACTCTTGGTGAGGTGTATAGGTATATGAGTGTTCACTTACTGTTCAGTTCATTCATTTTCTCTGTAGGTTTGAATTATTTAGAGTGAGGGTCATATTTATTTATTATTTAAAAATTTTAAATTGAAGTATAATTGACATAACATATTAGTTTCAGGTGTACAACACAATTATTCCATATGTGTATATATTGAAAGTGATGACAATAAGTCTAGTTAACATTTGTCACCTTACAAAGTTACAAAAAAAATGTCTTGTGATGAGAACTTTAAAAATTCTTTTTTCATGTTTTTTATTTACTTTTTAGAGAGAGAGAGAGAGGAAGGGGCAAAGAGAGAGAATCCCAATCAGGCTCATGCTATCAGTGAAAATCTGATGCAGGGCTCAAACCCACAAACCATGAGATCATGACCCGAACCAAAACCAAGAGTTGGATGTTCAACCAGCTGAGCCACCTAGGTGCCGCAGTGCTGTATCGCATTTTTTTTTTTGAAAATTTTTAAATGTTTTATTTATTCTTGAGAGACAGAGAGAGACTGAACGTGAGTGGGGGTCGGGCAGAGAGAAAGGGAGATACAGAATCCGAAACAGGCTCCAGGCTCTGAGCTGTCAGCACAGAGCCCGACATGGGGCTCGAACCCACGGACCGCAAGATCAAGACCTGAGCCGAAGTCGGCCGCTTAACCGACTGAGCCACCCAGGTGCCCCTGTATTGCATTTTTAAAAATTGTTCTATGCTGATAGCTCAGAGCCTGGAGCCTGCTTTGGATTTTGTGTCTCCCTCTCTCTTTCTGTCCCTCCCCCACTCACACTGTCTCTCTGTCAAAAAAAAGTATATTAAAAAAAAGTTAAGAGTTGCTAGAGACTAGCGCTTAGAAGTTCTCGTCACAAGGAGTGCCTGGGTGGCTCATTTGGTTAAGCATCCAACTCTTGATTTAGGCTCGGGTCATGATCTCATGGTTTGTGGATTTAAGCCCCCTTTCGGCTTTTCGTTGACAGCATGCACCTGCTTAGGATTCTTCCTCTCTCCCCCTCTCCCCCTCTCCCCCTCTCCCCCTCTCCCCCTCTCCCCCTCTCCCCCTCTCCCCCTCTCCCCCTCTCCCCCTCTCCCCTTCTCTCCCTCCCCCCCTCTCCCCCTCTCTCCCTCTCCCCCCTCTCTCCCTCTCTCCCTTTCTCTCTCCCTTTCTCTCTCCCTCTCCCTTTCTCTCTCCCTCTGCCATTCTCTCTCCCTCTCCCTCTCCCCTCTCTGCCCCTTCCCCACTTCACTCTTTCTCTCTCTCTGAAAATAAATAAGTAAACTTAAATATGCAGTACAGCATTGTTAACTCTAGTCTCCATGCATTACATCTCCATGACTTATTATTTTAGAACTGGTAGTTTGCTACTTTTGACCTCCTTCCCCTATTTCTCCTCCCGCTTACCCCCCTGCTCCGGCAACCACCAGTCTGTTGTCTGTACCTGTGAGCTTGGTTTTTTGTTTTTGTTTTTAGATTCCACATATCAGTGAGATCATATGGTATTTGTCTTTATCTGTCTGACTTAGCATAATGCCTTCAAGTTCCAACCATGTTGTTACAAATGGACCCACATATTCTGAGTCATACTTTCAAATACTCTTCTGCACCATTACTTTATTTCACTTAACAGTTCTCCTTTTCACATTTTTTTCTCTCTCCATATATTCATTTTTTTTCTCTCTCTTTCTATGAAAGGAGAAAGAAAGTCTCCTTTAGGCAGGTAATTATTTTTATATCATGCTGTTAAAGTTATTTGGCGTTTATTAAATATTATGCTTTGTACTCAATACCACATGAAGTCTAAATTCTTAGCACATAGACATTTATGTTTTAAAGCGGTAACTGAGACTTGGGACTGTAAAAATAACTTTAACATGCTGGCTTTTCTTTTTTCTTTCCTTGTAAAATTCATGGTGAGTTCCTGATCTTAACACCACACCTTATAGTCCTTTATAATTTTAGATTCGAGAATATTTGTGTAGAAATTATCATCCCTATCTAAAAAACCTTTATGTTTCTTGAATAAATTTTCAGAAGTAGTACATCTTTATCTTATTCTAATAATTTTTTTGTAATTATCTTTTTATGTTTTCACTCTTCATTCTTTTCAACTATGGGATCTGTGCAAATTTCCTCAGCCTATCTATCACCCAGTTGTCAATAATGTTTCAGTTTATTCATGCTCTTCAGAGTTAGCTAGTCCTTGAAATAAGTGAGAAGACTATGTGATCTGAGAATTGGTGAAACATTTTGGAAAGTGCAGATTTAGCCAATGTTAACTTACTGACATCATTTCGTTGGTGGTTATCCTGACTGATCAAAGACTAAGTTGATTAAGTTTTGGGTAAATAACCAGAACATGGGATGCCTCGGTGGCTCAGTTGGTTAAGTGTCTGATTCTTGATTTCAGCTGAGGTCATGATCTCACAGTTTGTGAGTTTGAGCCCCACATGGGTCTCTGTGCTGACACTGTGGAACATGCTTGGGATTTTCTCTCTCTCCCTTTCTCTCTGCCCCTCTCCTGCTTGCATTCACTTGTGCACGTGCGTGCTCTCTCTCTCTCTCAAAAGAAATAAATAAACTTTAAAGAAAAATAACCAGAACAGTATAAATAAAATGGTGTTTTTGGAATATAAAGAGAATATAAAGTATATTTCTTCACTTGTGCAGAACTGAGAAAATGACATGAAAGTGTCTTTTAAGAAAGGATTTCTGTAATATTTTACAGAAATTATAGAAAACGCATGTACAGTCAGTACTCATATTTGCAGATTCTGTGTTTGTGAATTTGTCTACTTGATAAAATATATTCGTAGCCCTAAAGTCTGTACTCAGTGCTTTCAGTCATTGCATATATGTGCGGAGCTGTGGAGAGGGAGTCCCTAGACATTCACATTCCCAGCTGAGGTGGAACAAAGTGACACTCTACCTTCTTGTTTCAGCTCTCACACAGCCTTGACCGGAAGATGGGAGACAGTAGAGGGCAGTGTAGTATAGTGTAGTGTGGTGTAGTGTAGTGTAAGAAGTCTGGCTTTGGTACCGGTTGGATGGGATTTGAGTAGTAACTATATACCTATTTAGGGGCTGCCTCAAGCAGGGCACTTCTGAACCTTGTTTTCTCTTTTGTAGAATAAAGAGGATGGAATCTCCCAGGATGAATTATTTTTAGGATATAAGATTATATCAGATATATGTGTGTACACATTTCTCCTAGGAGCAGTGGGTCAGTATTTGCTAACAGTGTTTATAGACATAACTATTTTATGTCTGTAGCAACTTTAGAGAACACAGCTGCCACAAATAATGGAAATAAACTGAATATGTTTACTAAGTGATATTGAATTATTTTGCTCTTATTTAATATTGAACTTGTTCCTACCAAAATCTTACCAGGACTCTGAAGAGATCACTAGAATTAACATATGATTGGAAACAGGTAACAATGCTATCAAGAGTCAAACTATATGTTTTCTCCAGTGCTGTTTCCTATCTTTTCACTTAACAGCTCTTTGGAACTCTGGATATTTATTACCTAGATACTTCATAGTACTCTGTTCCTTCATTCTCTCATCTGTTATCCTCATCAATTTTAGAAGGATTATGCCAGCTATTAAATTATTGTTTTCAGCCCCAAATACACCTTTCTCTGCTCTGGTTTGTAATACTTTTCTAAGATTTTGCAAACCTCATTTCTGCCTTGCCAGCTACTCACTTTGAGGTTTCACAAGTACAGGTTGCTAGAGGGAGGCTGCAAGGGGAAGGAGGAACGGACCTGCACCTTTCTTTTTCCTGTGGGCTCCCTGTCTGTCTGCTTTTCTGTTAGTGTGACCACCAACCTAGTGGAGTTGTTCATCCTAGCAACAGCAGTTTCTCTCAATAGCAGCAGTTGAATTGAGTTTATAATTTTTCCAGTACTCAAGAGCTGGCCTCATCTTAACTCTTCATAACACCAGCTGCATTTGGCTAACCCCCCTTCCTCAGAAGGTACCCCAGTCCAGTAGGACCCCTCTTCCAAAATCAGAGATGTTGGCATCAGCCAAGCAGCACTCTCTCCTTAGGGATCTGAGTTTCAGCTCTTCAGAACCTTGCCTGCAAGCCTCTGGGTTTTGATAATTTCAGTCTCTTACCTTGACTCCTCTAGTCCTTTGGGTGGTAGCTTTTCCCTCCTGTTGGTATCTGCCTCATTTTTCTCGTTCTTTCTTTATCTTTTTAGTTATGTACATATCAACATAGTTAATAATGATATTCTCTCTTTTAAAATATATTGATTTCTTTCTGTGGCGGGTCTTTTTCTGATACAGAGATTAGATAAGTTAATAAGTGGAGGGTGCAGAAAGCAATGTTTGGTGCAAGGTAATTGCTCAGAGAATAATATCATCTAAAGCTTAATGGATATTATTATATAGACTATCATAGTTGGAAGAATTTGAGATTTTTATAGCCTGTTTCTTTGCAAAACTCTAAAATTTCGAGTTTAACTACATAGCTCAAAAAACATAATCATTGAACTTTATTAATCTTGATATACTCAACTATCACCTTCTTGTGAGATCTAACTTAACTACCTTATTTGAATTGTAACCTCTTCCCCATGTACCTGCCCACTCAGCCATCTCCTCATCTTTCTTATTACCTTAGTTTTTCATAGTTGAATTACTAATATACTCTTTATTTATTTACCTATTGACTGTCCTCTTCCCTCAGTTGCAGGCGTCATGAGGGCAGAGAGATTTTGTATATTCTTTATATTGTCCGTATCTGGAACAGTACCTGACATATAGAAGGCACTCAATAAGTGTTTATTGAAAGAGTGAATTGATTTTAGCAGATCAACTCTTGAGTACACTTTTAATAGATCTTTATACTGTGTTTCTTTCCTACAACAGATTTTTCTGGAGTGTTGTGTTTGTCTTTGTGTTTCTACACCTCTGACTAGTGTATTGTGTGTAGTTGGTCTTTCTGAACTATGATTTGGATTGTTTTGTTTTTGTGTTTTGTTGTGGTTACATATATTTATACACTGGACAGTCAGTTAGGGTCTTATCTCTTGGTAGGAGGAGGAATACCTTTAGGCTTTCAGCCTTTAGATAAAACATCCAAATCAGTAAATCAATCTCAGTGATTGATTTAATCTCTCTTTTTATTTTTTAATACCTCTGTGGTAACAAAGAAGTCATCTATGTTTTCTTGCTGGTGTTTCAATTGCCAGCTGAGAATTGTATTGAAATATACTTCTCATTATACAAGTATGAAAGAGCTTTAGAAAATGTAGAAATGTAGGAAGAAAATAAATGAAGGTTTAAAAATCACTCATATTCTTCCCACACAGGAAATAACCACTGTTAAAACAAGAGTAATATAAGAGGATATAGTTTTTACCCTACTTCTTTTAGAACACGAAACTAGTTCAGGAAACTCATATTGTGTTTCCCTTCAGTCACTTATTTGTTTATATAATGTAGCCAGGCTTTATTCATCATTCATGAAAATAAAAAAGTGATTTTTAAGTGATCATGACCATCTTTGAAAACTTTTTATCAGTAGAAGTTGTATCTTATTTTATTTTGTATTTTATTCATTTTATTTTATTTTATTTATGAGAGAGGGAGAGAGAGTGTGCAAGCTGAGGAGGGGCACAGAGAGAAGGAGAGAGAATTCCAAGCAGGATGTGGGGCTCAAACCCAGGGACTGTGAGATCATGACCTGAGCTGAAATCAAGAGTCAAGCTTAACTGACTGAGCCACCCAGGCTCCCCAGTTATATCTTCTTTAAATTAATATCTGGATATTCATTATTCCAGTTTTATTTTTATTAACATTTGTTTAGTTACTACATTAAATTTTTATATAAGGAATTTTTGGGCTTTTAGGTGAAGCTGTTTCTTTTTTAACACTTTATATTTGTTAATGTTTGTTCAAAGTATAGTTTCAGAGAGTTACCAGTATTTATTTCAGTTTTGATTTTTGGAGTTCTCTAGAACCAGATTCTGATGAGTAATCAAGTTATTTTCAAGCAATAATGTAAGAGACATTATATTTTTTAAGTTTATTTAAAAACTTAAATGAGGGAGAGAGGCAGGGAGAGAGGGAGAGAGAATCCCAAGCAGGCTCAGCACTGACAGCGGGGCTCAAACTCGGGAAGCATGAGATCATGACCTGAGCTGAAGTCAGACACTTAACAGACTAAACCACCCAGGCACCCTGAGATGCTTTATTTTCTAATGTGACTTTTATTTGTTACTTATAGTAAACCACATTGTTGGTTTAATTATTTTATCCAGAGGAATGGAGTAATGAAATTTGTTACTATAAAAAAGTTTAGAGGGACTCTTGGCTGGCTCAGTGGGAAGAGTATGTGACTCCTCATCTTAGGGTTTTGAGTTTCAAGCCTCACGTTAGGTATAGAGATTACTTAAAACTTTAAAAAAAATTATATCTTAAAAAGAACTTGAAAGATTATCTAGTGTTAATTATTTTTTCCATTCTATTTACAAGACACATCTTTAAAATCTTGAAGGACATCAGTAGAAGCATGCGGAACCAGGATGACTTTTAACCCCACATGGTCTCCTACCAGGGCTCATGTTTTATAGTGTTGCTGTTGAAGGACAGCTTCTTTGGTCTTTTTCCTCCCAAAGTGTTACATTAAAATGGTGAGAGAATGGCTTATCTCTCACTGGCTTGTTTCCTCTGACTTAGAAGAGGATGAATTTTAATTATTATTGGCTCAACTGTAGTCTCTTTCTTTGAGAGACAAACTTGATACCATGTTTCACTAGTTATGACAGACTTTTTACTTTTTGACATCTCTGAAAGGCTTATGTTTTTTATCCATAGATGCCTTCGTATTTTTGTTGGCCAAGTGGCAGTCATGAAATGTCTGTCATTGCCTGCGCGTTGTGAACTTAGTTGTATGCCTAGTGTCATGTAGTTGCAGCCCCTTAATGTTTCAATCAGTAAACTATTTAGGTACCTTTCAAAGAAAGAATGTGAGTACTGGTTGTTATCTAAAAATCTTTTAGTACCTGTGTTTAGGTCAAGAAAGTATCAGTATTATAATTGCAAAATGGGAGTCTGTGGTTTCAAAGAAAATTTTGGTGACAGTAGTAGAAGAGCACTCTTTTAAGAAATGCTGTATCACCAAAACTTTTAATGGCCAGAGAACATGTCCTGTGGAAAACATAGACATTAGATAACTGAGTGACAAAGTAATTCAAAAGTGTTCAACTTAAATATGAAGAGGTGTTTAATTTCTTATGTATGCACAAGGAGAATGGATATATAGTAACAATCTTTGAGTGTGTTCAAAAGAATTCTTTAAAAAGGTTTAAGAATTCAAAATGATAAAGTCTTGTCATAGTTTAATTGGCAGATTTTCTTCCTTAGTTAAAAAGGCATCCTAGATTTGACAAAATGTGGTAGATTAGAATATTCTCCTAGAGTGGTAGCGATGACCAGTATAAAGTTCTTTTTATATCCAAAACATATTTCCTGAACCCTAAACATTAGGATTATTTAATTGAGTAGTAATTAGTATTACTTTTTACTTTTTTTTTTTTCTTAAGAAAGTAAAACATAGCAACAATCTACTTAGGAAAATTCCCATATACAGGCTGATACCTGCATTGTTTATCTTATCATCATCATCTCCAAGGTTGGAAAATAGATCCCTAAGAAATCTCCCATATACTGATATAATTTTAGTACTTTATTGCTTCTGTAAAAGTAATCTGTTCATTTAAAAAATTCAAACAGTATGAAAAATACAGAAAAAGTCAAAAATACTTGAAACTCCATCATTCTCACTGATGTCTCTCCAGATACTTATTACACAGCTATTCATGTGTGAAAGTGGATGTTTACTTTTTGTAAAATTGCTTACCTCTCATGTTTAGTAAGTTGCCTTTTGTTCCATTCAGTGTTATACCTACTGTTGTATCTTAAATATTAATTGATTAGTTACTGATTTTAATGGCTGCATAATTTTCCATTGTAGAACTGTGCTGAATTATTTAAGCAGGTTCCTGTTAATGGACATTTATGCTCATTCAGTTTTCTTTAAATAGTGCTTTGGTGAATATTTTTGTGTATGCATTTTTTTTATATTGTAAAATTATCTAATGATAAATTCTTAGAAGTGGGATTTGGACATTATTTATTGAAATTTTTATTACTAGCTTTTAAAAGTTTGTTATTTTTTTTTAAGGGTAATAGATGCAGTTTTTCTGAAGAAGTGATAACACATAATAGTGAAATGTCTTTTAAAAACCTACTTCGTATTCTAAGATCCTAATTTTTAAACAGATGATCTTGGCTCCTACAACATACTCGGAAACCTTTCATTTATAGTAAATGGAAGTGAGAAGTTATTCAACCAAAGAAAGAAAATGGAAAAGTTGAAGTACTAAGTACAAAGAAAAATAAACTGATGGAAGGATAGGAAAACTGGAAAGGGTAAAGACTCAGATAAAGAAAAGGCTTTGGAAACAGACCTAGATTTGAGTCCTGATTTTGCCTCTTACTGCATGACCTTGGGGAAGCTTTTTGATTTCTCCAAGTTTGTATGTCACCCTCTAAGGATAATAACATATCACGCAGTTGATGTGAGGAATAAATAATAGGAATAATTATATCTAACATTATTGACTTCTTACTATCTGTGGCAGGCATTTTATTAAATGTGTATATGTATTTTTTTACTTGGCTAATACTTATTATCTTGATTTTCACAAACTTGTGGGATGTTAATTGGTGAGGAAACTAAAACAGTGAAAGATTTTGTAAGTTGCCCCAGGCAACACAGTAAGTGGCAGAACAAGAATTTGAACCTTAACTGTCTGACCACTAGAGCCTGCAATGTAAAACACTATTCTATGAGCATACAAAACACTTAGCACCGTGCATAGCATATATGAGTTAGTATATATGTTGAGGCTATCTTTTAAAAATAAATACGTCAAGAGAATGAGAAGACAAGCCACTGACTGGAAGAAAATATTTGCAAAAACATATCTGATAAAGGATTGTTACTCAAAAAAATATAAAGAACTCTGAAAACTCAGCAGTTAGAAAATCAACAGTTTCATTTAAAAATGAGCCAAGTGGGGTGCCTGGGTGGCTCAATCGGTTGAGCGGCTGACTTCGGCTCGGGTCATGATCTTACGGTCTGTGAGTTCAAGCCCCGCATCGGGCTCTGTGCTGATGGCTCAGAGCCTGGAGCCTGCTTCGAATTCTGTGTCTGCCTCTCTCTCTGGCCTTCCCCTACTCGTGCTCTGTCTCTCTGTCTCTCAAAAATAAATAAATGTTAAAAAAATAAAAAAAATAAAAATGAGCCAATAATCTGGACAGACACCTCAACAGCAGAAAAGATAGACAGGTGGCCAGTAACCATATGAAAGAATGCTCAACAGTATATATTATTAGGAAATCGCAGATTAAAAAAGGAAAAGCCACTGCACACCTTTAGAATGACAGAAAATTCACACTGACAATACCAAGTGCAGGTGAGGATTGTGGAGCAACAGGAACTCTTATTCATTACTGGTGGGAATGCAAAATGGTACAGTTTGGCAATTTCTTGTAAAACTAAACAGACTCTTAGCATATGATCTAGTAATTGTGTTCCTTGGTGTTTACCCAGACAAGGTGAAAACTTACATTCACACAAAAACCTGCACATGGATGTTTATAGCAGCCTTATTCATAATTGCTAAAACTTGGAAATAACCAAAATGGCTTCAGTAGATGAATGGATAAACTGGCACATCTATGTGTAAGGGACTATTCAGTCCTAAAAAGAAATGAACGATTAAACCATGATAAGACATGAAGGAAACTTAAATACACATTACTAAGTGGAAGAAGCCATCTGAAAAGGCTACATACTGTATGATTCCAATTATATAATTCTAGAAAAGCTAAACTGTGGATACAGTGAAAAGATCAGTGGTTGCTATTGGTTAGGAAAAAGGGAGGGATGAATAGCCTGAGCATAGAGATTATTTAGAGCAGTGAAACCATTCTGTATGATATAATGGTAGATACATGTCATACATTTGTCAAAGCCCACAGAGTACACACCAAGAGTGAATCCTAATGTAAACGGGGTCTTTGGGGATGATGTGTCAATGAGGGTTCGTCGCTGTAACAAACGTACAGCTCTGGTGCAGGATGTTGATAGTGGGAGAGGCAGGGACTGGGACTGCATGAAAACACTCTGTACTTGCTGCTCAGCTTTGCTATGAACCTGAAACTACTCTAAAAAGATAAAGCTTATTTTAAAAAGTAGAAAATAAAATTTAAAAAGTCAGATATAAATTGTAAGTGTGATGCTTGTGATGCTTTCATTTTTAGGCTCAGAATAAAGAGACCAATGTTTTAGCTGCTGCAAAGGTGATTGATACGAAATCTGAAGAAGAACTTGAAGATTACATGGTTGAGATTGATATATTAGCATCTTGTGATCATCCAAATATAGTGAAACTTCTAGATGCCTTCTATTATGAGAACAATCTTTGGGTAACTATTTTCTATTGATGTTATAAGAGCCAAAATGAGTTAATTGTCTGAAAGAGGTTTATAAGTTGTGATGCTCTATTTTATGTATTATATCTTCTGTTTTATTACTTATGTTGCTTAAATGGGAGTTGATCTGATGAGAGGGTCATTAACGACATAATTATCCTGGCTTCAGCAGATGTTAAGATGAATATTTCAAATTATACAGTATTTTGATTGTTTAATATTGGACCCAAATGGAGAAACTTGGTTAAGAATATTAAATTTCCTAAATTATGAAATTAAATGACTTCTCTTGTTTGTAATTTAAATTTAGGCATTTACTTAAAATTTTTTGGAAATTGCTTTTTTTTTCTTAGAAATTGTTTTAAATTTCTTACCCTAAACTTTTTGTAAATCATATAATAAATTATAGAATACTTATTAGAAATATTAAATATTTATTTTCTATTTATCAGCTTCACCTTTGGTGAATAGTAGTAGCTAAGGCTGAAAATATAAATTTTGTTCATTTTTTAGAAAATAGTAGGCACAAACACATGTAGAAATAAAATATTTATTATAATAACTGGTCGGCCATTTGCTCCAAACTGACACTAATTTAATCAAGATGGCTTTCTGAAATGGAGTTTTTTTTCTCCTTGAAAGAAAGTGTTATGAGAGAAATGTTAGGAATATGTAGTAGAAGTAATACCTGATTGGAAATCAAAAGCCCTATATTTTTTGATCCTGGTGCTGCTAGGTAGGAGCTTGAATAAGTCAGTTAACACCTTTGAGTGTATTTACTCATCTATAAGATGACCAAGTTTTCAAATGATATAATGAATTTGAAAACAATTTGTAACCGGCAAGCACCTGTAAAAAATAGAGTATTGTTATACAAAGGGTAAAAAGCAGGAAGCTACACAATTTGACAAGATAAGTAATTTTAAAAAACTATAGTTATCATCAGTGTAGTGTTCTCTAATATAGTTGTTCAGGGCTCTAGCAGAATGTTCCTAGAGATTATAATGAAAATGAACTCGTAGATAATAACCAGGTAAGATCTTTACTTGAGATTGTTGCAAAATAAAAAGTTGGACAACTGTGAGAGACAGTCTAGTGGGAGAGACCGATATTAATTATCTGTAATTAATAATTCAAGGACTTATGATATATATAAAATTACCACTGTGATGGGGTAAGAAATGTACATGGTGGTATATACCAGGGAGATTTGGGAAGGCATCTATCAGGATGTAATCACTGAACTACGATCTAAAGCTGTGTGTGTGTGTGTGTGTGTGCGCGTGTGCGTGCGTGTGTGTGTGTCTCCTCTCTCTCTCTTTCTGTGTCTGTCTGTGTGTATTTTAACTAAAAGAAGTCTCTAAGTATTTTCAGGATTTATTCCTATTAGTAAAGTTAAAAAATAGATTTGATCATTTAAAACACAGTAGTTACATTAAAAATGAGTATAATAAAATATTTCGGAGTTAATGGATATATAATACTGTCCCGAATAAAAATTGTGTATCTAGTAATTTTAGAGAAGCAGGGACACTAAAAATGGCGATTTAAAATTGCACATATGTCTACAGTGTATTCTCTTTGTGCTTTCTCAAAATGTATATCATTAAGACTCTTTTTAACTCTTGAAACAAACAAAAAAAAGCCTTGATGGTTAGCGTAATATTGTTTCCATAACCTAGTTATTTCTTTATCTTTTTTGCTGAATTGAAGAAAAAAACTCAGTGTCATACTAGACACATGCTTTTTTGTTTGCCCGCAGATCCTCATTGAATTTTGTGCAGGTGGAGCAGTGGATGCTGTGATGCTTGGTAAACATCTTTTTGTTCGTCTTGTATCTTAAGTTTTTCTAAAGGATTTAAAACATTTATACATATATATCTTAGTGAAGTTCAATAAATTAAGAAATCATTTTGTATTCTTAAATACATTTTGTATTAAATAATTGTAACAAAATTCTAAAATGAAGTGTTAAATATAATGTATTTAATTACACTTTGTGTTCTTAAATAATTGTAACAAAATTCTAAAATGAAGTGTTAAATATAATGTATAAGGAAAAGTAATCTTTGCATAAATTTAGTTCTAAAATAAATTCATTGTAAAAAAAATAAATTCACTGTGTGCAATTTTGACAGTGATGGTAAAGGTATAGATCTTACCGATGTGTTTTCACTAGATAACTATACAGATTTGTTTACTCTTTCCTTACAGAACTTGAGAGACCATTAACTGAGTCCCAAATACAAGTAGTTTGTAAACAGACTCTAGAGGCTTTGAACTACTTACATGATAATAAAATCATCCACAGAGATCTAAAGGCTGGCAACATTCTTTTTACCTTAGATGGAGATATTAAGTTGGGTAAGTTTCTTCCCTTAAATAAAACATTCAAACTTGTGCTGAGACTTTGCACTATATGTATGTGACTTAATACTGTTTAGTTATGACTTAAATATATAAAACATGGAAAATTACTCCATGTTAATTTTTTAAATATTTAAATAATAAATAAATAGTGGATAAATAATTATTCATTAACTCCCAGAGTATAGACAATTAATGTAAAGATGCTTTAAAAAGAAAGAAAGGATTGATTTCATTTTCAAAAAGACAAGCTTTAAAAAGACTAGTCTGGGCTCCTGGGTGGCTCAGTCGGTTAAGCATCCAGCTCTTGGTTTTGGCTCAGGTCTTGACCTTACAGTTCGTGGGGGTTCCAGGCTAACAGTGCAGAGCCTGTTTGGGATTCTCTCTCTCCTTTCTCTGTCTCTCCCCCTTTCACTCTTTCTCTCTCTCTCTCATAAAAAATAAACTAAGAAAAAAAAGACTGGTTAGTTATTTTTTACCCTAAATTTTTGTATATGTAGACTTAATACTTATAAATGTAATACGTTTAGAATATGAGCAGATATGTAAAACTGCTAACTTTTAGTTTTATCTTCATGTCCAAAACTCTGTCTGGTGGAGATTTTTCCCCATGTTTAGTTTTATACTCCATTTTATAAATACGGAATTTTGGCTAAGCTAACAAAGTAGGTCTGAAATGGATGCCTAAAATAAGTATCGAGGACTAGAGTTTTTAATTTTGTTTTTTACACTGAGGAAATAAATGATAACTTCATAAGAAATAGATGTAGATTTTAGATGGAAAACTGATTAATTTCATATATACACACATACAAATGGAAGATACAACCTTCTTTAAGTGCACCCAAGATACAAATATTTTTCTTTTTTAATGTTTATTATTCTGAAAGAGAGACAGAGCACAGCAGGGGAGGGGCAGTGAGAGCTGGAGACAGAACACAAAGCAGGCTCCAGGCTCTGAGCTGTCAGCACAGAGCCCAATACAGGGCTCAAAATCACAAACCATGAGATCATGACCTGACCTGAGGTCGGGTGCTTAACCAGCTGAGCCACTCAGACACGCTGTAGATAAGAAGTTTTTAAAAAAATCTAGTGCTAAAGGTGTGCCTGGGTGGCTCAGGTAGTTGAGCCTCTGACTGTGGATCTCGGCTCAGGTCATGATCTCATAGTTTATGAGTTCAAGCCTCACATCTGGCTCTGTGTTGACAACACAGAGCCTGCTTGGGATTCTCCTTCTCCATCTTTCCCTCCCTCTCTCTCTGCCCCTCCCCTGCTCATGCTCACTCACTCGATCTCTTTCAAAATAAATTAAAAACTTAAAAAAAAAGTAAAAATCTAGTGATGAAGTCTAAATTTGTGTAATTTGGAAGGACATAATATATTTAAAAGCCATCTTGACACCAGTGATCATAGTCATTTCATCTCACTTTTTTCATGACATCTAAACAGGTATAATTTGACACACTAAATTTTAATTTCTTTGTGAAATAAAGATACAAAAAAACCCACAAGAAATTGTGTAACTTAGTGATTTTGTAGCGTTGTAGATGATAGTTTTGTAACCATCACCTAGGTCAAGAACTAAAACTGTCAGGCACCCCAGCAATTCTTCCATGTGTCCCATCTAGGTAACCTTTATCCTGACCTTTATAGTAATTACTTCCTTGCTTTTCTTTATGGCTCTATCACCCAGTGTTCATCTCTCAACGTTAGAGTTTAGACTTGCTCATATTTGAAATCTGATTTTAAGTCTCTTAATTTATAGGTTCCCCCCATCGGCCATCTCTTTCTTTCCTTTGCATTTTATGGGTGTTCCCATGGGTACCAAAATTCATTCTTTGTAGACCAAAAAGAATCTTAGGTATCACAGTGCTTAGTAATTCTCCAAAGGCCCACAGTACACAAACAGTATATCTGTGGTGTTAAAATTTCATGGGGTACAAGAGGATTAGGAAAAAATGTCTAAAAAGGCTCCTTAGGAGCATGACAAGAAAAAAAGGTTGAGAAACACTGATCTATGAAACCTGGGTGTTGGACCTGTAGAGTTTCTCTCAACCTGCATTTTGCTAATTGCATACTCGTTTGTAGTAAGTTCCTCTCTAGTATTTCCTTGAGATTTGCAGATAAATCCAAAGGCCTCATCAGTCTCAACTTTGATTCTTCGGCAAGACTGTACATAGGTGGTTTTGTGTCTTTCATTGGGCAGCACATATCTGTCTTTTGTTTTATTTATTTTAGCAGCTCTTGATGCATAATGCCTAGATCTTTTCTTTGAGTTGCAAAATGAATTCTTTCACTTTGTTTTAATTTATTTTTTGATAATAATTTTGATGGAATTTATTCAATAGTTATTTCATTGTTTTAAAATTAGGAATAATTAGATGACACTTCCCTTCAGCTCTTTGGTTTATTCTCGAGTGTAATTTATATGGACAAGACAGGAACAATTCTCGATTCCTTCTTTTATTTATGTAGCTTGGAAGACCATGAACTGGTTCTCTCTAATCCTCAATTGGTGACAAATATTTTTTAAAATATCATTATCAATTCTTGAATTTAATTCTACAGATTTCAAATCTATAATTTTTTGTAATGTTTATTTATTTTGAGAGAGAGAGCATGCATGTGTGCATGTGAATTGGGGAGGGAGGGAAGTTGAGAGAAAATTCCAAGAAGGCTCCACGCTTAGCCCAGAGCCCGACTTTAGGGCTTGATCTTGCCATCGTGAGAGCATGAACTGAGCTGATAGCGAGTCAGGCGCCCCCAAATCTATAATTTTTATCCTTATTGAAGCTCACATTGTACCATCTTTGGTCAATGGGAGCCTCTTCAAGTTGGTATGTTAATCCTTTTGACATGACTTCAGTAGCCTTTGATAGCTTCATTATCAATACCGTCTGGCAGTTGAACCTGTTAGGTTGAGATGTTTCAGGCTTGTCTTATATATTTCCTGCCTCCAACCTGTAATTAGCCATTTCTTTAAGAAGCCCTGATTTCTTTTGGTAGGATATGGTATTTGAAGATTACATCTGGGGGCACCTGGGTGGGTCATTCAGTTAAGCATCCAACTTTGGGTCAGGTCATGATCTCACAGTTGCTGAGTTCGAGCCCTGCATCAGGCTCTGTGCTGATAGTTGAGAGCCGGGATCCTGCTTCCAATTCTGTGTCTCCATCTCTCTCTTCCCCTCCTCTGCTCACGCTCTGTCTCTCTCTGTCTCAAAAATAAACATTAAAAGAAAAAAAAAGACTACATCTGAATGTTAGAGGCGCTTAACAGTTTGTGGATTGATCATCTCTCTGGGCCTTTCTAGAGGACAGGGCTAGGCTGTCATATGAGTTCCTACATATTTTCTATGAAATTTAGGATAAAGATGTGTTGTGTTTTTTTTTTTTTAACCTAACCACTTCTGTATTACATGTATATCTCCTTCTATCCTGAGAGTCCTGGTTCTTAAGGACATTGATGATAGATTTAGAATATCCCATAATTACTCATTTTAGTCCTCTTTTCATATATTTAATGCTCATCACTGGTCCTTAATGTTAATATTCTCTGTGGTCATGTTGTCTGAAGTTCATTCTCTGGTAGATAACTCTGGAAGGGCTCTCCAAGTTCTTACATAACAGTTCCACCCATATTTATACTTTGAAGATCAGTTTTTCTGGATCGAAAATCCTTGGCTTACATTTCATTCTTTGAGTATATGAAATATCTTACTCTGTTTTTTTCTGTTCTAAGTGTTGTTGTTGGAAAATCTGATGATGATCTGATTTTCTTTCTCTTTCAAGTCATGTACTCTTTTTGCCTAGATGCCAAAGAATTTTTTTCTTCAGGGACTAATAATTTGACTATACTTTTCTCTAAATATACTCTTACAATATTTATGCTTTTCACACTATAGGAAAAATGATTATGTCTGTTAATTTAATTGTAGCATGTAGTACTAGTTGGCATTTGTTTTGAAGTGGGTAGACTGGTCTATTTTAAATTTACTATTTTTATAATCAGTTCTGAAGTATTCATGATGTGAAGATGTATAAAGGTGGTGGTAGTTAGTATATTAATAATGGCAAATTTTATTTGGCAGTTATTTTGGAGGGGGTTTGTGATAGAGGGTTGTAAATTCTGTTCTGTTTACCCTTTAGTAAGAGTGACCTTGTTAAAGACTTGAAATGCTTTTCCCTATGTTATGTTTGCCTGTGAGCTTTGCTAAAAAACTATCGTTAATACTTTTGTGTGATTTCTTATTTCAAGCGGATTTTGGAGTATCAGCTAAAAACACAAGGACAATTCAAAGAAGAGATTCCTTTATTGGCACACCATATTGGTATGTATTCAGTTTTATGGATGTACTACTGTATAAGTTATGTCAGAAGCTGTTAACACTCATTAATTTTGTCCACATAATTGATTATACTGTCTGTCTTTTATGTGGCTTGCAATCACTATTCTTAAGCTAAAAATCTTAACTTTCAATTCTCTGTCTTCACAGGATGGCTCCTGAAGTAGTCATGTGTGAAACATCTAAGGACAGACCTTATGACTACAAAGCTGATGTTTGGTCCCTGGGTATCACTTTAATAGAAATGGCTGAGATAGAACCACCTCATCATGAACTAAATCCAATGCGAGTGCTGCTAAAAATAGCAAAATCTGAGCCCCCTACATTAGCACAGCCATCAAAATGGTAAAATAGTCTAAACAAAACCTTATTCGAAGCAAAACTCGATATTTTATTCTTCCAGATTTTCAAGGGTTAATTTAGTTACATGGTACAAAGACTATCTGAGTAGAAAACTAAGTTTGGGTACTTTTTTTAAGAGTTAAGGATCATAGGGGTGCCTGGATGGCTCAGTTGTTTGAACATCCAACTTAATTTCAGCTCAGGTCATGGTCTCATGATTGTGGGATTGAGCCCTGCTGAGCGTGGAGCCTGCTTGGAATTCTCTCCCTCTCCCTCTGCCCTTACCCAACTCATGCACATGCATTTTCTCTCTCGAAATAAATAAATATCATTTAAATAAAAAGAGTTAAGAACCATACAAACATAGCTAACTCTTACTATAAATTTGAAATATCAGTAATTTGAGTTCTACATGAAACAACTGTACGTAGTACAGTATTTACTTTGAGAAAGTGAGGCATATATGTGGTTGATTTATATTTGTGGAATTTAATATAATAGAAGATTTTCGTGATTTTTGGCATACTTGTGAATGTATGACTATATCACAGTGGCTAAAACTGTGATTCTGCTTGCATATATTTAATTTTGTATTTACAGATGATATCTTAATATTCATCTTAATATTATTTTGAAATCTTGGTATTTTTATTAACTAGTTTTCTTATGTTGAATTACTAACATTCCATACATAATAAAATGCAAGCATAACTTACCAGAATTTTGTTTGATTTTAATAACAACAAAGTAAAATAGAATGTCATTGTTAAAATTTCATTTTGAAGGTCTTCAAATTTTAAGGACTTTCTGAAGAAATGCTTAGAAAAGAATGTGGATTCCAGGTGGAATACATCTCAGCTACTGCAGGTAAGATCAGAGTAATATGACAACAGCAAACTGCATAATTGTTTTATATCTCATTGAGAAAAATATAATTTCAGATTCACTCAGTGTTTTCTCTTTTCACTGGAGTTTCCCTGTGGGAACTCAGAATACATTGTAGTAGTAAACATTTGATTTATAAACATATGCTGCCGTTACTAAAAGACATTTAGCTTATAAGTCATTCCTTTTGTGCTTTTTTGATTCAGTTTAATTGTGTTCTTTTTGTTAGTTATTTCCACTTCGTTAGTTACTTGCAGTTTTTCTCTCCAGTTACTAGAAAGCAAGCCCCTTGGGTGTAGGGGTCATGAGCTAATTGATTTTTTTTCTGTCTCTTACAGCAAGGATAAATGTTCAGTGAATATTGCTGACTTTAAAAAAAAAAGTGTTAAGATGATTGGATAATTTTGTTTTATAGCAGGACCTATTTGTCATATTCAAAATAGAAATTTTTAAGTAATATTATAGGTGGACAAACAGAATGACAAATCCTGAGGCAGTTATTGTTAGGTTGAGTTACTGTATAATTCCCGCATTACAGTGTATTAAGTCGATCTGTTTGTCCAAGGGGAAAAAAGCAGGAGAAATTGCCTTATTCTGTGCAACAGGTACATCCCTAGAACACATTTTCTCTTATTATTTTATTACCCTCACTTTAGAAAGTCTAGTCTATGACAGACACTGTTAAGTGCCGCTGAGTATACAAAGGTGAATAAAATTTCTTCTTACTCTTAAGAATGTTAGAACCATGTCAAAAAAGCAGTTATTTGCAACACTCTAACAGCACTCTAAAGCTTTTTGTAAATATTTTATTAAGGATTGTACAGGATTTAAACATATTGTTGTTACTTTTAAAGAACTAAAAACGTACCAATTTGAAACTTGCTTTAAAATTTAGTTTAGATTATGAAATTTCAAATGTACAGAAAAGTACATGTACCTATTACCCAGATATGGGGTACCGTTTTTGACCTACTTCCTTCAGATTCTTTAAAAAACATATGTAGTTGCAGGCAGTCCCTATTTCTGCTCAATCCCCCTCTCCTTCCTTGCCCGGATATAACATTATCTGAAGTTGTTTATGTTTTTCTTACTCATGTGTTTTATATTTTTTCCTCATAATGTGTATTTTATGTGTTTGAAGTTTTATAAGCCAGCATTTCAGCTGTTATTAAATGTGCCATTCTTAATTATCAAACAGCATCCCTTTGTTACGGTTGATTCCAACAAACCAATTCGAGAGCTGATTGCAGAGGCAAAGGCTGAAGTAACAGAAGAAGTTGAAGATGGCAAAGAGGAAGATGATGATGAAGAAACAGAAAATTCTTTGGTCAGTATTTAGAAAGGAAATGTCATTTAGGTAATATTTAGATTTGGGTTTTGAGATGTGATTGTGTCTGTATCTAAAGCTTAATTGAGAGGTGGTAGTACAAAACTGTTAATTTTAGGGGCGAAGATTAACAAGTTTGCTCCTTGCTACCCATTTTTGTCATATTTATTATGTGAAGATTTGTCAGTTCTTTATTTTTATAACTTCATCAAATTTTAATATATTAAATCATTATGTATGATTTAAATAATATTTATTTATATACAAAATACATATTGTTTGGGTCACTGTCTTGAAGTTATGTTTTAACACTAAAAATATATAAAATCTTTTTCAGCCAATACCTGCAAGTAAGCGTGCCTCTTCTGACCTTAGTATCGCCAGCTCTGAAGAAGATAAACTTTCACAAAATGCTTGTATTTTGGAATCTGTCTCTGAAAAAACAGAACGTAATACTTCTGAAGATAAATTTAACAGCAAAGTTCTTAACGAGAAACTTACTGCAGATGAACCTGAAAAAGCTGCAGAGGATATTAATGAACATATTAATGATGCTCACTTAGAAGCTATGGCTGAACTTGATGATAGGACAGTAGTAATCCAGGAAAATGGGAGAGAGGAGAAGAGACCCAAGCTTGAAAATCTGCCTAACACAGAAGACCAAGAAACACTGGATATTAACTCAGTCAGTGAAGGAAAAGAGAATAATATAATAACTTTAGAAACAGATATTGAACAGAATCTGAAACCTGAGGAAGAAGGGGATCAAGAAAAGCAACAGATATTTGAAAATAAGATTATAGAGTCTGAAGAAATTAAAGATACTGCTATTCAGATAATGGGTTTAGTTTCTCAAGAGACTGGAGAAAAAGAGGCAGACATTCAGGCAGTTGAAAATGAAGTTGCACTTATAAAGGAAGACACCCAAGAGAAGTTGGGAAAGGACGATAAAACTCCAGGAGATGTGATCAGCGATACAAGCGATGTCATAGGAACAAATGAGGCAGGAGACGTTGCCCAGAAGGCAGTTGAAAACCATGCCGAGGATGCTCAGAGTAATGATGGGAATGAAGTGGTTGAAATTGACCAGAAATTAGTAAGTAAGCCCACAGAGGGTCCTGAGGCTGGTGATTCTGAGGAAGTTCCTTCTAAAGACATAGTGGAAACTAAGGAGTTAGATCAGAAGTCTGTGGAAGATAAAGATGAAGAACAATTAATCAGCGATTTAGAGAACATAGTGAAAACCAATGAGGAATCTGGGACAAATGAAGGTGAGGAGATTACTGAGTCCAGTAGCACTGAAGAAATAGAGGCCAGACGTGCAGTAATTTATACTGACCAAGAAGCGTTAGGAAATGAAACTTCAGATGCTCATGAAGCCACCGCTCAGATAGATACAGAGCAAAAAGCAATTCCATGTGAAGTGCCAATTAAAAGAGAACCTCACGTGACTTCCTCTTCACAGCCTAGTGAACCTCAGCCTATTCTAATACCCAGTATTAATATCAACTCTGAAGATGCAGAAAATAAAGGAGAAATAGGTGCTTTATCAAAAACTGAAACCATGTTGCTTCCAGAATCTGAGAATCAAAAGGAAAATGACACTGATTCAGGCACTGGTTCCACTGCTGATAATAGCAGCATTGACTTAAATTTATCCATCTCTAGCTTCCTAAGCAAAACTAAAGACAGCGGATCCATATCTTTACAAGTAAGTGTATGTGGGTCTTTCTTTGTCATTTTGGCAATTTACAGTTTGTGTGAAATATGTTTTGAAAATAAAACAGCACTAGATCAGTGTAGTACCAACCCTATAAAATTCTTAAGGCATATGAAGGCAATCAACTAAAAAGAACCAAGGAGAGAGATTCTGGATGTAATCTTTAAATTTTTTGGTGATATCTACCTATTTTTGCCAACTTGATGTAAGCAGTATAAGTCACTTCGTGTGGTTGGATTTTCTTATTGCACGTATTTAAACATATTTTAGCAAGAATCCATAATCTATGAAAGAATTGAGAAATTGAAAGAATGAATTATTTTTAAGCACTTTTAGGGAATAAACAGCCCTTGATTACCAGTAACCCGTACAGTTTTGCCTTCTTAGTCATAGTCCTCACAACTACCATGAGAACCATTATGGGAAAACAAAAAAATCAAAAACTAAAATGCAAAACACTCGGACCTTTTAGAGCCATTCTCAAATCTTAGTGTGCTTAGGAGTTACCAGGGGTAGGTGTGATTAGGGATGTTAACTAGACTTACGGTGATCATTTAGCAATATATGCAAATATTGAATCATTATGTTATACACTTAAAACTAACATTACATATCAACTATACCTCAACATGAATAAATTTTTTTAAAAAAGTTTCAGGGGGAGCTATGTAGAGGTCTAGGGTGGAGCCCAAGAATCAGTGTTTGTAACATAAGATCCCATGGATTTCTAATACAGGTGAGTCATGAACTACTTGGAGACTCTGAGTTGACAGTGGAAAAGAGTGGAACAACTTAGGAAATTGACCTTAGGAACAGGTCATGACTGATGAGTCTGCCTGTCTGCAGCAAGTTATTATACATATTGCCTAGATTGTCTTCAGTGTTCAGCTTATTTTGTTTCACTGACTGGAATTCCATTAATCTGAAGTTTATTCACTGACTTAATAGTTAGCCTTTAAAAAAAATCCAAATACTTTTTTGAGAATTAAGGTGATATTAATTGTGGATACTTTACTAGGAACTGAAGAAATGGAAGGTTTGGATTTTCAGTGTGGTAGATAATATTTTTGGAGCATGCCTACTTTAGATTTTAGGGGAAGTCTGAATAGGGTACTGTAGTCCAGGGCTTAGGAAGAGAAGCGTGAGGATCTAGCAGCCTTGAGTGTAGAATAATAAGAGGTTGGAGAAGGGTGATTGGAAAATGCCAGAGACAAACTAAAATTCTAATGCATTTTGAATTTAGTATTTTCACATTCCACTTTTGCTGTCTCTGCTTTTAAACCCCTGCCTCATATCAAAACCAAGTAATTATCTGCTATCAATACTTACATGTTTGCCAAACTGTGTTTTTTGGAGTGTCATACTTCTGTTATTTCTATTTGGATTTGAAAAGCATTTGGATGAGGAATGGAGTTTGGTCTTGATAAAGAATTGTAGGCAATAGCTATCAGGCAGTAGACGTTTTATCTTTCTAGTGAAACTCTAGAATCACGCGTTCATCTCTGTTCCTGAGATGGAGGAGGCTGTTGATAATATTGTTGCTGATGAAATGGACTTTGATTTCCAGTCCTGGCAGTGTTTAAAAATACCTGGGGAGACCTATTGATTTAGATTCTTCAAGGGATGAGCCCTAGGCATTTGATTTTAAGTGTTTTATTAGTGTTCTAAAACTGAAAAGCAGAGGTATATGAGAAGTTACAAGATCAAAAGAAGAAGAAAAATGATTAACATGTAAAAGTAATACTAATTAGTCATTTATATGAATTGTTCTTTACGATTTGTGCCTAATTATGATGTGGTATAAAAATTATACATGCACAGTTCTGTGTTTTGTTCTTTTTTCTTTTTTTTTAAGAAGAAAATGTTTTCTGTCTCCAGTATTTTCCATATAAAGCCTAACTAAAATAAAATCTCACTCAGGAAACAAGAAGACAAAAGAAAACATTGAAGAAGACTCGCAAATTTGTTGTTGATGGTGTAGAAGTGAGTGTAACAACATCAAAGATAGTTACAGATAGTGATTCCAAAACTGAAGAGTTGAGGTTTCTTAGGTGAGTAGAAAACATAATAAAAACTGATTTTGCGACTTATTTTCTGCCAAGTATGAAGAATAGAAGCAAGAGTAAAGTCTTGGCTGATTATTCTTTCTACTTTTCCATTTGAAAATAATACTTTTAAAGTTTTTAAAAGCTTTACTTCAAAGGTGTAATTTTTTGCTGTCTTTCTCTGTTACTGATATTAAATTTTATCAGACGTCAGGAACTTCGGGAGTTAAGATTCCTTCAAAAAGAAGAGCAAAGAGCCCAACAGCAGCTCAATAGCAAACTGCAACAACAACGAGAACAAATTTTCCGGCGCTTTGAGCAAGAAATGATGGTAAAGTTTTAGATTTTGTATCATTTTATTAATACTGAAATTTGGTGCTTGAAAAAAAAACCCACTAGCATGTTTTAGAACTTGTTCGTTGATTATCAGGTTTTTTCTGGCCTTTATCTCTTTGGTGTTCTAGATGCCCTTTTTTTTTTTTTTTTTTTTTAACCCCCTTTTGTCTGAAAGGATCTTCTATCTCAGTCTTCCTGTCACTGACTTATAGTGTGATAAGTGTCTTTCATTTTCATGAATGGAAAATTTGTCATGAAAACCTGGAATCATGAAGCTGGTAGATGGTTTACAAAGTACTTAGGTGTGCCTATTTCTGGATAATTTTTTAGTGTTAGAATTAGACCTCTCAGATTTAGAATCTGAGATTTTTTTTTCCAATTGTTTATTTTTTGAGAGAGTACACATGAGCAGGGGAGGGGCAGAGAGAGAGGGAGACAGAGGATCCAAAGCAGGCTCCACGCTGACAGCAGAGAACCCAATGTGGGGCTCAAACTCTGGAGATCATGACCTAAGCCAAAGTTGGAAGCTTAATGGGCTGAGCCACCCAGGTACCCCTAGAATCCAAGATTATTTTTTTAAGTTTTTTTAAACTTTTATTTATTTTTGAGACTGGGAGAGAGGGAGACACAGAATTTGAAGTAGGCTCCAGGCTCCGAGCTGTCAGCACAGAACCTGACAAGGGGCTCGAACTCACAGACCGTGAGATCATGACCTGAGCTGAAGTTGGATGCTCAACTGATTGAGGCACCCAGGTACCCCTAGAATCCAGGATTTTAAGGCAGTCTAGAATAGTTGTCTTCAAACCTGACTGAGTATTAGAAATATTTGGGGCTTTTTCAAAACACACTTCTCTGGCTCCTACAGTTAAGCTTCCACATCCCTATTTATAGCTGCTAGAGAAATTGGTGCTGACTAGTCAAGGGTAATTGTCACTGAGTCTTTTAATATTTACCTTGTGTCCAGAGTTGGATAAGGAATCAGTAATGTTATACAAAATTTCAGGAATTTATTTAAACATCTAGTTTAATGGGAGTTAGAAAAATGATTATTTCAAATGTTATAGTATTCATGTTTTGAATATAGTTCTTTTGCTGTTCTTGTAATTATAAGCGGTGAGGCTTGTTTTCTATGAAGTATGGCATTGTGGATTACATTTGTTGTATCGTAACTGAAAATTCTTAGGAAAATAATGAATTTTTGTTCTCATTGAGTATTTTTATAATATTTAACATTCTATTTTAAAGAACCTTATAAAAACTGCACTCTTTCCCCCAAAAATATTTTCCAAAATGTTTTGCTTTTTATTTTTTTAAATACCCTTTACAAATATTTAACTCTACCTATATCCAAAATTATATTATACTCAAGTATTATGTAAGCAGGAATCTTTTGTTGAAAGAACAGATTTATAATTTCAGAAGGTTTGTTTCAGTAAAACAGGATATTTAAGAATCTTAATGAGGAAGAAGAAATCTGAATATGACAAGCAATTATATTATTAAAATAGACTTTGGATGAGACTTTGGATTTAGCAAAAGTTTATTGGATACACACTGAAGTTTTTCTTTAGTATTTCTGGCAACTGGATATTCTTCTGGATGGTTTAAAACTTTTGAACATTCTACTACTTGTATAATAGAAAAAAGTATTTTCTGTGTTAAAAAAATGAAATGCTCATCTTTTTGAAAAATTCCTTAATGTGTTTAAAGTATTCCACTTGTTCAGTTCTGCAAAGGTTGTATGTCAGTCATATCACAACATTTAAATGCTGGTTATGTACTCTTTAATAAACGTCTTTATTATAATGAGTTAACATGAGTGATAGACAAATTAAATGATCCTGAGCCACATTGTTTTACAGAGCAAAAAGCGTCAATATGATCAAGAAATTGAGAATCTAGAAAAACAGCAGAAACAGACTATCGAACGTCTAGAACAAGAACACACAAATCGCTTACGAGATGAAGCCAAACGCATTAAAGGAGAACAAGAGAAAGAGTTGTCCAAATTTCAGAATATGTTAAAGAACCGAAAGAAGGAGGTAAGTGTAATAACTACTCTTAATTACTAAAGCTTTTTTAAAAATGTACATTTAAGACTAAGGAATTAGGAGTAATACTTGAGAGTTAAATAGCACCAGTTTATTCTTTTTTCATGGTCTCCCCAACAGTCATGTTAGGGTAGTAGTAAGGTCAGGTGTTAATCTCATTTTACTGCCAAGAAGACTGCAATAGAAGAACTTTTTAATGGTCTGTTCAAGTTCACAGACTACTATTTAATGTTCAACTAAGCTTTGAACCAGGTCTTCAGATTAAGTTCAATCCTTTGGCCCTCCAATCTATCATTTTCCTTTCTTAGCAACAGTTAAAGTCTCTGTAGAAATTTCTTCTTTCAAGAAAGCTCGCCATATTGTGTTTGCAGGTGACAATAATAATTCATCTATTTATTTGTGATATTTAATTCATGCTTAAAATTGTTTTCTTGGTTAGTTTGATTGCCTTTCTTGAACATTGTACCAAAACAAAAGCTGAGTACCCTGAAATTTGAGATAATATCTCTAAGTTCAACGAATTGAGAGATACCTTGAAGAATCACATGTGAAAAATATCTGTGTTTAGTCATTTGATTACAATGAATTTTTAAAATTTTCCTGAAACTGTTCCATATTGTTATAGAATCTGTGCTGTTACTTACTATGAAAGATTGTCATTGATTCAGAAAGAGGATTGGTATATTGTGTTACTGTCTTTTTCTCTCCCAAATTAAAATAAGAGAGTTTTAGCAGAGGCGATTTTATGATTTATTCTGTACTTTCAGTGTAGGGGTAGAGTTTACCTTTTTGTGATATAAAAGACCCCAGGGATAATCATTATGATAAATTCTATTAGGATTAGAATAAAAATCTCAGCCAAATTAGTAAATGCATTTTCACTTTTGTCGTACATCTGAAACACCCAAGTTCATTGACTTTAGCATTTAAATTGTGTATAAAACTGAACATCATATTGCTGAACTTGATCTACTATAAAAAGCATAGAATCAAACATTAATACGGTACATTCTGCAGTTTCTTCAGGTAGATAATGAAATGGTATATAATGTTATTTGATGTGGCTAGCATTTCTAAAAGTTAGTTTTGTTACTGTTTAATATTTTACCTAGGGTTGCTCTATATACCATGATGTATGATGTTACTGAGGCTCCATAGCAGTTTTCTTGAAACTAGGGGAAGTTTTTATTGAGAGGTTATTTTTTAATGTCAGATTAAATTTTAAAAAATTTACAGGTAAATATATGATTTAATCTTAAATATATAAACGTCTGTAGTTATTTTTACTGTTTTGAGCTTGGAGAGTTTTAGCTAGTAAACATGTTTGAGATCGCAATATGCATATTTTAAATAACTTTATTATGTATTTTTTTCCTTATCGCTAAATTTCTTGCATTTGGGGAGTCTCTTCCTTTTAATGGTGATTTGGTTTCATGAGGGATTACTGATGGGGAATTTTAAATACACTCTTTTCAATCAAAATCAGTCTCTTTCACAGACCATCAATAGCATGTGGTGATTTGGAATCTGATTGCTTTCGGTGCTTCTACTTGTAAACAAATGATTGTTTTTCATAGTTGGATTACAGATGTATTGTTAGGTGGAACACATATCTAGGATTTTGAAATGATTAAAAGAAGGAGCTCCAAATTATACTTCATTTTATAATATACTTTATTTGGTATAATAAATCATAGCATACTAAACTTATTTTATGAGTACTTTATAATATTTATTTTAAAATTGACAAGTTTGGCTTACATTTGTCAGCAAAGGAGAATGTTATTCTAATGCAACACAAAATCATCAAATATGTTCATTTTTCTCACACCATGTATAAAATGGTGTGTTTGATGAAAAAAGAAAACGTATCTATTTATTTCTCCTTTTGTTTTCTTTTGGTCTCATCAAATGAATTTAATTTAGACTTACTTCTTTGGTTTTATTAAGCCAGTTAGGCAATTTCGTACCTTTATAAATGGCATTGACTTTCCTTATTTTCAGCATTTCAAACAATGTCAGTAGATGTGTTTACAATTTTATGATCTTTCAAGAAAGTCAGTTGAGTTTATCACCTTTAGTTCAGAATCAGTGCTGCTAGTAATCCTTTACTGATTGTCTTTGGATCTCTAAGAGAGAATAATGTATAGGGATAATTAGGGATCTGATTAACTTTTTATATGGCGTGATGTCCCTTTCTGCACTGAGATTCAGCATGTTCTGTCCTTTCATTCTTTTTCACCAAACTAACACCTATACTATTGCATGTTGAAAGAAACTTTTTAACAGCTTTAATCTCTGACTTGTAGCTTGTCTGCTACATAAATGCTTGCTGTGGAGAAAGTATTATTTCCCCACCTCCTGCATGCTTATACACTGTAGGTTATAAATGAAGTGGAGAAAGCACCCAAAGAGCTGAGAAAAGAGCTCATGAAACGCAGGAAAGAGGAGCTTGCACAAACCCAGCATGCTCAGGTAACAGCAGCAGCTTAATGCTACTAAAAACAGAAAGCAGCATTATTCTCGCAGCTCAGTAAACCATGGTGGAAAGGGTAAACTCCTACTGTACTTATGACGTGATGTTGAATTCTCCTAATACAAAGGTTCCCAGGGGATTCTTTATGTGGAACTAAATTCACACTAGTGGTGACATTTCAGTTGCTAATAAGAAATTAAGTGGAATGTTTGGAAAGCTGACTCCGGATGAAATAAACAAGAATGTTGATGTATAATCCACTGTATTCTTATTATAATCATGATGGAAACATATTTTTAAGTAGTAATGTCAGTGTTTGATAGAAGACTTTTATGACAAAATATAGAGGATGAGTGTGTAGACTTTGTACACATTTAAAAGGCCATTGTTGGGGCACCTGGATGGCTCACTTGGTTAAGCACCCAACTTTTGATTTCAGCTCGGATCATGATTTCACGCTTCGTGCGTTTGAGGCTTATTTTGGGCTCCAGGCTGTCAGCGTGGAGTCTGCTTGGTAGTCTCTCTCTCCCTCTCTGCCTCCCCCTCCTTGGCTCATGCTTGCTTGGTGTCTATCTCTCTCAAAATAAAAAGAACTTTAAAAAATAGACAAAGCTATTGTTTTTATAAAGTTGGGAGTTACAAGAAAAACTGTAAATGATAATGTTAAATGGTAGATCAAACATTTATTACTATTAAATTCAAAAACATAAGTAACTTAAAATCAAATTTTAACTACATGGTTTTTCTTTTTGATTCCGAATCCAGCAATTAAAAAAAAATATTGCCTGTATAAACTTGATCCTAGGTTATGATAAGGCTGAGCCGATTAAGATGCATGAACTCCTTTCAAAACTAGACAAACTAGTACTTTAAACAGATTTTTATAGAATTATCTCATGACTCTGTGAGGTCTTTTATACTAGGAATAATTTTTCTTTTAATTAAGTTTGCATTCACTCTGGAAGCAAAGAGAGAGGTGAGCTCAGTTTGTAGTTATATGTGTCAATTAAAGGAAGAAGAGACATGGATTATATGTTAATGGTTGCTTTAAATTATCATTTTGATGTTATTTTATGTGATGTAAAAAGTGATTCCCAAACTTTTACGGACCCATGCAAAAACATGGAAGAAACAAAAACTACTGAGGACCATCACAAATGGAATGACATTTAAAAATTTTTTATTTTTGTCCAGCAGGATATTTTAAACTGCTGTTTAACATTTTAAAGGAGAGAATATTTTAATACCATGAAAACTAAGGAAAATATTTTGGAATTTAAAATTTAACAAAACTAGCCTTATCTGAATGAACTTCATATGTGTTTTGGGGTTTTTTGGTTTGAGACAGTGAAAAATTTTGTCTTGGCCTAGTGTGGGGATTACTAAAGTGATCAAAACAAACACAACATTTATTGTGTGTCAAGCACTGTTCTAAATGTTTCACCTGCATGAACTCATTTAAACTCACAACATGTGAGGTAGTTACTCTTTTATTACTACCTCCATTCTACAGCGGAGCAGATGAAAGCACATCCGAACTACCACAACATACTGCCTTTCATGCTTAAATTGTTATTTCTGTGCTTAATCTAAAACTCTTATCAGCTTAGGCCAGTGGTTATTGGTCATGTTGTTAATAGGTGAAGAGGAAGTCCTTGGTTCACACATCTAATTTTGGATAATTTGGATTTCAAACAAGAACAATAGGTTTTTCCTTGTACAGGAATATAGGCTTTTTAAATTCTAAGAAGTAATACATATTTCAGACGCTAGAGTTGACATTGAGAATTTAGTGTTGAAAGAGTTACGTGATCCCATGCTTTAATAAAATTTTGTTGGCTATTTTTCATAAAATTTGGGGGGCTAGCCTGTATTTTCAACTAAAGCTGAAGGTAATAGTAAATTTCTTTCTGTAAATGTAATGAAGAATTTAGTAATCTAACAAATTTAAAAGTATTTCTCTTTAGCTATTGCTTTTCGTGAAGGTGCTAAAATCATAAATTTACAGAATCTATTTTAAACGTTTTGAGAATTTGTCAATAATAGTTACACAGTCATGGAGCCAGAATGTATTTGATTGTCTAGTCCAGTGGTTTTTAAACTGTACTCTCAAGAACTCTGGAGTTTGGAAGAAGCACCTCAGGGATCCTTCACAAAGAGAGGACTGGGGGGCTCTGGGTCCCTGCTGAGACTTTATCTAAAGCAGCACTACTTTTCATCTGTTTCATACATTTTATGGTGAATTTTTTGAAAGAGGGTTTGGTTTAAAAAACACCACAAACTAGAGTTTGGAAACCACTGATCTAGTTCAAAACCTTTTTACAGATGAGAAAGAGGCCTCTCTGTTAGGTAACTTGTTCTAGGCCTCCTGAAACTCAACATTTGTATAATTATTCTTTCCATTTACAAAAAGTCATCAGCTATATTCTCACCTGGGAGGTGCACTGTACTCTGACCCGCAGGGTGTTGCTCAGGCCATGATCCGGTCTTTTCAGTTGTCCTCTTGCGCAGTCTCCAGCGCCCAGCTGCAGGACGTAAGTCCCATGCATCTGTGGGAGGATGTCTCCTCCCGTTTTATCTGCTTTTTCTTCAGCTCACATGTGCCTTTTCATTGTTCGCTTCATTTGTTAAAGCCTAGAAGATTGATAGGTGATGTCAGTAATGACAGTAATAACCTGAAATGAACTTTATACTATAGTATTCTTCAAAGCATTTTTACATTTGATTCTTACCATCTCCACCCTAATATAGTGATGGAGTGTATCCATTTTACAGATAAGAAAATCGCAGCACAGAAGACTAAGCAGTCCGCTTGAAGTCACAAACAATATTAATGGTAGAGCTGGAATTAGAACACTTATATAACACAGTGTTCTTTTTTCTGTCCACCTCACCACAAATTTTGAGATTTTCATTTCCAAGAAGTATCTTCCCAGGAGTATTTTATAAGCTTTGCACATGTGAGAAATTGAATGCTGTGATTAGATTTTTATCTTTGTGTGAAGTGACATTTTGATTTTATATTTGTTTATATGTTTTAATTATGGATATGGTCAGAAAAGGCATATTAAAAGTGGTGATTGTAGTTCCGTTTAACTTTAGTTTTCACTATTCAAATTGTCCATAATGAATAGTGAGTTGCTGTTCTCCTTGCTGTAGTTTTAAATTAAGTCTGGAATTCCAGGCTGTATTCTTTCTCACAGTTTCTATAGGGAAGTGACTAGCTCATTTAGCACTATAATTTTTGTTTTTGATGTTTGATATACACAACTGGAGTAGATAGAATACAGCTTGATTTCACCCCTCCTTTCCCCTCTCTTGAAATTAGGCTTATATTTTTTATTATTGGCAGCTGTTGGGGTCTATAGTTTTCTAAAGAGTAAGCAAAATATTAATTTTTTTAATGAGAGGGAGAAGTTATGAATTACGATCACTTTTCTGATCATTACCATTTTCAACTTTTATTTTGAGTTAGAATTAAATTCTGTACAAATAGCCCAATATAACATAACCCTTTCTTACAGTTTTCTAGAACCCAAAGTTGTATTATCAATGTTTATTGTTGTCTGATTAATATAACAAAATTCCTTATCAGCATTTAAACTTATAAAGGGTGCATTTTACAGTTTATGTGTTCATTTAAATTATTTGTTACTTATATTGATCAAATCCATCTTTCTTTTTTTTTAAGGTAAATTTGTTCAGTCTTTTTGGAATGTAAGATCACTTTTCTTTTAGATCTTAAGTGTATTTCTAATTACAAATTCCAATGTGAATGTGTTATACTTAGCTTTTGTAGTTAGGGAATTTAAAGAAAGTTCAATAATATTAAAATTCCATTTATTTTGAAGTAATAAAATATAGGAATTAGTATGTAAGGGACCTGGACCTTTCAGGTAATTTTTACCTTTTGTATAGAAAATTATTTGGGGCGCCTGACTGGCTCACTCGGGAAAGCATGCAACTCTTGATCTTGGGATTGTGAGTTCCAGCCCCAGTTTGGGGTAGAGATAACTTAAAATAAATAAATAAATGAAGAAAGGAAGGAAGAAAAGAAATAAAATTATTTGCACAGTATTCTTGACTATGTACTTATCCAGACTTTAGTTAATTATTTAAGTCCGTGGCTCTGTAAGACAACTAAGACAAGTGGTGTCTTTGTTAATACTCATTGTTGGAGGCACTCGCATATATAGCCCAACTTGACTCTTACCTGTCAACTCTTATTTTACTTTCTGGAGAAGCACGTTGGTAGTTCTACCTCCTTCTATGCAACAGTCTTAGCTCTTATTTTCTCCTTATGTATTAGCTGCTTCAGGGCAGGCTTCTGTAGTTCTTTCTGTTATTCATTGTGTGGCATGGTTTCTAGACCCTGTATTCACAGCTTTCAGTTTTCTGTGGTTTACTTTTGAACTTCTAAAATGTGATACTAAAGGAAGAGACCCATTGTTTTTTTATGTGAACATACAGAACCAATTTGGGATCACTAGAATGGAAGCTCTTTAAAGGCAGTACTGTCTTTTCTTAATTTTAATACCGTTATTGGTACAGTGCCTAGCATTTATGGAGTATTTAATAAAGGTTTTCTTTGAACTGAACTCTTACCTTGCTTAATCTAGATAAACATAGTAATATGACCAAGAATTAAATTGACAAGAAATTCCATTTACTTTTTTAGTGGCACTGGCATGTATTTATTCTTTTTAGTTTTCACATAAATACTCACCGCATCTTGTACTTTTGCATTTGATTTATTCGAGTCTAAATGTAATATTTATATTTATGGTAGTTAATTTGGGCCCATTGTTTCTGTCTACACAGATATTTTTTTAAAGTTCTTTATGCAAATTAATAGTACAAATGTGAAAACCCTTTGATATATATGCTGGTTATATTAAGTTTATTATACAAGTTTATACATAGAAATTTTACAGTGAAACTAGAGAAACAATTTAATTTTTATTATAAGTGACATTTACTGTAGGAAAATGACAAGCTTGAACCCCTTTCTTTGTTATAATTGCCTAAAAAAATAGGCATGGAGATTTTGCTTTTTAAATAAAACTCAAAAGGCCTTATTCTAGATAGTTGAAATTAAATATTCATTGTGGGTTTTTTCCTGTGATAAAAACTTGGCTATAGTCAAGTTCACAGTCGTATTTTACAGAGGCCATTCATTAGTCTTTCTGCTAGTGTGTATGTATTTCTGCTGAAGTACAGATTATGACACAGATGAGAGAACAGTATTTATAACCCTAGATTGCTTTAACAGGACATCATGAATGGTAAGACCTAGCTCTCACTTTCAGACACACAGTAAGGCACGCACCTTGAGGAACACTGCGAGGCTCACTCTGTGCATTGAAGACCGACCTGGTAGTGATCCACATCATGTCAGACTCTGTCCAGGGCACAAATAATAGATCCAAAATGGATCTTGAGGTTTTATCTTCTCTTGGATGTGCAAGAGGAGGGATTATCGGTGGAGCGCCACGTCAGTCCTAAATTTCTAAATCCACACTCACATTGATCAGAATATCCTTGAGCTAATCATATATAGACTGCTGTAACTGCCAAAACAGAGATGGAGAGCCCATCATTTACAGGCAAAATTTACATTTCTTCAATTTGGATATTATTCCTTTTCTTCTGTAAGTGTGCGATCTAGCATAAAGACCTTAAGTCACTTTAACACTTCCTTTTCTTACACAGTATGGAAGGATTTTTTTTTAAGCATAAATTTGGCATTTGCGTAAATAGTATGTACTCAATAAATATTTGTTGAATGAATGAGTGAATCCCAAACATATTGGTAGAATTCTCTGATTGTCAGGAATTTTATGTATATATATATTTATGAAATGTAACTCACTTTATGATTCCTAGTTCACATTTCTCTAGCAATGCACTATTTCTCATTAAGTCCACAAACTGTTCTTTTTAGGCACATGCTATAGATACAGAAACTATGTCTCTCTTAGTGTTGCCATGGTATTTCTTCCTAAGTCTTTATTTCTTGGAAAAATAGAGATATTAAATATTCTGATATGTGTTTTACTCATTTGCTTTTTCTTCTCTTTTTCATAAAAGGCATTTCTCGTTTTTTCTTGTTTTATCCACACTATAGTGTAATGAGTGGTCCGTTTTAGAAGCTCTAAATTTATTATTTTCCTAAAGATGTTTATATCATAGGGCATTCTGATTATGAGTGGGTGACTTTCATGTGTATTATTTCTAATAGTGAGTTTAGAATATTATGTATTCTGGTACTTTTTTCTGGGCTTGAATTGAGTGACTAATACATTTATATATTGCTGTATAATTGGTGATTTTTAAATCCAGTTAACTTTAGAAACTTGGTTGAGAAATCTTGATAGCTACTAATACATGTAGTCCTTTAGATAAATGGATGTTTCACTCAGTAGATACTAACTGGTGGTTAACTGTCTAATAGGAACAGGAATTTGTTCAGAAGCAACAACAAGAATTAGATGGCTCTCTGAAAAAGATCATCCAACAGCAGAAGGCAGAACTAGCCAATATTGAAAGAGAGTGCCTGAATAACAAACAGCAGCTCATGAGAGGTATATGAAACTACACAGCATATGTGTGTATATAAAATGGTATCAAAGAACATTGCTGAGATATATGTATATTATCTAATACCCATAATATTGAATAATTGGAAATTATATTTGAATGCTTTCCTTTGCTAGAGTGATAGAAAGATAGAGAAAGTTGTGGTTAATAAGAGGGAAAAACTTTATGTAAAATTTTAAGTATTTAAATTTTTTAAATTCTTTATAAAGTTAAGAAATACTGTTAAGACGTAGAATGAATGCCTTTGTGACCGGAGAAGTGAACATAAACATATAATCCTTAAAACATCTTTTTGTGCAGATGATACTGGAGCCTTATCTGAATAGTTTTGTATACTCATTATGCCTTACAGTTGTTGCTATACTTAATGGCATCATGGTAAAATGGGATTTTAAGCACTTCTTTCTAACAAAAAGCTTAAATTTTTTTTTTCTTTCTCATTAGGATGATTAAAAGGAATTTTGGTGTTGTGGGTGGGGCATTTTCTGTTTACAGAACATTAGAATGGTAAATACTGATAGATACTATCTGTCCATTGGTAATATTTCATTTATAGTTCAGGATGTCAGTGTGTGTATGAGTTAGTGTATAGAGAACACATTTATGTAAATATTAAAATGATGACCAAAGTACATTAGTAAAAAGAACAAAGTGACATTTTGAAAATTGCTTTCTTCTAGCTCGAGAAGCTGCAATTTGGGAGCTTGAAGAACGACACTTACAAGAAAAACACCAGCTGCTCAAACAGCAACTTAAAGATCAGTATTTCATGCAAAGACATCAGCTACTTAAACGCCATGAGAAGGTTAATGAAAGGAAAATCGGTTTACTTTTTGTTCATTTGAAGTTTGCAGAGTTATTCATTTGTGAAACTTCTATTTTGTATAGAATGAATTTTTTATTTCCTTTCTATTTTTTTAATCCTAAAATTTCTTTGGTGAAGTTTGGAGTTATTAATTTTATCTTGATCATGATTGCAAACTTCTTTTCTGTGAGTTCATGGAAGGTGACTGGTTTCAATGCTTAAGTCCTCTTCTACATTATAATCTCTATGCTGTCTCTCAAAGGTAGCTATTGTGGATCCATTTATGGTACAAAGACCTAGTAATAAGAATTTCAATATAAGACTCTTATATAAAATAAAGCTTACTAATATCTTTATTTTTGTTATAAACTATTTTTTGACTAAAAGTTTGCTGGTTGATAACGCAACAAGGGAGCGAGTAATTTGGGGAAATAACAAAAGGACATGTTTGGGCATACATGTGGATACTGAGTATTAAATTATATCTAGGGGTGCCTGGGTGGTTCAGTTAGCTGAACATCCAACTTTGGCTCAGGTCATGATCTCAGTTTGTGAGTTCAAGCCCCGCATTGGGCTCTGTGCTGACAACTGAGAGCCTAGAGCCTGTTTTGGATTTTGTGTCTCCCTCTCTCTCTGCCTCTCCTTCACTTGCACTCTGTCTCTTTCTTTCAAAAATAAAAATAAAAACAAATTAAAAATTTATATTATATCTACATTACTGGATTGTGTTTGATACTTTCTTAGGAAACAGAACAAATGCAGCGTTACAATCAACGACTTATTGAGGAGTTGAAAAACAGACAGACTCAAGAAAGAGCAAGACTGCCTAAGATTCAACGTAGTGAAGCCAAGACTCGAATGGCCATGTTTAAGAAAAGCTTGAGAATTAACTCAACGGCCACACCAGATCAGGACCGTGACAAAATTAAGCAGGTAAATAAACCAATTATTCCCTTCTCTTTTAAGTTTAAAAAATTGGAATGTCCTTTAGAAGTATCACATAATTATGTTGTAAACATTTCGAGCCCCTTTGGGCTTGTCGATATTTTCTTTGGCTCTGTGGGCTGGGGCTGGTTATATGGCCCTGGCATATACCACCTTAATATTTCTAGGGTGGTGGCCACAGAGGGCCCCCTGCCCCACACTGGATCTTGGGCCCTAAAACCAACCCCGGGAATTAAGTGATTTGTACAGCTTTTGAAGTTAAAATGTGGGGGCCTCACTGCGCATCTACAGTCTCAGGTACCACACATAAATGAACTGTGATCACTGAGCAGATAGGAGGAACAAGGTTTTAATCAGAAGCCCACTCCCCCACCCCTCCTGCCCAAAGCCATATTGCAGACTCCAGCTTGAGTCACAGTACATTATTAGTACTTGCAGCTTTAGGTTATTGTACTTTAAGATTTGTTAAATTCCTTAATTATTCCTTTGGAAGATGCAAGAATTATGTTGCTTGTTAACAGTATTTTCTTTTTCTTATAGTTTGCTGCTCAAGAAGAAAAGAGGCAGAAAAATGAGAGAATGGCTCAGCATCAGAAACATGAAAATCAAATGCGGGATCTTCAGTTGCAGTGTGAAGCCAACGTCCGAGAGCTGCATCAGCTACAGGTCAGATAGAGAAGTGTGAGAACTAAGCCGTGGGAGCAAGGCAGCACAAGTGGTGGTTGGGAGAAAACAGTAGCTCGCCAGGATAAACTGTAATGTACTCATGGAAATGCTGGGATTGAGAGATATGTTTTCTGTGTAGACCCGAGTAAAGATCAGGTTAGTGTCATAGGCACTTGTTTAGATTTTATATAACCATGATTAATACAAACATAAAGCTAAATTGTAACCTAAGAGGTTAAGTCTTTCAAAAGCATTTATTGAGTTATTTTTAGTCTCTTTTGCAAAGAAGATGAACAAAGTTTTCAAAATGAGATAGGTGGTTTTGTTGGCAGATTCTGCATTTAAAATTTAATTTAGGGGGTAAATAGTTCATTTTCTTCTAGGTTTTTGAAAAAAATGATTAAATACATGTGAATTTTTCTCCTAAGAAATTTAAAGGTTACTCTATGGGAACTGTTTTGGGACCTTACCTGAAGTGTGTACCCCACTTAGTATGTAGCCTAAAACGTTTAAGATTTCAAAATAGTGTATACGTTATAGATACTCTACATATTTTCTTAATTTACTGAAGTAGAATAGTCCTGATCCAACATTCTGGTACCAGTGGGTAAAATGCATGGAAGATGCCCTTCGAAGTGTCAGTTTTATGGGCAAAACTTCTTAGAAAAGAAAAACAGGATCAAACTAATTCTATTTTAGTTCTTTTCATATGGTAAGTAACAGATCTAACTTCTAAACTTGGAAATATGAAGCTATGACTCATTTCATAGTTCTTAGCCCTGGGTTTTTAGAGGAGAATCTGAACCTCAGTAATAGTTTGATGTTTGATGAATACTTTATTATTTTGAAAGGTAATTGTATTTGTGAAAATCTGCTTAGTTGACCGGAAATTTTTTAATCCAAACTTTATTTTCAGAACGAAAAATGCCACCTATTGGTTGAGCATGAAACTCAGAAACTCAAGGAATTAGATGAGGAACACAGCCAAGAATTAAAGGAATGGAGAGAGAAATTGAGACCTAGGAAAAAGGTAATTTTAAAAGCTTTAGTTAAAATATGTTTTTGTTTATCCATTCATCCACCCAGCTATTGGCTGTTTACATAACATGTATAGGTACAGTGTCAGGGACAGGAGATAGAGAGATGAAGAGACAAAGTCCCTGTCCCTCAAATGTTCAGAATGTAGTAATAAGCAATTACAGATGCGCAGGATCATTGCTATGAAGGAGGTAAGTATAGGAGACAGCAGACGGGAGCACAGTGTTCAGGCCAAGGAAGAAGAATGCTTTACAGAGGAGTCACATTATAAGCCAAGTGAGACTTTAGGATGAGTGAGATCTTGTTAGGCATACAAACAGTTTGGGGTGTGATGGGCAATGTAAGTACAGAGAAGAGAATGGGCGTGTACAGGAATCGTAAGTAGCTCCCTGTCATTGGGACAATGGGGGAGTGTGCCTGTGTGTCAGCATTAAGGAGGGAGAGAAAGGAGGAAGTGATGACAACTCAGTCTGGACAAGTTGGCTGGAGCCAGATTACAAAACCCTCATATGATAGTAAATTGACAATTTAGTAAAATAGGAAAGGCTTTCCCTCTTGCCGTCTAGCTCTCGGCCATCTTCCTTTTTTGTACTTCCTCTTTGATTCCCTGCTAGCCTGGTCCAGTTGGTCAGCCATTTCAACTCATTTGTTTTCTGTCACCGTGTGACCCTCTCCCTTGTTAACTTTCAAACCTTTATTTTCTCTTGGGCTTCCTGCCTGCTATACCTTTTGACCATTCCTTTCTTCCACTTATCCAATCAGTCAATTAAAAAAATATATGCATTTAGCACCTACTGTGTTCTAAATATTTCTATAAGTGAAATGACCAAGTCAGTTAATAGTATGGCTTTTTTTTTTTTAATTTTTTTTGGAGAGAGAGCACAAGTAGAGGAGAGAGGCAGAGAGGGGGGAGAGAGACAGAGAGACCACGTGCACATGAGGGAGTGTCTCAAGCTCAATCCCATGACCCTGGGATTGTGACTGGAGCCGAAATCAACAATTGGACACTCAACCAGCTGAGCCACCTAGGTGCCCCAGATAATCAGTGTGGCCTTTTAATTTAAATTTTATTTTTTGATAACTTTTTGAATAGGTAATACATTCATGTGGATTGGAACCCAGAAAGTATAGAAGGGTCTTTTTCCAGTATCTTTTAACTCTTTGCAGTCTAGCTTTCACCTCAGTCTCCCCAGTTGAACTCGACTGTGGTCATAAGCGAGTTCCTAACAGCCAAATCCTATGGTATTGAACTGTTGTTAAAAACCTTGTTTCTTAAAATCTCTTTTTGTCTGACTTTTGTGACTCTCTTCTTTCTCTGTGCTCTTTATCACTTTTTCTTTGTCTTCTAGTCATCTGAAACATAGACATCTCCCATCTTTACACCTTTGATGATCCTGTGCTTAGTCATGGCTTCATCTGTTGCGTATTTAAGGATGATTCCTGGGGTACTTCGGTGGCTCAGTCAGTTAAGTGTCTGACTTCGGCTCAGGTCATGATCTCACTGGTCATGAGTTCAAGCCCCGTGTCGAGCTCTGTGCTGACATCTCAGAGCCTGGAGCCTGCTTTGGATTCTGTGTCTCCCTCTCTCTCTGCCCTCTCCCACTCACACTCTGTCTCTCTCTCAAAAATAAATATTAAAAAAAAATAAGGACGATTCCAGAACTTGGACAGGAGGGGTTCTAAAGTCCCACAGATCTGGGTTCAAATCTTAGTGCTGACATGATTAATTTTGTCACTTAACATTCCTAAGCCTAGTTTTACTCATTAGTAAAACAAAGATGACACTACGTACCTAATTGGGTTGTTAAGACAGTTGAAAGAAGTGATGTGTGTACAACACTTCCTAGTATCTGAGCTGTAGTCAGAGTTCAATGAATGGTTGCTGTTGCTGTTATTTAATAGTTTATTTTGAGAGAGAGAGTGTGTGCACATGCGTGGGTTAGGGACAGAGAGAGAATCCCAAGCAGCCTCTATGCTATCAGCTTGGAGCCGATCAGGGCTCAATCTCATGAACTGTGAGGTCAAGACCTGAGACAAAATCAGGAGTCGGACGTTTAACTGACCGAGCTACCCAGGTGTCCCTGCTATTGTTAGTGTTTGTTGTTTTATTATTATTGGTTCATGCTCTAAGCACCCATTTTCCACCCAGATGTTCCATTCCTTCTTACTTCATTCAGGCCTCTCTGTCCCTACATCATCTCATTGAAGGTTTTTTTTCCTGATGACTATTATAAAATAGCCCCCATGCCTACCTCAGACATTCCCTGGCCCCTCACCTTTGTTTTGCTTCATAACTCTTCACCAACAGACAATCACATTTATTTATTGTTTGTCTTCTCCCACAAGAATGTATGCTCCTTGAAAGTAGGGACATTATCTCTTTGTTCACTGATACATATCTGCTTCTAGAACAGCTCCTGGCATATTGCAATGATCAGTACATACCTGTTGAATGTTTATTAGAGATTGTAAACTCAGTGAAGATAAAACTGAACTCAGCAGCCTTTCTCCTTCATCTCACTTTCCCCTGTTCAGTCCTATCCACCATCAGTGTTCTTCCCGATACCCCACCCTCTTAATTATATCTAGTCTAGCAACGTGAATTCTCTTTCATTTCCACCACATCCCATTTGAGTGAGATGACAGATAATTTCAACTCTCTTTTTAAAATAATTCTCTTTCCCATTACTATCATTCTGCCTGCTTAAAATTGTTCAGTAATGTCCTAATAGGCCTTCTGATCTTGAGTTCCTTTTTGTTTCTTCCTACTTACCTGCCATCACCAGAGTATATTCAAGAACATCTCTGATACTGGCAGTATGGTATTGATAAATCTGCAGTTCCATCAGAATAAAATAGAAATGCTTGATTTTGACTTTGAAGCTGTCATAGTGCCATACCATTGGCCACAGTCAAACTTTTTTTTTTTAATGTTTGTTTATTTTTGAGGGAGAGAGAGACACACAATCTAGGTGGGGGAGGGACAGAGAGAGAGGCTCTGAGCTGTCAGCACAGACCCCAACGCGGGGCTCGAATCCACAAACCATGAGATCATAACCTGAGCGGAAGCCACACGCTTAGCCAACTGAGCCACCCAGGTGCCCTGGCCACAGTCAGACTTTCTAGCTGTATCTCTCACAGGCCACTTTGTACCTGTTCATATTCTGGTATTGGGTATAATCACCATTACTCACACCAAATCCGTGGTTTCCTGTCTGTGTACATTGTGTCAGCCCCCCTCTGTCTAGCATGCCCTCCACATCCTGTCGACCAAATTCTTATCTTTCCTTCAAGGCTTAGCTCTTGTTTCACATCTGAGAAACCTTCCTGTTTCTTTCCACTTTCTCCTGTACTTTGTGCCTCTACAGCAGCACTTACCCCTGAGTCACTTGTCCACAGTCATTGATACCTAAAGTATTTATCAAGTACTTACTATATTTGCTCTGTATTGTGGAGATGTAAAGATGAATCTGCTTTAGGGCTTACCTTCAAACATCTTACTGTCCAGTGTGGAAGAAAAGACATGCACACCAAAAATCAGAATAAAAAACAGAAAACAAAGTGCCATGTGGGAGAGACAAGTAATAGTTAATAATAGGTGCCATCTATTGAGTGCCTAATATGTTTCACATTTAATCCTTACATAGCGACCCACCGAGGTAGATACTGTCCCTGTTACAGCAGAAGAATAAAACGAGGCTGTAATAGGGAGAAGCTGAGTAATTGACCCACGTTATACATTCGTATGGCTGAGCCAGAGGCTTTAGTCTAGGGCTGTGCACAGCGTATTCTAAGTGTTGAGCCCTCTGGTCTTCCTTAGGATGGCCTACAGAGAGAGTGTTTTGAACAGTTAGTTTTATTCTTGACTGTGAGAGTAAATTCTGTTCGTAATACCAGCACATAATTTCTTTTTCCCTTCCTTTTTAAGACACTGGAAGAAGAGTTTGCCAGGAAACTGCAGGAACAGGAGGTGTTCTTTAAAATGACTGGGGAGTCTGAATGCCTTAACCCATCAACACAGAGCCGGATTTCCAAGTTTTATCCTATTCCTAGCTTGCATTCCACAGGGTCGTAACAATAGGAAGCAGTCTGTGGTTGGGTTTGACTTTTTAAATATGTCATTCTGTTCTCTTCATTTTCTTCCCCAATCTATATATTAGAGAGCTTACAAAGACAATCACCTGCCTCACCTTCTAGGTGTTTTTTGTTTGTTTGTTTGTTTTTTTAGCAAAGATGAAGGGGAAAGGAACCGTGACAGATGCTAGGCCATGTTGGCGAAGTGGCATCTTGCAGTAATTCCCTAAGGTGATTTTGTATATTACTCTTAAAAATTGTGTTCTTTAGACACTGTTACGTGAAAAACTTTAGAGATAAAATGTTTGACGTTATTTTTTTAAAAAAAGGTGTTAGGTCACTATTAGTGAATATCTTTTTACTTGGCCTAACTTCTCAGTGATGCCTAAATTCTGTAGTTGCAGCTCTACTGTCAAGAGTTGGAATAATTTTCTTTTGATGAATCTGCTCTCATGAAAAAGCTATGAGTTGCTCAAATTACCATATTGGTTGAGTAAATAAATCTATTTTGTCTTTAAATAGCAACAAACTCTTTTTAAAAAGAAATATTATTTCAATAATTTGTCTAAAATAATTACCTGTTCAGTCATGAGCTAATAATTAAGGGTGCTAGTTTTATTAAAATAGTGCCTAAAACACTAAATTTCAGTGGAGTCTAAAGTAGGATTTTCTGTTTTGATTCGATGGGGACAAACATCCTTAGCATTAAGCATTACTGTTTTTTAAATCTTGCTCCTATTACCATTTGATGAAATTTCCATCCTAAAATCTGTTGTGCAAGATTGGAAAGATGAAAAAAAAGTAGCTTATAGATACTGAAATTCGGCATGTAACACTCACCAAATTAAAAGTATAAACTTAGCATTCCAGCTCATTTCCTAAAATAGTCTGTGAGCTGGGTAAGTGACCTCTCCCATCCTTACACACTTTGTCCAGAAGACTGTGCCCAAGACCTGCAGGCTCTGTGTTAAGTGTACTTTCTGAAAGTAATCTCAAAAGAGGCATTTGTTCAGAATACTTTTTTTAAAAAGCATTTAAATAAAATAGGCAACATCAGAAACGACTGTGTTGTTGAGAGAAAGTCATTTGTATTCTGGTTTTATTTAGTTCCATGGTTAAATTATTTGATCTGAGTGGGAAAAGCCTGAAATTGTTACCATATGGTTGCTGATATGTGTAATTATTAATGAAATGTTCACTCTTGGTCCCTCTTGCGGCTTGGAATTCCAAGCCCGCATCAGGTCAAGCAGTATTATGAAACGTACTTGGGTCGGTAAGATGGCACATTTATAAATCATGCTTGCTGCTTGCCACTTCCAACCTGTTCTCTTCGAAGAGTACCAGGTACCAAATTGTGGAAGTTTCATTTTTTAGTTATATTACATTTGAGGCTGGTGAAAAATTCAAGTGTAATTTTGTGGGAACACTGATTCATATTAAAATGTAAATATGTGTAGCACTTTCTTTCAGTTAATTTGAAAACTTTGAATGCTGAACCTTATTTTGTCAGTGGTTTAGATGATTTAAAAATGCATGTGTGATTTTAGTTTTGCAATTGTTTTGACAAGCATAATTTCTTGGACAACTTTGTAGGTAGCCTTAATTTCTGGCCAACTTTGTTTTTTATATAAATATATATACATATATATATTATGTATGGTTGTAAATTCATACACTTCTCACATTGAATGTGTTACTGTATACAAACTCTTTTAATGCTTTATTCTCAAATGCTGGGTTGAAAAATGTTTTGAAAGCCTTTTAAAGTATATATCTTTATAAAGTAATATTCAGGATGATGATGGAAATTGTTTATATTATTATGATAAAAATGACAGTATAATGTTACCCAATGTATTTAATGATTTATTTGCAGAGGAAGAGAGGAGGAAGGTTCTTCTACTCTCTCCTTTGAAGTTTTCAGTTTATTGGCTTTATAAAAATAATTCAGGTAGTGGACATTTTTTCAGTATCTTTTAAAGGATATCCTGTGTGCCAAATAGCTTGTGGCACATAATTAATTTGGTCTGAATATTTTATTCTTTTTATTCTTTTCAACTTGACGTGAGAGTATTGAATAAAGAAAAGAGGCTCAGAGTAGAATGGTTAACACTCTGGTAAGTTTATTAGCAAATCTTGTAAAACCTTTAAAACTGCTCTCTGGATTCAGTGTCCTTGCTGGAGCTCTCTTTCATATATGACCATATTCGTGTGGGTGTAGGACTGCAAAATGATACGTATGTAGAGATGAAAAATTCATTTTAATGCTTAAGTTACTTAATCTTTTCAAAAAGCGTTTTGTTACAGAATATGCTGTTTTTACCCATCCCTGCTCACTTCTTGTTAAGTCCTATATTCAAATAGATAATAGTGGTCATTTGTTCTTGTATGAAGTGTAGGTGGGGAACTGGGGACGGGCACAGACTTCTTTGAAATCCAAGGGTACAGTCAAATCCGTTCCTGATTTGGTTACTTTGTTGCTGTGACAGAATGTGCTATGAAACACATAAAAGAAAATCTCTGTGTGTGTCCTAACGCCAGCCTCCCTCTTCTCCCCGCGTGCTGTAAACACACCGCACACCGCACTTCTGCAGGCCTGGCTCCAGAGCCGGTCGCACCAGGTTGCCTTTCCTAGTCCTGTCCGTCTGTAGTTGAGTGTGAACTGCTGAATTAGCTGCTATTCTTTATGGAGTCACAGTTAAGCTTTTTCGTACCCTTTCCAGTGGGGAAGCTACGGGGGGGCGGGGGTAAAGAGGAAATTGAGAGTGCTTATACTTTGTTGAAAATATTGGAACTTTCCTGTGACAGGATACGGCAAATTGTAATTAAATATAAACCGAACCAGAGCTACCTCTAAGTAGTGTTTCCTCAAGCACAAAGCTCTCAGGCATATGAGACCCACTGTAATGGAGGGTCTCTGATTTCTTGAGCATCAGCGAGTTCAGAAGTGACTGTCTTTTGTACTCTGTTAGTTCCCTGGTGACTACACACTTTCTCCCATTCCACACTGTGCTTAAATGACAAAGACTCTTCTGAGAAGCCAAATTGTGTCTGAGATTAGCTATAGATATTGATTACAGGAGGGCTTAGAACTGGGGTGGAAGAGGAGTTACTTTAGCTCCGGTTCTGAGAATCTTCTGATGAAATACATCACATCTTTTCAAGGAGACGATCTTTTATAGGAAATGGGATATTTTAAATGCTTTTCTTGCAGGCTCAACAGTGATTGTCTCTATTGTTGTTAGTCTGTGGCTGACATGGTTTTGATATGGCTTTAAAATTTCTGCTAAGCTTGAGTAGAATGTTACACCAGTTTTAAATGTTGGCTGCAGCTTTTGGTGACCCTTTGCTGATTTTTACAGTGTGATAACCTCATAAGCTAAGTTTTCAGAATGAATTTTGTTTCCGATTATGCCTCTTATCTATTTGGGAGCAACATGTCTTTTCAATCATGGGATTGACAAATGAAAAATAAAGTTATTTCTTAATCTACCCTGGCAAGCGGTCTTTTTTTAAGAATCTTTGATACTGGGTTGTCCTGCCTGAGAACACTTTGTAGCATTTTTTGGTCCTAGTTACATTTTTAACCCTCATGGTCCTCCAAGCCTCTGGACCCTTCCAGACTTACTAGTGTTCCCACCTGACTCATCACCACACACAAGAATGTAGTTTTTACTGCTAGCTTGGAAATGGGTGTCTTTTAGCATATAAATCCCTCCTTCGGGTGGGGTCTAAAATAGTTCCATCAACATATGTATATATATTTTTACCCCCTTGGGATGGAGCCTTTTTGTCACCAAACATTTCACTAACCATATGACCTCCCTTCTGCTAAAAATAACCTCTTTTCATCATTGATATGTTCATGCAAGGTTCAGTAGACACTAGGCAGCGTCTCTTGGCAGGTGTTCAGTTTGGCTGGAGGGAAGCATAGCATGTCATTTTCTAATCCAGGAGCATCACATACTTTTGAGCTCATTCTTGACTTTTTTTCCTTTTTTCTTTTTTTTTTTTTTTTTTTTTTAAGTGACACAAAAGAGGCTCAGATCCATTGCCATCCAGCTGAGGATTTATCTCGTATCTGTCCTTCCCCTTTCTGGTTCTGTCCAGAGAAGGTAGCAGGTTTGGACCTTTATCCTGTTTCTCTTGAGCATCGGACTCTGAAGACTCTGGATAGCTTGAAAAGGTAAATCGCGTAACTAGGAAACACTCTAATTGATCTAACTGATTAATAAAGTTAAAAACCGTCGAAGGGGGTGTAATACTTGAGCCTGTAAGGTGATTCAGCCTTTAGGTTAAACTATTAAAAAGGTGTGATGTGGTCATTCATTATACAGTTGTCATTACATAGCGAAAAGTTTGAAATTCTGAAGGCCTTAGGAGCTCACTTTTTGAAATTCTGTGATGATTTGTAGCAGGTAGCTTTCAGGATGTGACAAAGGAGGCTGGCAGACCACGTAGAATGTTGCCTCACTGTGTGTTGCCGCTAGTTGTTCAATACAGAACTAAAGGGACCGTCTTTTCCCAGGACAGTATGTGAGGTACTCCAAAGAGACCACATAGAAAGTAAACTATCCAGACTTTTTTAGAAGGTAGAGGTAGAGAAGTAGATTTATTTTATCCCATTTTTAATTATCTAGCAACTGAGAGTCACAGCTTCTAACATTTCACAGGTTGGCCAAGCGTAGCCTCTTCTGAAGTTGAGTGGTTTTACTGTGCATTTCTGTGTTTTCCTTTTAGTTTTGGTCTTCTTCATATTGTTATGTGCGCCCTAACGATCATAACTCCTTTGTGCTGGGATAAATCACTGCATTAATTGAAAATTATCTTGTTGCTCATCTGTTGCATAGGTGTCCATTTGAAATTTATGTTCAAGGAAAACCTTTAGATGCTTTGTCACCTGTCCAGCTTAATAGTTGCAGGTCAAGGTCTGCTATTAAAAATCTCAGTGATGAAACAAAAGTGCCAGAAGCTGTGTTCCAAGTACCCTAGTGTTTTCTTGTGTTTATGGTGGCGTTATTTGTGTAGGTTTCACCCAGACCTTTTCCCCCCCTTTATTTCTCTCCCTATCTTTCCTTCCCACTTTTTCATTCTGTTTCCTTGTCTCTCTCTCTCTCTCTGATCTCCCTTTTCCTCTTTTCCCATCTCTTTCTCTCTCTCCCCTCTCTTGCTCTCTTCTTTCCTTTTTTTTACTTTTATTCCCTTTGTTTTCATTCATGCTCATTCTTTCCTATCTCTATTTCCCTCTTTGTCTCCCTACCTGACCCCCCAGTTTTTCTCTCTCCATTTCTCTTCCCTAATTTGTCTCCCTCTCCCCAACCCCGTGTCACCACCTTTCCTCTCATTCTCTTTTTCATTCTTTTTTTTCTCTCACTTTGGTTAGATGGATCACACTAAACATATTTAGAAAAACTCTTTAATTGGAAATTTTGCACTTGAAATGACTTTTCATCTAACAGACCACATATTTTAGGTACTGAAAAGTGCTTAAACAACTGTGCCCAGTCCCCCATGCCATTTCCCATGTGCAGAAGTGACATGTTTCCCAGCATCGTCTCCTATTTTCCCTCCTTCCCCACTGCCCTTCTCTCCGTTACCAGTTTACCATTGTCAAGTTCAGTAGAACCCATCTCTAAAGGCCAGCGTGGTGCTGCGGAAACCACAGCCACAATCAGACGATCTAAGCAAGTAGGAACAGGGTCTGTGGCAAGAAAGGACTATTAGAAACCCTGTCACCATCTTCAGCGGAAGTGAGTTTCTTAATTTTTTCAGTTGCAAGAGTTGCTTCTTAGCCAAGTCCTTTCTATGACTAGAGAATGCAGAACGAACAGGGAGGAAGGAGCAGACAGCACAGACTTGCAGTGATAGAACGTGAACACACCCCATCCCCATCTTCCCTTTTCTGGTCATTCTTAGGCAAAGCTCAAGGACTCCCAAGCCAGTGAGTGTGCACCTGGCTTTCCTGGTTTGCAGCTAGATCTAAGAGCTAAAGAAGCCAAGGAGCTCAGGTCGAGCCAGGAGAACAGCCAGTCTCGTTCCCCAATGGAGCAGGTTCAGGTTGTGGACCTTTGGATGCTATATCTAGAGAGAGAGATATAGATCTTTATAGAGACTGTTCCAGACTAACACAGGGGTTCTATTTGGCTGTGCTGGCTTGGTAAGGAAGTGAGGCTCCAGCTTCTGCCCTCTGGAGTGAGTTTGACAGGAGCATCGTAAGCCATTACACAAACTGGTGCCAGGGGCTATTCCGCCAAGGGGAGCTCATGGCTTGATGGCGATGCTTCTCTTTCTCCTCCTGCCGTAGACTTGGTCACCTGAAGTTAGAGGAGGGAGTTATATCTCCTGCGGCCTGTGGGCCTTTAGGTCAGCCAATTACAGCAACTGTTACAACTGCAGAATGGGCTTGCAAGATAAACTCGCTTCTAAGACTCTCAATTTCTTTACCCTGTTTCATCACAGAGCAGTCCTCTTCACTGCCATGCCAGCAGTGGGTGGGGCAGCATCTGCCTTCAGTAATTCGCATTTGCCTTAATTTTTTTAGGCTTGCTCTGGAACAAATCCCCTACTTCTCCGAGCATCAGCCTCCCAGCCCTGCAGGAACTGGCAGCCACAGCTTACCTGTGTCTCCTTTCTCTCCCTTGTGCCCTCAAGGGCCGGGTGGCCCAGGCCGACCTGGTGGTCCTGCGGGGCCCCTCTCACCTGGGAGGACAGAGTGGGGTGTGCTCAGTCAAGTGGGAGTGCAGGGCCCGGAGGAGCCACACAGGTTCCTGGATAGCACTGGCAAGGGGGCAGCTTCCCAGCCCAAGGGAGTGGTCACATGGGATCCTGGTGGCTGTTTCCTTGTCACCACTTACCTTTGGGTCCTGGGGTGCCCACCTCTCCTTTCTGCCCTGGGGGGCCCGGAATGGCTCCATAAGCTGCAGGGAGACAAGACTGGTCTCAGACAAGGGGTCACCCTGGAGTTTGGAGGTAAAGGGCTTTGTGTAGAGAAGGACAGGAAAGGAGAGGTATAGTTGGGACCCACAAGAAGAAAAGAGTTCAGAATTTATCAGATTTTCAACCTTTCAAGTGTTAATAACTGGAAGTTTTTCAAGAGACTTTCTCCCACTTGAGACCATGCCGCAAGGTAAGTGTTGGGAAAGTGATCACCAGCCGCCCTTACTTCGGAAAAAGTCCATGAGGTCCTCAGTCACGTTGCTATAGGCAGAGAAGACCTTGCTGATGCCAGGGGGACCCTGGGGCCCTGGCCGGCCTGGTGGGCCCTGGATGGTGTAGGCCATCCCCTGCAGCAGGCCCTGACCTGTGAAGCACCAAAGTGTGGGCACAGGAAGCAGGGTTACTCAGCCCCGTCTTCACAGGCAACAGAGACCTCGGGGTGAACCCCCGTGCCATTATTAACCTAGATGAGGCAGCAGCAAGGGAGAAACCCTGCTGGCTTCCTGTGTCCCTCCCTGTGGACTGGGCCAGTGGAGGCCTGGGCCTTTCATCAGATGCTTTCTGATGGCAAAGCCGTGCTGGTAGCTACCGGGAGAAAGGACTTCTTAACCAACAGCGTCCACTCTGCCCCACGGGAAACCATTGTCGTCATCAAGACTTCTGACAAGACAAGTTAGCAGGAGTAGCAAAGTCCAAAGACCAACATGCCCTGCTCCCAGCAGCACTGGTCCCGTCCTGACTGGGGCTCCTGAACTAAGCTGCCTGAGAGAACTCGGACCTCCTGCCTTCAGTACCCACCCCCACCATCTGATGCCAGAAGTGCTGTCCCTGTAGCCTGGACTCCTAAAATGAGAGGGTGAGTTTCTGGAGCTTGAAATTCAAACTGCACAAGGACTCCCACCTAACCTCCCCTCTGCACTAAGGGTCTTGACTTACGCTGTAAGCTCTCAGACACCCGAACAGCCAGCTCATTGTAGTCCAGACCTCCAGCGAAGCCTGCCCCGAATGGTCCGCCTTCACCACCGTACATGCCACCTTCTGCCCCGTAGCCTCGGCCCAGGCCCATGTCCATTCCAAAGGCACCCCCTTCACCCAGGGAGCCGCCGCTGGCTCCTCCTACGCCCATGGAAGAGCTGTAGGAAGTGCCCCGACTGACTGATGCGCTGTGAGAGGAGGAGCTGCTGCCCCGACTGTAGGAACCATCCATGGACACCAAGCGGCTGTCCCCAGGTGGCCCCTGTGGCCCTGGAGGGCCTGGTGGGCCCACGATGAAACTGCGCACATCCGGGCCTGTGGGGAGGCGGCCATGTTAGATGGGGCTCAGGTTTGGGGGTGGAGAGGAAGGGAGTTTTGAGGATCTCATGGCCCTGAAGCAGGACGGGAGTGTCAAGGCACTTGCAAGGAAGCAGGGGTTTAGTTATTAATAGGATTACATGTGCAGGGGTGCTGGCTGGGAAGAAGCTGGGCTCCCCTGCTCCCTGGAGCTCACACATTTGGCCTCCCCAGTGCCATCAAGCACCAGCTGTCCTCTCTCTCACAGAGAGAAGCAAGGTCTGGGAAAGGGGCACCTACTGGTGAGGTAGCTGATCAGTTCGCTCCGGAAGCTGTCACTGTTTTCGGCGGCATAAGTTGCCAGGGCTCCGGAGACACCGGGGGGCCCTCGAGGGCCTGGGGGACCAGGCGGGCCTGGAGGGCCAGGGATGGACGACAGGCCGGCAGCTGGATGGGAAGCCAGAGAAAGGTGAGGAATCGCCCAGTTGGCACACTGAATTCCCAGCTTGTACTCAGGGGTGCGGCTCCTCCTGGGAAGGAGGGCATTGGATCCTGGGAGCCCAGCTCCTGCCATCACCCTGGAACCACTGCTCTGACTGCCTTCCCACTCCTAGTGCCAGAGACTCACTCAGCCCAAATCCCGTCGCTTCCCCTGCACCCTCCCACCACACAATCATCTCTAAGGGCTGCACTTGGGATCATGGTCTCTCCCACCAGTCCCCTTGTCACGGCTGAAAGAACCTCAAGAGCAAGCGTGTTCCTCTCCAGGCCCAGCCCCACGTGTGCGTCGGGAGGACTGGGCTTAACTCTCCACGGCTGCCCTTGCTAAACCATGGGGGCCCCGGAGGCCAGGCTACAGTCCCCTGCTCTCCTCCCGGTGCCTTACTGTGCAGGTAAGAGGAGAGGTCCTCCACGCTGATGCTGGACCACGCATTGCCTGGGATCCCTGGGGGCCCAGGGGGACCTGGGGGCCCAACGATGCCTCTGTATTCCGACCCTGAGATGCCAAAGAAGAGCACGAGTCAGTAGGGGGCCTGGGCCAAGGCCTCTGCTTTCTACCCCAAGCCGCGTGGACAGGTGGCCCCTGCCCAGCCTTACCTTGGAGCAAGGAGAGGAGCTCCTCGTAGGATGTTCCTGGCAAGCCGGGGGGCCCGGGGGGACCAGGAAGCCCAATGCTGATTCCAGAGCCTGAGGAACAAAACTCCCAAGTTGTGATGGATTCCGACCAGACAGGGCAAAGCAGGGGCAAATGCCTTGTCAGAGAGGAAGCCAGAACCAGGAGTGATTTGTACAGCAGTGGGATACCAGGAGAGGAGGAGGGGCGGTAGGAGGAAACAGGTTGAAAGAGGAACTCAGACTACAGTTACCGACGACACTGAGGAGCCGGGGCTGCGGAGCCTGCTTTGGGACCTCAGGTGGGAAAGGCTCTGAACACAGCTCCGTCCCTCTGGACTTGGTGCACCTGGCGGGGAGATCAGCACCGCCCCGCCCCCCACCTTGGGGCCCCGCTGACCACCTGCCACGGTGGACAGGCAGAAAGGGTGAGCACTTACTGGACATGTAGCTGAGGATACGAGTGCTCAGCTCAGCATAGTCCAGAGACTGCAGGGACCAATCTGCCGTCAGGTACTGCCGCAGGTACTGCCTCACGTCCTCCCCTGGAAGGACAGCCTGCATTGGCGTGGGCCCCCCACCGCCAAGCCCTGGGCTCCTGCACTCCCACAGGTTGGCCCCGAGCTGTGGGTGCTCAGTCCCCGGGAGAAGCGACAAGCTTGCAGGTCCCCAACAACACATCTGCCTGGTTACCTAGCACTGGGGACAGGGAGACTTGCCACCACCTCTCCAGTCAGTGCTGACTCACTGAGGCTGGGAACGAGGAGGAGCACCTCCCCACCACAGCTCTCACAGGGCTCAGATGGGGACGAACTGTCCCCCACAGAGCACTGGGGTGAGCACTCACGCTGCAGGGCCGCCAGGATGTCTGCAGAGGAGATGGAGGCAGAGGAGCCGATGCCAGACCCGGAGCCTGTCGGGAAGGAAACCTCAGGTTACCTGCTTACTACCAAAACTGAAGCAACACCCTCATTGCTCCAGAACCATGAAGACCCGGCCAGGTGGCTGTTCCGTTTGAGAAAATGAACAAACAGGCATTAGGAGGCTGTCGCGAATGCATGCAAAAGTCAACAGTGGTTCTGTTTTTGTGTTTGTTTTTGTTCAGTAAGAAATGTGGTTTGTTTTCCAGAGTATGCTTTAGCCTCACTCCTCCCAGATCCTGCCAGTCTCGATCCCTCTTCGCATACTCAGGACACCTCTGTCAACCACAAGAAGGCTTGCTAAACATGGCTCTGCAGGGTGGACTCTGTTCTTGAAGCTAGCAGTGGCTGAAAGCCAGGAGTTCAGAACTGAACTTGACATCCAGAAGGGCAAACAACAAAGTAAGCAGGGGGGCTCTGGAGCAAAGTGACCATGGGAGGAAGGGTCATTATGGGGGTGGGGCAAGGCTTACTCTGTAAGTAGCTCCCTACACGGCTCGCCAGCTCCGAGTAGTCGAAAGTCTCCCCAGCAATGGTGGTGACAGGCCCTGGGGGACCAGGTGGGCCTGGGGGACCCTGAACTCCGGACAGGTAAGACCTAATGCTGTCACCTGCCAACAAAAAAAGCAAAGTCATACCTGTCCCCAAGAGGGTGTGACCTCCCCACAGAGATGACCTGAAGCATTTGAGATGCCTTCCTCACCACATCCATGGCCCAAGGCAGGGCCAGCAGGGACCCTGGACTGCTCTTTACAGACAGAGAAGCTGACACCAAGGCCTGTGCTAGGTCAGATGCTACTTGAAGACCGAGGACCAGCGAGGCTCCAGTCAGCCACCCTGTGACAAAGCCTATGCACGTATTCTTGGAAATCACGCCTGCAGGTGCAGGAGGAGTATGGGGATGAGGCAGAGGTCCACATTGTGTGAAAGTGTGTGTGTGGCTGTGTTCCTGTGGATGAGTGTGGGTGAGGATGCACCTGTGTGGGCTGCCACGAGAAGGTGGGTGTTGGGGGAGGGCACGGACATGTGGTCCTGGTCCCAGGGGTGGGTTTCTGACTTAGGCCTGGCCTACAGACTGCTGTCCCCTGCTGTGTGTGTAGGGACGCAAGCATACACATGTGTGCATGCACACACACAAGCACGAACACACATGGGCATGCGCATACATGCATACACAAGCACGCCTCTTTGGCAGCCTCCTGCCTCCCACCCACTCACAGAGCTTCCCCCACCTCCCCGCACTGTCACGGGCAATGGGGTCTGTCATGTTCATTCACCTGGGGAGGAGACTGGAGACTTCCTGAAATAGCCAGGCTCCACAGAGCACTGGAGATGCCTGGCCGAGCAGACACACGCACATGTGCACACACACGCACGCGCTCACTCAGACCCCGGGACTCACTCTGCATGTACTCAGCGATGTACTGCTGGATCTCCCGGCCCGAGCTGCTGATGGAGCCTGGAGGCCCCGGCGGGCCTGGCGGGCCTGGCGGACCCGGCACGAACATGGTGCCCGACGACGATCCCCCTGCGGGAGGGAAAGCCTTCTGAGTCCACCAGGAAAGGCCTACCGTAGGGTCAAAGAAGGACCCAGATGCAGCTTCCACAGCCCGAGGAGGGAGGGTGTTTCTTAGTGGGAGAAACAGATGGTGGCAGACGAGGGGCTCCCCCAAAGAGAGGAAGGGAGTGCCTGTAGCAGCCACTGTCTGAAAAGGGCACAGACTTGAGGAGCTCACCGGACCGGACCCTCCCTCCAGCAACCCGCTCACCACCCCAAACGCTCCTTCATCTCCAAACACCCCTAGCTCCCGGGTCTGTCCTGTTTCCCACCATTCGGCATCGCCAGCTACCGTTACTGTGCAGGGTCCTTCCCTCCCACCTACACCAACTTGTAACAACCTTAGAGGCAGTGCAGAGGCCCTAGCACATGGAGAAGCTACCTGACCGATACCGAATCATGGGTGTGGGGGATGGACGGATGAATGAATCAGTGTCCTTGCTTTAGGAAGGGGAGGGGACCTTTGGTCACCTTTAGTTCTTACCTTGAGAGAGACTACCAGGAATGCCAGGAGCCCCTGGGATACCAGGATCACCTGGAATCCAAAACAAAAAGCCTTGTTTCTATCACCTCCTCCAGGAAGCCTTCCCTGGTGAAGCCCAACATTTATCAGCATGTGACTCAACAATTGTCCCAGGTCTCTCAGTCTTGTTTCTGCAACGCTACAAGCCCCCTTCAGGCAGAGACTGGACTCATGTCCTCATCCCTCTCTCCCTCCAGCCTCTCCTTCTTCCCAAGCCTCTAACACCAGTGAGTACTTGCTGCCTTCTATTCAGACTCTGGGAGCCATTCTTGCTCTCACGCCTCCCTGCCTTCTTGGCTTCTCTCACTGACCTTTGTCACCCTTGGGTCCCCGAGGGCCGGGCGGTCCCTGCAGATTGAGTCCAAGAGAGCTGGAACCTGGGAGCCGACAACACAGTGCGGTCAGCCAGGGCTGAGAGGCTCTGGTCAGAGCCAGCACTGGGGATGGGGGGCTCAGCACTTACCTGAGGCTGAGAACCCTGGGAGGCCTTGCTCGCCTGAGGGACACACCCGAGGGGGGACAGTCAGTGGTGCACTCCTCCCCAGGTCCAGCCCAACACCACCTCCCTCCGGTGCCTCCCCAGCACTCACAGCCCTCTGGGCAGTACCTAGAGGCGCCACAAGCAGGCGCACACACATACACACATTCCCAACCATTCACAGAGACCCCTCCCTCCCCCCCCCGCCCCAGGGATTTACCCTCACTCATTTGAGTCAAACTCATTTACGGGAAGCTCAAGGCTTGGAAGGTCAGCCTTTGCCACCCCACCCCACCCCACATTTCATTTGATACCAGCTCTACTGACCTTGGTGTCCTCGAGGGCCTGGGGGGCCTGAGGGAAGAAAGCAGACACAGTCATGAGATGCGTACCTACCAGGTGCTGTGGCTTCAAGGGGCCCGTGGGGGAAGAGACGGGGCTCCTGCTGGGGCGTGGGGTCGAGACACGGTGTGGGGTGCCAGCAGGCCAGCACAAAGGTGGGGAGTCTTTGTGGAGCTTCTAGGCACTGTGCCCCCCCGCCATGCTCCAGCCTGCCAGGTTCCTCACAGGATATGGCAGGAGGACACCCCCAGGTGACCCAGCCTCACCCAGACTCTGCTGGCCACCCAGAGCAAGCAGGGATACACGGGCTTCTGTGCCCCAAGATGCTACTCACCTTGGTCTCCCTTGGGGCCTGGGGGCCCAGGGGGGCCTGGGGGGCCAGAGAAGAAGGTCTCTGCAGAGGAGAGAAGGAGTTCTGAGTGTGGGCACAGTGGTGTTGGTAAGGGAGCAGCCGCTAGCCCAGAGCTGGGCATCCTGCGGGTGCTCAATCAAAACGTGTCAGATGGGTGGACGGATGGATAGTGGGGAGGTTGGACAGAAAAATAAAGGAAATAAATAACAAGTGGTGGGTGGATAAATAGATGGGCGGGTGGATTTTCCACGACGGACAAGTTTTCCCGTTCGAGGGAATTTATGCGAGCACACCCTGGCGGCAGGTCTGAAGAAGGAACATGGTGAGTCTGTCAGGAAGACTGCAGGGCTGTGACCACAGCATGTCCCGCAGCTAGGGCCGGGGTGGAGAGCGGCGGGGAGTGGACTCTGTAACAGTACCTGAGTTGGCCAGAAAGGATCCTGGTGGGCCTGGTGGGCCCGGCAGGCCTTCTCCTAGATAAAAGAACCACCACGACTTAGTAAAGCCAAGCTCTGGGCCAAGAAGCCCCTGCCCAGGAGACGTGGCCAGGGAAGCCCTTTCCCGAGAGCCAGCCCAGAAGAGGCCACGGGCCCCATGGTCTTGTATCTCTCACCAGGGAGCTCAGCTCTCACCTGCTGGGCCTCGGGGTCCTGGTGGGCCTGGAATGGAAGGTCCTGCAGAGAAGAGTGAGCAAGAGGCAATGCTGAACTCGGGGAGCGGGTCCTGCCCCTGGGATCAGGGTCCCAGCTTCCTAAGCGCCTGTGCCCCACCATTCCCCACCTTCCAGTGATCCCTGAGATGCTCACCTGGAGGCCCAGGTGGGCCAGGTGGGCCTGGGGGACCTCGTAAATCAAGACCTTCTGTGGAGAGCAAAAAACCAGAAGTGAGCAAAAGCTCTCATGAAGCTGTTCTCCAGCAGCCTCACCCCGCATTGGGATCATCAGTGCCAGGCACCCCGGGGCTACAGTCACGCCCCAGAGGCCAGCTCTGGGTCATGCACAGTAGGGACCCCCTCTAGGAGGCTCCGCGCTCAGAGGTGTGGCAGGGCAGAGCTGCCGTCAAACTCCCTGATGGCTAAGTATGTGGCTTTGGTGTCAGCCTGAGTTCAAACCCCTGCTCTGCTACATCTGGCTGGTGACTTTGGGCGAGTTCTTGACTTCTTTCAGCCTCGGCTCACTCTTCTCTAAGCCGGAGGTGTAAGACCTATGTCCCAGCAGCACTGTGAAGACCCAGCGAGGTAACAGGACAGAATGCCTAGCACACGGCGACTGCTGGACCACGGCTGGCTGCTGTCTTTGCTGTGAGGTGTCTAAGTGGGAGGCCCAGTGGCATGTCTGCATGGGCTCTTTAAAGGACTCTGGGGACAGAAGAACCCAGGAGTCACCCTCCCGGGCCGGGCCTGTGGCCGAGAACCCATGCAGCTCTCTTCCCAGTCGTTCTCCCAGAACCCGGCTCCCTTCAGAGGCCCCACTTGACCCTGGTCCTCCTAGAATCCCAAGACCCTTTCCGACAGCTGCCCCATCCCAGTGACTCACGCCCCAGAGCCGACAAAAGCCCTGCTGTTCCTTGGAGGCTGGCATTGCCTTTCAGAGGAACCAGTCATCCTCGCTCACATCAGGGCTCAGGATGACTCACTGGTACAGCTGCTACAGGCCCCAAATGTGCTGCCATCTGTCCCACTCCCACCCCACTGTCCCCTCACCCCAGGGAACATGGGAGCACTCACGGGCAGAGAGGACCTCCGAGATGGAGCTGCTGCTGCCCAGGAAAGATTCACCGGCAAGTCCTCGCTCCCCTCGTGGGCCTGAGTAAGAGACATCAGTTCAAGTGGGCACCACCTGCAGTGACGCCTCTGTGCTTTCTTCCTAAGGGCCTGGGAGGGTCCTGGTGTGCGGGCCAGAGCACCAGAGTGGGCGGGCCCAGAGTGCCAAGAGCGAACATTCCTGGTTGCAGGCCCAACAGCCCAGGGGGAACTGGAACAAATTTTCCTAAGGCTGACTGTTTTCTGGCGTTGGGATAAATCACTGGAAAGTAGCACAATGATCAGGGTCTGGGTGCAAGAGCCCTGATGCCTATGAAACAGCCCACCTTGACCCTGACCAGGGTGCCACAGAGCCCCAAACCCCTGTCTAGAGGACCCCTACCTTCTCAGAAACCCAGGAAAGAGAGGTGTCTCCCCTTGCAGCTGAAGCCCTGCAAGGCCCTTTGGTGAAGCACCAGGTCACCCCATGCCCTCCCTTCCCAAAATGCAGGTCTTCCACTTAAAGGCAGGGTCCCAAGTCCAGTCGGGAAAGGCAGCCTTCCCCACTGAGCCCAGCGTCCTTTGCTTCAGGACTGACGTACCTTGCTGTCCAGGGAGACCAGCTGGGCCCACAGGACCTGGAGATGGAGTTGGGAAGAAACAGCTTTACCACATCTCTAGGGTCACAGTTCTAGAAAGAACTGAAGAAAGGGCAGGTCCAAACACACCTAGCTTCTTTCCAAGGCAGGGAACAGTGGCCCCAAAAGGTCAGCTTGCTTACTTGAGAGCAGTAAGCACTTTGAGACCAGCCCTGTGGTCCATCCCGAGAGCGTTCCTCTGCAAAACCCCAGGCTCTGGGACAGACAGAGCCGCCCATTCTGTCCCCAGTGCTTAGGGATTTCTCAGCGTCTCCATGTCCTCCCTCTCACCAGAGCTTAGCGGGAAGGAAGGCTGATGCATACTTGCATTGGTTGCATTTTTTTTTTTAATTAAAAAAATAACAGGTAAGGGCATGTGGCTGGCTCAGAGAAAAGAGCATGAGACTCTTAATCTTACAGGGTCGTGAGTTGGAGCCTCACGTTGGGGGTAGAGATTACTTTAAAAAAATAAAAAAACAGATATAACATCACAGGTATTTTGGAAAAACAGAAAAAAGCACCACCTATAATCCTTTAACTTATAAGCATCGCCTTTCCTTACAGCATGTTTTATTTCTCTCTCTTTTTTTTAATGTTTATTTATTCTTGAGAGAGAAAGTGAGAGCATGAGCCGGGGAGGGGCAGAGAGAAAGGGAGACACAGTATCCAAAGCAGGCTCTAGCACAGAGCCTAATGCAGGGCTGGAATCCATGAACCGTGAGATCATGACTTGAGCTGAAATCAGACTGAGCCACCCAGGCACCCCTGGCATGTTTTATTTTCAACTTGTAAAAATACAGTTGTAACCTCAGAGCCACACTATGGAGTATCCTGTACTTTTAAAAGCCATGATGATCTTCTAATGGCTCTAAGTCTTGGCGATTTTGTAGCGATGTCACTGCGGTTGGACAATGTGGAGACAGTGTCTCCAAATTCCTAGCATTTTTGTTACCATTGATGTATTTTTACTCAATTGTTTTCCAAAATGAAATCAACTGAAGTCACACCCAGGCTCCAGAGGCAGAACAACCTGGGCCCAATCCAACTCTGCTACTTCTTAGCCCAGTAGCTGTAGGTGAGCCATTTACCTGCCTGAACCTCCCAGGGTGCTGTGGGGGCCTGGTGAAGGGTGCCTGCAGGGTGCTTGGGGGACTCGCTGGGGTGGGGTGAGGGCTTGCTAGGCTGGGTGGGTGGGGCTCCTTACTCTCCCTGCGGTTTCCTCCCTGGGGTTCAGGATTTGAGCAAACACTGCTGTACTTAAATGCAACCAAATAGTAAAGCAAGAAAGCGACTGACCTGGGGCACCTGGAGGTCCTGGTGGTCCCATGGCTCCAGGAGGGCCCGGGGGGCCTGGGACAGTGATTGTCGATGACCCCTCTGGAAACGGAAGGCACACAGAACAGGGACCCTCACTCTTCTTGCTCAGTGGTCCCGGCACCCAGGCCAGGTTGTGGGCGGGTCAAGCTAGTGCCGCCTCCTCTCATTACCTCCGACCCGGGAGCCCTCCCCTGCCTACCTGAGGTCACGATTCTTCCTGGAGATCCAGGTTCACCTGGAAGGGAAAGAAAAGGAAAATAGTTATTCCCAGGATCAGCTGGTGGCTCCATAAATCATTTCCAAGGTTTCTAATAGAGTTTGCAAGCCACCCGCGGCTCCAACCCGTAGGCTAAAGGCATTTTAACGAGCTGAAGGGAGCACACAGGATGCATTAGCACCAGTCTCTCTGCCACAGACCCTGAGGCCACGTCGGGCTTCCGGGCCCACAATAGCTCTAGAAGAAGCAGGGACTCTGCAGAGGAGTGTCCTTGGAGGATGTGGGAGCCTTGCCTCTCCCCAAGGCCGGAAGGAGGCTGACCCGGAGTCAGCCACGCTCCCACACCGGGCCTCTTAGGCTCTGGCTTTAGACAGAAAATTCCCAAGAGGTCAAAGGACAGAGGCAGTAAACCTGAGAGGGAGAGCCTGGTCCCCACAATGCCCCTTGGGACGCCAGTTCCGGGACTGTAGTGGGGGTTGTGCAGAGTCGAAGGGGAGCTGTGGCTGGTAAGCGTGGGAGGGCAAGTTACACAGAGGGCGACGGATTTCTGCTCCAGTCTGAGAGGGTCGAAAATGCAAATATGGGTGGAGGACTTCCAACAAGGGGATTCGGGCTCACGCTTCCCAAACTTTATAGACCACTGGACGCTGCCTCCATGAAGCATCTCTTTGGACTATAAATGCATGGACACCAGGGAACCCAGTGAGCAGAGTGGAGGACAGAAAAGCCCTCCCTCGGGGGTTCCTCGGGGGCCTCTTCCATCATTTCCCACGGTCTGTGGGCAACTCTGTCACCCACACGACAAGGGAGAGGACGATCCCCCTCGGAGGAAGTAGAGGGTGGTCTCTGCTTGCTATTGGCCAGTCCCTGGGGTCAAGGCCAAGAGGAGAAAGCACTGGTGTGTGGGCTGTGTTCCAACACAACCCAGTGTTGGGGGAAATGTCCACCTCTTGTGCACGCTGCCCAGGGAGGGTCTGCAGCCCCTTGGACAGGAAGTCACAGGCCCTCGGCCACGACAGGGTGTCTGGTTTCCTCAGGTTCCCCAAACCTAGCAGTCTCTTCCTAAAGGTGCAGTCAGTCCATGAGCCGATCCGTGGACCCAGCAGTGCGTCTGCCAGGGATGTAGGAACTCAGTTGTGATTATTTTCGAATTACATTTATTTGTCCCCAAAGAACTCCCTGGTCCAGCTAGTCATTGGAAATAGTTTCTGGAAAGTAGTAGTTTTATTCCTAGGGTCTCCCCAAGATGACAGTGACTGCTCATGACAGCACAGCTCCGTGGAATGTCAGGACTCGGGAACATGAAGTCACAGGGGCAGGAGTTCATCCCTGGACTGGCTCAGGGGTGCGATCTAATGGTTGCAGACTAGACAAGGGCAGAGGAGGACAGGACAAGCGAGTCTCCCTGCGTGTGGGGGTAGCGCGCTGGCCCTGGGCAGACCCGTCCCCTGAGGAGGGCTCAGGCGATGCCCTCTAAGGGCCATCTGAGGTACTCCTCCCCACCTGCATCGAAGCCCCCAGCCCCACTGAGGCCCGTGTGAATGAAAAAGATGAAGGTGGCCCCTATCCCAGGGGAGGGTCACACTAGGGGGAGCCAAGCCTGATGGGGGGGAGATGGAGGGGGATGTTTCAGAGGAGATGGAAAGGCTTTGAGGGGCTGCACGCTTCCAGGTCCTCCTCCAACAATGGCCTAGAGACATCTGGTACCAGGACAGGCTCAGGACTGTGGGGTCAGGAGGTGTGACAGGGAGGGGGAGGGGACGGGGAGGAGCTGGAGGGAGGGCTTGAGGATCCAGGAATACTGATCCAACAAATCCCTGGCTCCCTGGCTTCCCGGCTTTCTGCTGAAGCCACTAGATGCCACTGTTGATCCAGGCTCTGGCCAGAGAGGTGCTCCCTCCTGCCAGTCTCTCCCTTCCTGCAAAAAATGGCTAGCGAAAAGAGAGTATATCTAATTTGGAACATCACTTACCTTTAGTTCCTGGTCGGCCGGGGGTTCCGGGAAGTCCTGATGTGATTAAAAACAAGTCAGTCACGGTGATGAAGGCCCAGAGATTCCAGACCCCTCCGGTGGTAGCCGCACTCTGTCACTGGGCCCAGCCCTAAGTGCCCTCTGCAACCTGGCTCTGCCTTCGGTTTTAGCCTGGGGGCCCCTCCCGGGAGCCCCTTGCTCTGAGCTCTTCCCTTCTCTGGGAAATAAAGCGACCGCTGGGCTGGAGGCCATGGACTCAGCTTTAGGGGATCCAGGCCATCTGGATTATGAGCCCCTCACAGCCTGCCACTCAGCCATGGTCCCCTTCCTCTGCAGCTGGCGGGGCAGGCAGTCGGCGCTGGGCTGCTGCCCCGCTTCGCTCTGCCGAGCTCTGCCAGGAGCACGTGGAGGAAGGCCTCGTGCGCGCAGCTTTGGGGGGAGATCCGCTGCTTGACGTCAGTTTACATCTTCGCCTAATTTCCTTTAGGAGTTGGGGCTGGGCGTGGTGACAGTTTCTCAAATCCAAATGCCAACACCAGTGCGATCACAGGACAGACTCTGACACTGAAGCTGTCCCAGAGAAACCGGGCCTCACGTGAGGTGTGCTCCTCTCTCCTGCCCCGCCCTGGGGGGAGACCAGGCCTCTGGGAGGCCAGGACTCCTGCGCCTGGAGCCTCCTCTCCCGGGCTCCTGCACCAGGCACTGGGCAGACAGAATCGGCACGTGATTTGGCCTGGTTTCTCCAGAATGGCTTTCTAGATTGTTCTCTGTGTATTTTTCCTTCCTAATGTGTTTCTTATGACTCACGCTGAAAGAAACTGAACCAGTTTTTCCCAGAGGGGTGCAGGGAGGAGGGGAAACTCTAAGGCAACTGCCAAAAGCTGGAAGCAGGAGGCTGGGCAGGTGGCAGGGACCTGATGACTCACCCTGAGGTCCTTGGGGTCCTGTGAGACCTGCAGAAAAGAGAACACATGAGAGAGAATGAGAGAGAGAGAGAGAGGGAGGGAGAGATGAAGGGCTGAGGAGCCACACCCTCGGCTGCAGGAGGACAAACTTAGCGTTCTCCCCACACTGGACAAAGAGCAGTTCTTTGGACTTTGCAGCGAAGCGACCCTTGCTCCACCAGGCGACGGTTCTTAGCCTGCTTGGAGTCATAGACTCTTGGGCATCTGAGAGCCATTAACCCACAAAGCTCATACAGTCATGGATCCCCATTGCTGCCCCCCAAATCTCCTCTCTTGGCTCTCCCCATCGGTGCAGCCACCAAAGGAGCCAGGAGGCACCCCTGCTGCAGCGGGCCCCTTGTCTCTGGCTTGTTTGCTCCCATCCTCCCACAGCCCTGAGGCTCTGGCTCCTGTTGGGCCTTCAGCGGAAAGAAACCCTAACAGCGGGCTCCCTTCTCAGGCTGGTGTTTGGTGAGCGTCCAGGTGTGGCCAGTGGGGAGGGGGGTGGAGGGGAAGGGCTCAGAGGAGCAAGGCATGGAAATGGCCTTCAACTACAATTTTTAAGAGACTCCTTGCTCCTTTCTAGAACTCTCAGCTTTCTGTTAACCCATTAATTAACTGTGAGTCTCTCTCTTTCAAGTTGCCAGAGTTGGTGACTCAGTGGTGTCAGAACCCAGTCACTGAACACAGCACAAGCTAGGCGGTGTGGCTGCTCCCTGCTGAGATGCTGGACGACAATGGGCTAAGGTGAATGCGCACGCGCGCGCGCACACACACACACACACACACACACACACACACCCGTGGCTCCCTCTTGCCCCTCTGTTACCTGGTTTTCCTGGGTCTCCAGCAGGCCCCGGTGGGCCGCGGGTTCCAGGCATCCCTGTTAGACCTTGTTCACCTAGAGAGAGCGTGAGATACAGAAGGGTTTTCTTTTCAGGAAAGCTGAGCCGGCTGGCACATCTGAGCCTAGGGTTTCTCGGCGTTTTACTAACTTGCTGGCAGGTGGAAAGGAGAAGGGAGTAAGACCTGGGCCTCATGGGGTTCCACACGATGTGTGGGTCCTGCTGCCTTATGATTAAGGGGACTGGGGACTGCGTGCTGGGATGTGGGCAGGGCAGGGCCAGGCAGTGAGTGTGAGGAGAGCAGGTCTGCAACCCACCTCTTGGGCCTTGGTGTCCATCGGGGCCGGCGGGTCCTAGGAAGGCAGAACCACAGATCACCAGTCACCCCAGGAGCCACTTTGGGCCTCCCTCCCTCCCCGGCCCCGCAGACTTCGGCAGGTTGTCTCCCGGGTGGGAGCCCGTGCAGCCCTTCCCACAGCCGCCGACCACGGACGCCACTTTCTCCCTGGCCTCTTCCCCTAAACCAGGGATTATGCACCTTTCTGCAGACAACTAATGGGTCAGCAACTCCTGCTTGTGTCCCCCGGGCCTACTGCAGACTCAGCACACACCAAATGCTCCATGACGTCTGCCTCATTTACTCAAGGTCCTGGAAGTCAAGGTCCTCTAAGTTCTCTCCTCTGCTCTGGGCGTTACGCTAACCTTTGTCCAAAGTGTCTTGCCTTCTCTCACCCCTTTGTCTCTCCTCACTCGTGTTGTCTCTGCATAGAATTTTCCAGAATGACCACAATGAAATCTTCCTTGCTTTGTAAGGCCATGTGAAACGCCTCCTCCTTCGTCCTTCTAGCTGGAAGGAATCTGTCTCCGCCGTACCCTCATAGCCCTCTGTGCCTTTCAGGGCACCTGTCACCTTATATCAACTTTTTCTCCCCTCGCGGAAGGTAAAGCATTTTACTTGCCCCACATGGCACCCTGCGCACAGAGCCTCCTCACTCTGTTACGTGAACGAGAAAGTGGACATACCACATCCCCGCTGGTGGAGCTTAAACCCTTTTGGGACTCGGCGCTAAATGCTCCACCCTCTGCGGGTCCTTGGCCAGCTTCCAAGCCCTGGCCGACAAGCACCTTGCTAAGTGTGAGCAAAATGGCTAAACCCTGGATCCGGCTGTGACGGCAGCTCTCGAGTACCAGGGCTATGCGTCGCTCTAAAGGACCTTGATGCTTATGTTTTCTCCCCAGGGGCCCAAGTGGCTTCGAGGCAAGGACCAGGGTGAATGGGCCACCAGCCCCCCCAGCACTGAAAAACCCAGAGACAGAAACGGCCTGCACGTGGGCCCTCACAGACTGGAGAACAGGACACGCAGCTCTAGAAGCAGGCTCTCGGCTCTCTGACCACGACTGGAAGGGACAGACCCGCTGCATCCGTTCCTTTGGGACACTCACCCATTGCCCCTTTAGCTCCAGGCTCACCCACAGCGCCAGGCAAACCTCTCGAGCCGGGCTCGCCTGCAAAGGAAACACGCTTACTGGTTCGAGGCTTCCAGAATACACGTATTCCCCACTCCCAAGACTGCCACACTCCCAGCCAGAGGAGCTTGAGGTAACAGAGGTAGGGGACACAGCCCCTGCTTAGATTCTATGGTCGGGGTCCCCGGGCAGCAGACACAGGCAGGTCCGGAGCCACGCCCGGTCTGAAGGCAAATTACTTCCCTGGCACCACAGCGCTGCCCCTGTAGCCAAAACACTGTTCCCACAGATTTCCTTTTCAGTCATTCAGGTTGGCAGGGGGGTAAGCGGAAGAGAGACTCACGAGTACTGTAAACTTCCTGCTACTCTGGGAAGAGCTTAATTTTCCCAACTGGGTTCCCCCCAAATAATCCAAGGCAATCATAAACTCCCTTTTCTGTCCAAACATTTACCGTCTAGGTTTTTGACGCTGATTTCTACTCCATTCGCTGTTTTTTTATTTTATCCTGTCTTGTGTTTTTCCCTACATTACAAGTTTCCTGAAGGTTTTTAGACAGAGATTCTGCCTCATATTTGTGTATTTCTTTCCACCTCCAGTGCCTAATGGATTTACAAGAAGTCTTTAATGGACGAAAGCAGATTCCGCTGCAGAACTGACCTGTGAGGCCTCGGGGTCCTTTCTCTCCCTGGTCGCCTGAAACAAACAAGGGGCAGGTGGGGTGGCAGGAAGCAGCAGTCAGGAGCAAGGGAAACACCCGCACTCAGCGAGAGGGACCCCTGGCCACCAACAGTTCTCATTGCGCCCTGGAGTTGCTGTCAGCAGGATTTCAGTGAGCACCGGCCCCGGTGAGGCCAAGGAGCCAGCTCGCTCTCCCCCAGGGTCACAAACTAAGCCCAGCGCCCCCCTCCCCCTGCTGTTGCACAAGTGAGTGCCGTGCGTGCAAGGAGAGCCAGACGAGAGAGGACATGCCTCAACGCTGCATCCTGGCCACCCTGCGGGCCACCCAGCCACAGCGCTTGTGACCCGAGTGCTCGGTTTCCCCTCTTTCTGCCTTAGTTTCCCTATCTGAGAGACTGGACTAGAATGAGCTCTGAGGTCCAGCCCTGGACCCTGAGATGGATTCCCATCTGGGCCCCCAGGCGTCAGGCGGACGATGGGGATGTTTGAGCAGCAGCGACATACCTTTGGGTCCCGGTGATCCCATGGGACCTTTGTCACCTGAAAAGGCAAAGAACAACTCTGTGTAAGGAGCCCCAGAGGGGATGACCAAAAAAGGGCAGTGTCTGTGTGCAGACAGGCTCTCTACCATCCTGACCTGCCCTCTGCTCTCGCACCTGCCAGCCCGCACAGCTGGGTGGTCATGTCCGCCGGCCCCTCCCTGCCCCCCAGACCTCCTTCTTGAGTGGGTGGCATCTACGGGGTGGCATCCCCTTCCCGAAGCTCACCTTTGACACCAGGGAGTCCAACTTCGCCTCGGAGCCCTTGGGGACCTACAGAGCCTGCAAGCAAAGAAAACCATGCAAGTAGATGAGTGTCCCCAGGTTTGGGACCAATGGACGTGGACACAGGCACGGACATGCACACACACAGACACACACAGGTACACGCACAGCCTGGGGTAAAGTCCAGGGCTGCTCTCCACAGACTCCTCCCCACATCCCTGCTGCATCATCCCAGCCCAGTTCCTTGCCCTGGGTCACCAGGCCATGGGGTAAGGACACCTCATGGGGCCCTGGCAGAGACAGTGGCCCACATTACAGTGTCAAGATTCCCAAGACACTGAAAGGGCTCGGACCCACAGGGAGGAGGTGGCCGCAGGGGCTTTGCTCAGGTGCAAGCAGGACAGGAAGTGCCTGCTGCTGAAGCAGCCAGAGGGCCACAGGCCCTGAGCCAGGTCAGCAGGGATCTCCCCGAAACCACTGGGAGCCTGACCTCAGCTTCAGGGACACATGTATGGATGGGAGTTTTGGGTCTCTGGAAGGCTCCATATAATTGCTTTTTTTGCTTTAAAAATGTGTTTCTTTTTAGCATCCCTTTCTTTTCCCCAGAAACGGCACCTAGTTTTGTAAGCAGCACACTGACCTGGGGGACCCCGTGGGCCAGGAGAACCGCTGGAACCTGAGAAGGAGGACAAGACCACAATCACTGGGGGCGAGCCACAGGCCAGGGACACGGGACCCCGCGGTGAAGGGCAGGCCGGGGCTCACTTCCAGGTGAGGGCTGTGTGTGTGAGCACTGCCCACGCAGTGCAGGTTCTTGCCCAGACCCCAAGTCAGTGGGTCTGAGAGGGCGCCCAGCGCAAAGTTCTCCTGAGGGAGGGTGCTGCGGCTGGTGGGATCGAGAGACCCCTGCTCCTTCCCGGTCATAGAAGAACATTTGGGCCCGGGGGGCAGCAGGGAGGGGCATCAAGCTGAGAAGGCCCCGTTCCCCTGCACTGTCCGAACAGTGAACGAGTTCTTCTGGGCAGCAGTCGGGTGAGGAACTCGTCTGACTTGGGCCTTCCTGACCCACCCACCCACTACGGGACACATAACAGGGCCACCGAAGAGAGACGGCAATATGGTCCCAAATCTACCGTGAAGCCAAGAATACAGTCCCAGTCCCTCACTCCTTTGTGAGGGGCTCTCTGGGCCCGGTGTCCCCGCAGCAGCTTAGGGCTGTCGGGATCCAGTGCCGGGACCTCTGTCATCCATACTGGACGTGCCTATCTGGGGACCATCCTGCCACTCGACTTACCTTTGGGACCCACAGAACCTGGGACACCAGGTGGGCCCTGAACACCGGGTTCACCAGCAGCCCCTGGGGAGAAATCAGAGGACCCTCAGTGTGCTTGCCCACCCGGCCTGGCAGTGTCGTTTGTGGCGAATTCTTCCCACCTGCTGGCGGTCTCTGATCCAACTGATTCCTCCTTGAGGCCACAAAGCTGCAAAACACCTTCAGTTCCTACCCCCAGAGCCCTTATATTCCATGAGGTCTGGCCCCCAGGAGCTACTCAATAGTTGCTTGTTGCCTGGTTGAACAATATTTTTAAGAGAAAGTGAAGCTAAAGATAAAGCCTCTTGCGCATGGTCTTTTGGCATTGTGAGAATTTCCGTGGTCTGTGCTTGGTCTGCCCCGACGAAAGCACACTCCTGGTTAAGAATCTACTTGCAAAGTCTTCCCAGCCTCCTCCAGGGCTGGGCCGGTGTCTGGGGCTCTCTGTGTCTCCTTCCCTGCCTACTCCCAGCCACGAAGGTTTGAGGGCCCACAGCCTCGTCCACCTTCAGCTCCTCACCTCAGAGCTGACTCTGCACTGCCCACTTGGGACGACGCTTTTGCCCCGTGACTGCGTTCTTCGTGGATTCCGAGCACTGCGGGGTTCTTAGCTTCGGACCTGAACCCACAGCCCAGCCCACACACACCCCTCACAGGACCTGGCCCAGAACCTGGCTCGAGGTAGCTGCTCAGCGAAGGCCAGTGAAAGAAGGAGGGACAAAGAGGTGAGAAGGAGGCATGGACATAGCTAACCCTCCCGGTGAAGAGCCTCTTACCTCTGTCCCCTTTCTCTCCAAATCCAGGAGGCCCCGGTTCCCCGCGAGGCCCCATGGGGCCTTCTCGTCCTCTCTGGCCCATGGGGCCCTCCATGCCAGGCTCTCCTGAAGAAAGGAAGCTCGGAGTTACCCGGGGCCCATGGCTCGGGGCTCCATCGGCAGATCTCACATGATCAGGAGACCCACTGCGCCCCCACCAGGACACCCGGTCTTCAGGCGGGCCCCAACCCGGCCTCCCTTTCCTCCTCCTCACTGCCCCAGGACCACAGCACACCCTCACCCCAGGGCCTGTGGCTGCTACCACTACCTAGAACGTTCCTCCGATCTCTCCATGCCCGGCTCCCTCACCCTCTTCAGGTCTGTTCGAATGGCACCTTCTCAGTGAGGCCTTATTTAAATTCACTCCCTCGGTGCGCAGTGCCCTGCATGGCTCTGTCTCTCCCACTTCGTGGTCCACCTCCTACCCTGCTCTGTACTTTGCTAATTTGTCATGTCTACTGTCTTTCTCCCCAACCCAGAGATAAGCAGGGATTTCTGTTTTGTTCACCAAGGTCTCCCCGGCTCCTAAAACAGGGTCCCGCACACAGCAGGCACTTAAATGTTTACTGAATGAATGAGTAAGGGAATGAGAGAAGGAAAAGGCAGTTCTTACCCACACTGCCTTTTTGTCCCTTTGGTCCCTCCGGACCTGGGTGGCCCAAGAGCCCAGGGATGCCTGTGGATACACAAGAACACGTCAGCTCTGTTTTCCCCGTGGAAGCCGGGGGCCAGGGCCAAGCAGCCCGCGATACCAGCAAGCCATCAGAGGTTACTCACCTGGAGTCCCAGGGAGCCCCCGGTCTCCTGCGGGGACAGAGAGAAAAGAAGTCAGACAGAGGACTTGTGCCTGTTGCCTAAAGGAGCCACCAGGAGAACACAGGATTGCCACATTTAGTAAATACACGGGGTGCTTAGTTCAGTTTGCACTGCAGATAAACACTGAGTCACTTTCTAACGTAAGTATGCTTAATGCGATATTTGGGACATGCTTACGGTGGAATTATTTATCTGCAATTCAAATTCAACATGTTATATTTTATGGCGAGCACAGAGTCAGGGACTCCAGGACCAACGGTCTTCCTTGCCAGCACGGTCAGGAGGAGTGTGTGGCCTGCGAGCTGGAGCCTTGGGGAAGGGGGCCGATGCAGTGACCCAGGTGGGGGTGGGGGTGGCAGGGAGCCCCCAAGGGAAGTGGATGGTCATCGAGCAGAGGGACCCCCGATTCCTGCACTGAGATCTCTTAGGAAGAGAGGTAAAGCTGAGGATAGAGGGACGACCCCGTCTTCTTGAACAGGGGTTCTCAGCATGGACTGTGCGCTGCTGGCCTCAGAACCACCTGGGGGCCCCACATCTGCCAAATCAGAGGTTCTGGGAGTGGGCCCCAGAGTCTTCTGGCAACGCTCCTACCCACTGAAGTTTACGAACCCCCCTCAGCTGGATCAAGGGGTGCTGCTGTGGTCACTGGGATTGGAAACCTCTTCCACCCATGGGCCTGTTCCATTGACTGTCAAACCACTTTTCTGAGGAACTGGATCAATTTCTTACAGCATACAAATGAGTGTCACACAAGTTAGCACATGATTATTCGTCAGCTAACACTGTGGGGCACCTTTTCCTGTGCATATGTCCTTTCTCCCTCCAGGACGCCCCCCCCCTGCAGGTAGGTGGCGCTGCCCCTACTGACTTCCCCCCACCCCCGCTCCTGGGAGCCCCGTTTCTGACTTTCAGCCTCCCCCACCTAAGACCCCTGCGAGCAGGCTCCTCAGCTGCAGTGGTGGTTCCTGACCTGGTTCATCAGAATTAACCTGGGGGAGAGGAGGGATCCAGCCCCGGAGGATCTGACTCCTGGCAGGACCCAGGAACCTGTATTTCTAGAAATCCCCCCAAGGACTGTGTATAGTAGCAGGCCCTGGGGCTGCCCTTTGGAGCTGAGGGAGACGCAAACCCTTGACGTGGATCCCTGGTCCTTGTTCGGGAAGTCCCTAGAACCCTGAGAAGGGACCAGGGACAGTGCTGCCCCAGAGACATAGAGCCCTGCTCTGTCACAAAGCCCCCTGACCTCAAAAGCCCAAGGGTCTGCGGGTCCTACACGGAGGGGAGCTGGCCCGGAAGACTGGGTGTGGGGCAATCAGACGCAGGCCGCTTGCTGTAAACCAACCCTTACTGATACTTGAGGTTAAAATCTCCACATCCGTTTACCTTTAGGTCCTTGACTTCCCATGTCACCTAAAATCGGAAACATATGAAACTATGAGATGGGGGGAGAACCCCAGAGCCACTCTCCCCTGGTGTTTTCAGACCCACAGATGTCACTGCGGTGTGGGTGGGCACGCAGCGTGGGCTCCCCTCAGTCTCCGACTGTGTCCCTGGACCACATGGCTGGCCCTCTCTTTAGTGATGCCTGAGGCCCTCTCTCGTTCGAAGATATCCTGACGGTAAAGCCAGTTCTCAACCCTCCCAACAGACACTGTAAGATCTTTTCGCTGCTTATCCTTCAATTTGGAAATTTCCACCCAGAAAACCCACTCCAAAGGCAGGAAATGAGAGCAGTGCGAGGGCTCAGTCGACCCCAGTACCTTTAGGGCCGGGGCTTCCTCGGAGATTTCCTACGAGAGAAGGTAACATGGAGTTAGCTGCACAGCTGGTATGTGTGTGTCACACACACACGTGCACATACACACGTGACGGGGGGGGTTCACCGCGGTCTGGTGGGACTAGGAACCAGATTCCAAGGGGTGCTCGTTGTGTGATCTTGGGCAGTCTCCTTCCCAGCCCTCAGTTTTCCCAGCAGTCAGATGGGCTCTCAGGGCTGGTCCCCCTCCCAGCACACTGCACAGGACTGAGGGACCACAGGGAGCTGGAAGGCCTTCGCCCTGCCCTGCGCCGTGCTCACCACTCTCTTGTTCGGCCATCAGCTTGTCCCTCACGAACAGCCAGAGCGCCTCCTGACCGTGGCCGTCAAGCCCCAGCTTCCCCAGGTCGGCCCCGACGCCGGGCGCGGCCCCCTGCAGCCGGTCCTTGTTGCTGCGCTCCATCTTCTCCTCATAGAGCAGCACGCCGCCGCGGCTCTGCTCCAGCTCGGCCACCCGCGCCTTCAGCGCCCGCACCTCCTCGGCTGAGACAGACGGACAGACAGGTCAGCCGGGCCGGGCCTCCAAGCATGTGGCGTCCCCCCCCACCCCCCGACGTGGGTCTGACGGGGGGCTTTGGGGACACTTTGCTGGAATCTGTACAGAGACCACGTGTCGGGACCACCGGTGGGGGCAGCTGCTCAAAACGGAAACCACGCCCTGAAGAAACCCGGCCTGGGAGTCGGCCTTCTCACGGGAGGAGGCCACGGGCCCCCAGCCTCCCTGGGAGTTGCTGCAGAGCCGACATTGACCGACGGGGGTGTGTGGAAAAGGTGAAAATCAGAAAGACCACGAGCACGCCCAGCCCGATTATTACGGGCAGCCGAAGGCGTAGCAGGCTGTGACAGGGACAGAGGGCCCTGGGCTGGAGCCACACCAGAAGCCCAGCTCTGCCACTGAGCGGCCGTAGGACCTCGTCCTGGTGCCCCTGGAGCCTGGCTCCTCACCTGCGGTAACGAGGGGTCTGCCCCAATTACCTCTGGCCCCTGAGTCTGTGACACCAGGGACACATGCCCTCTGAGCGGGCAGGGAGGCCTGGTGTCCTGCCACCGTCCTCACGTACCCAGAGCAATGAGGCCGAAGAGCAGCCCCAGGAGCAGCAGCCAGGTGAGCAGCAGGCCCAGCAGCCACTTCCACCAGCTGCAGCAGGAGCCACAGGGGCACCAGGCCGGCGCCGCGCCCCACGGGCCCCCGCCACCCCCGCCGCCGCCTCCACCTCCGCCGCCGCCCCCGCGGTGATTGTAGCTGTGAACATCTGTGGAAGACAAAGGGGGGGTGGGTAAGGGGAATGCAGTAGGCTCCCCCCCTCTTCCCTCCAAATTCGCAGGTCTTCGGTGACTTCCTGGGAGCCTGAGTGAATGCCGGTCGGGGCTGGCAGCCCCACAGCGGACAAGCCTGGCTCTTGGAACACACAGAGGGCCACGGCTGGGGAAGGGCCACGGCTGAGAAGCCTGGGCCAGACGTGTATGACCCAGAGGGCATCCCTTCACCTGTTTCCTTCCTTAGAAAATGGGGTTAAAAGAGTCCCCACTTCATAGGATGGTTGCTGATGACAGGAGGTAAGGCAGGTATGGGAGTTAGCAGAGGACACAGCACAAGGCATCGAGTTTAACAATCTTGATGATGAACATGGATTTTGCTACAACCTCCTGCATTTGGTTATGGCCAAACCTGAAGTGTTCCCATCTCCCTCCACACCTCTGCTTCCTCGGCTCCTTTACAATCCCTGCAGTGCCTGAAATTACACTCAGCACTTAAGGGGTGGCTGGGAACCTGCTTCTTCTTCCTTTTTTTTTTTTTTTTTTTTAGTGAAAAGGGTTTTTAGTGTCTAAAACAGGCTGATAACCCTTGATCTGCTTCTCTCGCAAGACTGTGTAAGCAAGTGAAGAAAGTCTAAGGGGCTGGAGGTGTGCGTGGTCTCAGTGGCACCTTGAAGCTCAGGTAGGGGGTTCTGTAAGACACAGCAGTGGCTCCTCTGTGTTGGGAGACTCTGGACCCCGGACCCTTCTGCAGCCCTGCTCCAGCCGCCTGCCAGCCCCCTCCACTGCCCCCCACCCTGCTTTCTCAGGCAGGAAAACGCTTTAGAGGTGCACGGCTCATGTGTGCCCTGGCTCCAGGCGGGGGGGTTGGGAGGGGTGGTTGGGTCATCTGTTCATTCATCACAACCAGCCCTGTCAGCTCCTGTCCCTGCAGGACCTGCTGTGGCTACCTACCTGCAGAGGTGACCTTGCCCTTTGTGGACACAGTCTTCACGTCCCCTGGAAGGCAAACACCAAGAACACAGGTTTTGACCTGAGCTTTCAAAGTTTTGTTAATACTTATTCGTTTTTTGAGAGACAGAGAGACAGAGCATGAGCAGGGGAGGGGCAGGGAGAGAGGGAGACATAGAATCTGAGGCAGGCTCCAGGCTGTGAGCTGTCAGCACAGAGCCAGACGTGGGGCTCAAACCCATGAACCATGAGATCATGACCTGAGCCAAAGTCGGATGCTTAACCAACTGAGCCACCCAGGTACCCCTGACGTGAGCTCTTCAACTGCAGGAACCCCCAGGACAATCTGTGAGTTGACTTTGGGCAGAACTTGAGATACATGTGTGATCCAAGCATGATGAAGAACAGGACCGAATGGCAATGCTCAGGAACTCAGCCCTCGCTGATCTGTTATTTACAACCATTATATCGAAGAAGACATGGCTGGGCAAGCAATTAATGGTGGGGCGAAAGCAAGGTCTTAACCCTCTTGTGACCTTAAACCTTTCAAGCCCAAAACATTTTTGGAGTTCCGTGTTAAGAGTGACATTTGCAGTCAAACGATAGATATGTTTATGAGAAATGACTCGATTTCTTGGTTAAGGCACTTTGACTGCATTCCTCACCCGGGGTGGAGGGGCAGAGGGCTAGTTCACGAGTCCCTGATGCTATTTGACCACTGAGTGTTTGTGGGCACAGATGGAATTCTCTGAGAAGACGGTTTACACCTTCCATCGGATTCTGTAAAGAGTCTTTTGGCTCCACGGTCCTGCCTTCACCCCTAAAATATAAGTCTTCAAAGTAAGCATTTCCTCAGAGTCAGGCCTGGTGAGGGTTGTAAGGGATTTCGTTTGCAGTTTGAAAAGATGCTCTAGGACCCAACTTTTCAGGGAGCTCAGTGTTTTGGGGAGAGTCTACAGGACCTAGAGCATGTGAAGAAATGCAGTTATCCGGGAGAGAATCCAAACACTGGGGGAGGAAAGAAAGAAATGCGGCAAGTGCTTTGCAAAGCATTTTCTAGTAGTTCTGAAAATTATGGAACGGAGGGGGGAAAACCCACTCTAGACAGTAGACGCGCCACGGGAAGGCTTCTGCTGTGCTAACATGCACCGGAGACAGCTGCGGAGCTTGTGAAAATACAGCCTCTGACTCAGCGGGTCTGGGCCGGGGCCTGGCAGTCTGCGTTTCTAACACGCCCCCGGGGTGGTGCCGATACCACAGGTCCAGAGACCGAACTTTGAGCAGGCAGGTCTCAGAAGATGAATAAATGAAATGCGGAGAGACTGAAGTCAAGGGGCAGTGACCAGATTTCCTCTTACCATTAGCGTCTGAGATCAGGCAGGTGTCCGCAGTGTAGGCAGCTTGCTTTTCCTTTTTCAGGGTGTCGTCTGAAAAAGAAGCTGTGCGCACAACCCACAATCACCCAGGATATTCCATCCACACTCCCTGCCCTGCCTCAGAGGCCGTCCTGCTTGGATACCCAGGTAGGAAGAGAGCTCGGCTTTCTGGAGTTCATCTCCCAGATCTGTGTTTGTGGTTAGGAGACTTCCCATTGCCCAAAGACGTCTCTGGGCACATTTTGCCAGAATTTTCCCGAATATTTATCTATATTCAAGGCAGACCCTGGAATACCCTATTCAGCAGGTAATTTTCATTTGAATGGGGGCGACTCTGGTTTTCTTATTAAAATGTCTCAAACCACCTTGCTAGGACATTAGGTCTCCTACATACTGTCTGCCTCTCTCTTGAAACCTGCACAGCGTGGGCTCCCTCGTACTTGCGGCGATGGTGGCCGGGGAGGCAGTAAAGACCTTCCCACTGTCCTTGGTCATGATGAGCAGCTCCATCTCCTTCTTGGCTGGCGTGTTGTCTTTCTCCAGGATCAGGAATTTACAGTCCTTGTGCAAGAGTTCATCATTCTGGACATTTGTGGTGGAGGCTGGGGAGGAAAGGAGTGGGCAAGGAGGAGGACAAGGGAGAGGGAAGAAAAGACCAGAACAAGAAGGAAGAGAAGTGGGGGAGGGAAAGAGAGAGATCAGCAGCTACGTCTGAGGGTCTCCTGCTCTCGCTGACAGGGTTACTAAGAAGCATCCTGGGGTCCAAATGCACCCTCCTCTGCCTGGCCGGGCCTGGCCACCTGCAGTGGGTCAATGTGGGAAGCACCGGGCTGCTGGCCTACGGTGCTGTCTCCTCACCTGCGTGTTACAGGATCTTTAACCAAAGGGCCAAAGTCCCCTTATCAGGCAGGCCCTTCTGTAACTGATGTGGTGGGTTCATTTCTATCCCTCAGTCTCAAGTGTTACCATACTGGGGGCGCCTGTCCCGACCAGCCGGTCTAACATACACCCCCCACCCCCAACTCTACCACCTCATCTATTTCTTCCAGTAGGTATGATTGTCTGTCATCATCTCCTGTCGTTTGTCTACTTGTCTATCTGTCTCCTCCCCGCTGGAATGGTCCGCCTGGCAAGGGCAGGAGTCTAGTCTGTCCTGTTCACGTCCATACTCCGAGCACTTAGAACAGCATCTGTCTCATACAAAGCAGGTGCTCGGTAAATCTTTTCTGAATCAATGAATTGCTGAATGAAGGGGAACAACCGGATCACAGCAATGGAAGAAACAACCCGCTGGGTGAGGAGAGCCCAAGTTGATAAAGATCCTGTTGCAAGTATGTGTGGTAGGGGGCACCTGGCTGGCTCAGTCGATAGAGCATGTGACTACTGACCTCAGGATCATGAGTTCGAGCCCCACATTGGGCACGGGGCCTACTCAAAATAAAATAAGAAAGTGTGTGTGGTGGGGTGGCAGCTTCTGAGGGGCTCCCTTGTTCTCGCAATGGGTGACATGTAACAGGAGCAGACGAGCGGGCGGGGCTGGGGTATAAATACCTGACCCTAGACAGGTGTGGAGGGTGGAGATCCCTGCCCCACCCCTTAGACGGGAAGGCCAAGATAAGGTCAGGGGCACACTTATCTCTGCTCTGTCATGGCAGCCAAGAGGCCTTTGGGGTGAGTCGTATTTGCAGACCTCATCACCAATGGGTCATACCTCCCCTTCCCATATACCATGTGTCACTGCCTCCCTCCCCTCCCCCCCCTTCACAAGGCTGCCATTGGCAGCTGGTGGTAGCACTCACCTGCAGAGGTGGACACACCAGCGCTCACAACTGCAGGGCTCTGGGGCAGGTTTTTCTTCACACCATATGCTACAAGAAAAAAATTACCGAGTCAGCAGGGCCAGTGTAGGAAGGTGGCTCTACAAAGCCTAGAATCAGCCTGACCAGTCCCAGCAGACGGGCAGCCTCCCCAGGTGAGAGGAAGAGCTTAGTGCCAACTAAATACAATGAATAATAATAACGAAGGCAACTGTCTCCAGCTACAGGGGCGGCAATGAGTTTAGATGACACTTTCTTTGGTCTAATCCTCATTCTTTCAGGACTGTTCCAAAATTGCACCTCCTGCATGAAGTTCTCCTAGGACTCCTTCCCTTCGGAAGTGCTAATGCCTGTTCTGCACAACAAGATTCATGTTGTCTTATAGGACGCCTGCTTGTTTCACATGCATTAGACTTCCTACTCCAAGTCGAGGGCAAAGGCTAAGGTTCACCCCTCTCCTATTCCCTCTTCCCCGGTTTGCACAGGGGTACACCATAAAATCAGCTAGATGATCGACGTACAGTGACAGGGGACTATTGGGAACAGCACTGAGAGACAGGGGTATACAGAGGACACTCCGTAGCATGGGCTTCCCTTTGGTTTCCATCATGTCCAAGCCAGCAAATGACTGAAGTTGGCATCTCTAGGTTGGGAGGTGGGGAGCTTTGTTGGGAAAGGTTGATTGATTCTTAGGGACTTTTGGTCCCTCTAGTTCAGTTGCTGGAAAGAGATATTGTGAGTTACAACTGCAACAAGGCATTACTTCCCAGACCCTAAGCTCCAAACCTCGGCTACAGACCTGTGGAGGTGGTGGCCGCACCATGGGACAGGGTGGATGAGCTGGGGGCCAGGTTGTTCTGCATGCCAAACACTATGAAAGGAAGGGAGGGCAGGTGAGCACAGGTGGACAGGGGGCCCTTTAGCTTGAGGCAGTCCCTGAAGCCCCCCAAATCACTTCCATGATAAAGATCTTTGCACAGGATGGAGAGTCCCCAGATTTCTCAGTTCTCACATTCCCAGTGACTCAGTGAGCTCTTCATGCCCCACCCCCATTACTGGGCAAAAGCTACCAGGAGTTCCATATACTGGGTAGTTAGGGCCACATAGCTGAGTAACAGTAATCTGCACAGGGTCTGACAGATGTCGCTGTATTTAAAAATATCCCAGGGGTGGAGAGCCTGGGTGGCTTGGTCGGTTAAGCATCCAACTCCTGATTTTAGCTCAGGTCATGATCAAGCCCAGCATTGTGCTCTGCGCTGACAGGGCAGAGCCTGCTTGGGATTCTCTCTCTCCTTCTTTCTTTCTGCCCCTCCCCTGCTTGTGCTCTGTCAAACATAAATAAAACATTTTTTAAAATGGTCATATGTTTGCACTAGAAGCCAAGCAGTGACATTGAGCCCCCAATGAACTACAGTGTTTATAAAAAGATCTAAAGTAAGATCCTCCTGGAGCACCTGGGTGGCTCAGTCCGTTGGGTGCCCAACACTTGACTTTGGCTCAGGTCATGATCCCCAGGTTGTGGGATGGAGCCCTGTGTCGGGCTCTGCACTGACAGTGGGGAACCTGTTTGAGATTCTTTCTCTTTTCTCTCTCTGCCCCACCCCTGCTCTCTCTTTCTCTCTCTCAAGATAAAATAAACATTAAAAAAATAAAGGTCCTCTAACATAACAGTACTTTCCACCTGAAAATGTCCAGAATGCCAACTCAGCCCCTTTACTTCCATTTCTCCACCACTCACAGAAAAGAAAGAGACCAGCACAGAAACAGCAGGTAGGTGACCACTCTGGCCCCTCCCTCTTAAGCCTTGCCCTTGGGGGCTGAACTCCACCTAGGACTGAGGGCAGGTACCCCTTGGGACCTGCTTCTGTGTCCCGTGTGCAATGAGGAAAGCCTTCGCGCTCACTGGCAGAAAGGACATCTTCCGTGGAAACCATTCTGTCTTCCTCAGCAGTAGGGAGCATCATTAACTTTTTAAAGCAAACATTCTGAAAAAGGCAACACAAGCTGGTGAGCACTGACCTGAGGAGCAGGTGCTGACCCCGGGGTGCAGAGTGGAAGAGCAGGATGCCATGTTGTTTGGGACTCCGAAGACTGCAGGGGAGGAGGAGGAGGAGGAAGGCTGGTGAGAGGGATGTCCAGCCCAGAGCAGGGGAAACCACAGAGGCACCAGAAGAAGTGCCAGGGTTGAATTTTTCTATTTTGTTAAATTTCTGGTTTTAGGAAAATCTTAGGCTCTTGCCTTGCAGCCAACAACCAAATTGTCTGTGGTGTGCCTTGAGTCATAGCCAAGGAATGGTCATAGGGTGGTCAGGTCTCGAGCAGACCCTGGGTCACCATTTTGCAGAAAAGGCATTTGAAGCCCAGAGAAGTTAATCAACTTTCTCAAGGTCACAGTTAATCCCAGTGAAACTAGGTTCCTTATACCCATTTTCATGTTCTTTTCCTGTTACATTTTTTTTCTGATACACTGTGCTATATATATATATATATAGTCCTTTTTATAGGGGACCCACCAAAACAAACACCTTAGAGACTGAATTGAGCTGGGGTTTCAATGGGACAATCATGGGATGCTAGGCCACAGAAGGTCCCTAGAGAAAGGCTCGAGGAAGGTAAACACCAGAGGGGTTGTTCAGCTCGAGGTAAAGGTGCGAAGGGTTCAGAGGTGGGAGGGGAAGTGCGATGTACCACATACCTGATCCTGCGGAATAGGCGTTGGTGTTGAGGAGGGATGAGCTCTGGGTGGTCACGTTGTTGTGATAGGTCCCCATGGAGGACCCCGCCGGCAAGGTGGAAGACCACATGTGGGAGGGAAGGTTGGCATCCAAGATGGTTGTATCATAGGTGCCGGACACTGGAAACAGACAGGCACACCCACACCCCAGGGAGAGACAAATCAGTGCCCATTCAGATCGGTTTGCCAGCACATTCTTGGGTTTAGCCCTGAAGGTCCCCCATGTCCCGGGACCTCCCTCAGTCCAGGGAAGTTGGTCAGCCCACTTCCATCTGTAACTTTGGAGCTGGTGAAAACTTGATCTCTTGTATTAAAATTTCTTGCTGTGGCTAACAGACACATGAAAAAATGCTCAACACCACTCATGATCAGGGAAATATGAATCAAAACTATAATGAGATACCACTGCACACCTGTCAGAATGGCTAAAATTAACAACACAGGAAACAACAGGTGTTGGCCAGGATGTAGAGAAAGGAGAACCCTCTTGCACTGTTGGTGGGAATGCAAACTGGAGCAGCCGCTCTAGAAAACAGTATGGAGGTTCCTCACAAAGTTGAAAATACAATCCAACAATCACACTACTAGGTATTTACTCAAAGAATACAAAAATACTAATTCAAAGGGATACCTGCACCTCGATGTTTATAGCACCATTATCTACCACAGCCAAATTATGGAAGCAGCCCAAGTGTCCATTAACTGATGAGTGGAGAAAGAAGTGGTGTACATATACACCAAAGAATATTACTCAGCCATAAAAAAGAATTAAATCTTGCCATTTGCAACAACATTTGCTAAGTGGAATAAGTCAGTCAGAGGAAGACAAATACCATATGATTTCACTCGTATGTGGAATTTAAGGAACAAAACTGATGAACATATGGGGTGGGGGGGAGAGGGAAACAAACCCTAAGAGATTCTTAGTGATAGAGATCAAATTGAGCGTTGATGGAGGGAGGTGGGTGGCAGATGGGCTAGATAGGCATGGCAATTAAGGAGGGCTCTTGTGATGAGCACTGGGTGTTGTATTTAAGTGATCGATCACTGAAATCTACTCCTGAAACCAATATTGCACTGTATGTTAACTAACTCGAATTTAAATAAAAATTTGAAGAGAAAATTCTTGCTGGCTCTTGGTGAAATTTGAAGTAGGTCAGTTTTGCTCTGGGGTCTGCCCATTTTTCTAAGATCCCCTCCCCGCCTCCGGTGTGCTGTCCCCTCCACTATGGACATCCATCTGTTGCTGATTCGCCACTGATGTCAGGGAGCCTCAAATCCCATGCAGAATTCCAGGCACCAGGCAGGTGCAGATAGCAAAGCCCCTGGTCTGAGACGTACTGCACGGAAGACAGTCTTCTCTGGTTAAATGATCCTTAAACCTTGCTATGTGCCAACCAGACCCAAGGGACACTCTGCCCCCAAGAGGGGGCTTTGGTGCTTCTTCAAATCTGAAGCCAATTCTGCATCTTCACTATACAAGGGGGAACTAGCCATGCAGGTCACAAAACATGCCCTCAGGTTTGGTTTTATGAAATATCACAATCTCAAGGGTTGGGTTTTTTTTTTTTGAGGAGTAAAGGACAGAAATTTCATATCATAGCAAAACTGACTTCTCTCCCCCTCTGCCTCCAAGGATCTGCTTCTCCATCTTTCTGCCTCCCACAGAACCCACCTTGCACTTGGTAGGCGTGTGATCTGGAAGCACTCAACAGCGTTCATCCTACTTGACTATGGCCTCCTGGTTATCTGTTTGACTTCCCCCAGAGGCCCTCACCTCCACGAGTGGCCGTGTCTCTCCTGTTCCTTGCTTCTCCCCAGTGCCTGCTACTTGGCATAGAGGAGGCACATGATAAATATTCCCCGAATAAATGAATGAAAATACAGTTGTCCCCAGTATTCTTCATTCGGGGAACCTGGCCAACGCGTTCCCAAGAGACGTCAAGAACGTCCTGGCAGAGAATCTCTAGGATGGAGAGCCCAACTACATGCTCGTGGGACGGTGGACCAGACAGGGTGCAGCCCACAAGCTCACACAGCACGAAGAGCACTCTAAGTACTAAGTACACCTAAGTACTCTGTGAAGTCTCTGCCACAACCTGGGAGGCCTGTGGCGGGGGGGTGGGAGAGTGGGGAGGTAGTGGCTGAATTCCGGGGCCAGGGCGACTCTGCCACTTTATTCGTTCCCTTACCTCCATGGAAGTTGGAGCCCCGGGGCTTACCTGACTGGGAGCTTGCCGTCACCATTTTGGTCTCCACCGTGCCTTTCTTGGGGATGGGGAGCGTATTGGAGGAATTTCGGGTGGGGCTCACACTTGCTGATCGGCTCCCCTTGAGCAAACGCTTAACCTCATCCAATTCTGTCCCTGTAAAATAATCCCCCCATTTTCCATTAGGCCCAGGATTCTTTCCTGAGTCCAGCTGCAGTGGGAAGAACAAATACGGCATTCTGAATGAGACAGGGGTGGGGGGTGGAATGACATCTGCTTCACACACTGGGACATTTTTGTATTTTGTCAATTTATAGCACTTATCAACCTTTGTAATATTAATGGCCTCATAAATATAGTGCCTCCACAGGGAGGTCCTTGCTAAGTATCAGACAAGCACAGGGATAATTCTGTGGCTGGAAGACCCAGCCATCCTAGATTAGGGGGCTGGGGGATTTACACCCAGGGCAGTGAAAGAACCAGATTCCTTGAAACAAATGATTCAACAGTGGTCTCATCCCCTCCCAGCACACGTCAAATGTCAGGTCCCCGACCTTGTATGCTCAGGACTGTCAAAAGGAGTTTGTGGCTCATAACTCTTAAACATTATGCTGCTTTTGTGTGAGTTCAGGGTCCATTTGGCCACTATTATTTGTAGCTGGGTCACCTAGAGGTGCTGGCTCCCTGTGCCTCCCAACTTGGCAAGTAGGAGAGGAGGGAGGCATCAGAGGAGGGCAGTGTGTAAGAGACAGACAGGACTGCAGACATGTCCTGGAGGACTGCCCAGGCACCTCCTTCCCTGAAAGCTCCATCCTTCGGCTCGGCCCCGCCAAGCCTGGAAGGACTCTGGTGAGAGAGCCTCAGACCCCGCGGCACAAGGCCCTGAGCTCTTTGGGCCAGCCGCAATCTCCGATTCTTGGGCCAACCAACCTGGCTCTTTCTCCTCTTACTCTTTGTATGTGGTTCTCACCCTACTGGTTGGGCTCATTTCAAAATGTCAAATAACCTTTAATGAGAATAGAAGCTGACCATAGTCAACAGAGACTAGGAAATCCCTGACATTTGAAATAAAGTGCAAATTCTCACACTCAACTTGCTTCTGACTCTTCTCCAATATTAAGTATTCTATCAGGTCCCCTCCTGCTCCTTTTCCTTTGGCCATGCTGAACCTTCCTCCGATGGGTGAGTGTATCTTCCTCAAATATGCCAGCTCATCCCATGGAGCCTAAATGGCCCACTCTTCGGTCTCCCTTCAAGGGACACAGATCCGAGAAGGCTTCTTTGAGTCCCTGCTCCTTCAGCTGATACGTCATGGTTGGTTGGTTTACTATCTCTGTATTAGCAGCAAGGAAGGGGACTTACTCAGATCCTGACCCCAAGCACCTCGCCTAGGGTCCCTCTCACAGAAGGCCCTTCGAGATGTTTTATGATTGAGTGACTGCACGCACGCACGCGCGCGCACACACACACACACACACACAGCTGGTGACCCTGGATTCCTGGATCCTTTATTTTCAGAAAGACAGTGACCACTTACATCGGGTAGATGGGGACGCACTCTGTAGTCGAACTCGGATTTCGCTCTCTGTCGAGGGAAGAGATGGAGAAGGTGTGAATGAAGGAGCTTGGATCACAGTGCCCTACACTGAGCTCTGAGCAACAGAAAAGATTTTGGGCCTGTGTCCTGGGAACAGGAGACCTAAGTGTGCCCAGAACAAGTGCTATGTAAAGGAGAGATCCTCTCCCCGCATCCCACCCTGCACACTATACACCCCCCAGCACCTGGAGATGCCCCGACAAAATCGCAGGCTGAACCCGGAGGCTCCATCACCATCGGCATTGACTCACCCCTTCCCCAGAGCCTGTCTCCCAGCTGCCCGAACCAAGCTGCCTTCCTGCCTCCTGGGTCTCTGGGTCATGACAGAGAGACTTCTAAATCCCATACTGTTTACTTAGCCACTTTGGCCTCCTCTGGGTAGGAAATGGGTGGTTTCACAGTATTAGTTAGCTTCAGGTGGGCCATTGACATCTTTCAATTATTATCCTAAAGTTGTAGGTATTTGATATGCTCCTAACTTTCGATGCAAAAAGTCACCTGGGAAGTCTAGACTGACCAGTGACAGCCACTGCAGCCCAGGAGGAGGTCTGCCTTCAGCATGTTAGATGCTCAGAAAAAAACTTGGGAAACGAACTGAAATGAACCCAGCAACAGAGCTCACCTCGTGTTTGGCTCCTTCCTCTGGTTGAAGAAGAGGCTGAGAAACAAAGACAAGTAATCTTAGGCATATGTAAGAGGGGGTATGGCAAATAATTTTCACCTGGAAGTAGGTCTATTTGAGTGGGGGGTGGGGAAGAGACGTTTTCATTGTGCGTTTATATCCAGATGGGAGCCTTTCTCTATGTTTCTACTAACACTTCTTTGTGAAGGACTCCAATCTGAGTATCCCGCCCTTCTTCCATGAGCTCAAGTCCTGTGCATCCCATTTCCTACGTGGTGCTCCCACCCGGAAGCTGAGCTAGCCGCTCTGCTTCAGGACGAAATGACTGAACACGTCAGTCCATGTGGAGGCCTCTACCTGCCTCCTCTGTTTGAATCGCTGGGCCCACAGTGAACCCAACCACCTGGGGTTGATAGTGGATGCTTAATAAATTGATGGCCACATAGCCAAAGGGCAGAGGAAGTTTTGCAAGGCTCCGATGCATTTAGAGTGTTAGTTAAATGAATGTTAGATTAGCTCACACTTAGAGTGTTAACTAAGGTAATCATTTGGCAGCAAGGTCATTGGGGCCGGCTGTCTCCATAGATCAAATATATCAAAAAGACAGCCAGATATTCCCTTTAGCTTTTGTTAGAGACTGCCTTGGGCTCCTGCTATAAGCAAATAAATAAAATTGTTTATTACTGTACAATGATCATATCAATTCATGTGCATAGTGAGAATCCAAGAACATGGACCAAAAGCTTCAGGCCAAATGAAGACACAGTCTTGGTTTCACTTGGTATAAAGTGGCAGCCAGCCATGGTGGAGGTGCTGGGATGTTTGGCATTTGAGCTTTCAAACCCCTGCTCCTCTTTCCCGTGGGATCTCAGTGTGTCCTGTGGAAGGAAAAACCCTATAGTTGTTGCTTGGCCTTATGGGCTTCTCTGTCCAAGCATGAGCCTTGTGTGAATAATGTACCACTTCGGCAGTGTCAGGAGCAATGGTGAATGCCAGCAAGTTAACGTGGAAGACAGTCGCCTTACGATGCTTTAGGATAAGGGAGCAAGGGGTCAAACTCCTTTAGAAGAATCCATTTGACTCCCAGGCATTTCCCCCAGTGCCTCATTTGACCGTTTCTTCAGAAAGTAAGGAAAGGACATACCAAACTCCTTCCGAGGGTACTCCGGAGATGAGTTGCCGCTGGAGCTCCCTGCAGAGCGAGAAAACACTCAGCACAGAGGGCCGGTCTGCCGAGGAAACACTTAGCACACTTGGCCCTGCCCACCCAGAGAAAATACTCGGCACACTCGGCCGGCCTGCCCAGAGCTGCCCAGGGGAGAAGCTGCACTCGGCATCCCCCTACTGAACTGCCCGGCCCAGCGCCCTGGACCGCAGGTGTTCTGCAGCAGGCTTGCTGTGGAAACAGGACCCGCCTCCGGGGCGCAGCTGGGCCACCTCGCTGTGACCACTGATCTACTGCACGTGGCGAAGGGTCAGAACTAAGGAGGGCAGAACGCTTTCATTTTTTTGTTTTTACGTACTTGACTGAGTGCGCCCTATACCAGTGTTGGCGCAGGTGCTCTGTCCCTGGCCACACGAATGTGCTGTCAGCACCGGAGTGTCACTGACCTTGTGAAGACAGTCCCAAATGTGGACCCTGTTACAATGAAGGCGCCAGCTCCAAGGAAGGCCTAACGTCACAAAGTGCTGTGGTGACACCCTGCCCGGCCCGGATTTTGGCCCCCACCCCCACCATATGCCAGCTCTGGGTCTTAACTCACTGAGCAACCGAACCCTCGATCCTGCTTCTCCACCCCTACTGCCATCTCCATTCACCATCAGAGCCACTTGCCACCTGGCTCCTCTGTTTCCCACCAAACCTGCTTCGGCAAGATGACCAGGCACTGACCTGCAGTGACCTTAGGGCAGGACCCAAACGTCTCCCTCCCTCCTCCTGCTTTTTGACCCTGAACACTGCCCTGTGCTGTTCCGTGTCTCTGCCTGGTCCTGCTCTCGGACGCTGCCTCCTCCTGTGTCCTCTGGCTCTTAGTTCCCCTTCATCCCCAACATTATCTTTCTTTGCCCCTTTCTGCTTTCATGCTCCCTTCCTTGGCCAGTTCCTGAGTTTTCCATTTTCTACTAACATCGCTTCGTAAATGCCTCCAAGCTGGGTATCCTGCCCAAACTCTCCCTGAGCTCAAGTCCTGCACGCCCCTCTCCCTCTCCCACCGGGAGCTGTGCTGCAGCTCTGCTTCGGGAAGCATCCCTGAGCTCGTCAGCGTGGGGGCCTCCACCTGGCTGCCCTCTTTCAATCACGGGCACCACCGTGGACCCAACCAGCTGCACTCGAATTTCAGCAGCCCCGACTCTTCCTCCTCCCTCTCCCCTAGTACTTAATCAACTGTCGAACATCAATTCCGTCTCTGCAATACCTCTCACCTCCCGCTCCTCTTTTCTTCTCCCGACGCCGCCACCCTAGTCCTAGCCAAGTTTCCCCTTCCTTGACTATGGAACACCTTCTAACTTGTCACCACGTTCTGCTTCTTTCTTCCCCATTCTTCCTGCACATGGCTTCCAGAGTTCTTGTCCTGGACCTCAAAGAGGATTGGCTTTTCTACTCAAAAATCCCCGGGGGCTTCTCACGGTGACAGAATAGAACCCAAACATCACAGGCCACCACTGAATCTGAGCCCTCCAGCTCTCTTCAGGTCAGCGCCACGCTGCTTGCTCAGGAGGCCTGACTGCTGCCTGCGCGTGGCTCCTGCAGGCCGGATCGACCCACCACTCCACCGGGTGTCACACGTCACACATCATGAAGGCCCAGCTCAGATGCTTCAATCTCCACAGAGAGGCTTCCCTGAAGACTCATCTGGAAGCCATAATCCCCTTCTATTTTCACACGTTACTTTTTATCTATCATCTTAGCTTATCTAGTAGACCACAGGCAACTCGAAGACAAGATCTAATTCATTTCGGTGTCACTGGGTAGGAAGAATTTCCTCTACCCTTCAAGATCCTTCTAGCTGGACCAAGAAGCAAAGTGACGTGAAACAGATTAACAGGAGAAAAGTCCAATTTAGCTTGAATCCACCCAGACATGGAAATTCCATAGACAGGCAACACGATGCTCACATGAGCTAAGGAGAGGGGTGGGGCTTAGGACACAAAGGAGGGAAAGACCTTTGGCAGGAAGGTGAGAGGAGACGGTTGAAAAACAAAGATTGGCTTATTAAGTAGGTAAGTTTCTTAAGTGGAGAAGTTTCTATTAATAGCTCTTTTCTTGGTGCCAGCAAGCAATTGAGGGGGAGGTAAAGGGCTTTTCCTGAATCTGCTGGGTTTTGATTGCTTTTAACTCAAAATGCTGTTCACGTCAAAGTGGCCCATCTTGGGGCAGCCTGCCCTTGGCCCCTAAAGCGTCCCCTAAAACATTCCACATGGTGTTCAACACACGGTGGATATGTGATAAAATACTAAACAGAGGAATGAATAAGGGGGTGGGCAAATCAGTGAAATCTCTAAGTAGCACAAATCTGTGAAAGAAATGAAAACAGAATGAAGAGAAAGGTGGCGGCACAAACAGGTAAATAGGGGTGGCCAGTGACGCCGTCCTCAAAGGATGGTGGCAGTTGCTGGGGAAGAGAGCAGCGCTCCTGTAAAATCCTTGGGGCCGGTACCTTCGTACGTTCCATGGCGGCTGATGTGAGTCTTCCTCTCAAACGTGGAGCCTGGTGAGTTGGGCAGCGTGGAGGCAGGGGAGTGAGCCCTCCTGTAACTGGAGGTGGAGGCATTGCCCCGTGTGCTTCCACCTGCAAGTGGGGAAAAGCATAAACTCTCCCCACGCTCCAGTACACAGCCACGTGGTCACACTAAGTACACCCAGGCTGCTCGAAATAAAAAAGGCCCGTGGAAAGCCCAGAGGACTTCTGGAGAACCTTGCTGGGAGGGTCTACCTTGGCCTTCCAACGGCCACTCAGAAATGGGAGATGGAATCATTGCTGTCCCCCTTTCCCTGCCGACCGTGGCAGGAAGGCAGACGGCCCCTCTGTGGATGTGGCGACACGTGGCAGCCGAGAGGCCTTTGGCGGGATTTTCCTTGAGACCTGGCATTTAATCGTAGCTCACTACTGGACGGACCAGGGTATACTCAGACATGGAAGTGTTCCTTGACAGCTAACGGCGACCACTCCTCTTGGTCAACCCAGCTATTTGTGTGTCTTGGGTCTTTGTTTTTGGTGTCGTCTAAGACTTTTTAAATGGCTTCAGGGGTTAATGCGTGCTCCTTTTTTGTTTTGTTTTGTTTTCTTTCAGTTTGAAAGCTACCGTGAAAGAGTGTTTTGCTGGGAACAATGGGCCTGTGTTGGATGCTTGCCCAGTGGAAACTCGGTGTCGGATTGTATGTCACTAGATTCCGTAACAGAGTAATTCAGTCTTAAGTTTCTTTTGTTGTTGTTGTTAACTGAAATTGTAAACCCTCATGCGTGCACATCCTTCCCTAAAAGAAATGGTTTAAAGAGAGTGATTCAGTGGGAAAAGAGCCACCTCTCTATGAAGGATTCTTGATTACTGTTGTTTATATTGGGGACTTAATGAAAATTGATCCCATCATAAGTAGACTTCGAATGTGGCTGATTTCAAAGTGTCACATTGGCTGGGACATGTGTCCAGTTACATAGCAATTTGGGGCATTTGGAATGGATGACAAGCAGTTGTGACCATCCCTCTCCTAGTAGGACTCCCTCTCCCCCTGTCCATCTGTTCTCCTCCAACCCCTTCCACCCCCAGGCACTTACTTGAGTTTATGTAGCCACTGCTGCCATGTGTCAGACTATGTTTCTCCAGACGGCTCCCTCCACTAAGAGAGCCCGTTTTAGCATAGCCGTTGCTGTTTCCCCCTTCTGCAGAAACAAGAAACAGGTGACGATTTATGGGTGGAGTCAGGCCAGGGGATCCCCCCCCTCCTCTGCTGCAGAGACCACCCCTGGCTTATCGCCCATGACCTCTTGGTTTGTGGTCCCTTTGCATGTGCAAGCTGCCACACTCTTGTTTGTTTTTGATATAAATGTCAAGAACAAATATTCCAACCAATTTAAAAGCAAAGTCTTCTGGGTGAGGCATAGCAAGTTGCTTGTTAAAAGGCAGCTGAGCGATGAAAAGTTCTGTGAGGCAAGGACATAGGTTAGGCTTGCTTTTTTGAAATTGCCTGGACAGTGCCACAGCCATGCCAGCCACTAGACTTGCTGAAAGAGTAAGTGACAGCTCTGTGTTGCTGGTGTTCCATATGAGAGCCCATACTGGTCTGACTTCTTGTCCCCAACCTCTGTGAGCCGGGCTTCCTGGAGAGCAGGGGTAGCTTTAGGGCTGCATCTCCGCGATAGAGTCCGCTAAACCTGAACACCTCCTCAGGAAAAAAGTGGTCTCAGAGGCCTGACTGGTGGTTCCCTCCTCCCACTGTATGCTCAGGTTGGATAAGGTTTCTGACACCAGTGTCCAGATCAGGTAAATCTATACAGAGAGTAGACTTGTGGTTCTCAGGGGCTGGGGAGAGGGGAGGGAGAATGGGGAGTCACTGCTTATGGTCATGAAGTTTCCTTTTGGAGCATGGAATCTTCTAAAATTAGATTGTTGCAGTGCCTGTACAACTCTGTAAATACACTGAGAAAATTATTAAAAGGAACGGTCATAAAGTGAATTGATACTAAGGGGAGGCTGGAAGGGGGAGCCATGCCACTTAATGTCAATTTCAGGAAGCACTGTCAATTACAGACCCAGCTGAAGAATCCTCAGAGGGAAAGAGTCCTCAATTACAGGCCCCAACAGGGAAACAGGTAGGTTGCATCTCCTACAGGAAATTACTACGCTTGCAGTTCAGCCAATAAGAAGCCATCCATCACCCTGAACTCTTGCTTTTCTCCAGTGGACTTTCATTTAAAACAACACCTCCCAGTTTCTTCCTTCTTCTCCATAAAATAATGTTCCTTTCCTTTGTTTGTTGGACTTGCTTATGGTTCTGCCTTAGTTCATTCCAGGTTGTGATTCTGTTATTCCCAGCTAAACATGCCTTGCTGGTAAAATAACTGGCAGTTTTATTTTTAATGTTAACAATACTAACAACCATTGAATTATATACTTCAAACTGGTGGGTTTGGTGGCACGTAAATTAATGGCAATACAGCTGTTAAGAAAGAGATTTCAGATCTTTTGAATTTGCTCAGCTGAAGAGTGAATGCCTACACAAAAGGTCACAGGTGGAGTCCTTCATACATGCCTTACTGAGAAGAAAGCTCTCGTCAGTCACTTACTTGGCGGTAAGGATGTAAGTCTTGTAGTTACTGTTTCCGTGATAACTAGAAAAAGACAATGAAAAGATAAGCTTTTATATAACGCACTGAATTCCCTGTATTTTGGCAAGGTCTACCATCTCTCGTAGGCTCAGCATCTTAAAATAGGTTCAACATAGATTTTTGTATACTTGTGCTTTAAGGTAAGTATTCTGACCCCCCTGTACGTGAAAATATGTGCTATAACAATGAGGTTTAATGTACCTGCAAAATAAGTTTATATCCTTTTGGAACCAAAAGTAGTTACCCGCTGGTTTGAAGGATGACTTATCTTGGCGTCCATGTCTCTAACAATTAGATCCAGTCCAGGCCTGGATTTACCTTGGAAGGAGGACCAGGGCCTCAAGTCACTCTGAGGTGTGTCAAGACACACTTTGTCTGCACTGCCCTCTCCATCCGGCTGGGGCCAATGCATTATCCTGGCTGATTTCACTGGGAAGTGGATAATTATTTTGTACTTCTTTATCAATTGGGGGTATTTCAAGGACATAATTCATTCCAAAATCTTCAGGGCCATCCCTGAGCGTAAGGAGATGTAGGAAGGCGGGGGTCGGTAAGTCACACTTGGTGCTGGGTGAAACGGGGGATAGATGAACATCGAAGACAGACTTGAAGAACCAGTCCCACGGCCTCCCCAAATTGAGTTTCTCTAGACTCCAAGTGATGGTGTCTATGGAGGTAATGAAAGCTTCCAGTATGTTTTTTTGTTTGCTTTTTGAGAGAAGAGATAGTAGGGAGAGGGGCAGAGAGAGAAGGAGACAGAAAATCCCCAGCAGGCTCCACGGTGTCAGCCAGATGCAGGGCTTGAATTCAGGAGACCATGACCCCAGCAGAAAGCAGGAGACAGACGCTCAATCACCCAGGTGCCCCACCTTCTAGTATGTCTTAAATACCAGTTAGAAGATCTGTTGCCTGTATCTCTCTCCCTCCCCTGCAGCAACATAGGGAGGTGGGTGGATTCCTAGAACCAAAGCAGGGCCAATGTTCTCAGACAGTGACCATCACCGCCACCTCCCTCTGCGTTGGGATATAAAGGAGCACCGATCTAGCTGAGGTCACTGGTCTTTAACAGCACACTTCTGGGGTGCATGTGTGTGTACGTGTGTGCACATGCCCAGGTATATATGTGTGTGCGTGTGTGCATGCCCGGGTATACGTGTATGCGTGGTGTGCGTGAGGGTGTGCATGTCGGTAGAGGTGGCGAAAGGGGAAAAGGTGGAGCGTCCTTTGTGCCAATTTAAGCTGTCCCACTGGCTACCGCTGCATCCCACACCAGTCTTGCTGTCCCCACCCCCTTCCTTCTTCACACTATATTTTCCTAATTGATTTCTTGTCCTAGCACGAGCCGCATTCCATGCATAACAGGAAATGGTTTTTTAGACAAAAATGGCAGCTCGATTTGAATAATAGTCCTTGCGCTTTCACGAAACCTCTCATTGTGTGGACCTTTGGGATTCTTGGACACATAAAAATAAATTATTTCCTAACCTAAAGTTCCAAGTCTGTGAAGCCAGAATATTTTTATTAGAGATATATGAAAGTCACAGGATAAATGAAAGAGTTAGAACTGTTTAGGGGACAGTTTAAATGTCTCTGAATTTATCATTTGGGCAGTTTCACAAAAGAAATGTGTCTGTTTTCAATTTCGGTGTAGACTGCAACTGAGACACCGGTGTTCCTCTAACTCTGTCCCTGCAGGAACTAGGATATTATTCTTTTGGATTTCTGTTGCCCTGTATTCTAAATAAAGAAATGATTAAATAACTTATGGCAAATTCATTCAACAGAATATTATGCAGCTATGGAAAATGCTAATTATGAAAACTGTACATCAAAATGGTAATCTTCATTTTTGAAGAAAAAGCAGAACACAACAGATAAAACACAACAGCACACAACACAAAAGATAAAAATCAACAAAAGCCATCTTATGGGAAGGAATAAAGTCTACTTAGGAAACATTCGATGGTATATTGGAAAAAAAACCCCAAAAAACTAAAAATAAATAATTTAGAAATGATACAGAAGTTGCAATGGAATTAGGAATGAATTATTTACTCTTTCCAATTTTTTTTTTACTTTCATAATGATAATATATTGTTCTCTTACTTCTTTCAGTGACTTCGGTGCCATCTCGCTTGTTTTTCTTAGTTACATCCATACCATAGCCACCTGCAGAAAAGCCAGAACCCATGATCAGCCGTGACTCTGACCATCACTCTTAGGAAGCATAGGTCCCTACTATGTAAGCTGAAAACCAAAAACACTTGGTCCCTAGAATTCAAGGCATAATTCTTTCTTTCTGGTACATATTTTTTACAAGTCATTCCCGCTTCTTGATTCAGTTCTAAGAAGGAATAATTTAATAGTTCCACTTTGGATTCTATTCTTTTGTGTGGAGAACTTATTTTTCAGGATCTCATTGACCAGGCTCTTTCCTGATGAGTATTAAAGGGATTGCATGGAAGATGTGGTATCCTGACCTTTGACTATAAAACCTCAATTTTGTCCCAAAGTAACAAACAGCTGAAGGATATCTGTCAAGGCACTTGGTGCTTTTAACAAACTCATTTTGCTGTATCCCGTAACATTCAGTGTTCTATTGGAACTCTGACTATAAGACATTCATGCTTCATTATTTAGAGTTTAGATAGGAGAATGATGTTTGAGGGATTTAAATCAGGGGGAAAAATCATTGTATCATTGGTACTTGTATGGAACTTAATACTTTGCACAGTATGAACCTTTCCTTTCGTAACAAGCTAGCCCCATGATGCTTATTTGCAGACATGAGTAGGAAAAATATAGAAGAAAATGTGTCAAATCTATAGAAATACATAGGAAAAGACATATCTGTGTATGATCCATGTTGCCCCTTCACTCACTGCTTCTGGAAGGGAAGATCATTGGGATCTTTCCACTGCATCCTGAAACACAGTTGGGCTGAGGCCAGCTGGCAGCAAGAAACTGGGCTGGGGCTTCAGGTTTAAACACACAGGGAGCACAGCAGGGGTCCCCGCCCACCTGGGTTCTCTCAGTCCCATGTTCTGGGAGGACTTAAAATCTGTCTGTTCCTGTGGTTCTCTCTCCTCCCCCCTAACCTTCCCTTCCTCTTTTGGATGCAGTTCGCATTGGATTCTAGAATTCTGGGCAAGCCACTCCTGCCCAGGATGCCCCTTGCTTGAAGATTTCTCCTTTCAGTCTTTTTTACCTTCCTGGTGACTTTAGGGTTGACTTATCCATTAGGCATAGAAGGCAGAGTGCCTAATCCTCTCATACTTTCAGGGGCCTACAAAAGTGTTTTTATTTATTTTTAAAATTAGAAGGAGAAATGAACATATCCAAAGTGGTTTTTTTTTTCAATGCACTTATAAAATACAACTTTTAAGGTTTTGTGTGATTTTTGTTTGTGTGTGTGTTTGTTTTTTAATGGAGGAAGGGGTTCACAAAGGAATAAGCATCTAGGGCCCCGTGAACATCATAATGCAGGCCTGGGTGACTTCTCCGCTGAAAGCCAAGACCACAGGAATGAGACCAGCTGCTCAGCTGCCCTGTGGAATGAACCAAGATCAGCACAGGTAGCTGCAGGGCCTGGGCGAATGTGCCAACTTCTTGCTCATTGGAGTTTCTTAAACGGAGCTCTAGGCAAGGAATGAGGCATCATGGAAAAAATGCTGGCTGGATCTGAGAAGCCACAGAAAGTGTTTGCAGGTATGTTTCCTAGAGCCAAAAAGGAGGGGCTCCATAAACAATTTCACAAGGTAGACCAGCGTCATTAGAAGGCCAAACCTGGCCTGTCTGTGTCTGCATTCTGGCTATAACTTATATGACTATTGTCATGCAAACCTACGTGTAACCAGACATTGTCTCTGAAATCTTTTGTTTAAGCAGTAATTGCCTTTGGTATCTCTGAAGCCCGTTCCATCTTTTCCTTTCTTTCTTTCTTTCTTTCTTTTTTTTAAGTTGATCATTACCTGTGGACCAGGAGACATTTTGGAAATTAAACATTCAAATGCGCCTGGCTGCTAGGCACCTGAATTGATGTGATATGTTATCCTGAAAGGAACTGTTGATAACAATCCAGGGAAGCTTTTACTTCTTGCAAGTTATTGCTTATTTTGATCCGTTAACGAAAGCAGCTGTCCGCAGCAATACATTTAGGTTTGGCTGGGTTTATTTTACTTGTAGCCATCAAGGCAGACTGAGGATAGTTCCAATTGGTCAGGGTCTTTGTGTGCAGGCAGCAAACCTAGGGAGTGTTTTGTTGTTCTTTCTGTACCCAGAAAAATAACCCACTTTCCTAGGCACACTCATCTTTTTCTTAAGTCCCAAAGATGGAGCTTCGAGATGTGCTCCAAAATATAAAGGGTTCCTCAGCTCCCGGAGGGCACAAGTGGATCACCCGCTAGGAAATCAGATACCCTCCTCCAGGGCCTGGGGGATCCTTACTAGAAGGTACTCTGGGAGAGGATGTGCCCAAGGTGGGTGCAGGTGGATGGACCCCTGCCTCTCTGTCTCCGCCCGAAGCCCCTCAGATGGCTGTGTCCCATGGGCGTACGGAATGATTTCTCAGGCCTGGGATACACAGGATGGAGTTCCGATGACCGTCTCACAGTCTGAGACAGACTTTGAGCTGTCTCCCAGACTGACAGTCTAAAGTGGCAGGGATGTGCCAGGAGGCAGATTCCTTTAAACCAAAAGCTTAAGACGAAACTTTATTTAAGCGAGTTATCAAATGAAAAGTGATGGGTCGAGGCACAGACCTTGACTGGGATGGTTCCGTGGGACCTACAGCGTTCCCACAGGACTTCCTTTTAAAACATTTTCAGTGTGGATAGTTTTGAGAAGTGCAACATTAGGGAGAGGAGACCGACAGGCCTGGGCACGCGCGGAGCCTGCCTCTCCTGGGCGTGCTCGCCCGCTGTGCTTTCCTCCAAAAACACTACTTAATGGAAGCACTGTCAAGTCACATAATTTTTAACTCCTTAATTTGAACTTCTTTGATGTTTAGGCCGTTCCACTGGAACCAAGGAAGGGCGGATCACTAGGGTCTCAATTGCAAAATTACGCTAATTTCCATCCTTAGTTCTAAGGGGCTGCTTCATGATTATTTCATAGTTAATGGCCTTTTGAAGATGTAAAAAAAAAAAGATCCCATGACATTTTCTTATGCAGGAAAACACAATTCAAAATCTTTATTCTATGCTTTGGAATTTTCTTTTCTTTCCACTTCATTTAAACGTCACATTCGCCTAAAACTATTCCGAGGATGACATGGAGAAACACCCGCACACACAAGGACAAACCACTCTTAGGGGTAGTAAACTATCACACTGACCTTATTCTAATGACCCATGACACACTTGGTCTTTAATAAGGAAGGGAATGGAGGGATCACAAGTAATTTTTATAGCTTCTATTACTCCAATCTTTACACTTCAAATTTTAAAACACTTCAAATTTTAAAAACTTCAAATTTTAAAACAAAGCAACAAAATGGTCCAAGTGTGAGAAAACCATCCACTGGCTATGATCTGTTAGCACAGATGAAGCAAGCAGTATGATGGCCAGGAAGACCAATGCCCTGGGGTTGATGGTCTCAGAGGTTTTTGTCTCTGCAACATCTCAGCAATTGGTGTGCGCCCTTGCTACATTTGGCATTCTTGATTTTCTTAACTTGAGGTTGGGAGAGTTTGGGGACCAGCTTTGTGCTTATGCCGCCTGTTTACAGCCACGTTTGTTAAGTCCTGCTACCATTAACAATAGAAGAGCCCCAGATCACATAGACGTAGACTCCTTCTGGCCAGGCATAATCTAAGAATGGGGTTCGTTCTTAGGTAGGATCAATTTCATGAATCTGAGTTTTTTTTTTTTAATTTTTAAAAAATTTTTTTAACATTTATTTTTTGAGAGACATTGAGACAGAGCATGAGCAGGGGAAGGGCAGAGAGAGAGGGAGACACAGAATCCGAAGCAGGCTCCAGGCTCTCATGAGCTGTCAGCGCAGAGCCCGATGTGGGGCTCGAACTCACAGACTGTGAGATCATGACCTGAGCTGAAGTTGGCCGCTTAACCGACTGAGTCACCCAGGTGCCCCGAATCTGAGTTTCGATCCAAGCTTGAAGCAAGACTCTTTACCTGCCTCCTTCGTAAACTCTGATCAGATTTGTGTGGGTGTTTGAAAGGGCTCAGAGTACAGCTGGACCCTCCAGTTCTCTGAGGGGCATCCATCAGGAGCTGGATGTTGTCTCTAGTCTGGTTCTGACCTAGACTATGACTTAGCTCCAAGAGAGAGCGTACAGGGGTGAGGAGAAAGAGTTCTCCTTTTCAAAGGGCTATCTTTTACAAATCGCACTCTATTTTATGGACATTAACAAATTCAACTATTTGCTACTCAAACGAAGCGATGTCCCAGAGGCTTTGCCTATACTTCAAAAAGCCAAGTGGCACTTTGTCATTGAGAAGTCAGTGAGGTCCAGTGAGATACTGAAGTTGGTAGATTCTCACACCAAAATGATTTGGGGGGAGGGGGCAAATTAACCAGTAAAAGTGTGTGCATAGACAAAATTTTCTCTCTCTTTTTTTTCTCGTTCGAAGTTTGACACCAGGAAATTCCTGCATTAATCATAGCATTTCAGCTAGTACACTTTACTTTAGATTAGAGGCCGTCATTTTGAAAGCGTGATAAACAACAATGTCCATCCATACTCTTGAGTTTAATTGGAACCTGCGGCACAGAGGGGCTGCTTCTAGAAGCGCCCGTTTACCTATTCTTTAACTTTCCCTCTGAGCTGTTGTCTGCTGTTGCGGGAAGAGAAGGAAACAGGTAGCGGGAGAATGAGAGAGGGAGAGATTGAGACTGAAGGAATTATTAACTCTGTCATAACCTAAATAAAACAACTTAACACAAGCCATTTTACAATACTGAAAATACCAAAAAGGAAAAAACAAACCGACCACTAGAGCCCAAGTTATCTAAACTGGCCTTTCTCTCCTCCTTCCCACTGATGAATCTTTCTTCTCGTTCCTTTAAAAGACCTGCCCTGAGCAGAATGCAGAAAGCAAAGTAGCCATTTGTGATCAATTAATCACTTCAAGCACAACACTTAAACCTTAACAACTTGCTCTTACTTTCTCCCAACAAACCCTTGAGTTCTAAATAGCAAATGTCAAACCAAAGTCCCAGAAGAAAAGAGAAAGGGCAATACCTCCTGTTACTTACCTCCTTTGAGGTTTGGAAGGACCTGGAAACAACTTCGAATAAACCCCCCTCTCTCTTCCTCCTCCCGATGTTTTCTCCAAGATGCTTGCAGGCCCCACTTTTTTTATCCAGACCCAGCCCAGGTGTGTTGGAGCTGAGTGATCTTTCAAAAATGTTCACTTCTCCTGCTCTCCCCCTCCGTCCTTTCAGTTCTTTGCTCCCTAACAAGTCCTGACAAAGGTGTGTCGGGGTTTACAGTGACTCCACCCTTCCAATTATCTGACACTTGCTGCATTTAAAAAAGATCTGCCTCCAGGAACCAAACTTCAGAGGAGACAGAGAGTTTCTCCAGCGGGGGTAGGCCCATTAACCATTGATGGGTCCCTGGGGAAAAGGGAACAAAGGTAAAGGAAATGCCCTTTATTACTTGTTCTTATCTTGGACAGCCACAGAGAGCTGCCACAATTTGGTTTTTCCCTTCCTCTCTGCCACAGAATAGTAAAACTCCTACAATGCGTGATTCATGGTGTGGCCAGGCTTGTGGGGGTTCCTGTGGTCAAGGTGCCCGAGCCCTGGAAAACCTGTGAAGTTGGCACGGTTTATATTCGAGACCTGTTTCTCCTGTATATGCCTTTGCCTTCTTCCCTGCATTCTGACCCGAGCCGGGTCAAGCCCACCTGGAGGAAACGGGCGAACTTATTCAGAATAAGATGTTAGTGGCTGCAGATGTGGGACAATTGGTGGCATAGGGATTCATTTTTTTTTTAAAGGGGCAGCCAGATAGAGTGATGTTTGCTCCAAAGAGTGACATATTAGTGATAGGACTTTAGGCATTTAGCCACTAAATAATTGCTAGATACTATTGAGGACGGTTAAGGACCTCGTTGCCCTTCAAATCAGGCAAACACAGGCTCCAGACACTTGAAGACATGTGTGGACTCTAGAAACTCTGGAGCCTCCGCTATGTTCCATGGACCCGTGAGACTTCCCTAAAGGGTCAATTTATATCAGTCTATATACTTCTCTTGAATACCTGCTGAGCATCTGGCTTTCCAGGACCCCTAAAGACTAGCTTGAGATTCTTGGTATTGGTAAACTTGGAACTCACTTAGGTGGAATTCCCAGGCCTGAGGGGAGCCGGAGGATTCCTGGAGCGTGGCACTAATGGGTGTCTGCGCCCTGCCACTGTGGGCGCTCACACCATGTAGAGGGGTAGCAGGCCACCGAGTACCACCTGCAGCGGTCTCATTCCTAAGCTCCCAATATTCTACGCTGGAGTCACACACTTCAGAATTCTTTCGATGACCTAGAATGTGACACTACTGGGTTCTTGCTTTCTGGGATGTTCCTACCTACCCCAAATAAATACTTACTCAACGTGTCTGCTATCCATCTCACGAGAAAAGAGCACTGGAGAATCTGGAAGATGGAGACCTTTCAGCACAAAATTGACATAAACCTGCATCATTCATTCATTTATTCATTAATTCATGAGTTAAACAAAAACATGTTGGCTCCTGCTTAGAAGCCAGACATTAAACTATTTGTTGAGAGTTCAGTGGTGAAATGTAGACATTTTCTCTGTCCTTACGGAGTACACAGTCTGGTGGAACAAGATAGGTCTTACACAATGTATTACTCTACGAAGGCTGCCGGAACAAAATTCTGGTGGCTTACACAACAGAGATTCATTCTCTCATGGTTCTGGTGGCTGGAAGTCCAAGACCAGGTGTGGGCAGCTTGGGTTTCTCCTGAAGCTTCTCCCTTGGTTTGCAGAGGACTGCCTTCCTGCTTTCCTGCTGTGTTCTCGCTTGGCCTGTGTGTGTGTGTGTGTGTGTGTGTGTGTGTGTGTGTGTGTGTGTGTGTGTGTGTTTTCGCGCGCGTGCGCGCATGTGAATCCCAGCTGTCTCTCTTGCTACTTAATCCTAATTTCCTCTTCTTAGAGGGACACCAGTAAGATTGGATTAAGGCCTATCCTAACAGCCTCATACTAACTTAACTACTTCATTAAAAACCGTATCTCCAGGGGCACTCAGGTGGCTCATTCAGTTGAGCTTCTGACTTGATTTCAGCTCAAGTCACGCTCTCAAGGTTTGTGGGATCGAGCCCTGCATCAGGCTCTATATTGACAGCACAAAGACTGCTTGAGATTCTCTTTCCCTCTCTCTCTGCCCCTCCCCAACCTATGCTTGCTTGCTTGCTCACTATCTCTCGCCCTCTCTCAAAAATAAGCAGTAAAAAAAAAGCCATATCTACATATTGTAGTCACATTCTAAAGTAATGGGGGTTAGACTTCACCACCGAAATTTGTGGGCGGGAGACACAATTTATAACAAATGACGTATAACCCGAACAGTTATGCACAAATCAAGAAAGAATTCTGGATACTACCAGAGAGGAGAAGAAGAGAGATCATCCAGAGACGGGGTGGAAGGGAAGTCCTGCTAAGAAGGTAACATTTAGACTGATAGAGGAAGGTTGAGCAGAGACCAAACAGGTGAAAGGAGGGGTTGAGAATGTTCTAGAATCTAGACAGGGAAGAAAACATTTGAGAAGGCTCTGAAGTAGAAGTGTGACGAATTTGAGGAAAAGTGATGCCAATTTATTTAAGTGTACCAAATGAAGGTAGGATGGCAGTGAGAGTGAAGCTAGAGAGAGAACAGGGCCTCACTAGCCAGGGGAGGGAGGTGTTCTGAGGCACTTGGAAAATGTTCTCATATTGACATTAGGAAGCAGCTCTATACTGGCACTGTATCCATGTACGGATTATTTAGAAAGAAGAAAGATTGGAATTAGCATTTTCTAAGGTCTATCATGTGCCAGATATTTTACACACGTTATTTTATTTAATCCTTATAGCAACTCTAAGAGGTGTGTGCTATTATATTATTTTCATTTTTTAGCCGAGAAAAGTGAAATTCAGGGAGGTCAAGTAACCAGGCCAAAGATTTTACACTTAATAAGTGGCTATAAATGGAGTTAATGATTGATCATAACTCCATACAAAACCAACAGTTTGGGATTCACAGGGCTTCCGGGTTGGTGAACATATCCACGAACTGGGAGGGTGACACATCGCAGCTCCCCAGGAACAGCATCTCCTGTGCTCAGGACCCTCCCAGACCTCACCCAATGCATCTCTTAGTCCGGCTGTTCATCTAAATCCTTTATCATATTCTTTAATAAACTGGTAAACACAAGTAAGTGTTTCCTTGAGTTCTGTGAGCTTCTCTAGCAAATAATTGAATTCAAGGATAAGGAGGTCCCAGGAACCTCTGATTTATAGCCACATTGGACAAAGGTTGTAGTTAACCTGGGGACCTATGACTTACAACTGGCATCTGAAGTGGGGGGGAGTCTCATAGGACTGAGCTCTTACCCTGTGGAATCTGACTCTATCTCCAAGAAGACAGTATCACAAATGAGTTAAATTGTAGGACACACAGCCGGTGTTGCAGAGTTGTCTGATGAGGGAAACTCTCCTCCCGCCACTTTTGGTGACCAGAGCGTCCAAAGTGTTGCAGGCTTGGTAGTGATGTGAGAGTAAAGGAAGACACAAGAGGAAGGCCGGGGTTTTTTGTTGTTGTTTTTTTGTTTGTTTTCGAAGTGGCAGAGCCTATATTCCTCCAACGCTTCTTGCCCACTGCCTTGTGTATCATTAAAATTTAAATATGACCATAGCTTTGAGCTGAAAGGAAGTAGGCAATATCAAAATCGATCAGGCCTGAGAGCAAATGACAACTTAAATCAAAAGGAAAACCACCCGAATAGTGGGGATATTTGTAGTCAAAAGCATTATGGTGTTGGTATGGTTTATTGATGCTTTTAGATAAACATCTGTCTATTAGGACTTGGCAATCATGGACCAATCAGTTATTTAACTATAACCATTATATAAAACCAAACATGCTACCCAACCATTGGAATCAGCATAGCTTTTTTTTCCCTCTCCCCTTGAGGTCCTATAATAACATTGGTACTCTCCAGGGACAATGGAAAAGTCAGACCCCAAAATAGATAAACCCTAAAGAAATTCATCCAAGATCCTCTAAGCTAACTCAATAGGTAATAAGCCTGTGCGTGTGTGTGCCATTTACACAGTCTTGTATTAGGTAATTTGAGAGAGAAAGAAATTAAAAGAATTCAAGTATTTATGTTCGAATTACTCAATGTTCATCATTTAATGTGCTTGCAAAAATCATTTATTTATTTAAAAAAATTTAATGTTTGATAGAGAGCATTAGCAGGGGAGGGGCAAAGAGAGGAAGACGGAGTTTGAAGCAGTGCCACACTGTCAGTGCAAAGCCCTTCATGGGGCTCAAACCCACGAACCATAAGATCATGACCTGAGCCAAAGTCAGATGCTGAACCAACTGAGCCCCTTAGCAAAATCATTTATAAGAAGACATTACCTTGGTACATGAAGTGAAGGAAACCTTATATTCATTCAACATTCATAAATTAAGTTCCTACCATACTCCTGGTACTATGGGAGTTGTGTTTTCCATGTTTTAAATTAACCAGAAAACAACAAAATCCTTGCTAAAATGAAGGAACAAAGAGTCACAGTTAGGAAGTAGCAGTGACTAAGACACCGGAAAGGTGTTTCTTATTCCCTGCTCCATTCAGAGCTTTGTTAATGAGTCACATTTAATCAATTTGTGATGGACTAGAAATAAAATTTCCTTAAGAGGCAACCGGAAAAATATTCATCCACCCCAAATTATCTACTGACTTTTAAATAAGTTGGGGAGAAAGGGTGTCTGTTCACGTGTAGCCCAGACTGGCACCTGGTGCCCAGATTCTCATCACTTGCTGAGCAACGTGAGTATGGGTGGACTCCATTTTACGTGGTTGCCAAGTTTCTGAAAAGTGATGTGTGAATCCACTTTTTTGGTAACAGGGTGAGTGTTTTTGTCAAATGACTATTGACTGCTTCATTAATCTTTGCGAACACAGGTTTAAAGGAATGTTTCCTATCAGTGGATTTCTACCAATTTTATGACCTTCTCATAAAACATCACATGGTAGCGATATGTTGTTCTCTTGAAACTTTCATACAGGAATCCTGAAGCTTTGGGATATACTTGCCTTGCATTCCTAATGCAAGGATCTTTTGTTAGATAGTAAATCCACTAATAATTAAAAAAAAAAAGAACTCCTATGTATTAAAAACGATTCAGTAATTACTTGTTGCAGTTTGCTACTATCTTTATAAGACTAGAAGACCATATTTCTGTCTAACTTTCTCTTTGGTTGCCTGTACTCCTGGATAATAAGACTTCCCTGTAAACAATTATGACAACAGCATATGTCACAATTATGGAGCAAGTTGGCTTTTGGAAGGATGCAGCTGAGAAATAGTACCAACTCCTGTCCTTCACATGTGGGCTTAAGGTCTCCATCTGCTTTTCCTCTCTATAATCATTCTTGATTTTTTTTTTAATGTTTGTTTATTTTTGAGAGACATAGAGACAGAGTATGAGCAGGGGAAGGGCAGAGAGAGAGGGAGACACAGAATCTGAAGCAGGCTCCAGGCTCTGAGCTGTCAGCACACAGCCCGATGCGGGGCTCGAACTCACACACTGTGAGATCATGACCTGAGTCGAAGTCGGCTGCTTAACCAACTGAGCCACCCAGGCGCCCCTATAATCGTTCTTGAATTGTTCCCAAACTGTGTTCCTTGCTGCCTTTATTATAACAAAGCACCTGGTTTCTTTTCTTCCATTTCTAATTTCAGATCTATTCATTCATTTATCCACTTGGAACCCATAAACATTTGTTGAATGAGTAAACAAATACCGATTGTCTACTATGAGCAAGGCACTGGGTACATAGACACAATTGAGAATGAGATGTAAAACATGCCTTTAAGGAATTTACAGTACAAAACAAAAAAGATATATGAATATCCAGCTGTGGGCGTCAGCTAATGTTTCATGAAAGGGATGTCATTTGATCCAAACTGAAAAGGATGGGTGGTATTAAGAAGGTGAAGGTGGAGCTGAAATTTCAAACACAGCATCCAGGGTGAGAGGCACAGACACAGGAAAGACTAAGGCTTGGATGGAGGATGGTAAAACACACCGAGAAAAAAAGAGGAAATAGGGAGAGGTTGGAGGTGTAAGGTGTGCCAGCTGGATCATGGCTGAAATGCCAGCCTGAGAATGTCTGTGTCATTCCGTGGCTGAGAGGGATTTATGAGAAGTCAAAAAATGGAGTGATGAGAACTGGATGGAACAAAGATTAATATGGTGATAATGTAGAGTGGACCAGAAGAGATGAGATAGTGAGAACCAGTAAGGACCAGTCATGTGAAAGATAAAGGCTGAAGTTTAGCAAGGCAAAGATGAAAAAGAAAAAGAACCAAAGGGGCCAATATCAGGGAGCCTGGGCAGACACATTGCATTTAGTGATCACTGCTAGGATGACAAAGAGGGTAGGGCTTAGGATGACACTGAGATTTTTCCAAGCCAACCACTGACCACAGCAACTTCCCTCCTTTTCCCTCATTCAAAGGCCACCTTCTACCTTCCTCAAGATGCCATCTGTTAGGGCTCACAGGAGAATGTTGGAGAAAAGAAAAGATCATTACCTCGGTTTGGACTTTTCCCCACCTCCATTTTTTGGTCCTATGTTCATCACCTAACACATAGGAGGTATAAAAAAATGGTTTTGTTTTCTGTCTTGAAAAATTTAGATATTAAGACAATGGGATAATATTAGAACGTATCACCTGTAGATAATACACTTAATTAATTTAAAACCATCATGTGTTATTGCTAACACATGCCCTATTAAATTATCTGTAGTTCATGTCTTTTCTTTTTTTCCCCAACATTTATTTATTTAAGTAATCTCTACATCCAATGTGGGGCTCCAGCTTACAACCCCGAGATCAAGAGTTCACACTCTTCCAATGGAGCCAGTCAGATACCCCTGTAACTTGTTTCTAATAATAAACATTTATAGATTACTTTTTATCAAAAGACAGCAATGAGCCAAAGAAAAATATGTGAAGTGTTAGTCTTAGCAGTTGTTTCCCTTTCACAATCAGAGAAAATATATCCCTTAGATTGGAAAAGATTCCCCCACTTATGGAAGAAATGAAAAATCCTCCTATCTGGACTGGAAGTCATTCGTAGTGTTCTGTTTGGCACTGTTTACCTACCCACCCTGGCAGCGTTAAACCTCTCTAAAACTGGGGTAAGTCGAGTTATTGGTACTTTATTTGCTCAGAAATACATGGAAGGGATGTCAGAAGCATCAAGGAGATAATAAGTTCAATGTTGCTCATAGAAAAAAAGATGACCTCTCAAAAAATGAAATACTGAATATAAATAGACTGGTCGTTTAAATAGACCAATATGTTAGGCCTGATCCCTATTGGGGAACAAGGAAAAACAATTCAACAAAATAGCAGGAAACCACATGATAGATGAATTTATTACTGGATTTTAATGGCTTTTAGCCCAAAGATCTGAAATGTCTGCATCAGGTGATGAGCATTTCCTTGTACTATATTTCATGATTCAGAAGACAGGCTTGGTTCTCACAAAACATGTCCACACAAGGGCTATCTTCATTAAGTTGAAGACCGCACCCTGTTATCTGGTTCGTGGTTACCACTATTTTCCTCATGGGTATATATCTAGTACATAGACTCACACTGAAATCAGGTCTTGTTCCCTGACATGCTCATTGACTCAACATTCCAGTGATTATAACACTCATCTAAAAATTTCCAAACTATTCTCATGTCAGTGGTTCCCAGCTTGTGTTTTGGGGCCGTTGGTGTTTTAGCCATTTGCCAGAATCAGATGTATATCAGATTATTTACGTCCAGTAAAGTTTACCCTTTTTTGTGCCCCATGAGTTTTGACAAATGCATGGAGTTGTATAACCACCACGTTCAAGATCTAGGACAGTTCCATCACATCCCCAAATTCCATGGTGCACCATTGTAATCCAGCCCCTGTCAACTACTAATCTGTTTCCTCTTCCTATGCTTTCCTTTTTCCAGGATGTCACATAATAGAATCCTATAGTACATAGCCTTTTGAGGCTGGCTTCTTTGATTAGAATTTGAGATTCATCCGTGTTGTGTACCCTATTAGTTTGCCTCTTCTTATCACTAAGTAATGTTCCATTGTTCGGATATACAATTTTTATACATCCATATGTTGATGGGCATTTGGATTATGTCCAGTTTTGTCAATTATGAATGCAGTTGCTTTAAACATTATATATAGATTTTGTATGAACGTAAGTTTTTATTTCTCTTGGGCAAATACCTAGGAGTGGAATGCTGACCTAATGATTTAATAATGATTTAATTTGTTAAGAAATTGGCAGTTGTTTTTTAAAAATGTTTGTAATATTTTGCATCTCCACCAGTCATGTATAAGAGTTCATATTGTTCTATGTCCTTGTCAGCTCTTGGTATTGTACATTCGTTTGACTTTCATCATTCTAGTAAGTGTGGAGTGGTATTATGTTATGGCTTTCATTTGCATTTCTCTTTGGACTGATAATGTGGACCATCATTTCATGTGCTTATTTCCTATTCATATACTTTCTTTGGTGAATTGTCCAGATCTTTTCTTGGGTTGTTTTCTTATTATCGAATTTTGATAATTCCATATATATTAGGGGTATAAATCCTTTTTGAGGTGTTTTTGAAAATATTTTATCCTAGTGTGTGGCTAGACTTGTCATTTCTTAATAGAACATTTTGGTGAGGAAGTCCAATTTATCATTTTTTCCTATTATGAATTGTATATTAGAGCCATGTCTAAGAAATCTACCTAACCCGACTTCATGAGAATTTTCTCATATATTTTTTTCTAGAAGCTTTATTATTTTCAGCTTTAAATTTATGTCTTTGAATCATTTTGAGTTAATTTTTACATAAGGTGAGAGGTATCTATTAAGATTTATTTATCTATTTTAAATAGGATGTCCAGTTGTTCCAACACCATTTGTTGAAAAAATGATCCTTCCTCCATTGAATTATCTTTGCAAATTAGTCAAAAAATCAATTACTTATATCAGTATGGGTCTATTTCTGAGTTCTCTATTATGTGCCATTGATCTACGTGTCTGCATCGGTTGACACGAATATATGATTTTTCTTTTTTAGCCTACTGACATGATGGATTACAAATAATTGATTTCAAATGTTGAACCAGCCTTGCATACCTGGTATAAATTCCACTTGGTCATTGTGTACAATTCTTTTTACACATTGATACGTTTGATTTGCTAATTTAAAAAATTTTTTTAAATATTCATTTATATTTGAGAGAGAGAGAGGAAAGTGCCTAAGTTGGGGAGAGGGAGAGAGAGAGGGAGAGAGAGACTGAGACAGAATCTGAAGCAGGCTCCAGGCTCTGAGCTGTCAGCACAGAGCCCGATGTGGGGCTCAAACTCACAAGCTGTAAGATCATGACCTGAGTGGAACTAGGATGCTTAACTGACTGAGCCACCCAGGTGCCCCTGATTTGCTAATTTTTTTGAGAATTTTTACATCCATGTTCATGAAAGATATTGGTTTCTAATTTTCTTGTAATATTTTTGTCTGGTTTTGGTATTAGGATAATGCTGGCCTTTTAGATTAAATTAGGAAGTATTTCCTCTGCTTCTAATGTCTGAAAGAGCTTGTAGAGGATTGGTATAATTTCATTCTTAAATATTTGGTAAAAGTCACCAGTGAATACATCTAGGACAGATGCTTTTTTAAAAAAGGTTATTAATTATTGATTCCATTTCTTTAAGAGATATAGGCCTTCCTGATAGTCAATTTCTTTTTGTATAAGTTTTGCTGACTCATATCTTTCAAGGAACTGGTCTATTTCATCTAAGTTATCCAATTTGTGGGCGTAGAGTTATAGTTATTCCTTTAAAAAAATGTTTTTCTAAAGATTTTTTTAAAAGTAAGCCCTATACCAAATGTGGAGCTCAAACTTACAACCCTGAGATCAAGGGTCACATGCTTTGACTGAGCCAGCCATGCGCCCTATAGTATTCTTTTATTATCCTTTTGATGTCAGTAGGATCTGTAGTATAGTCCTCTCTTTGATTTCTGACAGTAGCAATTTATGGACTTTGTTTTTTTCTTAGTTAGCCTGCCTACTATAGGCTAATCAATTTATTGATCTTTTCAAAGAATCAACTTCTGGTTTCATTGATTTTCTCTATTGGTTTCTTATTTTCAATTTCATAGATTTTTGCTATAATTTTTGTTATTTCTTTTCTTCTGCTTCTTTTGGATTTAATTTGCTCTTTTTCTCATTTCCCAAAGAGGAAACTTAGATGATTGATTTTAGATCTTTCTTCTTTTTTAATATTAGGATATGATGCTATCAGTTTCCCTCTAAACACTGCTTTAACTGCATATCATAAATTTTGATAACATAATAGTGTTTTCATTTTCATTTAGTTCAAAATATTTTAAAATCTATCTTCGTATTTCCTCTGATTCCTGTGTTATTTAGAAGAATGTTGTTTTATCTCTAAATGTTTGGGATTTTCCAATTATCTTTCTGTTGATTTCTAGTTTAATTCCATGTCATTGAGAGCAGGCATTGTATGATTTCTATTCTTTAAAAATTTTTAAGGCATATTCATGGCCCAGAGTGTGGTCCATCTTGATGAATGTTCAATGTGATCTTGAGAAGAATGTATATTCTGCTGTTGTTGGATGAAGTAGTCTATAGATGTGAATTATATGTAGGTGATTGATACTGTTATCGAATTCAGCTATGTCCTTACTGATTTTCTGCCTGTTGGATCTGTCCATTTCCATTTTTTTAAACATATATTTATTTTTGAGAAAAAAAAAGAGAGAGTAGGGGAGGCGCAGAGAAAGAGGGGGACGGAGGATGTGAAGCAGGCTCTGTGCGCATCACAGCAAGCCTGATGCAAGGCTCAAACTCACAAACCATTAGATCATGATCTGAGCCTAAGTTAGACACTTAACCAACTGAGCCACCCAGACGCTCCTGGATTTGTCCATTTCTGATAAAGGCGTGTTGAAGTCTCCAACTATAATAGTGGATTCATCTATTTCTCTTTGCAATTCTATTACTGTTTGCTTCATATAGTTTGGTGCTCTGTTTTTAGGTGCATACACATTAAGGATTGTCCTGTCTTGTTCTAGAATTGACCTGTTTTTCTTTATGCAATGCTCTTCGTTATCCCTGATAATTGTCCTTGCTTTGAAGTCTGATTTGTCTGAAATTAAAAAGGTATTCCTACTTTCTTTAGATTAGTGTTAGCATGGTATATGTTTCTCCATCTTTTTATTTTTCAACCATACTTTAATCTATATGCGTTTTTATATTTATAGTGAGTTTCTTGTAAACAACATATCGTTGAGTCTTGTGTTTTGATCCACTCTGACAACTCTGTCTTTTAAATATTTAGACCATTGACATTTAAAGTGATGATTAAAAAATGCTGGATTAATACCTATCATATCTTTTACTGTTTTTTTTGTTACCCTTGTTCTTTGTTTCTATTTTTGTCTTCCATTCTTTTTCTAGCCTTTGTGGTGTTAATTGAGTGTTTTATCTGATTCCAGTTTCTCTCCTTTCTTGATTATACCTCTTTTTAAAGTTTTTTTACTGGCTACCCTAGAGTTTACATTTACAACTAAAGTTCACTTACACAAAACGCAATACCACTTCATGGTAGTGTGTGTATCTTATAATAGCAAAATAATTCCAAAGCCTCCCTCCTATCCACTGTATCATTGCTATTGTTCATTTTACATACATACAAACATATATTATATATACATACACACATGTGTGTGTGTATTTTGAACAAATTGTTGTCTGTTAAATCAATTAGTAATAATTGAAGTTTTTATTGTACCTTCATTTATTCCTTTTTTAGTTCTCTTCCTTACTTTATGTAGACCTGAGCTTCTGACCTGTGTAATTATCCTTATTTCTAAAAAACTTCTTTTAACATTTCTTGAAAGACAGCTCTATTGGCAACTCATTCCCTCAATTTTGTCTGTCTGAGAAAGTCTTTATTTATGACTGACCCCTTTTATCACTACTCTTGTAGCAGACATAGTTGGCAGTACTGATATGCAATCAGTATTTGAGACTGGTTCAAGTGGGCAGATCTCTGTTTTTTCAGTAGCAACATTAAATATTAAGAAAGCATGGCATGTGCTATTTGTTGCAGTATTTGATATTTATCCTCAAGAAAATCACACACAGGGTGATTTGCTTTATTTGATTTCTTTAATCCATAAAAGAACACAGGTCATTAACAGTGTGGTGAGTGTTATTGACTTTGGTGTGATGGAGAGGATTTGACCAAGGGTTTCCAGAGTATTTGGAAAGAGAAGTGGGCAGTGTATGTCAACTTATTACCACAGCTCTGTGCATAGTGTTCTGTAAAGATTGATAACATATTATCCAGTATAGTGGTCATGGTGGCAGCTCCCCAATTCTACCCTCACACTTTCCCTTTTAACCTGCTGCCCTTGTTAATGACGGATTTAGGAAGGAACTGTGACCTATTTGTCACCAATTGTACATGAATAAAGCCTATCTAGGGATTTTTGGGAAAGGCTTATTGCTTCTTAGGAGACAAAGGAGAGATAAGCCTTTTCTTTTTCAGGATATCTGTCTGGATGTGATGTAGAATTGTTAAAACACTACATGTAGCCACAAGAGCAAAATCACCACAGTGAGGAGATGAGAACTGAGAACACCCTTTTTCCTCTATGACAACATTGAGCACCAAAATAAACAGTCATGGAGCCACTCTATCTCTGGATTCCTTGTATGTGAGATTATAAATTTCCTTATCTTTTTAAAACGTTTATTTATTTTTGAGAGAGAGAGAGAGTATAAGTGGGGGAGGACCAGAGAGAGAGGGAGACATGGAATCTGAGGCAGTCAGCACAGAGCCCGACGTGGGGCTCAAACTCGTGAATTGCAAGATTATGACCTGTGCTGAAGTCGGACGTCCAACCGACTTAGCCACCCAGACACCCCATAAACTTCCTTATCCTTTAAGTTAGTTTGAATTGGTATTTTCCGTTATTGGAGTTGAAAGCATCCTCACTGATACGTGATAATATATAATAATATTCTCCAAACTTAGATACATAATAAGTAATGGTGTTCTCTAAATATACATAGATGCTGTTGTGAATAAGAAAATATAAAGTCATTTTAAACGTTAATGAAGTCAAAATATCCCTCTGGCATTGCCTAATTTTTTAATCACTTGATTCTAGAAGTACAAATATCATCTTATGGAACTCTGTAAAATATTTTGACCTTAAGAAGAGATATTCACATTTCAAACATTGAAAATGATTCACTCAAAGGTAAAGACTGATATGTAGCTCCCTCATTGTCAAGACCATGAACACCCAAGACTTACAGGTACCAATTCTCAGAAGATACAAGAAACTTTGAGACTAATTTTAGTAAAACTGGGCATCATTCTAATGTTTTACATTTTTTTAATGTTTATTTAATTTTTGGAGAGAGAGAGAGAGACAGAGCAAGAGTGGAGGAGGGGCAGAGAGAGAGGGAGACACAGAATTGGAAGCAGGCTCCAGGCTCTGAGCTGTCAGCACAGAGCCCACTGCGGGGTTCGAACCCATGAACTGTGAGATCATGACCTGAGCCGAAGTTGGCTGCTTAACCAACTGAGCCACCTAGGCGCCCCTTTTCCTTGTTAAAAAAAATTTTTTTCTAATGTTAATATCATAAAATCTTGGAGCTCAAAGAGATCTTAGAGATCACTTAATGATAATGCAAATTAGATAACTGAGATCCAAATAAGCTAAATATGGTATTGAAGGCCATCTATGTTTGCTCGTTTTGCTGTGGCATTTGGGGAAATGTTCAAAAGGCTTTTTGAGCCTTTTAACTATCCTAAATCCTGAGGAGCTTGAAGGATTATCAAACACTGTGGACCAGGCACGTGCCTCTAAAATCCTGTGCAAGTTTTAGCAATTCTTGATGATTAACTTAAGCGGAATAACCCTGCTCTTGACAATTTTTACCATCCACTCATTTCTCCTGGGAGTAAGAAGTAAGCTTAGCCGTTCTACATACTAACAAGATACTTGAATGGGCAGGATAGTTAGTGTGGCATAAAATAAAATGTATTTTATAAGATAATTTTTTTTGCCATGTACTCTGTGTTTATCAGATTATGCTTGTTTCATCTATATTAAATAAAGTGGCCATAGGAAGAAGAGTACCTGAAATGGGGTACTAAAATTTTAAAGAAAATACTTTCATTTCTGATTATCTCAAATCCCCCAACTCTTTGGCCTGTAACTAGAGGACTTAATTAAAATTTTAAATAGCCACAAAAGTAAGAAAGATCCAAAAATCTGATGGTAAAAACATCAATGATCATCAGGGAAATACAAATCAAAACTATAGTGAGCTATCACTTCACACCTGTCAGAATGGCTAAAATCAACAATACAAGAAACAACATGTATTGGGAAGGATGTGGAGAAAGGGAATGCTCTTGCACTGTTGGTGGGAATGCAAACTGGTGCAGCCACTCTGGAAAACAGTGTGCAGGTTCCTCACAAAGTTGAAAATAGAACTACCCTCCAATCCAGCAACTGCACTACTAGGTATTTACCCAAAGAATATACAAATACTAATTCAAAGGGATACATGCACTCTGATGTGCATAGCAGCACTATTGGCAATAGCCAAACTGTGGAAAAAGCCAAAATGTCCAATGACTGATGAATAGATAAAGAAGTCGTGGTATATAGGGTACCTGGGTGATTCAGTTGGTTGAGTGGCTATTGATTTTGGCTCAGGTCATGATCCCAGGGTCATGGGATTGAGCCCTACATCAGGCCCCACTGCTGACAGTAGAGCCTACTTAAGATTTGTCTATCTCTTTCTCAAATAAAAAAAAGGAAGAATAAGAAGAAGACTATCTATCTATCTATCCACACCCACACAATGGAATATTATTCAGCCATTAAAAAAGAACAAAATCTTGCCATTTGCAACACTACAGATGGAGCTAGAGAGTATCATGCTAAGCAAAATAAGTCAGTTAGAGAAAGACAAATACCCTATGATTTCACATCATAATTTAAGAATTTAAGAAATAAAACAAATGAGCAAAGGGAAACAGAGATAGAGAGAGGCAACCAAGAAATAAACTCATAACTATAGAGAAGAAACTGATGGTCACTAGAGGGGAAGTGGGGGGGATGACTTAAATAAGTGATGGGGATTAAGGAGAGCATTTGTTGTGATGAGCACTGGGTGTTGTATGGAAGCAGTGAATCACTATATTGCACACCTGAAACAAATATGACACTGTATATTAACTAACAGGAAAACTTAAAAAAGAGAGAGAGAAAAGATCCATTAATCCTTCTCTCTCCCCACAACTAACAAGAAGGAACTTTAACTTCACTATAACTATTTTATAATAATCCTGTGTAAATTGCAAGACAATCATAAATAAAGTTCAGGTCATCGATAATAATATATTACCATAATTGAAACAACATTTTAAAAGGTAATTTTGGAAGGAAGTAGACCTTCTAAATCCAAAACCTGGAAAAACAAACCTAGACTGAGAAAAAATATCTGGGTTGATTGCAGTCATACTGACCTAACTATACCTAGAACCTTCCACCAATGTTGAAGGCTGCCTGTTTTCTTAGCAATAACATGTGGGTAGAGAGCAGGGTTCTTGGCATAGGAAAAGCAAAGAAGGTGACTTTTCCACTAAAGGGATAAAAATGCAGCAGGTATGTGACCTTTGGGTTTCCATTCTTGGTTTGTCTGGAGTTAATCCAGGCATCTGAGAAAGGGCTGGGAGAGCTGTTTATGTAAACCTTAACTCATTTAACCAGACTATGAGGATTTTTTTAGGTTAGGAGAGAGACACAAATGGGGGTTTGATGAAAGATGGGAGAGTTTCCTCTGATGCTCAAACAAATGGGGTTGGGAGTTGGGTGGGGTTGGGAGTAGGGTAGGGTGGGAGGGAATTTCCATTAGTTTAAGATCTGATAAGTTGATTGTCAAAGGGGATTTTATCACAAAAGCTGGGAAGGGATTTTGAAATAGAAAGTTAATTTCATCAGATCTCACATGATCAAAAAGCCTCACAGCAATTATCTACTTGTGCTCTCAGAAAGTTCTTGCAGCCCGTCAGGCTGCCGGCTTTATTAAAATCTGTTCGCTCACCCCAGAACACCATCAGGCTTGTTCGAGGGCACAGGAAATGCATGGGAAGAAATGTAAGAGATCATTGGCTATTTTGCAAAATCAGCATAGTGTTAAGCCTGACAATAAAGTTAGTAAGTTTAGGTTTCTTTTAACAACTTGGGAAGGAGGTCTTAACATATAGCTACAGATTTCTCCTCCCCATGCATAAATGGAGATTCTTCTGCTACAGAGAAATCAGTGCCCAGTTAAAGAAAGAGGAACACAAATCAGAAAACCAAATCTGGAGCATCTGGTGGCTCCGTCAGTTAAGCGTCCAACTCTTGATTTCAGCTCCGGTCATGATCTCACAGTTTGGGAGATGGAGCCCACATCTGGCTCTGTGCTGACAGCACAGAACCTGCTTGGAATTCTGTCTCTTCCTCTCTCCTTGCCTCTCCCCCTCTCTCACACACACATACTCTCTCTCTCAAAATAAATAAACATTTAAGAAAGAAAGAAAAGCAAATCTTTTCCCATGGGCAAGACTGGCTAGAATAATTTGGTATCAGTAGAACTTCAAAGGCCAACCACAAATTGAATGCCTACGGGCACTGTCCTGGCTGGCTTGCTTAATGAAACTGAGGGGCTGACTGACCCCTTGTCCTTTGACCACTTGTCTTTTGTACCTCTTCTACACCTGCCCACACTTTTTCTGCACCTCTAACACTTGAATGCAGCTGTTTGTTTTCTTGGAGAAATGGGCTGGGTTTTATCTTTTCACTGTATTCTCAACACCGAACACAGTGTCTATAGTACAACGGGCATTCAATAAATCTTCCTCTTTCCTGAGCTCCTGACTAGCATTCCCAACCAGTACTGTCTACCTCCAGGGAGATCCTGCTGGGGCTTCAACTTCCACATGTTAAAAACCAGACCTGTCACACTCCCTCTCTCTCTTCCCCTCGGCCATGTCCCTGGTCCTGTATTCATCTTTGTGTCTGCAAGACCTGGTCTGTATCAGGCTCACTGTAGTATTTAGAAAACACTTATCCCAAGTGGAATGAGAAAATAAGGGAAAAGAGAACAGAAAAGAAGTATGAGGGAGAAAAAAAGTAAAATGAAGAAGGGAACCACGAAGGTAACAAAGCATAGGGAACTGAGAAGGATAATGGAGATTGGTTTTCCCCAAATCAGGAGGGATAGGATGTATCTAGACCCCTCAACAGAAGAGCTAGAACACTCTTCCAATTTATTTTACTTCTCTTCCAGCATTTTCTTCACTGCTTCCAATTTGGATTACACGCTCAACATTTTGTGAGTGTGATGAGAGAAGGGACTTACGGGGCACGCTTCCACCTCCTCTGCCATTCCTGCATACACAGATCATATCAATAGCTGGATTCTTTTCCACTGTGCAGCATGGTAACAGTTGGTGAAAATAAAAAGTGTGGTTGGACTCCTTGTTTCTAACCTTGTAGTCCTTGAGATGAGGCTCTGAAATGAAGGTCTGAGGTTAGGTTTCAGTTGCTTTTCCCATGGGGAATGACTCCCTATTTTGCCTTAGGTAAGGTAAAGGGACAAGATCTTGCTTGCTCTTCTGGTCCTGGGGTTTTTACAGTCTTGTAACTTATTGTATGTTTTCTTTTTGGGTTCTGCTGCCAGCTTATTCCAAGTCCAATGCTCTAATCTTTTTGAGTGATGACATGTCATAACTGTAACCCTGAGACATTTTTCAGGTAAAGGCAAGATACAGGCACTCCTTGATTTTATTTGTGGGAGGTACATTCTAGCCCAAAGGGAAATGTGTAAGAAATATTCTGTCATTGTAAGGGGCTTGGTAAAATCATGCTGACATCTGGTAGTTGTGAAGGGTGTTTAGGTAGATGAAAAGAGCGTTTTCCAGAGAAATTATCATTTTTTTCAACACTTGCTCCAAAAGGACGCTTAAAGGACTCCTGTGATTGACTTTTTTAAACTGTGAAAGCACCTGCTATTCCTAAAGCAGCTGTCCTTACATGCTGAGTATCAGCCCATATACCCCAGATTCCTGGCATCCCGGGGATAGGTTTTTTTCTACTGGAACAGAGAATTTTACTGAAATATAAATGGGCAAGAGTTTGTGAACTCCCTCCCTCAATAACCATATGAGGCAGGCTGTGAAAACCAATGACAGGAGGACCCTTCCTCCTGAAAACCCTGGCCCAGAGACTTGAAGGATATTCTTTTTTGTGATATTTTAAACAAAATAGTACAAGTGCTCATAAAAATAAGTTATTTACATGATTCGAACTCTATGAAGAGATTTCCATAGATCTCTAATTTAAAGGAATATTAAAAACACAACTTAGCTTGTTGCCTTCAGGCACAGTGTTCACAAGAAAATTAGGCAACAGTACGGATTCAGGCTCAGAACAACCCCAAACAATTCACTTGTTGTCCTAAACTCCAATTGTCCGGAAAAAAATTGGAGTTCAGGGGCAAGAATCATTTTCATGTAAGAAGAACGACACATTTATTTTTAATAAAACAAATGGCATTCCCCATACAGCAAAAGAAATGAGCACACAGTTCATATTTAGATGAGTTGGATATTCCACAAAACATGAACTCCACGATGAACCCTGCATTTCACTAACAGTGTTTATATTTGTATAGCTCCATTTACCTGAACATACCTGAGAACCTTGCACTTCAGAAGGCAGCCGACGGCATTCATCAGAGGACAGCCTAGACCTCAGAATGGGGAAGACTGTTTGCATCTCAGGGACCTCCTCAGCCACACCTGAACTCAAAGATCGTGCTATTTCACTGGGTAGGAATGTTTTCAGAAAAGGACAAGTCTATATATTTGCTATTTTAAAATAATATTTAGATCTAGTGGATGGTAATCTCTAAATAACAACAAAGATGGGTGATAGAGGAAGAAAATATAATTAGGATACTAGAACTCCTGTGACCTTCATGCACAAGAGTGTGATAGAGGAGAAAACCTGAACTAATGAGTGAGAAGAGTTCACTTCCTGCTTCACAGTAACTCAAACTCAGGTAACACACTGCTATGTTGTACATAGCTGTTAAAGGCTCTATTTTATTGAATAAGCAATTATTATCATGTTTGTAGACATATAAATAGATATCAAAGTGTTTAACAATGGGTATATACGTATAGAATATACAATAGAATATTACCTAGTCATGAAAAAGAATGAAATCTTGCCATTTGCAATGATGTGGATGGAGCTAGAAGGTATTATGGTAAGTGAAGTAAGTCAGCAGGAAAAAGACAAATACTATATGATTTCACACATATGTGGAATTTAAGAAACAAAACAGATGAAAATGGTTGGTGGGGAAAGGCAAACCATAAAATAGACTCTTAACTATAGAGAACAAACGGAGGGTTGCTGGTGGGGAGGTGGGTGGGGGGATGGGTCAAACGGGTGATGGGTATTAAGGAGGGCACTTGTGATAAGAATTGAATGTTGTATGTAAGTGGTGAATCACTATATCCTACTCCTGAAACTAATATTATGCTGTATGTTAACCAACTAGAATTTAAATAAAAACTTTAAACAATAAAAAAAGGAAAAAAAAACCCAGTGGTTTTATTGTTTTACAGTTCTAAATAATTCCCCATTATCTTATTGTTTTAATGTTTTCAATGAAGAAAAATTTCATTCAGCCTAGGATCATTAAATGTAAATCTAACCCTTCCCAATGTTTAGTAAAATTGTATTGTAATGAGACCACACTAGTGGTGATTTCTATATAAGCTGGCTTAAAATGTTTGTAAGCTCATCTTGCCTCGTGACAACTCTGAGCTGCCTTTGATGTTATTCTTGACTTTGGATTTCATTAGTTCTATTCATGAATTGTGCTAATATGACATGTTGGATTTTTTTTTAACACATTCGAGCATATCTGCTTTCTCTTATTCTAATATATAATCAACACTCCCAATATGTTGTTCTTTTCAATGACTAAAAAGCGGGTTTATCTCTAATCCAGTGCTCATAATTACACATCCGATAAAGTTCACTTATGACCAAAATACAGTCATTAGATTTTCCCCGTTAGTCCTGAGTACTTATTAGAAGCCACCACTACGTGCTTCTTCGTGATCTAAGGCAGGTGAGAACAGTTATCTACCTTTCTTGTCATGATGTTAGTCATTTCTGAGGTGCTTCCCTGAGGAATGGCGGTCGGAGCAGAGGAAAACTCTGCTGTCCAGACCATCTCCAGGCTGAATATGGTCGATATTCACATATTACGGTATACCAAGCCTTTTGAGATGACTGTGCCAGGAGTAAGAACTTGCGCATCCTGTCTTGAGTCTTGTGTTGATTCAGAGCGTGACTCAGTGATTGTTGGTGTGGCGGCTGAGGGCAGGTGGCCCAAGGCAAGTACTCCCTGAAACATTATAATAGAATATTTCACTGGAATACTGACACATCTTCTAACTGCCAAAGACAAATGCAAGGTAGGCTATCTCTGAAATTTCAGGCCTAGGAGGCAACTTCTTTTGCCCAATACTTGACCATGAATCTTTAACTTGATGTTACTTAACTTAAACCACTGGCTAATGACATAAAAAGAAATTTACATCCTGCCTGGGAAATAGCTATAGTTATAAAGAAGACAAAAATCAATCAGCAATGGGAAAGAATAATCATTACAGAAAAACTGTATGAAACTAATTAAACTAAATACCAATGTAAAGTAAAAATAAATTTTAAAATCCATTCTACTGTATCAGTGGATACATGTCTTTACACATTCGTCAAAATTCATATAATGCACATCCTAAAGAATGAACCCTAATGTAAACTATGGACTTTAGTTAATAATAACGTATTGATATTGGCTCACAATTATAACAAAGGTATCACACTAACGATGTAAGATGCTAATAATAGAAGAAACTGTGCCTGGTGGGGAGAGAAGTTGAGGACATATACGGGAACTCTGTACTTTCTGTAAACTGAAAAGTATTCTAAAAAAATAAAGTATCAATAAACAATTTTTTAATTCAGTAAGCATATATTACGTAGCTAATATGTAGAAATTCCTGTTGCTACCTTAAGACTTCCGAATTTAAAAAAGAGGTAAATCTTGAAACATGAAATGAAAGTAATTCATTCATGAGCTGCTTGTCTTTTGTTTTCATTGCTTTAAAAAAATAACACACATACAGAAAGGTACAAATTATAAATACAGAAGCTTCGCGAATAATCACAAAGTGAGCATACCCTCATAACCACCATCTAAGGCAACAAATAGAACATTGCCAGCCCTCAGCAAGTCCACTTTTCAGGAACTTGTAGTACCATAAATTAATTGTCTATTTTTGAAACATACAATGGAATTATATGAGACGTATCTTTTGTGTATAACTTCTTTTGTTCAACACTGTGTTTATGAGTTCCATCCATATCGTCATGTATAATTCATTTTTATTGCTATGCAGCTTTCCGTTGTATGAATATATTACATGTTATTTATATATCGACATTTAAATTGTTTCAGACTTTGACTATTCTGAAAAATGCTGCTACAGATACTCTTACACATGCTTTTGGTGAACACGTGCACAAAATTCCTGCTGGATCTATACCTAGGAGGGCACTTCCTGGGATAGGGAATGTTCACTTTTCACTTTAGTAGTATCTAATTTCAGAGAGTCCACAGGAGTTTACACTCTCAATAGCAGTATATAAGAGCTTCAACACTGGGGTGCCTGGGTGGCTCAGTTGGTTGAGCGGCTGACTTCAGCTCAGGTCATGATCTCGCGGTCTGTGAGTTCGAGCCCCGCGTCGGGCTCTGTGCTGACAGCTCAGAGCCTGGAGCCTGCTTCAGATTCTGTGTCTCCCTCTCTCTCTGCCCTTCCCCTGCTCATACTCTGTCTCTATGTTTCTCAAAAATAAAAAAAAATTTAAAAAAAAAAAAAAGAGCGACACACTTGCTGTTGTCAGTCTTTTTTGTTTTTGCTATTTTGGTGGGTCTACAGTAGTATCTCATTGTGGCTTTATTTTTAATTTCCCTGATTACTAATGAGGTTTCCTACCTTTTTGTATATTTATTGGCCATTTGGATATACCCTTTGGTAAAGTACCTGTTCAAGTTTCATGGCCATTTTTATTTATTTTTTTTTTGAGAGAGAGAGAGAGAGGGAGCACACGTGTGTACATCACACTGCACATGCAAGTGGAGGAGGGACGCGGTGGCGGGGGAGAGAGAGAGAGAGAGAGAGAGAATCTTAAGCAGTTGCATGCTCAGGGCAGAGCCAGACACGGGGACTAGATCCCACAGCTATGGGATCATGACCTGAGCCAAAATCGAGTCAGATGCTTAACTGACTGAGCCATCCAGGTGGGTGTTTTTAAATGGGGATTGTTTGTCTTTTTCTTATCAATTTCCTTGATATTATCAGTTATATATTTTGGAAATAACTTCTCCCAATCTGTGGTATCTGTTTCAGTCTTAAATGTTTTTTACAGGGGTGCCTGGGTGGCTCAGTTGGTTAAACGGCCGACTTCAGCTCAGGTCATGATCTCACGGTCTGTGAGTTCGAGCCCCGTGTTGGGCTCTGTGCTGACGGCTCAGAGCCTGGAGCCTGCTTCAGATTCCGTATCTCCCTCTCTCTCTCCCCTTCCCCTGCTCACACTCTGTCTCTATGTCTCTCAAAAATAAATAAATGTTAAAAAAAATGTTTAAAAGATTTTTTATAAACTGAACACTTAATCTTTTCCTTCATGATCAGTGTGTTTTATCTCTCATCTAAGAAATCTTTCTATTTCCCAAGGTCATAATGATATCCTTTCTTATAAGTCTTCTAAATTGTTATTTTTGAAGCTTTCCCAATTGGAACTGACTTTTGTGAATGGTATGAGTTAGGGGTCAAATTTAGTTTTTTCCCACATGGCTATCCAGTTGACCTAGCACTATTTATTTAAAAGATCATTCTTTCTACCATTTCTCTGCTGTCCTTATCATAGATCGAGTCTCTTCTACATGGGTATTTTTTTTGGACTCTGCTTCTTGTTCATCTCTCCTTCCAATTCCTCACTGCCTGTATATCAAGATATCTAGGAGAATTAGTCAGTCCTCTTTTTCTTTTTGCAGTGCTTCTTGGCTGTTCTTGGGCCTTTACATTTTCAGTTAAACTTCAGAATCAGCCTGTCAAACACACACATGTGTACATAGACGTCTGTTTAGAATTTTTAAAAACTGAAATTGCACAAAATTCATACACCAATTTGAGGGAAATTAACATCTTTAAAATGTAGTCTTCCAATTTAGGAGACTTGTCTATGCCTCCATTTATTTACATCAATGATTTCTTAGAATAATGTTGTATAGTTGTATTTTATAGTTTATGTGCTTTATAAACATATAGTTGATATGTTTTAATGTTTATAGTTTATATGCTTATATGTTTTATAAACAGGATTTATATGTTCCATAATTTTATACTTTACATTTCATGGTTTTTGTATAGAGGTTTTATGTCTTTCATATGTATTAATTTAAATAATTTTTTTAATGCTTATTTTAGAGAGAGATAGAGCACAAGCAGGCGAGAGGCAGAGAGAGAAGGAGACACAGAATCCGAAGCAGGCTCCAAGCTCTGAGCTGTCAGCATGGAGCTGGATGTGAGGCTCAAACCCACAAACCACAAGATCATGACCTAAGCCAAAGTTGGCTGCTTAACCAACTGAGCCACCCAGGTGCCCCTGTATTAATGTTTTTGATAATATTAGAAACAAAGTTTTTTAAAATTTCATTTTCTATTAAATGTTTAGTAAATTTTTTTACTACTTTGACCTTATGTGTAATATTTCATCTTACTATATTCTCAAATTATTTAGAATAATTTATTTGTAGATTCTTTTGGATTTTCTGTATAGTCAACCATATCATCTGCAAATAGTGGTTTTGTTTTTTTCCTTTCTAGTCCTCTTTTTTCTTTTTTTTGCCTTATTATACTTTGTAATAAGAATTACATTGTCATTCAGTACGATGAATATAAATGATAATAGTGAGCATCCTTGCTATTCTCAATTTTAAAGGAAAAGTATTCAACATTTCACCATTATATTTATCATAGTTTTTAAATTACTTTATTAAAGAAGTTTTTAACATTTGCTTTTATTTAGCCTGAAATTTATCAAATGCTTTTTATTAATCATCTACTTATTTTTTTTTGAGAGAGAGAGCGTGAATGAGTGGGGGAGGGGCAGAGGAAGAGGGAGAGAGTCTTACACAGGCTCCACACCCAGTGCCTAGGGCTTGATCCCACAACTGTGAGATCAAACTGAGCTGAAATCAAGAGTTGGAAGCTTAACCAACTGAGCCACCCAGGTGCCCCAACCATCTATTTAGATGGTCATATAATTTTGGGGGAGGGCCAATATGGTGAACTATGTTGATTATCAAATGCTAAAACACCATTATGCTCTTTTTTTTTAATGTTTTTTTTTGTCTTTTTTTAAAATGTTTATTTATTTTTGAGAGAGACAGAGTGCGAGTTGGGGAGGGGCAGAGAGAGAGAGGGAGACAAGGAATCCAAAGCAGGTTCCAGGCTCTAAGCTGTCAGCACAGAGCCTGAGGCGGGGCTCGAACCCACAAACCGCGAGATCATGACCTGAGCTGAAGGCAGATGCTTAACGACTGAGCCATCCAGGGGCCCCAGCATTATGCTCCTATAATAAACTCATTTTGGTTGTTCTTCTTATACCTTTCATGATTTGAATTCTTTGTATAGGGATAAAAAATATTAAGATTCTAATTCCTTAAGCTCAAAGTCGATAGAGTATAAAAAGTGATTCTGTGGACTGAAGGATATGTTTGTGGCATATTTAGCAATACCATGGCTCAGATACCTACAATAAGAAAGAGTTTTCCAGGAAATTCCTCCAAGAGGGTTCTAAATTTACTGAGAAATTTAGTTGGCTAAAGGCCAACCATTAAACTTTACTTATATATCCAACTGTGGTCTAGGTACAAAGCCTTAGGAAGAGAGATTGTTATTCCTAATTTTTGTTAGGGTTTTTAGATTCACTTCACAACAATAAAGCCAGCACTTGAGATAAGCAATTAATAAAAATATAAATAACAAAATTTATGATGGTGATGGTTCTTGAACGTGAAGCATTACTTGCTTGCAAAAATGAAACTTGACTTAAACAGAAGTGTTCATCCTGGCCTTCAGCAGTATGAAGTGTCTGGAGAAGCCTAGACTTGGGTCTCAGAATTCTTGCCATGTTCTTTGAGCCATCCTATTTATGTCTAGATAATGAAATTTCCAAGTCCTTTTCTTCCATGCCCCTGAATTAACATGGAAGACTTAGAGAGTAAACATGAAGTAACACTGAGCCATACCATACGATGAGGGCTGCCTAACGCTATTTAGCAGATTGGGTTCCTGAAGTCCTCAGAAATCAGTCATGCCAGTCAACACCTAGAAATGTGCTGGACTCACCTACTTATCAAGAACAAGCCATTGATAAGTTACTCTGAGCCTCAGGATTTCTGAGAGGAAGATGAGTCAAGATGTAGTCATTTGTGTTTCCCAAAGTTTGAGCAGCTACCTTGTTCCATCATTAGCTCTGAACAGCATGGTTCTCTCTTCTTGGGGATGACTAGCATAGAGCATGAGATAAAGCAGGATGTGTTTCCTCTGTTTCCCATGACTTCTTACTCACTCTTTAGGGCATCCTCGTATAGAGTGACTCTAGGAGATACGGATGAATTGGTCCATTCAAGCACGTGCCACAAGGAACAGAAATATGCAGCAACCAAGATTTCAACTTTTTAAAAATTCTCTATTGGTAAGGCAGTGTTCTTCTAATATAAGAGGGGGTTAGGAGATGAACAGTGAGGTTCTCCATGGCTTTTTAGTAAAGTCTTAAGGGTGCCCTAAAACCCAGGACTCTAAAGCTTCAGACAATGGGATGCTGGTAATAGTGGACCATGTGCTCCTGCAAGTGGTCAAGCATGGGGATGACATGGCGCTCTTTGTGAAGAGAATGAAAGGAAGCCATATTTCATTTTGTCATATGAACTGAGAGCCTTAACACTAGCAAGAAGAGCAACGAAAGTCTTTCCAAAAAAAAAAAAAAAGAGAAAGAGAGAGAGAGAGAAAAAACCTTTTATAAAACAAGTATTTGTTAAATGTTGAAAAAACAGTTAAATCAGTTTACTGATGTTTCTTCTTAATATTCATTTCTACCTATTCATTTGTTATCTGCCATCCATTAGCAGACACAAAAGTTTTAAGAAGCATATATAGAAAAAATTGTAATTGGAAGTGTCCTATTTCTTATTTTTTTCTACAAATTTAGAAAAGATTACCCTAATTTTGATTTTATCCATAAAATACCTTGAAGCAGCTTATAGGATGCCGTTGTTCTACTAGAGCACAATCTGAGAAAATTTGGCTAAAGGAGAGATACAAGAAAAGTTCTATGCTCAAGCAGCAATCTTGTACCCTCCTGCTACTTTCCTCCATCCTCAGCATTCAGGTAATCACCAACAGAGCCACCACCAGAGCCACCATTATGTAGAGAGTTATTATCTGGCAAGTTCCATATTAAGTTTTATCTATATCATCATATTTAATAGAGTAGATATTATTATCCTGTAGATATTATTATCCCATTTGCCATATGAGGAAACACTTTTGGTGAGATTATCATTGCTTTCACTTTATAAGGGCAGAGCTTAGATTTAAATCCAGGTATATCTGACTCCACTGTCTCTTTTTTTTTTTTTTTTGTGAGAGAGAGAGGGCACAAATAAGTGAGGGGCAGAGAGAGAATACCATGGGGGGCAAAGAGTGAAAGAAAGAGAAAGGGGGCTCACCTCACGGGGGACTCGTGCTCACCAGAAGTGGGGCTTGAGCTCACCCAATGTGAGGCTGGAACTCATAAACCGGGAGATCTGACCTGAAGCAAAGTCAGGTGCTTAACTGACTAAGCCACCCAGGCGCCCCCACTGTCTATTCTTTTAACTGCTACCCTGTGATTCCTTCTTTATAACCCAATATACAGCAAGGAGAGTGGAAAATAATAACCCATTGTATTTCATAAACCTGTCAATAAGCCCTTTCATCAGGTGTTTAAAAACTTCTCAGTCGGGGGCGGCTGGATGCCTTAGTTGGTTAAGCATCCAACTCTTGGTTTTGGCTCAGGTCATGATCTCATGGTTGGTGAGATGGAGCCTTGCATCAGGCTCTGTGCTGGGCATGGAGCCTGCTTAAGATTCTGTCTCATTCTCTCCCTCTCCTCCTCCCGCTCTGTCAAAAAGCAACTAAATAAAACAAACAAACAAAAAAACTTCTCAATCATAGATCTGTCACTCTATTACCCAAGGTGTTATCTGTATCCTGTAATCAGATTTATATACTTATAGAATGTATTTTGTAGAATTAGTTGTAAAAAAGAATAAAAAAGGATGTTGACTGAAAATCAAGAAGGAAGATTCTATCAGGATTTTTGTGAAGATGATGAAATATAGCTCAAATACCATTTTTCCCCCATATGAAGCCTTCCTTGACTCAACCTTCTCAGAATTCCCTAGCACTTTCCCTGTGCCCTTAGCACTTTAGCTCCCCAATTGAACCCCAAAAGTCTGCTACGCCTTTTGTGCAGGTGCTGGGAATACAGAGATCCAAGATGCAGTTCCTGCTCTCGTAAAAATATGTATTATTCCACAGCTACAGGGTGCTGTGAAAATGGAAAGGCTAGAAGACAGGGTGGGGAGGGGAATAAAAGAACTTGGGTCACTGGGAAGGGCTGGGGATTTTGATCCTTGATCCTAGCCTCGAGGTGGGAGGAGGAATCAAGCTGCTCAAAGTGTATGTGCATGGATGCACACGCACATGTTGGGCGTGTCTTCCAGGCAGAAGGCGTCAAGCAAGGTGATCAGGCGAGGAGTCTGGTCTGTTGTGGCAACTGCAAGTACATGACTAGAGAAGGCCTTTGTGCAGGGTGTGTGCTGTGAAGTGGTTCAAGGTGAAGCTGGGGACGTCGTGACCGATTTTGCCTGGCTTATTTCACGGAGCATAATATTTTAAGGTTGGAGAGTATTCAGTTTGTATGCAGAAACCACATTTTGTTCATCCGTTCATCTGCTGATAGATATTTGGGTTGTTTCCACATTTTGGTTGTAATGAATAATGTTGCTATGAATGGTGGTATATAAATACCTGTTTGAGTCCCTGCTTTCAATACTTTGGGGAATATACCAAGAGGTAGAATTGCTGGGTAATACGGATGTTAGGAAAAAATGCAACCCTGCCTCCCATGTGTCTTCTTTACCATGCTTGCAACACTGCTGACATCTCTGGTCACCAAATGTGCGGTTTTGCTTCCCACACCAAGCAATTCTCTGTGACACCAGCTGGGTCCTAACAATTTAACTCAATTCTGACACTGTCTGCCCGGAAATAGCAACAGATCTCACAAGTGAAAGGCTCAATCTCATGAGACTGTTCCCTACTACAGATGCCAGTCGTAAGTCGTACCTGGGTTACCCACAACCTCTGTCCAACTTGGCTACGAAGTAGAGGTTCCTGGGACCTCCTCCTCCTTGGATTCAATTATTTGCTAGAGCAGCTCACAGAACTCAGGGAAACACTCACTTGTGTTTACCTGTTTATTAAAGGACATAAGGGATGCTGATAAACAGCGGGACTACGAGATATACTGAATGAGAGGTCTGGGAGGGTCCTGATCACAGGAGCTTCTGTCCCTGTGGAGCTGGGATATGTCACCCTCCTGGTACATGGATGTGTTCACCAACCTGGAAGCTCTTTGAACCCCATACTGTTGGGTTTTATGGAGGCTTCCTCACAGAGATATGATCAATTATTAACTCTGCTTCTAGCCCCTCTCCCCTCCATAGAGAAGTGGTTGGGGAGGGGGAGGTGCCTGAAAATTCCAAGCTTCTAATCATGGCTTGGTCTTTCTGGTAACCAGCCCCCATCAGTAATTCAAAGGGAACAGTGAAAATTCTGCCTGCTGTTAATATCCCCCCATCCCTTGCTCTATTAGATTGCCACACTATAACTCTCTTTTCTTACTTTGTTTGGGATTTTCGCCTTTTGAGCTACTGATTAGTCATTTACCATTAAATTTATCCATTCAAAACATATTTATTGAGCACCTCTGATAAGCATCAAACATTAATAAAAGTAAGGGCGTAAGTTCCAGAAGATGACAGTAAAAGTAAGCAGAGTAGCCAGGAGTGTGTCCTTTGGTGGCAAGTGGCAGGTAGTGAGAGTTAGCCAGAAGCCCAGGGCTTGGGAGACTGGGATGCTAATGATATGGGAGGGCTGCTGAGAGGAAGGAAAGGTCACTGAAGAAAAAAATCCTCCATATAACAAATTTTCCCAGGGCCCATACTGATTGAATCTATGTGATAAATACTGATGTGTCCAATTTGTCTTTGTAAACTCCTAAAAATGTATATTTACTCTTCCATCTTTAGCACCTAACACATCTTCCATAGCGCCACTTTAGTGGTTGTTTCTACAGGGAATTTTGTCTGTCACTTTAACTGACTGTGAACTAAGTAATGGTGGAAACTGGTAATTTCAGGCATACTGAAATGTGCCCAAACTGGAATTAGAAGAACTCAGAACTAGAAAAGATCGCTCTTCTCTCTACAATTCATAGATGAGAAAACTGAGACCATAGGATTTCATCGAATCTGCCAAAGTCACATAGCACGTTAGTTGTTAGTGGCAGGGTCGGTAAAGGACTCTGCTACTCTGATTCCGTTGTATCCCCTGCTGCAGTCATATTTCCAGCAGAATGAATGAATCCGAGAAAAACCGTTGTAAACGTCCATGTCTATCATTGTATTCACACAAAAATCCCAAATGACTTTCCCATTTTCTCCAATTTAAACTGACAACCCATGATTATGCCATGTTGAAACAACTTCACCTTCCCAATTTGTGACCACAGCCCATTTCATCCCCAATTCACTACACACAACAACAAAATTCAACAAAGAGAAGGTTTGGCATGCTAACGAGAACTGAAGTAAGGTCTGTGGCTTACAGCCTTACTCATTTAAAATTTTACCTTCTATAAAATGTGGCTTTTCTAATTTACAAGATATACTCAGGTCTAACCTGATTATTATAATATGACACCCATCCTAAGAAAATTTAGGTATATCTATAACGCATGTTTACATCTTCATTAATCATTCAGTCTTGAACTTCTATAATCCTTTTTATTCAATTGTATCAAAGGCCTTAAAGAACATGAGGTATATGCATTTCTCATAAAGGAAGAAATCGTGATTTTCTCAGAATATAGCTTCAATTAATGTGCCCGGTTTTCATGGTAGTTGAGCTATTTGGACCTCAAAACACACATTAAATCTGCAAAATAACTTGTAGTATGGCATAAAAAAGCCTAGTAATCAGTAATGTTATAAAAAAATAGTGTTTTCCTTAAGAGCAACAAGTATATAGTAAAGACGTCTCCCTTCCCTTTCCCCTCTCATTCTTTCTTCTCCTACAGAAATCTTGACACTGAATTTTGAACTCTTGAGGATGGGTTCAGTTATGAATGTAGTGATTGGGGAAAGCTTCCTGTAATCTTAGCTTGAGCAGTTATTCATGGGTTTATAAGGTTTGCCTTCAAAGCTGTAATTAGTATGCAAATTTTCAGTTTTAGTTTCATAAGTATAGACTTATGATGGTTCAACTTAAGATTTCTCAACTTTATGATCATGCAAAAGTAATACGCATTCAGTAGGAACCGTACTTTGATTTTTGAATTTTGATCTCTACTCTCTTCGTGACGCTAAGCAGCGGCAGGCAGCCACAGCTCCCAGTCAGCTGTGTGATCACAAGGGGCAACAACTCACACACTTAGGACCATTTGGTACCCATATGACCATTCTGTTTTTCCCTTTCAGTACAGTCTCCGATAGATTAGATGAGATAGTCAACACTTAATTATGAAATAGATGATTTTGCCCGACTGTAGGCTAATGTAAGTGTTTTGGCACATTTCAGGTAGGCTAGGCTGCTAGCATGTCCAGTAGGTTAGGTGTATTAAATGCATTTTTGACTTAATAATATTTTCACTTTACAATGGGTTTATCAGGATATAACTCCATTATAAGTAGAGGAAGATTTGTACACTCATTAGTCCATACAATCCTAAGATGTAGTCTTTCAAACCTGTAATAATATGCTATTTTCACTCCCTAAAATCAAGTCACTTCAGGTACTGGCTTACCACATCTACTATTTGATATCTGTGGATTTCTTTTTCTGAAATGAATTCTCTTCATAGAGTTTATTTTGGGTACTTAATCCCATTCTCAACATAGAAGAATTCTCTTTAGGGGATCAGCAAGTCTGATTCTTTCAAACTATAAAAATGAAAATATTCATAGCAGATTATATTGGTGGATAAAAGTGGTTTGGTTAGGATTGATTCATTCCAAAAAAGAGTGACTGGAAATAAATTGCTATCCCTAGAGACAATCATTGGCATGAAACAAAGTCGGCTTCACACACCTACAAAACCTAAGGGAAACAGCTCCGAGTGAAGATAATATGTACTAGTGAAGCTGCTTTTTAAAAAAGAGGAACATCTTGCCAAAGATTCAAACTCATTCCTTTTGGGGCAGCTTAATTGCACAAGCTTTATGTTAATTATTGTTATATTAAAGATTTGGCAGTTTTACAAAAAATTCAAACTTGTATGTGCAGGTTTAAAATACCCTATTTCGACAGCCCAGAGTTAGGCTAGGAAAGCATTTCAGAAAATGGCAACCTGTAGTAACGCTTTTTTGTTGTTGTTTTTTTTAAACCTATGGGCAGCTTATAATTTGCTTAACAAATGTGGACGTGATTAGTTGCCTGCTTTCCAAAACCCAAACCTGTGGTCTTTGGTATCATGATACACTATCTGCCAAATGACAGGCTTTCAGAAGTCTGAGAAGACCGTGTTTGCTGGTGAGTGTTATCTGTGCATTTGGCATGAATTCTACCCACAGTAGATCTTTGGTAACATAGAGGTTGAGTTTTCAATACCCAGCAGTCATAGAAAGGCATAGATTCACAAGTTATAGCACAGTGTAAGGAAGAAAGTGAACAGTGCAAACTAAGCCATCATTCCATGTACTATGGACTACTGGAAAACAATTGAGTAACCTTCTTTTGATTAAAAAAAAAAAGACGAAGTTTGTAAATGGCTCTAAGAAAAGCATAATTTGACTCAGAGCCAGTCACTTACACTGAAAAGGGAAAAAGAACTGAGATGGTGTACATGGTTGAAAGCTGTGGTAGTAGTAACTAGAATGGCACATAAGGGGACATTTTGGGGAGGTGGGAAGTTTGGCAAGAGTTTGAGTTAAAGGTGTACATGTCGAAGGAAACAATTAATTTTGTGTTAATGAAGTTTAAATAGATGGGTTGAGCCTTGGAGGACCAGGTCAGGATGAATGTAGCTACCTACACTTGACGCTTCTTTTCCAAGATCCGACTCATGGGAAACACCTATTTTCACTATTAAAAAAATGGTGGGATCATTTGCCAGTTGAGGGTCACCAGCATCATCATTAAGTTTCACACATTAGGTTTTGGTGGCCACAGAGGTGTGACAGAATGGAGAGCTGGGTAATGTTGATGTCATTGACGAGTTAGGTATGGCGGAGGGGACACGGGCATGAGGCAGTCTTGGAGGTGGAAGAGAGAGGATCAAGGAAGAGAGGACTTTGCTCAAGCCACCTCCCCGTCTCTGATAATGCCTGTCCCAGTGGATCCCCCTGGGGATTCGGGCCTCTGGGTCTGGAGCTCTGCGTTCAGTGGGTTTGGTACTACTCACAGGGCCCATGATGAAAATCTAAGGCTTTCTATGTTGCCTTTGGGAGTGATGGGAAAGGGATGAAGTTTCAACCTAGCTCTCAGATCCTGAGCTGGGCCAGAAAATTCCTGGTTGTAGGCTGATTCACAGATTTTCTCTACTACTATATTTATCATTGAAGTTTGCCAAGGGGTTGAAGAGCAGATGAAAAAAAAAAAAATCAATGGCGTCCTAGAACATGGTAAAATGATCTCTTAACTCCTAATTTTCCTGGTACAATTAGACAGTCTTGCTTCTCCATCTAAAAAACATCACCAAGAAGAAAGCTTTTATACTCTCAAGACTGAAACAGTAATGAGAAGCAAGGGTAGAAAACTGCACTGACTTCTTTACCGGCACTTCAAACAGATTTCGATACTGTGAAATTATCTCGGGAGTTGTTATCTCTCAAACTTCAGGTAGTTAAGGATGATTATAAGACATGTTCTGTTAGTTAAGGATTTGCTGACATCTAATGCCTATTTTTCTCGAAATGAATGCAGCAGTGACATTTGAGTTAATAAAGGTTCTGAGAAAGATGTGGCCTTTAGCTATACCTTTATTACCATTACCTTTCCACAGTCTTAACTCCTCTGCCCGACCCTCCCACCCACCTATGCCCTACCCCCTTCCTCACTGTTATTAATCTAACCTGAATCACTCTATTCTTCTCCAAGAGAACACACCCCAGTAACAGCAGTGAATCATAGACACTCTTGCTTCTCTAGTCCCTAACTGACTTGACAAAATGCCAGATCTAATAAAATAAGACGGGAACTTCAGGTGAAAGCAGCTCTTTAAGGCTCTTTTTCAGTATACTACCCTCGATATCAGTTACCAGATGAGTTTTCTAGTTGTCTGGTGGACAAGTTTTTGTCACACTTAATGCTATAGAACCCGCCCCATATTTTCCTGCTCTAAGTAGCCATCCTACTCAGCAAGGCAACCTCTTGGGCATGACTAATAGCTAGCTAAGTCAAGGGTGCTTTCATCTTGAGGTTGAAAATAAAATCTGTTTATTTTATTTGCCTGGGTGGCTCAGTTGGTTAAGCGTCCAACTTCGGCTCGGGTCATGATCTCATGGTTCATGAGTCTGAGCCCCGTATCCTATCTGGCTCTGCACTGAGTGTGGAGCCTGCCTGGGATTCTCTCTCTCCTTCTCTCTCTCTCTGCCCCTCCCCACTCACTAGCTCTCAAAATAAATAAACTTAAAAAAAAAAAGAAAAGTAATCTGTTCTCACTTAATGTAGCTAAAGAATGTTAAATGGTTTTCGCACCAAGGTCACACTTTGATTAGAAAGTCAATCAGTTACAGGGGCACCTGGGTGGCTCAGTCAGCTGAGTGTCAGACTTGGGCTACGGTCGTGATCTCCCAGTTTTGTGAGTCTGAGCCCCGCGTTGGGCTCTGTGCTGACAGCTCAGAGCCTGGAACCTGCTTTAGAGTCTGTGTCTCCCACTCTCTCTGCTCCTCCCCCGTTCACACTCTTTCTCTCTCTCTCAAAATAAATAAACATTAAAAAAAATTTTTTAATGTCCATCAATTACACATTATAGAATTCCATATGGGATCTTTCGGTAATAGAGAAAAGAAATAGAAATAGTTTATCAGTTACTCGAAGGGAAATTTACAAGATGATAGAGCACTAAAACACATCTTCTTTACCATGGATACATCTGTGAGAATTTAATTCATGGCAAGAGACACATAGAGGAGAGTTTCAACTTACAGATAAATGTCAGAAAAAATATTGAAAGCTAGTTCAGAGAACTTAGACTTTTTGTGTTATAAATTTGTATTAAATTTTGTTTAACCTGTCCTAATGGACATTATAAATCAGTTTAATCATGTGGACTTTACACAATACCTTACCCAAATGGATTTTAATCCTGGTTTTAAAAATGTATATTTATATTTTGCGTTGTTAAAAAAATGTCTATGGATACTAGCTGTATCTACATGATATAAAAAATTGTGTTAATACACAAAAGTCAATGGAATGGAATTTAGGTCACCCTGAGATTACTGTTAAGATTTTTAAAATAATGCCACAGCCAAGAATTTTAAAAATAAATCCAGTGAAATGAAATTTTAAATTGTGGCTTAAACGTGTGTGTGTGTGTGTGTGTGTGTTTATATGGAGAAAGAGAAAGGGAGACTATTTTCTTCTTGCTATTAAAAAATGAATAAAAAAGCCTCATAAAGATTTTTAGGCCTACGTCATCATCCCACTGACAATAATCACAGACAAGAACTGGAAGGAGCATTTTACCACTCCCTGATGAATAACAAAGTAGCTAGCAGTAGCCTTGAGTATTGGAGAAATTTAAAAACACACAGAGAAAGACTGCCTCAGGTTAATAGTAATTACTATTATTGAATTCTATTGTTCAAATTGTTCTCTATGGTACGGTAAGGAGTCCTTGGCTCCTGGCTCTCTAGGGCAGTATTTTTCCCAGCCGGTAGTGTCAAGTAACAAAGTCCTGTGTCACAAACAACAAATCCCCTTATAAACCAATCAATTTCAGGCTCCTAAAGACATGGAAATGTTTGCTAGGCTTTATCTAAAGGTACAATGAAAACTGTGGGGGACTGTATTCCAGACCCTGTACACTAAGGTGAGAATGGAAGGTATGTTTCTATTTGGGGACGTCAGGAGAGTAAATAGAACCCCAAACTTAAACCTGGGAAATCATTCAGTTCTAACAACACACGGACGTCAGGATGTAGGTCAACAAATGCGCATTTCTGAAATCCAGGTTCTCCTGAGTACTTGTTCTGGAGTTCTTTGAAAATCTGGCCCAAACAATCCCATTTAATACACCAGCTCACATAATAAGCAAGTCAGGACATTTGCAAGGCAAGCTGTTGTTTTCCTTTATGCAGCCAGCAAAAAACGCAGCTCTAAGCTCAGGCTGTCATGATAAAAGGATTTTTGGAGCAGCTGATTTTAGAGAATCATAAAAACAACCCAACCTTGCGCCCCAAGGTATAAAGAACATGCAGAGTCTGCATTGTGCTTCGAGTGTCAGGACAAATCATTCTGCCTCTTTCAGAGTAACTGATGCCAATGGATGAGTAAAGGGAGAAACGAATGTGCAGACAGACCTGCGGCTCCGTGAGGTGAAGAACACCTGGATCAGAAAATCATGAGTTCTCCCTTTCATTTTGTAACTTCCTTGAGGTTAATTTATATAACCTTTGAAAAATTTAGAAGAAGTGGAATACATATGATTAATTATATACGGAGGCACCACATTTTCTGCTATTTTTTGGCTTAAATTATGTAGGATCTTATAGATTACAGCATCTTTTTAAAAAATCTGGCCTTTTTGGGCCTTTTAAAAAGTTTATTTATTTTGAGAGAGAGAGATACAGAATGAGTGGGGGAGGGGCAGAGAGAGAATCAAAAGCAGGCCCTTCACTGTCAGCCGAATCTGGGGCCTGAGCTCATGAACCCTGTGAGATTATAACCTGAGTGGAAACTAAGAGTCTGACGCTTAACCGACTGAGCCACCCAGGTGCCCCTATGATGCACCTGAGTGGCTCCATCAGTTAAGTTAATTACAATTGACTTAACCGATTCTATATCAATTATGGAATGGTGAATACAGTTGCATATATAAAATAACTATTGAGTGCTTCCCCTGTCATGAATTTCATTTAATCCTCCAGTCCCTAGGAGGGCGGTACTATTACAGCTATTTTACAGACGAGGACACCATGGCGCAGAGACACTGCCTTACCAAGTATATAAAATAATCTCAGGATTTGAACCCAGACCATGTGCCTCCCAGGTTTATATCCTTAATCACTGCACTGAGTTGTCTTCAGGTTCTATACCTGGCTGCTTAGGACTCAGTTAATTCCTCAGGGTCCTGGCTACTTCTAAGGTATGAGACATTTGTAAAGAGACAGTGTCAACGTTTACAATGGCCATTCATTAGGGCTGAAAACAGCAGCTCCTGAAAAAAATCCCAACTTCCATGTGACTCAGATATTACTAATTGTCTTTCTCCAAACCCAGTGCTCCACCCAATTTGTTTAACTTTGCTGTTGCACGGCAACAGAACATCACCACCCGGAAGTGAGGATTTTTTTCCCTTGTTTTAGTTTTTAATAGTAATCTCTGTGCCCAATATGGGGCTCTAACTCACCAGCCCGAAATCAAGTCCTGAGAGGGCAACGCTCCTCCCACTGAGTCAGGCAGGCACCTGGAGGAGGGCTTTTTTTCAATTTATCTTGAAAGAGAGAGAGATTGGAAACGCTGACAGCAGAAAGCCAGACCCAAGGCTCGAACTCACGAAATGCGAGATCCGGACCTGAGACAAAGTCGGATGCTTAACCAACCCGAACCACTCAGGCGCCCCTGGAGTTATTTTAGAAGAATGCGCTGCCCAGTGTTCAGCCAGCGCCATATCTGCCTCCAAACACCTGAATTCTGGACCGACACAAAGTTATTTAGTGGTCGGTGTGCTTCCTGTATAGCCCAAAGGGGCTACATTCTCACCGATTTGTCCAGAGTTGAAGCCGAGCTAAAGAACTTAAATGTTGAGGTTTTCTGTAGAAAACCTATGACAGAACCGTCGTTTGCGGTAGCAAAGGCTAGAAATTAGCTCAAGCGCATCCGCCCGGCCTCTTGGAGAGATTTCTAACATGTTCGATTCTCAACGGGCCAGTAACCCGGAGCTGCTCTTTTGTGGTCTCTGCCTCAGGAGCGTTTGCAGCCGTCAATTTAACCCACAGCCGGCTCTGCGGCTTTTTGTCCCGCCGCGTCTGAGGAAGGACGTTTGCTGTGGTGAGCGAGGGCAGAAACCATCGAGAGACGGGAAAACGGAGGGGCGGGGATGGGGTGGGGAAAGCTCAGACGTACTTCACAAACCAAAAACCAGGAAGCTGGAACAGAAGGCGAGGCCAAGAAAGAGGAGGGACAGGACGCCGGGGAAAGAAGCACGGCCCGCTCGGAAGCCGTCAGTCTTCCCAAGCTCAGCACCGCCCGCCCCAGACGCCGGCGGAGGCTCCCGGCCACTCGCGCGCGAGGCCACAGCTCTTTGGCGTTGGGCGGAGCAGAGCTGTCAGCGTCCTCCAACGGGGCCAATCACGCGTCTCTGCCGGCTCCGCGTGGCCCCGCTCAGCCTCCACCCACTCACGGGTTCTCGTGGCCGCGCGCGCGCGTCCGCGCAGTCCCGCCCTTCTCGGGCGGTGGACCGCGCAGAGCTGAACGCGTCGGTCAGTCTGGCCAATCGCGCGTCTCTTCCGCCTCCCGTGCGGCCCCGCCTCTGGGAGGGGACCGGCGGCGGCCGAGACTGCGCGCGTTTTCTGCTCTGGGGGAAGGCGAAGGGAGGTAGCGTGTGGGGTGCGGGCGAGTGTCGGAGACCAGGGCTGCTTCGGGGGTCGGTTGTGGAGTCGAGTAGAGCTCCCTTTCCGCGGTCAGGGGACCTCTCAACCCCTCCTCTGACCTGAGGTCTCTCGAGGGCTAGTGTGGGTTTTCTGCAGAGTGGGAGGAGGGAAGAAACTCCTCCCTCTCCCCACCCCCCGGTAAAGTTGTTGCCTTTGTTTGAGGAAACATACTTAGGCCACTCGCCTTTTCAGGGTCTGTTCGCCACTTGACACAGACGTATGTTTATGTTTGCTTGTGTTGCTGTTCCTCAGACCCGGTTCTAGTCACAGTTTTTTAGCGTTTAAGGTAGTGACAGGTCTGATTATGTTTTTCGAGTCAGGATTTCAGTTTTATTTCCTTTCATTATAAAGCTGGTGTAAGAATTCCAGGGTTGTTGTTCTCCCCAGCTCCCACATGGCAGATTGAGGATGGAGAGTGTTTATACGAGATGCTAATTTGTCCCGAAAAAACTAGTAGTCACCATGTGGACCAACACAGTCTTACTTATTTAGGAAGGTAAATGGAAAACTGCAGAATGCCTAAGAATGAATCACAACTAAGTGAAATTGTTGCTGGCTTACTTGTGGCTGTTTTATGTACAACAATAAAAAGTTCTTTATAAAAATTGAGTACATAGAGGTGTGGGTTAATTTTATTTATATTCTGATTTTTTTTTTTTTTTTTGAGGTAAACCAAGATTTCATTTTCAAGATGGAAAGCCCATCCGACTCAGCTGTGATTTTACCTAGCACTCCGCAGGACTGTGCCAATCTACCCTCTCCCCGTACAAGTAGTTCAAGAAAACGAGTACGAATATCTTAGTTCTTCCAGTGGAGCTAGTCTGTATTTCTGGGTATTGTGCCAGTAGTGGGTTTAATTCTGCTGAAGATTGTTAATTTGCATAATGTGTAATCAGTAGTTTTTAGCAACTATTGAATAATTTTAGATTTTTATCCTAAACTAATGGGTTTGACTCCCTGCCCCCCCACCACCACCAGATTTTCATCTTGAATCAAATATTTTCATTTGGTTTCAGATCAGGTTACTACAAAATTCCAAATTGAGGAAGTTTCGATCTGCTGTATTCTGAAGGTCTTTGGCGTCAAGATCTAGGTCTTTTCCTTAATTTTTAACAATGAAGCACTCAGTAGTGTCAGGCATGTGCTAGTTGCTGAACAAATGTTTGTGAAGACGGGGATAAGTGTCTCAACACTGTTTTAGAAGGGCGCTGACTTTGCTAACATAAAAATAAAATTAATGGGGCTTGCAGGAATTAAAGACATTTTGTGATGGTTACTTTAGATATATGGAGACATAAAGCCATCTAGTGGTATCTCCTATAGAAATGTCAGGTCTTTATTTCTAGTGGATTTATTTACATGAGAATACTTTTCTTGCTTGCTTTTTTTCAGCCTATGAGTGCACCACTTAGAGAATACTTTTCTTGCTTGCTTTTTTTCAGCCTATGAGTGCAACACTTAGAGAACGATTAAGGAAAACTAGATCTTCATTTAATTCCTGTGATAGTGTGGTAAAACGTCTTAAAATAGAGAATGAAGAAAATGATCAGACTTTTTCCAAGAAACCAGCACCTTCAACAGAAGAAAACTGTTTGGAATTTCAGGAAAATTTTAAACACCCAGACAGTGAATTTGACAGTACGTATTTGAAAAATACCTTTAAGAATATCAGTGCATGCGAATCCCAGTCACTTGATACTAAGTCATGCAGTGATCTCCAAAGTGACTTTGTGAATGAGGATCTTCCCAAAAAACAAGAATTAAGTGAAGAAAGAGCAAAATTGGTGAAGCAGATTGAAGAGAAAGAGGACCTTCTTCGGAGGCTAAAACTGGTCAAAATGTATAGATCAAAGGTGAGAATAATTTCAGAACCATTTCTTGTTTTTTTAGATAAATGATAAAGTAATTTCAAAGAGAAATAAGTTTATTTTAGCATATTAAGCAATAAACCAAATATCCAGAAACCTGGCTTCCCACAACTGTAACCCAAATGTAAGTCGTAGACTGAGAGGAGAGTAGGTCTCTAAACACCAGATACAACTTTAAAAATTGCCAGCTCTCACTTAATAGGCAGTTGAAGCTTTTCTCTCTAGTTTCCAGCCTGTAGCAAGTATTAGTACCAAGTGATAGATGCAAGTACAATGAGAACAGAAGTGACAGCCGCCAGCGAATGATTATAAAAGCTAAAAATGGGCCGCAGAGTACAATTAAAATTAGTTTTACTAATAATCTTGTGTTCTTCCAAATTGTTAAAATGCCTCAGGTATTTTGTTTGATAAAAACAACAAATATAAATTAGGTTTTAGATTTCAGCCCAGATAGACTGAAGTTGGGTACTTGGAAGATTACCTTTACTTACCTGGATCGTTCATGGGTATGTAGTCTCTCCTTCTTCCCCAGCAATGTGGAGTAAGTGGTGGGATAATGTGTCTTATTTGCTGTCTTGAATTTTTTAGGATTTTTCTCAATATAACTACTTGGGTTTTATGAGATGGTGAATGTTGAAAAATATTAAGTTGAATACCTTATTTATATTCATTAAGTTGAATATTTTCATTTTTTAAAAAATACAGCTATAATAGAAAAAGGCTTTTTTTGTTTGTTTGTTTTTACCTATATTGTTGCTTCTCTACATAGTTTTTCCCTACTTCATGATTTGATTTGTTCCTGAGGGTAAGTAAGGATGGTCTAGAGCTTGGACCAAACAAGATAGAACTCAACCTGAGTTGTCATTGTAACCATTCTACCTGAAAACATCCTACTTTTGCTTGGGTAGAAGTCCCAATCCTGACCAAGAATGTTACCCCTTAAACCTACTCAGTCAACTAATTTAATTTGATTAAGTATGTTAAAATAGATGCCTATCTAGTTATTGACATATCTTTATTTTTTTTTCCTATTTCAGAACGACCTGTCTCAGTTACAGTCGTTAATACGGAAGTGGAGAAGCTGTAGCCAGCTGTTGCTGTATGAGTTGCAGTCAGCTCTGAGTGAGGAGAACAAGAAACTCAGCCTGACTCAGTTGGTAGACCACTGTGGGTTAGATGACAAATTGCTGCACTATAACAGAAATGATGAAGAATTTATGGGTGTTTAATTCATAATTTTTTCCCCAGAATATTTTTGAGAATGCCCACTTTAAAGGTACTTCATACATTCATTTAAAGGGAAGGTAGAAACCATTAGGGCTTAGAGAAAGGTATCTTGATGAAATATCAATTTAGAGCACACTGTTACATAAATCTGAAATAAGTTCTAAAATGAAAATTTAGTATTTTGGGTAAATTTGCCAAAGATAACTAGACATTTAAATAAATGTGAAAAAATTAAATCATGTTTAAAAAAATAATTCGGGCGTTTCTGGAAGTCCATTTTAATACCTTGTTGTTAAACAAGTTTTATTTTAAATGTTAAAAAATAGTTCAGTCTGGTGAATGTCTAAACTAAAATGCCTGCCTGCCTGCCTCCTAAGTTTATGAACTTTATTTCCATCCATTTGCCACATATTTCCATCTGGATGGTATAGCAGGTAATTAACTCGTTCATATGTCCAAATACTATATTCTTCCCTGTCTTCAAATTTGCTCTTTGTATTCTTCATCTCATTTAGTGACATGGCCGTCTATCTCTTACGAAACAACTTATCTTTATGCCCCACTTCAAGCCCTACAAGGTCCTTCACATTGATCTATCTTTCTAGCTTTATATTCTCAGTTCGTAATGACTCCTCAGCCAGAAACCGAGCTTCGTCGTGTTGTGTTTCTGGCTGCTGTGCTACCTGTCATGGCTGTATACAGAATATGACTCAAGCTGGCCCAGTTGGAGAAGTGGAATTGGGCTCAGGAAAAGAAAGCCCATCTCTTTTTGTGGCTGAAGCCGTTGTAGGTAAACTTGGAAGCAGAAAAGCTGGTGTACTAAGAAGGATAGTGTGTGTTCTTACTAAGAAAGGCAGAGATGATAGGTGGAGGGAGAACTCTGTGGACCAGTGACTTGCTGGTTCTAGCTTCAAGTCCTTCCTCAGGGCCTTCTGGATCTCTGCTTTTGGGTCCTTTTAAGGGCTAAAACAGCTTTACTTAGTTAAAAACATCTGGAAAGAAAGTACTTCCCCACTAGTAGGTAAATAGCCAGTACCCTGAGGCCCTTCCTCCTCCAAGTGTATCCCAGTTTTTAAATTGTTTTTAATGTTTATTTTTGAGAGAGAGAGATAGAAAGAGAGAGAACAAGTGGGGGAGGGGCAGAGAGGGAGACACAGAATCGGAAGCAGGCTCCAGGCTCCGAGCTCTCAGCACAAAGCCTGACGCGGGGCTCAAACCCACAGACTGTGAGATTATGACCTGGGCTAAGTCAGACGCTTAACTGACTGAGCCACCCAGGCGCCCCAAAGTGTACCCCATTTTTGACACAGTCCTGCCCCATGATCTAACAAACTATTAATATTTGGCACAGCAGGAAACCTTCAGACCCTGGTCTTGCATCCATTCTAATTATTAGTGTCCACCCCCCCTCGCCACACACCCCTCTTTAAGCACACACACAAATTCCTGCCTTCTAGACACTGCCATAGTCATTAGCTGCTGTGAACCCAAGAGGACTGGCCTAGGCTTCTCATGGGCCTCCTGTGACCTCGGATGGGGATCCCTAGGGACCTGTGCTGTTTTGAGCCTATAAGCCTCCCCTGCTGCTTGCTGCTCAGCCAGACGGCCTAAATGTGGCACAAGAAGTCGTTTCCCTAGCGATGGTGCTGGCATTTGGGTACAGCTACTCACTGTTGCTTAGCACATCCTCTCGAGTCACCCTTATGTGTCCACTTGGAGAACTATAGCATCAGTGGGACTCTGGTTCTGGGAAAGTTGGGAAGAGCAGATGGGGACATAGTAATAAGCATTTCTAAGGCGCTGGCTGGGTGCTAAGGGCTCCAGCAGCACAGTGGACATTCCCGTAACAGGAGGTGGGTCAAAGAATGTAGATCAGGCTTATGGGACAGTTCGATACCCAGGATGCCCATGAGGTAGTACCCTTTTTACTCATTTCTGTTAAATTTCACTTCTCTTTAATGGGATATATTTATTAAAAAATCACTGAATACTATATTTAAAATTTTTTAATGTTCTTTTTAAATTTTTTAATTTTTTTAATAATTTTTTTAATGTTTATTTATTTTTGAGAGACATAGAGACAGAGTGTGAGCAGGGAAAGGGCAGAGAGAAAGGGAGACACAGAATCTGAAGCAGGCTCCAGGCTCTGAGCCGTCAGCACAGAGCCCGACGCGGGGCTCGAACTCACAGACTGTGAGATCATGACCTGAGCCGAAGTTGGCCGCTTAACCAACTGAGCCACCCAGACACCCTTAATTTTTTTATTTTGAGAGAGAGAGGGAGACAAAATCCCAAGCAGACTCCATACTGTCAGCAGGAGTCTGATGCGGGGCTCGAACCCCCAAACCATGAGATCATGACCTGAGCTGAAATCAAGAGTTGGGCATTTAACCAACTGAGCCACTCAGAGGCCCCTGAATACTATATTTTTATTCATAAAAATGAAAGCTACCACTTAGCAATGGCTTTGTGCCAGCTGAAAAAGATATATTAACTTGTTTGAATATTAAAATTATTGGCATCTACCCTCAAGAACAAACTGAGGGATGAGGGGAGTGTGGGCGGGGAGAGTGGATGACTGGCACAGAGGACGGCACTTGTTGGGATGAGCACTGGGTGTTATATGGAAACCAATTTGACAATAAATTATTTTTAAAAAAATTATTGGCATCTAGGGGGTGCCTGGGTGGCTCAGTTGGTTAAGCGTCCAACTTCAGCTCAGGTCATGATGTCACAATTCGTGAATTAGACTCCACATCAGGCTCTGTGCTGGCAGTGCAGAGCCTGGAGCCCACTTTGAGTTCTGTGTCTCTCTCTCTGTGTGGTGCTCCCCTGCTCACACTCTGTCTCTCTCTCAAAAATAAATAAACATTAAAAATTAAAAAAAAAAACTAGTTATTTAAAATCCTACTGGGGCGCCTGGGTGACTGAGTCGGTTGAGCATCCCGACTTTGGCTCAGGTCATGATCTCGCTCATGGGTTCCGGCCCTGCATCAGGCTCTGTGCTGACAGCTCAGAGGCTGGAGCCTGCTTCGGATTCTGTGCCTCCCTCTCTCTCTGCCCTTCCCCTGCGCATGCTCTGTCTCTCTCTCTCTCAAAATAAATAAATGCCAAAAAAAAAAAAAATTTTTTTTTTAAATTTAAAACCCTACCAACAGAGCCCTATTAAGTCCTGTGCTTAAACCATGCTATATTTGACCCAATTAATTATATACTTTATGACATGGATAATATTTTAAAGGACTAGAAAAATATGATTGCTATTAGTTCAGCAGAAGATGAGAGGAATCAGCACCATGGACAGTATCAAGAGTGAGTTGGGGTGAATGACCCATGTGCTCTTCCAAAGCCAACCCCCTAAACCAGAAGATGTCTCCTGTTGAAAAGTGCTGCTACTAGAATATAGCTTGAGACCAGAGGTTTCTGCTAATCTCCACTCTATGTAAGCCTCAAAACTGAGGCTTTCAAGCAAAGAGCTTTAATTGTTAACAGTCACCCAGGATGGCCACTAAGAAATAGGCTGTTAAGATCTAGGAACCCACGGTGAAATTTGTGGCAGTGACTATTAGCAAATGGAGCCTTCAGGAAATTAATCTGGGTGACCTGGAATTTTTATCACCAGAAAAAATGGAAAGAAAAAAAAAAAGCCTAATATAACCACGATGGACTCAATAACAGGACAGAGAATTTCTGACAATCTCATCATAAGTTACCAAGTATTTGTATTCTTTTATTTATTTTATTTTTTTAAGTTTATTTTGAGAGAGAGAGAGAGAACCCATGCTTGCCAGTTGGGGAGGGGCAGAGGGAGGGAGAGAGAGAGAGAGAAAGAATCTCAAACAGGCTCTGTACTGTCAGCACAAAGCCTAACGTGGGCCTCCAACCCACAAACCATTGAGATCATGACCTGAGCTGAAGTCAAGAATCAGACACTTAACCGACTGAGCCATCCAGATGACCTCCAAGTTTTTGGCCAAGTCGGTTAAGCATCTGACTCTTGATTTTGCCTCAGGTCATGATCTCAGAATTTTGTGAGTTCAAGCCCCAGCATCAGGCTCTGCACCACACAAAGCCTACTTGGAATTTTCCCTTTCGCTCTGTCCCTACCACACTCGTGCTCTGTCTCTCTTAAAATAAATAAATTAAATTAAAAATAAAAAATTGAGCCTATTATTTCTCTTACCATTCCCATTGATCAGAATATGGGTGATCAATTACGGTACTACCCTGGCAGTTTCTAAATAGAAGATTTTAAATCTCTAAGATATTTTTCTATATAGGAGGTTTTATAACAATAGCTCTCTTGCTTTACCTATACCAGTGCACACTGGACATAGTGTTGCAGATAAACAACTAATTCACAAATTTCAGAACAATGAGACAATGACATTACTTGGGGATTGTAGTCAATGATCCCAATGGTATCATCTTGGAATGCAACAGTTCATAAGCTATGGAAGGGCAAAGCAGCTTTCTGACCATTTAATCTTCTCATTATTTAATTATCGTCATCTATTACAATGAATATGCAATGTAGAAGATAATGTTTATATAGAAGAAAATAGGTAGCAGGGCGCCTGTGTGGCTTAGTTCGTTGAGCAACCAACTTTCAATTTCTGCTCAGGTTCATGAGATCAAGCCCCACGTTGGGCTCTGTGTTGACAGCACGGACCCTGCTTGGGATTCTCTCTCCCTTTTCCTCTGCCCTTCCCCTAACCCCTCTTTCTCTATCAAAATAAATAAACATTTAAAAATAAGAAAATATGTTATACTTTTCAAATGATTTAAGGCTTGGAAAAAGTAAACAGTTCACTTTGTTCTCAGGCTAGAATAGGGAATGATCTTATATCTGATAAGTTCTGATAAATTTTTTTCTTTTTTAAAAATGTTTATTTATTTATTTAGAGAGAGAGAGAGCTGGAAGAGCAGAGGATGAGCAGCAAGAGGGAAAGAGAGTATCCCAAATAGGCTCCACACTGGGGGTGGAGCCTGAGGTGGGGCTCAACCGCACAACCATGAGAGCATGACCTCAGCCAAAATTAAGAGTTGGACACTTAACCAACTGAGCCACCCAAGTGCCCCCTGATAATTTTTTTTCTGGTTATATAAGTGCTTGCTGAAGAAAACTTAATACTGAAAAGTATGAAAATCAATCATATGTTTCTGGTAATTTCATAAAGTTAGAAATGCCAGTAGTGGCTAAGAATTTTTCGTCTTTATGACCAAAATTAAGACTAAATGAGTTAAATAGTAAAATAGATCTTGAATATTTTCAGTTCATTCTTGGGCAAAAACAATTCATGATATTTTACACATTCATTGAAGACAAGCATTTTTATAATAATGAAGGTTAAAATTAAATAATTTACTATTAAAAAATGCAACTAAGAAGAAGCTCTACCTAAATGTCCTGATATGGGAGAAAAAGAAATGATTTTAATCAAATGAAATTATTTTTTAAATGACTGTCTTGTTTCCCACCAGCATTTTCACATTGGAACAAGAGCAGGAAATGTCTTCATCCTTAATCGTTCAACTTCAGCCTGCAGTATTGAAATCTGTTCAGCTTGTTGTTTTGAAATATTTGTTAACTTTTGTTGTTGCATCATGTTTTCATACCGCTCTTTGGCAATCTTTTCACAAGTCAATTGAGACCCTACCCCAAAAATGAAGAGGAAAAAAATTAGCTGGATTGTCATCTATACTTTCAAATACAGAAACAGCACTCAGAATCAGTTAACCATATGGAAGAAATGCTGGCAGCTTGATAACTACTGACCAGAATTCAGGAATAGTGATTACTTTTAAAGAAGCCTACAGTTGAGTAAAGAGAAACAGTTCTTACCTATTGCGTTACAGATGTCCTTTCTCTCTGAGACAGCCACCAGCTCTTCGCGTAAATTGCAGCTTAGAGTATAATTTGCTACGTCTTTTTGATTGCTGTACCTTTCCAGCTTTTTTAGTAGTTTTTTGCAGTTTTCCACATTCTTTTTGTGCGTCTGAAATTTTTGTCCCCGTGACACCCCACAAAAATAATTTTGAAAAAAAGTATTTTATAAAGACATTTTAAAAATTTAAATTCATTATCATCAAGATATCATCTTCCCACCATATCCCTACTGCCTAACATAATGCCTGCACATAGTAGTTAACTAAATTATTTGTTTAAAGATAGAATGGTACTTTAATACCACATTTTAGAAAAAATTTTGTATATTCTTGAAAATGAGAGATGAAAAAATCCTACATAGCCTTGAGATTACTTTGTTTCCATCTTATATATGCTACACAATAAAAACTGAACATTTGTTAGGCAGTTATGAAAAAAGTTATGCCAACGAAAGACTATCAACACTTCTGTGAAATTGGAAATTCATATACACTCAGATATCTCCCAAGGGGTTAATTCTAGTATTAAAAAGAAGTGCTTCAGTCTACCACACTTGTTATGGTTGCAAAGACACTATTCAGGGGCCTCTAATTAGATCCTGAATATCAATAAAGGACCACGATTTTATTAGGTTCTGTTTGAATTCATGATTCGGAACACTATTACTTTGCTCAAATGATTCACAACCAGTTGGGATTATAATGATCAATATCTTTCAGACCTACCTTATCCAGAACAGCAATGGTTTGCTCCATTATTCCAATCTGAATAGCAATCAGGGTCTCATAGTTTGGTTCATTTAGGTACTTGGAGAAGAAAAAAACCCACAATATATGTAAGTATATTTTTCTCTATTCTTTCAATAGATAACTTTATAAAAACTTCTTAGTTTTGAAAAGTTACTATTATAAAAATTATCTAAGATTTATTTGACTTTTGTGCCATATTTACTTGTATTTAGCTATTGATCTAATTACCTGTATATTAATAATTTCAGATGCCTAGAGTTTATTTTCTTGTTCATTTATTCAACTCACCAACTATTTATTAAGTATCTCATTTGAGTCCTATATTAATATTGTCTCAGTTAAACATACTAAGGGAGATACAAAGATGGATAACATGAGCTCAGCCTTCAAGAAAAAGAGAGCATGTAGATATGATTTGTTGCCAGAAAATAGATAAAGTGACTTGCAAATTCAAAGGTGGTTTGAGAAAGGATGTGATTTTTCTGGACTGGGGAAATCCAGAAGCTTTATGGAGCAGGTGGCATTTAAACTAGGCCTTGAAAAATAAATGTGGGATATTAGAACACTGAGAAAAGATATTCTAGGTTAAAGAACCAGTAATGAGCAAAGGCACAGGGGTAAAAATCCTGGAAAATACTCATTAGTCTGGTTTGAGAATACTAATGTATCAGGAATAGTGGGAATGAATTTTAAAAGTAGAGTTGAAAGACGTGGAACACCCACCTAAAGATTTCATAATTCATTTGCCAGGTAAGAAGTTGCAGTTTAAAATGTTTGATCAGAGGGGCGCCCGAGTGGTTCAGTCAGTTTAAACAACCAGCTTTGGTTCAGGTCATGATCTCGCAGTTCATGAGTTCGGGCCCCGCATGGGGCTCTGTGAGCCTGGAGCCTGCTTCAGATTCTGTGTCTCCCTCTCTCTCTGCCCCTCCCCTGCTTGCACTCAGTCTCTCTCACTCAGGAAATGAATAAACATTAAAAAAATTTTTTAATGTTTGAGCAGATAGTAATGTTATTTGGAGGTCAATAGCAATATTAACCTAACAGCAGCATATAGTAGAGATTAGATAAGAAAAAGCTCCAAGGTCAAGAGACCACGTAAGAGATTATTATATAATAGTCTGAATCATGAAAAAGAGAAAACTGAGCAAGGGTAAAGGCAGTGGGGATGGAGAATGAGGGAATAAAGAGATAAACCAGGCAAGACTTGGAAGACAGAGGAGACTCACAGATGACGACAACTGCAAGCCTGAAGAAGTGGTTGGAAAGAACAGAAATAAGCACATTAATAAGGGTTGCTGTTGGGAGGTGGGAAATCAGAAATAGAACTCAGGGAGGTCAGGAACAGCGAACTTGGATCAGACTTTTAGAAGTGATCACTGAAATTAGAAAAATTGAGACCATCAAAGGAGAGAGCACAGAAGGAAAAAGAGCTAAAGGCAGCATCTTAAATAACTATATATAAGAGTTAGAAGCAAAAGAGAAGTCAGTAAAAGAGGCAGAGCAGCCTGACATGTTGGAAGAAAAATAGCAGAAAACAGGGATGAAACAAGCCAAAGAAATGGGCAATAAAGATGGTGAAATGCTACAGACAGCTGAGGGATCGTGGTGACTGGGAAAATATCACTGGATTTGACAATTAGGAAATCCTTGGAAGATAAAGAATTCATGAAGAACTACATCATGAAGAGCTCCTGGCTTAGAATATGTTTGCTGTTACCGAGACTTCTTATTAAACACTGTTTGAATGAATGAATACATTAAGGAATGAAAGTAAAATTATATGGTGGGACAGGGAGAACTTACCTTTTGACGATCTCTGGAAAAAAATAGCATCTGAATATCCCAGGCCTTCTGATTTAAATCTTCCATTTCCATCTCCATTTTCTTATGTTCCCACTCAATCTGAAATATTCCTTTGTGGATATCTTTACTTTCTATCATGCTAGTAACTTTCTTTTGTCCTTGAGTCTTGAAAAAAAAAAGTACATTCTAATATTCATAGGACTCTGCATTCAGAATATAGAATATCTGAAGCTGAATGCTATTCTTAGAAAACACTTGGACCACAGAGATAATTCTATCTTCTTTTAAAAATGTAGCAGATATTTAAAAACTACTTCTTGGGCAAAATCTGATCACTAAAGAGCTTTATAAGTACTAAACAGAAAGGATTATAAAATATATTTGAATAGCATAGCGAATTTGCTTTATTGTTAAAATTAGGCAGGAATTCTTTTTGTTATCACCAGTCTACCAGTCTGTATGCATTTGTACCCCTACTCTCGGCCCTGCTTCCTGACACTATAGATAAAAGCTTGTAGTTTAATGCAGCTAGGCACAGCAATCTCCAGTTGGCAGCTAGGGGAAAAGCTAAATAAAATAAAATAATAAAATAAAATAATAAAATATTGAATGAGTTAAATATTTTTAAACACATAGATATTTTGCACTTCCTTCAAATTGCCTTCAGGCAGTTCAATTCCTAAACAATTGAAGTTCAGGAATTTGCACTTCCCTTCAAATTGCCTACATTGAAGTTCAGGAGTATTTTCATGACATTGTTCTCCCAGAATGCTAATAGTAAAACTATTATGTCTCTAAAATTAATTTGTATAAGAGGTCCATCAGTTAACATTTTATATTTTTCCTCTCTTCTTCAAAAACTTAGTTTTCTAAAGTTCATGCCACTATATTATACCATACTACCTGCTCCTCTTTTTAAAAATTATTTTCATCTTCTGATCACTACTTGGCCTCTTAATTCCTTGAATTTCCCACTATCAATGATTTTTTTCTCCATCTCACTCAGCCACCCAACCCCCACGATCATACCTTTGATCATGTCATAACAGCTCCAAAATCTTAAGCTCAGGCATTTCTCTAAAGCGGTGTTTGTCAAATGTTGGAAATATTGCCCCACCGGGAGAAATTAAATTATGTTAGGAGAAATTCTGGCTGACACAACTGGAGGGAGGTGTTGCTACTGGCATCTAGTGGATAGATGCCAGGGATGCTACTAAACTTCATGCGATTCACAGGACATCTCTCTATAAAAAAATAATCATCTGGCCCCAAATGTCAGCAGTGCCAGGGTCAAGAAACACTGCTGTGGAGCTGCCATATCTCCTCTCCACTCTCCTTTGATCAATTTTTTTCCTAAGATTTATTTATAGTCAGCTGTCTCTACAACCTCATTTCATATTATTTTTCCAACCATGGCCAGTTGAGCCCCTGCCCCAGCCTTCCACTGAGACTGCTCTTGTCAAGTAATTGACATAGTGCACAAGTCCCTTGTCCTTGGAGATGTTTTTCTCATGGTTTTCAGGTTTCCTTTTTATTGGCAACTCCTCAGTTTCATTACATGATTCATTCTCTGCTAGATCTATCAAAGTTAGACTTGGGGTACTGGCCCAAACTCTGTCTTCTATCTACCCATTCCTAGGTGGTCTCAAGCACTCTTATGGCTTAAAGTCCATTTGTAATGTCTACTGGTAATAATCCATATGTAGTAACCTGTATGTGATCTATATAAAGAACACTCCTAAATTTATATCTCACCCCTCAATTCTGTCCAGTTAATATTTCCACTGGAATGTTTTATGTGCATCTCAAATTTAACAAAGGCCAAAACTCTTTATTTTATGTCCTAGGCAAAGCTACATGTCTCCTGTTTTTCTCACATCAGTTAATCACACCATCATCTACTTAGTTGCTCAAAAGCCAGTGTTTCAGGTTTTATTCTTGATCCTTCTCTTTACTATTTGCATTGAATCCATCAGCAATTTTGATAATGATTTTTGCACCTACACTAACAACAAAATAGGAAGGAGAATACACTGAGAAAACAAAAGTGAGGGAGTCCATCATTACTAGACCTGCTGTACCAGAAGTGCTAAAGGGAGTCCTTCAGCCTGAAACGAGAAGGCACTACACAGTAACTCAAAGCCATAAGAATAATAAAAAACAAAAAAAACAAAACAAAAAAAAACTAAATTAAAAATGTAACTACATATTTAGATATAAAAGCTAGTATTATAGCTCTTTTTTTCCCTCTATGATTTCAAAGAAAAATGCACAAAGAAAAGAAAAATGCACAAAACTATAACTCTATGATGACAGATACATAATGCATAAAGATATAATAAGAACATAAAGGAGAAGGGACAGAACTGTATGGGAGCAGAGTTTTGTACCTACACTTATATAGCTTTGTACACTTATTTGCATAAGTAGCTTTGTATACTTATTGAAACTAAGTTGTTAATTTGGCTTGTTATAAAACTAGATGTCAATTGTAATCCCTATGGCAACCACTAAGAGAACAACTAAAATGTGTACAGAAAAGTAAAAGACAAAAGGATCAAAATGGCATTCTGCAAAAAATCAACTGTATATAAAAGAAGGCAATAATGGAGAGATTGAAGAACCAGAAAATACGATAGAAAACAAATAACAAAATAATAAAGTCCTTTTTATTTTACCAGCAATTATTTTTATTTTTTTAATGTTTATTTATTTTTGAGAGAGAGAGGGCACATGCCCACAGCCTAGGAGCAGAGGAGAAAGAGAGGGAGACATAGAATCTGAAGCAGGTTCCAGGCTCTAAGCTGTCAGCGCAGAGCCTGACACGGAGCTTGAACCCATGAACCATGCGATCATGACCTGAGCTGAAGTCTGACACTAAACTGATTGGGTCACCCAGGTGCCCCACTAGCAATTGTTTTTTAATGTAAATGGATTAAACTCTATAACTAAAAGGCAGAGATAGGCACAATGGATTAAAAAATGATCCAATGATATTCTGTCTAGAAGAGATTGACTTCAGATTCAGTGACACAAATATCTTGAAAGTGAAATGATGTAAAGATATCATCCATACAAATTGTAATCAAAAGATAGCTGGGGTGGCTATCCTAACATCAGACAAACACATTATTTGCTAATAACAGGCCATTCTTTGAAGAAGATATAGCAATTATAAATACATATGCGCAAAAAACAGAGCCCCAAAATATATGAAGCAAAAATTGACAGAATTGAAGGAGAAATAGGTCCATGATAGTAATAGGAGATTTCACCATCCCATTTTCAATAATGGATAGAACAAGTATACAGCAGATCAATAAGGAAACAGAGGATTTGAACAACACTATAAGCTAATTAGACGTAAGAGACACCTACGGAATGCACCACTCAATAACAGTGCATTCTGTACAAGTGCAAACGGAACATTCTCAAATGTAGACCATATGTTCACTCATAAAATGAATCCTAACAAATCTTAAAAGATTGAAATCATACAAAACATCTCTTCTGACTACAAAGGAATTAAACTAGAAATCAATAACAGAAGGAAAACTGGAATATTCACAAATATGTGACTATTAAATAACACATTATTAAATAATAGGTCAAAGAAGAAATCACAAGAGCTAATAGAAAATACTGTGAAATGGGGCGCCTGGGTGGCTCAGTTGGTTGAGCACCCAGCTCTTTATTTCAGCTCAGGTCATGATCCCAGGGTTTTGGGACTGATTCCCCTATGTTGGGCTGCATGCCGAGCACGGAGCCTACTTAAGATTCTCTCTCTTCTCCCTCTGCTCCTCTCCCCAGCTCGTGCACTCACTTTCTCTCTTTCTTTCTAAAATAAAAAAATAATTTAAAATTAAAAAAAGAAAATATTGTGAAATGAATGAAGGTGAAAACATAACATACCAAAACTTATGAGATGCATCAAAAACAGTGCTCAGAGGGAAATTTATAGCTGTAAACATCTATGTTAAAAAAGGAGAATTATCAAAGAAAAAACAAAAGGAGAATCATCTCAAATCAATAATCTAAGAAAAAGACCTGACAACTCAACCCCAGAAGAAGGAAGGAAATAGGAAAATTAGAAGAGAGATAAATGAAATAGAAAATAGGAGAACAGAAAGAATAAATGAAACCAAAATCTTTGAAATTGAAATTGACAAACGTTTAGTTAGAATAAGAAAAAATATAAAAGACTCAATTTGCTAAAATCAGAAATGAAATCAAAGGCATTACTACTACCCTTAGAGAATTTTAAAAGATCATAAGAGAATACTATGAACAATAGTATGGCAACAAATTAGATAAACCTAGATGAAATAGAAAAAAATTCTAGAAACATACAAACTACAAAAACTGACTCAAGAAGTAAGAGAATATCTGAATAAACCTATATAGTAAGTAAAGACTGAATCAGCATAAAAGACCTCCCAACAAAATAAAAAGCCCAGGGCCAGAAAGCTTCCCTGGTAAATTCTACCAAATATTCAAAGAAGAATTAATACCAATCCTTCTGAAACTCTTTTAAAAGATAGAAGAGGAAGGAACACTTCCAAACTCATTTTTACAAGATCAGCATTACCCTGATACCAAAGCCAGACAAGGACACCACAAGAAAAGAAAATTACAGGCCCGTATCCTTTTTTGTTGTTAAGTTTATTTACTTATTTTGAGAGAGAAGGAGAGGACAGGCAGAGGAGGGGAAGAGAGAGGGGAGAGAGAGAATCCCAAACAGTTCTGCACGGTCAGATGTGCAAATTGATCCCACAAACTATGAGATCATGACCTGAGCCAAAATCAAGAGCTGGACACTTAACTGGCTGAGCCACCCAGGCACCCCATAGGCCATAGCCTTGATGAACAGAGATATGAAAGTCTTCAACAAAATATTATCAAAATGGATTCAACAGTACATTAAAAGGATCTTACACACAGACACACACTCCTAGACATATGTTCACACTGCTGAAAATCAAGATAAAGAGAATATCTCAAAGGCAGACATATCACATTAAGAGGAACAAAGATCTAAAAATATATTGTAGGCACCCTGTCAGAAATTGTAAGCTGGAAGAAAATGAATACCTTTAAAGTGAAAAGGATAAGAGAAAGAGAGAGACAAAACCTGCCAACCCAGTGGACCTAGCAAACTATCTTTCAACAATGAAGGTGAATCAAAGACAATTTCGGACAAAGAAAAACTTAGAGAATTCATTACAGGCAGATTTGCAATTCAATTCAAAGTTCTTTAAGCAGAAGATATATAGTATAAGACAGAAACTTTAATCACACAAAGAAAGATCTCTTGAAATAGTGAAAATGAAATAGGAAATGATTTTTTCTTGTTTTTCATCACTCTAAAACAAAATTATCTAAAGCAAAAATAGTAATAGTATTGTCGGTTTAGAGTATTTGAAAAAGTAAAATGCATGGCAACATTAGCACACATTTCCCAAATAGCACAAATTCCCCAAATATTTAGAAATTAAATAACTTTCTAAATAACCCATGAGTCAAACATGGAAGTTAATGGGAAATTAGAAAATATTTTAAATGGAAAGAAAATGAAAACATAAAATATCAAAATTTGCAGAATGTAGCTCAAACAGTGCTTAGGGTGAAATTTATAACATTAAATGTCTATATTAGAAAATAAGCAAGATCAGAAATCAATGATCTAATCTCATCTAAACTTATCATTACATGAGTAGATTGAGCCCAACAAAATGACAGCATATTGCAATGAGCATTTAACCTTGTAGTTTTAAACTTCTTATACCTTAGAATCATCTGGGAAGCTTTTAAAAAATACCCATGCTTAGGGGTGGGCCCGGACACATTAGTAAAGTTCTTTAGATGACTCTAATGTATAGCCAGAGTTAGGAACCACTGATTTAAATGAATGAAAATGATTTATCATGGAAATGGGAGGATAATGAAAAAATTTGGTACGGCAGGTTTGGGATTACCCGTATCACAGAATTCAAGTCTTCAATTATGTTCTTGTTGATGAGAATTGCATCAGGATACTCCAGCAATAACTGGAAATTTTCCAGCTCTACTTGTCCTTGTTTAAGGAGAATTTGGATTGTCAAATTCAGCTGGAATCTCACCTTCTCTTCCTGTAATCTACATTGAAAAGATTTCAAAGTAAGTAGTTGTAATATACGTATTCAAATTTCATTGCAAATTTGATCTATTATCTGAGAATATAAAATTCAAACTTAATTTTCAGCTTAAATTTCAAACTTAAGCTGAAGGAAAACCTGCTGGAGATTAATGCAGAAAATCTTTTCCCAATGATGAGCTTTCTTGGAGGTCTCTATGATACCTCTTATTGATATGGAATTACACTTGGGTTGCTCAGAGAATGGCATGGGCAGAAATATATTCATAAAATTATACTTTATGATTAAGAAAAGATTAATATAATTTTGGAAGAAAATTGAGATGTTACCAAATAACAAATCTATTAAAGTTCTGACTTCATGTACTGACTTCTGATATTTTATTAACGGTGTTTAATCTGTAGGCTACTTATATCTATTTCGGGCTAATTCACATTTCTCTTACTGGCCTGGATCTGAAAATGATGTATAATGATGAATTTGGGAACATCAAAGAACCATTTATCGAAGTGGCTGTAAATTTGGATAAAGTGAAGTAAGGACTTAAAACAGTATCCCAATCACTTAGCAAAATAGAACAAACTCTCCTAAAGAAAAATATTTTAGCTGGTTAGTTGTTTACATGGAAATTTCTTGAATATCTGCCTAATTTTCCACATAGTTTGCTTGTGTGGCTTGAGCCCAAAAGTGCTTAGCAGAAACAAGTTCTTTGTATTTTTATGTGGAAGGAGCAGATTAAAAAATAATAAGATTTCCCCCAAATGTGCCTCTTTCTAATAAGAGTAATGGAACCATTCTGAAGTAAGGTCTTTTGTAACAAAATGCACTTTTTAAAGAAGTTAAAAAGCCCAGCAAGATAGACCAGTCTGTGCCAGTTGTAAACCAGTGAGTAGGCTTTCTTCCCCCATGACAACACAATCTAACTTAGCCTTAGCTTAAATTTTGTGTAAATGAACATGAATGAAAGGTTCATATTACACAATGCGTTCATGGGACACTTTTTCAATTTCCTGTTGCAACTTCTCATCCTCCTCGGTTCTCTTTCGGAGGAAAGCCACCATTTCCATTAAGCCAGCCGCTTTCTGCTTTACCTGAAGGAACCAAACCACAAACATCTCAGTACATATGGAGCTTTAGAAACAAAAGCCAGCTAACTTTAAGGAACTTTGGAAAACATACATGTTTTAACTTAGCTACAAAACTTAACAAGCCCACTTTTCTAGGAGATTAACAAAAATTTAAATCCCCGCCATTATGTAATATAAGACACCTAAAACTTACATGGTACATCCATGAATAATTTGAAAAGTATCCAATTTTCCTTTCACTGAAAATCAAATATGCAAGCAACCACAACTTTCTGTATATCTTATTTTAAAATTCATTCTTGTTATCTCAGATAAAAATATAAAATCATAGTTTCTTTAGCAAAAATATGCCAGTCTGATGCTTGTGGCAGTGAATTTAGGGAATTTGAAGGAGGGGAGGCAGAGGGTGGTTAAGAAACAATAATAGGGGGCGCCTGGGTGGCTCAGTCGGTTGAGCGTCCGACTTCAGTTCAGGTCATGATCTCACGGTCTGTGAGATCAAGCCCCGTGTCGGGCTCTGTGCTGCTGGCTCAGAGCCTGGCGCCTGCTTTAGATTCTGTATCTCCCTCTCTCTCTGCCCTTCCCCTGCTCATACTCTGTCTCTATGTCTCTCAAAAATAAATAAATGCTAAAAAAAAAAATAAAAATAAAAAAAATTTAAAAAAAGAAACAATAATAGGAAGGATTCTTTTCTCAAACATACCTCAAATTGTTACCTTTGTCACATTAAAAAAATATTCTAGCAAAACTATAAAGTACATTCTTGTGAAATATAATTCTAATCTTTGCAAAATGGGATGAGGACAACTCAAGACCAGGGTAGACAGGAGAAGGAAAGTTGTGTCTACGAGAATGCTGTCCGAGAGAAACACAATGTGAGCCATAAATGTGAGCCGCATACTTAGTTTTCAATTTTGTAGTAGCCACATTATACAAAGTGAAATGAAACCAGTGAAATTAATTTTACTAATCTGTAATGAACATAAAAAATATAGAGACATTTTCCATTTCTTTTTCATAACTAAGACTGCTAAATACTTAACAGCATGTCTCAATTAGGACTGCCCACATTATTTCAAGTAAACAGTAACCCCATGTGGCTAGTGGCCACCATTTTGGACAGGGTGGGCCTACAATACAGGCCTATACTTAGCCCTTAATACCACTAAGGTTATATTTTATCTCATCATTATTACTAACATTACCTACTACTATCCTAGCAGGAAAACCTAAATAACTAGCATTTCTGGAGTAATGATTACTATAAACTATATATATATATATTAGTTCCCTAAATGAAATGAAATGAAAATGGAATAAAATGTTATTACATACTTTTTGTTCATTTTCCACTTTCGCTCGTCTGGTTAAGCAGAAATGACCCCAGGTCAAGGGATCCAAGCCTTCTGGCATGTTGTTAATATTGTCCAAGTCATCCATGGCTTTCATTAACTGGGCAAAGGCATCCTTATTCAATTTCTCAGATTCCAGTCGCTCTCCAAAAGGCACAATACTGGCCGTATCTGATTGTATTTTCTGTTTGTGAATCCTGGTAGTACCAATAAAAACCCATCAACCTTTCACATTCTCACACACAAGAAATCAATGTTAAATTGATTGATACCCTTAGCATCAGTATGACATTGCAAGACACTTTATTTTGGCATTTGGAGGCTGGTGGGTGGACTATTCCAAAGAGAAAAGCACCTACTTTGATCTTCTTGCATATTTCCTGGACGCCCAGACTACTGATGTTCCTAACTGATGTCAGCATTGGCAGCTTTATCTGCACTGAAGAAGTCTAGCCCAAGAGGAGTGTGGGTATTCCCTAGTTAAGTCCCACATATCCTCCAGCCTGGAATATTTCAGATATAAACTTAACTGAAGAAGCACCTTTTAAAATCCACATTAACAGATTAGTTTTGTTTCCCTGGGCTATAGCTAGGAAGCAAGGAAGGATAAAAAAGATTCGTACCAGCCACTCACTATCAAGATGCTTTACAATATGCTGTGAAGTTACTATTGGTATTTTCTTTCTCTACATGAGGAAAGTCTAAGAGAAGCTGTTGGTCTAAGACCATGGGTCTGATAGACAGTAGAATTAGGATTTAAAACTAATTCTGTCTGACAATAAATCTTACGCTTTCTCCACTGCTGCCTCCCAATATGTAGGAAGTCTTCCTTCTTTTTTCACAAGACTTACTCTGACTCACTTCTTTAAAAATAGGGAAACCAAGATATGAGGCATGTTCTAGGCTGAATTCCCCAGGGCTGCATGTAACTTGTCAAGGGTGAGAGAATGAGTCTATATCTCAGACACAAATGAGCCTATACCTTTGTAACAATTTCAAAGGCTTCTAACTTACATTTGATTGAAAATTAGGGAAATCTGTGGATTTCTATGGATTACTATGGAAACTGTAAAAATTTGGAAATCTGAGAAATGTAATTCTAATGCTCCTCTCAGTATAAAAACCAGATATTTTTAGAACCCTTCATGATAATGGTTATTTTCAATAATATATACTGGCATTTTTCAAACTTTGTCTCAAACACAATTACATGAAATGCTCTGAGGCCAAATAAGTTTGAAAACTCTACTTATTCTGTTTTTTATACTTAGAGATCCAAAGGCCAAAAACAAGTTCTGAGAAGTTCGTCAGTAAAGAAAACTGTTTAACTTTTTTTCTTTTAACCCAGTATTTCCCCCAAACTTATTTTGTTCTGGAAGACTTTTACATGTAATTCCAATTCATACCACAAGGCCTTCATATTTGCTGGAACACATCTTGGGAAAAACTATAAATCTGTATAACTTAAGATGAACTACTTTCATAGCACTAAAATAGCACAGTGCTTACCTAGACACTTTTTGAATAATGAAATCATTATTCTTCATTGCTTACCTTAAGATGTAAGAATAATATTAAAAGTCCCAGAGTTATGATAAGGACAGTTGAAGATTTCACATAAAAGATGTTACACTGAATATTTCCATCTAATTGGGATTCAAAAAGTCAAAATCTAATAATATCCCTCTTCACTTACAAACTTTTTTTCTCAGAAACATGATAGCAAAGGAGAAACAAACCTTGGTCGGCGTTTAAAAAGTTTGTAGAGTATATCCACCTGATGACTAGGAATTTCAGAAAATTCTTTTTTAAAGCTGCGATCCAAAACCTAAGGACAGAAATATCATTGCTGGAATTGCAACTCTGTTCAGAGCCCTTTCTTTGTTGACAATACTCTTCATAATATAGGATCATATCCCTTTGATTTTAAAAATCTATGAAAATTTGGTTTATAAAGTAGATTTGTTAAAGGGTGACCACTCACTATGTAAGGATTTCTCAAAGATTTATTTTGAATAGGGAGTACCTCAGTAAATTATAAATACTACTTCATATAAGGTTCTAGAAACCATTCAGAACTAAAATTTCACAAAATAATATTTACCAGTAAAACATGCAGGCATTCTATTCTATTCTATTCTATTATATCCTATCCTATTCTATTCTATTCTATTCTACTCTATTCTATTCTATTCTATTCTATTCTATTCTATTCTGTTTTTCTATCCTGTTATTTTCCATTACAAAACTGTCAGTGGTCAGGGGCACCTGGGTGGCTCAGTCGGTTAGGCATCTGACTCTTGATTTTGGCTCAGGTCATGATCTCACAGTTCGTGGGTTTGAGCCTTGAGTTGGGTTCTGCACTGGCAGCATGAAGCCTGCTTGGGATTCTCTCTCTCTCCCTCTCTGTCTCTGCCCTTCCCCCATTCTCAAAAATAAATGGATAAACTTTAAAACAAAACAAAACTATTGGTAACATATATGATTGAGTAATTAAACTACTGGGTATTTACCCAAAAATACAAGAACATTAATTCAAAAAAATGTATGCACTTCTATGTTTATTGCAGCATTATTTATGATAGCCAAATTTTGGAAGCAACACAAGTGCCCACTGATGGATGGATAAAGATGATGTATCATATACTATACAAAAGAATATTACTCGGCCATAAAAAAGAATGAAATCTTGCCATTTGCAACAACATGAATGAACCCAGAGTCAGTCAGTCAGACAAAGACAAATATCATATAATTTCACTCACATGTGGAATTTAAGAAACAAAACAAAAGAACAAAGAAAAGAAGAGATAAAAAACCATACTCTTGAATATAGAAAACAAACTAATGGTTACCACAGGGGAGGTGAGTGGGGGCATGAGTGAAATAGATGAGGGGGATTAAATGTTTCTTTGAGAGAGAGAGAGAGAGACTGCAAGTCAGGGAGAGGCAGAGAGAGAGGGAGACAGAGAATCCCAAGCAGGTGCCTGATGCAGGGCATGAACTCACGAACCACGAGATCACCACCTGAGGTGAGATCATCACCTGAGCTGAAATCAAGAGTAAACCCACTGAGCCAACCAGGCGTGCCAGTGATGGGGATTAAGAGTAGACTTATCATAAGTAATGTATAGACCTGAGTAATGTGTAAAATTGTTGAATCATTAATTGTACATCTGAAATGAATATAACACTGTACATTGATTATACTTGAATTAAAATAAATAAAAAAAAACTACTGGTCATAGCTTACTAAATTGATTTCATGACCAACTGATGGGGACTGCAGCTTAAAGTTTGAGAAACCCTAAAGTCTAGATGATCTCGTTTTTTTTGGTACAAGAGAATGTTTAAACCTGAGATGTTTACAAAAATTTATTTTATACAGTGATTATCAGAAATATACGATGGCACAGGGGCGCCTGGGCGGCTCAGTCGGTTAAGTGGCCGACTTCGGCTCAGGTCATGATCTCATGGTTCATGAGTTCAAGCCCCGCGTTGGGCTCTGTGCTGATGGCTCAGAGCCTAGAACCTCCTTCAGATTCTGTGACTCCTTGTCTCTCTGCCCCTCCCCTGTTCACACTGTCTCGCTCTCTCTCAAAAATAAATAAACATTTAAAAAAAATTAAAAAAAAAAAGAAATATACGATGGCACAGAATGAAGTTCACTGATAACTGAGAATTATAGTAGGAGAAAAAATCTATGAGGAAATTAAATTACATTCCTTTTAATCTTCCCCAAATCTAGGCAGCAATTCTACCACATTGGTGAATGGGTAAGAAAATGACTCTCACTTTGTCCTCTGCTAGTAAGTTGTCATAGTGTTCCTTGTACATATCAAGGTCTTCTTTGGCTTTCTGGATGGCCTCTGAAGTCTGATTCTGTAATAACATCAAGAATAGGCAATTGGAACTAAGTTCTTCAGGATAAACAAAAATATTGGGGATATTAAAAATAACAAGAAATTTACTAGTACAAGATAAATGTCAGTGGAATATCCATTACAGAGAAGATTTGTAGAAAGTAAATCAATTGGCAATTCTGAAAGAACAAGCATCTAATCACCTGTTTCTAAGTATAGTCAGGCCTGCGTGTGAGTATGTTAAGTGACTAAAGGAAGTATGGATGATGGAATTTCACAGTCTTGGGATTCACATGGACCTGGCTTCTGAATGACTGAATACATAAACAGAAAATGGCCAGACTATATATACAAATAGGACTCTGACCCACAACCCCTGTAGCAACTAGCCAGGAAGCTAAACCATGTCCCCAGCAGCAATCAACCCTAAACTGCCAGGACTTAGTCAGTAACTTTCAGCTTTCCTAATTTTTGCCGCCATTTCCAATTTAGGACCAAACAGGGAAAGCCAAATATGCTCCCCAAATTAATCACATACATTGCCTGTCTTCTAATTAATTTGCCCCTGGCTTCCCCATGCCAACGACTTCTAATCAGGGTGCTATAAACCTTTCCCATCCCCCTGCCTGCCTTTGAGTATCTGCCAACCACAAGTAATGGTGGCTGAACCCTTACTATACCAAGCTCTGAATAGTCTGCTTATTCTCATCTAGATGGCCTTCATTTATTTCTACAGTTCCAATTCCTGCTATGTTACATTCTAATGGGTGACTTAGGCATGTTACCAGCTCTCCTCAATTATGAAAGAAATCCAGTACCCTGCAGGGTTGTTATTAGGAGGGTTGCATTTAGAAGGTGCTTTACATATGCTATTTAGTAGACTGTTAGCAAAAACTCAGTTCATAGGTCATATAGGATGCTTTATATCATTCATACATAAATGTTCTTTATTAATACTACTAATAAAAGCTGGCATCTTTTGAAAATTATTATGTGACCAGCATTTTGCATTCATTGTCTCTTTAATAAGGCAGATCTATTCGTGCCCCTATTTATTAGGGTTTTTCAGAATAGGACAGCTTTTCATCCTATAAGCTAACCCGTTACTTACATGTTTAGTAAAACATAGGGTTCCAAATGATCCAGAGAAAACAATACTCCCAGAGAAGAGCTTGCAAATAGCTTAAGAGGCTCTATGTCTTGCCCAAGGTCCCACAGCCAGTCAGTAGTTAGAAGTGGGTCCTTCCTAACCATGAAACTATATTGTCTCATTTTATAAATCATAGGTCATATGAAAGTTACACAGTTCTTTTGACTAAATGGTTACAGACGTGGAATCACATAACTTCACGAAGAGACTAGAGCAGGTGCTGTCACCTGACCCTGGAGCAACGTCCCTGGCAGGGAGCCAAGGAACGCACACAGCTGAGAGGGGTGTGCAAGGAGGGAAGGGCCTAGGTGTGTGAGCTCTTGATATACTCAAGATGTCAGATGCTGTCCTTACTTTCTCCTCCTGCTTCCTTCTAAGGTAGTTGTTTAGGAATGCTTCTCTGGAGTTTATTTCTTCATCCAACAGCAAAGAAAAAACAAGGTTATTTATTTTCAGTTCCTCCTGTAGAAATATTTCAAAAGGTGGGGAAGATGATCACTACTTCTATATGAGAAATGATTTTCTACTGAGGGCCACAGACTTGGCACTCACCAAGCAGGTTTATGACATACAAATAAGAGAAATTCTTTTTAAGAAAAAGGGAACATAGACAGTGGCACTAACTACGCAGTTATTTCACCTTTTCCATCTTTTCATTGTAAGGTGAAATCTATATCCAGAAAAAATACACAAATCAATGTATAGTTTGAGTTATTATAAGGTAAAACACAATGCAATCAGCACACAGTTCTAGAAAGAGAGCTTTCCCATCCCAGAAGCCCCTTCCATGTGTCCCCTTCACAGTCTCAATCCCAGTAATAACCACCTTCCTGACATTCATAATAATCACTCTCTTGTATTTCTTTATGCTTTTATTACCCAAGTATATCTCTAGGCACTAGAGCATAACTTGTCCATTTAAAAATTGTCACATGAAAAAAAAATCTCTTATCATCCACAAATTCCCTTCCATCCTTTCCTTTCCTCACATTTACTTGTAGTGTTACCTAAGCTGAGTTTTGCTAACTGCATACTTCTAATGAGTTCGTCAGTATCCTTCATCTCACGCACTTCCTGAAAACTGGCAACTGATCAGAGGCCTGATCAGACCCAAGTGTGATCCTTTCAGCAATATCGTAGGCAATACTATGTCCTTTGATCAGGAGATACATAATATTGTCTACTTTTTTGTGATGTTAGTAAGGGCAGACGCTGCATGGCCTGACCCATTAATCCATGGAGAGTTGTAAGATGGCAATAATCTATTTCTATAGTTCCTTTTGTTCACTTATTAATTAAAAGTCTTTTCTAAATCAACAGATGCTCCTCCTTATCTGCAATGTAGTTACCTAATGGTACAGTTCATACAGGAAGGTGGAATCAATACTTGACATTTTCTTTCTATCAGTTTTTAAATAACAAATTGGTTGTTATCCTCTAAAGGTAAATGATAGGCATTTTTCTTTTAAAAATACCACAAATTCATGAATTAAAACAACTTTGGTGGGTTTCAGTTAATTGCAATGATTATCATTATTGAATCTTAAATTATTCCCTTTAGGGGAGCTTTTAAAATGGCTCCTGTGTCCTCTGAATATTACCTGGTAGTCTTCAACAATTTCTTCATCATTTTGTATGAAGAGATGTTCTAAACATATCTTTTTAGTGGCACCTGGGTGGCTCAGTTGGTTTTGTGTCCGACTTTGGCTCAGGTCATGATCTTGCGTTTGTGGGTTCGAGCCACATATCAGGCTCTGTGCTAACAGTTCTAGAGCCAAGAGCCTGCTTCGGATTCTGTGTCTCCCTCTCTCTCTGCCCTCCTCTACTCACACTCTGTCTCTCGCTCTCTCTCAAAAATAAACAAACATTAAAAAATTTAACATATCTTTTTATTTTTTATTTTTCTTTTTTAACGTTTATTATTTTTTTTTCATTTTATTTATTTTTGAGAGACATAGAGACAGAGTATGAGCAGGGGACGGGCAGAGAGAGAGGCAGACACAGAATCTGAAGCAGGCTCCAAGCTCTGAGCCATCAGCCCAGAGCCCAACGTGGGCTCGAACTCACAGACTGTGAGATCATGACCTGAGCTGAAGTTGGCCGCTTAACCAACTGAGCCACCCAGGCGCCCCAATGTTTATTTATTTTTGAGAGACATAGAGACAGATCGTGAGCAGGGGAAGGGCAGAGAGAGAGAGGGAGATACAGAAACTGAAGCAGGCTCCAGGTTCTGATGAGCCATCAGTACAGAGCCCGATGTGGGGCTCAAACTCACAGACCGTGAGATCATGACCTGAGCTGAAGTCGGCCGCTTAACCAACTGAGCTACCCAGGCACCCCTTAACATATCTTTTTAAAATAATAGCTTTATTAATATATATTTCATACAATTCACTCATTTCATATAAGTCAAGTTTCATCCATGTTGTAGCATGTATTGTCATTGCCAAATAATATCCATTATATTTTTAAACCATAATTTATTTCTCTTTTTGTAGCTTTTGGACATTTGGATTGTTTCTACTTTTTGGCCATTATGACTAACGCTGTTCTTATGACTAGTGCTGGGGCATTCATTCCCAATCTCCTCCCACCCAACTACCATGTACACACTCCCTCCCTGTGGGGCCAGTGGTTTTGTTCACTGCCTGTGGCATTGACTCCCCAGGAGCAGCCCCTCTCTCAAGGCTACAGGTCTTGCTGCTCGTAGGAGTTGCTCCCTTCCCTTGCCTCTTTAGATTTAGAGATGTTATTGGCTCCCACTGTTTCTAGTCCCTTCGCCATTCCTCACTATTTCCCTTAACCCTGCCCATACCTCAGCAAAGAGTCTCTGCATTAAACTCTCTTCAGTGTAACTCTTTCAGTGTACCATTCCTATTGGGACCCCGAGGATAGAGACATCCTCCTAGAGGTTCCTTTATCTTCTTTCATCTTTTTTGGTTGACCTCCTTGCTTCCAGAGCCACATATAAATTTTCAAATTCTTATATTTCTCAAAATACAAATGATAGTTTGGGCAGTATAGAATCCAATGCTAGGAATAATTTTTGCTTAGAATTTAAAGGCTTCACCCCTTGGTCTTCTTGTTTCTAGTTACTGCATACTTCATTTATATTCTTAACTGCTGAATCAAATTAAGCCAAATTTTTCACTGGATCTTTTGGGCCAGGTGGATTATTCATTCATTTAACATATAGTATGAGCCCAGACCTTTGCTAGTTGCTGAGATACAGGAATGAACAAGATAGACCTCATGGAACTTATAGTTTTGGGAGCATTAAACCGTAATCTCATATAAATTAAAATTCAGTTGCAATAAGTAATAGAAAGTAAAAGAACAGAGCATATACTACGAAGCTCTAACCTAGTCTGAGGAACTGGCTTGTAAATTGGGACTTGACAGATGAATAGATACAGGTCAGGAGGCAGAGCTGGGAGGAACGGCCACACTGGTGTGCTTGAGGCACCAAAGAAGGGAGTGTGGCCAGTGACAGGAAGAGTGGCAGAGGTGAGGCTGGAGCAGGAGCCAGGCCCACATGAGCAGGAAGGGTGTTGTTCTTTTTCCTAAGAATAAAGAGAGGCCCTGGAATCTCCTTAAAAGAAAAGTCACGCAGCATTGAGTAGCTGAGTTGGTTAAGTGGCTGACTTCAGCTCAGGTCATATCATCATGGTTAGTGAGTTCGAGCTCCGTGTCCGGCTCTGCACTAACAGTTTGGAGGCTGCTTTGGATTCTCTGTCTCCCCTTCTCTCTCTGCCCCTCCCTTGCCCATGTTCTCTCTCACTCTCAAAAATAAATAAGTAAACATTAAAAGAAAAAGTCATGTAAGTAAAGCTTTTATTTACCTGGTTGACAACTATCTCTGCCTTTACTCTCCTTTCAAAGAGTCTTTTCAAATGTTCGTCAAAATTCTGTGTGCTTTCTTGAATGGAATTTTGAAGTTTCTTCATTTCTGCTTCTAATGACTGAAAGGAAATCAATAGCAAAGTTAATGTTTAGGAACATCAAATGCTGCAAGGAAGCAGTGTTCACATTTTGGGACAGGTAGGGAAGGACAGGCCTTCTGAAGTGCTCTGGGCCTTCCACTCTCTTCATCCAGTGATGTTCCCTTGAATCTGTTTAATACACTGTGAGTCTGAGATTTTTGCTTTAAAAAGATTACACTGGAAAAAAAAAAAAGAAATATCTGATCATGGCTAATGATCCAGGCAGAGATAAGGTCTAGTAAAACAAATTACAGCAAATCTTTCTGGAAAATTCTGAGTCTCTCTATATAAGACAGAAATTTCCAGGCACACAATTGGACCCTAAAAAGTCTTGATTTTTTTCTTAAGTCATGATATGTTTTCATGGAATTTTTTAGATTTTTAAGGAAATAAGTATCAGTAAATGTATCCATTCATTCAATAAGTGTTTATTGAGTGCTTCTTAAGGGTCAAGCATAGTTCTCAAAACTTGGAATATAGTAAAGAGCAAAACAAACCAGTTCTCTTCCCTCACATTATATTCTAGTGGAGGAGGCACATAATACATACACGAGTGCAGGGAAAGTGGGGCAGGTGGGGACAAGCACTCTGGAGAACACCAGAGCAGGGTGTGGGGGACAGAGTGGGACTAGTGGGTTGGGAGTTTGCCATGTTACGTAAGGAGACGAGCTGATGACCGAGTCGAGATCCAAAAGAGGTGAGACAGCAAGCTGTGTGGCTAAATGGGGCAAGAGCACCCGAGGCAATGGCCACAGCATGTCAAGTTCCCATGGCAAGAATGAGCTGTGGGTGTGGGAGTCAAGAGTTCACTGGGGATCCTTGAGGAACACCGAGGAGGTCTGTGGAGCTGGTGCGGTAAACACACTGAAGGAATGGAAGAGTAGTGGGAGAGAAAATGGGAAGGGTACAGATCAGGGGAGGGGAAGAGCACAGAAACGGATGCCGTAAATCAGGTAAGAGATGGCACTGTGTGGATTACTGTGGGAGTTGTCAAGGTGCCAAAAGAGGAGCCCTCGGCAAATCATAAAGAAGGGCCTTGAGGTGCAGTATCGGGCAGTGCTGCTTCTGGGGAGAACAAGGCAGAGTGGAAAAGGGAGGTGCTTCCTGGAGACTTGGGGTGGAGGAAAAGAAGGAAGGAAGAAGTGAAGATTAAGGGTTCTGCAGAAACAAAGAAAATCATGAAATCAGAAGACACACCGTCCTCTTCCCCCTGAAATAAGAATAGCTCTACATGAAGAACTTTATATCGAATTGATAATGTCCACACAGAAGGGAAAAAGGATTTGTCCAAATAAATTCTGAATATAATGTGCAGGTGGTCCACCCTCAGTAGGATATAACCTAAGAACAAAAAGAGGTGCAAGGAAATCTTAAAACCTACCAAGAAGTTTTGCTTTTCATAGAGGCATTTTATGCATATTGTAGAACTAAGCAAATGAATAAATATATTTATATTTGGGGAACGGGAGTTTGCGCTGAGAAAGGAGATCTAAATACTAAATTAGGGAAAGAGAGAAGAACCCCATGGTATGTGGAATTGGAATTGGAGGTAATAGGATGAAGTTTTGATATCATATCTATATAATTCTGGAGAAAAATATAAAAAAATGAATGTAGCAATATTAAAATCGGAGGCTATAGGTATATGGTACAGGTATACTAGACATACAGTATATGGCCATACTATTGATATAGGTATAGGTATATAGATGGTACTACTCATGTAACGTTTCTGTACATTTGAATAATTCGAAAATAAAAATTGGTAAAAAAAATAATCTGGTGTTAGGAAAATTGGTAGAGGTATAAAATGAAATAAGACTTGCAATGAATTGATAATTGTTAAAGCTGGATGAGGGGGGTCATTATACTATTCTCTCTACTTTTTTTATATATATATTTGATATTTTCCATAATACAAAGGCTTTTCTAAAAGATCGAGAGTAATTGGAGACAATGAACACAGATTTTTCTAGGGGTTTTTTGAGGAGACACTGGGCAGTGAATTGAGAGGAAAGTGATCCTGAAAGTAATTTTTTCCTTTTAACTTATTTTGAAGTACATTCAGACTAACTCAAAAGTCACAAGGATCATAGAAAGAATCCAGAATCCTCTCCAAAAGAGTCTTTTTTTCTTTTTCTTTTCTAAAAGATGAGAGATGTATCCATTGTATAATACTACAGCACGTGTCTATGCTGGAGAGAAAAATTGACGCAGAAGAAAGCGGCAAACTGTGGAAGTAACAACATCAAATGGTAAGATGGTATGGGATAAGGTGCACAGTGAAGGACTAGCTCAGGCAGATGCAAAGTCATTTCATCCCTAAGAAACAGGAAGGCAGGAAGAGTCTATGGATTCTAGCGCAGGCAGAGGATAGATGTGGTGGCGGAAGAGTAAGAGAAATCGCTTCTAGTTGCTACTCTCCTCCCAGTGACATAGAAATAAGTAAGAGTGCATTGAAGGGGTCAGGAGTTGGAAGTGTGAAGACAGGGCGGAACTTGTAATGTGGTCTTCTAGGATTTTGCTACTTAAAGCACAGTCCTCCAACCAGCAGCAGCTGCACCACCAGGTTGCTTTTTAGAAATCTCAAGATCCTTCCATTTCCTCAGAATGACAGAATTGAATCTGCCTTTTTGACAAGATCCCCGGGTGCTATGGACTAAGCTAGTGGAAAAATGGAATAGCATTGCCAAACAGCTCAAAGGACCCAATAAAGATTAGGGTCATTAGAGGGAAACCAGTCAGGAGGTGTAGGTACAGAGAAGGCCGAGTACTGGGCTTAGTCAAGGCTGGCTTTTACCCACTATGACCAAGGAGCAGGGAGGTGAGGATGTAGGCAGCAGACTAATTTCGTAATACAAGACCATGCAATAAATGCCACCAGCTTAGGCACCTATGGTCCTCAATGCCTTAAAATTTTTAGGACATTCAAGACTGCTCATTTTGGCTTTTTGGTAAATCCTACCTTAGGATGAAACGTTGGGGCACTGTTAGAGGACCGCCATGAATAAAAGCAGGAACAGGTTAACAATAGGTTTAAAGAAGTTGCTCATGAGATACAGCCACTATAAAGCTGACAAACTGCCCTGCCTCAAATGATGGCATGGTTTTACTTTCTTCACAGAGGAATAAATATTTTTTATTTGGTTGTATACCATCACCTTTTATATCTCTATTATAATGGTAAGCAATTTTAATGTTGGAATGTTTCTTGGTGATACAAGGAGATGAAAATAGGAGAAATGCATTGCAGTTCTCAAATTAGAACTGTGCTGTGTTGATTGTCATTCTTTTGTCAAGTCCTTTCCTTGAGATTGAGAGCAAATCATGCGAGAGTATTACTGAACCAAAACATATGTAGAAGATAAAAAGCAGCGCCTAGAATATACTATAATAGATGTTCACTAATCATTTGAAGAATGAATGGAGGACCAAATGAATTGAAATAATGTGGAAATGTTGAAATCAATAAGAACTTAAAAAAAAAAAAACAACCATTGCAATACGTTTTTTGTTTGAAATTGTGTTAACTCTATCTCTACCCACTTCCCCAAAAGTTGAGACACTATCCTGAAGCTACTGAAGATATTGAGAGAATAAAGAAAACTCAATTTGAAAAGATACTGAAATGAAACCTTGGTGGGATACACTAATTCCTTGCTCTTCTGACCTTTCTATACTTATCTCTTTCTTCATTTAACTCTTTAACTTTCTTCTCATACTCTTTAAATTGTTTCCTCTCTTCTTCAGACCATACAGCATCGGGTTTTGCCATGAAAGCAGGTTGAGGAATCACCTGAAGATATAAAGGAAAGCATATACTGTGGCTGAAACATAAATATAGCAGTACAGTGAAAGTTCAGGGTTATCATCACAGTTTAAATAAAGAGCCCTGGGGCACCTGGTGGCTCTGTTGGTCGAGCACCTGACTCTTGATTTTAGCTCCGGTCATGATCCCAGGGTCATAGGATTGAGCCCCACAATGGGATCTATGCTGAGCATGGAGCCTGCTTGGGATTCTCTCTCTCTCTCTCTCTCTCTCTCTACCTCTCTCTCTCTCTCTCCCTCTCTACCCCTCCCCTGCTCGAGTGCATGCACACTGCATGCTCTCTCTTTCTCTAAAATTAAATTAAATTAAATTAAATTTTAACCCCCCCCCCGAGACCTTTAAAGAGATATAGTTCTTCACATTGGCAAGACGATGGCCTGACACTTTAATGAAAGGATATGAAAAAATGTCACAACTATTTTTCTGTGACATAAGTGAGAGTGGGCAATTCAGGATGTACGCAGATTCTTAAGTGGTAGGTTCAGAGGTACATGTTTCTATCTCCATAGCTAGAACTGCATCTGAGGTCCAGGCACACCAATGGCAGGTATCAAATGGAATGTTCTTGGTATATCCAGAGAATTATGGTTCAGCGTTATCCCTGCTTTCTATAGAGATCAGAACCACTATGGTTGCCTGCTTTTGTTCTTTTGTTTGCTTTATGTCAGATAGGGAAGGCAAGCCTGGGGTTTAAAATTTCTTATTTGCCTGACGTGGTTTGTTTATGAGGTACTGTATATTTGCAGTTGGAGAATTCTAAGACTAAGGTTAATATAGACAAGAATAACCAAATTTAAGTAGCTCTCTCTACCCCATTCCACCTTCATAAGAATGTCCAGAAATCTCACCATTTTCAAAATATCTTCCTTCTTGACTTCCAGAACTCCTCCCATCATGTCCATCAGGGCTCGGTGCCTTGTGCTGGAGCCCTGGAAAAGAGCTAGGGTCAGGGAGGGCAGCTGAGACAGAGATCTGGCCCTCTGGCGGCACCAGAGGTGGCCTCCCACCCAATGTTAGAATGACTGCATTGAGAACTGGGGAGGGTGGCAAGTGGCATGGAGGGAAGAGGAGAAGGAGGCCGCAGAGACTCCAGTGACCTCTGCCCATGACAATTGCCTTGATATTTTTCTACAATGGAGTACAAGTATAAGACTATTGAACAAATTAGGAACAAGAATTCCCTAAAGGAAAGGGGGTCTTAGGTATGTTTGAGCCAAACTGCATACCTGTGCCAGAAGCCATTGCTCCATTTCATGGGTCACAGTCAATTCTGTTTTGGCTTTCTGCCATGGATTAACAAATTTGTGAGCTGTAATCTGAAAGAGAAAATGTAGTTTCCTGCTGTTATTCTTACAAAATTCAAACCATACCTTCCTTCCACACACCAGGGAAGAGGTTAGAAGGTACCAAGAGGATAAATGAAACGTCCAGACTTCACAACCCATCTCCTATCTTGGAACAATGAGATCTAGAATGAGAAGCTTGGGAGAATTGATTGCTCCTTCTCTATTAGCTCTCAAAGATGTTCTCTGCCACTAAAGAGATTATAACAGGGATCTGATTTAGAGGATGGGGGGCAGGAGGAGGGTTCAGAGAAGGGTCCTCTAAGCCAAATCCTGCAGGATGGGGGTCCTGAGAGGCCAACAGATTGGAGCATTCAAGGAGTCCTGGGAATGCAAGTGTGGACGGGCCAAAGCAAGGTAGTGAGAACAGCTGACGAGGAAGGGGCTGGAGTGGGCAGTTAGGAAAGGCCATGTTACCTGAAGTGAAATGAGCAGCCACTGCAGGGGTTGCAGGAGGGGAAGGACATAGTAAGTTTGGCTTGTGACAAGCTCACTCTCCTGATATAGAAGTGATTAAAGAAGAGGTTAATTATCCATACAAAGACTGCCCACAGCGGGACCTTGGTGAGAGCGGCAGAATAAGGTCATTGCTTTCACCATGCTCCAGAGTCTTTGATTACATGGCGAGAGTCTGGTTCTGGAAGAAATGATACCCTCAAACAAGTACAGTGGACCTCAGAGGTAAGGATGTGCTCTGAAGAATAATGGTTTGGGTTCAGACCCCAACTCTGTTACTAACTAGCTCTCTAACTGTGGTCAAACTACTTAACCTCTCTGTGCCTCACTTTCCTCACCTGTAAAAAGGAGATAATATTAGTACCTACCATATAAGGTCTTATAATGATAAATTAGTCTCGATTTATCTAGGGCACTTAGAATGGTATCTGGCATTTAACAGGGGCTGTGTAAGTGTTTGGTATTATTTCTAGGCAACACTATTATCTGTTGTCCGAAAGTAATCAAGCTGATTTCGTATGAGCAAGGATTTTTTTTTTTAGTATTTTCTAACATTTCTTACCTTTTAGAAATAAAATATGGTTATATTTTAAATGTTTTCTTTAAGCATTTACTTGTAACCACCTTGGGCCAAACACCTTTTTAGAAGGCTGACCAGTGAGGCCCATTGCTCTGGTCACTGCCTAATGGCTCAGATAATTCCTGGAGCTTCATCAGCCTCTCTCCCACAGTGTGACCCAACCTTCGTTGGTACAGGCATTAGACCTACACTGGGTTAGGGACCTCTTCTTAGGCAAATGTGGAATCAGGACTAAGAGATTCTAGTTGGGATCAGTTGTTTGCTTGAGGGAGGAGGAATAAAGAAGCTGCTAGAGGAAGAGGAAACACAAAGAGAAGTGACCTGAGAGATAAAGAAAGGGACTTCTTGACTCCCTGTAAGATTCCAGTCTTTGGTGTCTGTTTCTTTCTAGGTTTCCTGTCCAAATCTTCCTTAGATTCTATAGGATTCTCAAAAGAAATTCTCATTATTGCTGAGGCAATGTCAACTATTATTTTTTTCTTGTGGCCACGACTGTCACCTAATATAGTCACTTCCAATAGTGTGCACAAGAAAATGAACAACTAAGAAAGTGGGGGAATGTTGTGAGAAAGAAGGGAAGGGATAACACCACTAAGCCAGTACCTCTTTGTCTTCCACAACAAGGGTTCTCTCTGGCTTCTCGCAATCATCAAATTCTGGTTGCCAGACCACTTCTTCTAAGTCCAGCTCTAAAATAATTTCTTTAATTCTTACATTTCTTTCTCTCACACGTGCAACTTCAAACTCTTTTTGTTTATATGCAGCATCAAACTCATTGTTGAAAACAGTTTTCACCTTGTAAATGACATCCTGAAAGAGCAATATGATACTGAGAACACATCACATGTTGTGTGGTAACAGGATCCATGTTTTTACTTTCCCGCCAAAATAAGTTTACAAATTGTCAGCAAGTTAATCGTTTTTTTATCTTTTTTATTAAAAATGTTTTTAATGTTTTATTTATTTTTGAGAGAGAGAGACAGAATTCGAGCAGGGGAGGGGCAGAGAGAGAGGGAGACACAGAATTTGAAGCAGGCTCTAGGCTCCAAGCTGTCAGAACAGAGCCCAACTTGGGGCTCAAACCCATGAATCATGAGATCATGACCTAAGCTAAAGTCAGATACTCAACCTACTGCACTACCCAGGTGCCCCAGGAAGTTAATTGTTTTAAAAGATGGTTTAGGGGCGCCTGGGTGGCTCAGTTGGTTAAGTGGCCGACTTCAGCTCAGGTCATGATCTCACGGTCTGTGAGTTCAAGCCCCGCGTCAGACTCTGTGCTGACAGCTCAGAGCAGCTAGAGCCTGCTTCGGATTCTGTATCTCCCTCTCTCTCTGCCCTTCCCTGCTCCCGCTCTGCCTCCATGTCTCTCAAAATTAAATAAACGTTGAAAAAATTTTTAAAAAATAAAAAATAAGAGATGGTTTATATTAAGTCATTTCTTGGTTCAATAATCCACAGTGGCATTGGTGGGATTAAGGCAGTGGTATGACTGTTATACCATACTCTACTTCCTGAAATGTAAGCGGTAACTCAATGTGCAGGTATGTTGATAAATGCTCAAGTAGACAGTGGGTACTGAGAGACTCTGCGTTATACTCTCAACTTTCGTATATGTTCTAAAAAAAATCCATCCTAAAATTTTTAAAAAGCAGTATGTGATATTTATATTGGAAAGTATCTTTTCTTTGAAACCTTGTTTGGGGGAGATGTGGTAAGGAAAGGATAGCCTCTAGAGGTTGTTCGGGGAATTTCCCAGAAAAGCACAACCACACGCAATACTCTTTCTCTGTCATTCTCAGGCAGGAAGGGGAGCTAAGCTGGCTAGCTGGATCAGCCCACTGCCAAGGTGGCAGTGAGTCCAAATGGACTGCCCCCACCTCTGCTGGTGAGAAGAATGATGGTCAACTCAAAGTAGCCTTTATTTTACCATCAGAATTCAATCTGTGTATCTATCTTACTGAAGATGAAACCATCAAAGCAGCTAAAACGAGAATTTCTCTTGGGCTAAAATTAACCTTCTTGTAGGAAAATGCCTTAATAAAACAGCAGAAAGGTGAGACACTGAGGGCACAGGTCGGCAGAAGCTGAGCAACAAAAGAGATAATGAAACAATTTTAGTTATAAATCCACAGGAATTTCAGGGGTTGGAGAAAGAGAAGGAAAAAGATAGGAAGAGAGAGCAGAGTATCATGGTAGGAGGCTGGAACTCAAGTTGCAGATATGGCTGGAGGACTTTTAGGAATAGGAATGGCCATCATTAAATTTCAAACTATCCACATTGGTACAATATCAGTCATCAGATTTTCAAAACCCTTTGGTAGGCATATACAGATGTGTTCTGAGACTGACTGGTTTGGTAGAAAGTAAGGAGTAGGAGCTCAGAGCTTATGGGATGCTATACTTTATTCCTGCATTCCAGAAGAGAAGTTACGGAAATCTTAGAGAAGAAATTGTGTTTCCCTAGGCTGAAGGGATAGAGAGATAAGCAATCACATCTTGATCTTACAAGGAGGTTCTCTAATGGACATCTGAGTTACCTAGAAGATGACATTAAAGGACCCATTTTACCTTTGAGATTACTGAAGATCTAAGTAGAAGAATGGTTTGTTTGTGGTATCAGCCAGTGTAAGGTGTTCTTCAGAAAACCCGTTATCAGAGAACCCAGTCCAAATAGATGAAAACAAGGCTTGTATATAGGTTCTATTTGAAGAACATGGACACACCAGCCATCTGGATATTTCTCTATGTACTTTAAAGACATCATTTGATTGGCATTAGATTTCTTTTTTTTTTTAATTTTTTTATGTTTATTTTTGAGAAAGAGAGAGGGGGATGGAGAGAGAGAGAAAAAACACAAGTGGGGAAGGGGCAGAAAGAGAGGGAGACACAGAATCTGAAGCAGGCTTCAAGTTCCAAGCCATCAGCACAAAGCCTGACGCAGGGCTCGAACTCACAAACCATGAGATCATGACCTGAGCTGAAGTCAGACACTCGACCGACTGAGCCATCCAGGCACCCTGGAATTAGATTTCAATTTGAGCCTTTGCAAGACACCTCCTGGGGAGTTTTAGAGATTTTGAAGGATAAGGAAAAATTCACCTACTTTCAGTAATATAATTTGGTTGATTTTCTCCTCCCTGGAATGCAGTTCAAATTGGCTTGATAACAGAGAGGCATGTATCCCAAAATCAGTACTCAGACTGCCAAGCAGGTAATTGGGCAAGTTGCTATATTTTACTGCCAAGTCTTCTTCTTCCTCTTCTTCATCCTCCTCTTCGTGATGCTTTTTAACCAAGTTAATGGCAGACTGAACCTCTACAATTTCCTTCCGTAGCTAAATACAGAAAAAGATGACACAGAAGTTATGTGATAACAAGGATTCTTGAAAGGGCAATTTTGTGACAACTTAATTTTTTTCAGTCATCTCAGATGTCATATTGTCTTGCCAACAACTGAATTCAAAGTTATGGGCAGATCCTGAAGCTGATGCAGAAGGGGGTTAAATCTTGGAAACTGCTAAAGTGTGAATAAGTCAAAAGAGTGAACATTGTCCTTGATAGTATGTAATATTTACATTTCTGTCAGGATGACAGCTGCTTGTAATATCTTGAGTCTTTCTTGGCACCTAAACATAAAAAATATACCTTCTCTTCATGTTTACAAAGTAACTTATTCCCAGAGGACTGGTGAGTGTAGGTTAAGAAGAATTAAGTATGCCTTCATTCAGAGAAAGAATGGATGCAAGGTGCTGGTCCCCACTACACTGACAGGGCCATGTATTTTTAGTGGTCTGATGGAGACAGATGCTGGAAAACAAACAAACAAACAAAAAGCTGGAATTGCTCTAGGAAAGCCATAATTCCACCAAAGTAGATACTACTTCATCTTTGGCCAATTACTTAAAAATATAACCTCTCATGATAAGAGACAATAAAAAGAGCAGGGTTGATGAAAACAACTTCTGACCAGAACAAAAACAAAACCCCAAATCTCATTTTTTAAAAGTACATCCTCCTATTTGAGAGCTACCCAGTATTGTATACGATTATAGGCTTCTTGACTTATTGTGTAGACTTAGCTCCTATATTTATTAAAACACATTCTACAAATTAACAGGGAATGAAAATATAAACAAGATCTAAACTTATCTTAAATTGTATCCTAACTCAGATCTATATGGAGACCCTAAAATAAAACACATGACTTATATAAATACATATATATTTTAAATTGTACTTTAAGACACTCTGTTTCAATCTTCTTTTGCTGCAAAACTCTCTTCAATTCTTTTAACTCTTCATCCGTGCGTTCTTTCATTGGGAAGTTCTCAACCACGTAAGGCATGTGAAAACACTTAAAAAAAAAAGCAGGATGAAATAAATTCATTTGTAGTATAATTGTATACACTCAACTGGAGTGAGAGATGTTATCTCTGATTAAAATTAATTCATAGGTTATCATTCATGAGTGAAATTGACAGTGGAAACTTTCTTTAAAATAAGACAATGTAGGGTGCATGAGTGGCTCCATCAGTTAAGTGGCTGACTCTTAATCTCAGGGTTCCTAAGATCCAGCTCCACATGGGGCTCTGTGCTGATGGCTCAGAGCCTGCTTGGGATACTCTGTCTCCCTCTTGCTTTGTTCTTCCTCCAATTACATTCTCATTCTCTCTCTCTCTCTCTCTCTCAAAAATAAATAAATAAAACATTTAAAAAAATAGAACAATGTACGTCATTAGTACTGGTATAAACCTTGGGTAGAAGTTGGGTAGTGATTTGCTTGCCCTTTCCCCCTCCTTCACAGCCCCCCAGCAACATTTGCCAATGTCTGGAGCCACATTTGATTTTCACTAGTGGGAGTTTTGGATGCTATTGGAGCCTAGTAGATAGAGACACAAACATCCTACACTCCATAGGACAGCCTCTACAATACAGAATTATCTAGCCCAAAATGTGCCACTCTTGGGAAACCCTGTTTAAGAGCAATAGTCAACCACAAATACATAAGGTAGCCATGTATTTCATTACTCAAATTGGGGGAGGTCATATTTGAAACGAGAAGGGTGCTCTTACTAGTTACTCTAGGACCACAGGGATAAACTGGGACTTTTGATTACCCTACATAAAGAGGGAGATTGTGTTGGGAGGAATCTCAATGAAAAAGCACAAAAACCAGAACTTTAGAGGGTACAGGTAGAAAGTGGACAGTATTATGTCCAGTTTTCCATCTATGTGGAATGTGAGTGAAGCAGTCTTTTGGAACAGATAGATAATAAGACCGGATGCAGGTAGTTCATAGAATAAAGAGAGAAAATCTTCAGCGCTGCTGGTTTGGAGGTGCGCAGCAAACAGAGAGGGAAGAACGAGATGAGAGAAAGTGTGCAGCCAGGTGGAATCCGGAAGGGCAAGACACTCTCCGAACGCTTTTATAGGCATGCATTTTCTTAAAATTGTTTATATTTTTTTCTGACACGAGACTATCAATGAAAATTCTCATCAGCTAAGATGTTGTACCTGGAGTTCTGTCTGTTACCTTAAGAGCTCGACCTTTCACAGCCATTGCATTCCAGCATTCTGCTTTAATAAGATCAGTCAAATAGGCCTTGGTTAGGTTATGCATCTCTGCATCCTTTCTTATCTTGAAGAACATAGAAGAAGGGGGAAAAAAATACACATGAAAACATGGCCTCTTAAAAAAATAACCTGAATTGGAAATTCACTAATCAGTTGCAGCTGCCCATTGAGTGGTGGTGTTGGAACTTCTTCCCGCAACATTCTGAGCTGCTCTGTGCTCAGGTGCTGTTTGGGAGGCACACTTCCTGTGTCAAGAACCTTTCGTAGAGTTTAGTCTGGAGGCTTGGAATTCCCTTCCTTGAGGACCAGGATGTTAACACAAACACCTCGAAAGCAGGTAGGTCTTTTTTTTTTTTTTAATTGAGAGACAGAGAGAGACAGAGCATGAGCATGGGAACGGCAGAGAGAGGAAGAGAAACAGAACCAGAAGCAGGCTCCAGACTCCAAGCTGTCAGCACAGAGCCCGACGCGGGGCTCGAACCCCACAAACCACGAGATCATGACCTGAGCCACAGTCGGACACTCAACCGACTGAGCCACCCAGGCGCCCCTAAAGCAGGTAGGTCTTAAACGTGAGCCAGGGAGGTGTGAGGACACGTGCGTGGCCACGGTGAGCTGGAGAGCTAAAATGCACACTGTCACAAATCTGGCGGGTTGGTACAGAACTGGAAAGCAAATCCACTGTGCCAGGTCTTCCTGTTTTATAAGAGAAGCTTGAAAAAGTGTGTTTTTAATGAAACTACCAGATATCTAAATGCTACCTTACTTCTTTTCAATGCATATTTGAAGTGCCAGTGTGTGACCTCTGTTTTGGGGTCACTTAATTCTTCTTTCTTTTTTTTATATCCACCATAAATAAATGCTCCGTTAGTCTTGGGGATCATATGTTTGACGTTTTCTCATTTAGAAACATACGCTAACTCAATTATTTTTATCTGCTTAAGTCAGCCAATTGCTTAACACTTAAGTGATTAAGTATTCTTGTTTGAATGGAGTTTGCTAAAGGATCTAACTTCAAAGTGAGGACCAACAATCTTTAGTCCTTAGGCTCCTCTTCAGAACCTCTTTTGCATTTAGCTGTGTTGGCAGGATTATCAGCAAACTAGCTAAAATAATATCCCAAAGATTAGAATATGTCTTGTTCATTCATTTGCTTTTTATTTATTGTGTGATCGAAGGCTTTGTTTAATTTGCATTTTATTTCTTTCTTATCCACTTAGTAATGGCTAATAAAGTTTTAAATTATTTTTCCCTTAAATAAACAGCTGTTTTGGCCTATCAGTTGTCAGGTTCTGGCAGAACCTGCCTGATTCCCAGCCCACCCAGCCCTCTCCTCCCCACTGCTGAGGCTACTTGATCAACCCCTCCAGACGCAGTCCCTAATTCTGTGTCCGCGTTGTCATTACTGGGCTTTGGTCTTTTCTCTATTGTTGAGATCCTGGCCAGGGCTAACTAGTAGCCTATTCCCTTTAGGACTGGGATCCCTGATTGGTAGGTAGCACTAACTTTTCCCCAGGGACTAGTCTTCTGTTCCCAAATGTGCTGGAAGACACCTGGGTTTATGGTGCCGTCTGCTAACACTGTCCTGTGCTCGATCTTCGGGTCTGATGATCACATCTAACCTGGGTCCAATCTTTCTTCAAAGCCTGGAGCTCAAAAAAAAAAAAAAAAGTAATAATATTGGGGAAATGAACGTGTGAAGAGCCTTTCTCTGCACCAAAGACAGCCTCAAAGGATCAAGGAGGCTTCTGGAAAATATGCAGGAATTTGATAAGCAGAAGGAGCATCTGGAACAGAGGCATGGGGTGGGGGGGAATCAGGGTGGGCTCGTCAGTGACCCGCAGGCCAGCAGGCCAGAGTTCAGGTTTGTGGGGCCAAGTGGTCACACATCAGCTTGGAGAGAGAAGCAACAATGAGGACAGTGGTAGGCACCTGACCCAAACACACTACAGACAGGTCAAGTGATTCTGAGGTCAAGTGATTCTAGGTCCAAATCCTTAGTTTCGTCAAGTCAGGAAAACAAAAAAACCTACCTTTTTCGGACAGTTGCAACCATCAAAATAAATAACATTCAAAAAGCCCATAAATCAGTGTCTATTTGTTATAATAAGAAAATGGGATAATTTCTAATAGCTTTCTTTTGAGTATAAGAAAAGCCCAATTCTTTACAATGATGGACAAGGTCTTCAGAGCTGGTCTCTGCCCCCACCTCACTATGAAGCTCTCTCCTTCCACTGTGTTTGCTACTGCCTTTCTGGCCGTAGTGTTCCTGGAGTGATCCAAGCCACTTCTGCCTCAGGGCCTCTGTTCATGCTGCTTCCTTCACCTGACATTCTCTTCCCCCAGCTCCTTGCACAGCTAGCTCCTTCTCTCCTTTTCATTCCCTTTAAAGTGGTCTTCTTTGACCACAGAAGTAGATGCCCCATCTCTATCACAGAATTCAGTTTGCTTCAACCGTACAATATAGAGAGATTTGTGTATGGTCTGTCTTCTCCACTAGGTTAGTGCCATGTGGGCAGGACCTATCTCTCGTAGGCATTGTATTCCTGGCACCGACAATAGTGCCTGGCACGTAACAGGTGTTCGATACATGTTGCAGAGTAAATGGACTGATGGATGGATGAATTTCACCTCTTTGAGTCAGTCTGTGAGGTCCTCTTGGTCCTGATTCTGTTATCCAATATATTTCCTCTTATTCTCACCCTTACATCACTCACTAATTTGACAAATATGCCTCATTTCTGTATCTTTACTCAGCCATTAATTAACTTGTTTAACAGGAGAGGGTCCTGGACCACATGATTGGAAACCTCCCTCCTACAGGCATCAAATTATCAGCCTCTCTTTGATATAGTTGTTTAACCAACTATGATCTACTCATCTACTCAAATGTCTTTACATCCAGCAATATTTCTTTCTCTTATTAAGAAAAAAAATGTTTTTTTATACTTTCTCACTCAAAAAATTAAATGTACTGTGCACGTTGAGAAAGAGGTAGCTGAAGAACGTTCTGTGTAGGGGCACCTGGGTGGCTGAGTCAGTTGAGTGTCCGGCTCTTGATTTTGGCTCAGGTCGTGATCTCCTGGTTTGTGGATTGAACCTTGTAATGGGCTCCACACTGACAGCACAAGGTATGCTTGGGATTCTCTCTCTCCCTCTCTCTCTGCCCCTCCCTCGCTCATGCATGCTTGCTTGCTCTCTCTCTCTCTTTCTTTCAAAATAAATAAATAAAAACTTAAAAAAAGAGAATGTTCTGTGTAAAACACAATGAGGACTTTTACCTAAAATGAAACCCATATGAGTAAACAATGCGATGTGACACAAAGAGACGCAAAGGCTGTATTACCAGAAGTACAGTACCTAGAAAAGTGGGGATTTCTGTTTATGCTCTTCTCTAAAGTGGACAGATGATAACTGGAATTCTTTTGTGGGTGCCATACTCAAACATAATGAGATGTGTGACTGGCCCAGTTGCTCTTCTTTCCCCTAACTCCCAAATTTAATAATCCTCTGACTCATTCCGTTTATATGCACTAGGTTTGCTTTCTTCTTATTGTGCCGGGAAAGTTTTTGTTTTATTCACATTATCCTAGAAAAGTTCTCCTTTACCTTTTCTTTTTTACTTCTTTCATTATGTGTCTTTATGGTGCATAAAGTGGATTTTTCCATACCTTTTCCACTTCTTCCTCATTTTCTTTGTGAAGCCTTTCCAGTTCTTCAAGATCCAGGGCAAATTCCTTTTGCTCTAATTTTGCAATATTGTCTACTGCTTCATTTTCTTCCATCATAGTCAGAACCTGAATTTACAGATAATAAAGAAGGGTGACAAGAATTAAACTTTGTAGACACGCTTTTCTGAGTCTCTTTAGACAGCAGTCAGTAAAAAAGAGATGTCTTATTTATCTAAATGTAACTATTGAGTAAAACATTAGGTTATGGGCTTATTGTAGTCATTTAACTTTTCAGGTTTAACCCTCATTCATCTAAAAACAACAACAAAGATATGTAAATTCATCACTCTATTGAATGAAATTTAGGAATTATTGATATTTAGGTGTGCTGATGGTATTGCGGTTATGTGTTTTTAAGAGTTCTAATCTTTTAGAGGTACCTACTTAAATAATCAAAGATGAAATGATATAATATCTGGGATTTACTTCAAAATAATCAGGGGAGGGGCACCTGGGCAGATCAGTCGGTTAAGCCTCCAATTTTGGCTCAGGTCATGATCTCATGGTTTGTGAGTTCAAGCCCCGTATCAGGCTTGCTGCTGTCAGTGCAGAGCCCGCTTTGAATCCTCTAACCTCCTTTCTCTCTGCCCCTCCCCCGCTCATGCTCTCGAAATGAATCTCAAAAATGAATCTCAAAAATGAATAAACATTTAAAAAATCATCAGGAGAGAGGATAGTAGTGGATGAGGGTATAGATGAAACAATATTGGCCATTGGATTTATCATTTTATTATTCTCTCTCCTTTTATATATATTTGAACATTTCCAAAATAAAAATTATCTTTAAAAGTTTTTAACTTCAGGGAAGCCTGAGTGGCTCAGTCAGTAAAGTGCCTGACTCTTTATTTTGGCTCAGGTCATGATCTCAGGGTTCATGGGTTTAAGCCCTGCATTGGGCTCTGTGCTGACGGTGCAGAGCCCAGTTAGGATTCTCTTCTTCTCTCTTTGCCCCTCCTCTACTCGTGCTCTGTTTCTCTCTCTCTCTAAAAATTCATAAATAAACATGGAAAAAAATTTTCTCATTAAAAAAAATTTATAACTTCGGAAAATTCAGGGCCAAAAGACACACAATGCAACATGGATGACAAAGTATTAATATCTTCAGTATAGAAAGAGCTCTTACAAATCAACAAAAAAAAATCAGAAAATATAATAGAAAAATTGAGGACTTCAATTTCAAAATGGTTGACTGAGAATGAACTTTACGATCATCCTTTCCTGCCTCAATCCATAAAATTAAGAGGAAAAAAGTGTATGATAAATCCATTACTAAAATTAAGATGGAAAAAAAGAATCTTTCAGTAGCACGGAAACTATAATTTCTGAAAGACGAAAATCAGATGGATCTAAATGATACATGATAGCCCCAACTGTCCACAAGACAATATTTAACAAAATGTAGAAGCTACACCAGACATAAGAACATGGAGTAACCTAGAAGTAATGGGCAGAGTGACTGGTTGGGGTACTACACCAGAAACAGGCAGTGGATAGAACCTGCATGTACATGTACCACCACCTGATAAAACTTCTGTTGGCCCAGCAGTAGTACCAGGGGTATTTGCCACCAGGCGGAGAAAAATGGAATGAATATTTGAGTGGGAGAGATAGGGCAATGACAAGGAGTGCGTCAGTGGCTAGAAGGATTTAGAGATCATACCATGCATATTTTCAGACCACAATGATATGAAAGAAAATCAACCACCACAAGAAAAAAATTGGAAAGACAAAAACTTGGAGACTAAAGAACATCCTACTAAAGAATCAATGGGCTAACCAAGAAGTTAAAGAGTAAATTAAAAAGTACATGGAAGCCAATGAAAACGATAACGCCACAGCCCAAAACCTCTGGGACTCAGCAAAGGCGGTCTTAAGAGGGAAATATATAGCAGTCCAGGTCTTCCTAAAGAAGGAGGAAAGGTCTCAGATACATAAGCTAACCTTACACCTTAAAGAGCTGGAAAAAGAATAGCAAATAAAACCCAAAAACAACGAAGATGGGAAATAATAAAGATTAGAGCAGAAATCAATGCTATCAAAATTTAAAAAAAAAACAAAACAGTAGAACAGATCAATGAAACCAGGAGCTGGTTCTTTGAAAGAATTAACAAAATTGATAAACCCTAGTCAGTTTGATCAAAAAGAAAAAGGAAAGGACCCAAATAAAATCAAGGATGAAAGAGGAGAGATCACAACCAACACTGTAGAAATACAAACAATAATAAGAGTATATTATGAGCAATTATATACCAATAAGTTGGGTAATCTGGAAGAAATAGGCAAATTCCTAGAAACATACAAACTACCAAAACCAAAACAGGAAGAAAGAGAAAATTTGAACAGACCCATAACCAATAAAGAAAACGAGTTAGTAATCAAGAATCTCCCAAAAAACAAGAGTCGAGGGCTGGAGGCTTTCAGGAGAATTCTACCAAACACTTACAGAAGATTTAATACTATTCTTTTGAAGCTGTTCCAAAAAAAAAAAAAATAGAAATGGAAGGAAAACTTCTAAACTTATTCTATGAAGTCAGCATTACCTTGATTCCAAAACCAAAGACCTCACTAAAAAGGAGAACTACAGACCAATTTCCCTGATGAACATGGATGCAAAAATTCTCAATAAGATACCAGCCAACTGGATTCAATACATTAAAAGAATTACTGACCATGACCAAGTGGGATTTATACTTGGGATGCAGGGCTGGTTCAATATCCGTAAAATAATCAATGTAATACATCATATCAATAAAAGAAAGGACAATAACCACATGATCCTCTCAATAGATGCAGAGAAAGCATTTGACAAAATACAGCATCTGTTCTTGATAAAAACCCTCAAGAAAGTAGGGATAGAAGGATCATAACTCAAGATCATAAAAGACATATATGAAAGACCCAACGCTAATATCATCCTCAATGGTGAAAAACTGAGAGCTTTCCCCCTAAGATCAGGAGCACGACAGGGATGTCCACTCTCACCATTGTTATTCAACACAGTATTGGAAGTCCTAGCCTCAGCAACCAGACAACACAAAGGAATAAAAGGCATCCCAACTGGCAAGGAGGAAGTCAAACTTTCACTCTTTGCAAATGACATGATACTCTATATGGAAAACAAAAGATTCCACCAAAACACTGCTAGAACTGGCCCATGAATTCAGCAAAGTCTCAGGTTATAAAATCAATGCACAGAAATCGGTTGCATTCCTATACACCAATAATGAAGCAATAGAAAGAGAAATCAAGGAATCGATCCCATTTACAACTGTACCAAAAGCCATAAATATGTAGGAATAAACCTAACCAAAAAGGTAAAAAATCTATACACTGAAAACTACAGAAAGCTTATGAAAGAAACTGAAGAAGACACAAAAAAATGGAAAAATATTCCATGCTCATGGATTGGAAGAACAAATATTGTTAAAATGTTGATACTACCCAAAGCAATCTATATATTCAATGCAATTCCTATCAAAATAACATCAGCATTCTTCACAGAGCTAGAACAAGTAATCCTAAAATGTGTATGGAACCAGAAAAAGACCCATAATAGCCAAAGCAATCCTGAAAACCAAAAGCTGGAGACATCAAAATCCTGGACCTCAAGATATATTACAAAGCTGTGATCATCAAGACAGCATGGTACTGGCACAAAAACAGACATTCAGATCAATGGAACAGAATAGAAAACCCAGAAATGGACCCACAAATGTATGTCCAGCTAATCTTTGACAAAGCAGGAAAGAATATCCAATGGAATAAAGACAGTCTCTTTAGCAAATGGTGCTCAGAAAACTGGACAGTGACATGCAGAAGAATGAACCTGGACCACTTTCTACACCATACACAAAAATAAACTCAAAATGGATGAAAGACCTAAATGTAATATAGGAAGCCATCAAAATCCTAGAGAAGAGAGTAGGCAAAAACCTCTTTGATCATGGCCACAGCAACTTCTTACTCAACATGTCTCTGGTGGCAAGGGAAACAAAAGCCAAAATGAACTACTGGGACTCCATCAAAATAAAAAGCTTCTGCACAATGAACGAAACAATCAGCAAGACTAAAAGGCAACCAACAGAATGGGATAAGATATTTGCAAATGACATCTCAGATGAAGGGTTAGTATCCAAAATCTATAAAGAACTTATCAAACTCAACACCCAAAAAACAAATAATCCAGTGAATAAATGGGCAAAAGACATGAATAGACACTTCTCCAAAGAAACATCCAGATGGCTAACAAACACAACTTCAACATCACTCATCATCAGGGAAATAAAAATTAAAGCTATAATGAGATACCACCTCACACCAGTCAGAATGGCTAACATTAACGACTCAGGCAACAACAGATGCTGGTGAGGATATGGAGAAAGAGGATCTCTTTTGCACTGCTTGTGGGAATGCAAACTGGTGCAGCCGCTCTGGAATACAGTATGGAGGTTCCTCAAAAAATTTAAAAAAAGAACTACCCTATGACCCATTAATTGCCTATTAGGTATTTATCTAAAGGATACAGGTGTGCTGTTTCGAAGGGGCACATGCACCCCAATGTTTATAGCAGTACTATCAACAATAGCCCAAGTATGGAAAGAGCCTAAATCTCCATCAACAGATGAATAAAGAAGACGTGGTATCTATATACACACACACACACACACACACACACACACACACATACATACATACAGTGGAGTATTACTCAGCAATCAAAAAGAACAAAATCTTGCCATTTGCAACTTGTGGATGGAATGAGAGTGTATTATGTTAAGCGAAATTAGAGGAGTAAAAAGATCGTATGATTCACTCATATGAGGAATTTAAGATACAAAGCAGATGAACATAAGGGAAGGGAAGCAAAAATAATATAAAAACAAGGAGGGGGTAAAACATAAGAGACTCTTAAATACAGAGAATAAACTGAGGGTTGCTGGAGGGGTCGTAGGTAGGGAGATGGGCTAAATGGATAAGGGGCACTAAGAAAGACACTTGTTGGGATGAGCGCTGGGTGTTATACATAGGGGATGAATCACTGGAATCTATTCCTGAAATCATTATTGCACTATATGCTAACTAACTTGGATATAAATAAATAAATAAATAGAGAGATAGATAGATAAATAAATAAATAAATAAATAAATAATAAAATTATTAAAATAAATAAATAAGGCCACATTCCGGAGGTGGGGATGGAAAGAAACTAAAACAGATGAACATATGGAGGAAGGGGAGAAAAAACAGAAGACAGTGAAACAAACCACAAGGGACTCTTAATGATAGAGAACAAACTATGGGTTGATGGAGGGAGGTGAGTGGGAAATGGGCTAGATGGATGATGGGTACTAAGGAGGGCACTCGTGATGAGCTCTAGGTGTTGTATGTAAGTGATGAATCACTGAATTCTACTCCTGAAACCAATATTGCACTGTATGTTAACTAACTAAAATTAAAAAAAAAAAACTTCACTGAAAAAATTTTAATTTTTAATTAATTTTTAATTTTTAGTCAGTATGTTAACTAAAATTAAAACAAAAAACTTCACTGAGGAAATTTTAATTATATTTAGATAATATATCTGAATACAGATATTATTTACATATAAATATTATACTTACATAATACATATTACACATAAGATTTATACCATAAATATTTATAAATTATGAGGCGCCTAGATGGCTCAGTTGGTTGAGGATCTGATTTTGGCTCAGGTCATGATCTCACTGTTTCTGAGTTCAAGCCTGTTTAGATTCTGTAACTGCCTCACTCTCTGCCCCTCCCCTACTCGTGCTCTGTCTCTATCTCAAAAACAAACATTAAAAAAATTTTTTAATAAAAAAATTTTATAAGTTATGTTTATATATAAACTTTCAGATAGCAAACAAACTCTTACCCCAATCAAACATAAGCAATATAGTCTCAAAGTCAGATCAGAGTTTTTCATGGAGTTTGACAAGCCGATTTTAAAATTCAAATAGAAAAATAAGTGTGCATAAAAAGGCCAACATTTTTCTTTTTTAAAAGTGTAAAGGGAGAGGGGTGCCTAGTTGGCTCAGTCAGTTAAGTGTCCAACTCTTGATTTGGGTTCAGACTACGATCTCTTGTTGGGATCAAGCCCCAGGTTGGGCTCCACATTGACAGCATGGAGCCTGCTTAGGACTCTCTCTCCCATTCTCTCTGCCACTCTTTTCCTCTCTCTCTCAATAAAATAAATATTTAAAAAAATTAAAAAGGATTCTCTCTGCCCCTGCCCCACTCACACATGCACACTCACGCTCTCTCTCTCAAAATAAATAAACATTAAAAAAATAATTAAAACAATAAAGGGAGAATTACTTTCAAGGTATAAAAATATTTCATAAAGCTATAGCTATCAAAATAGTTTGGAATTGGCTTGGGAAATTATCAATAATCAATTTCAGAATGAAGTCTAGAAACAATACATAGGAATCCAGGGATTGATAGAGGGGGCTCCACAAATCAGTGGAGAAAGGGTGGTATATTCAATAAAAAACACAGGAAAAATGGGCTATTTATTTGAAAACATAAATTTAGATCCATACCTCATACCATTCATGAAGTGAATTACAGGAGTATTACCAAAAATATGTGAGACTTTGGAGACTTTTTAAAATCAGACACACGGGGCACCTGGGTGGCTCAGTTGGTTAAGCGGCCGACTTTGGCTCAGGTCATGATCTCGCGGTCTGTGAGTTCGAGCCCTGCGTCGGGCTCTGTGCTGATAGCTCAGAGCCTGGAGCCTGCTTCAGATTCTGTGTCTCCCTCTCTCTCTGCCCCTCCCCCTCTGCTCGCACTCTGTCTCTCTCTCTCAAAAATAAATAAACATTAAAAATAATTTTTAAAAATAAATAAAAAATAAAATTAAATCAGACACACAAAACAAAAGCTCTAAATAAAATATGAATAAATTTGGATCATAACTTTTAAATTCTGCATTTCAAAAGGCACATTATAAAAGTTAAGACACAAGACAAAAAATACATGTAGTGTATTAGGTTGAACCATGTAAAACTGTGATTTCATGGGGTTCAACCTAGTAATAAGAGCCACCTCTCAATTTTCCCCTTGCACACCTCCGTGCTCCTTCCCCTCCATCAGCTGACTGTGGTGAGACCCAGCAAGGTGACCTTAGATGCCTTGTGTTGAAGGCAGCTGAGTTTTGGCTACCTGCATCTCTGAACAACTGCATGGAACTGAGCTACGAATGATCTGAAATAAACTTCTAATCGCTATGCCAACTATATTTTTGGAGTTTGTTATTATCACAGCTTAACTAACCCTAATTATCACAAATAAATGTAAATTAAAATAATAATAAAGAACTCCTACAATCAAAAAGAAAAAGGCCAAAAACCCAATAGAAAAATACGCAAAGGATATGAACGGGGAATTCCTAGAAGAGGGAATACAAAGTCTCTGAGAATTATGAAAAGATGCTCAACCTAATTAGTAATCAGGAAAATGAAACAAAGGGGAGGAAATTCCCAAAGAAAAATTTGAGGACATTTCCTAGAACTGAAAGTCAGAGTGTTTCTTTTTTTTAATTTTAATTTTTTTTTTTTTATTGAAAGTGCTCACCAATGCCTAGCACATGGAAAAGACAAAGCAAACAAACTGGGTACAAAATAGATAACACAGTCACCTGGGATTACTGAGACAGGGACTTTCACGAAAGTATTGTCAGGATAAAGGAAAGCATCTAGCCATGATAAAGTATCCCAGGCTGGCAAACACAGAAAGCTATCACCATTCTTATGTGAGAAGGTGTGGGGGTTGCGGGGGAGGTGGCAGCAGGGAGTAGTTACTGGAATCTGGCAAGTTCAGTAGCTTTAGGAAAGGCATAGCTGTCCCTGCCAACTCATGATACCAAAAAGAAGCCACTGGAGGAATAAAGGCCCTGCCCTCTGATCTCCTGCTGACACCACTCACTGGTTACACCTAACCAGAAGTCAGAGGCAAGATAGTATATTGATGTCATCCACAAAGGCCAGCTTCTTGAGGCTGAGAACAGGGTGGAAAAGGGTGGAGAGTATATTTGCAACATCGAACCAAGACTATCCATCAAATAGCAATATCAAGGTGCATAATTGTGAAATTTCATTAACAGCAGGGATAAAGAAAGGATCCTGTAAGTTTGCAGAGACAAGAATCTGATTACTTACAAAGAATTGGGAATCAGAAAGGTATTGGATTCTCTAAAGTGAACACTGAAAGCTAGAAGATGATGGGGCAAGCTTCAAAATTCTCAGGGGAAATCGATGAACCCCTAGGCAAGCTATCAAATGAGCACTGACAGTAGGATAAAGACATCTTAAGAAAAATCAAGTCTTAAAAATGTCCTTCTCACATGCCCTTTCCCAAGAATGGAGCCAAAGCTCTTGTACAACTCTAGGAGGCAGGCACCGTTCATACAGTATTACATTTAGATGGCATGCCAGAGCACAGCTATCTGATAAATGATGTCTTCAAGTATGGGACAACACAGTCATCCTGCCAAGGAAGCTACTGGAAGATGTACATCAAGAAAACAAAGAAAACTACATGGGGCGCTGGAAAGAGGAACTCCAACTCTGGGGGTGGGGGAGAGCATTTCCCAGAAGAATTGACAAGATGAGTCCCTCGGACATATGCTCCCTGGACCATTTGCCCAGTGTAGGGAGCAAGGTGCTTAGATTGGAGCTGGAAGATGAAAAGGCAGGTCATAAAAACAAACAAACCAACAAACAAACAAACCGACAGACCAACCAACCAACCAAAGCATGACAGCTTGATTACCTCAGGTATTTGACTGTATTGGGAAGAGTTTTTAGCATTTGGAGAGAGTCTGAATAGGTAATATGTGCACAGAAAGCCTTAAGCTAAAACAAAAACAATTATTAATTCTAGGAAAAATATAATTATAAAATGGAAATGTAATCATAACATACCATGTGGCTCCACTTTGAAGAACATTTACGTAGCTATAATAGTGTGCGTATGGAGTATGGATTTATGTGTATGTTTTACTGATGGGGGATGTAAGAGAAACTACTCCTCTTCCATGCCAGGAAGCCACCGTTAATTTCAAGATATAAATATCAAGAAATAGCAGTATTAAAAGACTATTTAGAAAGATAAAGGTAAATATCCAAACAAAAGAGCTGAAAGAATTGAAAACATGTTCCTCGGGAGGACAAGAATCCTAGTGAAGACAAATAGGGCAGGTGCCGCTTTAAAGACATTACTTTTATTTTTATTTTTTATGTGATCATTTTTGATTTTAATAATTTCATATTACATAGGGAGCAAGTTCATCCACTCATCACTGATAAAATTTTAGAAATATTTTCTATAAAAAGTTTAGTACTTGATTGGGAATGAATCCATTAGAACATGATTTCTATAGGTAGAGTGTTCCCATCCTCACCCCCACTCTTATTAATTTTGAGAATATTTAAAAATACAGAAAAGTACAAAAATAAGACAAAATATCCATATACCACAATTGGAATTATCCAGTATTTTGATATATTTACTTGCAATCTTTAGTTTTTAAGAGAAATGGATATTTATATGTAAAATAAAATCCCCTTTAAATGGTCCCCATCCCATCCCTCCCACACTCATCTTCCCTGCTCCACTCTTCACAGGCAACCACTATCAAGAGTTTGGTCTGTATCCTTCCAATCCATTTCAAAAATATTTTAAAAACATACATACATATATGTATCCATTACCAATACATAGTACTGAATTTTGTGAGTAAAGTTTTGGTTAAAATTTACAAAAATGCATTGTAATATATGTGTTATTCTGCAACTTCATTTTCCCCCTGCAACATGATTTTTGAGACCTTTCTCTGTAATACATATAGATTTCATTTGTTAAATATTACAGATATACAGTATTCCATCATAAGTATTTTCCATTTTGTTCCTGTTGGGCACTTAAGTTGTTTCCAACTTATGGCTAACTACAAATCATGCCACAGTAAGCAGACTGGTACATATTTCCTAAGCATACAAATTCAGAGTAGAATTTTTGAGCTTATTATAAGGAATGTCTCCCTACTCCAAGGTTGTAACCATTTCAGTATACAGCTTTTTCGTATTCTGGTTTTTATCCTCTTGGTTCTCACCTCTGTTTATAGTTCATGGTCCGGTTTTCCCTTGGAGAACGAATCACATCCAAATCACTTTTTACATAGTCCCTTTATGTTCTCACCTCCTACTGCCATTTCTATCATATTCTGAATTCTAATAGATGCATAGGTTTCCAGAATCTCTTCTGTTCTACTAAATCAAGACAAGTCTCTTCATTTCCAATACTTAAAACTTATTTTTTGATTATATTGGTGAAGATCTCCAGATAAATGCAGACAGCAATAAGAAGCATGTTTAGTAGAAATGCGTCTAAAGTTTCAGCATCACCTGGGCCATCAGCTTTTTGGAGGGCCCAGAATTTTTATCATTTAAATGTCTTTCTCTTCAGTATAAATTCCATGGTGTCCAGTACATTTTTGGCTTTTGTTTTCCTCATTTGAGACACTTTCTTTCAGTACGATCATTTCTGATGTGCTATGAGGTTTAAATTCCTGATGAATGCTTTCCAATTTTTAAGATATTTACAAGGTTTTAATGAGTATGAATTTTCTGATGTCTGATACGGTGGGACTTCTGGCTAAAAGCTTTCCCACATTCACTACATTGATAAGGCTTCTTACCTTGTGTACTCTCAAATGCAGATCAAGGGTTGAGAATTGAGAGAAAGCTTTCCCACATTCATTACAACCATAGGGTTTCTCACCTGTATGGCTTCTCACATGCACAGTAAGAGATGAACTTTGAGAGAAGGCTTCTCCACATACATTGCATTCATAGGGTTTATCACCTGAATGAATTCTCACATGTACAATAAGTGACGTTTGTTGAGAGAAGGCTTTTCCACATTCATTACACTCATTGAGTTTCTCTCCAGTGTGAATGTGTTGATGTTTTATGAGGTACTTCTTCTGGCCAAAAGCTGTTCCACATTCACTACATTTAAAGGGTTTCTCTCCAATATGAATTTTCTCATGCTCAGTAAGGTTAGATTTGACACTAAAGGTTTTTCCACATTCCTTACATACAAAAGGCTTCTCTCCCGTGTGAGTTCTCTGGTGTCTGAAGAGGTTGACTTCTGAATGAAAGTTTCCCCACAATCCTTATACTCAAAAGATTTCTCTCCAGTGTGAATTTTCTGGTGGGTGAGAAGGTTTTCCTTCTGGCTGAAGGAATTTCCACACTCATTACATTCAAAAAGCTTCTCTCCAGTATGGGTGTTCTGATGTTTAATAACATATTTCTTCTGGCTAAAGACTTTTCCACATTTGTTACATTCAAAAGGTCTCTCTCTATTATGAAAATGCTCATGCTCAGTAAGATTTGATTTGTGGCTGAAGACTTTCCCACATACCTTACAGGCAAAGGGGTTTTCCCCACTACAAATTCTCTGCTGACTGTGGTGCGACATCTGAATGGAAGCTTTCCCACATTCACAAGGTTTCTCTCCAGTATGAATTTTTTGATGAATGAGGATTTACTTTTGGCTGAAGGGATTTCCACATTTCTTACATTTGTAGGGATTCTCTGTGTATGACCCTTCAAATGTAGAGGGAGAGATCAAGTTCGAGAGAAAACTTTATCACACTCTGTACATTAAAAGCTTTCTGCCCAAGTATAAATTTTCTAATGCTCAACGAAATTTTGTTTTACTCAATGGTTTCTCTCCAGTAAAAATTTTCTTCTGCTCAAAGAGATCCGTCATCTAGCTAAAGGCTCTTCAGTACTCCTTAGAAGAACAGGGTTTCTCTTAAGCTGACTTCTACTTTTAACGTGGTGTGACATGGGGGTGAAAGTTTTCCCACATTCAGTAAATTCATGGGGTTTCTCTATGGGGTTCAAATGGATTTAACTGAAGACATTTCCACACTGATTTACATTTAAAGGGGTTATTAGCATAAGGAACAAGCAGAGTAATTAAATTGATGAGTTTCTCCTACACAACTTCCCTCACAATTAAGTCTAGTGTTTCAAACTCTTTCCAGGTAAATTGAAAAAGGTGTTGCCTTAAAGATATAAGGTCTGAGATCAGAGGAAGTATCTTTCCAATTTTCTTATTTCACTGCTTTTTTTTTTTTTTCTCAGTCTGTACTTTACTGGAGATGGATGCAACTTGCCTCCCAAGTCTTGTTGCCTCTTTATCTGCTCATCATCTTTTCAGGCTTCTTCTGAACAAATTTCCTTTCCACTTCGTTCTCCATCATCCAGAGTTTGTCTTCTTGTTCCAACAAAGGATTACATACAGAGTAGTAGGATTATAACCTGCTATTGGGGAAATGACACAGCACCAGAATATCAATGCTGGGGGCCAAAGAACCATCCTAGAAATCAGGCTGAGCCCTGAGGCCTCAGGGCCTTCTGAATGATGAGGAAGGCGCAGTTTTCAGGGATGCACAAGGAAGCGGCCCTCCTACTTTTGCCTTACGTGAACGCAGGGGCCAGACTGACCCGCGGACAAAGACCAAAATGTCCACTCGGCGCACTGCGCCTGTGCACTCCGAGGGTGAGCGAGCGCTCTCCAAGACATTACTTTTTATTATATAACTCATTATTTAATTCTTAAAAGTGAAAACATATAACTTTGATAAAAATAAGTATTTAAGGGGCGCCTGGGTGGCTCAGTCGGTTAAGCGTCTGGCTTCAGCTCAGGTCATGATCTCACTGCTTGTGAGTTCGAGCCCCTTGTGAGCTCTGTGCTGACAGCTCAGAGCCTGGAGCCTGCTTCAGATTCTGTGTTTCCCTCTCCGGCTCACATTGTCTCTTTCTCTCAAAAAGAAATAAACCTAAAAAAAAATAAGTATTTAAAAAAAAATAAAACCCAGTGTTTCAGGAAGACGGAGAAGGAAATCACTGTTTACATCTAGTGTCATATGGTAAGAATTCCACCATGGTAAAAGCACCTCAGAAAACCGAACTTACTGGCAGAGGAAAAAATGGGTATAGCTCGTCATGCTGTGTTGGATAAAATAAAGTGTAAAAAGTAATTTTAGACTGAGAGCCAGTGTATTAGTATATGAAATCACACCACTTACAGTTTTAGCAAGTGCTTTGATTCCTGTTTTTATCTCTTTCCTTTTCTTGTAAAACAGTTTAACCTCCTTTCTGATGGCCTGAAATGGAATGAGTATATCTCTTAGACAGGCAAGAGAAATGATAGTTTTATGACAGATAGGTAGATACATATATACAAAGTTACATACATACATAGATAGCCTTCTCTAGAAATAAATAAAAAATATTTAAAGACTAATGATACAAAGTGTACATGAAATAACACCACCACTGCAATGCCTTGCTTAAGTCAACTGCTACTATGTAAGTGGCCATCAGAGTAACTTGCAACTGATGTCATTTATAAGGCCAATGGAAAGAAGATAAGTAGTAAAAAACTTAAATAGAGAATAGCTGACAAAGGAAACCAGTCTGCTATTTTATGGGGAACTTGAATGGGACTAACAAGCTAAATCAAGGCACAAGCCACTACCTTTGTCACTTTCCTGCACATCTGAAGCCACCAGGTCCTTTCTCCTGTTTCTGGACCACCCTTTTTCTTTAAATTGACTTTGCAGTGTCCCTCAACATTCACTTCAACATGAGGTATCTTATTCTTCTTCAGTTTGGCTTCCCTAGACATTTTTGTTCTGTTTCATATTAGCTTAAGACTTCTTAAAGCTCAAAACAACCTGATCTAAAAGATTAGGGTAGTTTACGGTGTTTGCTTTCAGGAAAGTTACACTTGGATGGTACGATGCTCTGCCTTGTAGTATCTCACTCTACTTTCTAACTTTCCAATGGGTTTTCCTAGGAAACTAGTCTATTTGGCACATTATTTCAAACCTCTTCCATGTTTTATAAATACCTCTTGGTTTTTTTGTTGTATCCAGGGAATTTCCTTTGAATTATCAACTAGGATTAACTCCTCTTGTGATGAATCGATGCTTGACTTCTTATCTTCATTTATCTTAGAAGACAGATATTTCTTATAATTAAAATTCTTCTTCTCCCACCCTACCCTACTTCATATCATTGCTTTGGATCCCGTTGTACTTGCTGCATTTTTTAAATAATACCAAAAAAACTTTGCCTGCCCAAGAGGTAATGTTTTATTAATTTAATTCCAACCAGTCTGTCGTTCTATCAGCCACATTTTTCACTGAGAACACAGAAATGATCAGACAAGTCATACATTTGCCACATCCCTCTTTGCCTCCTTCCTGTAATTTTAGATCGCATGCTCTTGCCTATCAAGCCCTGCCCGGCCATTTGTACTTAGGACCTCAATCCTTTCCTGCTTCTTGAGGTCTTTAAACTTAAAAAAAATCCCACTGAGGGGCACCTGGGTGGCTCAGTTGGTTAGCATCTGACTTTGGCTATGCTCATGATCTCATGGCTTGTGCATTCAAGCCCTGCGTCAGACTCTATGCTGACAGCTCAGAGCCGGGAGCCTGCTTTGGATTCTGTGTCTCCCTCTCTCTCTGCCCCTCCGCCACCCATGCTCTGTCTCTCTCCATCTCTCAAAAATGAATAAACATTTAAAAAAAATCCCATTGCCCTTCTGCACCACCATCTGTTTTTCCTTTTACTAAATCTTTCCCAAACAGGGATATACTATCTTTAGTATATCTTGTCCTAGGAAAGCTATTATCCATTGACTACCACATTACTCTTTAGGTACCACCCCCTTTCTATGCTCCCTTTTGCAACAGAGTATCTAGAAAGACTTTGCCATGTTCCACTCTCCTGGCCCTCCTAGCACCTCACTAGCTGCCCCTTCTTTGCCTCCTTGAATTCTTCTCCTGGATATGTAGAAGTTGTTCTAACCTGGTCTCCTTCTGTTGCTCACCAATCCCTCTTCCACGATAACCTTACCTAGTTTTATGAGTTTAAATTCCTTGCATTTTCCCTTGACTCTCAAATCAACATCTTTTATCCTGGCTTATCCCCAGAACTCAAGGTTCATCTATCCAACAGTCCAACCTAGTATCTCCTCTTGAATGCCTAGCAGGTTTCTCAAACTCAGCATGGGTAATCAAACTCAGCATGGGTAACTGATTTCAGAATACCTTCTTTCTTCCCTCAGCGGCTCTCCTCTCCATCTTCCTCATCAATATGAATGGTACTATAGTCTACAAAGTTGTAAAAAACCTAGGTGTCATCCTAGAGTCCTTTCTCTTCCTGTTTCTCTGTGTCCAATCTGTCAGTGAGCTCTGCCAATTTTACCCCTGAAATGTAACTGGAATCTATCACTTCCTCTCCATAACATTCCTCCTCCACCGTTACCTGGACCTTTGCCATAGCCTCCTAATTAATCTCCCTGCTTCTATTCGGGACCTGTACAGGAACTATTCGCCACACAGTGGCAACTAATCATTTAAAAAAATGTAAATAAGATCTTGTAAATCCCCTGCTCACAACACTTTAATAGGTTCTCATTACATGAAACACAAAATCCAAATTCCACCTGGTTTATGAAGTCCTTTGTTATCTGGTCTTTTTTTTTTTAATTCTACGATCTCACATCCTTCCACTTTCTCCCTTGTTCACTTCGATCGCACAAATCTTTTTTTAGGGTCTTGAACATGCTGAGGTCTTTCCCCTTCTGCCCTATTCTTGCCCTCCTTACCCCACCTTTGTACCCTCTTTTAATTCAGATCTCAGTTTACATGTCTGCTAGAGAGGTTACTCTAGCCAAACACTAGCATTTTTATTCACTAAATAGGTCTTGTTACTATCTAATATTTTCTTATTTGCATACTTATCTCTCCCTGCTCACACCCAACTCTTAATTAGAATGTAAACTCCATGAATAGAGAAAATGTTACTCTCTTGTTCATGCCTATATCCCCCACAGCCTGGCACTTTGTAGGCACTCCATAACTATTTAAGTGATTGAATGAATGAGTGTTGTTCTCTGGCTAGACACTTTCAGAATAAAGTATGTAATATAAAAGTAAAGAGAGACTGGTTTGATCAAGAACCAGAATTAGGGGTAAGATTTGTTTCACAGGCAAGTTAAGATCTTGCATTATGGTTTAAATAAAATCTGAGATGTAATATTTGCTTTGAGAATACTGCTTTGAGAAGGGCTGAATATTTTGTCTCAGATAGACCTCACGCTCTTTCTGAAAATCATGGGGTACCTGGATAAAGGGAACTATTATTAAATATCTGCGGAAGGAAAACCACAAACTGAAAACTGATACCTGATTTAGAAAGGAAGAGAGAGTGGGTGGGTAGAAGTCAGGGAAGGAAGGGGAGGAAAAGGGAGAGAAAGAGGAAGAGAGGGAGGGAGGGAAGAAAGAAGGACAAACACTACATTGGAACTCAACTGTGTGTTTAGATATTGATCCCAAATTCAAGGACTCTCTTCTTAATGTGCTTAAATAATCATTCTCCTCATCCATGGTGTCGTTCAGAGAAGTTAGAAGTTTCTGGAAATAGTCAAGAATTTCACTGGCTAAGTTTCCTCCAAACCGCCTGTATTAATAAAAAAAAAAAAAGAAAAGAAACAGGCTCCAAAATCACAGTTTTAAAAAGTTACATTCAGCAGCATTTATTTCCAGATACCTAATCATTTCTACCCAAAGAAATATGGCAGTCAATTCTTCACGGTGCCCTGTAGTTATTAGGGCTCTACTTAGAGGACAGCACTTTCATGTGCTCTGGGACATGACAAGCCTCTTGACCTCTCTGGGGTGACCTCTCCTCACACCGTCCATGTACCCTTACCATACATGTCCTCTGTACCCGCCCACCTTGTCGCTGCACAGAAGAGCCACTACTCTGGTGGAGTCTCAGAATGTACTAGGCATTGCACTGCTTCGTGTACATAATTACATTGTCCCATTAAGTCCTCATAACCCGCACCCATCGTTGAGGGAAGCATTACTTCCACTCAGCATACCAGGGCATCTCAAACTTTAGGCACATCAGCATTACCTGGATGAGAGTTTGTTAAAAAACAGATGATTCCGTTTCAGAGATATGACTCAGAAAGGCTGGGTGAGGACCAAAAATAAGCATTTCTAACAAGCTTATGGTTGCCACAGACCCCGCCTTGAGTAACAGTGTTGTAAACAATTTAGAGAGGGTGTTATTATGTGTCTAAAGGTCATAGTTAGTAAGTCCTGGACCAAGGTTTCCAACTCAACTTTGAGTCTGAAGTCCACATAATTACTCATGAATGGAAATGTCCTTACTTCTATAAAGAGGTCTGTTGCCTGAGATGCTGTTTGTTCACTTACTGTAAAGCGAATATTAGGACTTATATATGAGATACAAATTAGTGTTTTATTCAGACGCCATGCATAAAGTGGGCCTGATGATGCAGTGTTCAAATGAGTCTTTGAAATAAGTGATTATCAAAATTATTACGATATAAAATCTTCATTTACCTTTACTTAACATTTACAAATATTTAACATTTTTACCATGTCACTGGGCAAAGGGCGTGTTTTGTTACTGTTTTAATCACAGAGGGCACCGTAAGATATTATTTTTGTAAAAATAAATTGCACATTGACTAGTGATGTCCATTGACAGATCAACCAAGGCAATACATAAAGTCTAGGCTGTCACCTCCAGGCTTTCTATCTCCCAATCATCATCTACATGCTTGAGCAGCATTTTATTCAGAACTTTAATTTTAATCAAAGCAAAGTCCAAATTAATACAGTCTAAACTAAGTCTGGGGTGCCTTAACTCAGTTGGTTAAGTGCCGACAGCTCAGGGCCCGGAGCCTGCTTTGGATTCTGTGTCTCTCTCTTTCCCTGCCCCTCCCCTGTTCACACTCTGTCTCTCTGTCAAAAGTAAATAAACATTAAAAAAAATTTAAACTAAGTCTAACTAGAGAAGTACATCTACATTTGAGTAAACACACATACATATCTATGTCACATTTTTAAGGGATGAACAGAAGTTTTTAAAATTATGTACTCTTCAGGATTATCCTCATTCCTTGTACTCCTACACAGGTGTTATGAAAAAGAGAACTAATTGTCTCGTATGTACTAACTATGTCTTGTTATTTTTTGTATTTTGATGCTTTGACATCTGGGTACTGGCTACCAGTACTAGCCAGTTGCTACAGATAGGAAACCACTTACCCTGGAGCCACCTTTAAAATGCAAACCAACCAATCCAGAGCCCACACCTCCAACTCAGGGCTACTATTTCCCTGTCCTAATCAGCCCTAGGCCAAGTACCAGACAACCAGGGCCAGCCCCCATGTCCCAGAACCTACTGAAATTATCCAAACTAGCCAAGCCTGCCTGCTCCTTCCCATGGATATCAAAATAGGGCTCTTTCTCATGTTTCCTTTGTTCCCTCTGCTTCCTGACCCACCCAGGTGCTTCCCCATGTGGCCCCGCCACAGAGCTTGGCAAACCTCCTCCTCTTGGGGTCTGTGGATATAATAATCTTTTCAATGGCAGTTGTCTCTTGTTATGGTGGCCTTGCAGTACATAAATAATAACAAAATCTTTATTTTAAACACTATGCCACATGAAATTGCTTATTGTATACTGTACATACCTCCATCTGAGGTAAACAAGGGTGCCGTCATCTTTCCCATTCACTAGAATGTTTTTTCCATCCACTGAAATTCTCACTGATTGAATTCCATGCCCTTGGTGCGAATGACTCCGACTTCGAACAAACGTTTCCTCAATAGTTTTAGGAACAAAGTGCATAAATTACAAATGCAATTCTATGATGTAGTTTTTCTAACGGGGTCACATGCACTTTCGCTTGAGGGTAAATCCGTTTCTATTTGTTAACAGCACTTTATTTGGCATGGAAGTAGCCTCTTAGTAATACATAGCACTGAAAATCCTGAATTCAAAACCCATTCACCAATACTGATTTCTCATTTGTGTAAAATGGAAGGAGAGGGATTGTTATCACCAATCTATAAAAGGAAAACCAGACACACAGAAGCGAATTGATGAAAGCTTTAAAGTTTGTGGAGGGGACTTGAGCAAGCAGAAATGGCAGATTCAAAGGTCTTTAAGAGTCAGGTAGGCTTCATTTACCTGTGAAGAGTTGTTGAGAGGGTAATAGGCACTGGGACAGAATGGAGGGTACCATGCCCCACATGGTGGGTGCTAAACTTCAAGGAGAACTCAAACAAAACACATCACTGATGTGGTACATGGGACAACAATTTAAGCTCCTTGACTAAAAACTGAGATTCATGTGCCATACTGGTGCTCAAGCATGATTTTAAAAAAATTTTTTAACTTTTTGAATAGGCAATATATTCAAATGTTTCAAAATTCAAAAACAATGCTGTGAAATCTCCATTCTGTCTCCATTCCCCAACCACCTCCCAAAGTCAATCAATGTAATTAATACTTTTAATATCCTTTCAGATGTCTTTTAGTGCATATGAGCAAATTTTTATGCAATCGTAATTTTTAACATAAACTGTAGCATAATACATTATATTATGCACCTTGCTTTTCCCTTCTGACCATAGATCTTGAGGTTCTTTATATATTGTGTCATAAAGATTTTCTCACTCTGCATAATATTCTATGTTTTCTTTATGTATTTTTTATATACCGTTTTTTATCCAGTCCTCTATTGACTGTTATTAGGTTGCTTTCATCAACAGTGCTGCCATGAATAACCTCATGTATGAGGTGCTTTGCATAGAATCACCCAGAAGAACTTTGATGTCTTGCCATGTCATGCCACCATCAACTGTAGCACGTTATAAATCACTTGAGGGACGTCCTGTTAGCTCAGTTGGTTAAAATCTGACTCTTGATTTCAGCTCAGGTCATGATCTCACGGTCTGTGAGTTCAAGTCCTGAGTCAGACTCCGTGCTCTCATGGTGTGGAGGCTGCCAGAGATTCTCTCTCTACCCCTCCCTTGCACGTGTACTCTCTCTCTCGCTCTCTCTCGCTCGCTCTCTCAAAATAAATAAATAAACTTTAAATCACTTGAATAAGAGACAATATAGCAAAGTTTGCAAATTTTCCACTTCAACATAATCTCTAAAGCATTTGAGACTTTTCTTGTACAATAATAGTATCACGTTTGCCCAGTTGCATTTCAAATAGGCTTTCTTACACAAATGAACGAGGAGAGTGGGATGTGCACACCAGGGCCCAGTTTACCTGTGGGCCCGGCAGGAGTGTGTCACGTAGGTGGCTGTAAGGCTTCAGGTGTGCAGGGTAGAACTCTGGGTAAGAATCACTGACCTCATTAAGGTATACTGATAACCAGTATAACTTGGTCTCAAAACCTAGAAAAGAATCCTACACATTTTTGGAAGAAGAAACTATTTTCACTTTCTCAGTGGAGATCAGAAAATGGCAGCAGTGTTGGTGATGTTGAGGTTGGTCTGCAAGGGATGGGGGAGGACTCTCCCTTCTGCTCTTCTGGCATCACTTCAAGAGTTGGGTGGGGGGCAGCAGCAACCATCCCAGAGTCACTCCAGGCCAGGGAGATAGGGGTAATAATCCCTAGGTTTGCATAGCAATTCCGTATTTCCAAAGCATTTTTGCATATATCCTCTCATCGCCTCTCATCAGAATCTCACAGGATGAGGGCATGGAAGGTTCCCCTAATTTTACAGATGAGCATCTGAAGCTCAGTGAAGCTCAGTGAGTCTCCTCGAAACACAACTAAGTGGTGATGGAACTGGGCTGCAGCTCACCTACAGTGTCCGGGTCCCATGCTCGTTATGTGCAGATCTTGGTCTACTGAGTGGTGTTTCCTCCCTTGGAGACTGAAACCCTCAGCACATAAAAACATCGGTAAAATGTTAAAGTCAATACTATCACCAGTGGTGACTAAGTTATGAGTTAATTCACCTAAGACAGAAGTGCAATTCCTTCCCTAAGAGCTTTTGTTCCTTATGTGAGATCAAAATAAACATCCCCAAGGTTTAAAAAAAAAAAAAAAAAAAAAAAGATTGTTTACCAAAGTGTGAACATCTCGGATACACAGAATTCCACCTTTAGCTATTGTTGTGAGCCACAATCCATGCGGAGACAGAGAGAGCATGCCAGGGCCATACTGTTTGCTTTGCACTTTTTGGAATGGCTTGAGAATGCAAATACCGCTGTGTTCCTGCCAATCAAAGAACATGACTCCATTATAGAAAAGAGCAGGAGAGCGGCACCTGAGGGTTTGCAGTTGGGCCTGTGCAGTCAGATTCATTTCTGCAAACGCTGTCAATGGAAATGAACTGATACACCACATTTCTTGCACCACACTTTCATCTGTTTGTAAATTAAAGTTTGTTCTGACCGACTAAGAAAAGCCATTATGTGTTAGCTACCATTAAAGATCCCAGCCTACACTGACGATATTTCTCTTTTACTAATCCTTTTCACATACCCTCCTGCTCGAGTCAATTAAATAAGCCCGTATTCCCTCATGTACTGCCACCTCCAAGCCCCTACACATACTGTGACTTTTGTCTGGAATGCCCTTCTCCACCCTCTTCCCACCAGTCCTATCCCCTCCCTACCTCAGCAACCTCCACCCCTTGCCAAAATTGTACACAATATTTCTCTGTGTCTAAGTCTGACTTATTCTTCAAAGGCCAGTTCAAATGTTACTTCCTTGGTGAAGCCTTTCTTGAATCCTACTTGCCACAAACATTGCTTCTTTCTTGGAATTTGATGTCTCATACCTTGCGGACTTTGGCTTCCCTGGGAAAGGAGGGTTTAGAGAGGAAGAGTGGTAGATCATCTGGGCCAGGGAGTGTAGCAGAGTGATACGATAGAGAGAGGTTTGAAAGGAGTGTGATAAATGTGGTAGAAACATAGTTTATCTACTTTGTGCAATTTTGCTTACGGCTTAAGGTGCAAAGTTCCACGGAAAACCACAGATCCTGTGGCCCCTGACTCCTGTGGAATATCGCTCTAATGTTTTTGAAGACACTAAGTTAATAGTGTTACCTGCATGTTTATCTGATGAGTATGATGCATGTAGCACATGTATGAGGTTGCTCAAACGTATTTATGGTGGATTAACAAATAATACTAATAATGTATCTAATTCAAGAAAATTCTTACTGTAATAAAGCCCATTTGTTAACGGAACTATAATGTTAAAGCATGGATCGTGTCTAACTAACACAACACATCAATCTTGATTGCTAAGATAAATAAAAGCACGCTTAAATTTGGCATACGTTCTCGGGAAGAGGATAGCTGCAGATGTATGACACTTGGTTACAGAAGCCATATACTTGGTGACCTTGATAGTCCAACACGGCAGAGGACAAGGTGTGCTCTGTCTCATACAGGAGCTTATGAACGAGTTCATCTCTCAGCCTCCCTCTATCATCAGCAAGGCTTGTCAAAACTGTATGATGTGAGGAAGAAAAGAGACCATTTGCACCGTATGGGCGATTTTATTCTTTAATCATTATGAACAACTGTGAAAAGCAAAATAAAAAATGTAAATGCCCAATTAATAATGCAGAGGCTATTAGGGGACGAAAATGATTTAAAACAACATGGATCCACTAGAACCACTCAGGTATTAAGTGACCGATAGTAAGGTATCTTTTGTAAGGCTTTGGTTAATTTCATCAATTAGGCAGAGACATATTAAAAGATACTCATGATGGTCTAGAGGCTCTTAATTAAGACACAAGAGTACTTTGAGGTTTTCAGCTCTCTTACACACCGTGATTATTTACAAAATAGCTACCCAGATATATTTGTTATCTAAAACAAAGAGTGTCTATTTTATCAGACTTCTTTACCCAAAAAGCTTTCTTTACAATTTTATCAGTAAAAGCTACTACACAGTAACCTATCTGAATTTAACTTTGTATATTTAAAGCTACAAAACAAGAGATATCATGAAATGACATATCATCTGACAAAAGCGCCGGCTGACCCTGGTCCTCTTCTCCGGCTTGCAGAAAGTCCATATTTCACATCGTTTGGCAGCCATGTCAGTTTCACTTTGTAAGATGTACAAAAGATGGCCGCTTTACCTCTTGACATGTTTAGGGGGAAAAAATGCAATCGCCCGAGAAAAGAAAGGAAGAAAGAGAGAGGGAGGAGGGAAGGAAGGAAGGAGGGAAGGAAGGAAGGAGGGAGGGTGGGAGTGAGGGAGGGTAGGAAGGAAGGAAGGAAAGAAGGAAGGAAGAAAGGAGGGAAAGAAGGAAGGCAGGCAGGCAAGCAACTACTCATCTGGTTGCTTGATTTTTGTTTACCTTGTGGTGTTTTAAGCAGAATAAATATTTCCAATCTGCTTCTTTCTGTTTCTGGAAGTGGCGAAAGCACCATCACTTTTACTATGTCTGTTTCCAAAAGAGACACTGTGGATATTTGTAAACTGTCTTTGCCCACCTCTGAAAGCAGAAGGAAATCATCAAAAGTCCTCATTCGTAAGTTTAAAGAATCTTTTATCTTCTCAGGTAAGATACCACATTATAGGATTGCCTTCAGTAAACCTTTGGATTTCAATTTATTTATTGCATATTTAAAATGACCTTTTAATTTTTTTTTTAAGTTTGTTTATTTATTTTGAGAGACAGGGAGAGAGAGTGTGCACGAGCAGGGGAGGGGCAGAGACAGAGGGAGAAAGAGAGAATCCACAGCAAGCTCCGAGTAAGCACCTAAAGTGACCTTTAAATATCAGTGATGGGATGGGGGGGCTCATGATTTTGGCTCAGGTCATGATCTCAGAGTTTGTGGGATCAAGCCCCATGTTGAGCTCTGTGCTCAAAGCCTGCTATAGATTCTTTCTCTCTCCCTCTCTCTCTGCCGCTCCCCTGCTCGTGCCCTCTCTCTCTCTCTCCCCGTCTCTTCCTCTCCCTCAAAATAAATTAAAAAACTTAAAAAATACATATAAGTGATAGGTGATATAAGTATAAGTATAAATATTATAAGTATACAAATATATATATATTATAAGTATATAAAAATAAATATAAGTGATATCCATTCTCATGACTGGATATCTGGGTTGATAGATTCAAGCCAGCTCAGTTGGGCTGAGCTTCCTTCCCTGTCAGGCAAGCCTCTGGAGTCTGCCATGTTCTTCACCCCACGCAGCAGCGCCTACTTGCTCTGGGCCCTTCGTTGTCCACTGTGGCCTGTTTGCCCACTCCTGGTTTTGGATAAACTGTGGCATCAGTGTTCTCTGCAGCTGTAGTCAAGATATTGCAGCTTTGGTGGAAATACCCATGACTTTATGAGTTTGCTTCTCTGGAAATCAGGCCTCTGAAAGGTGGCATACCTGGGGCACACACCTTCAGTTCTTTCCAGAGTCACTACTCCCCTTCCACAGGGGCTGTTCTATATGTGCCCACTTTCTCAGGCTCCCAGTATCAGCCCTCCCTTCAGGTGTTCAGCTGGTGGTGTTTCCTCTGACAACAAAGAAGGCCAAAGACATCTGATACAGAGTGGACCTTAGTGTTCTTTTTTTTAAAAAATTATGTATTTATTTTGAGAGAGAGAGAGAGTATAAGAGAGCACGAGTGGGGGAGGAGCAGAGAGAAAAGGAGAGAGAGAATTCCAAGCTGGCTCTGCGCTGTCACCACAGAGCCCAACATGGGGCTGGATCACACAAACTGTGAGATCATGACCTGAGCCAAAATCAAGAGTCGGACACTTAACTGACTGAACCACCCAGCCACCCCGACCTCAGTGCTCTTATTCAGAAGACATTTTTGGATCAACAAAATGCAATCCTTTACATCTCTGATTTTGAGCCCGTGCCACCAATCTCTTACTAGACCATATGCTCTCAGGACCTCATTTTATTTTCTTGTGTCTTTTATGGTTTCTTCTAATCAGCTCTCAAGACTATCCAATCTTCAGGGGCACCTGGGTGGCTCTGTTGGTTAAGCGGCCAACTTCAGCTCAAGTCATGATCTCACAGTCTGTGGGTTCGAGCCCCACATCAGGCTCTGTGCTGACAGCTCAGAGTGTGGGACGGGAAAAGCAACTTCCACTGCAGTTATGGACAGAGGAAGATGAGGCAGTGAAGCCTGGAGCCTGCTTCAGATTCTGTATCTCCCTCTCTCTCTGCCCTTCCCCTACTCACACTGTGTCTTTATGTCTCTCAAAAATAAATAAACATAAAAAAAAAAAGACTACCCAATCTTCAGATTGCGACCTTGCTGCAACCCTGCTTCCCCACCATAGTTGTTGTCCAATTCTCTTTCTCTGCTTCAAACTTCTTAAAACGGGAGTTGCTACTTATTGACTTCATTTTATGACTGCCACCCCCTCCCTAATCTCGTTGGCCCTCTCTTCCAAGGAAGCAGCTCTCCCAGAGTTACCCGCTGATGGGTACACACAAGAGGGCCTCATCCCAGCCCCCGCTGCACTCACGTGTCTGCCAGTTCACACCCTCGTCAGCCTTCCTCTTTCAAGCTCTTTCTGGAGTGGGTGACTCCCAGTGCTCTCATTACACTGGGCTGTCCTCAGTTTTCTTCACTGCCTCATCTTCCTCTGTCCATAACTGCAATGGAAGTGGCTTTTCCCGTCCCACACTCTGACCAGGTAGGTTAAAAAAATGGACCATTTAGGCAGATGTGCATCCACTGTGAGGGAAGCCATTGGTCCTACCTCGGTCCATGTCTTCGAATGTACATATTTAGGTTACCCGTTCGGCCTCATTAAGCAATTGGATATTTACCTCCACTTGGTCTTCTTAAGAAGATCAGAATTTCAAGTTCAGAATTCTGTCATTAAGACTTGAACTACAAATCTCCATTTCCAAACATTAGCTAAATATCCCCAAATAAAGAGCTCATTTGCTCCAAATCTACACAAATCTCTTCAGCTCACACTATGCCTCAACCTCTCTAAACTCCTTTTTTTCTTGAGTTTTTACCTCATTTGATGACATCATAAACTTCCACCATCCAGGCTAGAAATTGTGGAGTCCTTGCTCATCCTCTCCTTTCACATTTGATGGAATACCAAAGTCCTGCCAATTCCATCACTCAGAGCGGTCCCCTCCTTTTCCTTTCTATGATTGCTGCATGGTGTATACACTGTGGATAAGAGCATGAGCCTGAAGACAGACTTCCTGAATTTGAGTCCCGGCTCTACCAGTACCTAGCCCTGTGACTCTGAATCTCTGAATGAGTCGCTGTGCCTCAATTGCCTCATCTGTAAATTGGGATAGTAATAGTCTCTACCCCATAAAAGTTGTCTGTAAGCATTAAATGAATTAACACATGCCAAGTTCTTAGAACACTATCATATGGTAAAGAATCCCTCAATAAATGTTGGCTATGGCTGTGATTAATGTCACCTCTTGCCTGGGCTACTAGAATTGTTCCCTAACTCCTCTTTTTTATTCCGTTCTCTTGCCTTTCAGCTCCATCCTGCACGCTTGCGACAGAGTCATTCTCCAAAGTCAAATCATACCAGGCCCATCTTGAAAACCTCTGATGATGTCTCATTACCCCCAGAAAAAAAGTCCAGACTCCTTGAAATAACCTTCAAGACGCTGAGCTTCTTTCGGACTTCGTTGTCATGATCGTTGTCTAGTAAACTCCTCTGTTTTCGTATTATACCAGACTTCTTGCCATTCCATGTGCCTTTACTCACACTTGTCTCTTGAGCTGGAATACCTCTGCACCTCCTTATCTGGGGCCCCCTTTGCCTCCACTCCTTTCCTCATACTTGGCAGAATTAATTGCTTCTTCCTCTGAGACTTCACAGCACTCTGAGCACTCTGCTTATTCCTCCACCACGAAATTGTCTCCTTGACCTTTCCATGCCCCCGCTGACCTAGGTTCAGCATTTTAGATCTAGTAGGCACTCGCTAATCTTAAAAAGTTAATAAATAAATTTAAAAATATGTTTTTTGGGGAAAATATACCAGGAAGGAGCATATTAGTTCTTACTATCTATCACATAACTGCTACCTCACCTGCCAGGTCTGTGGTTTACCTGGCCATGTGGATGACATCACTGAAAAACCCGGATATCATTTTGTTTAAAGAGGAAATATTAAAGATGCATGTACTAAAACTTTCTTCAGCTATCTCTATTAAATAGAGATCAAATATTTTAAAATATATTTCAAGGATAAACCAATCAAACTACTTTTTGTGATAACATAAGGAATATCTAGCATTATATATAATGTATATAGCATACATATATTATATAATATATAATGTGTATAACATATATAATATACTATATATAATATCTAACATGAGAAATATCTAAATTAATTCATAGTTAAAAAAGTTTATTTAGCTCAGCTATGTGCCAAGCAGATGTACCAAAAACCCTTTTTTTTTTTTTAACATTTATTTATTTTTGAGAGACAGAGACAGACAGAGCACGAGCAGGGGAGAGGCAGAGAGAGAGAGACACACACACACAGAATCTGGAGCAGGCTCCAGGCTCTGAGCTGACAGCACAGAGCCCGACGTGGGGCTTGAACCCACAAACCGTGAGATCATGACCTGAGCCGAAGACGGACACTTAACCAACTGAGCCACCCAGGCGCCCCCCAAAAACCCTTTAAATATGATGTGGGAATTCTCCTACATAACTTACAGCAGTCATCTAAATATTTCTTTTTTAGAAAATACACTAGAGCCCCATTTTCACAACCTTAAATTCTTTGGAATAAAGTGACAAATATTTTCATGAAATAATTGTCAGTTAATTAACATTCCATGTTGTACCTACGAATCCAAGGATCTGAAACAAGCTTGATGGACTGGCGTTGATAATAAAGATGCATCCCTCTGATGCTCCAGCTAACAGATATATCCCTCGCTGGTCATAACTAGGAAAGAAGAAATCTGAGGCTCAGATTTTGCTTGTTTAACCCAGTAAGATGGTAAACAAACTTATTGACTGACAGTGTGGAGATACATTCAAAACCAGTCATTCTTATGGTTTGTGATTTTTAATATTACCCCATCTTATAAAAAGCCAAGTGAATACAGGTAAATACAATCATTACATTCTAGGTTGATGTTATTTCCAAATTGCAGCTTGAAAGTGCAGTCGAGGAGATGCAGTAGTATTTTATCATAAGTGAATGAAACAGGGCACCAGAGCTTTCTTGGTATTGCGAGTGGAAGTAAACAATTCTCAAACTCGTGATCAGTGTGACATCTCAGCACTCTTCGATACCAGTGCCCAGCAGGAAGAGGCAGAATGTAGTGAAGTGTTTCTGTACTTCTTCAAGTTAGAAAAATGGGAAAATACAAATTATAATAAGAGAAAAAGGAGCTGAGAAAGAGGAGGCAGCAAAGGTGTAAATGGAGCGAGGTTACACATCCTTTCCCCCTGAGCTGGAGGGAGCGTGAGCAGAACAACACAGCAGCGGAAACCTGGCTCCTCCAGGCACTTGCTAGGCAGGCCTATAAAGGCTTCTCTTAACTTCTCTGAACCTTAATTCTCTCATTTGTGGAAGAGGGACAAACATGATACCTTTCTGATTGGTGTAGTGAGTTCTCATTTAGTACGCTACAATGAATGGACGGCACCTCCATACAATGTAAAGCAAAGCATCTCCAAACTGTAAAGCAAGGCATCAACGTTGCTTCTTATTAATACTTACTATTCTGATAAATTAACAAAAGAAAGAATAATAACACATGAGTCTAAATCCAATGTCTCTATGCTGTCTTCTAAAAAGTATTACTTCAAAAGAATTAAAATCATCTAGATGCCCATCAATACACCATTTTGGGGCACATGGGTGGCTCACTTGGTTAAGTGACTATTGATTCCAGCTCAGGTCATGCTCTTGCTGCCGTGAGATTGAGCCCCACATCAGGCTCTGCACTGGCCATGGAACCTGCTTAAGATACTCTCTCTCCCTCTCCCTCTGCCCCTCCCCTGCTTGCTCTCTCTCTCTCAATACAAGACAAAAAAAAAAAAAACAAAAAACCCAGTCTTTAAAAAATTATGGTATATTGGGTATTTACCCAAAAAATCTAACTCAGAGGGATACATGCACCCCTAAATTTATTACAGCATTATCTATAATAGCCAAATTATGGAAGTAACAACTGTCTATCAACTGGTGAATGGATAGAGAAGATGTGGCGTATATATATATACATATATATATATATATAGAGAGAGAGAGAGACATATACATATAATGGAATATTATTCAGCCATAAAAAAGAATGAAATCTTGCCATTTGCAACAACATGGATGGAGCTAGAGAGCATAATGCTAAGAGAAATAAGTCAGTCAGAGACAAATACCAAATGATTTCACTCATATGTGGAATTTAAGAAACAAAACGAATGAGCAAAGGAAAAAAAGAGAGCGAGAGAGAGAAAGAGACAAACCAGGAAACAGACTTTAACTACGGAGAACAAACTGATGGTTACCAGAGGGGAGGTAGGTGGACAGCCGGGGGGGGTGGGGTGGGACGGTGGATGAGTGAAACAGGTGAAGGGGATTGAGAGTACACTTATCATGATGAGCACTGAGTAATGTGTAGAATTGATGAATCACTATACTGCACACCTGAAACTAATATAATAACACCATATGTTAACAACACTGGCATGCCAATCCTGACATTTGGAATTTACTATCTGTGTAATATTAAGCAAGTTATTTAACACACTGTGCCTTACGCTCCTTCTCTGTAATGGAGACTATGAGTATCCATCTCATGCAACAAAGTGTGTAGCACATTCTAAGTGCTTGACAATTATATGCGTAATTAAAAGTGAGTACTTACCCTTATTTTGCTTATTTATGGATAGAATATCTCTGGAAAGAAAGCATGAGAAGCCGGTAACAGGCTGAAGTGGGTGTTGGGGGACAAGAGTGAGAGCCTTTTCACGATGCATCTCTCTGTACTTTCTGAATAGTGACCTGAGTCAATGTATTAATTTTTAAAACAAAACACGTAAAACTTGAAAGAAATTATGGCTTCACTGGAATTCTCAACAGACAGTCCTGACAATGCTGCTGCTAGAAGCAGGAAGTACTTACAGGAGGTGCTGCACAGACCATTCGGAGAGAAAGGCCTTGTAAATTGCCCGGGGGGCCTCAGGATTCCTGACATCGAGGAAGTGGACGGAGCCCTCGTTGGTGCCCACAGCCACAGAGAGGGAGGAGGGAGAGCAGGCCAGAACCGTCGCCTGTTTAAAATAACCTCAGATGCTTAACTTCCCGGTGCCGGAACACAGAGCCTGCTCTACTACACATAAGAATCTACAGTTTACTTGAAAAGCCCTCAGAATGAGGACCTTGGCAAGTGCTGTGTGATATTACAAATTAGACATGCAGCATTCCTGAGCTAATCGATTGCATCAGTCAAAGGAATCTGTACATCTTATTCTTTAATCCTAAAGTTAGCATCATAAAAATACAGAGAGATTTCTCAAGCTTTAAACCATGGCTTCATTTTCATCCCTTAAGGGTTATGAAATGATTATACCAATAATAATGAAAAATAGAATAAATTTAAAATACATTCCTAGCACTTTTGGACATCTTCACAGAATGTTGGTGATTTTCCTTTTTAAATCAGCATTCATCTGTTGGCTAACGGCAGATCCTGGGATGCTGGTACGATGGAGGAAGACGCAAGAAAATAACCATATCACTGCACCATGTACTCAGAAGCCAAAGACATGCATCGCAGATTCCTGTTCATCTCCCAGTCATCTACAGAACATGAGGTCTAGGGGAGTAAATTTGCTTTCATGACACTGAAGCAATCAGAGTCATCCCTCTATAATGATACTTTGTAGGCTGTTTTGAATAAGATAATAGAAAATCAGAAACAGAAAAGACCTTAAGAGATAATTATTTGGCAGAACAGGAAATGGAGGCCAAGAAAAATGTAGCAATTGCCTCAGGATCCCATAGCTGGCGACTAAGCCGAGAACTCATTAGACTGCACAGTTGTCCAACTAAGCATGTCTTTATTTTATTTTTAAAGGTGAATTTTCCAAGGTTGAGCCTTTATAGTAGTATCTCAGTGTGAAACTGGAAACGAAATGATGAGGGTTTTTCTTTGTTTCTTTTTTTCAACTGAAAATCTTTATGGGATCTCTCAGTGTGTGTGTGCGTGTGTGTCTGTGTCTGTGTGTCTGTGTGTCTGTGTGTTCTCAAAATAATCAGTTGCCATTCCAGGGCAGTCGTCGGCTAGGTTAAAAATACACAGCAATATCTGGAGGGGTCTTATGGACCTTAGCGAGTGCCGTCAAGGGAAGCTGTGAGTGTCCAGACATCCTCCCATCATAGTGCTGGGCGGGGTATCTGCCTAAAACGTTCACGGGGAACAGAGTCCTGGGCGGAGGCAGGAGACCTGGCCTCAGTACTGCTGGGTCCGTACACTTATCAATTCCCCATGAGGCAACAGTATCCTTCGTTGAGGGGCAGCCACCAATTGTCCCCAGTGCAGGCTAAACCATGTGAGTGTACCATGCCTGGTTTGGAGCTCAGTGAACGTTTGTCAAATTAACTGTGAAAGCTGTTTGAATCTCTCCCTTCTGGTCAGGTGAAGGGAAGATCTGGTACAGAAAGCGAGCCTTCTCATGGTGCCTATATCTCTCCTTAGCCAAGAAGAACAAGGTGAGCCCTGGTTACAGAGATGTGTGGGTGGGTTGTTAACCATTTGTAGGTCTCTCATCTGTAAAAGGAGATGTGATGTGATGAGCTTTAAGATCTCTTCCAGCTCCAGTAATTCTAACAGAAATGAATACGTATGAGCTCTGGTCACTAGACTATGCAGTCTATCCACGTTTCGGTCTTTTAGGTAAGGATTTTCATGTTTATTTGTTGGGGTGACTTTTATAATATTCCATTGAATTACATCCCTTTTGCATCTTATAATCTTCTTCTGCGAGGTGTGATGCTTCCTCTTGTCTTCTAATTGAGATTTTAATTCTATAAAGGGTAAGGACTCTAACTTCCCTACCTACTACCAAGATCCATATCTTATCTAGAACTGTATAATACATCAAATGATGATAATTTTAGGGAGAAATAGCACTGCCATTGTTTCTTGGTTCTTTTATGTTTTATAAATGTTATTTTATGTAAAATGTACCATGAACATAGCAGAAATACTGAAATCACCTTGTGGTGAGTATTGTGAGCAATTGTGGTTTGCCACTCAGCATCCATACACACCTTCCTTCTGGAAAATTTCTTGAACAGCCATTAAGAAATCATCTCTCCTATTTTGGAGGTTCAGTGAAACAGATCTGACTCCCATTTTCAAGGCTAAGCTTAAGCCAGCTACCATTTCTCATTTCCTTGTCCACAGTGATTAGCTCAGGGATGTTATTAAGACATTAGAAAATGGGGGGCCTGGGTGGCTCAGTCAGTTGAGCAGCTGACTTGATTTCAGCTCTGGTCATGATCTTGTGGTTCATGAGATTGAGCCTCGTGTCACACTGTGCTGACAGTGTGGAGCCTGCTTGGGATTCTCTCTCTTCCCTCTCTCTTGCCCTCCCCTCTCACTTTCTCTCTATAACACAATAAATAAATAAACTAAAAAATAAAAGACATTAGAAGACATTTAGCCTTGTGGAAAGGAGAAGTTTCTTTTCTCTTCCTCCTCCCACTGGAGGAGGCTTTCTTCCTTGATGGGCTGACACCCACGAGGTTGACACCTGTGGCATTTGGGTACCACTAAAAGAAGCCTAGGATGACACTATAAAGACATAGAGAAAAAACCAAGATCCTTGATAATAACATTTGAGTTGCTGGACTGAACTGCATCTGAGCTGGACAAGTTCTATGCTTTATAATTAATTAAGCCAACACCTCCCCCCCACTTCTTTAATTTTGGCTCAAGTTGGTTACAGCGGAAATTTTCTTTCATTTCTAACTGACCTCCTTGAGGTTAGATGGGGTCATTTAACTAGTTATGGCCAAGGGGGTGATTCATTTCTGAGTAAAAGCACCTAAGTGCTAGTTCAAGACCCTCGTGCACTGCCTTCCCATAACATGGCACCGACGAACTCTCTTACCCTGGCTCCCTGAGAAAGAGACCTGTGTGGAGCAGAGACCCTGCCAATCCACAAGGAACTTACAGCGTGAGTGAGATATAAACCACTAGGACTTCAGAAACAACTGCCACCATGGAAAACTTTCCTATACACCATTATCGTACTTTATGTCTACGTTCTGGGCTGCAGAATATACTTTATGTACAAGAATCACTCTACATACAGGGGGTAAATATGCAATAAGGCATCTGTAACAAGTATTTCCACAGACTGTTGACATGTAAATATGGAAACGTAGATTGGATTAGAATTCCATATTTTAATCCATTTCTGAGGCATACTTACTGGGGTATTCAGATAAATCCTGCTGGCACAAGTACCATCTTCTAAACACCAAACACAAACTTCTCCTGAATGTGTGAGTGTCTGTAACATAAAGAAAAAATAACACTTTAAATGATAAACAAGACTCTGTTACAGAAGCATATTCTAAATCCCTTTTTAGTAGGTCAATAACTCCGATGATTCAGTATAACACTTCACTTTACCTGTATGGGTTATGATGACAATCATAACACCAGTACTTCTGATTTAAACAGAAATTAACTTGAAGTTATCTTTAATACAATTTAAGTGACACACAATAACTAATTAGGATCAGAAAAGTGAAATCAAAATTTTTTTCCAAGTAACATAATTGAGTTACTTGGAAATTCAACAGGATTACCGCTTAATGAATAGGGCTAGAAATAAGAAATTATACATTTTTTAAACTAATAGACTTTGGTTTTAACAGGAGTTTTAGTATTATAGAAATTTTGAGCAGAAAGTACAGAGTTGCCCTCCCCCTCCCCCCACTACATGCATATAATTTCCTCTAGTAATATCTTGCGTCACTGTGGTACGTTTGTTACAATTGATGAGCCAACATTGATACATTATTATTGACTAAAGCCCATAGTCTATATTAGGGTTCTCTTGGTGTCATACATCCTACAGGCTTTAACAAACATATGATATGCAGTCACCATCACAGTGTCATACAGAATAGTTACATTGCCCTAAAAATTCTCTATCCTCCACCCCCATCTTTCCCTCCCTCTTTCCCATTGAGTCCCTGGCAACCCCTGATCTTTTTTACTGTCTCCATAGTTTTTCTTTTTCCAGAATATCATATAGAGGGAATCATACAGCTTTCTCAAATTGGCTTCTTTCACTTAACATTTATGCATTTAAGGTTCTTCTATGTCCTTTCGTAATTTAATAGCTCATTTTTTCTTAGTGCTGGATAATATTCCATTGTATCAAATGTATTACAGTTTGTTTCTTCATTCACCTATTGAAGGACATCTCGGTTACTTTCAAGCTTTGGCAATTATGAATAAAGTTGCTATAGACATTCATGTATAGGTTTTTGTGTGGGCATATGTTTTCAACTAATTTAAGTGAATACCAAGGCCAGTTGCTGAATCATAAGGTAAGAGTATGTTTAGCTTTGTGAGAAACTTCCAAACTTCCAAAGTTGCTGTATCATTCCTGTAGGCAAAGAGTAAGTGCTTCTGTTGCTCCATATCCTCACTAGCACTCGGTCTTGCCAGTGTTTTAGACTTTAGACATTCTAATAGGTGTGTGGTGTCATCTCATTGCTTTAATTTGCAATTCTCTAAATGACGAATAATGTTGAACATCTTTTCATATACTAACTTGCTATCTGTATGTTTTCTGTGGTAAAGTTTTCCAATTTTTTGCTCATTTTTAATGGAATTGGTTATTTTCTTATTGTCGAGCTTTAAGAATTCTTTGCACATTTTGGAAACCAGTCCATTATCAGATACATGTTTTACAAAGATTTTTCTCCCAGTCTGTGGCTTGTCTTTACTTTCTCTTAGTGTCTTTCCCAGTATACCAGCCTTTGATTTTAATGAAGCCCAACTTACCAGGTTTTCCTTTCATGGATTATGTTTTGTATTATGTTGAGAAAGTCATTGCCAAACTCCTATGCTATTTTTCTGGGAATTTATAGTTTTTCATTTTACATTTAGGTCCAGTAAGTTAATTTTTGTGGATGGCGTAAGGTCTGTGACTAGATCGTGATGACAGTGATGACGATGATGATGATTTTGCATGTGGATGTCCAGTTGTTCCTGCACCATTTGCTTAAAAGGCTATCCCTTCTCAGTTGAATTGTTTCTCCTCCTTTGTCAAAGGTCAGTTGACTATATTTGTATGAATCTATTTCTAGGTCCTCTCTTCTGTTCCATTCATCTATTTGCCCAGTCTTTCACCAATACCATACTGTCTTGATTACTGTAGCTTTGTAATAAATCTTGAAAATGGGTACTGTTAGTCCTATTTTTTTTCTTCAATATTGTATTTGCAATTCTGAATCTTTGCCTTCTCCAGTAAGAATGAGTTTACTGATATCCACAAAATAACTTGCTGGGATTTTGACTGGGATTGCGTTGAATCTTACCACACACAAGAACATACTGGGCACTGATAAGGTAAGTTTGGAAAGTTTGGAAAGAACTGATACCTTAGCAATATTGAGTCTTCTTATCTATGTAGGTGGAATATTTGTCCACTTATTTAGATCTTGTTTGATTATTTCAAGGGAGTTTTGTACCTTTCTCATGTAGATCTTGTACTTATTTTGCTAACTCCCAAAAATTTTAATGGATTTGATGAATCATATGAAAAATGAAATGTTTCTTGAGATCAATAAAAGGTAAGCCGTTAAACACCAGGAAAAAAAGTTTCTTTTCTGAATGTAGCAGTTGGGTTTTATTTTTCCTAAGTAGACTGAATTCATATTTTGTGCAAGTATTTCATTTTCACCCTCAGAGGGTCTGTGCCACCCTGAAAGAGGACAAATACTACTAGTTTAATGAGTGTTGATAACTCATTAGCGATGAACGTGTTTAAAGCTCTGGCTTGGAAAACTTGGGTGGCGAATATAAACAGGAAGGCTCCTCAGATTTTAATTGGTCTGGCTGTTTTCAGAGACTTAATGTTATGAAGTCACAATACAATGATGTCATTCTAACTGGGGAGTAGATTCGATGATGGAAGTTGTTGGCATTTCCACCACATCTTCAAGAATACCCTCTGGCTCCTACTTGTGTAAGGTTGCACATAAACTTCCAAAATCTTATCTTTAAATCCTACTGTGAAGTGGTAAAATATTCCTTACCACGCAGTATTCATTTGCAGGTGGGATAATGTCAATTGCCTGAAATTTCCCATCACAAGCCTCTAGGACGTTCTTAAAGGTGGGCTTCTCACCAAAAGTGTAAATATAAACCGATCCCTGTTAAATATGCCAAAAAAAAAAAAAAAAAAGAAAGGAAAGAAAGAAAAAGAAAATGATGCAATTGCTGTGTGTGCAGTTCAGCAACTATTTATTAAATCCCTTCAGTGAACAAGGCCCTGTGTGAGAACAGGGGAAGGAAAATTAGAGATCAATGCCAGTATGCCTTGACCTTGAGGATCTTAAAATCTGGATGGTTAATTTGTTTGTTTATGGACTGATTAATTCATTCATGCATCATTTTAAATAATCAACAAATAGGACTTTTTTCTTTTCTCTGATTCTAAGCATTTGCTTTTTAAGTTATAAAATATAACAAAACACTTCTTCCTGCCTTCAAAAATAAGTCTATTTTTTCGACAATTTTTCCCACAAAAAAAAATTGGGAAATGTAGACAACCAGAAAAGTTGTTCAGGTGAACGAATAAGTCATCACATACTAGACTGTGGTGGGCACTGATAAAAACTTCCTAATAAGCCTTTGTGGAAATTGTGGAGGTGTGCCTGAAGCTGTTACTTCATGACTTATTTATCATTCTCAGCTGCAAAATTCATCTCTCAAAAAAAAAAATCTATCCTGTAAGGTGTGGCTCTCTGCCAAGTAAGTGTAATATGGTATGGCCACTTAACTACCAATAAGAAATCGGCTTTCAACTGAAGACAAGTTCTTCATGTTTACTTGAATTAAACATGACCACTTCTGTTCTTGTTGGTCTAAAAGAGACAATTCTGCAGAGTCTAAATTTGATAGATACTTACTGGATTAAGGGGCTTGCCTTTTTAGTTACATGCATAAATACAAACAGATGAGCAACAACCAAAACACTCTTTTGTTCAGTTGGGTATTTTTTCATTTGTACCCTAAGGGGTTCTGACTGGTAGAGTATCACCATGCAGCATTCTGCCTGTCATTCCCGGAGTGCGATGATGATAATGATAATAATATTTGAAAAATATATATCAAGAAGCACCATCTAGCATACCTTCTCTGTTTGAATCAGCAACATTTGGTAACTTGGAGAAAACATCATATGTTCCACAGGCTCTTCAACCTTAAGAAAATCCTCTACTTTGTAGTGTAAATCTTTAATAATAAAAGAATACACAAAGCCATCCTAGAGACCAAAAACAATGAGATAAACACAGAAAATCAGCCTCGGGCAATGCATAGTAGACTTTCCATGTCAAATGAGCTAAAATGTATTGCCTACCACCCACAGTTTATTTTGGAATCATCATCGATGTTTACATTATCTAGAATGCCCTCTTATCTTTATTTAGGCAACTTTTAACCATACTTCCTGGGCTAGTTTCAATTTTCTCTCTTTCGTGACCTAAAATTTTACTGATCTCTCCTTTCTAACTTTTACCAAATTCTTCATTATACAGGAGGTGGGGCAAATGACATAGTTCATCGTGTGGCTTATAGATAGCAGTCTGCTCACTTCAAGGACCACTAGCCTTAATGTAATTATTTCATCATTAGTATGTGCATTTATTTTTGCCCTAAATGATCCAAAGGTAGGGCATGTGGTGTTTATTTCCTTTATATCCTCCTTTCGAGTTTCTCTCACACTGCTAGTACCCAGTAAAAATGGGTTGGTTGGTTGTAAACGGATTTTGGTTAATTTAACTATTCTCAAGAGGAATTTGAGTTATTTTCACAGTAGTGAAGAGGCTTTGGCATATTCGTCCATCATGTCTAGATTGGATCCCACTATAACTAAAGTATATGCATTAGTGAGATGACTGGATTCAAAGACTTGAGACCTGGGGTATAAAACATGCAAGATGCTTTCTCCAAACTCTTCGCCATTCTCCATACTTCATGGAGCAGATGCTCCCACCACTCCTTTAAAACTAGTTTGTGTGTTTGTTTGTTTTTTTAAGATTTTATTTTTAAAGTAATCTCTATTCCCAATGTGGGGCTTAAACTCACAACCTGAGATCAAGAGTCACAGGCTCTACTAACCGAGCCAGCAAGGCACCCCTGAACTAGGTTTTTAAAAATGCCAAGGGTGGCCTTGAGAAGAATAGAGTCATAAAAGTCTATAAATTCAGGCTAAATGTAGGAGTTGGGAAAGCGGGGAGAGTCTCTGCGAGGTTGGGGGGGGTTACCAGCTGAGTGTAGGTTTATGAGATCCAAACTGCTTCCCATTGGTCGAGCTACATCTCTCACCCTGACATCGTTGCCTAACTACCCTGGAAATGTGATCTGTGGGCAATGGAAGAGACAAAGCTAACAGTGGTCATGGGACATCTACTAGTAGACCTGAGATTTTAGTGTCAGTTGGCTCCAAAGCTTAGCACTGATTACAACACCACAGAAAAGCAATGTGGTCAGAGCCCTTTTCATACTTAACTGAGGCTGTGTGCTCTAATAAATGATAGCAAACACTTTGGAGTTTGACAAGCCAGCTGTTCAAGCCTCAGCTACTCCATTTACTGGCTGGTGAACTCTGTAAAGCCTGGCTCCTTCCTCTGTTTAAGAAGGATGTCAACAGTCCCTACCTGGTAGGGTCATTATGAAAACCAGTAAGATGATACAAGGAAAGCACTTAGCATGATGTCTGGCACCAAGTAAATGAAGGCCATCAACGCCAATTCTAATATGAACAATAACAAGATACATGTAAGCTAAATGGGTATGTACCAGAAGGTAAGTTGAAGTTTAAACAAAAGGTTCCATGTGTATCTGACAACCTAATACATGAAGTGCACTAACAGGCATGAAGATAGGTGACAGATATTAACCTCGTGTTCCAGGGGGCTTGGAGTTTTTAATTCTATTTTTTATTATTTGCAATAGTCCAGATACATGATAGTTCATTATACTGTTCTACTTCTATTTTTTCTAAAACATTCTTCATATAAAAAGTTTTATAATAGCATCCAAAAAGGAAACAATTTTAATTAATAATCTGACAGAACCTGATGTCCCAAATTATGGCTCATAATAGCAAGTGGCAACAAATGGAAACCGTATATACTCTTGAAAGCAATTAATTTTGAAGGAAAAAATACATTACAATTCCAGAAATCAGCACGCCTCCCTTCTGATATGCCATGGTGACTGGATTAATTGGACGACTTCCCTCTTTTGGAAAAGGAAAAACAAGGTACAACAGGTAACACATAATTAAAAGTGCAATACAAAGCAATTAATTTCATTTGCTTTCCTAGGACTATTCATTTCTTTGTAATCCTTTCCAAAAACCAACTATTAGAATATGTGCTATGATGCCTCCCAAGCAATGAATCACAAAATCTGCTAGGCACTGATTACTACTCTAAGTCACAGGAAGTTTTTAAAGTTCTGTATCATCATATCTGTGTAACTAACACTGTAGAATTATATAGCAAATATATTTTCTCACTTTAGGAAAGCATTGTCAGGTTTTAAGATGCCAGGTAAACCAAATAAAACCAAGCCTAAGTTATTATCAGGCTGCATACGTAAGGTTTGTACACTTTATGGTATGTAAATTTATATCTCAGTAAATAAATAAAAATGGATAAAAAGAAAGTAAAAAGAAAAAATGTTCTATAGGAACAAATGTTATTAATAAAATACTGTCATTGGGGGGAAAATAACAAAAGCATATTACCTTTTATGTGGAAAAACCATGACAACTGTAAGATCAAAAGCTCAGACAGCATCCATCAAATTACTTGTTTACTGTACGTTACATGATTGGCATTTTCCTAGATGCTAAGAAGCATACTGTCCTTTCCTTCAAAGACTGTTAACCTCCCAGAAGTTCCTTCTTTTCCAATCCAAGAGCCCCTGGAGCCCAGGTTCTTATGACTGCTGGCTTAGTCTAGGTGCCTGAAGCTTATAGCCACTTGCTTCTAGGACTATCCTTTCCTGGACGATGGCTAAACTAATCTTCCCATGCCAGTTTCAGTTAAGATACATCCCCATTCAGGAGTTTTTGATATCTGCCCACTGTCAGCTCAATTAAGCAGAAACACCTGTAGCTGGATATTCAAGGTCAGACACAGTATACATGTCTTTTTCCCCACACTCAATGCCTCAGACAAACTGAACTACTTCTTGTGTCTCAACCCCAGTTCTTATTGTCTACGCAGATACCATTGCCAGGAACTCCAGCTACCCTCATCTCTGCTTGTGAACCCATCCTTCAAGGGCCATTTCAAATGCCACCTTCAAAATGACTTAACTTGGCTTGTTTCCCTCATTTGAATTCACATAGCACTTGGTGAAATTTCTCTTTAATGAAATTATCTTAGTCTACCTGGCTGTAACTGTCTGCTTGTTTAATTCTCTTCAATAAAATATAAATCTCTTAAGGCTGGAAATTATAAAATCATATATTTGCCGTTTATGTCACCTCTGCGGCACTCTGTGTGGTGTCTTCCACATTGTAGAGGCTAGATAAATATTTATATGAAAGCATTTATAATATACCATGAAAATTATTAGGAATAGTATACAAGGGGCGCCTGGGTGGCTCAGTCGGTTGAGCATCCGACTTCGGCTCAGGTCATGATCTTGCAGTTTGTGAGCTGGAGCCCCGCATCAGGCTCTGTGCTGACAGCTTGGAGCCTGTAGCCTGCTTCGGATTCTGTGTCTCCCTCTCTCTCTGCCCCGCCCCTGCTCATGCCCTCTCTCTCTCTCTCTCTCTCCCTCTCTCTCTCTCTCAAAAATAAACATTAAAAAAATTTAAAAGAAAAGGAATAGTATACAAGAAGGAAATAGTGAACAATATAATACTATACATAATTAAGGCCTAAATTTTGTATAACATATTACAAATGTGACAACAGTTTGGAAATGAGAAAAATTGCTTTAGAATTCATTTTAAAAAACATATAGGTGCTAATCTGTAGCAATCTCTGGGATTAAACTCTTGGAGCCAAAGGATGAGTAAAACCTAGTTCTTGACTTCAAAGAATTGATGTCTAGTGAGAAACCCAGACATGCACATGGGACAATGAAAGCATAGGATGAGGCTAACCAAGAGAGCAAGTCTCATGGAATCCCATACAGGATCACTGAATTTCACCCTAAGGTTGGGGTGAAGACAGGGAAGGCTCCACCAAGGATGCCTTACCAGGTAGACCAGGAAGAGAAGGGCATCTTAGACAAAGGTAACTACAAATGCCAGCAGGCAGAATTTGGAGACAGCCCAGGAATGATGAAAACTTCTCCAAGGCTTGTGTGGGAGAAGTGGAACTGGGAAGGCAGGGCACAAAAGGAGTTCACTTTATAGAGAGCTTTGGGATGGCAGTGTGGATGCAAGGTTAGAGAGAATTTAGCTTAGAGGATACAGGTGACAGTGAAAGGAAGCCAGGGCTGGGGCACGAAGTCTGAGCCAGGGAATGGGAGGGGAGTTGGAGTAGATGAGGGGCACTGTCCTGGCAGAGATTTGCTGTTGGTGGTGGTACTGAGCTGAGAACTCAAGAATTCAGAGAGTTAATTGGCAAGGGGGTGAGCTAGGAGGCAGGTCTGTGAAAAGACAGGAAGAAACGACTGGCTAGATCAGAAAACTCAACTTGGGGAGTAGAAGGAAATAATATAAATAGAGCAGGTAGGATCAGATTAGAGAAGGCACGGAAATCAAGGCAGAGCAGTCATTGAATTGCATGTTGAAATGGTCTTCAAGAAAGACAGTGTGGCAGGGATGAGATGCCTGCTTTGGGTTAGTGCAGAATAGGGCCAATGAAGTCAATCCTAAGGTTGCTGCAGAAATCAAGAAGTGAAATAATAAGAGGAACTGGAATGGAGAGTGTATTGCACAGACTGGGAAGCTTGCAATGACCAGGCTCCCTTCTCAAAAGGTCTACACCTAGCTTTTACTGAGCTCCTAGCTCCGACTGTGACTAAGGCTCAACCCTATCCACAGCTCATGGGACCAGGAATGGACACTAGATCTAAGGAAAATAGATCTGATTCTCTTAGAAATTCTAATCAAGGAACACAAAGATAATTTTCAACATGGCAGTTAAACTTAAAAGAGAAGGTCATTGTGGAAAAAGGCCTTGAAAGGGGTGAAGGGCAGGAAAGGGCATAATTTGCTGATTAAATGAAACAGGCATATCTATGGAAAGGAATACAGCATAGTAGCTAAGAACTTGGACTCTGGTGATCCCTATCAAAATAACACCAACATTCTTCACAGAGCTAGAACAAACAATCCTAATAGCCAAAAAACCCAAATAGCCAAAGCAATCCTGAAGAAGAAAACCAAAGCTGGAGGTATCACAATTCCGGACTTCAAGCTGTATTACAAAGCTGTAGTCATCAAGACAGTATGGTACTGGCACAAAAACAGAAACACAGATCAATGGAACAGAATAGAGAACTCAGAAATGGACCCAAAAATGTATGGCCAACTAATCTTTGATAAAGCAGGAAAGGATATCCAGTGGAGAAAAGACAGTCTCTTCAGCAGATGGTGTTGGGAAAACTGGACAGCAGCATGCAGAAGAATGAATCTGAACCACTTTCTTATGCCATATACAAAAATAAACTCAAAATGTATGAAAGACCTAAATGTAAGACAGGAAGCCATCATCCTAGAGGAGAAAACAGGCAACAACCTCTTTGACCTCAGCTGTAGCAACTTCTTATTTGACATGTCTCCAAGGCCAGGAAAACAAAAGCTGAAATGAACTACTGGGACCTCATTAAGATAAAAAGCTTCTGCACAGCAAAGAAAATAATCATCAAAACTAAAAGGCAACTGGTGAAATGGGAAAAGATATTTGCAAATGACATATCAGACAAAGGGTTAGTATCCAAATTCTATAAAGAAATTATCAAACTCAACACCCCAAAAAAACAAATAATCCAGGGAAGACGTGGGCAAAAGACATGAATAGACACTTCTCCAAAGACGATATCCATATAGCTAACAGACACATAAAAAGATGCTCAACATCACTCATTATCAGGAAAATACAAATCAAAACCACAATGAGATACCAACCTCACACCTATCAGAATGGCTAAAATTAACAACTTGGGCAACAACAGATATTGGCAAGGATGTGAAGAAAGAATGCTTTTGTACTCCTGGTGGGAATGTAAACTGGTGCAGCCGCTCTGGAGAACAGTATGGAGATTCCTCAAAAAATTAAAAATAGAACTATCCTATGGCTCAGCAATTGCACTATTAGGTATCTATCTATCCAAGGGATCCAGGTGTGCTGATTCAAGGGGCACATGCACCCCAATGTTTATAGCAGCAATGTTTATAGCACCCCAATGTTTATAGCTACCGACAATAGCCAAAGTATGGAAAGGGCCCAAATGTCCATCGATAGATGTATGGATAAAGAAGTGGTATATAGATACAACGGAATATTACTTAGCAATCAAAGAGAATGGACTCTTGCAATTTGCAACAACATGGATGGAACTAGAGTGTATTATGCTAAGTGACATAAGTCAGAGAAAGACAAATACCTTATGATTTCACTCATATGTGGAATTTAAGATACAAAACAGATGAACATAAGAGAAAGTAAGCAAAAATAATACAAAAACAGAGAGGGAGACACACCATAAGAAACTCTTAAACACAGAACAAACTGAGGGTTGCTGGTGGGGTGTTGGGTGGGAGATGGATTAAATGGGCAAGGGGCATTAAGGAGGACACTAGTTGGGATGAGCACTGGGTGTTACATGTAAGGGATGAATCACTAACGTCTATTCCTGAAATCATTATTATAATATATGTTAACTAACTTGGATTTAAATTTTAAAGATAAAATAAAATAAAATAAAATAACTTGGACTCTGAAGTTCTTTTAAGTAGGCTTCATCTCCAGGGCAGACCCCAATGTGGGGCTTGAATTCATGACCCTGAGACGAAGGCCTGAGCCGAGATCAAGAGTCGGACACTTAGGGTGCTTAGGTGTCTCAGTCCGTCAAGTGTCTGACTCTTGGTTTCGGTTCAGGTCATGATCTCATGGTTCCTGAGTTTGAGCCCCATGTAGCGCTCTGTCCTGACAGTGTGGAACCTGTTTGGAATTCTCTCTCCCTTTCTCTCTGCCCCTCCCCTGCTCATGTAATCTCTCTTTCTCTCAAAATAAATAAGCTGTAAAAAAAAAAAAAAAAAGAGTTGGACACTTAACCAACTGAGCCACCCAGGCGCCCCTATGGACTCTGAAGTCTTATTGCGTGTGTTCAGGTATCAGTTCCACAGTTTACTAGTTATGTGAATTTGGGAATTTTCCTTAACCTCTCATTGCTTACGTTTTTTCATCTGTCTTATGGAGATGAAAATGTATCTCTTTATAAAGTTGTTTTGAGAAATATACACACAGAGTGTAGCAGAATGCCCAGAGCATAGAACACTAGCTAGAAGGAACACGCACAGGACTTGGTAATTAACTGCGGGATAAAGGAAAAGAAAGAATCAAACAGGTCTCTAAGCAAGAGAAAAATAAGGAACAAACATCCATTTTCAAGTGTAAAACCATCACCAATAACTACATTTCTGGGAATAATGGAGCAAAGTAGTTTCTCACCCCTTGATGTTGCATCTTCTATCTTATTAAGTATAGTCACCTTCAAGGTTTCTGCATTAACCATTAAAAGAAAACCCTCTTCACAGCCAATGTATAGGTCACTTGTTGGAGTCCAGCAATGCATAGTTGGGTGAAGCAAAGGATATAGATCGTCTTTAGGCTTTAGGAAGAGATTAGAAACTTTGTGTTAAGACAATATTCATGGCTGGGGCACCTGGGTGGCTCAGTCGGTTAAGAAGCCAACTTTGGCTCAGGTCATGAGCCTTGCATTGGGTCTGTGTTGACAGCTCAGAGCCTGGAGCTTGCTTTGAATTCTGTATCTCCCTCTCTCTGTCCCTCCCCCACTTGCTCTCTCTCTCTCTCTCTCTCAAAAAGAAATGTTAAAAAAAAAAAAAGACAACATTCATGGCTTAAGAGTCAGAGAAATACCCAACAGAACAACCTCCAGAAGGAAACAAAATGAAACGGACTTACATACTTTCAATTCATTGGTCCTGCCATTTGCCAAGAGCTAAGTGAGCTTATCCTTCCTTGCTCTATGTATCGCCTCTATATTTTAATTCACTAAGGATATATAAAATGGTCTTGCCAGCACATTGGAGTTCTAGTGTCACAGGACTCATGAAAAATTTGAGTAATAACTTCTACACTGCTTCTTGGTAGACTTTTTTGGTATCTTGAATCTAAAGTAGTCATTGCCTAGCTAAAATCACCCTTTCTGAGGAAGACTTTCATCAACATTTCACCCTCCTGATTCTGCAGGGGGCACAAATATGATTTTCCTTGAGTGGCTATGGAAAAGTGGGCCCAGGTCCTCCGCTTAGTTAGCTTTTATGGGAAATGAAAAGAGGACATGTGCCTGATTTTGGTGGCCTCTCTAATTTGGTTCATGAAACAGCCTATGTGATTTTGATACCATGGAAAACTCAAAGAGATGCACAGCATCTATGGAATGTACCTAAAAGAAAAGCTGGCTTTGGGGAGTAAAAATAATATGGACCAAGGATCTAAGGCAAACTCTTCCTATAAAGGACCAGGTAGTGAATGTTTTAGGCTTTGTGGACCACATAGGTCTCTGTTGCATATCCCTATTATTTTTAAAACACCCTATAAAAAGTGCAAAAAACACTCTTAGCTTGGGGCCATACAAAAACTGGCCATCATTCCTTGATCTTTGCCTTAGATGGTAGTACCTTAGTGGTATGACCCCTGCAGCTTTAAATACTCATGTCCCACAGGAGACACCCGCTTCTGTCGGCACAGAGCAGGTCTCGGAAGTTTAGGTCTCCCTGCTCTCCTTCTTGAGGTCAAGGGAGCTGTGGCAGCTATTTTGGGCATATGCCCCACAGCACTGACTAAAATTCTGAATTCAGAAAACCATAACACAGGACTCCTTCCTTTCTGTTTAAACAAATTAAATGTACCAGTTTACTTATTTATATTGAGAACATATCACTTAGTACTACCTGAACTTTTGGTTATGCTATAGCATTGTTTAGAATTGCATTGGCTGTAATGTTTTTGTTATCGTTAGGATCCCCACACCCACTGGAACCGAAAAAAAAAACTTTAATAAGCTAAGGGCCAAATTAACAGAATTTTTAAATTCCTTGAGAGCTCCATGTTTATTTCATTCTTTCATTCACTTTTTCGTTCATCTAACAAATATTTATTGGACATTTACTCCATTCGAGGTACTGTTCTAGGCACAGGGATGTGGCAGTGAACAAAACAGAGAAAAAAAATCTCTGCCCTCATGGGGCTTACATCCTGGTGAAGGGAAACAGAATAAAAATAAGCTAAGAAGTTAACTATATAGAATATTACAAGTTGACAAGTGCTGTGGAGAAACATAAAGCAGAAGTTGGGGAACACTGTGAACCTATATAAACAGTCCTTTTTCCATTAGGAACTCCTCAGTGTATACAAGCCACCTTTCTAATAAATGCACAATTATTTGAATAATGTGTTATATACTATTCTTTTAATTTAGGAATGGTTTGTAGATTCAAGGTAAAGCAGGTATGCTGCCGTCAAAGTATTTCTACTAGACTCTGAAAGATATAAATTTGTTACATAACTGATATTTAAACAAACGTTTATTGGGTGTTGGTTATATACCAGGCATTGTGCCAAGTCCTAAGGGATCCCTCTTCTCAACAGGACAATCACTTAGTTGAGGGAAGAAAAAGTATTAACAAATATCAGAATCAGAAAACATGGTAGGTTATAGCAGAGGCATGTTTAAAAATCATGAGAGGATTAACGAGAAAGCAATCGTTCTTCTTGGTGGAGTGAAAGACGTAGGGAGAGAGAGTTATCATTTAGAATGGACTTTGAAGTATGACTAAGGCAAAAAATCCTACATAGAACCAGTCACCATGATAATTTTTAAAAGGATACACTGACTTTGGTCAATGATTGACCTATTTCATGCCCTCATAGCCTTGGATTGTTTAAAAAAATAAATACCGGATTAATTAGCTGGCCACCCTATGGGCCAAAAAAGATGGGCAAAACCACCCAAAAGGATTAAATTGCTGCTGATTAGTGACACGTTTGTGGTGTCTAATTGAGATTTGACTCAGAGGGAAGAGTTACTCACTGAATGCCATTATTTACTCATGATTACTTAAAAGTTTCTTGGCTTGTCTTGATGACAGCTAACGGTAAGCTATGTATTACAAAGGGACAGACTCTTACCTGGCATGGCAATGGGATGAAAAATCTTTTAAAAACACCACACATAATTGGTTCTCACACCAGTGAATCTATGTGTATGCAAAGTAAAGTGAGGATTACAACTTGGAATTTTCTGGCCTTAATATGTTAAACTAGTATTGTGTGTGGCTTTTCTTTAGGATAAACTGGGGCTTGTCTTTCTATCACTCTCTTCATCAATAAATATGCTCTGTGCCACTGAAGAAAGAATGTGATACTATATGGATTATGTGAGCAGAAATAATAAATTCTAAAAATTCTAAAAATGTTAAACAAAAATAGGATTTAAAAATATTTGTTGATAATACCATCCCATTGTTCAGCTCTCTGAACATAAATCAAAATTTTTGATCATTTAAAGACCAAACGTGAAAAATTTGAGTCCAGCTTAATATTGCTTAAGAAAATGTATGCATCCAAATATGTTCCAGGATATTTGAGTTTATAAAAGGAATTCCTATTTAGTTACTTCTGATTTTTCTTAAGGTAGATGGAAAAAGAAAACTGGACACTTGAGATTAAATTCATTATCTTGGATCCAGTCTCTGCCCAGATCATCTGCCTTCGATTTCCCCCATGCTACTGTTAGATACTGTTTCTCATACCTTACATAAGTTGTGTAATGTGAGGCAGGCCTATAATGCTGGCTACAAGAGACATAATGGTAGTGTTTAATGTTTGCAATTTTGCAAGAGTCCATAGCTTATCAATTTTTAAGACTCACATAGATCAGTTCATTACTGATTTCTTTGCCATTGGTTCGTACCCAAGTCACAAGAGATGTCATTCAAAGGAAGGAAAAGAATCAAGACATTTGAGATTTTTGGTTATGCTTTCACTCACTGTATAGACATTAATCAGTGTTTTAGCCATTTTTCTCACCTTTACTTATCTATAAGATGAAAACACAAATATTGGAAAAATTAATTTCTAATATAAATATAAAGTACATGGCTTTATTAGTATTCCCCATGTGATTTTAAAATGTTGAACTTAAGAGTGCCTGGGGGCTTGGTGTGTTGAGTGTCTGACTCTCTCTCTTTTTTTTATTTAAAAAATTTTTTAAATATTTATTTTTGAGAGAGAGAGACAGAGTAAAAGTGGGCGAGGAGCAGAGAGAGAGAGAGAGAGAGGGAGACACAGATTCTGAAACAGGCTCCAGGCTCTGAGCTGTCAGCACAGAGCCCTACGCTCGAACTCAGGAACGGCGAGATCATGACCTAGGCTGAAGTCGGACACTTTATCGACTGCGCCACCCAGGTGCCCCAAGTATGTCTGACTCTTGATTTCAGCTCAGGTCATGATCTCACAGTTTGTGAGTTCGAGCCCCGTGTTGGGCTCTGTACTGAGTGCAAAGCCTGTTTGGGATTCTCTCCCTCTCTCCCTCTCTCACTGCCCCTCCCCTGTGCACTCTCTCCCCTGTACACTCTCTCCCTCTCTCTCTCAAAGATAAATAAACTTTTAAAAAAGGTCAAACTTTAGCATTAAAATTCTGTTTTCAGAGAAAAGGTTAAAATTCACTGAGTATAAAAACCCTGAAAAACAAAGATGTCTGTTTATTATCAGCTTTTTTAAAAAAAAAATGGTGACTCCACATTTAAGTACTTACTGAAGGCATTTCATAACATTTTTCGAATGACAAAGACAGATGCCTCGATTTTACATATTCTACATAGGGTTCATCCTGCTGGTGCAAATGTGGAAGATGAGGGCTCCTACAGAATTTTAACGCAGAAGAAAAGACTCGAGATAGTTGAAAATGTGGATTTCTGGGCATCAAATACTATACATAGAAACATTTTTTTCAAGTTGTAAACCTTGATGGTTCATCTGTTTGTATTTACTTTGCTGCCCCATAGTGGCTGAGCGTGGTCATATCTCTAAGGCTAGGATTTGTCCTATTAAAGGAATTGGTTGTTTTCAGTTTTGAAAACGTGAATAATTGTCATCCTTTGGAAGAAATACTAAGAGCATACACAACCTTTTCTCTTGGTGACATAAATTTTTAATAAATTAATTAGCATACTGAATTATTTTTAACATCTATCTTAACTCTCTTGGGTGGTCAAAAACATTTGGGAGTTTCACTTCCTTCATCCTTGGCTTGGAGCTCGAACACAGTCACGAGGCTTAGCAGAAGGGAGCTCCTCTCCTTTATGCCAAAGCCCTTGCATGTGCTCCGCGCCTCCCTCTCGATCTGCACCTACAGGTCCCCCTCGTTTCCCGCGCTGTAGCCACCAGTGTGTTTCTTAGCTCTTCAAACACACTGATTTATTTTCTTCCCCCAGGGCCTTTGTACATAACAGCACCCTCTGCCTGAATACTTTTGATACTCTTTGTAGCACTGAGTCTCCTTGTCCTTCAGGTCTCAGTGTAAATGTCTTCTCCTCAGTGGCCTTCCTTGACCAACACGTGTTAATCTCTTCCTCACTTCCATCTCTGCCCCATTTATCCCATTATAATAATTACTACATTTTGCAATGATTTAATGTATCTCTTTATTTGTTGTTATTGTTGTTGCTCTGTCTTCCTGATAGAATATAAGCTCCAAAGGGTAGGGATTACGCCTGGTTGATCATCATGTGATCCCATTGCCTAAAACAGTGCCTGCTACATAGAAGGAGCTTGATAATTATGTTGACTTGAATAAGTGTGCAGCTGTTAACCAACTCCCTTCAGAAATTTTCTTCCATGGCCTTGTTCTCTCTTGGATTTGTTCTAACTTCTGTTTTTCTGTTCAAACTTCTGTTTGTCTGATTGTTCTTTCTCAGACTCTTCTACTAACTCTCAACTCTTAACAAATCAGTTTTCTCCCTGGCTGTCTTGCCCGGCACCCTTTCTCTCCTTTCTATCATCAGTGTTCCACTATTCTCTCTGCGGTAATAACTCTGGGTTCTGTGTTTCCAGCCTTGACTACTACACCCCAGCAACAGGTCTGCTTGCCCAATTTCCACCTGGCGCCTATCTCTGCATGCCTTCCCAGCACCCCAAATGTAATATGTCCAAAAATGAAATCAGAGCCAGGATCTCTGCTTCTATGATCAGTGCCATCATCCTCCCAGTCAACCAAACTCAAAACTCCAGAGACTTCATTTCTCATGGTCTCCAGGGCTAATCTGTTTTAAAAACCAGGATGATCTTCTCTCTATCCTGCATGTCTCATGAGATGGTTATGAGAATCAAATAGGCAAACAGGAAGAGGTGCCAGATCATTACCCTGAAAGTTTCTGCCTCTTCTCCTACTAGCCCAGCGATGGCTGACAGTGGGAGCACAGGTCCGTAGATTAGATCCTTGGGCAAGGAGGTGGGGAAAATTACATCTGTTTCATTATAAAATGACCCGTCTTCCATAGGTAGTTTTACCGACCTTTAGGAAAAAGAGAAATGAGAATAGTCATTAACAAAAACTGGTCACTGACGTAGCTACTACATATTGGTGATAAACAAGGTGGGGAGGTATCGTAACTTGTAAAAAAAACAAATAAGCAACCAAACCAGATAAACACCAAACAGTAGCTTTAAACATATATATCACAAAAGGACAAGTAATGTAGTTATAAATTAAGCACACAGTGATTTTCAAAAATTTTCAAAGTTAATATCTAAAGCAGGAACTGTACAGGCAGGGGTCAGGCAGGTGACGCATAGCCAGGTGGAGGACTGTGGCAAATGGGAAAGTGTGTTCCCTCCAAAAGGTGGTAGGTGCCACTCAGTTCCAGTCAAGAGGGTTTGTTGAGAATTGAGGTTCCAAATTTTCGAGAGAATATCATAATCTAGATATTTATGAGAAATCTCTCAAGTACTAAATGTTGGCAATTAATTCAAATAAAAATCAATGTAGACCAAAATAGACATACAGATCTTCCTTGATTTATGACAGGGTTATGTCCCAATAAAGCCATCATAAGTTGAAAATATCCTAAGTCAAAATACATTTCATACATCTAATCTACTGAACTTCATAATTTAGCCTAGCCTTCCATAAATGTGCTCATAACACCTATATTACTTAGGCAAACTACATTAGTTGCCAACCTACAGTTGGGCAAAATCATCTAACACAATGCCTATTTATTTATTTATTTATTTATTTATGTTTATTTATTTGGAGAGGGGTCGGGGCAGAGACAAGGAGAGACAGAATCCCAAGCGGACTCTGCGCCGTCAGCGCACAGCCCCATGCAGTGGTCCAACTCATGAACCTGTGAAATCATGACCTGAGCTGAGATCAAGAGTTGGACGCTTAACCAACTATGCCCCCCAGGCGCCCCCATAAAGCCTATTTTATAATAAAGTGGTGAATATCTCAAGTAACTTATTGAATATTACAATGAAGGTGAAAAACAGAATGATTGTAAAGGTGTGGAATGGTTGTCAGCACACAGGCTGTTTATGCTGTGATCACGTGGCTAACTAGAAGCTGCAGCTGCCACCGCTTAGCACTGTGAGAGAGTACTGACATACTGATACCACGTATCTCCAGCCTGGGAAAAGGGCAAAATTCACAATTTCAAGTATAGTTTCTATTGAATGTGTATCACTTTGGCAATATCCCAAAGTCAAGAAATCCTAAGTAGAGCCATCCTAAGTCAAGGACCATCTGTCCATACAAGTAGGTTGTGTTCAGCTACCTCTGCAACCTCCGATAGCAAGAATTCATTTTCAGATCTACCACATATCTACTTTTAATCCATAATACAGCTATAAAGCGGCATTTGAAGAACTCATGGCTTTATGCATTAAATTTAAAACTTCTTTGGTTATGTTTTATGAATGATAAATAATTTTAAAAGCTCATCATGTAAAAACAGTACCTAGTATTGAAAAATAAGGCTTCAATGTTTTCTAATCCTGCTGGCTTTCTGAACCAGGACAATCCACTCACTTTGCCTCTCACTTGAGTTGCTTATAGAAAAGTCATAACTCAACATTCAGAACCAGAAGAGAATATTCAAGGCAAGCAAAAGGAAAGAATACTGAACAAATTCCTTACTCACCTTGGCAAGGATTTGATAAGAGACATTACTCATTTTATGAATGTCTCTGCCTAAAGACAGATTTGACTATTCGCTGGGTTCTTATAAAAGTAAAATTGAGACATAAAGGGTACCAAACAGAAAGAAGTGGTTTTTTTTAAGGGTCTCCACTTAGAAAACTTTACATTTTTCTTAAGAAGGCAAATTTTCAAACATTGCAGTTTCAAGGATGTATATATCCAACATCAACTTAATCTTTGACTTTGTGGAATACATTGAGAATAGTTCGTTCAGAGGCACCTTGAGTGTTTAAACTCTCTTTAACAAAGGCGCCATTATCAACAACTATTACCAGGACATTGGTCATAAAATTTCTTTTTGACACAGTTCTGTTTAAGCAGATAATTCCCATGACTCCCCTATACGCAACAACCCATTTTTTTTGTAGATTATGTGAATGAAGGTATAATTCATACACTTTCTATATCTAAGTTTCTTGTTTTTGAGATTCCAGTTAGACATCGAATTAAAGGAGCAAAAATTCATAACCATCCTTTTTTTTTTTTTATAAATAGGCACATTTGAAATAGTAAGGGAAACCAAATTTTGGTAAATTAAACCATGTTGGAAAAAGCTCAAGGCTGATTTGATATTTAAAAGAAATTCATTGGGAAATCAAGTCACAAGGAATCCTTTCAAAATGCGAGTAACCACTCCAAAGGAATTATATATGTAGTAAGATGTTACAACTTAAGATGTTTAATATGTACATATAAAGCCAGTTAACTCATCGAATTGATGCAATCACATTACGTGAATGCAAACTAAGACCACCACTTTGCTGTGTAACTAAGTGTCTTACTTTTCTTTTAAATAATGCTCCTGATTACTTTTTTCAATGGTCCACACGGTCACTGCACTTGGACTTGATAAGCACAGCTGGCGCCAGTTCATAGGGTTAAAAGTCATGTGGCCTACATCCACATCAGGTTGTGACTTCTTGCACAAAATGACATTTGATTCCCAGTTCCTGAGAGAGAAAGTGTGTTTGGTAAAAAAATAATTCATTTGACATCTTGAGACCATTTATCTAATCATATAAATTGAGTCTCAATTTATAACTTATTTAATCCATGATATTAATATCATATTTATTAACACTTATGCTTATTGTTATACTGTACCCTTCCAAGAAAGCAAAATAACTATATATTTGAAAAATATTACCCTGTCATGTGCTATCAAGGCTATTTTATCTGCCTTATTAAATCTGAATTTAACTCATCCAAATCTAGAAAATGGAATGTATCATCATGATTGCTGAAAAGCAAGTGTCTAAATCTCAACATACTACATATGAATACTCCAGATTGATTTGTGTGTACTATACACATTGATACCAATTGATCATTTACTGAATTTTAAAAATCATAGTACTAGTACTTTAAAATATATCATTCATTTACCCATTTGAGAGACTATCCTGAATCCCTCCCATGGGCAAGGTCTTTTACTAAATGAAATGGGAGGAAAAAATAAATGTGAGCTATCTCCTCCTCCAAGGAGCTAGCACTCCATTCAGACTTCTGACTGGGAAATGGAATGAATATTTACTGAGCTCACCTTCCCTTTTGGCACCCTCCTGCTCTCACTTCCTCCCACCTCCATCACAGGTGTTCTGTTCCTCATGTCAGCCATTCTCTTACTGGTATCACTGGTTCCCTGAATCTTTTGACTTTCTGCCTCAGATGCCTGGACAAATCATCACCCTGGATAGATACAACTGAAAGCCCAGGATGCTGGAGACCTTGGAACAAAGATCACAGGACTATGTGTGTCTGTGACATTATAAATTCATGGTTACTGCCCCCACTAGACCCTCAATAACCCTTGGATCCTGCTGTGTTTCTCTGATACATTCTCTCTCCCATTCTCTAAACCAGTCATTTTTAATATTCTCCACTCTCCTGAAATCTCCAACCTCCCCACCTCCTCTTCCTCTCAGTGAAGAGATCCCATTAAGAAGACAGAGGCTATCACCTGGGAATTCTTCCCAAATTTCTGCTATCAAGCAAAGCAACCTGTCAGGATATGCATCATTCTTCCCTTCTCCTCTCCAGTTACAGAGGAAGGCATGTCCTTCCTCTGAGCCAAGGCTAATTTCACCACCTGTGTCCTTGCCTTCTTAAGAACATTAGTTTTTCCATTATTCCTTCTCTTCTACATCTTCAGACTCTTCCTCTCTCCTGACTCTTTCCTGTTAACACTTAAACGAAGAGCTCATCTGCACCATCTTTTAAAAAGCTTTCCCTCAATCTCACCCTTCCATGTCTTTCTGCCTTCCCCTGTGAGCCAAACTCCTTGAGTTGTTCTAAACTCTCTGCCTCCTCTTTCTCACTCCCGCTCTTTCTCATGCCTGGATATCTGCTCCCTGTCACCACCAGTCCATGGACACAGCTCTCTCCAAGACCCACCAATATCCACCTTCATCCTAAATCCAAGAGGCTGTTCTTGGTCCTTGTCTAACTTGACCTCTTCGGGACTTGCCACTGCTCACAACTATCTTCTGGAATGACTTGTGGAATCTCTGTCACACACCTCTTACAGAACATCTCATGCCTCGCAGTTCCCCACTGTTCTGGGGCCTCGATCACCTGTTCTGCCTGGCTGACTCAGTGGCTGTCCAACTGTGTAGGCTTTGACGAACTTCATGTAGGCACACCCGCCTGTGCCCCACCTCATGCCTGCTCCACATACCCAGAGGCTTCCCTGGGCCCCTGGAAAGGACATGCAGGAGGTCTAAATAAATCTGAAAGTATGGCTGTTAATATTCTGTGCAGGGAACCTTGATCAGTGGGATAATAAGAGTCAGTGGATAAACTCTCATCTCTTCCTCTCCCCTTCCTAGCCTACTGTCTGTCACTGACCATGTTCATTCTGCCTCTCAGAAGACCATCTGTGAGACCGAGCAATCGACCTTACTTGGGATCAAGTGCAAAGGAATGCACTTGGCCCGCAAACTAATGTGCCCTGATGCTGGCTCTCCCCCTTCCCTGCCTCCCTCCACATTCCCACCTCCACCTGACTCTTTCCTGGGACTGGACTCCCTACCAAAGAAGTGGCTCAGGAGCTGTCACTTCAGGCTCTGCTTTCTAAGGAGCCTTGGAGAGGCATACCCTGGAACTGCCCCCATGCTCAGTGTCCCTCCTCCCTTCATAACTACTCCTTCTGAGTTTCCTAGGAGGTTTCTCTTCCTCTTTCAGACCCTTTTATTGGTGCTCCTCTAGGTTTGGCCCGAGGTTCTTCTTTAAGTGTTCTTTTCCACTTCCAGCATTTCGAATACCATTTTAACAACTCCCAAACTTCAGCTCTCTCTTGAGCTCCAGTCCTGTGTATCTGTGGCAGAGGCATGGAGTCCCTCAACATCTCTTCTCCATTTCTTTCTGTGAGTAACAGAACTCCTAGTTTTCAGCCAGCCACATGGTTACCACAGTGAGGACTGAATTTCCCAGCATCCCTTGTAACTTCCCAAGGCTTGTGACTAAGCTGATGAGTGGGATCTAAGTGGCAGTGATGTGTGCAACTTCTAAGCTATGCATTCCAAGAAAGGTTTGCACCCTCCCCTTTACCTTTTTCTCTTCCCACTGGCTTCCCAACGTACATGGGCGGTGCCCCACTTCAGACTAGAGATGAGGACAACTTTCCAAGAGAGGGTGAGCAACAAGTTAGAGGCAGACTGGCCCGAGACTAGAGCACCACCATTCCAACCATGGGCTGCTCCATGTGAAAGAAACTTCTGTCTTGTTTAAACCACTTTAGGATGATGTGGCTTTCTGTGACAGACATTGAACCTAAATCCTAACTGATCATCATTTGCCCCAACTAGATGTCTCCATTTGTTGATCTCAGGCACCCTCACCTCAGCTTGTCCCAACCAGCTGGTCTTCCCCCATTGCCTCTTCCAACCTCCCTCTCCCTGTGCCCTTGACATCTTTCTGAGATGCACCATAATGATCCCGAGTTGTCAAAGTCACAACTCTGGGTAAAACCCTCAGCTGTCCCTCTCCCTCAGCACCGTGCCCAACACTCAGTCAGTCATCAAGTGCCATGGGACTGCCTCCCAAACACCTCCCAAACTGCTCCACTTCCCTCTGTCCCTACTCCCACCACCCTAGTCCATGCCACAGCCACCTCTGACCTGGACCACCAAAGCCTGCTAATTCATGTTCATGCCTATTTCCCTCCAACATACTCTTCATGACATGGCGAGGAGGCTTCCTAACCATCTGCTCATGTCATACCCCTGCTTATACTCCTCTAACAGCCTCCCCTCACCTTCAGGATAAAGGATGTGCCTATTAGCATGGCTTAGGCATAGGGTGAGTATTCTCCTGGTTTAATTATTAACAACATTCCCTTTCAGTCTCAAAACTGTCCTGACTTGCAAGATAAATTACATGGTCACTTATTTATAAGGCTGCTCACGAGCTGGCCTCAGACTGACCGCCTAGGCTTACCTCTCATGGCTAATTTCTGATTGCCATCATTATCTCACTTGCCATCAAACTTTCCATATTTTCTCTGACCTCATGACCTTTGCACATGCCTTTCCTCTGTTTAGAATCTTCTTCCTTATCTTCTTCACAAGGTTGATTCCTATTTATCCTTTAAGTATTGCTATAGGTTGAATTGTGTCCCCCCAAATTCATTTGTTGATGTCCTGACTATCAGTACCTCAGAATGTGACTGCATCTGGAAACAGGGTCTTAACTAAGTTAAATGAAGTCATTTGGTGTGGCCTTATTCCAATATGACTAGTGTCCCTATAAAAAGGAAAGGGGAAATTTGGAGACTGATCTACATACGATGAGAACACGAAGACAGTTATTCACAAGCCAAGGAGAAAAGCCTAGAACAGATTCTCCCTACTAGCTCTCAGAAGAGACCAATCCTGCTTACACCTTGATATTAGACCTCTAGCCTCCAGAACTGTGAGACAATAAATTTCTGTTTCAGCCACTCACTAGTTCTTTGTTAATGGCAGCCCCAGCAAACTAATATATCCATCAATAGGTGAGTGCATAAACAGACTGTGGAAGGCTCCTTCCATGGAATAGAAAGGAATGAAGTATTGATACACACAGCAGTATAAGAGAATTTCAAAATATTTATGCTGCATGAAAGCCAGACTCCCCCCATACCCAAAAGAGTCCATAATGGATGACTCCCTGGATACAAACTTCTAGAAAAGGCAAACAAATCCCAAGTGATAGAAAACGCATCAGTGGCTGCCTGGGGACAGGAGCCAAGGGTTGGGGCAGGGATGGTGTAAGTGTATGTGTAGAAGGGCCAATAAGGAAAGATCTGAAGGAGCGCAAGGAAACTTTTGGGGGTGATACATATATTTATTATCTCAATGGTTCCATGGGTGTGTACACAACTAAAAACTTATCAAGTGATATTCTTTATGTATGAGTTTTTTAAAATGCCAATTATACCTCAATGAAGCTGTTTCAAAAAAAAAGAAACTGCATAAACTAAATGTGATTCTCTGAACTTAGATTATTATATTTTTGTATAAGAAATGCCAGTGTGTAAGCAGTATCTTCAATCATTCCCTGAACAGTCTGCACATCCCCTTAAAAGAAAAACTCCCCGCAGTGGGTGCCTGGCTGGCTCCTGATGGGAGCATGTGACTTGGTCACAGGGGTGTGGGCTCGAGCCTTATCCTGGGCATAGAGATTACTTAAAAGTATTAAAAAAAAAAAAAAAAAAAAAACCCAGAAAACTCCGCCTTGGAGGAGTTTATGTGATGGATGGAAGAGTGAGTACAGCTTTGAAACTGGCCTCGTGAAATGACCCAGCAGAGACCACAGATGTGTCTTACCCACAGGTATTTCCTATACAGCTGGCAAATGTGCTAGAATGTTCCACTCTCTGAACATATAACTGTTCTAATGCCTCTAAAAACAATTACTTCAAATTGAGCTCTCATGTAGAGAATATCTTAAATTCATCATTAGTGAAAAATACACAAACAACTCAAAAAAAGAGTTGCTACCATTTATTTGAAGGAAAGATGAAACTTTATGCAACTGTCATTCTTTACCCAACAAAGGAAATATTATAACACATTAACAAAAAGAGAAAGATAATTTCACTCTCATATAGCTTTTGCCTTGCCAAATTTCATGCCTAAAAGTAGCAACTATGTTAAGCTTTATGATCAATACTTTTATTCTTTCCATTTTTTCCTTCTTTCAGATTTTGCATGTATATGTCCTTTAATAAAATCCAGAAAGACAAGATTAAAATATGATCCAGTGAAAGGAATGTTGCAGCACACTGTGACTTACCAAATGGCCAGTTCAAATTCTGGGAGAGAAGAGTAACTAGCCAAGTAGGTGCCACAGTAACTGAACGAAAGTAAAGTGTAGTCCAGAAGAACGTTGCCTAAAAAAAAAAACAAAACAAAACAAAAAAACCCGTCACGAGGATTTAATTTTTGTGTTCAGATTAACTATGGTCTTAGAGTTCATTTCCCTTATCTAATGATTTTCACATAATTCAAAAGCATTCAGCTCTTGGAATAACAGATCTCCCACCTAATTTCCAAGACTATGAACAGAAAGCTAAGAGTAAAGTCGAAATTCCTTTTTTACAGATATTAGAGTTGGGGTGCCTGACAGGCTAAATTGGGAAAGCAACTCTTGATGTTGGGGTAGTGAGTTTGAGCCCCACGTTGGGTGTAGAGATTACTTTTTTTAAAAAAGGAAAAAAATTAAAGATATTAGAGTGAATTAAGACCATTAGGTCATCGTCCCTAGACTTCAGTCAGAACTGAATGTACCATACCATGTATGTCCTAGTGTGATTTGAAATGACCCAAGAACTATATCAAGCTCCATAAATATATGAAATATTGTAATTAGAAAAGTTATTCAAACAACTTTAAATACTTTGAGAGTTGCAATCATTCTAGCTTACTTCCATATCTCTATACCTTGGGCCACACCAGGACCTTTGCTTAATATCTTCCAGTTCCTGGAACAATTATAAAAAGTTCTATCTCATTTGTCCCTGTAGTTGAAGACATGAAACATGACTTTCAAAACCTTAGTAACAATGTATTTAGAGTATGTGTCATGAGGATGCTAAGGCAAGGAAGTGTCTGCTTCTGCCCTCCTGAATGTAAAGATCTGCTTTCCCCCCACTCTATCTGCTGTTCTTCATTGTGGTTCCATAGGTACAAGTTCTGCCTTCTCCCATGTCTCTTCCACATGCATGTCTCTATTGCTGGTTCTCTGTGCTTTTAGTGGTTGTCTTCCTTTTTTTGCCCTTCTCACTTTAACTGACCATAATATAATGCTAAACTTCGTCGTCTGTGGAATGTATTTAGCACAGTCTGATCAACAAAGAAAACTTGTATTTACTGAGCATTCGGTGCAAAAATTAAAAGTTTTCTGTGGGAGGGGCGCCTGGGTGGCTCAGTCGGTTGAGCATCCGACTTCGGCTCAGGTCATGATCTTGCAGTCTGCGAGTTCGAGCCCCGCATCGGGCTCTGTGCTGACAGCTCAGAGCCTGAGCCTGCTTTGGATTCTGTGTCTCCCTCTCTCTCTGCCCCTCTCCCACTCATGCTGTCTCTCTCTGTCTCAAAAATAAATAAATATTAAAAAAAATAAAAATAAAAAAAAAAAAAAGTTTTCTGTGGGATAGAGGCTTCAAAAGAATAATTTCCTATCCTTGCTATAGACATTTCCTCTCATAACTGAATATTATTAGTTTTATATTTATTTATTTAAAATTTTTAAAAATGCATGGCATTTGAATACAAAAAAAAAAAAGCTTTAAATGTTTATTTTTGAAAGAGAGAGGGAGAGGAACAATCCCAAGCAGGCTCCATACTCGGTGAGGAGCCCAATATGGCGCTTGATCCCACAACCCCAGGATCATGACCTGAGCAGAAATCAAGAGACTGACACTTAACTGACTGAGCCACCAGGGGCTCCTCGGCCCCCTGGATATAAAGTTTTACAAGAAAATATATCCTCTGTCATCTCACTACCAAATTTGTTAAGTTTCTGGTATTTCCTTCTGTACTTGTCAATATACATTTTTTCTTTAAATATAACTTTGAAAAAATATATAACATTGCTTTTTATAGCTATAACAATCATGGTTTAGCTAATAATAATTCATTTAAAAAACTTGGATCATACAGTGTTACTCCTATTGTTTACATTATATTGAGCATTTTGTCATTAATAATTCTTCAAAAATCAATTTTTAATGCTTATATAATACCCCTTTATGGGATGTTTTAACATATTTAACCATATTCATATTACTGGCGATGGAGGTGGTTTCCAATTTTTGCTATTATGATAGTGCCTTTAACTCCTGTGCATACATATCTTTGACTATTCCTGATTTCCTTAAAATTGAATTCTAGGGGCGCCTGGGTGGCTCAGTTGGTTAAGTATCCTACTTCAGCTCAGGTCACCATCTCATGGTTCGTGAGTTCGAGCCCTGCATCAGGCTTTGTGTTGACAGCTCAGTGTCTGGAGCCTGTTTCAGATTCTTTGTCTCCCTCTCTCTCTGCCCCTCCCCTTCTCATTCTTTGTCTCTCTTTCTCTCAAAAGTAAAATAAACATTAAAATTTTTTTTAAAAAACTGAATTCTGGCTCCTCAACTGAGTTTAACTGGGTCAAATATGGTAATATTTACTTCTCAAAAAGACTGTATCAGTTATTCCCACCTTCAGCAGAAAGTGTGCTACCAATTTCACTGCGCTCTGCCTAGCAGTTATTAGCTTCACGCCAGATTGTGGACTTGATAAGCAGAAAAGCCTCAGCTCAGCTCAAATATCAATTTTTAAGATGAATATTGAGATGGAACATTTTATGAGGATTTTGGTCATCTGTAGTTTTGTGGTTAGGGCAATTTCTTTTTCCATTGTTCTAATGGGATGTGTGGGTTTTTTTTTTTTTTATTGTTTCCTAAATTGCTCTAAAAATACTTGATCATATTAGTTTCAAACATCTTCTTCAGTTTATTATTTGCCTTTTAATTTTTCATGCTATTTTGGATGTTCTTAAGTTTTAAATTTGGATGCAATAACAAGTAAATTTTTCTATTTTTAACTTTGTCCTTTGTGTGAAAAGTTCTTTCCTATCCTGAAATCATTTTGACATTCTACCATATTTTCTCCTACTTTTCAAATGAGTTTGCTGTTTATACTGTACTCTTATTTTTATCTGATATATGTTTTGACATTAGTATAACATGAGTATACAACTTGATACTTTTGTTCAAATAGTTTTCTGGGTTTTTTTTTAAGATTTATTTATTTGTCTAAGTAATCTCTACACCCCATGTGGGGCTTGAACTCATGACCCTGAGACTAAGAGTCAGATGCTCTACTGACTGAGCCAGCCAGGCACCCCTCAAATAGTTTTCTTAGCACCATTGCTGAACAATCTATATTATCTATTCTGGGGGAGTGAGGGCAGAGTATCGTTCATCATATACTCGGCTTTTATATATTCTAAGCTTATACCCAGTCTTCAACTCTTCCACTGATGTGGTAATCCCTACGCCAATATCACGCTCTTAATCACTATAGTGTAATGTTAAAGAGAACCTCTAGCTTGCCATCATTATCTTTCCAATTATTCCCATTCTCTACTTTTTGTTCTTCTGGAAGAACTTTGGAATCACTTCATTTAAGTACTCCTTGCTCTCTAAAACAGGATAAATTCAGGAAATACTTTTTATGAACTATGTAATAACTAGGCTTTCCACTCAGGAATATGTCTCTATATACTTAAATAATTTAAATCAATGACATTTTTGTAGTTTTCATTGAGGTTACTCATATTGATTCTTGAATCATTCCTAAGTATTTAAATCATGTAACTATGTGAATATTTTGAAATCAGCATCTTACTGAGCATTCTTTTATTAGTCCTAGTAGACATTGCATTACCCATAATCTCTTTTTCTATAGCTATAATTTTTGTTTCATATTTTGTTACATTGGCTAGAAATTCCAGGCTGATATTAAATAACTGTGGTAACAACAGCTATCCTTGATGACTTCTTCATAATTTTATTATGAATGCCTTTAGAGTTTCATTATTTAATATAAATGTTGGCTACTGCTTTGACTTAACTTTTAATTGCTTCGACAGGGATAGAGTCAAAATAACAAAGCTGGAGAAATTTTAAAGATGAAGAGTAGTTACAGTCCATATACACTGTTAACAATGTATGAATGGGTGATGCTTTAAAAGTCATTTTAATCTGTTAAGGACACAAATTTCCCCACAAATAAAATGCTATAAATTATAGTGAAATTCCCTGGCTTAACCCAAAGGCTTATTTGACCGATAGGTCAAAGAACTAAGTCTAGTCTAAAGAACTAAGGCCAGTCCCAAGCTCTCCTGGGCTTTCTTCCATGATTTGTTAAACGAGGGAATCATGAGACGGAAACTCCAACAAATGTGCAGCAGCCCATTGTGGGTCAGATGTATCTATGGATATCTCAAGAAAGAATAAACGGTGGATAAAAGTGGATGACATATTATATATGTGTGTGCGATATTCATATATCATATGTCGTGTTGATATATATATCATTAATATATATAATTATATATATATAATATATAATTTCATTTATTATCACTACAGCCTTAACAGTAGACACTACCATTATCCCCACACCTAAGGAAATTGAGGCTCAGAGACTTAAGAACTTGTAGGACACCAATTTACTTGGATTTGCAGTAAATCATCATAAAAGAAAAAAAAAAGCATTCTGAAAAAGGTTACAAACTGCACCTAGTGCTGTAGGAGTCTTCTAGCCCAGTGCTTCCCAAGTTTAAAGTGCATAGGAATCACCTGGAGAATCTTACTAAAATGTCGTAAGATTAGATTAGATTAGATTCTGATTCAGTAGGTCTGGGAAGGGAGCAGTTTCTGTATTTACAACAGACATCCTAGGCGATGCCAACGTTGAAGGTCAACAGACCACAGACTCTGGGTAGCAAGGCTGCAGTCCACTGAATTAAATTCTTTGTGATCAGCTCAATTCCTACTTTTAAAACGTGTATTACAAAAACAAAAACAAATCCTTCAGTTATGGCAGATTAGAGTCTTGCAGGTTACCTTTTAATTTGGTCCTTCTGGTCAGTCCGGGAAAGTTGTATATGTAGATGATAGGTCTCAGCCTCCGGTCGGAAAAAGCCACAACTTCATAAGGCACATTAGTTGCCACAACGCCCACAACTCCATTCATACACTGAAGTACAGTCTTTTTCCCGGTTTCAATATTAATAAATATTACAAAATTCCCACAAGGGTAGCAAATGGTGCTGTCGTTGAGAAAATGAACATCCCGCTTAGGGAATCCTTGGACCCATCTTTGGGGGAAAAAATATGTCACCATCAATACATTTCAAACACTTTTTAAATTTTTTTTTTCTTTAACAGTTTTATTTTATTTTTGAGAAACACAGAGACAGAGCGTGAGCAAGGGAAGAGCAGAGAGAGAAGGAGACACAGAATCCGAAGAAGGCTCCAGGCTCTGAGCTGTCAGAATAGAGCCCGACGGGGGGCTCAAACTCACAGACCTTGAGATCATGATCTGAGCCCAAGTCGGCCGCTTAACCGATGGAGCCACCCAGGCGCCCCCACTTTTTTTTTTTAAACAAACCAAACAAAAGGGCATCAAAATATTTGAAACGCATCTATTCTATTTTCACCCCCTTTCTGCTGGAAACAATCTCTAAGATAAAAGAAGACATGTATTGGCTGTGAGACCAGTGTGGAGCCTGCTTGGGATTCTCTCTCTCCATCGCCCTCTCCCTGCCTCCCCCGCCCTGGCGGGCTCCCTCGCGCGCTCACTCTCTCGAAATAAGACACATTTTTTAAAAAGAAGTTTTAAAAAAACAACTTTGAATAAGGCAGCCTACTTTGTGGTTGTGAGTCAAGTAGAAAACTGTTTCTTTACCAAGATGAAGTGGGTATAGCTGTATTTTAGATGGAAAAAACCGGATAGAATGCAAAAAATAAATCGAATTAAGTCAACATGAATGAAAAGGTTAGCACACATAAGGAACTTATTTCTAAGAAGGGAATGTGTGGTAGGTGTGTGCTAGAAAGCAGGAGAGTCTGATTTGACTTTTACTTAAATATTAAATATGCCTAAAGATGGGGGGAAAGGCAGAAGAAGGACACTGGTTTGGCGGGAGACTTGGACTGGAGAATATAGGATACTGAATCAAACAGTAAGAGAGTGCAGGTAACACTAGAGAATGCAGAAGGAAAGAAATACCACCTTACTGTGCAGCGGTTTATGCTTTTCAAAGACCACTAAAAATGCAAATAACTCCAAAGTTAGGGGATAGTAGAAGGAAGGGATTGACGGCCCTAATTTAGGGGAAATCCCCAAAGATGACGAGGACAGGATGGCGGGTGTGTGTGTGTGGGGGGGGTGGTTATGTTTGAAAGGTCAGGAGAAAACGTTAAACTGAGTCAGAAAGAGGAGCCAGAAATGAAGGGTGGAGGAGAGCAATCGTGGAGAAGCGAGAAAGGGGAGGGTCGCAGAATAATGAGGGGTTGCAAACAGCTGGAGATGTGGTCACTAAGAAGTCACACAGAGAGGAAGTCTGCACGACGGCGCTGGGGGGTAAAGGTCAAGAACTCGAAGTTTCCTAGAGAGCAGGTCTAAAGAATGGGAGGAAGGAGAGGGTAGGGAGGGGACTGGGTCAGAGGGAAGTTTCCAAGAGAGCCGGCAGTCGCTGGGCGGAGAACGCCGCACCTCACGGACAGTGACGAGGCGACGGCGGCGTAGGAGTTCTCGCGCTCCCGGCCGTGAGCCATGGGCCAGGTTTCTCTCAGCCTGGCCCAGGGCAGGAAATGCCCGAGCCCCTCTGGCGTCTGCAACCGTCACTCTCAGGTCCTCTGCTGCGCGGCTGGCAAAGCGTCCGTTGTTCCCACCGTATCGAGGAGACTGTAACCCCTGCTCCCATTGGTTATGCCCTGTCTGGCTGCCCCCTCTCGGACCTAGCGGATTGGTGGAAGTGCTGCCGCGTTTCAGCCAATGGGAGAGCGGTGAGCTAAGCGTGGGGCGGGCCCCTAGGAGAGAGGGCTGAGTGGCCCTTACCCGGGGCAAATAATTACAATATTAATAAATATCAACAGCAGAATTAATATTGCGTGCTGACCACGCCAGATGTCGTTTCAAGCGCCACGCAGGCATTATTTCATTTACTCTTCAAATCGCCTATCAGCCCCATTTTATAGATAAGCAAAGTGAAGTGAGGATGCGAGAAATAACTTGCCTAGGACTGCAAAGTTGAGCGGGTCTTAAAACCAGGTATCGAGGGCTCCTGGGTGGCTCTGTCAGTTAAGTGGCCGACTTCGGCTCAGGTAATGATCTTACGGTCTGTGGGTTCCAGCCCCGCATCGGGCTCTGTGCTGATGGCTCAGAACCTGGAGCCTGCTTTGGATGCTGTGTCTGCCTCTCTCTCTGCCCTTCCCCTGCTCATGCTCTGTCTGTCTCTCAAAAATAAATAAACGTAAAAAAAAAAATTAAAAAAAAAAACAGGTATCGATATCATCTAAATTTAGAGCCCCAAGCCTTTAATTACTATATTACACTCTCAGATGGACCCTCCGTACCTCAGGGAGGCACACAGCTCCAGGAAGTAACTTGATCGAAAGGCCAACATCTTGTCCTTGTTTCTTCCTTTCCCTCTCATACCCTTTTTCTCTTTCTTCCTTGCTATTCCTCTCCTCTCCCTGCCCTTCACTTCTCTTCCTAAGGTCTTTCTTCCCTGTCTTGCCACCTCTCCTTCATTTCCTACACAAATATTTACTGAGTATCTCCCGTGCATGGTGCTAGTCACTTGAAACAAAATAATGAGCAAAAGAGATAAAATTTCTTCCTCCTTGGAACTTAGAGACTGGTGGAGTCCAGGAAGAGGAGGATAGACATCCACATCATTACACGGATACAGAATTATAGGTTGAATTAAGAAGAAAAGGAGCATACTGTGATCGCTTATGTTGAGGTCCTCATCTAGTTGAATTGGCAGTCAGAGATGATTTCTGTGCGCCTGTGCCATTGTCACTGAAAGCTGAAGGATGAGGAGCTATTGCTGGGGGCAGGGGGCTAGAGGCTGGGGGCTGGGGTACACTTGCTCTCTCTCAAAATAAATAAACATAAAAAGACCTTTATGGACATTGTCAAATGTGTGTTGGGCATAAAATCACCCCTAGTTAAAAACCACTCATCAGTCAATGTATTAAAATTACTTAAGAAGGTAAAAATCTATAGGATTTGGTGTTGGATTGGTAAAGAAGGGTAAAAGAGAAGGAAGAATCAAGGATGATCTTGGATTCCTGATTATCATAGTCAGAGAGAGGGGTACTCTCCATTGAGATGGGGTAAATAAGGATCAGAGACGTGTATTTCTGCTCTAAAGAATTTTTCTGCTGAAATGGAAGGCAAATCACATGCAGTGCTTAGTGTTAAAAAAAACTGCACAGAACTGGGTGACAAAATCCCACATTTCTCAGTCACAGGGGGACGTGGCATGAAGAAAAGTCAAGCTTTCCCCTCTGGTAATCCCTCAACCCTGGACAGTTTCTGCTGCCACTCCTTCACTAGTTGGCTTATTTGTGTTTTGACCGAGCCCTCCCTTCAAACATACCTTTAACCACAACCTGAGCATTTTATTTTTGTTGTTGTTGTTTATTTATTTCGAGAGACAGAGAGAGTGAGCAGGGGACGGGCAGAGAGGAAGAGGGAGAGAGAGAATCCCAAGCAGGCTCCAAGCAGGCCGCAGTGTGGGGCTTAAACTCAGTAACTGTGAGATCATGACCTGAGCCAAAATTAAAAGTCAGATGCTCAACCGACTGAGCCACCCAGGCACCCCTAACCACAACCTGAGCATTTTAAAGCCAACACCAGAGAACAATGTGATGAGGCAAATCGTGCCACTGCTCCCAGGGTAAATAAATGGAAGGTAGAGAATGTAAGGCAGTCAGGAAGTGTATACTCTGAACAAGAGATATTGTCCAGGCTGGCATCAGCCGTAACCCTGGAAACCCTGAATTTGCCCAGTGCTAGCGCAAAAGAGAAAGGGAATGAAATCAAATTGGAAAAGCCAATCTTACAGCTATTTTACCACATGAAACCCTAACTGGGGTTTAGATTTTAAAAAATGTCTCCAGCTGGGTTCCTGAGATATCTGTTGTTGATATTCAGGGAGAGATGCCCTAATCTCTGCACTATGTCAGTTACAGGAAGATGAGTGGCCTTTCCTAGTCTGGAGGGGAAGTCTCCATCATCCCAGAAAACGGACTGGTAGGCGTAAATCAGGAAAATCTGTTCCAGTGCTCACTCTGAAAGATTTACAAATAGTAGAAACTAAATCTTTCTCTAGAAACAAGTTCTTTCTCTAAGCAGCGACCCCAAGGAGCAGCACTGAGTATCCTAAGGTGATAACCAGTATGTTTCATCATTTGGGAGAAGCATCAAACCCCGCCTAAGCACAACTACCCCTCTCAACTCCCTTTCTCCTTGCAAATCTCCACCCTACTGCCATTAGACTAGTCTTGGACAGAATAAGCCTAATCCTCAGCAGCAAGCTTTATACCTTTGTAGAACTCAGTTCAACACCCCAGAAGAGCAGTGGTCAGTTCAAGTTCATTGAACCCTAAAATCAAAACTTGTCCGCAACCAGCCACAGAACAACAACGACAACAACAAAAATGCTTGTTTCCCACTAAGAGATTGTTTCATTCCTGGCTTCTCTTGGGTCCTAGCCAAACTATCTGAAAGATGAATTTTCACTAAAGTTTTAACCTACTAACTAGGTTTTCTAGGATCATTTAAACATGGGAAAAGATTATGCAGCATACTGGGAAGCGCTTCATTAAGTAGATGAATAAAAACGACCTCTAGTGTACTAGCTAATTATTTGCTTTTTGTGAAAGGTAGTAATGTTTATATGAAAAGTTGAAAAAGCAAGAAATAAACATTGTTTCTCTGGGTAAAAAATATATATAAATAATGAGTGTTTTTAAGGTAAAGGAATAACAATTTGCGATAGGAAGTAGCTTCTTATTTTTTGGTAATTGGCCCATTTTATAGTAGCGATGATAATAAACCGCAATTTCTTGAGCTCCTGTTTTTTTTTTATTATTTTAACGTTTATTCATTTTTGAGAGACAGAGCGCGAGCAGGGGAGGAGCAGAGAGAGAGGGAGACACAGAATCTGAAGCAGGCTCCAGCCTCAGAGCTGTCAGCACAGAGCCTGACGCGGGGCTCGAACTCACAAACCGTGAGATCATGACCTGAGCTGAAGTCAGACACTTAACTGACTGAGCCTCCCAGCCACCCTGAGCTCCTGTTTTTTGTAGATAACTTCATAAAATCTGGATCCTCCCAACAACCATAGTACAGAGGAAACGGGCTCAGAGTTGAAGTGTGTAACTCAAGTTTGCACACACGGCTCTGCCCAGGTTTCCTCTCCACTCAGCTACCTGAACAGCTAACTCTTTTTATGCCACTGCTCTGAGTCGGCTACACATTTATGAAACATGTATTATTTTATCGCTATTGCATCGACATGGAAATTGAGTCTCAGAAAAGTTAAGAATTTTGTACAGAGTATCACAACTTCAAATGGATTTGAACCCAGGTAGATTTGATTATGTGAAAGAACTTGGGGCGCCTGGGTGGCTCAGTCGATTGAGTGTCCGACTTCGGCTCAGGTCGTGATCTCACTCGTGGATTCGAGCCCAGCATCGGGCTCTGTGCTGATGGCTCAGAGCCTGGAGCCTGCTTCAGATTCCGTGTCTCCTTCTCTGTCTACTCCTCCCCTGCTCACACTCTGTCTCTCTCAAAATAAATAAACGTTAAAAAAAATTATGTGAAAGAACCCTTCTTTCCAGACATGTGCAGACTTGAAATTTTAAATCAAATTGGGTATTTATGAATTGAGCATTTTTCCAAAAGAATAAAAATAAGGAATCCTTCATAATTCCCAGAAGTTTTAGAATAAAGAATATGGAACCAGATTACATTTTTACGGAAATTCTGGGTCAATTAGTAAAAATGGCTGAATGTTATTATTTTGTGCATTTAGTCTAACATATTTAGGTTTATTTTCACATTTCAAATATTTTTAGTAGCATATGTAGAACACGGCTTTATGATTACACTTCATGTCCCAAGTTGCTTACCTTGATCTTGCTGCTGAAATAACTACATTTGGTTGAAACATGGAAAGGATTTGTAATCAACATTAAGTAACACTGGATATAGAGTGTTAGACAATGCTCTAAAGAAGTTGACTGAGAAATTTAGTTAGTTTAAAGGGGAGAGGGCAGATTGTCACATCAGGCCCACTCTAAATTCCAAGGAAAGAATATAAACACACACCTGTAAGCCATGTATCCGAGTATTTTAAATGATTTTTTAAAATTTAAAAGTTGGGGTTCAATTGGTTAAGCATCCAACTCTTGATTTTGGCTCAGGTCATGATCTTGTAGTTTGTGAGTTCAAGCCCCACATAGATGTGGAACCCTCTTGGGACTCTCTCTCTCCCCCCACCTCCTCTGCCCCTCCCCCCCTTGCATGCCCACGCATGCGCATTCTCTCTCTCTCTCTCTCTCTCTCTCAAAATAAATAAATAAACTTAAAAATTTTTAAGTCAAAATACAAATTACAAGAATGAAAATTAAAAATTCAAATCAGGGGGCACCTGAGTGGCTCAGTCGGTTGAGCGTCTGTCTGACTTCGTTTCAGGTCATGGTCTCATGGTTCATGAATTCGAGCGCTGTGTGGGGCTAACACCACAGAGCCCACGTAAGATCCTCTGTCCCCATCTCTCTCTGCCCCTCCCCCACTCACATGTGTGTGCTCTCTCTCGTGCACGTTTTCTCTCTCAAGAATAAATAAACATTAAAAAATTCAAATCAGAATTTTAAAATGAAGTCAAGTTTGTTATTTCATTCTTTATCATAATTAAATCTTTTAATATATTTTATAGCAGAAATTGTAATTCTAATGTTCAGCATCCATCTAGTCAAAGTGAAGAATTGGCATCAGGCTCCAACATGATTCATCTAGACCTACGTACATAAATAAATGTAGGCATAATAAGGTTTGTATTATATTGAAAACCATTACGCAGTCTCATGGGTTACCAATGCCAATACTACACTAATTCATGAGAACCTCTGAACTCACAAATTGGAACCCAAAGAGAAATAAGAAAATAGTCACTTGATTCTACTGGGAAAGAGTCCTTGGTTATGAGAGCAGCCTCATGCACTCATATTCTCAGCAGCAGCAAGGACTAGACATATTTATTATCTGTCTTTTCTCATATCCAAGCATTTGCAGAACGCTGATATCTATGGACTCTAACATGGACTTCATTTAAAGAAATCCAGGGGCCATTAATAGACAAAAACGAATCAATTTGCCTTGTGCCATAAATATCACTTAAAATAGCCTTTTCGAAGAGTATTAAGTACCAAGTTTTTGAAGACCAAGGTTGACCATCATTACATATTCAAAATTTGAGTTTGGATGTCCTCTTAAAAAGCTTCAAGGTTCATCCACGTTATATTCGCCATTGTACCTTCTCATAAAAGTAAAAGCTTAAAAAGCAGTAAAATCCATCAGTACATTCCATTTTAGATTATTTCATCTGGTTTCCCTTCCATTTCCTTTGCTCACAGAGTCTTTCATACTCATGATCCCTTAAACTAGAAGCAAAGAAACAGCGCTTGACGAAAAATACTTGTTCTGTGGCCATATTAAAAACATATGGTAGAAATTTCTACATACTGGTAGAAATCTGGCATGACAAACAGAATTGGATGCTTCATTGTATTCTATCAAAAAAACTTGAGTCCAGAATGAGAAAGCAAAGACGAAGTGGTGAAAATACATATTTGTATTCAGATTATACTCTCAGAGGGTATGTGATTTAGAGATAAGAGCCCCCAGCCTAAAAGTTTATGTTCTCATTCTATCTTGCTTCTTACTAGGTATGTGATAACGAGAGAAGCCGAAACTTTCTGAAATTTAACCTCATCATATGTAAAGTGAATCTGATATTTTCCCTGTGTACCTTCACAGGATTACTTATGAAGATCAAATGAAATGATATACATAAAAATGACTTTATGTGAAATGTACAACACAGGTGGATGGTCCTGTTACATAGTTGCCAGTCGTTTCCCTCAGCTGCTGAGCCTGGGAAGGAAGGTGATTTATATGCACATTGAAAGCAGGCAGTGTATAGATTAGTACTGTGGGCTAAGCCAAGAAGGAAGATTATCAAGTTCCCTTAAACTGTTCGTTAGCACTGGTAACACGTTTGTGTTCTAGGGTTGTAACACCCTAGTCATTTGTACCACTTGTTTTCTAAGTTGTGATCAACAGTTTTTTGTTACTGAAAAACATAAACAGAAAATTTCAGGAAGCATCCCACATAGTAGGGTAAATAATGTCTTAGGTGCGTGTGTGCGTGTGTACGCATGTGTGTATTTGTTATTTGATCACTTTAAAAATGTATTGTTTTCTTAGAAAATGTCAGTAAGTACATTAGAGGTAACTGTAAGCAAGAGATACTGGATTTCATCGAATTTCAGATAAAATTATTAAGGAGTAAAATCTACCAAAAAATTACAAAAGAATCCTTTCTCATCACTCAGAATTTTTATATTATTGTAAGTCCTCTTTAAAACTTAGATTTTCATCAGAAAAGAAGTGAAATTCAGCTAGAAATAAGATTTTTATCCTCGGGCGCCTGGATGCCTCACTCAGTTAACCATCTAACCCTCGATTTTGGCTCAGGTCATGATCTCGAGGTTCCTGAGATCAAACCCTGAGCTGGGCTTTGCACTGGCAGCACAGAATCTGCTTGGGATTCTCTCTCTCTACCCCTCTCCCACCCCAAGTAAATAAACATTAAAAAAAAGAAATAGGTTTTTATCCGATATTACTCTTCTGTAAGTACAAACAAGAAAATATAGGGGCACCTGAGTGGTTTAGTCAGTTACACATCCGACTTCAGCTCAGGTCATGATCTCACAATTTGTGACTTAGAGGCCCGCGTCAGGCTCTGTGCTGACAGCTCAGAGCCTGGAGCCTGCTTTGGGTTCTGTGTCTCCCTCTCTCTATCTGCCCCTCCCCTGCTCATTCTCTCCCCATCTCTCTCTCTCTGTCTCTCAAAAATAAATAAATGAACATTAAAAAAAGTAAAGGAAAGCAAATATAAATGACGTCAGTTAAGGTTTTCCTACAACTTGTTCACTTTTACAACCCAGCTCTTTTGAATCATTTCTAAGTCAGAGTCATAGGTGTTCACTTACCCCTACCTCACCTGCCCCCCCAACCCCTCCATTGTCTTCTGTGCCAATAAGAGCATTTCGTTTAATAATGGAACAAGGGTGCCCTCTCATTATCTCTGGGATTTTCTTTCAAGCCATTGACATCCACCCGCAAGTTGAAGCACAAGCAATAAAACATCCATGTCAGGACTGCACCAAGTCTATGGAGATTTTTAAGATATACCCCAATTTTCAGAAGTGTTCATAAGTGGAGAAATGTACGGCTTAGAATCAATGAAATATGGTAGTAGTTAAGAGACGAGACTGTGATGTCAGTTCAGAATTGAAAACCCCGTTCCACCATTCAGAAGTATGTTGCTGTTGGAAAGTCACTTAATTTCTGTCCCTGAGTTTCCTCATCCATGAGATGGCAATATTAACAGTATTTCTTATTTAATTTTTATTTAATTCTTTGGGTTGTGTTGGGAGCCATTTTGGGCTCACAGGTAGAGACTCCTCCCTGTGTGGAAAAGGTTGAAGCAAAGTTCCCGCCAGCCAAACTGGTGCCTAGTCTTACCTCTTTCTAAGTAATCTTTCAGGCCTGGATTTCTTGAACTGCTCTCATAGGCCTAAGGGATATAATGCTCTTTGTTTTTATGGCATATGGAAAGGGGACCTGGAGTGCCATGTCTTGATGGATAAAATCTGAATGAGAGTAACCTGGCCAGAAGTAACCTCAAAATTGCCTCTTGGAGATAGGTTACACAAATTGATCATACAAAATAGCAGTTATGAGTTGGCTAGAAATTAGTAGGCATTAGGCCCCAAGACTCCTTGACCCAAACTAGATTTTCCTGCAGGTATCGCATTGTGTTAATCATCCCCTCAGCCCCACCATAAAACCTCAAGGCACATCCCCGTAAAGCTTCTCTCAGAATTAACAGACTAATGGGAGAGATTGTAAAGAGCTTTGGACCTTCCCCGGAGGTTAGCCTAGCCCAAAAGTTAGAAGCACTGCTTATAGATAAGGTACAAACCAAAGTAGCTACACATATCTTCACTGATAAGCAGCAAATATTGAGCACCTCCCTGAGGTTAACATTTCGCAAATCCTTTTGTAATTCTCATCCCCACGCTCCCTTATAATAAAAAGGCAATAACAGAATACTCTTACAAAAGCTACCATAAACCTATAGATGACTACATAGGTCTTGCAACAACAATGTATGTGGTAAAGAATGCCTTGTCACTGATGTAATGTCACTCGCTACCTTTAAAAATAAAGACACTGAGACCAGCAGGGCAGAGATGTCAGAATTGCCAGGGCTGCCTGCTTGGTCATCAGACTCCATCTCTCTCGTGGCTCTCTCACTTCATTTAGCCTGACCGTCGTCCTTCCCTTCGTGGACCCCTAGATTCGCTGGAACAAGGACCCCAGCAGGGTTGTAAGAATGAAACCTTTTTCATGTAGAACACTTAGCAGGCACCTGGCAGGCAGTATGCATTCACCAGATGGAATTCTCTCCTATAGGCTATTTTACATTTTCATTTAACAGTATGCCTTGAACATATTTCTGCTTCAGTATATTTAGAACTACTTGATGCTTTTGGGGAGGAAAAACTTTTCTCTATCTTTCTAAATTCTTTTGGTTGGTCTAAGAATTAAATTGACATGAGAAAGGTTGATAGAGAAATCAACTTTAATTACGTATGTTTGGGGAATCCACAGAAACACAATAGATTCCAAAAATAGTCAGGCAAAATGAGGTATATATGTCATCCTGAACTGAGAAGAAGCGGATAGGGGTCTGGGGCTTTAAGGGGAGGAGATGAGGTACAGAAAGATGAAAACCAGCAAATGCTTGGTAAACAAATGTTTGCTGGGCCATACAGAAACAATGAGACACAGAGAGGAATTTTAAAAACAGACTTTGCTAAGTTTCTTCTTGTCTACCACATCTAGCTCATCTTATACTGTTATTTATGATGATAGCTCCCTTCCTGGAACAGGTTCTTCATGTAAATTCTTTTAGGTATTCAGGGGGAAGGTCAAAGGTTCTTCCTGAGCCTTCTGTTTCTTAAAAATAATCAGCCTAAAATAATCCATATGCCAAAAACACACATTTTAGAGTGGCAAAACTTTCTCCCCTACAATTCCTCTTAAGAATAGTTAAGTTGGCAGACACCTGGGTGTCTCAGTGCGTTAAGCAGCCAACTTTGGCCCAGGTCATGATCCTGCGGTTGGTGAGTACCAGCCCCACCCAGGTTCTCTGCTCTCACCACGGAGCCCTTCCCCTGCTCACACCCTCTGTCTCTCAAAATTAAACATTAAAAAAAAGAGAGCAGTTAGGTTGGTGTTTTGCTCTTATTTTTTACCTGTCCTTTTTAAAATCAGTTTCCTTCTTTTTTATTTATCTTTTGATCCGCCATGGTCCGTATTTGTACTGTAGCTTCATTGCCTCTTTCTCTAATCAGAAACCTTACATACACGATGCAGGAAAACAAAATCCCCCTCTGCCCGCGACTTGCCCCTGCATGTCTGCAGTCCTAACTCTAAAAGCTCTAGATGTTTTACCTTTGCCCCTTGCGGCAGCCGGCAGTAAACGGAAGTGCAGCGCTCGCTGGGCCACGCGCGTCTTCTTGGCCTGGGCAGCGAAGCAATCCGCGGGGCCTTGAACTCCGGCGCGCACATTTCTTTCCCAGGGCTGTGTACGCCTGCACGCACCTGCCCTAGGCCGCGGCCTAGGCCGCTCAGGCCGCTCAGGCCGCTAGGCGTCCCGGGAAAGCCCGGAGTTGACCTCCCAAGCGCCGCCACAGCGCTCTGTTCCCCGACAGGGGCAGCTCCTCCTGGCGCCCTTGGGCGCCGCCATCTTAGGTCCGTCCTCGTCCCTAAAATCAGTTTCTCAAATTAAAAAAAATTTTCTTTTGAGATATAGTATATAGTAATAACTCAGATTATATAGAAAGGTTTTCAAATGAAGACAGCCTTCATCTCATTTCTGCTCAATTCATTGTTTCCTACCTCAGTTCCATTGTCCAGAAGCCACCTTCCGGCGTTAAGAAATGGAATAAAACCAGTACCCTGGAAGCGCCACGCCATGCCATGTGTCTTCTCTTTTTCTTTCTCTTCTTGAGGTATTCACCCTCCTGAATGCTGTTTCTTGTTCTTTACCACATATGCAAGTGCCATGCTCTGTCATTTTGCATGTTTTTAAAGTTAATATATTAGTCATGCCACGTATATCATTTTGTGACTTGCTTTTAACACTCAGTTTTATGTTTTCGAGATGCATTCATGTTAAGAGTTGCAGGTGTAGTTTATTAGTTTTCATTGCTGGATAGTTGGCCATTATATGAACATATGAATACACCACAAATTCTTTATCCATTGTACTCTGAGTACACTTTTACTATCCTCTGTTCACCCCTCTTCCCCCCCCCCATGTTGTTTTGTTTTGTTTTGTTTTGTTTTGTTTTTTTGCTATTCAAGCTCCTCTTTTATGGACCATTTATTCCTGTATGGCTTCTTATTGTGAGAATTATAAAGATTTTTTTGTTTTTTCACTTGACCTCATTCTGGGCCTTCCTAATTCTTTCATTCTCATTCCACTGGTATTTTTCCATGAATCTCTTTGATGAAGGCTGCCATAGACTATCACAGAATGTTAATTTTGTAAGAAGATAAGCGCCCCTATTTTGTCACAAGATTTTAAATATAATTAATTAAAATAATAACAAGGGCGAAACACTTCATGTGACTTCAATATTCCTAACTTACTCTATAAAAATACCTTATTAATTTTATTTGATCATATTCTAAAAAGTAGAATATTATTCAAATTACATTCCTGAAAAGTCGCAAAAGAATGTATCAAGTGAGTGTATATGGTCAATAAGGGCTGGTGGAACTTAGAAGGCAGAATACTGTTTCTTATCACTGGAACCTCCAACTGTTGACCTTTAATCAGCAGAATCTGTTCAGGTTAGTGCCCTCAGATTAATTACTGACAGTCGCAGCTGTAAAAATGTGAAATACTGTGCCCTTCACCTATGGCTAACAGCAGTTGGTATCCAGATGGTCACATTATGCACATGACCACAGAGGGCCTGGAGATGAACCACTATAAGGCACAGCAGTACTAGAATACAATAGTTTCCTCAGACAATATATGTTTTCTTTCAATTTCTTCTTTTGGGCAATTAGCCTTTTACTTTATTGTTGAACTGGATCTTTCAAATCATTACAACAAAATGTTACATTAGGGATGAAGTTTTTAGGTTGAATTTAGGGCCCATCAGAGACTTAAATGTACAGGGTTTATTTGCATGATATAAATGTGCTAAAAGACCTTCTAAAAAGTTACGTTTCTAAAGAAAGACCTAAGCAAGACCCATGTGTTAATAAAAAATGTGTCTTAATTTTTTTCATTTAGTATCAGTAATAATAAGCATTTATTTAACATGTATTCTGTGCCAAGAACTGGTCTAAGTGTTTTATATATATTTACTAATTTAACACTTCTTTAAACTCTATAAGGGAGGCAGATATGTACAGAGGAGGCCATGGGAAGGTAAAGGCAGAGATGGAGCAGATGCTTCTACAAGCCAAGGATGCCAAAAATTGCCAGCAAAACCATGCTCCTACTCAGCCTCAAAATCCAAACCTTTGTGACACCTGTGTGGCTCAGTCATTAAGCATCCAACTCTTGATTTCCACTCAGGTCATGCTGAAGCAGAGTCACCCTTACAGTCTTCTGAAGGAACCAGGTCCGCTGACGTTTTGATCTCAGACTTCCCTGGCCTCCAGAACTGTGAAAATAAACTTCCTTTTTTTTTTTTTTTAATTTTTTTAATGTTATTTTTTGAGAGAGAGAGAGACAGAAGGTGAGCAGGGGAGGGGCTGGGAGAAAGGAGAGACACAGAACTGGAAGGGGACTCCAGGTTCCACTTTGTCAGCACAGAACTCACTAACTATTGAGATCATGACCTGAACTGAAGTCAGAGGCTTAACTGACTGAACCACCCAGGGGCCCCTAAACTTCTGTGGTTTAAGCCAACCACTCTGTGGTACTTTGGTAACCTAGCTCGAAAACTAATACAGGGGTGGAGTGGGCATCAAACCCAGACAGGAAGGCTGCGAGATTGGTGTGCTTATCACCTTACTCTCTGTCTCTCCTATAATAGAGCTAATCAAAAAAAAAGCGGACCCCAAGGCCTGGAGCAAATAAATGGCTCCGGAATTACCGGCTCGCAAATCTAGGCAGAGTGGCAAAACCCTGACTACCCCTTTCCTGTGTCTGTACCATGTACCCTGGAACCTCTGCTTTTCTACCTCAGCAGTGGCTCTAACCAGACATTTGTCTTAGATCTGCACGTCTAAATTTACTCAGCCCACTTGCGGGACTCTGAGCCTGTGCTCCTACTCAGCTTCAAAATCCAAACCTTTGTGGCACCTGGGTGGCTCAGTCATTAAGCATCCAACTCTTGATTTTGGCTCAGGTCATGCTCTCACCTTTCTGATCACACTGTTTGAGGGATGGAGCCTACTGACAGCGCAGAGCCTACTTGGGATTCTCTCTTTCCCTCTCTCTCTGCCACTCCCCAGCTTATCTGTCTCTCTCTCAAAATAAATAAACTTAAAAAAAATCCAAACCTTTAATAGATTTTTGCAAGCAGCACCAGCATACTGAGGTTAGTATTATCCGCATCTGTGCTGTTTCTTTTGGGTTAAAATTAGAAGTATGTGTCCTATAGGTGACAGTAGGGACAATGGGCCTCCCAGTAGTCATAGTCAGCTATGTAATAGTAGTATTAAGTACCAACAAGTAAAGGAAAAGGCTGTGCAGATGGCGGGACGTCCTGACACCGGCCATGGACGCGTACCTTTGCAGAATACATTCCGGCACTGTGAGCAAGCTCTAGGCTGGGGCCCACAAGCCCTGAAGTCAGGGGAGCTTTGGGGCCTAAGGGGAACTGCACCCAGACCCATGCCACATGACAGTGGGCCAGTGTGACTCCTCGCCCAGGTGCGGGATGTGGGAGGTCAGGATCAGGGTCAGGGTGAGGCGTGGACATAGTGGAGGCCAGACTGGAGGCCACTATCCTTCTGGGTGGGGGGATGGCCGTGAGGGTGTCGAGCTTCTTCTGCGGCTCTGGACGTGGGCGCCTCTTGGCCAGGGCAGTACACTCTGCCCGACCAGCAGCTGCGGTGTTTAGCTAGCTCTGCAAAACCGGGAAGGCCGGGCCTACGTGGGCGCGTTGGGTGGGTCTCGGGCTGCGACTCCCCCGCAGGCGCCTGGCCGCAGGGGCGGCGCGTTCCTGCTCGCCGAGGCGGGGAAGGGGCGCCTGGTGGCCGCGGCCGGGGCCGCCCACGGGGCTCGCCGCGCGCAGCTCTCTTAGAGCGCCCGGGGCCAGGCGGGCCGGGGAGCACACCCCCTCCCAGCTGGCGGCCCACCCGGCGCGCACTTCTGAGACGAGAGAAGGAAGAAAGGACGGAGGGAGGGGCAACCTACTTCCCGAACCGCCTGCACACCCGGGTCGCGAGCTCAGTCTGCCCTGCTGCCGCGATGTCCGGAAGGTCAGCCAGGAGCCTAGCGAAGGGTGAGGCCGGCCGGCCGCGAGAGGCGGGGGGAATCTCGGTCACCCCCAGCCGCGTGTCCCGGGGTGGCTGTTCCGGAGCCACCCCGGGGGGGCCCCCACACGCGGGGATCGGGCCGCGGCCGCGGCGCGCGGGACCTCTCCGCGGCCTGGCCCCGGGGTGGCGGGGGGATGGGGTCCCGGGCGCTCTCAGGGCCGTGACCGCCGCCGCGTCTCCCCCGCAGGAAGCGCGCCCCCGGGGCCGGTCCCCGAGGGCCTGATCCGCGTCTACAGCATGAGGTTCTGCCCGTTCGCTCAGAGGACGCTCCTGGTCCTGAAGGCCAAGGGAATCGGGTGAGGACGCAGGCAGGGGTGGGTCCCCCAGCCGCCCGGGAACCAGCTGGGTGGGAATCTCGGATTGGGCCCTCAGGCCTTCTTTTCCTGCAAAGTAAAGTATTCTCAGACTTCTGGGGATGGGGGAGGGAGAGCAAATTATGAACCCACTTCCCAGGGTGAGAGGTAGGGGGAATGCCACAGACGACACCAGTCTAGGACACCCCATTTAGATCAACCTAACCATTTTGTGGATTAGAAAAACTGAGGCTCTGGTAAAGCTGGTGATACAGGAGATCGCTTGACAGGTAATGACCAGCAGCGGCTTTTAGCTCAGGCCTTGACTGTTGTGCGGAGTGCTGAGTTAACTGTACTGTTCGTACTCCCATAGGTTGGGTTGTTGGTTGAGTCAAAGTGTCTATGCCTAAAAATTCAGTCTTTTGTGAAGCCTCTTTGAAATTAGCACGGGTTTTTGACCAATGGGTTCTAACATAGGGAGTATGCAGTAGTCAGTTGGCTGCTGATACCAAATATCCATTAGAATCCCCTCCCTTCCAATGACCTTTGGAATTTGTCCTGCAGACATTAGACGCCTGTGGTGTGGAAGTTTAAAACCCAGCCCCCATTCCTAAGACAATTTCCATCCATGTGCTTAAGGTTTATAAACTAATTTTAGTCTTCTAGGGGGAGAATTAGGCAGACAATAGTTTTCCCTAAAAGAATGCAAGATGTATTCTTTTTCTGAAGAAAAAAATATTTTCAAAAAAATTTTTTAATGTTTCTTTTTGAGAGAGACAGAGTGTGAGCAGGGGAGGGGCAGAGAGGGAGGGAGACACAGAATCTGAAGCAGGCTTCAGCTCTGAGCTGTCAGCACAGAGCCTGACGTGGGGCTCGAACTCACAAATGATGAGATCATGACCTGAGCTGAAGTGGAATGCCTAACCAACTGAGCCGCCCAGGCGCCTGCAAAATATTTTTGAATTAGCCATCACTTCACTAAAATTTGCATCTTATTTGAACGAAATTGATTCTGAACATAGCAAAATGCTCAATATTCAATAACATTTATCCAAAACATTGTACTTTATCCTAATCTTATTCAAATTGGATTGAAAAAAGATGGATATTGTGCTTGTGTAATTGAAAAGTATAGGGATGGCTGGGTGGCTCAGTCAGCTGAGTGACTTCAGCTCTGGTCATGATTCTCAGTGAGTCCGAGTCCCGCATCGGGCTCTGTGCTGACAGCTCAGAGCTCGGAGCCTGCTTTGGATCCTGCGTCTCCCTCTCTCTCTGCCCCTCCCCACTCACGCTCTGTCTCTGTCTCTTAAAAATGAATAAACGTTAAAAAAAAAAAAAGGATAGGAGCAAAGCACAGCTGGATTGGGAGGCATAAAATCCTGGTTTATGTGCTGCTGGAACACTAGGTTGAAAACAACTCTACCTTATTTACTGGGACAGTTTTCCAAAGGAAAATTGATTTTACCAAAATAGTGTGTGTATGGGGGTGAAGAATGGTAACAGCAAACAACAGAGGTCTTCTACATTCATGGATCAGTTTTCAGTTTCACTCCCAGAAGACTTTTATTGGACAGGTCCTACATTTTCACATGGTATAACCTGACAAAGCATGGTTTTCTCTAAAAAGTGCATCTTCCAACTTATTGTGGCAGATGTGTTGACTTGTTGGCTCATAATGTCAGGTTGACAAATGCAAGTGTGTTCTAAGAAACTTCTTTATCACAAAAAACCCAGGATCTACCTTTTGTTTTCATGGTATAAAATTTCAGAGGTGTTGATAGTTCCTTGGCAGGGAGCTGGCCTTGTATTTCTTTCCATGGCTTGTATCTTAGTGTCCAGTAATCTGTTAGAATACAAACCTCTTGATACACAAATGCTAGGGTTCAATGTAGCCATTTCTGTTTCCATGGGGGATTACATATTTAAATCCTCAAACTAAACACTATTGTAACTTCTCAGGTTGATGAGGAAGCAGGAAACAAAAGGTGTTGGTGTACATTGTTTGAGTAACTATCCTGTTCTGTTAAATAATTACTCAGATTTAACAATTATATGACACTTTCCTTTCTCTTATTTCATCTACAATCTCTCCGGCAAGAAATAAGTTAGATCTAATTACAGTCTGAATATAGCTTGGATTTCATCTGTTTTCTTCCTTCTAGGTTTGCTTAGTGTGGTTTACTCACGTAACATTTAAAAGAATAACAATGCATGGACATTTAATCTGAAACTTTGTTTTGTGTGTAGATTTTTTTGGATTCCTTAATATTTTTTTAAAAACGAGGAACTTTCTACTCAATTTAGCAAGAGGAATTGTATTTTATCATGTTGATTCTCATATAGTAGGTAGTGGATACAATTCAATTATTTACCTCCTATTATTTGCAATGGTGATACTTCATACCCCAAAGTGGATTATCTTATTGACAGTCTTGAAGCATATTCCACTTATTCATTCATTCAGTATTTATTGAGTACCCTATCTGAAACCATTTTTGCTTTCATAGCATTTAAATGTTTAAAATTTCGCTCACTTACATGTTTATTAATATGAACTAGATACACAAAATCCCTGCTCTCATGGAGTTTACATTTTAGGGAGGTGACATAATCAACATGTAAATAAGTGAGCAAAGTAATTTCAGATACATGTCATCAGTAAAACAAGATGATCCGGTAACAGAGGCTCTCGGCAGCTTCAGAGAGTGTGGTCAGGGAGGGTCTCTTGGAGGATATGGTGTGTGACCTGAGAAGACAGAGGAGGCAGAGGAACAATCAGTGTAAATGCTTCAAGGTGAGAACATGTTTGGCAAATTCAAGGAATGTGAAAAAGGTCAGTGTGGCCAGATTGTAATGACCAGAGGGAAAGTCGTAGGAAACAGGTGTGACAGGTAAGAACGGGCCTGATCACATGCCACAGCGGGGTTTAGAGTTTATGCTCATTGCAATGAAGAGCAATCAAGGGGTTGCAAGGAGGAGGGTGGCCTGATCCAATTTACTTTGGTGTGTGGACAGTGGACTGCAGGGAGGGCACAGTGGAAACAGAGAGGCCAGTGGGAGACTACTAGAGGTCCGGCGGGCAGAGGACGTTTGGGCCAGATGGCAGTGGAATAGCTGAAAAGCGGACATGACTTTGAGGTCTAGCTGACAGGTCTTGATGATCCATTTGACTTGAGGCAGAGGGAGCAAGGGAGAAGGAATCAAGACTGACTGGACTCCTAAACTTGAGATCCAATCAGCTGAGTGGATGGTAGGGCCGGTAGGATTTACTCCAAAGTACAAAAAAAAAAAAAAAAAAAGGTTCCACTCTCTTCATTGTCTTCTATGTGTCTTTCAGGCATGAAATCATCAACATCAACCTGAAAAATAAGCCTGAGTGGTTCTTTAAGAAGAATCCCTTTGGTCTGGTGCCAGTTCTGGAGAACAGTCAGGGTCAACTGATCTGTGAATCTGCCATCACTTGTGAGTACCTGGATGAAGCATACCCAGGGAAGAAGCTGTTGCCAGCGGACCCCTATGAGAAAGCTTGCCAGAAGATGGTCTTCGAGTTATTTTCTAAGGTGTGTGTATAAGAAATTTTGGCTCTTAGTTGAACAAACTTTGTTGTTTAAGCTAAATCAGTGCTGTCACTTATGACTCAGTGATGTGGAAAAGGAAAACGAAGCAGTGCTCTTATCTGCTCAGACATGTCTGCAGGTCCTTTCCCCATCCGGTTCCTGTTTGCCTCTCCAGTGCTAGCCCTCCTCACTTTTTGGACACTGTGTTCCAGCCATACTGAAGGTTGAGTTTTCCCAAACTTTGCCACCTCTTCCTTAAATCTTGCTGGATCCCCCTTCTCACCTGACCTGGTTATATCCAAGTCCTCCTTCATGTATCGGCTCAAGTTCTGCTGCTTTCCAGAAGCTTGGCCTCGCTGGCTTAGTGCCCAGCTCTGTGTTCCCCGCTGTGCTCGCGTCTGCCTGCCAGTGACTGCCTGCCTTCTTGCCTGTGTATTGCACCAGGGCTGTGAGCTCCTTGAAGGTGAGGCTGTGATCCCATTGCTGTTGGCTCACTGCCTACCAACTCTGCCACTTCCTAGTTGTGTGACTCTGAGCAAGTTATTCATTTACTTCTGTGCCTCAGCTCATCGCTTGTAAAAGGAGTATAATAATCACTCCTTTCTTATAGATAAAAATCAGTTTATATAAAACACCTAGAGCAGAGTCTGACACATGGTAAATACTGTGCGAGCTCTTGTGGTTCTAGCCACAGTGTCTCGCAGCGGGCATCTACTGTGTGTTGGCAGTAGCTCTCAGCTGACTGAGTAAATGGCATTCCTATAGACGAACTATTTTAATCAGCATCGAGGTTGTAAATAGTTCAATGGATATTAATGTAGAAATGCCCAACAGTAGACAACAAGAATAGCCATGTCAAGTTATCTCTATAGCCCTGTTATTTGTCAGGATATATGTCAGCCTATCTTGTCTTCTTTAAATGTTTAAAGAAATACCTAGAAGGTGGAACTTACAGGGAGAATATATTGTGTAAGGAGGCATTGCAAAGGGAAGCCAATGGGGAAGGAAGAGGGAGTTGTCTGGCTTAGCAGAAAGGGAAATAGTACAGATACCTGCCGTCAAAGGTGATAGGGAGTATGGCAATTACAAGAAAGATGTTGGAGAATTAAAAAAAAAAAAAAGTAACAGATTCATTGGCCTCTGGCTGGCTTAGTTGGTAGAGCTTGAGACTCTTGACCTCAGGGTTGTGAGTTCAAGCGCCATTTTGGGTGTAGAGATTACTTAAAAAAAGAGAGAGAGAGAGAGATTCATTGTATTGTCTCAAAATTAACTAAAAGCTGGAGATGCCCCCTGTTACTTCCCAGCTCATAATCAGGGTAAAGGTGGCCTTAGGTACCGCATGCCCCCTCCCTCCTGGCCACAGCTCAGCAAACCAGAAATGCCCCCACCTGCACCCGCAGCCCAAGCATCTTCTTTCCTGAGAACTTGAAATTGAGACACAGAGATTAACAGTACAGGTGTTGAAGCTTTAGAGATGTGTGTGTGTGTATGTATGTATGTGTATATATATATATATATATAAGTGTATATATATGTGTGTTTATATATATAATTGGAGACTTAACAAACCAAAGGGATGTAAAAAATAAATTTTTTAACGAAGCATAAATTAAGAGCATTGCAAAGGGACTTGCTATCTTGATATATAGGAAACAATACGGAGCAGACATTTAAGGAAAAGCAAGGATAAATAAAATAGGCAGGCCCAGATGGAACTGTGGACAGAAGTGCTGCCAGCACACTTTCAGTTCCAATGAGGGATATGAGGACATTCTCCTGTATTTTTACAAGCACCTGTTGCTAAACTGAGATGAGTGGACTTCTAGCCCTTGCAATGAGAAAACACACAAACGCCTCCAGCAGGAGCCCGGAAGCATCTGGCACTATGCCTGTGAGTCTTCAGGTAGTCAGCCCGTTCGAACACCCTTCTCATGTCCTCCCCAAGGTGGAAAGCAGAAAAATTCTCTTCCCCAGCTCCCTTTGCAGCTGCGGCCGATGCCTGGGACCTAGGCTCTTCCTGTCAGAAACACACATGGTAGAGCTGGACTCAGAAATGAGCCACGTGGTGCTCGCTTTGGCAGCACGTATACAAAAATTGGAACCATCCATCCCCCGCACGAAGATGACACGCAAATTCATGAAGTGTTCCATACTAAAAAAATTAAAAGGGGAGGACGCCTGGGTGGCTCAGTCGGTTAAGCGTCTGACTTTGGCTCAGGTCGTGATCTCACAGCTCGTGAATTCAAGCCCCGCTGACAGCTGAGAGCCTGGAGCCTACTTTGGGTTCTGTGTCTCCATCTCTCTCTGCCTCTCTCTCTCTCTCTCTCTCTCTCTCTCAAAAATAAACATTAAAAAATTTTTTTTGAAAGTTAAAAAAAAAGAAGAAACAAAGGAGCAATATGGGGAGACAGGCTTGGGGTGGGGCACTGGTTCTGCTGGTGAGAGCAGCCAGTGTCAGAGCTCCTGGCTTGGGAGCAGTGGCGGTTGCAAGATTAAATTCAGGGCTTAGTTACCTCCGAGTCCGACTTCTGGCAACGGCACAAACCTAGTGCTCAGCTCACTGGCAGCAGTGGGCGCTTCCCATCAGGTCAGCTCTGAGCATGATTTTGGAATGTTCTAGCTTAGTTCCCAGCCTTTTTTTTTTTTTTTTTTTTTTTTTCAGCTTCTCAGTAATTCAGTGAGCCACTCAGTATTTTTTTAAAGATATTTTTGGCTCAAACTCACCAAAGTGGGTTCTAACTATTTGCAACTTATAAAATCCTGACCGAACAGCACCTTTCACTGCAAAATTGTTCAATTGATCCATACCTGACCTCTGTGAACACAGGAATCGGTGCACCTTTCAAGTTTCTCCAACACTCTGCACTGGCATTCTGAGGGTTCTGTGAGGGGGCCCGTACAGTTAGCCTCACACTGATCATAAGAAATTACTCTCTGTCTAGGTTCCCTCTTTGGTAACAAGCTTTATCAGAAGACAAAATAACGAAGACGGCTCTGGCCTACAAGAAGAATTGCGTAAAGAATTCAGCAAGTTAGAGGAGGTAATCTCTTCTCTTAGCTTTTATCAGAATGAATGATACACTGTATCTGCGCTCTGAATCTTTCTACTCTTTCTTTCTACTCCCGTTTCCCAAATCACTTCGCGACAATTAGTAATAACATCATATAAGGAATTTGAGGTTACAACAGATTCCTGTAAGCTGGTGCATTTAAGATAGAAATCAAAACACTGAAAAATATTTTGTCATGGCTTGCTTTTAAAACAATTTGTTGCACTGATGTTAAAATAACAAGGGGAAAAATGCACTGACATTTCCACAATTTGTCACCTGTTTTCATTTTTTCATGCCTTTTTCTAGTCCTCGTCCATATATTAAAAAAAGAAGAAAAAAGGTTAACATAACTGTAATCAAGGCATAGATACCATTCTGTGTTTTTTCCACTTAATAGTTCATAATAAACATTTCCCACCACAGAGTAGGCCATGGGGCAGAGCTGCCATTTGGGCCTTTAGATCAAGTCTTTTCTTGGACTTGAGACATTCCATTTACTTGCTCAGCCTCGGGTTTTTATTGAGGGAAAACACACAGTTCCTGTCTGGATGGGAATGTATCATATATTTTGTCAGTATGAAGTTTCCTGTAAACTTTTTAAACAACTTTTTTAATTAAGAAAAATATTACTAGTCTGCTAATTAAAAAAAAAAGTCATGATGAGTGTTAGATTTTACTGAATACGTTTTGTCTGTATCTGTTAAATCTATTGATATGTTCATAGATTTTTTTTCCCTTTAATCTGATAAATATGGTGTTACTGACAGATTTTTCTGGTGTTAAGCCATCCTAGCATTATTGAGATAAAACCTACTTGTTTTCAATGGATTTTCCTATATATTCTAGAACCAGTTAATACTTAAAGAGTTGAAAATTATTAATGAGATTGGGTTATTATTTGTTTTCATAGTGTCTTTGTTTTTTACATCAAGGATATTCTAACCTGATAAAATGAGTTGGGTTACTTTCCCTATATTTCAGAAACCATTTGATGGGTTTGGCTGTTTCTACTTTTACTAACTAGCTCAAGAGTTCAGTAGCTTAATGCATTTACTTTTGGTCTTTCTCGATTGTTTAATGCATTGATAACTAATATACTCCTTCTTAGCTGCATCCAGGAAGGTTTACTATGAAAGACTTTCATCGTTCAGTTCTAACATTTTTTTGCTGTTTCCTTGATTTTCTCATTGCCTACCAATTATTGATCATGTACTTAAAAGTTTCCTAAACTACCTTTCTTGCTGTTTTCTAATTTAATCACATTATGGTCAGAGAATGCATGTGGGATATTGTTTCTTTGAAGATTAAGACTTCTTTTGTGTTTGGCAACCTGGTAGAGCCTATGAACCCCTTTTCAGAATGTTTTTCAATGCTTAAATCAAAATATGTAAGATTAACTCTATTTTTGGTTAATACCTGCTCTATGGTAGCAGGTAATAATGGAAATACCTGCTAACTGTGGGGTTAGTAGAGTGGGGGGAAGGTATGTACTTTTTTCTCGTTTAAGTTCAGACTCCAGATTAAGAACTCATGCTTTAAAGTGAATAGTGCCATTTCCACATTTTAGGCTGCTGAGGGGGTTATTCTGACTTAAACTGTCACACTAAATTTTATTTCTGCACAATAACCAGACACTACAGTTTAAGGACAGATCCAGTTAATATTGATTCATTGTACAATTCTGAGTGCCTAATAACTACAAGGCACTCTGGTGAACCATATGGGAAGTAGGAAGTAGAAAGTAGGACATGGTTTATACTCTTCAGACAATTAGTTTGGTAGTAAATGGTTGATCTGTGCCATCAATCTACAATGCAGACTGTTATACGGGCCCTGAGGAAAACTATAGAAGTTTTATAAAAGGTAAGTTGGTTTGGTGTTAATTAGGCAGATAATATCCTCAGTTCCTTTACTTTGGCAAAACCATTAATATCAATGCACGTTCTCAAATTTCAGGAACATATGACTGAAATACTTTTATTTGACATCTGTTTAATACTTAATCCAGTTATTTCCGGTCTATTTTAGGTAAATTTTTAACTGAAGTATTACATGCAGAGAAGTGCCCAAAGCAGTACAGCTTGAACATAGTCATGGAATCAGCACCCATAACAAGAAACAGCATTAGTTTTGGCTGCTTTTGTTCTTTATACATATGGAATCGTATAATATGCACTCTTCAGGGCCTGGCTTCTTTCATACAACGTTAGATTTGTGACCTGCATCTATGTTGTGTATAGTTCATTCCTGTTCTTTGTATAGTGTTTCAACATAGGACTATAGCAGTCTGTTTATCCATTTTACTCCTGATGGATAGTAAATATTTCCACTTTGGGGCTATTAGAAATAGTGCTGCAATTAACATTCTTATACCTATCTTTTGGTGAACAAATGTCCACATTTCCAAAGAGGAGAATTACTGGATTAGAGTGTATGAACATTCACTTGGCTTTAGTTCATACTGTTAAAACATGGTTGTGCCAGTTTATACTCCTATCAGCAGTGGTTCCACACCCTTGCTAACTTTGTCTCATTCATTTTAGCCATTCTCATGGATGTGTAGTGGTATTACCTCCTGGCTCTAATTTGCAATTCCCTGATGACTAATGTAGTTGAATACCTTTTCAAATGCTTTTTGGCCATTTGGATATCCTCTTTTATGAAGTTCAAGTCTGGCCCAAATTTCTAATGAATTGTTCGCCTTTTTTTGTATTGGATTTCTTGGCGTTGGATTTCTCTCTGTATTCTGAATGCCAGTCCTCTATTGGGTGTATGTATTACAAAGATCCTATACTCTGTGGCTTCTTTTATTTCTCTCTACTTTCCAGTTTATTTTGTTGATTGTTTGCTTCATCCCAAACCAGGAGAGTCTAAAGTTCAAAGAAAGAGCCAACTCGAATATGTCAGCATAAAAGCTAATTCTCTCACTTGTTCTTTTTTTTTTTTTAATTTTTTTTTAATGTTTATTTAGTTTTGAGACAGAGAGAGACAGAGCATGAGTGGGAGAGGGGCAGAGAGAGAGGGAGATCTCACTTGTTCTACTTACCTGGTCTTCATCATTTCTGGTATGAGTCTTACTAAATGCATAAATAAGTACTCTTATGCTGTTTACCGTTCAGGTTCTGACCAATAAGAAGACAACCTTCTTTGGTGGCAATTCCATTTCTATGATCGATTACCTCATCTGGCCCTGGTTCGAACGGCTGACAGTTCTGGAGTTAAATGAGTAAGACATTTGAATATTTTGTGCATAATTTAGGATAATGATGATTGGCATATTGTAGGTTGACCTTTTTTTCTGAACAAAAATGAAACTATTTTATACAACTGGGATGAATGGGCACAAGCAGACAGGAGGAGAGTCTTGGACTATCCAGGGCATATACTCACCACACTTACCATTCCTGGAGTACGTGTGGTGGAGGGGTGGGCAGAGAGTAGTGCAACATGTAATAAAACGTTTTAAAAATAATTTACTCCTTCCCTTCTGGTTAAAAATCTATAAGGAAGTACTTTTTTATAAGCGCTGTCATGCAGGATTATATGACCAATACGACCTCCCATGTACCAGCAGGATTCCCATACTCTTTTCCAAACTCCATGTTTGTGTTTTTTTGTTTTTTAATGTTTATTTTTGAGAGAGAGACAGAGTGTGAGTGGGGGAGGGACAGAGAGAGAGGGGACACAGAGTCTGAAGCAGGTTCCAGGCTCCGAGCTGACAGCACAGAGCCTGATGCAGGGCTCGAACCCACGAACCGCGAGATCATGACCTGAGCCAAAGTTGGACACTTAAGCGACTGAGTCACCTGGGCGCCACCCAAACTCCATGTTTTGAAGTTTGGCAGCCACCTTGGCTAACTCCTAATTCTTAGAGCTTAGAGCTATTCAGGGTTACTTTTAGTCACAGTCTGGCTGTAGAATAATAAATATATAACATCCATGGTTGTCTTTCATGTTCTCATTTTAAAAACTTATTAATCTGCCTGGACAGTTCTGATGTTAACAGAGCAAGTCATTTCACTCTAAGATTCCTCTTCCATAAAACAAAGACTTCTAAAATATCTTCCAAATCTAATATTCTGATTATGTTATAAAGAAATATTTTAAAAGATTAGAGGAAAACAAAATGAAACTGCAGAGTGATGATGATATAGAAGACTTTGCATTGCCTTCTTAGTTAATCTAGCTCACGCCTTCATTCTTTTCCCTTCCCACAGGTGCATAGACCACACTCCAAAACTTAAGCTCTGGATGGCAGCCATGAGGGAAGATCCTGCAGTAGCCGCCCTCCTCATTGAGGAGAAAGCCTTTCGAGGTTTCTTAGATCTCTACTTGCAGAACAGCCCTGAGGCCTGTGACTATGGGCTCTGATGGGGGCAGGAGTCAGCAGGATGTCTGATATTTTTCCTTCAGAATACGAGTAAAAGCATGCTTTTATTCTACCAAGTGCTTGCACGTCTCATTGGATCGCCTTCTCTGAGTTGACATCATAGCTTAAGGCCCTTAAGGTCCTCCTACAGAAATGTAAGCACATTTCCTGTCTCGGATGCTCACATGCTTCTAAGGGTTTTATCATCGTTTATGCTGAAAATCTCTAAATCATCATCTCTGGTGAGAACTGGACTTCAATAGATTTCTTCTTGCCCATAGGACATTTCCACTTGGACACTCTGTTGTTTTAACAGCTGCTTTCTCAAGTTTTCAGTTCCTCATTCTTTCCTTTCCATCAGCGTAATTTCACTACCTTTTTTATTCCCATTGTCACCACTGAAGACCAGCCTAATAACACCTCAAAGTTAAGTGACTAAGTGTCCTCATATTTGGTCTTCAGTCTCAATGCCCTTCAAATTCTTCGTACCAACTCCCATGCTGGGCACATGGCAGGTGTCCTATAAATGTAACTAAATATTGTGAAGGGGTGCTTGGGTGGCTCAGTCGTTTATAAGCCTCCAACTTTGGCTCAGGTCATGATCTCGTTTGAGTTTGAGCCCCACATCCGCCTCTGTGCTGACAGCTGAGAGCCTGGAGCCTGATTTGGATTGTGTCTCCCTCTCTCTCTGCCCTTCCCTCTCTCTCTCTCTCTCAAAAATAAACATTTTTTAAAAATTAAAAAATACTGTGAAGACCACATCTATCAATTCGGATGTAAGTTTAGATGAGTAATTCAGAAATATTAATGCTAGTAATAATGACCTTCTCTCTACTTAATTTTTTATCATCGCATTACTTCCATTAGAAGAAGGTAGGTCGAAGAGCATCATTTCATTCTACACATGGTTTCACTAAGATCCCGAGGTTAAATGAGTCCTTAAGATGCTGGCAGAAAGATCGAGAACACAGCCAGCACACTGCTCTTATTATCAATATCTGGGAGCTGTCGACCCACCCCATTGCAGTCTGGCTTCCGGTACATACATATTCTTAAACGTAAGAGCGTAGAACAATCACCTAAGGCTCACCGCTGCATTTCCGATTCGGTGGGTCCAGGGTGGGCTGCGATGTCCACATTTGAAATGAGCTCTCCCCTCCCCCCCGCCCCATGGTGATGCAGGCGATCGGGGGACCGCACCCTGAGAGGCAATGAGAACCGGTTGACTTCACAAAAGGCCTCCTGCCGCAAATCCTCGGCCGCCACCAACGCCCAAGCTCCGGGTGGACTCATCTCTGCCGCCGTCCGCCTGCCCCACCCTCCAGGCCTCGGGCGTCTGCGGGCACACTGCAGTCGGATGTAGAACTGGGCGCTGAGCTGCCACTGCCAGCCACTACCTGGCTTCTACTTTTGCCAGCTACAGACACGGCGAGCACTCTCTACTTTGGTATCCAGGAGCCTGTAACGCGGCTGCCCATTGGCTCAGCCCCTCATTGCTTGGCTGAAGGGCATTCAAAGGCTTTAAAGATTGGCTGGAGTTCCAGGTGCCGCGGCCAGTCGACGGGTAGGATCGCGTTCTGTGGGGCGGGTTCCGCCTGGGCCCCGCCTCCCTCCGCTGCCACCGCCCTCCGCTGCTGGCCCCGCTAGGCATACGGTTCTGTTCGCGGGCCGCGCAGAGGTCACTCTAGGGTGTCTTTTTCTTATCACTTCCACGGGGCGGGTCTGTCCGCTCTGCGGTGCATTGAAAGGGAGAAGGGGTTTGAGGTCAATAATGGATTTTGGATTTTTCACGAATTTTGGGCTTGCCTAACACTTTTAAAAGAAAAACCCAACGACTTATCTTCGCCAAAGTTTCATCAAAGATTTTAACCTCAAGAAAAGCACAAGCTCTATAATTTAAAGAATCGGTCTATAAAGCGAATCCCTTTAACTTAAGAAAAAAAAAAACCCGTCATTAAACTGTTCTGATTTTTCTGATTTAGCTGGAGTAGGTAAGGATGACCCAAGAGCGGGAATTCTCAGGCTTGCATTCAGCACCAGTAAGTTAGCTACATTACAGCGCACTGACTGCAGGCAAATTTGTTCCCGGGGGGAAAGTTCACTTGGTGAGGATTTATGGGACTTCCCTGCTACGTTCAAATACTAATAAAAATAATAGCTAATGTTGAATGCTTAGTAGGTATTAAATGCTTCTTAACCAGTATCTGAATTAATCCTCCCCAAGCCACAGAATGTGTTGGTACTATTAGCTCTGAATTATCAGGGCATAGAAAGTTGTGTTTCCCAAGGCCACCAAACTAGTAAATGCTGAAAAGGTGATTCAGATCTAGCCTGAACTCGTCCAGTCATTCAGAGCGTTCTTGAGATAAGATCATACATTTGCTTCTGCCCCAGTCTCCATTCACCAGCGTTTAGAGGCTGAGCGGGGAGAGGATAGTATCTGCCTTTTGGACACACCATTATGTCTGGGATTTAACAGGAAGTATTGATGTTCCTTTTTCAAGCTTAGTGTGTTTTGTTAAATCTTACAAATATTTGACTTTGACTAATTTCAGGATCTTGAAAATCTGCCTTTGCTCTTTCAAATGATATCATATTAAAATGTTCAAAAATTTTTTCCCCAAGCTGTAAGGAGAAAAAGGAATAGGAAAGCAGAATCCGGTACTTAAAAAGAAAGTCTCCTTTGACTCAGGATTCCATAGTGGGATGATGAAGTTCTTCCTCTGATAACTTTAGTAATCTTATTTGATGTGTCCCAGATTTGTTGGGGTGGGTATGTATGTGTAACCTGGGAGGCCACTGGGATTGAAAAAAGGTGGTGAAAAGGTACACACTTTCAGTTATAGGTAGGTTCTGGGGATATACTGTACAACAGGATGACTATATGTAACACTGCTATATGGTATATTTGAAAGTTGCTAAGAAAGTAGATTCTAAAAGATCTCCCTGGGGGGTCTGTCTGGGTCTGGGGAAAATTTTTTCTTACAACTATATGAGGATATGGATGTTAACTAAATTTATTGAGGTAATCATTATACAATTTATGTAAGTCCAGTCATTATGCTTTGTATCTTAGACTCATACAGAACTGTATGTCAGTTGTAAGTCAATAAAACTGAAAGAAAAAGGTCCCAAAGGCATGAGAACACAGGATTCCCTATGACCCTAACTTCCTGGAAACAGTCCTGAGTTGAGGCCTATTTGAAAATAGAGCCTTTCCCCTTACTTATCTCATTCTTTAAACTTGGTGAACAGGGACGCCTGGGTGGCTCAGTTGGTTAAGCGGCCAGCTTCGGCTCAGGTCATGATCTCACGGTCTGTGAGTTCGAGCCCCGCATTGGGCTCTGTGCTGGCGGCTCGGATCCTGGAGCCTGCTTCGGATTCTGTGTCTCCCTCTCTCTCTGCCCTTCCCCTGCTCATTCTATGTCTCTATCTCTATGTCTCTCAAAAATAAATAAACATTAAAAAAAAAACCAAAAACTTGGTGAACAAGTTTTGAACACCCCATAACATAATTATTCATGTAAATTAGGCTTCTGAAATGTCTTCCAGTTTCTGGCACTGTCAGAGTGTGACAAAAAAAAAAAAAAACAACTTTTTTTTAACTGCAAAATGTGAACTCCACTTTCTCTCCTTTTCTCAAAACAGAGACTTGTGTAGTTAAATTATTTCTGTGGTGGCCTTCTTTTCCTAAAAGGCTTGAATAATGATCGCCCGTGACTGAAGTTCCCCACATTTTCAAAACAGTTCCGGTTCTATTTCAGGTAGCTAGAAATGATTTAGAGTAGGTTTCATATAGCCCTATTTCTATTTGTTTCTTGCTTGAGTGAATTAGTATAATGGTGGTATAAACATGACATAAGAACCTAAGAAGAACGTTTGCAAAGAGGATCTCAAAGAGGTACATACTGGTTCTTAGAAAGGAAGTAGGGATTAGCTTAAAGGTCATAATTAAAATCTATCTAGGGAAACCGTACCATTCAGTGGTAAGATTAAGAACCACACTACTGAACTGTAGCCTGCAGCATTCAACCTATTCAACTGGCGTTAAATTGTTAGCTGGTGAAATAAGTATTTTGAGTCGAATTTTAATTTTAATGTGCTTGGAAAATCAGAATTACGGTACGTCTCATCTTTATAGACACAAAATTGGAATGCACTATGCTATTAGACGTGTGTTCTTATTCACTAATATTAGTCATTAATTTCCAAATACACTGAGCTCTTACTATTCTGAGGATATGCGTGATTTCATTCAATAATCAAAACCTACCACGTAGGTACTATTAGTGTTCTCTTTTTTTTTTATTTTTTTAACGTTTATTTATTTTTGAGACATAGAGACAGAGGGTTAGCAGGAGAAGGGCAGAGGGAAAGGGAGACAAAGAATCTGAAGCAGGCTTCAGGCTCTGAGCCGGCAGCATAGAGACCGACGAGGGGCTCGAACTCACAGACCGCAAGATCATGACCTGAGCCGAAGTCTGCGCCCAACCGACTGAGCCACCCAGGCGCCCCCTAGTGTTCTCTTTTTATAGATGATGAACATGAAGGTCCAAGAGGTTAGATACCTTGCCCAAGGGCCAAAGCCAGGGTTTAAATATAGTGTCAAGTGTCAAGGAAGAATCTTGACAATATATTGCTTCTCTTCAGAGGAAGAAATATTTCCATTATTCTATCTTTTCTAACTACGCCAAATACACTCCCATTTTAGAATGTGGCTTCCAATACACAGGTATACTTTTAAGAAATAATATCTTCCAACTCTTAGAGTTGATTTTCCTTAAAAGTGGGAATGAGGAGAAAAAAGTTGGAAATACATTCTCTTCTGGCATAGTAATAAGATGATTTAGGAACCTTTTACTTTACAAATGGAATTCCCAATTTATCTAATATTAATTCAGTCATTGTCCATATAGAGCTGTGATGGGCAAACTAAGGCCAGTAGGCCAAATCCAGGCTATTGCTGGTCTTTAACGTTTATTTATTTTTGAGACAGAGAGAGGGAGAGAGAATCAGAAGCAGGCTCCCGGCTTCGAACTGTCAGCGCACAGCTGGATGTGGGGCTTGAACCCACAAACCATGAGATCATGACCTAGCGGGAGTCGAAGGTTTAAATGACTAGCCACCCAGGCTCCCCTCCACTGCTCATTTTGTACAGTCCAAGACCTAAGAATGGTTTTTACATTTGTACTTCTTTTTTTCAAGTTTATTTATTTATTTTAAGGCAGAGAGAGAGGATGAGCAGGTGAGAGTCAGAGAGAGAGGCAGAGGGAGAGAGAATCCTAAGTAGCCTCTGCGTTATCAGTCCGGAGCCCAGCGCAAGGCTCCATCTCATGAACTGTGAGATCATGACCTGAGCCGAAACCAAGAGTGGATGCTTAACAGACTGAGTGACAACAGGCACCCTGGTTTTTACATTCGTAACTGGTTGAAAAAAATCAAGCGAATAATCATAATTTGTGCCACGTGAAAATTACATGAAATTCACCAAAAGTGAGCCCTAATGAAAGCTGTGGACTTTGGGCAATGATGTGTCAACGCAGGGTCATCGATTATAAAAATGTCCGTCTGATGGATGTTGATGGTGGAGGAGGCTGTGTACGTGTAGGGGTAGTGAGTATATGCGAAATGCCTGTATCTTCTCAGTTTTGTTGTGAATCTAAAACTACTCCAAAAATAAAATCTTATGTATATATATAATCTTATATACATATATATATATATGATTTCAATTTAAATTCAGCATTCATAGATAATGTTTTACTGGAACACAGCCACACCCATTCACTTATATATTATTTATGGCTGCTTTCACCTTAAAATGTAGAGAGTAGTTGAGACAAGATGGCTGGAAGAGCCTAAAGTATTTATTATCTCAACTTTTGTAGAAAATTTTGCCCATCTCTGGTATAGAATAAGATTCTGGTTGGATTGCTGCCCCAGGAGTTGGACTTCCAGGCTTCAGAATTCTCCCTCCACCTCTTTCTAGTTGTGAGGCTTTTGACAGGTGACTTAACCTTGCTGGCCTCAGCTTGGTCTTCTTTTAAAATAAAATTATAGAATTCTTATAGGACTATTTTAAGGATTAAATGAGTGAATACACATAAAGCACCAAATATGTGTTAGTAATAATTTCACATTCCTCTATGGCCCTCCCCTTTAGAATCTGGATATATTTTCTTCCAACTATTTGAAATCTGCTTTCCTTATGTGAGGATACATTTGTCTGCCGAAGAGTCATCTCCTTGTCTACCAGAATCTCTCATAGACATGGCTATATTCCTTGCATTCATCTTACCATCCAATTTGTTCTCTCCCCCCTCTTTTTAAAAAAGATTTTATTTTTTAAGTAATCTCTACACCCAATATTATGGGGCTCAAACTCATAACCCCGAGATCAAGAGTCGCACACTCTACCAACTGAACCACTGAACTCTACCAACGGAACCAGCCAGGCGCTCCACCAGTTTGTTCTTCTTGATCAAAATTAGCTCCAGAATAGTAGTTATCCTATTATCTTATCGGTCTTCCAAAATGCAAAATTGTCAATTTATAAATTGATAAAAGTCAACTTATCTTTTCTGATATCAGCTGTCTTGCTGACATATATGATTTTCTTTTCAGAGAACACTTATGCAAACATTTTTGCCACTCTCCAATTCTTATAAAGCGATAACTACTCAAAATCACATGAATTCACTCTGAATGACTTAGCAAAAAATGTGACTCAATCACTATTCTGAAAATTTTTAAAGATTCTTATTCAGTAGGAAAAAAAATTATTAATCAATGATTTCTGGATAGATTGGAATTCCAAAGGCCAAAAGATACCCATTCATAAGTTACATAATTAGGTTCTGTCATTTTAATAGTTAAATTTGGTGAATATTTGAGGAGCTATTATGTATTATATCTTACATATAGTAAAATCTTATAAGAAAGGACTTACATCCTTATCCTCTTGGCCAACTTTAGAGGCCAAGACAATAAAGTCAGGCTTTGAAACTTTAAAGTTCTTCGACCCCACTCACTGGTCACGTTGGGCAAATAATTTCATTTTTCCGAGGCTGTTTTGTTAGGACTAACACTAGCTGTCTAACTGAGTAGTCATGGGAATCAAATAAGGTAGTCAATGGAAATCATTTAGTGTGAGTGAGACAGATCGTACTTTTCTTTCCTTCTTTACCTGACAATCTTATACAATCCATTGACCAGCAATTCCCATTCCAACCAAGTCCTGTAAAATTAAAGGAATTATTTTACCACCTGCTAAATGTCATGCTCTCTGCCTATCAGGGTCAGAGCAAAGACCAGCTACCTCTCTTATGTAAGGTAGATGGAAGAGCTATCCACGTGGTCGTTGTATTGCTGAGTTGTCAACCCATGTTTTCCTTAGCAATAAGAGTTTTTCTCTGAAATGCTTGCTGCGAGTGGTAAGAAATCACAAATTCGTCTTTGCCTCTAGGTAGAGAACGTTTCTATTCATCACTAGATTTCCGTAGCTGGGGTAAAATCTCATAAATAGGGCCAGGACAAAGTGAAGCAAGTGAGGGGCCTGGCTGTGCAAAAAATTTAAGAAGGCACTCTCAGGGTCACGCGAGATTTCAACACTGACAAGTTTTCTTCCTTATCCGCTATATCCTGAGGAAGTCTGGCTTTATTTAAAACAAACAAATCTTACTCATTATAGGGAGGTTGTGTCCAATTGTCTTAGAGATGCAGGAGGGAGGGTTTAGGATGGGAACGAAAACATCATTACCCTGGTCAAGTTTTACCAAACTCCCTTGAAGTACGAGCTGGAGTTTAAAGGCCCAATCTTCAGAGACTTTGGATGTGGAGAAGAGACCCACCCTGAATGCGTCCCCACGCATTCAAGGCAAGGGGTACTTTTCAGAGTTCTCTTGCTCACTCTGACTCTTGGGCTTCCAAATCTGGGCAGCTGTCTCTCTTGGTTAAGTTAGGCTAGCTCCCAACCCAGATCGCTTCTCTTCTGCCCCCTCATCAACCCCCTGCCCCTAACCCAGACCTCAGTAGCTCAAAAGTTGAATTTGCGGCTAGGAGGAGCGCTCTGGAGAGCAGCTGTCCTTAGAGCCAGCGGCCGCGGCAAACACACGGAGATCATGGAAGATGCGACCAGGACCTTTGGGAAAGGTGAGCCCCTCGACAGCTGTCCCTGGACTGGGGGCGCCGCGTGGCTGGGGATGTTGGCTCAAGGAGGGGGCTGTCCGGATCTGGCCTCCATACCAGTGCGGCGGGGAACGACTTGAGCGGTTCCTCCGCACAAAATCCGTCTGCAAATGTGTCCTCTTTGGGACTTGGGAGGCGGGGCGCGCGCAGTTCTTTTGGGATCGCCGGGGGGCGAGTGAGCCCACTCCCCGTGGGCTCACCGGTCCCTCGATCCCCCCTCCCCTCGCAGGAAGCTGCCCCCCGGGGCCGGTCCCAGAGGGCCTGATCCGCGTCTACAGCATGAGGTTCTGCCCCTATGCGCACAGGACGCGCCTGGTCCTCCGGGCCAAAGGCATCAGGTGAGAACCTGGAGGCCAGAGCCCCAAAGGCGCGCGGGGTGTTCAAATCTGGGGCGCTCTGCTCGGATTTCAGAGGGGCCTCCTTGTGTCCCTTTCTTCTGAGGCACAGTCGGCAAATGGTTAGCAAAGGGCGGGTTCTTTAGCGGGCGGTTCAGGTGTCGGCGCCGGAAACTTCCAGGACTACTTTGGCGCAAACTGAACCTCGTCCCTGGTGAGCTGGTTCCCTCCCGTAATGCTTGTGAAGGAAGGGCACTCGGCGGCTACGAGGCCGTCTCTGCTCCAGCCAATGGGCCCCCACCCCAGGCAACCAGGCAACTTCAGTTCTCTTTCTGCGCTGCTCTTACTGCATCCAGGAATTTATTCATTCATTCCTCCTACCTCCATGCTCCTCGGCCCCACTTCCCCCACACCGCCCCCGCTAGCCAGAAGTAATTTCTTGAGGGCAGTGGTTTTGTCTCTTTTGCTCCTGAGCTAGAAGAAAGCCTGGTGCAGGTAGGTAAAAATGTTTTTTGAATGAATGAACAAATAGTTCCAAACAATGAAATAGAAAGAACTGCAGTCAAGAGGTGTCTTGAAACCCGAAATAGCTTGAAACCTTGAAATAGCTGAGAAATAGGTACATTTTCTTCCAGAAGGAATTTTGTAAAGCTAGCACCTGCAAAGGAGGTCTGGATGTGGAAGGTAGAGGGACTTTGCTGCAATAGGGACTGGGGAGGGCAGCTGGCCATAGAGGCAAAGTGTTGAGATTGTGGGATTCCAGGCTTTTGACTCTCTCGGAGAGTCATTAAGTGATTAAGGATGTCATTAAGGGATGACTTCAGAGTTTCAGACTCATGTCAGAGAAATACCAAGAAATACTAATAGAGAGACATTTTAAATAAACGTATGTAATTCTGCTATTTTGAGTGTAAACGGCATACATTTCCAGATTCTTCCTTATTGGTTAAGTCTAGTTGGCCCCAAGGTTACCTATTTAAGATAACAATAGCTCAAGTTTTACCCTTAAGTGACAAATTGGTAGTTTAGGAAGTAATGTAAATATTTCTTTAGGGCAGGGTTTTTTCAGCCTTGGCGCTATTGACATTCTGGGCCAGGTAGATTTTTGAGGTGTGTGTGTGAGTGTGTGTGAGTGTGTGTGTGTGTGTGTGTGTGTGTGTTTGTGTGTTTGGGGTGCGGTGGGGTGCTGTCCTATTCATTGTTGGGGATTTAGCAGAAACCCGTCTCTACCCACTAGATATGACAACCAAAAAGTGACTGCAGCCATTGACATATGTCCCTGCAGAATAGAGCAAGATTACTCCTGGTTGAAAACCACTGCTTTCGGATTTAAGACACTCTTCTTGACTGAGCAAAGAATATACTCATTTGTTTTCTTTAATCTTTTAAACATATGTGAGCACTTCTGGTAACTTTATAGGCTTGAGTCTCTAATAATAATAATGGGACAAATAAAAAAGTTATTGCATGCTTATGTACCTAGGCACTGTCCCAAGCACTTTAGACATACTCACTCATTTGATTCTCCCAACAGAGCCAAGAGATGGGCACAATGATCACCCCCGTTTTACAATTAAGGACACTGAGCGCAGAGAGGTGAAGGAATCTGACCAGACTCACAAACTAGACAGTCCAGTCCTCAGGCAGTCTGATGCTAGACTTTGAGCTCATATCTGCTAATATTTACCATATCCTTTGGTGACCTGTTAATATTGGATTTGTATTTGCAAGCTTTAAAATGTACAAACCTCTATGCTTCAGAGTCAGACTTCCTGACTCTTGGCTTGGCTCTACTAATTCCTGGCAGTGATAACGGGTAGGAGATTGAATCTCCTGGAACCAGGAACCACAAGAAGCAAACGAGACAAGGCAGAGAAAAGGTTCCGCACGCCTTAACTATAGGAATGGAGCCAATGAGGCTGCTATGTACTTTTCTTTGTAAAAACTGAAACTTTGAAAAACTTATTGCAAATTTAAATTTTGTAAATCGATTGCTTCTGCTTTCCGGATGACTGCCTGTCTGCATAAGTGTCTCATTTTTGTTCTGTCTTATTTTCCCTCTGCTTTCGAAGACATGAAGTAATCAACATTAACCTGAGAAACAAGCCTGAATGGTACTATACAAAGCACCCTTTTGGCCAAATTCCCGTCCTGGAGAACAGCAAATGTCAGTTGATCTATGAGTCTGTCATCGCTTGTGAGTACCTGGATGATGCTTACCCTGGAAGGAAGCTGTATCCGTATGACCCTTATGAGCGGGCTCGCCAAAAGATGTTATTGGAGTTATTCTATAAGGTATATCCAAGTTTTTAAAACATCACTTGCAGTCTATTTTACTTTGCATGTCTCTCCCAAACTTCAGTTCATTTTTAAAGCAAAATCGTTGGTGACATTGTTTTGTGTTAATACTACGTGTGTCTTAGGAGGATAACTCATATGGAATAATAGTAGGGCTGTCACCTCTAATATTAAAGATTAAAGGCTTAACTGATAGGTTCTTTTCCATTTCAACTAGGAGACTCAAGAGGTATGGTTATGGTGTGGTCATGACCGTGTGACTCAAGGTGGGAATGTTGAAAGAGCTGAAAACTGGTAGCGCTTTAAAGGGAATATTTCTAAGGTTTCAGGTAAACCAACAAAAATTGGGGCATGAAGAAGGTAATGCATCAAAGGGGACTGGCCTTTATGCGGAGCAACAGTGCCAACCATCCAGGGAATGTGAGGAAGAGAGGAAAGGGGATACCTGTTGATAATACAAGAGACAATGAAATTTTATGATAGTTCTCTTTGAAAAGAAATAAAAGGAACTCAAGAATATTAATGGCTGACTTATCTTGGGCATTTATGCCATGCCAAGCACTATCCTATCGGCTTTAGAAAGGTTAACTCGCTTAACGCTCACAACAGCCCTGCAAGGTGGGCAGTGATATTGTATCCATTTTTCAGATGACAACACTGAGGCTTAGAGAGGTTAAGTGCCCCACCCAAGATTGTACAACGTAGAAGTAGCTGAGCAAGAAGGGAGCACTGGAGAACCCCTTTAAAGTACCGTGTCTGACCAGGGTGCCGTGACAGTGGATTCCTGGAACCCAGAGATGACATGACCCTTCCAGGAGGTGGGGAACCTGGGTGTGGTGGTTGTCCTGTTATGTTGGAGTAACAGCCAAAGCTGCGTTTTCAGGCAGAACAGGAGCACAGAGTTTCCTTAGACCTCTCCACTAAGAGCCTGTGTTCTCTGATTAGGTCCCACACTTGACCAAGGAGTGTCTGGTGGCCATAAGATGTGGGAGAGAATGTGCTGACCTGAAGCTAGCCCTGCGTCAGGAATTCTGCAACCTTGAAGAGGTACAAAAGGGGGCCCCCCTCTCCTGGTCAGATTCAGTGGAAGAAGCGATGCAGGGTCCCTAGTCTGGTCACTCGGACACCCCCTGCTTTCACAGACTTATTCTTTCTGCCAGACGTTGATAAGTTCAGGTACTAGTCATCGGCTTTTACTTGTGGGTACTTGCCCCCCACTAACCCGTTATAGAACTATTCTTGAAAATCTGGCAAGGAAGGGGGAAAGACATGTGATGAGTTTCTTCCTTTCCCCAAGTCACCACATTCTTTACCTCTGCATGGCTTCTGTACCTTCTGCCAATGAAGCTAAGATTTATATTCATTAAGGATTTCAGTTGGCTGGTAGCAAAAGGGACCTTACTACTGTAAACTTATTTTATAAGAGTTTATTCTCTCACATAAAAAAGCCAGACATAGTGCAGTTCAGGGCTGTTTGGATGGCTTCTTTATAAAGTTGTTAGGGACTGAGGCTCTCTTTCCATCTGCTTTGTCATCTTTAGTGCAAGTCTTTCATCCTCAAAATGACAAGATAGCTGCGGGAACTGCAGCCATCACATCCAAGTTGCGGGTTGTGGAAAGGAAAACAGAGGAAAAAAATGGCAAAAGGCCATGCCCTTTTAAAAGGCTTTCCCCGGAATCCCTACTCAATGACTCCTTAAATCTCATTGGCCAGAACTTAGTTGTTGTGTGAGAACTATGCGCAGGGGTGGCTGGGAAATGTAGTCTTTTAGTTGGGGACACCCTGAATAAATCAGGGTTCTGGAATTAAGAAAGAGGGGAGAGTGGCTATGTATGGGTAGGCAAGGAGCAATCTTTGCCAGCAGATCCTTCCCTAAACTGGCAGTAATACAGCTACTTACCCGTTACCTCTAGAATAATCTGGAAGGTGGTTCTACACTTTGTTATCTTTGTTCTAGAATCGGATATGTTCCCTTTATGGGGGTGGAGGTGGGGGTTGTAACTCTGTTGCAGCCAGAGAATGCTATTTTTATCCCCTTCAGGGAAGGCTTCCATTTGTCCTTTGTCAAGTGGAAACAGATTCCATTTATTTACACTTCCAGCTGCCTATCTTAGATTGGTGCAATTACAGTATTTATGGATGATGAATAATTATCTTTAAGAAAGGCCTCTCTGAAAGAAGAAGACCCTCTGATTTATAGCACTTTCTGACTTCAGGGATGTAAATACTCCCACCAAATGCTGATTCAACCTACCACTGTTGTGTCTCTGAGCCCAGGGTTGAAAAGAGGTGTAATTGGTGATTGGTCAGCTCCGGCCCAACATTGAACAATACATTTCCTCTTTATCTTCAGTAGCCGACTCCTAGAAATAATTTGTTAAACTAGTTGAGGTTTAGGTATTAACTAAAATACTGATGGTATTTAAGGACCACTGAATATTCAGCATTGTTCTAGCAGATTTGAAGGTGTTTTTTGTCCCATCATTAGCAAGACTTGTAAATACAATGTAGGCAATATCAGAACCGGAAACATGCCCAGTTAGCTTGAATTATTTGATCCACCGTTAATACCAGTATATTGACTCCAGGAGATTGTAGTGAAATAGAAACTCGTCAGAATAATTTTGATAGAGAATGTTCCCTGACTTGTGCAACTCTTTTGCCTGGTTTTGTATAATCAGGATTTTGTCTGAGCTGAAAGTATATTAAATATACATGGTCTTTCTGAATGGTAAGTAAGGCAAGACGTCAACGCATAATCTTCTGCCATGTTATCCTCAAGCGAAAGGCCCAGTTTCCCTCTTGCAGCCTTAAACTGTGACAGTTTCTCTTTTTGAAGTTATGCCCTAACCTTTAAATTTTTTCCTAAAAAAAAGTTTCATCGAAATTAAAGATTCATTGTGCTTATTATTTAGCCACATTTTTCTGAATAAATTGACAGTTCCTTGAGATACCTTCCTACCGCGTTCATTAGCAAACCGGCAGTCTCCCTGCTTGCTTTCCTGTCCCAAACATTTGCTTGAGTTTTAAAATGACAGGGCTGCCCTTCTCTAACCACACTTGCTGTGGTCAAACCGATTTTCTAGCCTTTACTGAATCAATCTCAGCGGCACACGTCTTTTTACTTTATTCTTTTTTTAATGTTTGTCATTGACCTTGCCGTATCAGAATAGCACTTGAGCCCACCTTCATTTTACCTTCGTGGATTTGAATGTGGCAGAACTTTCAGAGGTTCCTTTTTTTGGCCAGTGGCTTCATTCTAAATATTTTCATTGTGGAAGCAGTCACCTTAAGGCCAAAGGCAGTGAAAGACGAGATTCTGCCATTTTTCTCTGATGCTTTGGAATTTTGCTTTGATTCAGCGTTTCTGTACTTAGGCATTGTATTCCGGCTGTTGCTTGATCTCTTGCCAATCATCAGTAGAACTCAAGAAAAAGGAATGAGAAGGGTGGTAACAGATTACTCTGGAAAATATGATGGAGTGACGACCTGCCTAGTAACTTGAGGCCTTTAGCCTCCAGGGCCTCAGGACATTTTATGACTTTATGTTGTTTTTAATTCTTTTTTTTTCTTTAAATAAATGTTTATCTTTTTTTTTCTTTAAAGAAATGTTTATTTATTTAAATGTTTATTTATTTTTGAGAGGGAGAAGGAGAAGGAGAGAGAACGGGCAGGGAAGGGGCAGAGAGTGAGGGGGACAGAGGATCTGAAGCAGGCTCTGCGCTGACAGCAGCTCGCCCGATGCGGGGCTCCAACTCACAAACCTTGAGATCACGACCAGAGCTGAAGTTGAACACTCCACTGATTGAGCCACCCAGGTGCTCCATGTTTTTAATTCTTGGTATTCCCCAACCTGCCTTGTGGTGTCTCCACGCAAAGTTTCCCATGTCGCCAAATTTGGTTACATGCCTTGTGTTTTCAGTGGTTTACATGAGTTCAGATTTGTAGAAGCTATCTTTACATCACCCAAGAACAACTCTAGTTAAGTATTTTCTTTATTCAGAATTTCTCCCATAACCTTAATTTTTAATCTGTCCTTTCTCCTCTCCACAAAGAATACATTTGTGCCCAATTAGATTATAATTTTTTGGTTAAGTTTTGCTCTATTTCTTTATTTTTTTAATTTCAATAATGGAATTATATATTGCTTAATTGTTTGTCCTCGGATGTCACCAAGGACATAAAGGAAAGAAAGAAAGTTTGTATCTGGTTAATTGTTCACTGAAAATAATATTCTATAGCCTTTTGTGTATGGCAAAGTATAAGCTAAATTTATGTTGTTATCAACAATTTAACATGTCTACACACTAAATTCATTGTTGCTAGCTATTTTTTATAACAGCTTTATTGAGATATAATTCACATACCATAAATTCACCCTTTTCAAGTATACAGTTCAGTGGCTTTTAGTATTTTTACAGAGTTGTGCAACCATCACCACTAGTTATTTTAGAACATTTCATCATCTCAAAAAGGAACCCCTTAGTCATTAGTATTAGCTTCCCATTTCTTCAAAACCTTCCAAAGCCATCGGCAACCGCTAATTCACTTGTCGTCTTTATGGATTTACCCGTTCTGGACATTTCATATAAGTGGAAACATAGAATGTTAACCTTTCACAAGCTTCTTTTACGTAACATAATGTTTTATGTTTTATGGTTCATCTTTTATTCCTTTTTATGGCTGAATAGTATTGCATTGCAAAGAGATGCCGTATTCTGCGTATCCATCAGTTAATGGACACTTGGGTTGTTTCTCCTTTCTGGCTATTACAAATAATGCTGTGGACATTCATGTACACGTTTTTGTGTTGGACATATGCTGTAAACCCTCTTGGGTTTGCTAGCTGATTTAGCATGTCTACTAATGTGCCATCAATTTCAGCTGTAACCACCATTCTTCCACACTTGGAAACTGATTATCCTCCATTCACAATGGCTAATCGAGTGGTTTTTGTGCTGTTGCTACTTTGGTAACTTCCTTCACTGTCCAATTCTGACAGCTGCTTTCTATGTAAACTAAAATGTGCTGTATTTCTGTTAATAGCCTTTTGCTATACCTTCTACCACCATGTAAATAATAGAATAATCATTCCTATCATTCAGAAGTTAATTTTACTCTTCTCCAATTATAAAATAATACTTGTTCATTATAGAGAATTTGGAAAATACAGCAATATATAGAAACTAAGAAAAAAATCCATAAGCCCACAACCCAGAAACAACTATTGGTATTATTTTGGACTTTTTTTGGTCTTTCCTTAGTTGAAGGAAAAGTAGTTGAAATTGTACTGTATATAGAACTAGGTTATCATTATGATGTAAAGATCTTCCCCTATTTTTATAAACTCTGGAATGCTCATTTATACGTATAAGAGCATTTATTAAAGAAGCATTATTTATGAGAGTGAAAAATTATAAACCTTAATGTACATGAGACAGGGAATGGTTAGATAAATTATGTTACTCTTGGGGCGCCTGGGTGGCTCAGTCAATTGAGCAGCTGACTCTTGATTTTGGCTCAGGTCATGATCTCACAGTTTGTGAGCTCAAGCCCCATATTGGGCTCTGTGCTGCCAGCACTGAGCCTGCTTTGGATTCTCTGTCTCTGTGTCTCTGCCCCTCTGCCACTTGTGCTTTCTCCCTCAAAATTAAATAAATGTTAAAAAAAAATATGTTCATCTTGTGGAATTCTGTATAGTAGTTTATTTTTTTAATGTTTTTAATTTACTTTTGAGAGAGACAGCATGAGTAGGGGAGGGGCAGGAGAGAGGGAAACACAGAATCTGAAGCAGGTTCCAGGCTCTGAGCTGTCAGCACAGAGCCTGATGGGGGGCTCGAACTCATGAACTGTGAGATCATGACCTGAGCCAAAGTTGGACCACAAGATCATGACCTGAGCTGAAGTCGGATGCTCGACCTACTGAGACACCCAGGCGCCCCTGTATAGCAGTTTAAAATGAATGAAGTAGATCCATGTGTACTGCAGTGAAAAAATTGCTTAGAAATATTTAAGTGAATTACACAGTAATACAGATGGCATGATCCCATTTTTTGTAGAAGAAAACAAATGTACATATGTGTACATATGCATGTAAATAAACGCCCAGAAAAATGCCTATAGGGATAGACATCTCACCCCCAATGGAGGCTGCTACCGGGAAAGGGATTAGAACTGGGATGGGAAAGAAAAGTGGGAAAGAGCAGGGACAGGGGAGGGCAGGTCTTTACCATTTATACTGCTTTCTTTTTGTGGAGGGGGGGGCGCCTGGGTGGCTCAGTCAGTTGAACGTCCAAATTTGGCTCAGGTCGTAATCTCACGGTTAGTGAGTTCCCGCCCCATGTCAGGCTCTGTGCTGACAGCTCAGAGCCTGGAGCCTGCTTCACATTCTGTGTCTCCCTCTCTCTCTGCCCCTCCCCCCCAAAAAATAAATAAACATTAAAAAAATCACACTGCTGTCTTTTTTTTTTCAATAATTAGAACGTATTTCTGTATTACATGTATAATCTTTAAAAGTAGAAAAAAATCACTTTCATTCTATATAATTTGCCACAGGTATAAACCATACTTATTTATCCGGCATACCCATTAGGAGTTTCTGTATTGTTTCTAGTCACTTCCATTGTGAACGGTGCTGCAAGAAACAGCAGTTTTTCTTTTCTGCATAAAAAAATGGTTTCTCTATTTTAGAATATGTCCTTAGGCCAGACTTCCAGGAGTGGAATTAACCAGATCAAAGAGCATGAACATTTAGAGTCTCTAGCACACTGTTGCTAAATTGCTCCCCCAAAGACTTGTGCTGTTTGCCCCCTACTAGCCGTATATAAAAATTGTCTTTGCACTGTCCCCTCTCCACTGTTGGGAGATTTCATTAAAGATGATATTTGACTGCTTTGGAGACAAGCAGTCATTTTTCATTGTTGACTTAATGTGTATTTCCTTGATTGCTAGTGAAGTGGAAGACCCCCCCCCCCAAAGTGTGCCATCTCTTTGCGTTTTGTTTGTGAAAATGGTCTGTTACCTGTCTATCAAGATCTTCCTGATTTTCCTTGTTGATTTGTAAAAGTTCCTTTTAAAGAGTTCCTGGAGCACCTGGGTGGCTCAGTTGGTTAAGCATCCGACTTCGGCTCAGGCCATGATCTCATGGTTCATGAGTTCAAGCCCCACATCTGGCTGTGTTCTGACAGCTCAGAGCCTGGAGCCTGCTTCAGTTTCTACGTCTCCCTCTCTTTCTACCCTTCCCCCACCTGTGCTCTGTCTCCGTCTCTCTCAAAAATAAATACACATTAAAAAAATAATTTAAAAAAAGAGTTCCTTGTATATTAAGGATATTTGCCTGTTTTTTAAAACACTTTTTTTTTTTGTTTTCTTTTGTTTTAACTTTCAGTTTGGCTTATCTTTTTTGTACATTTAGAAATATAACATTTAGAGGCACCTGGGTGGCTCAGTCGGTTAAGTGTCTGACGCTTGATTTAGGCTCAGGTCATGATCTCACGGTTCCTGAGATCGAGCCCCTTCTCAGGCTTTGTGCTGACAGCATGGAACGTGCTTGGAATTCTCTCTCTCTCTCTCTCTCTCTCTCTGCCCCTTGCACTCACCCTCTCTCAAAAATGAAATAAATAAACTTAAAAAAAAATATAGGAGCACCTGAGTGGCTCAGTCTGTTAAGTGTCCAACTTAGGCTTAGATCAGGCTCTCACGGTTTGTGAGTTTAAACCTCACATCCGGCTCTCTGCTGTCAGTGCAGAGCCTGTTTCAGATCCTCTGTGTCCCTCTCTCTCTGCTCCTCCCCTGCTCGTGCTCTCTCTCAAAAATAAATAAAAATATTAAAATACGTATTTAAAAAAGAAATACAACGTTTAACCATATCGCGCTATAGGTCTTTCCTGTTGTGATTTCTTCCACAGCTTTTGCAAGTAGAAAGTCGTCTTCCCTTTCAGGGGAAATGAAAAATATTTATTTTTTCGCCCACCATCTATCACTGTAATTAAGGTATTTGACTTGTCAAGCGTTGGCCTACTAGCTCCTCCCTCTACTGTCATACACATACATGTTGACAGAAGTGAGCCCATTAGAAGGATCCCAGTGTAGAATTCTCAGGATGGTCCTTTAATCCCCAAATGTTGACAGATTGCATTCTGAATCTTCATAGGGGCCTCCAGGTGATAATTGCTGAGCAGCAGGAGGGGGTGTGTTCTGCCCCAGAACCTACTCCTGAGGCTTCTTTCCAGAGGAGAATGGTTATCCTTCTGGGTTTGTTTCTATACCCTTGGTTCATTTTACTGGGAATCGGTTCATTCTCCCTGGCTCAGCCTCAGCAGTACTTCAGTGTAACAGGGACCAGAAATTTGAAATCTTGAGAACCTTCTCTCTCTCTCTCTCTCTCTTTTTTAATGTTTATTTATTTTAGAGAGATTGAGAGAGAGAGAGAGAGACAGACAGAGCTCCAGCTGAACAGGGACAGAGAAAGAGGAGATACAGAATCCGAAGCAGGCTCCAGGCTCCGGGCTCCGGGCTGTCAGCACAGAGCCCTGGGCAGGGCTCGAACTCACGAGCGGTGAGATCATGACAGGAGCAGAAGTCCGGGCTTAACCGACTGAGACATCCAGGTGGCCCTTGAGAACGTTCTCTTATCTTTTATGGACTCAGAGGTTTCTTTCCCAGAGTCGAGAACTTTTCTGCTACTTCTGGAGCAAGGGCCTGCCTTGCTGATGTATTGGCAAGTGGTTTTGTGTCCTTTTGGGGCGGGAGGGGAGCGAGGTTCTGCTTCGCAGGAACTGTTTCCTTCAAGAAAAAAACCGCTTTCTTTGTTCTCCAGCAAGGACAGCGGCGCTCCCAGAAGCCACTACGCTGTCCAGCCTCTTTGGAGGCAATGACAGTGGTGCAGAGCAGCGACCTCCTCACATTAAGCAGTGAAGCTGATCCCAAGCTTCACTACCCAAGACTATAGATGGAAGATTTGTAGTGTCTAGTTTGAGGAAGTCTGGGATTTGCTTCTCTTTAAGATCTTGCTTCTCTCACAAAAACCTTACGGATTTCTTTTACCTCCTTGGTAAATAAACTTCCTGGGCAAGCGAAGGCCAGGGCATCTTACGACCGATGGCCACAAGGGGGTGCTCCGCGCTTCTTCCTTCCATGCTCGCTCTAGCGCCAACCTCTTCTGGGTCCTCCTGGGAGAACCGAGAGGCCCTTTGCCGGACACGGAGCCCTTTCATCCGGGCTTTTTCATGTTGAGGGGCTGGAAACACGGTACCCGACGGTCCCTCCCTCTTCATCTGCATGTTCACTCCTTATCGCTTTCGACATCCAAAAGCAAGGGGAGGCTATGTCGTCAATTTTTAGTGAACTGGAGTACAGAAGATTTTAAAGGTAGATTTTTTTTTTAAATACTCCAGGACACCAAATGGCTTTCACCCAAATATCCTAGTTCTTAAGCTTGGATTGGAGACGTGTTGAGACTTTTTAGGAAAGTGGAGAGCTAGAAGCTGGAGCCAAACTTCCCTGTGTGTGGCCTGGGGGCGATGTCTGGGGCCTTGGAACAAAAGCACCTTCTGTAAGAGGCTATTTTGCTTTGCTTGGCACACCACAGACAGCAGTTCTGAAAGAGAGATCTATTGTGAGAGAAGCTATTCAACATTAAGAATGGCCAGTGTCATTATATGTGGCAGGTGGGTGACAAAAACTCAAAATAGAGTTTTAAAGAATGGATATTAGCATAACCACTGCTAAGCAGGGTTGAGGGATAGCACGGCTTCCATTTGTGACGGTAAAACACATAGGAGGGGATAAGCCACTGGAGATGAAGACTGTCTCGTTACTGACTATCCTATTCTGTTTTACCTCTATCCTAAAATTTGTCAGAGGAGCTAATTGGCTATAAGCAAGGGACTAAGTTTAAACTGAGAACACAGGAGAACTATCTCAGTAATGTTGACCAAAGACGCTCTTATCAATGGCATACAACAAGAAGGAGAGAATTTTGTAAGATTTTATTTTTTAAGTAATCTACACCCAATGTGGGGCTTGAACTCACAACCCTGAGATCAAGAGTCACATGCTGTGCCAGTTGAGCCAACCAGGTGCCCCAGGAGAGGATTTTGATAACGTTTTTCTTTGTTTGTTTGTTTGTTTGTTTGTTTTACTGTGAACGTGTCATCTTCTAGTAGGGTAAGTGCTCTGGCAGAGCCCCTTTTTGAGAGAGAGAAAACAGGACTGGGGAGGGAGTTCTCACGGGGAAGCTCACAGCTGGGCCAGCCTTGGCTGTCGAGAGGCAGAGGCTTTCAGAGTTTGCTGGTTCCAAGCTTTTTGCTGATACGTAAATTTAAAGAGCAAAGAACTCACAAGAGACTGTGATTACAGTCCTCATGCTTAGATACTTGAAGTTCAACAACACAGGGGCTGACTCTAGTACGGGAATAAGGAGAATGTTGTTTTTGTCTTAGCTCCTGCACTGCCCAGAAAGCTCCTTCACCTCCCGGGACTGAGTTTCCTCCTCTGAAAAGTGAGAGTCTCTTTCTGCTTCACTTAAGAGGCAAGAAGCGGCTCGCCCTGGCATGTTTCCTCTCCTCTTTGGCTGCCAGGAAACTCAAGTCAGATTCAAAGATTTAAGGAACTCTGCAGGACTCTGGGCTCGATATCTTGATGTCATTTTCCTTCCTTGTTTTGACCTTCTGTTCTAACTTTTGTTTTTTTCCGATCTTAGTGTTTTATTATTTTTCGTGTTTAAAAAAATTTTTTTTTAATGTTTATATTTGAGAGAGATAAAGAGCGGGAGCAGGGGAGGGGCAGAGAGAGAGGGAGACAGAATCCAAAACAGGCTCCAGGCTCTAAGCTGTCAGCACAGAACCCGACGTGGGGCTAGAACCCACAAACTGTCAGATCATGACCTGAGCTGAAGGACCTGAGCTGAAGTTGGATGCTTAACCGACTGAGCCACCCAGGGGCCCCTTTCATGTGTTTTTATTGCACGCATTTTTTTTCACACTGCATCTGTAATCCTTTGTGTAATGAGCATGGTGTAAATAAATGTTAAAGTCGGGGGGGGGGTCCCAGTAGAGACGTTCTGGTGACCCTTACAGCACTGATGTTCTGTGATTTTTTTTTTTTTATGCCATAAGATTCTGGGTTTATTTGTTACTCGGATAGCTACCCATTACACTGGGGATGAGTGAATCTGGGTGCTAGTCTCCTAGGTGTTCTATGTTCTCTACATGATGTTCTGTGATTCTTAAGGGAAAAGCCGTTGCACATGTCTGAGAGCTATCAGGTTTGCACGGAAGGGAGCTCTCTTACTGAGGGACTTTAAAAGTTTCAATAAGCCTGTGAGGAGGGCTGGCCAGGATGTTCTTCTACATTGCTGGCAGGTGTCTACAAAGGAGCCAGCACTTCGTGCTACTTTATAGGAAAATGGCCTTTCTCTTGGGACTTTTATTATTTAAAAAAATTTTTGTTTAATGTTTATTTATTTGTGTGAGAGAGAGACAAAGTGTGAATGGGGGAGGGGCGGAGAGGGAGACACACAGAATCCGAAGCGGGCTTAGCTCAGCGCCTGATGCAAGGCTCGAACTCAAGAACCGCAAGATCACGACCTGAGCCGAAGTCAGACGCTCAACCGACTGAGCCACCCGGGGGGGCCCTCTCTTGGGACTTAGACTTGCCTTGTGAGAAACCTGGGGGAGAGATGCCTGTCTGAGGCAGGGGTCAAGAATCAGCAGCTGTATCAAGAATGCCAAGGAATTTTGATGTTACACTTGGATTTAAGAAAGCCCAAGGGAGGGGCACCCGGGTGACTCAATCAGTTGACTGTCTCTGACTCTTGATCTCAGCTCAGGTCATGATCTCAGGGTCCTGAGTCCAGGTGCCACGTTGGACTCTGGGCTGGATGCAAAACCAGCTTAAGAAAAAAAAAGAAAGAAAGGAAAGAAGGAAGCAAGCAAGCCCGAGGGAATGTGTATATGTATTTTGGGGGTGGGAGAGGCTGGCTGAGAAGAAGTAATACCTCATCTATTTCATCCATATGTTCATTCTGACTTTTTACTGTACCAAGTACATTGATAGGGCTTGAATTCGTTTTTATAAGAATTAATTATATCTGAAACATCGTGTATATCATACTCCTACTTGAGTAAATAAAAAGCTTAAAAATATATACTAAATAAATATCAATTACTAAGCAGTTTATTCATTTTCACAATATCACTTTGCCAAAGGACCTATCATGGGTTCCAATAAATGTCCATATATGATTTGTTTTGACAAGGACTTTCCCAAGAGCACCGCTGCTCTGTAAACAGAAGAATTACACAGATGTCCCCGGGTCGATCGATTTAGATTTGGTTCTGATTTGTGCCGTGAAGGCCAACAATAAGCTGGAGGTATATGTTTCAAAGCCAGAGGTAAAAGTTTCGGTAATTATGATCTACTCCTGAACCTAAAGAAGATTTGGTGCTGTCTGGAACCCAGGAAAACTGAACAATTTGTTCTTTTCTGTTTTAAATCAGATCTGTTTTCCTTATGCCTTAAAATAGCCTCCGTCTTGAGTTTTCATTGGCCAGATTCTACTGGTTTCGTTCCATCCTGTTAGTTTTCTTGAACAAAGTGATGCTACCAACCAGTCTTTCAGACTTCCAGGACACCAGTCACGTAAACTCCTCCTTCCCATATTGGGGGATAATGAAAACTTAGACTTTAGGGCAACGAGATTTGCTTTCTCCTCTGAGAAGGGTGGCAAGTGGGGGGACCCCATTGATGTTTCTGTCAAAGATGAATCTGCTTTCTGTAGATGTAGACTTTGGACATCTCTATGCTCTCTCATCATAAGAGCTAATGTTTATTCACGCATGATTACGTAACTCCTCACCATGACTTCTGAGGTGGACAGTAACTTACCACCATTTTACAGATGAGAAAATTGAGGCAAGTTGCCCCGGATTCCATGTTGAATAGGAGGTAGAATCCAGAATACGACCCGGTCCGCCTGCTCCTGAGCTCACCTTAATGACAATCCTAGACTATATCATAGAATCCATAAGCTGGTCTGGAGTACGAAAAGTCAAGCCTGAGTGCTGGAGATCGGAATATAGAAATGTGTCTACAGGATGTAGGAATCTGGATCTAAAGCTATAGGGGAGTATGTAGTTGATGAGGAGCTATCAAAGGTCAAAGAGATCTCTTTGATCTCTAGGTCAAAGAGAGTTTGCTTGATTTACCTAGGTAACTGGCACCATACTTTTCTCTTTGGAAAGACCTGGCTCAAAAGTAACCCCTGCTAAACAATTTTTGCTTTTAAAATTTTCAAGAACTTTTTTTTTTTTTTTAACTGGCTTTTGGTTATCTATCTGTTAAGAGTTTATCTGTTTGCTTTACAGTCTACCAGTTTACCTCTGGTAAATTTGTCCCATTAGGAAATGAGAAATTCTATTTTAATATAAAAAGTTGATAGTGATGAGTGGCCAGAAGTGTGTAGTTCAAAGAGCTCAAATAAAAAACCAAAATGTGATATAAAGACAGTGTTGGGATTTGAGGCAGTCCACTGAAGACCATTTGCTCTTTCCTGCTTTAGGTATGAATTGATTAATAAGTCTAAAGAGGAAGCCATATGGAGACTATAGTGTTCCTCAATTACAGATAAAGTGGATCCTGGAGAATGGGGGAGCAGGGTTCCTAATGTGGTCCCCACCCTCCCAGTAGTGGGCAGTGCTGGCTTGGGGCAGGGCCCCTGTCTCCAGGGACTGAGCTCGTCATGGAAGGTTTAGCACATGGAAGAACGTGTTCTAGGCTAGGAGGGCAGAGCTAGGCTCCCTCTGCTTGAGTTTTCTTCCAAATTCCCGAGTCAGATGAGCCACCCCATTGCTCCAATGTTGAAAGGGGGGAAAGGCTGAGTGTGGCTGGGAGTTTGACCTTCAACTGGAGGAAACCCCAGGAAAAGGGAAGACTCACTGCCTAACAAATTGGAAGGAGAATCGACCTTGGTTCTGTCTCTTTGGGAATCAATTTGATATTTGTATTTAGCATCTTTAAGTATGTCAGCAGGTAGGTAAATTAACTTGCTTTTGTTCTGTTTAAACTTTTAGATTCTTGGCTATCAGAACACCGTCTTCTTTGGTGGAGACTGTATATCCATGATTGATTACCTCTTTTGGCCCTGGTTTGAGCGGCTGGATGTGTATGGAATAGCCGAGTAAGACATTTGACCATGGGGTTGCACTGGGGAACAAGGAGAATGACCAGCCACACAGCATGGAAAGTTAGGGATGTTTAAAATAGAAGAAATGCCCGGTGGACTCGGGGAGACCGTGTAGGGGTCCCCAGCCAGAACATGTGCTTTGTGCTGATGCTCAGAGATGTTGAACTTGTATTGGCACCTGCTGTATTCCCAGCCAGTTGCAGGTTGGGTGCTGGACAATTCTGGTGTTGAGGAGCCGGGTCCTGCCCTGGCAGAAATGCATCTGTACCCTCACGATGCTTGGGCTCAAACCTACCCAGTCGTCCTCTCCCACACTTCCCACTCTGGCTGTCTCCAAAGGCAGATCACATCAAACATATTTAGATATTTTAAACTATTCCTCAAAGTAAACATTACCAAAACCTGTCTCCTCTGGAGATGGAGTCCTGAACCACGGATCGGGAACCCTCACCTCCTCCTGGATTTCCCACTCACCAATGGTACTATTTTGAGCAAATCGCTTCCATATCCTAGACCTAAACTTCCTGATCCAACTTTAAAACGGCTCGGTCAGCTCCATTAATTATTTCAAGGTGTGATGATGCTTTTACTGATTTTTAAAAAGTGTTTTTGGAAACGACCTGTCTCTACTTTTTTCAGACTCCCTAAAGTAAAATCTAAGAATGACAGAAGAGTGTTTCTTTTTTGGGGGGGAGGGCGTGATGTCTTCTTGTTGGTAAACAATGAAGCCCAGACACTTTATTTCCCCAGAGCCATCAGCCCACAAGCATTTTAACTGTATCGTGAAAAGCAACAACCACAACTTCTGTAATTCCAAACAGGACAGCTGTTCCCCAAATGAGTTTTTCCCCTAGTCAGTGATCATGATCGGTTGATAATAAGGTAACTAAGATAACTTCGTTGCCCCAACAAACCAATCTTGTCGATCCTAAATGCGACGCCTGCCACCTTTCCCCACGGCTTCCCTTTCAGACAAGCTAACGGTTCTTTCCTGTCCTGCAGCTGTTTGAACCACACGCCAGCTCTCCGGCTCTGGACAGCAGCCATGAAGCAGGACCCCACAGTGTGCGCTCTTCTCATAGATAGGAACATTTTCCTGGGCTTCTTGAATCTTTATTTTCAGAACCACCCTGAAGCTTTTGACTTTGGGCTACCTTGCTGAATCTCAGTCTCCCCCTTCACCATCCAGAATTCCCAAGCACGCCATGACTCTACATCAGGGATTGTTTTGGTGGGTCAATCAATCTCTGTTCGTTTTCTTTGAGGTTCTCAATAAACATGGAAACAGAAAATCTATTCTTTCTGATAATCTGTTTGTATGACTCCTTTGGCCTGTACCTTCTGATGATTCTCTAGAAATCTTGAGTGCCCAGTGCCAAGGCCCAAGCACATTTTGGGAGCTTGTGTGCCGCCTGGCTCCTTGGCCTTTGGCCCAGTTTGACCTCCAGATCATTGGTGCTCAGGCTGATGTAGAGGTTCAAGGCCTGCCCATCAATGATGTTCATCACTACAGATTGGCCTCCTCCACAACCTCCTGGAGAGAGGAAAGCTAGAGAAGAAGAGGAAGAAGAAAACACTCCAGGTCCAAATACTCTCCATTTGGCAACCGAAAGCTGCCGTCCACACGGGCATGCATGCGTATCATTCTTGTTCACACTTTGGCAGGGGCCTGGGAGACACCGAGGGTCTCATGACTGAAAAGATTCCAAAGCAGGAAATGAAACACCCCGTTGTTCCCCCTGGACGTCAGAATTTCATCGGTGCTGTCAGGGCTCAGGATGGCTCACAAAATGTTCTACAGCCAACATCCTGCCTTGAAAAAATAAACACACCCCAAACCCAGTCACGGGCAAAGGTCACTTGGTTGGATTTGCGTCACACACGCTTTCGCTCTGTCCCAACAGATGCCTCTGGTTGCCTGTTCTGTACCAAGCCCTGGGCCATGTCGGGGCTGAAGATGACAAAAACACAGGAGTCCCTGGTCATTCCAGTCATCTTGGTGGAGGTTGTAAACTCGGTGCTTTGGAGCTGGTTCTCCAGCAGTGGGAACTCTTGTCTTGGCCCCATATGGCACCTCGACTGGCTGTGCCTGGCACTACTCACGGCCAAGGGTAATGGATATCCCGGAAGATGGCCGGGGGGTGCCGGCAGGAACCTGAGTCTGGCAGCTTCTATCACTTACCCCATAGGAGTGGGACGGGGCTGTCCAATGCCGTTTGATCTCCAGGTCTAGGGATCAGCCCGTGGTCATTTCAGCTGTGCTCACACCGAACCTCTTCTTCGCCTCCCAGCCATGGCGAAAGCCAGGGAGTGATGCTGTGTCTTGTCGGTACCCACTGAGTTGTTTGCAGCCCCTGCCTCTGACTCAGCCCAACCAGTCCTGTTTGTCTCCACGTCTCAGCCCGGCTCAGCCATCTGCTGCCTCTGGGTGGATTTTGAGTCATGTCAATAGTTACTAGTGTGACTCTGAGCCAGTTGGACAGACGCAAGCCTGCTGTGGTGAGGTGGCCCGGTCTGCCAGAACAGGCGCCATGTGACAGGGGCAGTCTGCTCAGGATGGGGCGCCCTGTTGCCATGGCACCTGAGCCAGAGCAAAGCAAAATCTGCGAGTCACATTTTCCTGGGATCTTTGCTTGGCTCCTGTGGTGTCTCCTAGGACTCGGGGACCGATCAAACTTTGCAGGTGTAAATCCTATGTGCTGGCAAGTATTTGGCATGAGACCAAAATTGCTGTTGACACAACAGATAATGGCATGTCTTTGGATGACCAAAACCGAAGATGTTCTTTTCAGGGCACTACATACTAATTTAGAAAAGCTTGCAAAACCAGGAAACATAGGATGGGAAAAGGGCTCGTGGGGAGAGGTTGCAGGCTGGTGGCCCACAGCCCAGTTTGGGATGTGAATGCTTTTTGGCCAGGCGTGCTCTCTGCAGTTTGCCGGGGTCACCTGCGCTGCCTTCCACGACTTCCTTCTTTATGTCACCCGTCTGCCCCACAGAGGAATCAGTTGTCAACCTCCGGATAAAAGTACAAGGATTTAGCCTGGAGAAGAGAGGCAATTAAATAATGCTCCACAAGGAGCTTTAAAAATACCATGTCTTTTGTTGCAGGAGAGGGCAGAAATAATATATGAGGGTTTTTTACAAAATGCAACAATGAAGACAGGAATTCTTCCACCGTCTCGTGTCATAGAGATAGCCGTTTTTCACAATTGGCATGTATCTTATAAAAGCATGTCGAACTTACAGGTGTAAGGTGAAAGCTGTTCTCTCTGTCCTGCGGTGTGGAAAAAGAAAAAGAGTTTGAAAGAGCCTCATTGCCATACATGAGGTTAACATCCGAATCCATGAGCAGAGGAGGTCCTGTGAAGCTCCTGTCCTTAGCGGTTCTGGACTGGAACCCATCTGGACGGAGTCCAGTGACATCCTGACGTGGTTGGGGGTAGGGTGGGGGACCGGGACGGCTGGCAGTGGTGGTGGGGGCAGGGGGAGACGGTGACTGTTGCTTGAAGTCCCTTCTAGCTCTAAATCTCTCTGATCTCAGACAAAGCAGTGGGTGAGCGTTCGAGTGGCTTAAATCTAAATTATAAGGTCCAAGCTGGAGTGTTTCTTCTGTGTGTGCCCTCCACATTGCTCTTTGGAGCTGTGGTGGCAGGGTTGTGCGTGTGGTTGTCTCTCTCCTTTGATTCCTCACTTTCATGCCTTGCCTGGTCCACACTTCCTTTGTCAAAGGCAATGGCCTTCTTGATGCAGGGGGAATGTGTTGCTTTGCCTTCTGATCCAAGCTTGACTCTTAGGTGGTTTATGTCGACCTGTTTCTGTTTGTGATCTAAAGTCTTCACAAATAGCCAAAGAGCCAGTTCAAGGGGGTTCTTGTTGATTAGCCTCCGGCCCCGCTCTCCCTTTCCCTCCCACACGGAACACTGTACCTGCCTAGGAGACTCATTTCCCGTTCATCTTCCTCTGTGCGTCGCTGGAAGCCTGGACACTGGTTTTTTCAAACATTGTGTTCCCATCTGGCTTGTCAGCGCTCTTGAGCCTCTGCAAATACTGTTTCCTCCACTCTTCCCGTTTTCCTTAGAGCAGTCTGTTTTTTTGTTTGTTTTGTTTTTGTGAGTTTGTTTGTTTTGTTTTTTTTTTACCAGCCTTTTCTCTGGCAAAGTTCAGATAAAAATTCTCCTTTGTGTAAAGAGGTAGTGTACCAGCGTGGATAAGAATAGACTGTTCAGTCAGACATTCTGAGCTCACATCCTGGCTCTGCCACTCATTAAATTCTGTTGCCTAACCTCTCTGAGCTCAGTTCTGATCTGTAAAATGGGACCACTGTGTCTATTTCATAGGGTCGTTGAAGAATAACGGGATCATCCACGTAAGGGCTCAGCACTTGCCAGGTAGATGCTCAGTGAGTGGTAGGAAACCCTATCATCATGGTGAGACTTCTGTGAAACATCAGACCTGACCTCTGTGTTCATTCTTCCATGACTTTGTGGGACACGATGTCCTACATTGCACAGGGCTCGATTCATGGCTTGGAGTGCTTTCTGGCTCTCTGGGTGTGGGTTTAATCTTGAATGACCTGTGAGCCCTTAGAAGCTGGGACTTTTCTCTCTCCTCCTCCCTTTCCTAGCACCCCAAGCCTAGTTTAATACTGAGTCCCCGAATCTTGCCACACTGTTGGTGATAGTAAAATAAATACCCTTTCCCATGCTGTGGAGAAGTACTCAGAATCTCGCTTCTTGGCCCGCTTGGAGCATGCTTAAGGGAAGGGATTTGAAATGATCAAGGGCCGCGCAGTTATTAGGCAGCTTGGGTGCTGCATGGAACACACCAGCACCCCAGGAGCATGCTGCTCATGGAGAGGAGGATCACACACGTGCTCCAGCCAAGAGCTGTGGAACACTGTCTCGTCACTTCCTCCCAAGGATCCACTGCACCAAGACTCCTCTTGCAGACAGCAGGGGTCCGAGTGGCCTGCTTTGTCAGGAACAAATGACCACAGAGGGTGGATGAAAAGCAAGAGTCCGCTCCCTGGCATATGGGGCAGGCTAGAAAGCGCATTTGCAAGCTCAGGATAAAGCAGCTGAGGCAGGCTCTGACTGTGCAGCCTACCCAGGGGAGCCTGAGCGGACCCTCTCCTGGGAGCACGAGACTGGGGTTTCTGAACCTCGGATGGCTGTTAGCAGGAGCAGCCTTTGATAAATCTGGGTTTATGTTTCCAAAGCTGTGCAATATTTGGGTTATTATACTTAGGGATTTCGAAAATCTCTCAAAGGATGTGTGTGTATATTTGCATGTTTCTGTGAATTTCTGCCATACGAGGAAGGTACCAGGATAAATAATTAGAAACTCTATAGATGGGAAGGGCAGGAGTTATTTTTTTACATTCCATCCTAAAATAAATGGTAATTGGCCATTCATTTACTAAAGAGCAAGGCCCCCTTTGGGGACTTTATCTGGGACCATCTAATGGTAGGGGTGTGGCCAGGGACAGACATCCCAGGTGCAGTGGCCGTCAGAGGAAGAGCTAGCTGGGGCTCTGCTGAAGCCCTAAGCTAAAACCTAGGCCTCAGGTTTATGGAGGAAGGAACCCAAGGGAGAGTCAGCATAGACAACCTTCTGTTTATGGAGAGCTCACTATTTTTGTTTTTGTTGTCCGTGACTTTAGTACTCAAGTCCTAAGCTAAGTACTTCACATGTGACCTTTTTGCTCAGTCTTCTCAATGGCTCTACGAGGTGGACAGCATGATCCCGTTTTATAGAAGAAATGGAGGCAAAACCAAGGCTCATAGAAACTAAGAGACTTGCTGAGGTCGGACATGGAATAGCTGGCATTTGAACACAGGACCCAAGCTCTAGGCCTGAGTGCTACTTATACGGTCTGGAATCTGACTCCTTGGTCTTTGCACGGCTTTGTCATGGGAGAAACTGGGAATCTAGTGGGCAGCGCCTTACACGTGGGCCTCCATTTCGAGTGGGCACATGGAGATAGGGCAGGGGTCCGCACTTCCTCGTCTCTCTCTGGATCATTAAGTGATCTTGCTGCTTTGAGTCTGCCTCTGGATGGGTGGAGCTTTGGCAGCTTCCCCGCCTGGTCAGGTTATAAAATGCTGCAGGACACAAATGTGTGAAGAGGGCTTCTTAGAAACTGGTCCCAGCAAAGCTGCAGGTATCAAGAGGGCAGAATGCCACCAACCTCCTGGGCCCGGCATCTGGCTCTACTTAAGGTCTCTGCTGTCATCTTGGTTGGCGCGGATTCCTGGGGTATGGGCTGACTCGTGGTCCTCGGCGGGGAGATCTCGGGGCTGATTCAGCACTAGTCATGCTTTTGAAGGAGCCCCAACACAATGGTCAGCTACCGGAGGTCCGACTACTGTCCCAAGAGACATCTGGTCCAACATAGTTCAGTCTGCTCTCCAGAAATAAGTGAACAGTGAGGCCGTGGGGGCTGTGTGAGTCATCCCTGGCTAGGTGGGAAGACAAACCCAAGGCTGGCTTGTAAAAAGTGGCAAGAAATGGGTCTTTGCTTTGTTTTTATTTTAAATAAAGTTACCTTAAGAGAAATCTAAAAGATCACTGAGCAGTGGGTTTTAGAGACAGATGGGACCAAATTCTTCCCAACCCCCTCCCCTCCCCCATCTTGCAAATCTCACCTGGCACTTTCAAGACCTACCTTTTCCCCGGAAGAAAAGAAGCAATGTCTTTGAACATCACGGAGGTTTATGTGGTTCCATCTTGCTGGAAGAGAATTTGTTGTTGACAGTTTTATTTGCTGGTTTCTTTGTGGGGCTGTAGAGGAACATCAAAGGAATAGAAAATGCCACTTACGCCGGGAAAGCAGGGTCCCACCTTGTGCCGAAGGAAATAAACCAGCCGTGGGCCCAGATAAACGGAACAACAAATCATTTTGATTTGATTTTCTTTGGGGAGACCCTTCCCATTTTCCTGCGTATAAGGGAGCTAAAGCTGTTACAGCCCAAACCCGAAGCCGAGCTGGGAGTTCTCGAATTCCCTCTGGCCACGCGGGCCGCAGAGCCACATCAGTTCACTTGCAATTACTTAATGCTCTTTGCTGTTCTCTGGCTTATTTTCTGGCCATCAGTTTTGTCTTCCTAACAGGCCCGCATCCTTGGGGACAGAGCCCTCGTCTTAGACTTCTATTTCCCATATAGCGCTTGACTCAGGGTAGAACACAAGTTGTGTTGCTCGGGACTTGGTTAAAAATGCCTTTTCCTCACTCTGGAGTCAAGACGATGGCATAAATCTCAGGCAGTAGTTGGTTTTTATGGTAAGATACGGGGTGGTGAACCCATACATACCAAATTGACGAGTGCTTGTTACGGCAGTTACCAGGAGGGCGGGCCACTTCGAAGCAGGCTTTGTGGCCTGAGATGTTCACTGCAGTGCTGTTTATAATAGCAAACAAAGTGGAACCACCCTAACTGTTCCTCAGAAGAGGCTGGGTAAATTAGGGTACCTACGTAAGTATAGGGAGATAGTAAGTCAGCAGCTATTTTGAAGAACAGGGTAGAACCAAATGTTCGAAAATGATAGCCAAGAAAAGTTAGATGGTATGATGCAATTTATGTAAAAAAAAAAAAGGGGGGGGTGCATGCACACATTGGATAGAAAGATTTTGGAAGGCAAGAAATTTCATATTGGTTATGGCTGGGGAATGGACAGAGAAGGGATGGGTGCTTTTATCTGTTTGTTACTTAATTTTTCTGTCAGCGGTTGGATTTTTTATCATGACTCTATTGTTTTTATTTTAAAAAAGTGCAACTAGTTAGAAAAACAAGCTTTATCTTTGGATGGCATCTAAAAGATGCTCTTCCCAGGGTGGGAGGTCAGGGGCAAGGCAGAGGAGAGTGAGTGGGGTGGGCACCAGGAAAGTGGTGGGGCGCGGGTTTCCTGCACTGAGTGGTTACTGGCGCTCTCCACTCCTGATCTGCTGGCCAAACCAAACAACCTTCCAGCTCTATCCCAGGAGGTGGAGAAAGATGGAGCATGAGAATGTTCTGAATCACAGCCTGTGGGGTGACTTCAGTTAGCACTTCCGGGACAGGGGCGCCTGGCTCAGTCGGTTAAGCCTCAGACTTCGGTTCAGGTCATGATTTTATGGTTCCTGGGTTTAAGCCCCATGTTCGGCTCTGTGCTGACAACTGGGAGCCTGGAGCCTGCTTCAGATTCTGCATCTCTCTGCCCCTCCCCAATGCACACTCTTTTTCTCTCAAAAATAAGTAAAACACTAAAAAAAATTAAAAAAAAAAAACAACTTACGGGACATTCACTGATCCTTCCAGTTGCCACCTACCCCACCCTGGAAACTGGCCATAACCCCCTGCAGCACCTAACACAGCACCTGCCACAGAGTTAGGGGCTTCATGGTTTGGGGCTGATGGAAGTTAATGTCTCACTCAAAAATCAACAAGCGCTTACCCCTGCTTATTGTAGGAGGTTCAGATTTACCTTGGTTAACTTCACCTTCAAGGCTTTTCTGTGATCAGCCCCAACATTTTCAAACTCATTTGCTAAAATTTCTCTGTATCTATCAGCATATAAACCAGCCCTGCCTGGGTTCAAATCCTGGCTTTGCTATTCACCCTTCTGTGCCTCGGTTTCCTCTTCTGGAAAACGGGGAGAATAATAACAGCACCCACATCATGGGGTTGATGTGGGAATTAAATGCATTAATACACAGAAATGCACACAGAAGGGTGGCTGGCACCAGGCAGACGGTACTTAAATGTTGCCGCCATCTACTATGCTTTCCTGCCCTCACTCCACGGTTCCTGCTAGAACACGCTCCCGCTGGAAAGACTGCCCGTTTTTCAGAAGCCAGATCAGGCAGTGCCTAATTCCTTATCACCTAAGGTAATCAGTGGTTCTTGGACTTTCAGAGTCACCTGGGGAACCTGGCAAAATGCAAATTCCTGGGCCGGACTTCTAGAGAGTCCACTGCTGTCTGTGGAGTGGCCCAGAAACCTGCACCCAGAGGACACCCATAATGTGTCTTTTGGGGCCACAACTGGTAAAGCAGCCCGAACCGGGTTTCTCCTACGGACTCACCAGTGTTTTCATCATTCTTTTTAAAATTTTTTTGATATTTATTTATTTAATGGGGTGGAGGGGCAGAAGCAGATGAAGACAGAATCCGAAGCAGCCTCCAGGCTCTGAGCTGTCAGCACAGAGCCCAACACAGGGCTCGAACTCACAAGCCATGAGATGATGACCTGAGCTGAAGTCGGACACTTAACCGACTGAGCCACCCAGTTGCCCTGTTTCCATAATTCTTGTGGCCCTTCCCAACCTAGCCAGCATCCTGGCCTCAGGCCGACCTTACTCTTGTGTGGTCAAGAGGCGCAGCAAAATGTGGTTCTGGAGCACGTGACACACCCAGTGGGCCAATGCCCAGTGAGGTCAAACATGCGTGGCCAAGGAAAGAGCTTCCTCAGAGAAAGAGGCTTGGGTGTCCTTAGTGGAGACACCTCAGAAGTGCCCCGATGGACTAAAACTTCCACTCAAAAGATCATCTCTTTCCTCAAAACCCAAAAGCTTCGTGTTTCTTCTCACTCCCACATTTGTTTGCACATCAAACTCTGTGACATAAGGTCTTGCGCTGGCACGCACCAAGTTCCACTTCTGGAACTCTGTAGGCTGCTTCGAAGATGGGCTAGAAATGTTCTGTTTCGTTATTTTTAAAAGTTTCCCGAAAAGTGTAAGAACCAAAAGGGAGTGAAAGCTTCCGATGGTCAACGGGAAACCCTCCCCACTCCCCAACTCTGCCCTCGGAAGCTCACAGACTTCTTGAAGTAAAAACAAACACCGTGACCAGTTTCTACTTCTTGCAAGAATTTAATTCTTCCTTTAATATAAATAAGGCAGCATGAAACACTGAGAGCCCTGCTGCTTTCTGCTTCAGAAGCAGCGTCGGTGCATAAAAGATCCCCATTTCCTTGCTGAGTTGGCAGCTCTGAATAAACAAGAGGCCAGAAGGTAATTTTTTCAGTGAACTTTCTCCTGGGAGCCAAGGAAGGTTCAGGCTTGGTCTTGGCTTCTGGAGGCTCGTTCCTGGCTGTGGGGTCTCCTCCAAGCACAATAAGATAAGGATGAAAAGGGGGAAGGCAAGGCACGGGCAAAAATAAATATGGAAATCCACCCCGATTCTGAAAACAAGTCCCAACTGAATGGGGGGGCCTGGGGCTACTGTCGGGGGCCATACGGGCACGCCCCTTCCCTGCAGCACCCCGGCCGCCAGTCTGTGCAGTCCGACTCCAGCTCACAAGGAAGGGTTCCTACAGGTTTCAGTGTTTCATCACAGCCCAGCCTGCTGCGAGTAAACCCACCAGACAAACCGTCCATCTTCCAGAACGCCTGGGGCCAGGTGAGAGGACCCCAGGGGCCAGGACAGGATCCTCTGTAGCTCGTGGTGAGCCTGACAGCCCCGTGGATTGGGTATGCTGTTTGGCAGGCATGGCCGGCTTAAACCCTGGAGGGGAGCCCCACTGCTGGTGCCGGAGCCCTCATTCTTGCCTCCCCCTCGGCTTGATGTAAGGGTTACTGAGGCAACGCCATGACAGGAACTCCCAAAGGGCCAGTGAAGCCATAAGTGGAAGAGGAGTGGCTTTCCAACCCCCCTAAAGAGGCCTGGAGATGGGCCAGCTCCCACCACAGCCTCTGGCGCCTGCCCAGTGACCACGGCCCCCAACAGTGCCGAGGTGACCTCTCTGGGGCTTGGGGGCTGAGTCTGCAGCCGCCCCTGTGTGTGTGCTCCCAGTCAGACAAGCCTCTCCGGGTCCTGGTCATCTGTGTGGCTGGCTGGCAAGGCCCATTCAGAAAGGAGGGTTCTGTGCAGTGAGGGAGCCCCACTGGAGAGAGCAAGTCTTGGGGGCCACAGATGGAGCTAGCTGGGTCTCCCCCTGGCCTCCAGGCACGCCCTACTCTGGGACTGAGACCCTGCTGAGAAAAACTCAGGGCTACGGTATCTGTCACGTCTCAGCTCTGCAACTTTCTCTGAACCGGGCATCAGAGGCCAGGCTGCGAACCACACTCCAGTACCCTGGGTATAGGTTCTGTCCTTTATCCCACTCACCCTGTGTCTCTTGGAGCTCCACCTTCGATATCTGTCCTCCCCCACCACGTGGAGACCAGCCGTGGAGAGAATACAGAGGAGTGAGGGGCCGTGGGGCTTGTACCCCGCATGGTAGGTGGCACCCACAGTGCTCAGCACACTGGGGGAAGGGGTAGGGTGAGGGGGTGCACCCTGAGTGAGACGTGTAGCTGAAAAAGCGGCCACATGAAACTGCTCTCTGCCACCAAGTACCCACTTCTGTGCAACAGAGACACTGGCCTCTTGGGGCCTTGAATCTCTACCTGGTCTTTTCTCCAAATTGCTTAAAAAGTGGCAGGCACAGTTAGACTCCTGTTTTGCAGGTTGTGGATGGAAGGCTGCAGATTCCCACAGCTGTCCCTGCCTTGGGTGCAGACGCCCGGGGCCGAGAGCGACTGGAAACAGGGTGCAGGGTCTTAGCGCACTGCCCTGTCAGGACTCCTGTCGATCCTTTGTTGATATCCAAGTAAAGACTGGACCTGGGAGGTAAAAAATACACCCAAATCGATGTTTGTGTTGTCTTTAACTTAGTGTCCATGGAGTACTTCGCCATCATCCTGGCCATTTGTGGCGATCCAAAAGTAAGCTGCAAAGGGTCAACCAAATCCAGACCGGAACCTCACCAGTAGGCCCCAGCTGGCACAAAAGCAAACGAGCTTCCAGCTTGGAATTCTTCCCTCGGGGCTGTCGGGCCCAGCTTCCCTGGTGCGCTGAGCCCCGGCCCCTAACAAAGTCCACTGTTTTCCCAGGACAGGCCCCGTAGATGCCCCCAGAGGTGTGGACATGTAGGGTGACCTGCACCCCGGCCCTCTGGGTCCTGGACGCTCTACAAGACAGCAGCTTTTGGGGGCAGGCTGGCATGGTCTGAAGGGATATGTAGGGAATACTCGCTAATGAGCACTGGGGCATTCTTCAGCATCTCATAGAAGGAGTCCACCGTCTTCCGGTAGAGACTTCGCTGCAGGACGAAGGGCCGGAAGAGGTTGAGAGGCTCGGCCCTGCGCACGGCCTCGGGGAGGCCCATGGCATTGGGCACTTTGCGGTTGCCAATGAAGAAGTGATAGAGCTTCTTCTCCAGCAGGCTCTTCTCCAGGAAGCGGAGCAGCTCCTGCAGGCGAGCATCGAGCTGCCCGGCCTCCCAGTCAGCGGGCCGCCGGGAGGCCAGCAGGTGCAGCAGGGCCGTCTTGAGGTGGTAGTTGCCGAGCCCGCTGGGGCCAGTCAGACGGCTCTGCTTGGACAGCAGGAAGGAGGCAATCTGCAAGCAGCTGAGGTGACAGGCGCCCTCGGGCAGCGCCTTCGATGTCATCCTGAGGAAGTGTCGCTCGTAGACGGCAAAGGACAGGAGCCAGTCAGTGCTGGACGCCGGGGCCTCCCCAGAGGGCTCCCTGGGAAGGTGGGAGACAAAGTACAGGTCCGAGTCGTCACACTGGATCACAGGAATCAGGTTGAAGGGCATGAACTTCCCCGAGCGGAACCTGATCTTGAGGGACCCGGGGGAGTCCAGCTGACCAAACGCCAGGTCAAACTCGTATTTGTGGGCAATGCGGTGCCAGGCTCTGGTGAGGGCCGTCTGGAACCACTTCATGACCTGCAGCGTGTCCAGGTAGGGGGAGTCTCTGGCACACAGCAGGGTCTCCACCTCGCTGCCAGGCCGCGCCAGGCTGTTCTTGCCATGGAGGAGACACAGCATGTCTTCCCCGAGCTTGGTCTTGTCGCAGGCGCAGCCCAGCGTGTCCTCGTCAGCCCGGACCACCTTGATCTGGCCGTAGCCCTGGCGATCCAAGGGCACGGAGCGGCGGGAGCAGCAGAGCTCTGCGTGGAAGTGGTAGGGCTCAGGGGGCATGAAGGGCACGAAGAGGTCGCACAGCAGCGGCCTGTCCACCTGCCAGTTCTCATACATGCTGTCCACGCCAATGAAGTCTTCCACCTCCATGTCCGTGTCGCGGTTGCAGAGGCTCCTCAGGGCCTCCAGCAGGTCATCCACGAAGCCTTCCACGAACTCCCGGGTGCGGGCCGCATCGGCCGTGGCCCCCCGGATGCAGCGCTCGTAGAAGTGGTCGAGCGTGCCCTTGTTGGGCAGGGTGAGGCCCCGGAGCGGGGCGCCCTCCAGCCCGGGCAGCTCGTCCTCGTCCCCGCCCGGGCACTCAGGCGAAGGCGCGTCCTGGTGGTCCTGCCGCCACACCTCAATCACCAGGAAGAGGATCATGCACAGGGTGCTCCACAGGTCCCAGGCCGTGCGGCTCTCGTTCTGCTGCTGGCCTTCCTCCGCCACCCGCTCCAGCGCCTCCTTCTCGGCCGCCAGCCGGGCCACCTCCTCCTCTAGCCGCAGCTGCTCGAGCTGCAGCTTCTCCTGGTGCGCCTGCATCTTGCGGATGATCTCATCCTCGTTCTCGGGGACTGTGGCGTTCTCCCTCGGAAACAGCAGTGGGTGGTTGATGATGGCTGTCACCACCACCAGACACACCCGGAAGAGCCCCAGAGCCATGGCTGCAACTTTCCTGCCACACAGAGAGACAGATCAACAGTCACACCGAGCGTTCCTCCGTGCAGTGTCTTCCCTGGACCCTCACACCAACCCCTGCCCCATGGAGTTGATGAATATGTCTTACGGTTCTTCTCCCACCTGACCCACGGTCTCCTTGTGTGCCTCTGTGTGGCCTTGGAAGAAAGAACTTCAAAGAGCCCTACGCCAGCAATCCTGGCTGAGCAACCCACAGAGACGGCCATGTTTCCATCTGCCCAGGCTTTCCTCCTTCTGGCGGGAACAACCCACTTTCCCCAGCGGTCAACCATTTTCTGCTCCCTGTCCTATGGCTTGGGTGGATAATCCCACCCCAGCTCCGGGGCGGGACATATAACCGAGGCCCAAGCTATTCCACACCCCTGCCCCCACAGTGTGGATTCAGTGAGGAGCACAGGACCTCACCTGAGCCAATGGGATGGAGGCACAGGTAGGATTTGCTGTGGCCTACATTTGCCCGGGAAGAGGATTACAGCTGCTGGTGGCTCTCCAGCTGCCTCAAAGGGGGTCTGCTGGAGAAAGATGCCAACATAGACAAAAGCAGACTCTCTGGATCCTCTGCCTCTGGACTTCCTCTGGACTTTTTAAGTCATATAAATCAATAATTTCTTTGCTTTGTTTAAATCAGTTTGAATCATTTTTCTATCCCCTCAACCCACCTCCCCGCAGTGAATTCCTTGTGGCAAAGGTGTCTTTCCTCAATGCAGTAAAGCCTAGTGGTTGAGAACAAGAAGGCTGAGTTCCAAGGCCAGCCAGCCGTGTCATTGATCAGCTGTGTGACCTTGGGCATATTAACACACCTCTCTGAGACCCAGTTTCCTTATTGTACAAGAGGAAAACCACGGTAGCCACAGGGTCCCGGTACGGATAGATGCAGTGACCCTTGCAAAGTGTGTCCCTAGCAGTGGATGGTGCACAGCATATGTTCATCCAACAGCAAGTGTTTTTGAAGCGGTTTTGGGCCCTTGTCTTCCCTCACTGTAAACCTCTCCTCCTGATCTGTGAGGCCTGACACTGACCTCTTGGCCTTCTCCTGGGCAGAGCTCTCCCCAGGGCAATCTTGGAGACAACCAGAGTGGCTGACATTGAATTTGCTCTCATGAGTCTTCTAACCCTTAAATCTGACTTCTTAGTTGTGAAGGGCAACGCTCCATTCCTCCAGGCCAAATGGATTTTTAGATTTCAAACGACTTTTAGGGAAGAGCTAACCCCATACAATCCTGGGAGTTTGTTAGACACGCAAAACCTTGGCCCCATATCAGACGTACCGAACCAGAATCAGCATTTTAATGTCATCCATGTTCAAGTCTGAGAGATACAGCCTTACCAAGTAAGCCTTATATTACACTCTCTCCTCTCCCAGGCAGCAAGCGTGGGAAGTAACAATGGGTCTTTTCCATACTTGCTCTGCCCCCTTTATGCCTGGGACCTCAGCTAAGAAGGCCAATGGCCAAATGAGGTTGTTGTTGGACAAGAAAAAACACAGAGGGCTCCCCTGGCCCCCTGTATGCCAACACATGCTGATAGGAGCTTTTCCACTTTGCTTGAACCCCATTTCTTAACCTTCAACTTGCGTTCTTAAAAACACTTGTTCTGGGGCTTACCCTAGTGGTGCCAAGGAACAGGTGTTTGTCATCAGGGAGAGAAACCTCTGCAGGTTCTAGCCAGCGGTGCTAAGACGTACATGACCTGAGTTGCCACACTTGGGTGAAGCCCACTGCTCAGATGTGATTCCACCCTAGACGCAGCTGGACATTCAAGTAGGAACCAAAAGAGGGGTCCGCCTGCAGCAGAATTCAGTGTGCACACATTCAGGCCTCAGAGGTGAACTTGAGGAGGAGATGGAGGACAGGACAAAGTAGAGGAAGTCAGACCGGAAGGCGGGTGGGCTGAGGAAAAAGTATAGGGGGCAGCTGGCCAGCTTTTCTTCCCCAAGACCAGGAGTAGCTTGCTAGAGAATTGCAGGAACAGATCAGCCCTGGTTTCCACATTAGAGACACATCAGTGGAAAGTTGTGCCAGGGTGGTCCAAGGCGAAGCCGTGAGGTTGGCTTATTAACACGGATCAGGGTTTTAAGATAAAGGTACAGAATGCTAATAGGCAGGGCACCAGGCAGCAGCCAGTTCGCAGATAATTTGGGGGTGCTGAGGACCTTGAGGGCCCCTGTACTATAGGCAGCCACCTTCGGGCACGGCAGGCCCGACAAGTCCCAGTAATAATCCTGGGCAGCCCCTGATCCAGGAGGTGAGTCTCCATGCGAACTCAGGACAGGATGCTACCAAGTGGGCAATGGCGCCATTGTCAAGCCTTAGGACTGGGAAGTCTTCCTCCTCCCTCCCCGACAGCTTCTACGGGGCCGTGAGCATCCTCGTGCCCTGTTCGAGGGCCGTAAAGATTCAAAGCTCCCAACGAACTGGAGCCATCAGCTCTGTGTGCAAGGGGTTAAGAGGATGGACTCTGGAGGAGCCCAGACAGAGCCCAGCACATGTACCTACTAGCTCTGTGACCTTGGACAAATCATTCGACTTCTTAGACCCTCAGTCTCTTTATCCATACGATAGCAATAATAATACCTGTTGTTGTAAAGCTTAAATGAGGTAATGCATATAAAGTGCTTAGCAAAATGCCTGCCCCTGAGCAAGTTTTCTTATGAAAGCGTAGCTGTGAAGCGATGGGATGGGAAAACACAGTGAATCTGCCTGCAGGGGTTCCTAATGGGCCACGCAGATGCCTCTACGAGGCTCTTAGGTGGGATGCAAGCAGCCCAGAGCGTCACAGACACGTAGGGTTACAAGACTCGCTGGGAGCCTGAGGGAGAGGGTGACAGAGTGGAAGGAGCCTGGGCTATAGAAGCCAAGAGGCTTGGGTTTGAGACTTAACTCTACTCCTTGCCAAGTGGTCTTGCTTCTCCAGGACTCCACTGCTTTACCCGTGAGACGTAGCTAACCGCAGACCCTCCTACAGGAAGGTTGAGTTAAGGGAGATAATTCATCTCAGGTGCTTGGCACAGAGCAGATGCCCTAGATCATCAGCTCCTTCCCCTTAGGCCTCCGTGGGCCTCTGTTTTCTCACCTGCTAAACACACCCTGCCAAGTCCTAGGGGTGCGGAGCAAAGCACGCTCAAAAGTGCTTTGAAAGCACAAAATGCTCCCCTAGTACTGCTGTCCTTTGGTGCGCCACTCTGCCCACCCTGCCCTCCAGCAAAGGGGAAAAGCCTCTGGAGGCCTGGATCCTCCTGGAGGTGGAGTTCTGACTCAGTCCTTACGTAAACCCTCAACTCCCTCCCAGGGATCAGATGAGATCCCAGGTGTCATTTGCTTTTCATGTCTGGACAGGCCGGCTCTGCCTGTGGGACCCTAAGGGATGGCGAACAGGCCGTGGCCACCCAGTGCTTACTAGATGGGGCCGAGTTGGATCCTCTACTTCCCCTCCCCAAACCAAGCCACAGGGAGCACTGCCCTGGGGCCACCGGGCCAGAAGAATGAGAAGGAACCAGAGTGGTGTGACTTTTGTTGGAGACCACGGGGACAGACAGGTATCTGGGAGCCCCTACCAGAACCATGGATATATATGTGCCACCCCCCCAAACTTTCCCAAAGGGCCCCTTTCCCCCAATTTGAAAACTGTCCACCTTGGCACTGGCCCAAGGCTCTCAGCTCTACGAGGCTGCCCCACGCACGTGGTCTGAGCCATCAGTTGGGTTTGGCTTGAAAATTAACTTGGGCTTTTGTCTGTCTGCTTGCCAGGAAGCCAGCAGGAAGCCTGCTGAGTTCTTCTCCACCGCTGCCTCTGCCTACGGAGTGTGGCGGCCCATGCAGGTCACAGCTAAACTTAGCCTGGCAAAGGGCCAGGGTCACGAGGCAGCAGGGGCTGGGACAGAAGGCTGCAGGTGGTCAGCCCAGACCCTCATTGGTTTTCTCAGACCCTCATTCTGAGCCTGGCCGGAAGCCTCTGACTCTGGGGGAGAAACCCCAGATGGCCTCTCTAGTCCCTAGGGTCTGTCACTCCTGCATCCCCCCTCCCCCCAGAGCCCTACAGCTCCCCAAGTCACAGCTTAATCCAACGAATGCCACTGAGTTGTCCAATAGATATATGCTTCTGTTTATCAAGCCCTCACTAGGATGTGCTGGGTGCACACTGCACCCTCCCACCCCCATAACCTTCTATTTGGTGGGTGTGATCTCTGTTTCACAGATGAGTTAATCAAGCCCAAGAGATGAAAGAAATTTTCTAGCCACACTACTAGAAAAGGCGCAGCCAGGTTGAGATGAAGTCTGTTCTATCGGCTTCCACCTGCAAAGCCCAAGTTCTTTCCACCCCGTTATGTTTACAAAGCACCTACTATGCACAAGGACTGTGCTGGACGCTGTAGGGCCCGCACAGATGAGCACAGCATGGTCCCAGGCAGGAAGAACACCACAATTCACATGTGGAGGCAGACAGCCACCAAGGATGGTCACAGAACAGAATGAGCTGTGGGCATAAATGGCACAGGAGCTGTAGGCCACTGAAATGCAGAGGGAAAGAATTTCATTTCTGTTCCTTGGAGGGTCCTCTCTGTCTGGGGACCTTCTCTGTGCTCCCTGGCTGGGGAGGTGTGGGTGTGCAAGCCCTTGGCTCCATATCCACCCAGCCCCCTCCTTCCCGACAGAATTCCTACAGCAAACTGCAGCAGTGAGAGCCTGTGTCCAGCCCCACCTGTTCAACACCCCTTCTGCCCCATCACCTGCCTCCCCCCACCCCGCGCTAGCTGGCTGTGGCCTCAGCAGCGGGGGTGCCCAGGACCCACTTCTCAGCAGCCAGCAGTCCCCTGGGACAGTGGTTCTCAAAATATGGTCCCCACTAGGCAGTACAGCAATCACCTGGGAACTTGTTAGACATGCAAATGTTCAGGTGCAATCCCAGACCTGCTGATCAGACATTCCAGGGCTGGGGCCCGGCACCTGGTGTTTTAATAAGCCCTTCGGGGGGCGGGGGGCAGGTTCCAGTGCCCACTTGAATCTGAGAACCAGCCCTGCCCAAGTCAGGCAGGCCTCTAGGGAGGAGGAAGGTGTGGCTCCTGCAGTGTTGCAGCAGCCCCGATCCTGCAGCTCGCCAAGGCTTTGCCCCACACCCAGCTTGTCAGATGCAATTAGCTGTGCTAATTACAGCAGCAAAAGCGGCCCGGGCCCTGGCGTCATCTTCAGAGCTGAAAGGAACAGCTGAGGTTATTTCTTTACGAAACAAAATAAAGGAGGTGGGTTGGTGGCAGGAGAAGCCACCTGCAGCCGAGGCCCCGTGGGGTTACTGGGCCCTTTGCCACTGCTTAGGCTCTGCACCCTCTGAGGAAGCAGGGGTCAAGGGAGACCAAGCTGTTGGTTAAGTTTGGGCTGAACCCCTACTGTGCACCTGGCCTGGTGCAGGAGCTTCTCAGTCCCAGCTGACAAGGTGCACAGAGGTTTGGGGGAAATAAAGCCACGAATTTCAGAAAGTCAGAATTTAGTGTTGTACTCATCTAAGCCCCATTTTATAGATGAGGAAACTGAGACCTAGAAAGCCAGGTGAGGAGGGGAGAGTAGAAGTGGTCCCGGTAGGCACCCTGTGGTAGTAGTCCACCCTGTGGACCCTCACAGGGGTTCCCGCACAGACAGGAGAGAAGTAGTGTTCCTACTTGTGCCAATATTTACAAGGCTAAGTACTCTGCATGTATTTTGTCATTTGATTTCCAGAACATTAGTTAGACAGTTGCAGCATCCTATTTTCTGAAGAGACTGATAGAACAGAAAGGTCCACTGTGTGACTTCTAAGATTCCTGTCTGCAGTGAGCCTGTCCCCCCATCTCTGCTCTCCCTCCATCCTCCCAGGGGGTGAGGGAGCCGTGCCACCTCCCTGGCATCACTTCCGAGGACGACCGCCAAAATCATCCAGGTTGGCTGTGCCCCAAGTTTCCCAGACCTTGAGGAAACAGGACCGTAAGGCTGAACGCAGAGCACGAGTTTGACCCTGAGTCTTCGTGGTGGAGTCTGGGCTCCAGGAGCACGGAGTCTGTCCAAAGCCCTGGACAGGCTCTCCTCCTGTGGTCTGGCTTGTCTGTCTCACCTCTGATTGCAGCCTCTCTCTAGCAGAGCCCACACCACACACTGGCGTCAGACAAGCTTCCCTCCCTGCCCAGCCTAGGGGCCCCTTCATTCAGGGCCAGCTCGGGGCCCCTCCTTAGGGAGCCTGCCCCTTGGTGCAGGTCACCTTCCTGCTCTTCCCTTGTGGCACTTCACCCACCAGCCCCTGCCTTCCTGCCTGTAGTTTCAGCAAGTTCCAAAAACTGAATGTCCTCCTGCCTCCTCCAGGGCACATGGCGGGTGCCCAACATGTTGGAGCTGACTTAATCACATGTCAGGGAGGAGACAGCCACTGTAGGAGTGACGGATCTCCACAAAGTCCTTCCTCTTTGCCTAACTCGGGGTCGGGGTGGGGAGGTGCAGACAGACTCAGCACAGATGGCTCCCACCCTTCCAGGACAAGAGTCCCCTGCAGGAGAGGAGAAAGGCCTTGCAGAGCTGGCCCACGCCTCACCAAGAGCATCTCTCCCTGAGGTCCCTCTTTGCCTGCACCCCGATGGGGGTGGGCACAGGGGAGGGACTGAGCAGGGGGCTGGGTCCCAGCGGCCTCGGCCTGGGTAAGAGGGAAGGAGAGGCAAAGAAAGGAAGTGAGGAAAGAGGAAGGAAGAGGACTAAGAAAGCCTAATTGAGAAAGTGGGTAGGAGGGTGAGGTTCTAGGCCCCAGTGCCTCCTCTCCTCTGTGTCCTCCCTGCCACACCCATCACCTCCCACCCCTCCCCCACAGCAGGACCTTTGTCATGGCCTCCAGCGAGGCTCGCCTTCTTTCCACCTGCCACCCTCATGGCCACTGGGTTCCCTCCCTTATCTCCTTTCAGTCACTCTTCCTGAAGGCAGGGTTTGTAAGACCAAATGTGGGGGGATGGGGGTGGAGAAGACCCCCAAAGAAAATGGGCAAGGCTGCAGATGCTAGAGATCTGAGTGACAGGGACGGAGTCCACTGAGCCACACACGCTTTATCTAAAAGAGAGAGCCGTTACATCACATGTTCTGTGTGCCTAGAATGGCATGATCTTGTCTTTTTTCCCCAAGAGAAATAGAACTCTGGATTTTATCAAAATCCCTCAATTTTACACCGACCGGTACTGTTTTAACAATTCTTTGAAAACCATAGAAGCCAGATAAAATATGTCAGCAGGCCACCTAAAGCCTGTGGGCCCTGGCCCACAGCCCCCTTTCTTCTGTCCAGGCGCCCCTCCCCCCGGCCCTCCCCCCCCTTATTAAGCAGCCCTCAAGGCTGCCCTTGACCCTTGACCCTGGGACTCTCCTCACTCTTCCCCCTCAGCAGTACCACCACCTACCATTTCCTCTGGGAAGAGGACTCCTGAAATAGCCCCCTTGGCTCAATCTTTGTCCCCAGTGTCTCCCAGTCATCCCAGCAGCCACCCTCAGAATAATCATACCCGGCATTTATGAGGGCTGGCTGTGTGCCAGGCCTGTGCCAGGGATTTACACAAAGGGCTTCCCCACAGCCTCTCCAGGAACTGGAAGAAAACAGACACTCTGTAGCCTAATAGGTTGGCACGAAGTAGAACCTGGTATTACGGTCTGAGGTCTGTGGCCTCCTTGACTGGAGAACCAGACCCCCCGCTGTACCTCCCCACCCTCAACCCAGGGGAGATGGCACAATGACTGAGCAGGGACCTGGGCTAGGAAGAAGCCGGGGTCAAGACTGGACCCTGGTCGGGGTGGGGGAGAAATCAGAGAGGAGAGATACCCCGCCCCACCATGCCCAGTGGAGGAGAGCCCATGGCAAAGTTTACGCTATGAGGGGAAAGGTCTTCTCCCCAAGGTGAGCCCTGCTGTCATCGCCCCGTGGCCACGCTGGCCAGACTCACAGAGAGTGTCCACCCACACCGGCCAAAGTGCTAAGTTTCCTCAAGGCCCGCTTTTGGAAGAGGAGGGGTTTCCAAAAAAAGTCACCAGGATGCCGACCCCATCCTCTGGTCTGGGGTCATGCAGCTGGCCAGCCCGAGTGCAGGAAGGACAGGGGCCTGGACTCCACCGATGTGGGTGGGAGAGCCCACACCCTTCCTGTTCCCGCTCCCCCATCAGCGGCTCATGCACATCCCTTGGCAAGCAACAGATGGAGAAGGCAGGGAAGCCATCAATCTCCCAGGAAGGACACGGCGTCCTTCCGCCCCGCCACGCCGCCTGATGTTGATGCCGCCGCAGCACGTCACGGGAAATCACAGCATCCTGGGACAGACAGGCGAGGCAGGGTCTCAGAGGCTAAGGCATGGCAGGGAGGCTTGCAGACCACGGAGACAGAAAGGGGCTCCCACAGCAGCCGTTAGTCCAGGCCCGCCTCCAGCCTTCTCTCGTCTGTGCTCCCAGGGCGCCTCGAAGTCAACAGTGGCTGCGGTGGGTTGAATGGTGGCCCTCAAAAACATAAATCCACGTGCTAACACCCAGCCCCTGTGAATGTGACATTAGTTGGAAGGGTCTTTACAGATGCAATTAAATTAAGGATCACGGAGATGAGCTCACCCTGGATTACCCGGGTGGGCCTTCAACCCAGTGACAAGTGTCCCTATAAACAGACAGAAAAGGAGCAAAAAGACACAGAGGAGAAGGTACCAGAAGCCAGAGGCAGAGGCTGAAGGGAAGCTGCCAGGGCCCAGAAGGCCTGGAGTCACTGGATGCTGGACGGCCAAGGAGGTATTCCGTCTTGCAGCATCTGGAGGCAGGGTGGCCCTGCGGCGACCTTGATTCCAGACTTCGGGCCTCCAGAACTTTGAGAGGATGGTTTCGTTGTTTCACCACCCGGTGTGTGGTGTTTCATCAAAACAGCCTTGGAGACGAACATGGTCTCAACGCACAATGCAGCCTCCTCGCCCCACCCAGCTCTGACGCAGCCTTTGGTCCTGGTCTAAACCGGGGCTCCCATCCCGGCCGGCATGGACCTTTGCAAACGGCTCCTCTGAGCTCTCTCGAATTCCCAGCCACCCTTGGTGGCCTCCGCCTCCCTGCAGGTCTCCCTTCCCCCATTTCAGTGGGTTCCAGTTTCCATGGGACACAGGCCAGAGCTTTACAGCTGATGTTCAGGGCCTGGCCCCACCCAGCCTCAGGGGACCCCTCAGGTCCCTTCTCGCCTGCCCTGGCCGATTCCGATTACTGACTGTCCCCCGAACACATCCTGCGCTGCCCCACATTCCCTGCACCGCGTCCACACCACACAACTAAAACCCTGCCGGGCGGTCCTCACAGCAAGTCCACCTCGGAAACTGCTTCCAAGAGCCTCCCTGATCCCTCTCCACCCCCAGCTCCTGAGAGGAATCTTCTTTCTTGAAAGGGATACAAGAACAAGGTTGGGGGGAGATGGCATATTTATTAAGCTCCTCTGCGGGCAGGCAAGTCTGGTGCCTTAAGCAGGTGGCATCTCCATAGATGTCCCACAGCGGGTACCCCACAATGCCTGCTCCCGTCAGCTCGGCTCGCCAGGGCAGCAGCCCCATTGCACAGGCAGGAGCCCAAGGCGCTGAGAGGTGGCGCCATCCCTCAAGGTCTCACAGGCCAAGAGCGGAGGAGCCAGACGCCAGGCCTGCTGCTCCAGACACGGCCGCCTCCCTGGTTTGCCCCAACCTGCTCGTTTAGCAGAGAGCTACCTGAGCTCTGGTCTTATCCCACTGCTGCCAGCCCTGCCTGCTCAGTGCACCTAAGACACGTGCGGTCCTGGGGACCCACCGGTGTGCCCACATTCTGCACTCTGGAGACCCCCCCGCTTTCAAAAGAAGGCACCATACACGCCCTTCATTCTTAGGAAGGATGCATTTCCTACAGCAGGTGGGTGTGCGCCAAAGCGTGTCCCTTGGTCCCTGGATTCCCACCACGGATTTCTGGCCCTGAAATCACAGGGGCACATGAGCAATGGGAACACAGAGCTAACCATTTCTCACGGCGGAGCAGCTCTCATACACCGTCAGCTGCTGCCGTGGCTTGAGTGAGTACTTCTCAAAATTTTGCTTCACCTCTGGGCCCCATCTCGCCCACAAGAGCGCCAGCTGGGACAGAGCATGAACGCCCACCTCAGGCAGGGATGCCACGGCTCCCCAGACTTGTCTCCATTCTCTCCCTGCACCCTGTGTTCTCTACACTCCCTGCCCCCAGGCGGCGAATGCTCAGGCACTTTTGCTGTGGGGCAAGGAGAGGAAGGCAGGCTGCAGGGACAGAAAGCAGGCTCCGGACAACAGCAAACAGGCTGGCTCAATGGAGGAGGGTATTCAAGGGAGTTGAACAGGAACCAGAGAGAAAGTACAAAGGAAAACCAAGTGGAGACAAAGCCCTCCCTTGGCCACCCTGCCTCCCCTCTCACAGATGAGCTGGGTATGGTGGAATGAAATAGACTGCTGGGTGCCACTTGCTTGTGATCCCTGGATGAGAACAAAGACAGACCTGCTCACAAAGACAACCTGGCCTCTCCGGCAAGGGCAATGGCCCCCAGGACTTTTCCACGGCCACAGAAAGGCCAGCTCCCCCTCCTACCCTCCCCATCCTGCCACCTCTTACTCACGTCCTGGCTTGAGGGATTCTGGCCCCCACACAGTGATCAGGCTTCTCCCACCAGGTCCCCTGCGGCTTGGGCGGTACCTGACACAATGCCTGGGCCCCAGCTGGGCTGGAGAGAGGGGGAGAGGGGTGGGGAGGAAGGGAAGAGCTCTGGGCCTCATGCACTTATGAGTACGTACACACACACACACACACACACACACACACACACACACACACTCTGTGCCTGCAAAGATCTAAAATTCCTTTCATCTTAATAAAGGGGAACGGCAAGAGACACAAAGGCAAGACGGAGGCCAACCCGGTTGTAAAAAACTTAAGAGCTTGTGGCGGGCCTCTCTGCTGCAGGAACCCGGGCTGAACACCAGAGCCAGAGTGAGCCTGCCTTCCCCCACCAGGGCCGCCACAGGGCCAACCAGTTCTCCCCATCCCCGCAAGCAGAGGGCTTAGACCACAAGGCCAGGAACAGTTGGCAAAATTACCCCCAGAATCGTCCAGGACTGCACAGAGTCACCTTCCCTGTGAATTACACAAAACAACATCCAGCCACAGGGATGGAGTGATGCCCGCGCTCTGCCCTGGTTTCTGCCTGAGGCTGCGCCTGGCGCGTAGTAGGTGTCCCTGGGCAGGTACAGCGGGTATGGGCGGGTCAGGCTGGGGCAGGCAGCAAGCAGACACTGACACTGCCAAGTTCACAGGGACACACTTTACCCCTACCCCACCCAGAAAGAAACAGCCCAGGGCTCTTCAGTTCAGGAGAGCTTAACACTTTGTAGAGGCTTAGTGAACAGCAGCAATGGAGCCAAAGTCTGGAATCAGAGGGCCTGGGTTCGAATCTCAAGTCTCTCACCTGTGGTGACAATAGTACCTCCTTCTTGGCATGGCAGTCACGTACATGGTTGTGCTCCATAAAGGACGCTGTTATTGGCATTGGTATGGGTAATGAGGCCAGATCTCCCTTTTGATTTGTTAAATCCTGCCTCTTAGGGAGTCCTCTGGGGACATGGGGGTGACTGACATCCCTGCAGCAATCCAGAACCCTGGGGACTTAGTCTGGTTGTCTCCTAACCTGTTTCTTTGAAAGACCCCCTGAGGCTGCCACAGAGGGACAGCAGGAAGCAAGCGTGGCCCCTGGGGAGCCTGCAGCTCACCCCCCCCCACCTCAATCTGGCAGCGTCAATAGTGACAGCCCCTCCACTCCTTCTGAGCACCTAGAAGGAGAAACCAATGCTGGTCCCCAATGCCTGGGCATTAAAGAGAGGGGCCATCCGGAATGCCTGCTGAATGAATGAAGTCAGGACTGGGGAAAACCCTCGCTGCATTTACTCCCAGGAGCAGGAATCTGAAATGGGAGTGTGGTGGGAGATCCCTGATGAAGTAACCTCTAAATTTCTTTTTTCCCCTCGGGAGGCACTCTGCAGTCAGAAAGTTAGCCAAGTGCTAACGGTTGTAAGCGCCTTGGGAAATGTGAGCGAAAACCCTTCCAGACACAGCCCTGGAGACAGACTTCAGCCACCTCAGGTCTGGATGGTGTTCATCTAAACTGCAAGCTGACTCACCACCGATGTTTACCAAGAAGATGAACCGACTCAAGAATGAACCCTGACACAAGTTTATCTGACCCTCGGCTGCCTCTGCCCTTGACACCCACTTCCTTGCTTCACAGTCTTAGAGAAAAGTAAGATAAATGGAGGATTATAGGGCTGAAAGCACATTAAGTAAGAGAAGCAGAGAACCAATGCTTGGAAGAGCGGCAAGCAGTTCTCCCTTTCTGGAAAAAGAGACAAGCCCCATGGCCCTGACACCCCATGGGAGGGTTTAGAAAACAGTCACCAATATGTGATATTTACTGGCATTTAAGCATTGTGCAAGATGCTTTATGTGAATCGTCTTCACAATAAACCTCCGAAAGAGGCACCATCCTCACTTTACAAATAAGAAAACTGAGGCACGGAGTGGTGAGGCCACTCGCTCATTATTGGGGCTGGGACTTAAAACTCAGGACTGACTTTTAAGCCTTTGGTCTTCCTATGATGCAGTGCTGCTCAGTGAGCTGCTATCTGTGAAATATCAGAGTGCACCTACGGGGCTTCCTGTACTCTTTAGGGAAAGGTAGGTGACGGTTTAGGTGAAATCTGGGCACAAAGCAGGGAATCCGACTTAATGAGCTTTCAGAGATTCTGGGAGTGTGACCCGGGATGTCTGAGAACACTATTTAGCCAAAAGGATGGTGCGTTGGGAAAAGGGAGTGAGGGCGCTTCTGACACTGGGCAGTGTGTTTTGGTGGGAGGCATCAGGGAGAAAGTGGCACTTCGCGGGGAGCACGCAGACATGGGGCTGGGAGATCCCTCATTCTCTTCCTGTCCAGCCCAGGCTCGCCTGGCTGTGGTCCTGCCCCTCTGGAACAAAGTCTCAGCAAACAAAGGACCTTTTCATGAACTTCAGGCGGGTCCCTGACTACTACTGAGAAGGTTATTGAAACAGGCTCCCAGGAGAACAGTCTGTTAAGAGCACATGGTTTTACGCCAACAAGCAGGACTCGAATTATGACAACGCCCTCCCTGTGGTTTGGTGCAGACTGGAAGGAGACTCTCCTGTATCCACCTCAGGGGAAGGACCTGGGGGAGAAAGCAGGAGCAGCCCAGAAGTGCTCCAAACCGAGCCCTCCTCCAGATAGTAAGCGTCCCACCAGGTCATTCACCTGGAAGTGAGCCATTTGAAAATTGTGGCCTTTGTATTTTTTCCGGGACTTCCATCTGAGGATCTTCTCTGGTTCTGGCTGCTACTGCCCCCATTAAACAGGCAGAGAAACTGAGTGAGTCACACAGCAGGAGGGAACCAGGAGCGGGCGGTCAGCCTGCTGTCTTCCAGCCTTTGACACTCAGACTTGGTGGGATTCAGTCCTTGGCAGGGCACAGCGGATACCCATGCCTGTCCTCTCTAACACCAGATCTCGGGTACACTTCGACCATCTGCAGGAACTACTGGGGAGGAAGGGACTTTCCACGGCTGAGTTTAAGCCACCTGAAATTCTCTGCATTTTTTTTTAAGTTTATATATTTTGAGAGAAAGAGAGAAACAGGGCAAGAGGGAGGGGCAGAGAGAGAACCCCAAGCAGGCTCTGCACCATCCGCAGGTGCTTGAACTCACGAACTGTGAGATAATGACTTGAGCTGAAATCAAGAGTGGAACCCTTAACCAACTGAGCCACCCAGGCACCCCCTAAATCACCCGAAATTCTATGTGGGCCTGCTAGAGCTAGTAAGAAGTGAGCTAGGAGGCCGTGCTTCTGTTCCCAGCTGGTACCAATTCCTGGGGCAGTGGATCCCAGACATTCCTCCTCTCTGTGTGCATTTGCTGATAAAACCCCACGAGGCCAACGAATCTAGCACGTTGCCTTGCACACTGTAGGTGCACAATAAATTCTTGCTCAAGCAATGAATGAAGGTTCTCTCTTCGGTCAGTCTCTGAAGTGAGGATGTGGGCATCCTTGTTTCCTACTTTCCTTTGCGGGTGAGGTGAAGGAGGGAAAGCCACTTTCCTGATCTCCCCATCACTGCACTCCCACTCCCCCGCTTCCAGATTCAGGTTGTAGAAGGGAAACCCAGAACGACAGAAGCTGCCAGAAGCCCCTGGAAGGAGTCACGCTCTTTGGTCCAAGTCACACGTCAGAGATGTAGTCACTCGGGCCAAACTAAGACCCAGAGACCTACCACCAACTGGCTCACAGGCCAGACCTCTGAACTGTATGCCCTCCCTCAGCCCCTTGCCCAGCCCGAGAAACACACCTGTGGGTGTCACACCATCTGTGCTTCCTCCCTTCAACATGTGTCTTACAGTTAGGATGGTTCTTATTCCTCTCCCTCTCCCTTAAGGTGGAGGTATTGCCGTGGGCAACAGTGATGTCACCTACCAGGTACTTCCATTCCGCTGATGTCAAGGGGTGGGCCACCTGGGTGGATGGAGGGGGAATACACTTTCTGTGGGAAAATATCACAGGTCCCAAACCACTGAGGAGGACCCTACAGACCTCTTGGGCACTCCCAAATGACCCTTGTCCTCTCCCAGAACACCTAACCCTTCTCTCCCCTCTGGATGCCTATTCAGGCCAAGTCTCAAACCCGACTCTCCCTCTTCTGGAGTTGGCTAAAAGGTTGGGGTCTTTGTCCTCAACTCTGAACAAACCACAGCAAGGGCACCGATGGGCTCCTTCCTTCTGTGCATCTGGGACAGTGTGGGTCCCTACAGCCTTGTCCTTTGGCCAGACAACAGTGGCACTAAAGGGGAAGCTGAGCGCCCAGTTCGGCAGAGAATGTGGATCCTCGAATGACCTCTACTGTCTTCAAGAGCTCATCCTGGCCAGATGAGAACTCTGTGCCAGGCACAGCGCTGAGTGCTTTCCACGCATGCCCTGTGAGCGGTTATCCCCATTTTACCAATGATGAAACTGAGGCTTGAAGTAGTCAAAGCACTTGCCCAAATACAGAGAACGTCCATACACTGAGCAGCGCAGCCAGGACTCGACCCCAGTCCATCCTACCAAGGCTCAGGAGGGTCACACCTCCTTGGAGCCGGGGCACCCTGGAGACTGTGGCTTACGAAAGATGAGCCATGAGGGGACCCGGACAGAGATCACAGAGAGCCCTTAAAATCCAAAGAGGCCACCTGGGCCGGCCAAGCTGACTCGAGGAAGCCAAGGCAAGCAGTGCCTTAGTACTGCTTCACGCCCATGCTCACACAGGGGCTGCTCTAAGTGGCCGGTCTGGGGTCTTCCACTTCCCCGAGCATCTGCACTGATTAGGACCATGTTGCTTTGCTGTGTTTCGCTTCCTGTTAACCCATCCAGGCCACCGGACCAAATCCTCTTGATTTGCATACAGCACTCACACTCACAGCGGTGGCCTGGCCTTCCCACCCTGAAATGTATAGTGGTTAGATCATGCAAATGAAACTATGTAGCTGGGAGCTAATGCTTATAAAGCACTGAACAAGTAAGTAAAATAAAAGTAGCTAAATTATGCAAGAGGAAATGGAGAAATGCTATCAGGTAAACACTGTCCCTGAGGCACTGGCCAAGGAGACCTCCACGGCCAGGATGACTGGAGTACTGGTCTACCTGGTGGGTGTCTCTCCACTGATGAGAGGGCCACAGGAGTGAAGAGGGGCCCATGCCACTGGATACCCCCCTCCCTGCCGTGTTTTGCCAGGCACGAGCTGCCTGGATCTTTGGTTTCCCATGTGGCTCGCCCAGGACGCAGGGACCAGAGATCATCTAGTCTGCATGATGGTCACACGTCTTCCAAATTAATAAACTAGCATTCTAATTCGTACACCCACTTCTGGGAGCTTCTCGAGGTGACAGAGCAGTCCAGGTCCAAACCACTCTAAAAATCGTGGAGATGGGTTTCTGCATAGGCATGGTTAAGAGCTAGACCCTGGGACAGGTGACACGATCCAGGTAAACACCACGCTTTAAGCTTCTCCTTCTCAACAGACTCCGAGGCATCCTCACTGGCCGAGAAGCTAGTTTGTTTAAAATACTGTCTGGAGACAGTATGTAGTAAACGCTCCATTCTAGCTAATTACGTGCTAACAGGTATGGTGTGGAAAGGAAGTGCTCATACATACAGAGCTGTGAAATGGAATTTGGGGAAAGATTTCCTGAACGAGTTTGGGAAGGGTATCTGCAGGTGAACAGGACCTGGACAAGGAAGGGAAGAGGGAAGAGACGGGCATCGGGGATGGGGTGGGGAGGGCTGGACCAGCATGTCTGGACACTCACCACCTCCGTCCACTTGTGGGGCCTTCTCTGCCTAGGTCAGGGGCCCCGCGCAGCTGTGGCCTCGTCCCTCTGCACCACGCCCAGGTGGCACTTACTCATCACCCTCCCGTCAGGTCCCAAACTGGATTTGCCACCTCACGCTGCCCAGTGACTAAGAAGGAAAGTCATCCGATGCTTGGGCCAGGCCTCCCATCAGCCTTCAAGGCTGAGCTGACTTTTTTTCCTCGTCTTTCTGCCGCCAGATGAGTTTTCCATCTTTCCTCCATCTGAGCCGAATGGGCATTTCTTCCTTTGACAAATTAAAAAGCAACTGCTTTTTCCTCCTTTCCCCAACGGCCCCCAACCAAACTAGCTTTTTAACCTTAACCTGCTTCTTGCTCTGGGAATGTTCAATGACTGGGACTCGGCTTCCAGGCTCCTGAACACTTTACTTCTCTGTGCCTTAGTTTCCTCATCTGTATACCATCTATATACCTCCCTCATAGGAATACAATGAAGATTAAATGAATTAATTAAAAGAAAATGGTTTTGGGGAAAAAAGAAAAAAGCTTGACAAATAAATGGTAAGCCCTCAATAATTGTTGGTTATCATGGCTGCTGTGAATGGTTGCACAGGTGGTGTACAGCTCAAGAACACGTGGCCAGGGTGCAGTGAGGATGAATCCAGCTCACATGCCAATTGCCCCGGCTATGTGCCTTGGCCATGTCCATCAAGACGAGGCCCCGAGGTGGTATCTTAAATGTCACCAAGGTGTCACCCCCTTGCTGAGAGGTGCGTCTTTATTCTCATTCACACAAGGGATGGAATAGGCTAGCAACAGCCCTGGCAGTTATTATTATCAACCGTTGGCATTCTCAGATAGATCTCCCTCCCCAGCAAGACTGGATCAGAGCGGGGGGTCTGGGATAGGCTGGTCTCAGCCATAAATACGGTCTCACACCTCAGCTGCCCGGCACTCCTGGAGCACTCGCCCCTCACTTAGGACACTTCTCTGTTAAAGTCCCATGGCTTGTCCTGCTACTTCATCCCTGCTGATCCTCCCACGGTTTTGGATTCTGAAGCAACTCTCTCCTTCCTAACTGCTGATGGCTACCTGTCTCTGCTGACAAGGATGGGCAGCGCACTACCCACTGAGGAGTTCCAGTTGGTGGCAAGTTACTCTCTACTTAGAAGATGCATCTCCCAGCTGCTCCTACTCAGTGAGTCTCTGAGGTCAGACAGAACAAGTCTTCCCTCTTGTCAAGTGACAGCGCTAGAGAGTGCTCGCCCCCCTCAGCTTCTCAGGAGGTAAAATCGCCAGTTCTCTCCCTTCTCCCTCACAAGAGGCACTCAGCAGACACCCCCCCGAGCATGCCATCCCCTCTCTGCTGGACCAGTTCCCTTTGGCAGTGCTGCTGTCCCTTCCAAGAGGCGGCATGGAGAACAGAGTTCAGAGGCTCCAGCAGTCCAACCCCACCCTTCCACGGGCTCCGCTGGTCACTGACTCCCACTGAGATGTGTACCCCCCTCCATCAGATGGAATTTTCCACCTTGTTTCTCTTCTTTAATCCCAGGCGGTTCAAGAAGGGAAAAATACAAAACCAGCTTCCTCTACCAGAAGTTCTTCCTGGGTCTTTCTCTCAGGTAAAAAGTTCACCCCCACATCCTCTTCTTTGTTTCCCTTTGAGCGCTGCAGATGCTGGGAGCCCATTCCCGGTAAGGTGACAACTTCTAGGATGATCACATCGGGTTAAGAGTTCGGATCCTCACCCCCTGAAAGCCAGAGCCTGAAATGGCTGCATCTTTGAAAATTACGGAGCAAGAGGGTGGCATTTGAACAAAAGCCTTTCCATCCACCAAAGAGAGCAGACTCCTGGTAACCACTCCTGGTAACCACTTTACGGTTACCCACAAGTGGAAAATATGAGGGCAGAATGGCCTGGAGCAGCAGCCGGCACAGGGAATTAGCAAACAATGAAAGCCACTTAGGCACTAGGCTGCAAGGAGGACTCAAAAGCACAGCCTATTATGTTATAATAAAGAGATGAATGGCGGCAATTCTATCTGTGGCTGCCGAGCCGTTTTCACAGCTAACCTGGATCTGTAACTACACCGGGCTCAACCCAGTTTCACCCGGCAGACTCTCCAAGGTGGGGTGGAACTGGTTTGTAAAGGGAAGGGCGTTGGGTTAAATCCAAAGAGTAACAAAAAACAGGATTCCCAAACTGATTTAGATCCTGAAGACCAGGGTCAGGATCTGCCAGTATCTGGGGCTCTTCTAGTTTTGAAGAGCGGTGGGTGGGGGGCTTCTCACACCAGGCAGAGGATGCAAAAGGCAACGTGCCCCGTCCCTGAGTGGTTCGGTGACATATTTTCCCTTCCTGGCTGACAACATTTTGGTTTTTAAAGAGGAGCATTTCGGACGGGATGCCCAGCCCTGGGGCTTCGAAGTCCCTTCACCTGGCAGCCAGGAAGCTGCAGACACTGGGAAGGGGGTGGGGATGGGGTTAACAGAAAACTATTTGCAGCCACAAGAGAAAGTTCGGCGCTGTGTGAGGTCCCCTCCACTAATAGTCCGGAAAGAGGAAGCCGGCGGAGGCTTCACCTGACCCCAGCAACCCCACAAGCTACATTACTTTAAACCGAGAAAAAACAAGCTGCACGCCTACTGTCGCCTTCTCGGAGAGGAAGGAGACTGGATGAAGAGCTGGGTGGCCGGGCCTGTCCTTCTGCCCTAGCGCTCTGCTCAGACGGTCCGAAGCGACAGATCGCCGGGACAGTAGGGACGACATCGCGGCCCCGCTTCGGGCGCCTGGAGGAGCTGCCCGCCGCGCCGGGCTGCAGCCAGGCGCCCACGGGGTCTGCGGCCGGAGCTGGAGCGAAGGCTGGGGCGCCGGAGACCACGCGCCCGCCTCCGCACGGGCGCCACAGCCGGGTCTCCCCCGGGCACCCCAGCCTGGGGCCGAGCGGCCGCCCGCATCCCCTGCTCCACGCCGCCACCTCGGGCGCTGCCCAATCTAACCCGCGGTCCTCCCCTCACCCGGCGCCCCTGAACTCCCACCACGCGAGGTGGACGCCCCGGACTTACGTTGCCCTCCTTCCCACTCCCCGTCGTGGCAGGGACCGCGCCAGCCCCGCTGCGCGCGCGGGTCCAGGGCCCGGAGGCCGCGGTTCTCCGGCGGCTTCCGTCGAGCGTCCCGCCCAGCACTTAAAGGGACGGGGAACGCGACACCCCGGCCGGCTCCCGCCTTCTGGCCTCCATCAGCGCGGCCCTAAAGGCGGCGGAGTTACTCATTTCCTGGACGTCCCAGAAACTTTTTCCTCCTTATAAGAACAAAACACCCGCCTCTACTTTCGGCAGCGGAAGCTTCTTAAGGAGGACCGCGCGGGTTGCGGGGGCCGGCCCCGGGGCCGTCGCGGAGGTCGGCCCGTTGACCCCCAGAAACTCCAGAGAGGTCATCAGGACTGGAGGGTGACCGGCCGAGCCGGGCTCTGGCCACCGGAGTAAACTGGGGCGGGTGGACAGGGAGTCGTGCAGGACGCCCTTAAAATTCGGTCTGGGCGGGCGGAGTGGAAGGGGTTAAATCACTGTCAGTGGGCCGAGCGTTTTTCCCGCGGCGCGTTTCACGGGCGGCGGAACTCCGGGGGCCACCTCTTTTGTCCTCGGGAGGGAAATATAAACCGAGCCGCGACGCCGGCCTTTTTCTTTTTTTGCGGCTTGAATGCATTAAAAGAACTCACCAAACTCAACGATAAGCGAATGCACGGTAGCCTTTCTCCCTGAGTAACCCTGCACAAAGGAGAACGATGACCACACGGGTCTATCCGTAGGGGGCGCTTTAGTGTTCAGAGCCTGTTTACACTTTTGGAGTTGGCCCTGAAGGAACTGAGGCCGGGAGGGACCGCAGCAAGCCGCACCCCGGTGGCACTTAATGGGTTATGAAATCCATAACCTCTTATTTTCCCTTGTGACCTGCTCCAGTGTCACAGCCAGTAGAAGTGGCCGGCAACGGCGTGAATAAATCCTGTAGTAAGTGGTTTTGGGGGAGTCAAACGCCACTGAGGGCACCTTGGGGAAATTATGAGAACACACTGCCCAAATGATTATCACCACTGCTACTGCTGTTGAGTCTTAGATCACCTATTTCCTTTCCTCTTCGAGCCAGCTAAATAACTTTAACACTCGCCTGGAAGACATTAGGGGGAGTCTGAAAGAGAAACAGGCAGTGAGACAAAGTTCTAAAAATAGACCCCCTGGCCCTTGGCCCAGGCTACTCTTGTTTTCAGGCGTTTGCTGTTGCTCATGGGCTCGTAGGGGCCAAGGGCAGGCTGCACCAAGAAGGGCCAGTTTGGCCTGAACCGTTATTTTGAATTAAAAGCCACAAAACGCCAGCAGTTTCGGGGAAAAGCTCTTTACCTTCTCCTCAGTTGCTTGCCACACCAGGAAGTAAGCTATTAACAGAGATTCCTCTTTACCTAGGAAGCGTCTCTGCGTAATAAGGCAAGCTTTATTTTCCAAACTTCTCCTTTCACCTCCCTGCTAAGGGTCTTTCTCCCCTTTGTGTCCTCAGGCCCCTGCCCCTCTCCTAGGCTCCCATAAGCTCCTGTTGCTTCACTGTCTTTGGAATTTCAGTATCTGCGTGGATTTCCCTTTCCATAGGAACCTAAATCTGAATTCTCCTGTTAAAAAAGTCTGTCGCCTGTCAGTTTGATTTTTAGTAGAATCAAACTACTAGTAGAAGGACCTTAAAGGGCAGAGGAAATTTTTCCTCCTTGATAGAGTGATCTGGGGAAACTTTTGTGAAAGAGCTGTGTATTTCCAAAATGTTTGCGAGCCGGATGGATAGGGTACTCATTGTTTCCAAAGCAGGCAGGAGAAATTCTTGGCGGGGGGTGGGGGTGGCAGGGTAGGAACACTGGCCTGAGCAACCCTACACTGCCTTATAATCCTTGGGGTAAGAGTTCAGGGTTCTGTATGCTGGAATGTGAAGGTTAGTACTGAAACGCCCTCTGGGATTGCCATCCTGCCTGCAAAGTTCGCTGTGTATATTTCTTTATAGAAGGAACATTGATTAGATTTGTCTTTCTTTTAAACCGGACGATTTCACTCTCTGAGACCTAATGGTCACCTGCACTGGTTCCCCTCTGCTCAGCACAGAGCCCACTATTCTAAGCTGGCACACAGGCGGTTCATGAATTGGCCTTGGCTTATCTCACCAGCCTCACCTCTCCTTGCAGGTGCCGCCCCAAACTCCTTGCAGTTCTTTGAATTTGTGCTTCTCAGAATGTGATATAGGGTTTGTCCCCGCCCCCACACTTAGATAGTCCATGTGCTGTATCTTCTCCAGCAGCCTTCCCCCACCCTGTTCTCCAGCCTGTCACCCCCAATGCACACATACTTGTTTGGGGAGATGGGGGGCCTGGCTAAGGTGTGCTCAGTCTTCAGAATAAGCAATTTCTCTTCCAGGAAGTCTTCCTCGAACCACCAGTCCTCCGTTAGAACCCCATCCGTGCCATGTAGTCTCCATAGCACCTTCTGCTTACTCTACAAAGTTTTTAAAAGACAGGAAAGTACAAAGATTCAACTTCTGGGAACACGAGGGGCCAAGAAGTCCGAGACCGTCTGCTTCTAACAGAACTGCTGAAAAAAAGATAGCAATGCTCAAAAGGAAGGAAGGGGGAGCTCTTGAGGTGAGAGAAGAGAGAACTCAGAAGCACCCCTCTATGTTAAGGAAGGAAGGGGGAGCTCTTGAGGTGAGAGAAGAGAGAACTCAGAAGCACCCCTCTATGTTTGACGTGAAAATAAGCCCAAATGGCTGACCGGAGGTGAGTACTCACTCAGGCCTTGGCTTCTAGAAAGGTAGAGATCTGGACTAGAGACCTCTGCCATCAGCTGGGACTGTGCAGAAGATCTTAGGGACTAGAGAATGGAGGAAAAAATTTTTCCCGCTTGTTCAGGAAGTTTGTGGTTTGTCGAGGGCTCTGGATGAACTGATGTTGTCTGCGATAGAAATGGAAACCATTTCTAGCTATGGCACGCACAGGCGTGAGGCCCCACTTTATACAACCCATGTGGTGAGGAAATCTCGAAATCAATACAGAACATAAAAGTTGGTTCCAAAGTGATGAATCCCCTTAGTTCCTGTCAGAAGTGAATGCAAAACCCAGTTGTTTCTTCTGATCTCTCAGGGAATAAACAATCCCCATGGAAAATGAGCTTATAATAAGAAATTACAAACTAGTAAATGAACCACATGAGGGATGAGATTGGTAGCCAGATAATTAAGAGAATTAGCCCCTTAAGGACTTGAGACAGGGGCACCTGGGTGAATCAGTCAGTTGAGCGTCCAACTCTTGGTTTCAGCTGAGGTCATGATCTCACGGTTTGTGGGTTTGAACCCCACATGGGGCTCTACACTGCCAGCACAGCACGGAGCCTGCTTGGTATTCTCTTTCTCTCTCCCTCTCTCTGTGCCCCTCTCCCACTTGCACTGTGTCTCTCTCTCTCAAAATCAAATAAACTTAAAGAAAAGTACAAATACAATATATAGAAATAAAAGCTTAATCATTTACACTTTTAAAACTCCATGATTGGCATCCTTTTCTTATGAGGCAGTAATAATATATCAGTCAAAAATCTAATAACAATACCTCATTGAAAAGGGGCATAATAATTGACATGGAAATGTTAGGGTTAGGAGTGAATGGTCAAGAAAGAATTCTTGAGGGGTGCCTGCGTGGCTCAGTCAGTTGAATGTCTAATTCTTTATTTTGGGTCAGGTAGTGACCCCAGGGTCATGGACACAGCCCTGAGTTGGGCTCCACTTTGAGCCTGGAGCCTGCTTGGAATTCCCCCTCTCTCCCTCTGCCCCTCTCCCCTGCTTGTGCTCTCACTCTGTCTAAAATTAAAAAAAAATAAAATTCTTGAGATGTCTTTGGTGCAAATGGGTGGTTTTATTTTATTTTAATTATTTTTTAAAGTTTACTTATTTATTTTGAGAGATAGAGAGTGTGTGCATGAGCAGGGGAGAGGGAGAGAGAGAGAATCCTAAGCAGGCTCCGCACTGTCAGCACAGAGCCCAAGGTGTGGCTTGAACTCACAAACCCGTAAGATCATGAGCCAAAATCAAGTGGACACTTACCGACTGAGCCACCCAGGCACCCTGCAAATAGGTGGGTTTTTCTGAAGCATGAAGACAGCTGTACTGGGATTGTGAGGAGAAATTGATTATATACCTTCAAGTTGGGAGGGAGATAGGGATAGCATAAGTCTTTAAAGAATTTTGGAAGCAAGGTTTCCAGAACCTGGAGGGGGTTAGCTGTTGTTAGGAAAAGTTCCCTTATTACTGTCTAATAAAACCTTAGTCACGAGACGCTTCAGATGTAGATTAGTGGGCCCTATGTTTGGAGGATAATTGCTAACATATATTTGGGGGGTAGAGATTAAGGAAGTTTCCAAAGAAATTTTTATATGTTAGAGACTTACAGGATCCTGGAGGTCTGGATAGCGTTAAACTAAGATTTCCTTTTGCCCTTAGCAAGGTATTCACGTCGGGGCAGTTGAGATCTTAGGGCAAGGCCACTCTGCCTATCTCAAGGACTCCTCAGTGGACAGTAAGTAGTAAGAAAATTTAATTTTTTTTCTTTTGCCTTTGTTCCCCACATCATTAATCTCATTTATGAATACTGTTTCAGAAATCCTAATTAAAAAATTAATACAGAATTCCAGGAGTACATCAGAATACAATTAGACACTTCTGTAGCATGATAAAAATCAAGGGTGAAGTTTGGCCCCCAAAGCAATACCATGCTTCATGGGGAAATACTGGAAACCTTCATGTTTAAGTTAGTGCAAGGTAAGGATGTCTTCTTTCATCTCTCTTTCTCTCTTTTTTTAACTTGTCAATTTGGAGTGTGGTTGGTTGCAAGTATTAGAATCCTGACCATAATTTTGTATGTGTTTGAGACTACTAGAGGTTTAAGCAAATAGGGAGTTTATTCTTTTCAGGCAAGAAGTCTGTGTGTAGGCGGCTGCTTTGGTTGAACACTTTGATTGTTGAGGGTCCGGTCAAAAGTAAGGTACATATTGCGAAACCATCCTCCAAAGTTTTAGACTCTAAATGATAAAGTACGAAAATGATGGTTTCCCCACATCCTTTCCAGCACTGAAGAGTTCCTAACTTCAATTAGCGTGCTGCTTTTATGGGTGAAAAAGATATCTCAATGTGTTGATGTGCATTTCTTTAATTATGAGTGAGGCTGGACGGAACAGGATTATTGACCGTTTTTTATTTCATTTGTAAATAGTCGGTTATAACTTTACCCATTTTTCTGCGGGCTTGTTTTTCGTGTGTGTGTGTGTCTGTGTGTGTGTGTGTGTGATGGTAAATGGAATTGTTCGCATAATCTCAGGTGCTACATGTGGCTTCAAGTTCCGTTGGTCTGGTGTGACCAACACCAGACCAACAGCCGGGCAGACCCATACTGTACTTCACAGTCAAGAACATTGAAAAAAAAAAAAACCCAGACAAATATGGGCACAGATTTCCTGTTCACCCCCAGCTGTGATAATCCCAGTGTGCAGAATAAAATACAGGACCATGGGAGGGACAGGAAGCCGATGCTAGTCAGAACAGAGTGATGGATGGAAAAAAAAGTCTTTTCCTTGATTCGGTCCATCTCTTGCTATCATGAATTCACCTTTGCCTGCAGTTTCAAGAGATAATAACGAGTTGGTTTATAGAGCATTTCACCGGAACAGGCTGCTTTGCTGAGATGAGACCTCAGGTGTGTCCGTTGAACAGGATGGATGATTTACATCTGGCTACTTCTTTCCCCAAGAAAAGAGGAAATTTCCTTGTGCTGGGAATTCTCCTCCTCTCTTCTAGGTGTGTTGGAATCAGCAGGTTAGAGTTTATCTACCAACAAAAGTGAAGCCCAGAGAAACCGGGTCACATACTCAAGGTCACGTTGTTGTTTAGTGACTGCATAATAGGTAAAACTTACAGTATGTGGTTATACTATCGCTTTAAGCACTTTGCATGTAACAACTCATTTAATTCTCATAATAGCCGCACACAGAAGGTATCATTAGCATTCCCATTTAACAGATGAAGAGATTGAAGCCCGGAGAGGCTAAGCAACTTGCTTGAGGTCACACAGCTAATAAGTGGCAGAGCCAGGATTTGAACCAGGCACTTTGGCTTCAGAATCTAGACCTTAACTTCTACCTTATATCTTTCTATTCAAAGTAAATCCCCTTCTAATGTACAACTGATGGGGTTTTGGGGTGATGGTGGGGTTCAGAGCCGACGACCAAGAAAGGATTCTTGAAGACATCTTTGGTGTAAAAAAAGGTGATTTTATTAAAGCACGGGGACAGTACCTGTGGGCAGAAAGAGCTGCACTGGCCTTGTGAAGACTGAGTGATTATATACCTTCAGGCTGGGAGGGGATTAGGGACAGCGTAAGTCTCTAAGGAATTTTGGAAGCAAGGTTTCCAGGACCTTGAGGGACTGGCTGTTGTTAGGAAAGCATCATTCGTCATTCGTTATTGCTTAGTAAAATATCAGTCATGAGATCCTTCAGATGTATATCAGGAGGCCTTAACCTTGGAGTATGATTGCCAGCATATGCCTCGGGGGAGTTGAGATAAAGGAAGTTTCCAAAGGAATTTTTATATGTTAAAGTAGACTTACAGGATCCCAGGGAGTCAGGATAATGTTAAGCCAAGATTCCCTTTCGCTCCCAGCAAAGTGTCACCATTGAGGCAGCCGAGCTCCTAGAGGAAGGTCACTCTGCCTGTTTCAAGGACTTGTCAATGGGCTGTAGGCAGTAAGGAAATTAAATTTTTCACTTGCCTTAGTTTCCCACATCACCATGGCAAACACTTAAACCCCTTTACGTCTTGATGGGGGTGATGTCAGGGCTCCAGGAAATGGAGTCTATAGGTTTCTGGAGATTAGGCTATGGATAAGATTGCCTTTTTCTTGCAGTTTACTAAGTTATCCATAAACTGAAGGAGACTCCTGTCCTGCATGACTGTGATCTCTGTCAGTCAACCATTTGCTTTCCTTCCTTTTCCTTGTTTCTGGGCAGCCAGGAGTGTCCGAGGAATATCATACATGTCCCATCCGGGGGTGCGGGGGAGGTGTGTTGACCTGTACTTTGCCCTCAGCTTGCCTCATGCTCCCTCCTTAAAACTACGCTGAATCTCCCCAAGAATGAGATTACAATACTATTTAAAATGTTTTTCAAACTTTTTTGAAAATACATTTTACCTCAGAACCCTATATATTCACCCATAAAAGTGTGTTATCATTGAAAGGCAAATTCCTTAAAAGCAATATGCTTACATGTGACAATCTCTGGCTTAGTTCCTTTTCTTTCTCGACTCATCTCTTACCCTTTTTCTAAAATGAAAATGCAGGCTACAAATTACTAATGAGTCATGATCTACAGTAAGAAAAGAAATGCTTCTTTCTTTTTTAAAAAAGAATTTTTATTCTTAAGTAATCTCTACACCCAGTGTGGGGCTTGAACGCACAACCCCGAGATCAAGAGTTGCATGCTCCACCGACTGAGCTGGCCAGGTGCTCTGTGTCATGAAAGCTGATGGTGGTTTATACATGTTAAATTTCCAACCACATACAGCACTTGGAGTGGGGAAAACTGTCAGATAATTTCTATCAGACTTATTTCTGGTCAGTAGGTGTTCATTGAGCTCCCAGTAATGTCTAAAGATAGTACGTTGGTACTTTAAAACAAGTCACCAGGCTGTATAACCATAGGAAAACCTTCCTTCCTTCCTTCATTTATCTGTTCATTCATTCATTTAATAAACATTTGAGCACGTACTGTATGCCAGGCATCGTGCTAAATCAGGACTTGGCAGTAATGGCTGGCAGCCCAATTCCAGAGTGCCACCTGTTTCTGTAAATAAAGTTTTATTGGATCAAAACCATACCCATTCATTTCTGTATTGTCTGTGGCTGCTTTTGCACTACAAAAGCCCAGCCGAATACGGAGACCATGTGGCCTATGAAGCCCGCAATATTTCTTAATCTGGTCCTTTACAGAAAAAGTGCACAGACGCTGGGGCTAGACTCTAAAATACAATGTCATTTTACACTGGTCTCTGCTGTCCTGGAGTCTCGAATTGTCCTGCTAGACTTCAACTGGGTTTCAGCCGCCTCGAGGGTGGGGGGAGGGGCTCGAGGCTTTTTGCCTCCCTCCCATGGTGGCCTCTGAGAACACCTGTTCACAGTAGATCCTCCTAGTCATTTTCCACTGCTGAAATTATTCAGCAGATCTGGCAGCAGACATTGGAAAGAAAGAAACATACCCACAGGGTAGAAAGGAGAGTTTATCCCTCTAACGTAACAAAGAGTTTCATTTTATAGATGCCTGTCGTCAACTTTCATTGAGTACCTACTGTGCACCTGGCCCTGTGGAGAAGAAAAAAGATTTGGTTCAAACTTGGGCCCTTGTATCAAGGATAAGGAGAGAAAGGAGATAAATGTGTTTTTTTTTCTTTTTCCTTTTTTTTTTAACGTTTATTTATTTTTGACAGACATAGAGACAGAGCGTGAGCAGAGAAAGGGCATACAGAGAGAGAGGGAGACACAGAAACTGAAGCAGGCTCCAGGCTCAGATGAGCCGTCAGCACAGAGCCCAACATGGGGCTCGAACTCACAGACTGTAAGATCATGACCTGAGCCGAAGTCAGCCGCTTAACCAACTGAGCCACCCAGGCGCCCCATGGAGATAAATGTGTTTTATTGCAATCCTTAATACTTCTGTTTGGGGACCTGGTGTGTACCTGAAGATGATTTTGGTTAACTACCTTAGAATCACAAATGTTTCTATTCCAATAGCTTTTAACTTGGCTTAGCCATTAGTTACTCCCAAGAGTAATTGCTCAGCCTGAGTGGATAAACTAATTCTATTTTTCCCTTCTTCCTTCCTTTATCAAACTTTCTATTTTGACTGTGTCTCATGGGTCAGCACCATAGATATATTTAAAGAAAAGACTGGTCCTTCTAGTCTGGTGGGAAAGACAGAAATAAACACATGCTTACACTATTGTGTATTGACAGAATGACACACGGGTTTCCTAGCAACACAGAGATGGGGTACCTAACTAGGAAAGGCTTCCTAGAGGAGGTGAGTTTTATTTATTTATTTATTTTAATGTTTTTATTTAGTTTTGAGACAGAGAGAGACAGAGCATGAGCGGGGGAGGGGCAGAGAGAGAGGGAGACACAGAATGTGAAGCAGGCTCCAGGCTCTGAGCTGTCAGCACAGAGCCTGACGCGGGGCTCGAACCCACAGACCGCGAGATCATGACCTGAGCTGAAGTCGGATGCTCAACCGACCGAGCCACCCAGGCGCCCCTGAGCTGAGTTTTAAAGGCTAACTGGGAGCGCCTAGGTAGCTCAGTTGTTTGAGTGTCCAACTTTAGCTCAGCTCATGATCTCATGGCTTCTGGGTTCAAGCCCCATGTAGGGCTTTCTGCTGTCAGTGCAGAGCCTGCTTCAGATTCTCTGTCTCCCTCTCTCTCTGCCTCTCCCTGGCTTGTGCCGTCTCTCTCTCAAAAATAAAAAAAGTTAAATAAGTAAGTAAAAAGAACAGGCTAACTGGACAAAGAAGGAAACAGGATATTCCTGACACGGGATCAGCATATGTAAAGTCTAGACATGTTTGAAAATATGGTGTTTTCAGGGAAGAGCAGAAATAAGGGATTTGTGCTTTGATGTTTTAAAAGAATTATTTATTTACTTATTCACTCATTTATTTATTCAATTTACTTATTCATTTGTAATGGGAACAGGTTGTGTGGAGCTGTTCAGCCTTTATAACTAATCTGGTGAGCTGGTTCTTTTGTGTAAGTCCTCCCCGGTTCTAGGACCTCAAACTGCAGTCTTGGCCTGGCCTCTCCGACAAGAGCACCGACCGAATGAACTATTCATACCCAGAAGTAATCTGACTGGGAGAAGCACAGTTGCTGTTAAGCCGCTACAATGCAAGGTGGGTTGGACGACCGCGTGGCTGTGACACCGTCCTCCCTCCTGGTAAAAATTATCGCCTGCACTGGCAGATCGCCTACTGCTTCCGCTTCGTGGCCAATCTTTCAATCTTCCTGATAAATCTGCCCAAGCTTTGTAGCCTCCTCCGGTATCGAGAGCGGAGTTTGTATGGAGATCCTTCGGGAACCGATGTCAAATGCTCGACAAATGTTCTGTTAAGTTCGGTCTGCAGCAAGCTGGAAAAGGAGCAGATTAAAGGAATAAAATATGGCCCGCACAGTTTTGGAGAGCAGAAGCCAGCTGGGACTCTGTTCTGTCATCTGAGGTGAGCAGGGGGTCGGCTGATAAATGCCAACAATTTTCTGTAACACGTGGGCTTTTAATCTTCCCAACAGCCTGGAGGAGAAATGTTAGATATGATGACAGGGGCAGTTTTTACCATGTTGTTTGGGGCCCCAAATGCAGTTTGGATACTAAATTCAAGCGACATCACAAGAATGCCTGCATAAACAGGATTTGTGTTGATCAGGGCTTTTGGGTTTTGGGGGGTATAAGCAATGGAAACTAACTCTGTCTAGCTTAAACAAATGAGGTGAATTTGCTAGGAGGCGCTATCTAGTAGAACTCAGGAGTGCGGGTGTTCCCAGGCCGCCCCTGGGACACTTAGCAGGCTCTGAAGAGGCATCGACAACCAAGGAGGCTCCTTCCCCCAGTGCCCCCTTCTCTTGGGCCTGCGGATTCTCCCCCACATTGATTTGCTTTATTCTTGCCTCTGTTCAGCCTACCTTTCTCTGCCTGTCCCGGGCTTCACATACTCAGTTCCAGGCCCCAGCAGTGAGTGCCTTGAACCTCTTGGCCCCATTTATAAATCCCCAGGAAAAATAATGGGATTGACCTCAGGTGGGTCAGGTCTCTACCTGACCCTTTAGCTATGGCCCCAGGGAGTCAGACAGGGCCATCTACAACATTTTGGCTTCCAGAAGGAAACGCACTTCCTGGCGGGAGTTACCAGTCTCAGAGAAAGGAATTTGGGGCTGTGTGAACTCCCCGCAAATTGCCTCCAGGACCTCTCTGATCCCTTGCAGGAGCAGATTTCCTTAAGGGCACAGTCACTTTGCATTGCAGGCTGGGACTTTCGATCCAGACCCACATCTCCGTGTTTCTTCCCGCTTCTCTGGAGTTTTGCTGTGTATCCTCACTGGGTGCTGCTACAGAAGTGAGCGCTGTGTACAGAAAACTGTTCTTATTGTGAGTCACAACACACAGCTTAGAAATCCTAGCAGGGTGCCATGAGGCACATATATCCAGGCTTAAACAAAGAACTTTGCAGAGGTATTACAGTTCATGATCACATATTTGAGTTATCTGGCAGAGCGAATGGGTGTGTTCTTGGCTGTCCCTGGTCTTTGAGTTTGCAGCCATGTCTCTATTCTTCTTCCAAACCTCCACCATTCGCCCCTGCCCTCTTATCCACGTTAGTGTCCACTGGCCCCTGAGAGGCACTTACCCTCCCTGTAGCAGGACTTTTGCATTCTTGCCTTGGTATGTGCCCAATGCAACTCCCCATACTTGGGATTCATTCTATCTTCTTCCATGTGTCTCTAATCTATCTGTATCATTTAAGGTCAAGGTCAAGGGCCATGTCTACCATGTAGCTTTTCCTAATATGCTATGTTTCATTGTTCTTCCTTATTTTAGAGCTCATTCAATAGACACTTACTTAATAGTTGTAAACTGAGAGGAGTGATGGCCATTTATAGTAGTTTTTTGGTCTGCTATAATAACCACTGACAAGGGTGGCTGAAACAACAAATTTATTTGCTCACTGTACTGGAGGCTAGGAGACCAAGATCAAGGTTTTGGTGGGTTTGGTTTCTGCTGTGGCCTCTCTGCTTGGCTTGCAGATGGCCTTCTTTTCGCTACGTCTTTCCTCTGCATACATGTATCCCTGGTGTCCCTTTGTGTGTCCAAATTTCCTCTTCTTATAAGGGCACAATTCAGACTGTATCAGGCCCACCCTAATGGCCTTATTTTTAACTCAGTCCCCTCTTTAAAGGCCTCATCTCCAGATGCAGTGACGTTCTGAGGTAGTGAGGGTCATTCAACATGTGAGTGTTAGGGGGACCCAGTTCAGCTCACTGTACCAATGGAGACAGGGCTGAACAAGATATACATGATCCTTGTCTTCTTGTTGTTTGATAGCCTGGTAGAGAAGACAGATCTTAAACAATCCTTTCCGTGAACACATGATTAACTACCATTGTGAGAGGGTCCAAGAAGTCACTCTGACTTGTCTAAATTAGAGGCTGACCCAATCTTGGTGGATGAGCGGCTCCTGGAGGCTTTAAAAGGTGAGGACTTTTGGTAGTATGATGCCACCTAGTGTTCCTTTTTATTACAACAAAGGGGAACAGGTCTTGAGGAATCTGGAAAATGGGAAACGAAGCACTCTCTGTCATCATAATTCATTAGTTTGTCCAACTACCCATTGTCTCATCCATTAATCCATCCAAATTGATGTCCACCTGCATCTCTTTCCTGTGAGTTGAACGTGTCATGTTCCTTTCCACCTCCTGTGGTTCCCTGATTTCCTTTGTTCTGGTCTTTTTGTTCTCATATTGTAAGTACTGCTCTTAGGTATCAGGTCTAGACTGACCCAGCACCCATAGTACTCACTGTTGCCATGGCGTGTTCTGAATTATACCATCATATTGTGTTAGGATTAGTTGTAGATTGTCTTTTCTTTCTTTCCCCAAAGCCAGATTATTAATGCAAAGGGCAGTGACTGCGTTCGTTAGCTCTGTGGTTCCTATGGCCAGCCTTGTACCTACAGTGTAGCAGGTGCTTTAAAAAGTGTTTTCTGGATTGAATTTCTGTCACCTTGGCAGGCCATCTGCTTATAAAATAATCCTTCAGAAAATTCTTGGGAGATGGGACGACATATGGCACTATAACTGATACCAGTACAAGACATGGGTGGCCAGGGCTCTCTAGGTCTTTCTCTGTTATGTACCTTCAGGAATGCTAGGGAGTCTTTCTGGATCATGGCGGTACTACAACCTGTTAGTCCCAGTGTATGATCCGATCTCTCTAAACACACAAAGTAGCCTGAGCCCTGATGCCTACCCTGTGTTCTCCTTTCGTTAGCTCGGCTTGCAGTTTGGTTCAGCCTGGTCCTCCGACTTCATCTGCCACCTCTCCCAGCACCTCCGTGGGCATTATGCCTCCATCATATTAATATGTCCTTTTTTGTCTACTAGATATAGTCTCTGTTCATGAATGAGAGCTACAATTGTACAAATGTGAATTTTCCCCAAGTTAAATTGTAAATCCACTAATGTTCCAGTTAAGATCTCTCATGAGGCACTTGAAAACATCCTGAAAATTATATGGGTTGATGGAGGTTCATGACTAACCAGTGAAGTTTTGACAGAAGAAGTAGGAATGGGGGACTTCCCCTCCATCATAATGACTGGCTACAAAACCATCATAATAAAACCTTGTGGTACTGGCACAGGAACAAACCACAGAGCTCAGTGCAGAACCATCTATATTTGGGAACCAAGATGTTGAAAATGGGCTCACTCCTTTGAGAAAAAAAAAGCCCGGATCCTTACCTGACACCATATGCAAAAGGAAGATGGACTCAAGAACCGAACGCTAAAAAGTAAAACTATGAAATGAATGGAAGAAAATAATAGAGTATACCTTTATGACCTTGAGGTTGAGAAGGACTTCTTAAATCAGACTGCAAAAGCATATGTAAAAAGTAAATACACACACACACACACACACACACACACACACACACACACAATGAAGGGCTACAAAATGAAGGATTGTTGTTTTACAAAGGACATTACAAGCAAAGTTTTCAGTCTCTGAAAGCAGATTAATGTCCAGACTTTACAAAGACCTCTTGCAAATCAAGCAAAAAAGAGCGACTGAAATGTAGGCAAAGGCTTATAAATAGACAATTCACAGAAGGGGATCCCAAGTGACTTATAGATGTATGAAGAAATGTTCAGTTTCACTAGGAGTCAGAGAGACGCAGAGTAAAACAAAAATATGTTGACACTACTTCCATGATAATTGACAGAATTTAGAAAATTGGCTAATTAGATGAGTCAGTATTTGTAAGGCACTTAGTATTTGACACTTGGTAAAAACTATGTGAGTGTTTATGAGTAAACAAACTACAACGTGCTGGTAAGGATGGGAGTCGGGGACAGAAACCCTTACACTGGGCACTCGAGCATAGTGCACAGCAACAATTCTGGTGTGCCAGCTAGCAGTACTTGAAGTTAAGCACCCAGGACTCTACCAGGCTACTGGGCACCTTTGTGCCATTGGAAAATAGTGTCCACCACTGAGCAAATGAATTTGAAAGACGCATACCCTCTGGATAGTTACAGCCTCCCAGGTTTATGACTTGACTAAGGCACAGAGCTTTTGGGGGAAGAAAAGGGCACATCTTCCTTCATCAGGGTACATGATAAAGGAAAGCTGTTTTCTAGCTCCCACTGGCCCATGGCTGGATGTCTTTGTACAGAACAAGTTGCATAACCAAATGTGTTGCCTTGTGAATCCACTATAACTTCTTCTCATGCATATGTTGCCAAGGAATTGCACATAGGTCCACAAGAGACCATGGACTATTGCTGCATTGTTTGTAGTATTGGAGAGGTGGAGTTAGCCTCGGTATCCACTTGGGGAATGGAAGTCACATTTGTGGATGTCCAATATGGAATACAATGCAGGAATCAGAAGCGATGAACTAGGATTACGATAGATCCATAAAAAGAATACTGAGTGAAAAAAAGTAGAAAATAAGATGATCCTAAAGTCCAATATCATTATTAAACATTAAAAAAACACTAATAAAAATGTATACACTTTTCAAAAATGCATATTCATGCACAGTAGCATGAATGTCTATGGGGCTGAGGAGGGGTGGGAGTAAGGATGGGGTTAACGGGAAAAAAACGAGGGGTTTTGGACGTTTCATTAACCAAGTTGTTTACCCTCTGTACCTGAAGGTTAAAGAGGGTGGAAGAGGAGAGGGAGAAGAAATGATCTTGAGAAAGGGGCTCTAGATGAAAGGCAACTCTCCACGATGTGGCTCCACATACGTTTTCCCAGGTGCTTCCAGCGCTGCACCCTATTTTTCTTACCACTGGTGACTAAACCCTTTGAAAGCAGGGTCTGTGTTTTCTCCGCCTTACTTTCCCCTCCGTGTCTTGCATACAGTAGCTACTTCTTAGGGTTGAATTGACTCGAACGGAGATTATTTCTTGTCCCCGCAACCGAGTCTCTTTGTCACGGAGAGCAGAGGGTGGCTTCCGGTTCTTCTAGAAGCCTTTGAGCCACCTTTCCATCTAAGCGTTAGTCCTCGGCTGGCCTTAGCGACCTCCCGGCTCTGCGCCTTCTTGCTCCTCGGAGTTTCCAACTTCCTAGTGCACCTCGGAGCTCCGCCCAGCCTCTCATGGCCCCGCCCCTCCCATCCTTGGTCCTGCCCCACCCAGTGCAATTTGCATATGCTTCTAAGGACGCCTGCCGGGTTCCCTCCCCAGAGGCTCCTCCCCTTTCGGAAGTCCTCCAGTTTCCTCAGAGGGCGTGGCGGTTGCCTGGCGACCGGAGGACGCGCCGAGCGCCGGGTTTCCGCCCCCCTGCGGGGGATACTAATAATGTGGCGCTGTTTTAGACGCCGGGGTAGTGCATAGCCCCTTCCTCAGACTCCGGCCCAGTTTCCGCGATCGCCACAGCAGCTTCTGCGGCCACCCCCAGAGAGCGTCAGGATGGCCGAGGTCAGGAGTCAGTGCCCCTCTCTCTGTCGTCTCTCGCTCGACCCCTCCCCATCGCCTCTCTCCTGTCGACTTCTCCCCTATCACATCCGCTGATTCCGACATTCCCCCATCAACATCCTATCCCCTGCACCCGCAGCCTCACCCCACCCCTCTGTCTTTACCTCCTGTCCTTCCTTTGACTGAGTGGACACACCCCAGCTCCACTCTTAAAATTGGCTCTGTGTTTAACATAGTATGAAATTCATGATTTCCCAGATTCACACACGACAGGCACCCACCCCTAGATTTTGAGCCATAAGGTGATACCGCAGGAGAGGTAGGTAGAAATATTGATGTCTCAGTGATTGGTGGGACCTGAAAGAAGGCTTCATAGATACCCACTGTCACTACATTCACTGACCCTTGTCCACCTGTCACACCACGATTCCCTATCATCTGATCATCTGCTGTGACACATCTTCATTAAGCTCTTCCCCCATCACCAATGCCCCGTGTTGTCACTGACCTCTGTGTTAAAATCTTGTAGCCCACTTTGTAGTACACCCCATCTTCAGCCTCACTGATGAGGGGTCATTTCCACAGCTCTTTATTGGTCCTTTGTCCATTAGCACCCTCATTTGTAATTTGGACAACCTCGTGTTCCTGTCATCACTCGTCAGTCACAGTCCCCATTCACCATGGCCGTACCCCATTCCTCCATCTCCCCATCAGAGTCCTCCCTTATTAGACCTGTTACAGGGTCAGTCCCAGCCAGGGTCAGCCATATAGTTTGTGGGGCTCGCTGAAGATGCAGAGCCCCTTGTTAACAAATTATTAAGAATTTCAAAATGAGACAGCAGAGCATTAAACCATGGGTGGGGCCCTGTGCACTCTCACAGGTTGTATGTCCAGGGAGCCAGACTGGTCCCCGCTTGTGTCATCATCGTCATGCCCCCACCCCTATTCCAGTTCCTTCTCGTATCTCTTCATATCCCTCACCATTCCATCTCCTCCTTATCTAGTCTCCCCTTCCTGTGGGCAAAGCTCCCTCCTTCCCTTATCGCACAATCCCTTTCCCACCCTCCTCTTCCTCGCTCTCAGGTCCCTCTCACATCCATACTGTGGTGGCCACAATACTCACCTGTTACCCACACTCATTCATGTCTCTTTCCTTCCCATCTCTTCCTCCCATTACTTCTAGCTCTCCTTTAGTTTCTCCTTTATTTGCTTTTGAGCATGCCTTCTTTTTCCCTCACCAATCATCTTGGTTCATTTCATTCTTCATTTTCTGCACATAAGCCCAGATACCAATACCGTAAACAATTTATTTCCCAGTCTCCCTTCCCCTGCATTATCCCCTCTCATTTCCTCCCTCGTTTGTTTTTCTTCTCACTTCATCTCAGCCAGGTTTCCTCACCTCTATTTCCTTAGTCTCCATTTCCACTCTGGCCTCATTTATCACTGCAGCTCTCTTGTCCTTTTTCCTTGTCGTTCTCCCCACTGAATGATATTCCCCGCACCTAGAACAGTGCCCGGGGGATAGTAAGCACTTAATAGATAGGTGTTGAATGAAGGAATATCATAGTTCCTTTCTGACCAGTTCATGTTGAAATCGTGCTTCCAAAGTAAATATCACTATATGCTCTAACAATGTAGTCACCAACTGGTTATGGGTCATAGCTCAGAGATGATTTTTGCTGTGCTTTTAGTAATAGTAGCACATATATATATGTATATATATGTATATATATTTGGATATTTATTTATTTTGAGAGAGAGCGAGCAAGGGAGCAGGGGAGGGGCAGAGAGAGAGGGAGAGAGAGAATGCCAAGCAGGCTCTGCAAAGCCCAACTCAGGGCTATATCCCATGAACCGGGAGATCATGACCTAAGCGGAAATCAAGAGTCTGATACTTAACCGACTGAGACACCCAGGTGCCCCAATAGTAGTATATTTTTAAAATGACAATATGAACAAATCCGTTCATGAATGTTTTAAAAAACTTTCTTTGATATTTTTCCATTCCTATGCTAAGTGCCAGGTGTACAGGAAAAAGCTGGTCTGCAAACAAATCATCAGGCTAGTGATCAAGTGTTGGCCTTAATACCATTTGCACGGAATGGCACTGAGAACATTGCTGAGATCAATTTTTGTGTGTGCTCATGTTTAGCATCAACAAGGGGAAAACACAGGGCAGCAGCAGCACCATATTTCCTTAACATGATTTTTTCTCTTCTTTGCGGAATTGCTCTGTTGTGATGTTTACAGTAAGCTGCTTCTTGTCTGGAAGAAAACCTCTATTGAGCTGAACATTAGTACTAAGGTTGTTACACAAAATGCTATAGGTAGGCTTGGTACTCCACATCTATTTTAAGATGTGGATTCTTTTTGCTTGCATGTCATCTTTGGGAATCAATAGTACAAGTGTTTTTGAAAACCAAAAATATGTAGACGTTCTCTGTATTGGGCAAAACAGGCTTGTTAAGGCAGAAGGTAACTAGACGGCTTACCCCAAATCTGCAGGGTGAATTTAAATTTTACTTTATTTTTGGGATTGGAGATCATCTCAGTTGATTCTTTGATTAGCAATAGAGTGTCGATGTTGAAGCTCTTTTCATGTAGAATATCAAAATGTAATGTTGCATACATAAATAAGTCCTCTCAAACTTTATCAGATCAGAAGTTTTGAGTGGGTCTGTGTGGCCTACAGATTAACTCACTCCAGATTCCTTAGAATGCCATTCACGGCCTCCAGTCTGTCTTTAACTTCTGTCTAGTCTTCTCTTTCCTTCTCCTTGTCATACTTCTTACATGTTAGTCAACTTGAGCTTTTTTTTTTTAATATAATTTATTGTCAAGTTAGCTAACATACAGTGTATATGGTGTGCTCTTGGCTTCGGGAGTAGATTCCCATGATTCATTGCTTATATACAACACCCCCAACTTGAGCTTCTTAACCAGTCTCAAATCCTGAATACTTGCTGGGCCTGAGGCTTTGTTCAAGCTTTGCCATGGACCAGGTGTACCTTTTCTCTCCATATTCACCTGTGGAAATTTCACTCTCCCATCTGGGAATACTCCAATACCACCTCCTTTTGGAAATTTGCTTTCATTCTTGCTGCTTGGAGTAATTCCATCTTCCTAAGGTCCTTCTTGTAGAATTTTGAATCTGTTTTATAGCAGGTATCAAATTTTATACTTCCACTATCTGAAAACATACTCCATCAACTATTAATGTGTAAATTCCCGCAGGAGTGCTGTTTATTCCTTACCTTGGTACCTCCTACAGGCTCCCTCATTCCAACTTACAAATAGCAGATATTCGATAAATATTTGCGGAATAAATGAAGAAATCTATTAACCATCCCCATTCTTTTTTATTACTGGCCTGTGTCTAACACAAAGAAAGTGTATTAGTTTGCTAGGGTAGCCATAACAGAGTACTGCAAACAGGGTGGTTGAAACAGTAGACCCTTCTTGTCTCACAGTTCTGGAGGCTGAAGTCTGCAATCAGGGTGTTGGCAGGACCATGCTTCCTCTGAGACTCTAAGTAAAATTCTTCCTTACCTCTTCCTGGCTTCTTTGCTTTCCTTTCCTTCCTTCCTTCCTTCCTTCCTTCTTTCTTTTTCTTTCTTTTGTGTTTGTTTTTGAGAGAGAGAGAGAGGGAGAGAGAGAGAGAGAACAAGTGGGGGAGGGGCAGAGAGAGAGGGGAACAGAGGGTCCAAAGTGGGTTCCATGCTGACAGCAGAGAGCCCAATGCAGGGCTTGAACCCATGGACTGTGGGATTATGACCTAAGCCGAAGTCAGATGCTTAGCCAACTGAGCCACACAGGCACCTCTTGTGGTGCAACTTCCTGTGTTTATGTCTCTGTCCAAATCCCACCCTCTACTTTTTTGTATTGAGAGAAAATTGATATGTGACATTGTATTAGTTTTAGTTGTACAACATAATGATTTGATACATATATATTGCAAAATGATTACCACAGTAAGTTTAGTTAACATCCATCACTACACACAGTTACACTTTTCCCTCTTTTTATAAGGACACCCGTCTTATTGGATGAGGGCCGACCCTACTCTAGTGTGACCTCAAGTTAACTGATTATATACGCAATGACTACTTCCAAACAAGGTCCCATTTGCAGGTACTGGTGGTTAGAACTTCAACATACCTTTCTGGGGTACAAATTCAACCCTTAACCCTAGGGAAATAAGAATTCTTGGGAGTCTGGGGGGCTCAGTCAGTTGTACGTATGACTCTTGATTTCGGCTCAGCTCATGATCTCGCGGTTGGTGAGATTGTGCTATCAGTGCGGAGCCTGCTTGGGATTCTCTCTCTTCCTCTCTCTCTGCCCTCTTCCTTGTTCCCTCTCACCCTTTCTCGCTCAAAAGAAATTAACTAAACTAAAAAAAAAAAAAAAAGAATTCTTATTTAACTAACTCCCGGGTTCTCATCTAAGTCATAGCCAGATGTGTTTGAATTACGTCTGTATGTCCAGGCTTTAAAAAATAATTTGTTGTCCAGCTGATCATAGAAAGCAAATCTAGAGAAGGGCCATGAGCACTGCACAAAGAACATCTCAATACACCTGTGGAGATGACTTTGCCTAATCATTTTAATAGATAAAAATGATGGAATATCTTTTAGGAGAAGATTCCATATTTCAGATGGGGTTCATTGTGAGTATGTGTGATTTCATGGTATTTACACCAAGATCTCCGTATATCTGGCCATAACATCCCATGACTTTCCTCTGCAGGATGAAGTGAAAGCAAATCAGGGCTTGGAATAATCATAACAGATACCAAATTTATTGAGTGCCTGCTGTTTGCCAGGCACTTGGCCAAGTGTTTAACATGAATGATCCTATTTATTTATTTATTTATTTATTTATTTATTTATTTATTTATTGGAAGTTTATTTATTTTGGAAGAGGGGAGGAGCAGAGAGAGAGCGAGAGAAAGAATCCCAAGCACCTTCCATGCTGTCATCACAGAGTCCAATGCAGGGCTTAATCTCACACTATGAGATCATGACCAAACCTGAAATGAAAAGTTGGGCACTTAACTGACCAAGCACACCCAATGAATGATCCAATTTAATCCGCTCTTTGACACCATGTGGTAGGAAATATTATTATCCTAATGCATATGTGTACATATGTACATGCATCAGGGGATGAACAAGATGTCTTTCTATCATTTTTCTGCTTTTTCAGTAGCTTTTATTTTGCTTCTGTGAAGGTCTTGTATTCATAGATTATAATAGCAACCCTTGAATAGTAATGTATACATCTTGTAATACTCATTCTCCTCCCTGCTCTTTTGTACAGGAAAAGAGTGAGAAACTGGAAGAAACTGCATTTGAAGAAATCGAAAGGGATTTTCAGGAGGTTCTCAATGAACTTTCAGGAGATAAAAGTCTGGAGAAATTTAAAATTGAATATGAGAAGCTTCATGCTGTCATGAAAAAGTCTTATGACAATGAAAAGCGTCTGATGGCCAAATGCAGAGAGCTAAACGCAGAGATCGTGGTCAATTCTGCAAAGGTCGCCACTGCCCTGAAGCTCTCCCAGGATGATCAGACCACCATCGCATCCCTGAAGAAGGTCAGTGATCTCATAGAAACAGAGCCGACGGAGAGCTACCATAAATGCATCCTATATTTAAGATGTCATTCTTTCCTTATATTGGCAGCTCTAGGCTGGGAGTAAGTGAGTTATTAAGTAAAAATTTACATGATTTATATATTCATCGAGCCTAGGGAATAATGTTATTTTCAAAGGAAATAATTAGCCTGGTGAATTTCACTGGGCAGAAAATAATGTAGAACCTTACTGGCTTGCTTTCTAAGAAATACCGGGTTAGCACAAAGAATTAGACGTAAGGAAGTGTAGTATTAGGGACTTGGATATGTCTTGTTTGATAGAAGATGAGTAATTAAATATCTCATGATGTTAGCTTGTTAAGGATATTTTTTGAAGGATATTTTCATATTTCTGCTTTTCCTACTGTTTCAGAAGAAATCACCTTGAGAATTCGTAGGTAGTAATTTTCATGGTCTTGTTTCCTCCTTGATCTTTCCATTTTCTCATAATGGGAGACCAGGGGTTCAGTCTGGGGGCTACTGAGGAAGTATGGCTCTACTTTGCCCTGGAGTTTTTTATCCTCAAATGTGTTGCACTATTTTGAGGGTAAAATGTAAATGTTCCTTGTTGATCTCATGGTAATAAGACGTTAAGAGATTTTAATTTATAGTTAAAACCCGAGTGGTGAGAAATAACTCATACACTTTTTAGATACTTCTCTTGATATCGTTCAATGAAACATCAGGCAATTTAAATGGATTTCTAAGACCAGTGCAAATTATGACATCTGTTTTCTTAGAAATGACTTTTTTTAAAGTGCCATTTTCTCTCTATTGTCATTTTCTTCTCTTTGCTGAAAAACCAATAAAAGAAGACTTTAAATCATTGTATGATGAGGAAAAAAAAACCCATTTTTTATTGTAAATTAAAAAACTAGCAATGGAAGTCATGAGCTGGTTAAAATATAATTGGTGAAGTTGATTTCGACAAAACTTCTTATAATTGTATTTTCATTTAAATATTCTTCATTTGTTTTACTGAAAAGAGTACATATGGTGGCCAAAGAAAAACCCTGCAATTGTTTTGAGTCACTAAATTATGCGAAGTTACCCAAGACTCATCTCTCTCTGTCTCATGTAATAGTGAGCGTGAATTTATTTAAATACTCTCTTCCATTCATTTTATTCCTTGTCAGCATAAAAGCAGAATGTTTTCATCTCAAGGTTATAGGTTCTTACCTATATGAAGGACTCACATTCTACTTGACAAAACTTTGCAAGAAAATGGAGTGGTGGGGTAAAATTGAAGGCGGTTGCAACATTTACAATGCTTTGTTCACTTATTTGAATGGCTGTAATTCACTTTTAAGTATTTATGTTAATATTCTACATTGTACTTAACAACAGTAAGGAAGCCAAAACTGTATGAGCCTTGTTCCCATTCCCTGCTGGGGGCATTGCTTTTCCCCGGTTTTCCCCTATGTGAGCATCTGATGAGAAGGCCTGGGAGTGGGTTTCTGGAATGGGAATTACCAAGGCTGTTGTGTACAAGTAGGTGACAGTGAAGACCGCCTTGCTATGAATTGTTCTAAAGCTGACATAGCCACCAGGACCACTGACTTGAGACCTGAGGACAAAAATAGATGTTTTAAAAATTTGGAATCAAGAGCTTCAAATTTAGGGCTTGGATCCAAGGCCACTCCTGATTTTTTCTTTTTTCTCCATAAATACCTGAACTTGGAAAGCACATAGCTTTAATTTTTTAATTTTGTAAACCTATCTTAACATTTTTATTAGAAATATCCCCCTAGTTATAGCAGCCCTTGCAAATGTGAGCCTTGTATCCCTCCTCACCTACACAAGAAAAAATACCATTTGCCAGGACCCCTTCTAACACTGCTGTTCAGTATTGACTAGCTCATTTTGAACAATTTAGTAAGTCAACATAAATAGAATGCATAATGTATAATATATAATCTTCTTTCCCCATAAATGATGACTATATTGGAGTTGTTTTATTATTCTGTTTGCTCAGTCTATCTTGCATCTGGATCCTAGTTTGGTTTTTCTCACTGATGGCCCATGCCCCATGTAGGAAATCGAAAAAGCCTGGAAGATGGTGGACTCAGCCTATGACAAAGAGCAGAAGGCAAAGGAGACGATCCTTGCCCTGAAAGAGGAAATAGTGAACTTAACCAAACTAGTCGAGCAGGGGTCTGGACTGTCAATGGACCAGGATAGCAAGTAGGTCATAGCCTTTTTAATGTATGTCGAATTGGTTTTGGGGAGGCCTCCTTCTTCAGCAGACGGCCCAGGGTTTGCCATGTCACCTTGAACATTCTTTGTGATACAACAGTCTTCTTTGTTGGTGGTTTCCCAGAGATTGTTTTCCATCTATTGCTATTGTTTGTTTTTAATGCTCCCTTTCTCCATACCCAAGAACTCCTAATTTGTGGTTACATTAAACTTTTGGCTCTGCAGGAATATGTACTACAATTTCAAAATGAGTAAATATTTTAGGTTTATTTCTCTCAAATTTGTGTGAAATGGAACTGGCTGCTTTTCTGCTCTGATTTCCAGCCCCTTCCCATGCTCTGAACCCTCATTAGTCCCATCATCATTCTTCTTACTTCTCTGGTTCTAGGCCAGAAAACAGGTTCTAGGCTACTCTTTTAGCCCTGAAAGCTTCATCTTGTTGGTTCTGTCTTCTAAGCATCACTTGTGTCTTTCCCTGTTCCTTATCAGCGGTGCTAATGCCTTGCTTCGGCACCCCATTCTCGGCTGGATTTGGTGATGGACTGCTAACTGTTCTCCCTGCCTTCAAGGAGACATCTCCCCTCTTCCCCATCTTCCACACACAAGACTTAGGCTTCTGAAATGTGTACCTGCATGCTCCCATCTCCAGCACACGTTCCAAACACCTTCAATAGCTCCCCACTCCCAAAGAATGCAGCTCAGACTTGAACATGTCTTTTAGGGCCCTCCATAGATCTACCCGCCAGCCTTGCTAGACTCATGTCCAGAAATACCATTTTGCTGATGCCTCCATACCTTTGATCATGCTGTTTGTATTCCAGGAATGCTTTTCTTCATTTCTCCACACAGTAAACAACTATGCACCCTTCATGACCCATCTCAAATACCATCTTAATTTCATCACTGTCGGCTCCTTTATTTCAGCCTTTTCCCCACCCTTAGCCTCAGTGAGAGTCACTGTGTTCTCTGTTTCCGTAGAACACAACATGTCTCAAGTATGGCATTGATCACATTGTATTGTAATTATTTGTTGAAATACTTCACTACCCATTAGGCTACAAACTCCTTGAAGGAAGAAACTTTTACCTTCCCTCTAGGAGTCTGGCACTATACAGGGCATGCAAAACTTTGCACTAGTTAATGAGTCAGGAAAGACTACACACTTCCTTAAGCATTTTTTTTTTTTAACTTGGCTCCATGCCCAGTGTGGAGCCCAATACGGAGCTTGAACTCACGACCCTGAGATCAAGACCTGAGCTGAGATCAAGAGTCAGACGCATAACCGACCAAGCCACCCAGGGACCCCTTCCTTAGGCATTTTTAACCAATTCTAACTGCTACCTAGGTTTCTTATGTTTTCTAGTGCATTTATCCAACATTGAGAGATAGTTCTAAGTACTGGGATTGGGGGAGGGAATAGGAAAAACAAACAGAAGACCCGGTGTCCATCATAAAGGACCTATTTTCTCATTAAGGGAGTCAAGTATCAGAAGAGCAACCCCTGAAGAGCAATGTGAGGGAACTGATCAGTTAGGAGTGTTAATGAGGGTTGGAGCACAGTGAGGAGGGGAACTGAAGAAACTATCTAGCCCAAAGTTTCATCTTCGACAATGTACTTAGGTGTAGTTGTCTTCATAGTAATCTCAGAATTCGAGGTTTTGTTTCTGGAGAAGAAGTTGAATGCAGTCTTGAAGTTTCCTTATTAAATATTTATGTTCTACCAAAGTTGTTGGTAAATAAACATTGGCAGATGTGCTTCCAATGGTCATCTGATGACTCAGTAGAGAGTACCTCAAGTTCTCTATTTTCTCAGCTCTCATGTGGTTGCCTTGCTCTAGACCTTCGTTCTGCTGCACAGGTCAAATCAGACACAGTCCTTCTATTTTCAAAACATTAGTTCTGCAGAAAGTCATACCAAATCATAAATAATGGTTTTTGAAATGTGGAAGTAACTGGTTTACAATTCGAATCAACAAATATCATCACATACTCTCTAAAAGCTGGCAACATGAATGACTTTCATTCAAATTTTGTTCTTGGGAACATTTTATTGGAGTTGCATCCCTTTGGTGGAAACTAATCTCTATGGGTGAATGGTGAGAAAATGAGCAATGTGTGTTATTTGCTTGTTTTTATGCTTTATTTTAGACTTTATAGCTGTGATCGTAGCCCTCCCCTGGATATATTAAACAAATAATTTCTTAAATTAACAATGTCTTTAGGATTAAGTATAAGAGTTGACAATACCTGAATAGTCTTATTGTACAAATTCAAATAATACAGAGGCATGGAAACTAAGGAGTAAGAATTACCCCTCCAACTCTTTCAACCCTATATTCTACTTTTCAGAGATTACCAGTTACCAGTTTGGATCTATTTTCATTTTCTTGGACTTCTATAAAAATGCCTATAAAACATATACATACACCTATACACAGACACTGTAATTACTTAAAGATCAGAAAACTTCTGGAACTTCTTTTTCAGTTAACAACTCACAAGTAATTACCATGTCCATTTCAGGACATAAAGATCCTTCTCTTTCACACTTGAATGGTGTTAGTCCTAGACCCAAAGTCTTTCCCATGAAAATGTGCTCATAGAGTGATAGGAGGGACTCCTGAGCAGATGACCTTTTAGTCTGACTCCTGTGTTCTTCTTTTTTAGTATCCGGGATTTACTGAAGTTCAAAGAAGAAGTGACAAAGGAGCGAGACCAGCTCTTGTCAGAAGTGGTGAAATTACGAGAGTCCTTAGCTCAGACCACTGAACAGCAGCAGGAAATGGAGCGATGCAGGGAAGAGGCAGAGCAGACCATCAGTCAGGTCTGCTTTGTCACAGAGGGCAAGATGAAAGAACATTACCTTCTAGAAGTCCTTCCCATCTTGTTCCTCGCTCAGATTTACCCCCTGGCGCCCAAATGAAGCATCCACAGTGCTGCTTGTTTGTCTGGTTTGTTCTTGCAAGAACAGTTTTACTTGTGCATTTCTTCTCAACATTCTGTGTCTGGAGAAGTCACTAAGACAGGGCACTGCTTACAATTTTGGCTTAAGAACGTGTACCTGGCAAAGGCAAGGATGCCCTGCATCTGGAGATGGTGTGGAAGTAGTTCCCTTCACCCTTCTCCTTTGTAAGGACCCCTTTTGAACACTTTTTAAAATAACCCAGAAGTCAAATAGATGATACACACATGCAATCCCCAGGAGATTCCTTTGGGCATGAGATAACAGATTTTTTCATAGATCTTGGCCATCATGATAAAACTATAATGCCTAGTTTTTAGTAACATCCAGGACTCATATAAAACTTAATTTAATATTTAGGGTAACTGGCAACATTTTATTTAGATCCTGTTGATAGAGAGTTGGGTGAATTCTTTCAATGTTTAACCTCTCTAGAATTCTGGGTTTCCCTGTTTAATTGGATTTTATTCCATTCTTTGTGAATTTGTTCCCACCATCAGAGTGGATGTCTGGTGTTAAGGCTCCGAAAAACAACACAGAGTATTCTCGAAAAGTTTGAACATTGGGGTTCAAAGATGACTGTCCTGTAGGGGGAAGGCTACCACAAGGTGACTGCCCCGAAACTAGATTCGACGGGGGGAGCACCTCAGCTGGTTGAGATCTGTCCTGGTGTTGGCTTCATCCCTTTCCTCCCCTATCCTTTCTGTGCCCCTAGTTCCAGCAAGAGATCCAGCAACGTCAGAACGAAGCGTCACGGGAGTCTCGGAAGAAGGAAAAACTGGAGAAAGAGCTCAGGCAGATTCAGACGGACATGGACACCAGGCAGACAGAAATTAAGGCCCTGCAGCAATATGTGCAGAAGAGCAAGGAGGAGCTTCAGAAGCTGGAGCAGCAGCTGAAGGAACAGAAGGTGCGCTGGGTGTGGGCTACGCCATGGTCCCAGCAAAAACAAGAAGGGGGTCTTTGGAGTGTTTTGAGTTTTCTCTGGAAAGGAGCAGACTGTCTGCACTAGAGATGCTGGTAACACAACACTGGGCACTGCATTGCTCTTTGAGCAGCTCGTATGAGTGGATATGACCTCCCCCAACCCCCAGCCAACGGGTTACTTTCTTTTTAACCTTCTATTGATGTATAATATACACATAGAAAAGTGTACAGCTTGATGAATTTTCTCCACTTGAACACATCTTGGTCACCTGCACCAGGCCCAAGGAACAGTACCCCAGATGTCCCTTTGTGCCCCCCTCCCAGTCACTCTCTCCCCTAAAGGTCACCTCTATTCTGAATCCTAAACAGAGTTTAGTTTTGTCTGTTTTCCTACTTTACAGAGATGCAGCCATACAGGGTAGGCTCTTTTGTATCTAACTTGCTCAATATTCTGTTTGTGAGATGCATTTATGTTGCCACATGATTATAGAATGGCACTGTCCAGTATGGTAGCCACTGGCCACATGTGGCTATTTAAATTTAAGTTCTTAAAAAAAATAAAACAAAATAAAATAAAACTGCAAGTCCTCAGTTGCACTGGTACCGTTTCAAGTGCTCAGTAGCCATGTGGGCTAGTAGATGACCCATCAGGTACCCAACCCGACCCATTGGGTAGACAACGTTCGCATCGCTGCAGAAATTTCTCTTGGACAGAGCTCAATAGACCATTCACTCTCATAGTGTTCTTTGTGTGACCATAACATGGTGTATTTTTAAGCGCCTTATTTTTAATTTTCAAGTTTAGGAACCCATACTCAGTCTTTGTGCACTTTACATATGGTGCCATTTTTAACATTTGTCCTATAATGGCGGTTGAAGGTAACTCAAGTAGTAATAATTGGGCTCTGTCTTTTCTCATTTCTTAAAGAGGCAATTCATGTAATCGAGAAAAGTCATTTTTTGAAAATAGTTTCTCTTAGGAAGTTTCCAAAGAATTGCCAAGCCATACAGCATTTTTTCCACTTAAAAAACAGATATTAGAACACATTTCTTTGTCAATTGCCTTATTAATTTTGTATAAAGGCAGAAATCAGACGGGTAATACGCAGTGTGCCAGTATCCACAGAAAAACATGAGACTTCTTTGAGCATGAAATCTGAGAGGTTTTTGAACATCACGATTAAATTACAGTGCTTTGTTTAGCAATATCCAGGACTAACGTAAAACACAATTTCATTTTTAGCATAGCTGGCTATATTTTATTTAGTCCCTACTGACGGGAAATTGGATGAAGTCTTTCTATGTTTAACTTTTGCTTGCATCAAGTTGTATTTTGGGATAACCGTCTAACCTGTCTTCTCTCTTTTCCCTTCAGTGCATTTTCTCCCCCTCCATCCTCTCACTAGTCTGCCAATAGAAATGACTCCCCCTGCCCTGCCAAAAAATATAATCCTGTTTTTATAAAACTGTGTCTGCTGAGGATAGTCAAGGTAGGGAAGAGGAAACCCCCCCACTGACTCTGAAGTCAGGCAGATAGAAATCATTCCACTGCTGTCCCACGGTTTTGACTTCAGTTGGATTTAAGGGGAATTGTCTCTGCTGGTGTTAGTGAATGGTTCTATCCACGAAAATGTTGTAGGCATGTTAATGCAGGATTTGCTTCTGAAGATGTGGCTTCCCAGCCCCACAACTGATAAAACCCGTTTGAATCTCTAGCTCATTTGCAAAGATTATAGCAATTGTTGCTTATGCGAAGCTTGCCAAACGGCAAACAGGCATTAAAATATTTATCCGCCACCTGTGAACAAGACTTCCCAAGGCTCTCGGAAAAAAAAAAATTATGCGCTCTGTGTTATTCATTAGGAGGCGTCATCTTCCTCAGCCATTTAACATTCATCATATTTGAGTGCGTTAGTGCTTTCACCGGGGATAAAGAACAGTTTCTACAAAGACGAAAAAAAGTGTGGTTGCTGTGATCGTCCCGGGAGGTTTGCGGGGCCTCCTGTGTGGATATGCAGATATTGTAATCAGATTAAAAAGCATTAACCAGCTCATTATGCATCTTTCAGATATTGAACGAAAGAGCTGCAAAGGAACTGGAGCAGTTTCAGATGCGGAATTCTAAACTTCAGCAAGAGAATGAACAACACACTTTGGTTTGTGAGCAGCTATCCCAGGAAAACCAGCAAAAGGCATTGGAGCTCAAAGTAAACACCAAGTGACTGACCTGTTGCCCAGCACTCCCTCCCTCATCCCCTATTTTATTCATTTAAACATTTAAAAAAATATTTTTTGAATTATTTTTGAGAGAGAGATAGAGAATGACAGGTCGCAAGTGGGGGAGGAGCAGAGAGAGGGGGAGTCATAGAATCAGAAGCAGGCTCCAGGTTCTGAGCTGTCAGCACAGAGCTTGATGCGGGGCTAGAACTCAAGGACCTTGAGATCATGACCTAAGCCAAAGTCAGACACTTAACGAACTGAGCCACCCAGGCAGCCCCCCCCCCGCCTTTCCCTATTAATGCAGATTTGCTATAGTGGTTGGAGACCTTGGTTGTATAACCTGTATTAGCTTGATACATCAGAGACAGGTACAAGCTTACAGTAATTGCTTCCTGCTTGGAAGCAGATAGTTTGATAATTTCCATTCTTATAAAACCACAAACCTGAATATTAATCACATGATTATGCAAATATTTTTTAAAGCAAGCTCTGATACTCATCTCTGTTACTTAGCCTTACAAGTAACTAGTTGCCCTGAGCTAGAAACCATTTACATGAGTGAGTAGCAAAGAAGTCAGATTATATTTTACTACTTATGGAGAAGGTAGAATGGGAGGGGTGGGGGATGGACTGGTACTATTGGCTATCTACTTCCAGGATTGTAGAACCGTGATTTTTACTTTCATCCACTGTTAATTTCAAGACAGGCTTCCCATTCGTCTCCCTGTCCTCAATGAAGAGTGTTTGCAAATTATGTTTCGATAACAGCTTTATACTTGGGTACATATTGTATGCCTATGTGTTTAACAGAGGGGATTTATGTTTATCATTGATTCTGAAAAAAATCCATAAACCCTTCACTGGTTATGTTAGGATACTAAGCATAAAATGAGTGACTGACTGATCCATAGATATGATCAGTGAATCATAAGAGTTTTTGCATCTTGTGCCCTTTTGAGAATCCGATGAGAATATGCGCACGCACGCGCGCAGACACACTCTTAGTTGACATCTTCTCTCTTGTTTTGAACGCAGTCTCAGGTTTCCAAGGCTTTTCTGAAGTCTAACCATGGATCTGGATGAAAAACTACTGAGTTAGAACATTCTATTGTTCTAACTGGAAAGGGCCTTAGTTCAGCTAATTTGGACCGTGTAAATCTGAGGCCGAGGAGTACTTAAAGCAGTCCAGAATGGTTTGACTTGAGAAAGCTGTAAATTGAAGCAGAAGTGAAATGGCTTCTTAAAGCAAAATAATATATTAGCCCCTAAGGTAAAATTAAAGTAAAAATGCTTATGCCATTAATTTTCTTCTTCGATAACACGAATGGGGCACCTTGAAAGATGGAATATTTTTGTTATCAGATTCTGAATCTATGGGATTCCTCTTCTAGCAATAATCTGAAGACGACATGCCCAGCTAAGTGCAGTTTCTTCCTTCTCAAGAGCTGGGGATAACTGCTAATGTTTATTTGCAGAAGAAGCACTAGTTACTTTTCTAGTAATCTCTAAGAACATTAGATTTAAAAAATGAATTTAGGGGTGCCTGGGTGGCTCAGTTGGTTAAGTGTCCGACTTCGGCTCAGGTCATGATCTCACCGTTTTTGAGCTCGAGCCCCGCATCAGGCTCTGTGCTGACAGCTCAGAGCCTGGACCCCTGTTTTAGATTCTGTGTCTCCCTTTCTGTCTGTGCCCCTCCCCTGCTCATGCTCTATTTTTGTCTCTCTGTCTCTCTGTCTCTCTCTCTCAAAAATAAACATAAAAAATGAATTTAATTTGAATTTTAAAAAATTCATAAAACTTAAAGTCATTGACAAACATCTGGTGCTTTCTTTTGCTAGAATTATTACTTTGGTGCCTTTTACCGTTATGTAGACTTGCCTATAACGATGCGCTGTCCATATATCTGTACGTATGCCCATTGGCTAACATCCTCTGAAGAGGGAGGGCCCTTTTTCTAGTGTATATAGTTGTACTCCAGTGGCCATGTGGGTTCAAAAGAGTATTTGAATATCTTATAGCATGTTAACAACCTTCTGAGAGAGGGGTACCTGGGTAGCTCAGTCAGTTAAGCATCCAGCTTTGGCTCAGGTTATGATCTCCCAGTTGGTGAGTTCGAACCCCGCATCGGGCTCTGTGCTGATACCTTGGAGCCTGGAGCCTGCTTTGGATTCTGTGTCTCCCTCTCTCTCTGCCCCTCCCCTGCTCGCATTCTGTCTTTCTCTCTCTCAAAAATAAATAAACATTAAAAAAATTTTTAATAACCTTCTGAGAGAGATTACTCTGTGAGTCCATAAAAATTGCTAATCAAATACAGCATTCGTATACAAAATCCACACATTTGTGATATGTACAACTCAGCATTCTTACTCTATTTGATTTAACAATTCAGTGGTACCTTGAGACATCAGGTCTAATCAGTCTTTCCATTACTTTTTAGCTTATATAGCCACATATTTTATTCAGGTAATAGTTTTTCAGTTTCTCTCAAAACCAAACAATGTGTTTTTGTTTAACCCATACAACAACTTTACCTGACATAGGAATAATTTTCTTTTATGAGTTCTGAGTTCACCATCACCTAGTCACTGGTACTTTATTTACTGAATGTCCCTGGTTAATTCTCCCACTAATTACAGGCCAAAGAGGAAGAAGTCCATCAGATGCGGCTTGACATTGGGAAGCTCAACAAAATCAGAGAACAAATCCATAAGAAATTGCACCAGATTGAAGATCAAAAGTCAGAGGTGGAACAGCACAAGGAAACCCTAAAAAATCAGATCTTGGGATTAGAGCGAGGTAACCCAAGAGACATTTTGTGCTTTGTTATATTCCTTTGTAAACATTTCGTTGGTGACTAATGTCATTTGGCAACCCAGGGCTCTATGCGTCCAAACACAAACCATGCCAGATGTAATCAGTAAAACAACTTTCAGACTGGTAAGCAGCCAATATGCAGGGGACATCATTTTGAATACCTTGAACTTTCTTACCCTAAAAAATTCTTCAACAGACTATATTGACACAATGTAAATCTAGTCAAAGGTATTTCACAGTATTTGTCACTGGAATAAATAACATCTATAGTCTTAAGTCTGGGTTCTATATGACCTTTTGCTTTAGTTCCTTTTCTCATAGAAGATAGGGGATAAATTAAAATGAACACCCCCCACTAGCAATATTTGGGACAATATCGTACCAAGAATCAGTGAGACAAAAATAAGTGGTTCCTAACATCTTTTTAAAAAATGTTTATTTATTTATTTTAAGAGCGAGAGCGAGTGAGCAGAGGAGAGGCAGAGAGAGAGGGAGATAGACATTCCCAAGCAGGCTCTGCAGCTGTCAGCACAGAGGCCTGTGCAGGGCTTGAACTCATGAACTGTGAGATCATGATCTGAACTGAAACCAAGAGTAGGACATTTAACCAACTGAGCCACCCAGGTGCCCCAATGGCTCTTAACTTCTTTTCTCTGTTAGTACCTTACCATGTGACGGACCCTTGTTTTACCAGCTATCACATTGCCCTGTGGAGCAAAAACTTAAGTGCTCACAGAAGAATCATTAAGGATACAAACTATGGAGTCATGTCTACCTGGGTTCAGATCTTGCCTATATCGTATTTATTGTTAAGGGATGAAATGAGTTAATACACATAAAGCACTTGTGGACAGTACCTAACACATAGTAAATGCTTACTAAATGGCATCTATTATCTGGGCATATTACTATTTACATATGTAGTAAGATAGAATGCCATCTCATTCTGAAAAAGAATGTAGTTGAAAATAGGATATGCTAGTCAAATTTGGTGGGGCAGAAACAGTCGTGGACTTGGACACAGAGGATCTGGTTTGACTTTGCCTACACCAGAGTATGTGAGGCAGGAACCCCTCATTGAACTCATGTGGGTTGTAGGTCGCCAAATGAAATAACATGCATAACAGCAGAAAAACATACATTGCCTCACTCAAAGTTAGGTAAAATTTAAATCTCTAGGTAAGATTATTAGAAATACAGTTGATACTTAAACAACATGGGTTTGAACTGCATGAGTCCACTTACCTGTGGATTTCTTTTCAATAAGTACAGCATATTACTACAAATGTATTTTCTCTTCCTTATGATTTTCTTAGTAACATTTTCTTTTCTCCAGCTTACTGTAATGTAAAAATGCAGTATATAATACATATAACATGCTAAATGTGTGTTAATCGGCTGTTTATGTTATCAGTAAGGCTTCTGGTCAAGAGTAGGCTATTAGTAGTTAAGTTTTGGGGGAGTTAAGTTATACATGGATTTTCATCTTCACAGGGAATCAGGATGCCTGTCTCATGTTGTTCAACAGTGAGCTGTATTTGTTATGTAAGCCTTTGAAAAGTGCAGATATTTTTCCTTCTAAGACATCAGGAAATAATCTTTTGTTGTGATACAGCTGGAGCTTCTTGACAGTTTTTCCATTCATTCATTCAATAAATTGAGTGCCTACTATGTGTAGTCACCAAGGTAGGCATTGACTGCATGGAGGTCCCTGCCCTCAGGATGCTTACAGTCTTGCATGAGTTTACAATCTAATGTCTTCTGTGACAGTTAGGAAGAAAAATGGAACTACTAGATCATATTTTGTGACTGGTTTAGTGACTTTTGAAACACTCCTGTAGTTAAATTTCTGTATTTTTTGCTTGCAGTAGTTCTAAGTTTTGAAAAAAAAATTATTCATTTGGTGTTGAACCCAATTCTTCATCTTTAAATCATGTTTATAGAAGTTATCATGCTCTCTTCTGGTTATTTTATAGATATCGTTAACATCATTGTTTCTTCTTGAGAACTTCTTCCTTGTGATGTGTGTGATCAAACAATGGCACTGGACATAAGAGTTAGGAGCGTGAGTCCTCCATGGGTTGTGATTTTCTGCCGTAAAACCCAAGAAACTAACTGATAAACTGCCAGAACTAATGAGAGTTCACTGGGGTGGCAGGTTATAAAATAAATATATAGGTATCAATAGCTTCCTTTCATACAAAGAATCAGTTAGAATATATGATGGAAAAACTCCTTTCACAATAGCAACTCAAGTAATAAAATATGTATAAATACAGTTACCCAGATATCTGCAAGACATGTATATAAAACACACTCCAGAATTCTATTGAGGGGTATAAACGAAGACTTGAAAAATGGAGAGAGATACAAAGTTCCTGGATGAGAAAGCTCAATATGATAAAGATATAAATCTGCCTAAATTAATCTCTCTATTTAATATTTCCAATAAAAATTTCAGTAAGTTATATTGTTGGGACTTGAAGACTGATTCTAGAGTTCCTCCTGAAGAATAAACAGGTGACAATAGCCATAAAATTCTGGAAAAAAGGGCTATGAAGGAGCATTTGCATACTGGCCTAGGTATATAATATTATAAAGCTTCAATAATCATCAAGTAGTGTAGTGAAAATGCCTGATAAACAAATCAATGGAAGAGATTGGAAAAAAAAGAAAGACCCAAGATTATCATTAAGATAAAGGTGTTGTCTCCTATCAGCGTTCAGTATGGATTGTTAAGAAAATGGTAGCATAACAGTAAATTACTTTTTGGGAAAAAATGTTAACATCAAATGGGGAGAACATAAAGACAAGATTGAGAGGTTTAATGAAAGAGTTCTTACAAATCCACAAAAAGGATAAACAATTTATGAGAAAATGGGCATAGGGCAAGTGTGTGCAAATTTAAAAATAAATAGAGGGGACTCCTGGGTGGCTCAGTCGGTTAAGCATCCAACTCTTGGTTTCAGCTCAGGTCATGATCTCATGGTTTGTGAGTTCAAGCCCCACATCGGGCTCTGCACTGATGGTGTAGAGACTGCTTGGGATTCTCTCTCTCTCTTTCTCTCTCTCTCTCTCTCTGCTCCTTCTCCCCCTCAAAATAAATAAATAAACTTAAAAAAGCCCACTGTTTAAGAAGAGAACCAGAAATACAAGCAAGTGGCCATTAAACATGAAAAAGTAGTTGATTTCACTACTAATCAAGGAAATCTAAATGAAATACAGATGTCCTGGCTTTGATACTCTATTAGATTGTCAAAATCAAAGAGAATGATAATATTCAGTGGTGGTCTGGGTGTGGATTTAAGCTGCTATCAGTTTTCTGGAGAGAAATTTGGCAGTAAGAGAAATGTCTTTTTTTCTTTTAAATCACCTTCGATCCAGGACTTCCTCTTCTAGAGTAACAAATGAACAAGAATTTTCATAGAATTATGGCTTATAATTGCAAATAAATAAGTAAAATGGAAGCAATTTAAATGTTAAGGTAGGGGATTGGCTAAATAAATTACACATTTTCATATAGTGAAATATCACAGAGCCATTAAAATTCTGTTGTAGACGCACATTTATAATATAGAGAGGCATTTATTTTATGTTAGTTAATTATGAAAGCAAGCTACAAAACAGTATGTGTAGTATAATTCATTTTGGTGAATGTATATGAATGTGTATATATTTATATTTTTGTGCACACGCATATTTGCATAGGAAAAAGTCTGGAAAGAGACAGATCAAAATCCTAAGTAGATTCTGGTTGACTTGAATTTTTTCCCCCTTTCGTTATTTGGATGTCTCATTTCTGTCTGCATTCCTAATTGCTTGTGTAATTAGAAAGATTTAAGAAGAGCAAGGACTCTTGGAGTCAGAGAAACCACGCTCCCGGTCTCAGTCCCGTCATCTCTTGGCTGTAAACTGTTGGCATGCGGCTTAATTCCGCTAAGCCTCAGTTTCCATCTGTTCCGTGGGACAGGGGGCCTCCTTCATGGAGTTATAATGAAGATAGTATAACTTATCCTCAATAAGTAGTGTTGTAGCTGCAGATAAACCTATAAAGCAGTTTCTGTGTTACATTGGCTTTGGCTGTGGCAGATTCTTTCTTAGGTTGGCTCCATATTTCTTCTTCTCCTTGGTCATTTAGAGGTGGAGGCTTCAAAGAAACAAGCAGAACTTGATAAGAAAGCAATGGATGAGCTTCTGAGAGAAAGGGACATATTAAATAAGGTGAGTTTGTTTCCATAGCTCTGGTAAATAAATGTCTTTCTTTAGTGCTATGGTATCTGCCTATTACCGGGTTGTGCGGGGAAAGAAAACTCTGAGGCGAACAAAAGTAGATTAGAAATAAATAATCGTGCTCAGTTTTCTTCCAAGCTGCTGTGCACAGTCCACCATTCACTGGCAGAGAATTGAAACTGCATTATCACCAGTGAACACAAAGGGACTTGGGAATTATCATATAAACGAGCAGCGGATTTCAGAGCGCTCTGTGGATTCCGATTTTATTGGTGTTGTGTTATTTGACATCCTAAGCAGTTGATCAAAATTTCTGAATTTAATATCTGTAATCTGCAACTTTTGCTAATCTAGAAGATAGAAGCGAGCGCTAATAAAATTCTAGCTTTGAGGTGTTCGGCGAAAGAACGGCCGGTTAATGACAAAACCCTTCCCTGCATCTTTTCGGGATTGTAGGTTTTTGGTTTTGATTTCAGCCCTTACATTTCCTAGTCTTTGGAGCTCAATCTGGTCCAAAGCTGAGGAAGGGGTTGGGGGATTCTGAGTCCTGGAAAGCCTCCATTCAAAGGGAGAACCCTTACCCCCACTCCTTTCATCTCCAAACCCTTCCAGAGGATTCCTTCCAGAGGATTCCTTCTCCAGTCATTCTTAGGAGATTAACTACTTCCAAGGATTTAGGGTAAATTTCCTGGTCAAGGATTTCCTCCAGAGAGGAAAAGATCAAAGGGCCAGTTACAGAGTGGGGAGGCTGCTTCCAGAACAGTCTAGTCTGATGGCTTTCGGCCAAGACAGCTTCATCTCATCAAGTACAAACAACCTGTATTTTTTCATTCCAACTTCCATGATTTCTTTAGGTTTCCCAGAGTTGAACAAATATTGACAAAATAGACCACTCTGTAAGCTTAACGGAGACTAAGGATCTCAGGAAATAGTAGGAAATTACATATCTTCATTTTTTTTTTTTTTGCATAATCCTGGAAACTATTCCTTTATTCTATAAATTTGCACATGTAAATGATGTTGTTGGATTTAAATTTTTAATTTAAAAAATCTTTTTAGTTTAGAGAGAGAGAGAGAGAGAGCATGCATAAGTTGGGGAGAGAGGCAGGGGGGGAGAGAGAGAGAGAGAGAGAGAGGAGAGAGAGAGAGAGAGAGAGAGAGGGAGAGAGAGAGAGAGAGAGAGAGAGAGAGAGAGAGAGAGAATCCTAAGCAGAATCCATGGTTAGCGCAGAGCCTGATGCAGGCCTCGATCTCACTACCCTGAGATCTGAGCTGAAAGCACGAATTGGGTGCTCAACCGACTGAGCCACCCAGGTGCCCCCTTTTAATTTATTTTAAACACATACATTTCTTCCATTTGTATTTTATGTATTCTAGTAAACAACCAATAGATTTTCTGCCACGATAGGACATGTAGAGCACCCTTACTTTTGCATTTGTTTGTTTGATTTGACTGATGTCAGTTCCTCCTCTAGGGCAGAGTATACTTTCTTTTCTTTTCTTGTCAGTGCATCCTCAGTGTCTAGCACAGCACCCAGCTCCATGCAGGTGTGCAATGAACCTTTACTAATGACACATTCTTTCCCCACCGACTTGAAATGCTGCCTTCACTGATTGAATGAGTGACATGGTTTTGACAGGCAGCAATGTTAATATATTTTGGTTCTTTCAGTGTCATGTTAAAGTGGCTTTGTCTTTTACAGAGTGAAGGTTTAATTCAATACTTGAAAATAAAGTTGACCTTTTCAATTTTCTGCATCATCACCTAACCGAGGTTTAGTGTGTTTATATTCCGTGGTTTTCAGACCTGGCCATGGGTCTGTATTGGTTAGAAATTCGAGAAGGGACCACCAGGTGCCTCATGGAACTCAAGGATCTAGCTGGGCCTCAGGAACTGATGGGAACCTGACCTGACATCTTGGGATACATGAAAGCCCTCTCTTACCACCAATGGATTTCCTGCTGAGGTTTTGCTTTCATTTCTCTCTTTCAGGGAAGATTGCCTCCCTGTTTCCTAGTCTGTTTGAAAAAAAAAACAAAGGCTATCACCAACAGCTCCCAAGTTTACATCCTCTATTGAGCTGCAAAAAGCCAAAGGCCCTACTTCAAAAGTCCCTGGTCCATTCAGCTATGGCCAGAGAAGTGAACATTCTTGCATGAGTGTGGGCATCAGAGTGACACTGTTGTTGCTTCCATGTTTTCAGGGAACAACCGGCTTCTCAGGCAGCCAATCCAAGGAATTTCCATTTCAGCATCAGGAATCACTAGGGCACCTTAAAAAAAAATATATTGGTGGCTGGGTCCCATCCCAGATCCATGGAGTTGGGACACAGGCATCTGCATTTCTTTAAGAAACTGGGTTAGTTATTTTATTGTGGTAAAATACACATAAGACAAAGTTTACATTACATTAAATTTACACTAGTAAATTTACATTAGTGACATTTAGTACATTCACAGATTATGCAACCCTCACCACTGTCTAGTTCCAGAACATTCTCATCACTCCAAAAGGAAGTCCTACACCTGTAAAGCAGTTGTTTCTACCACCCCTGGTAACTACTAATCTACTTTTTTCTTCTATGGATTTGACTATTCTGCATATTTATACCCCTGGACTCATACATGACCATTTATGTCTGGCATCTTTCACTCAGAAAGATGTTTTCAGGCTGCAACCGGGCTGTAGCATGTATCAGGACTTCATTCCTTTTTATGGCTGAATAATATTCTACTGTGTGGATACACCACGTTTTGATGACCTGTTCCTTAGATGATGGACATTTGGGTTGTTTCCACCTTTAGGCTTTTGTGACTAGTTGTGCTGTGAACATTCATGTACAAATTCTTGGTTGGACACCTGTCTTCAGTTCTTTTGGGTGTATACCCAGGAGTAAAATTGTTGGCTCATGTGTTAATTCTAGATATTTGCATTTAATGAGTTGGTTTTATTTTCCTTTATAGTCAAAGCCCTGTTCCATGATTATGTTCAAATGTTCTAAGCTCACAAGAACAAGAGTAGAGCTGGGATTGAGGTAATCTTTGGGGTCAACCAGGCCTGGACTCAAATCCCTGTCTTTGCCATTACCCTGTTGTATGAACCTGCAGGCAAGCAGCTTAACTTCTGAGTCCTAGTTTCCTACCCTTAAAATGGGAACAAGAAAGTACTCATTTCCTTTGGATGTTGTGGTCACTTAGTGCACTTATGTATGTGTGCACCTTGTGCAAAATTAACATAATCTCTAAATAAGATGTAGAGAATATGATTGTTTTTATTCACTCAAAAAACAATGTATCTAATTATTTCAGGGATGAAACAGGGCAAATTTAACCTCCCACCCCCACACACATTTTGAGTAATGTGGCTGCTCTGTCGTCTTTATTTTTAGAACATGCTGAAGGCGGTCAATGCGACCCAGAAACAGATAGACCTGGTAAAGCTCCATGAACAAACCAAGAGGCACCTGGAAGAAGAGATCCATAACTACAAGGAGGAGGCTCAGAAGCAAAGAAAGATCATCTTTCAGCTGGAAAAGGAGCGAGATCGGTACATCAACGAAGCCAGTGACCTCACCCAAAAGGTAAGTCACTCCTTGATGACATGGGTGGAGCGCCAGCACATTCTTCCTGATTGTCACACACTGTAGCAAAGAGGAATTATCCAGATTTCAGCTTGTGGTTTGCATGAGAATTTAAGAGAAATGACTTCAATTTAAGAGAAATGAAGTCAAACTGCGAAATGGACAAAGCCAGTGCTCAGGCGTCTCCTCCCCTGTGGTCGCGCTGCACAGCTTCCTGGAGCTGGATACGTGGGGCTGGGATGGGGGGAGCTGTTGGCATCATTATCTCTGCACCCTTTGTTCTCACCCCACACATCTGGCCCTGAAACCCTTGTCCCCTCAGACGGAGGATTGCAGCTAGTAGTTAGGAGCAAGGCATCTGATTAAATGACCTCAGATTGCGATGTGAGTGACTACTGGCATCAGGTAAACGTTCACACAACTACGGGGAACCTGAAACCTCGCCGGTGGTAGAAATTCACACGCTGCATAGCTGAGTCCCAGATCTCTACCTCTTGTAAACTGCTGAGGAGGGAGAATGCTCAAGGCAGTATCTTGAAGAATGACTTCGGGGATTTGGATTCTACTTTAACCAGTGGTATTAGCTCATTGCCAGCATTAAGCATGAGTGGTTAGACTATCCCACTTTCAGTGCATTCACAGGTGGCATAGAGCAGCGGGTTTCATGAGGGAGTTTCATGGTATCAGGAGGCGATGTTGGAGAATGGAGGAAAGTTTTAAGTATGAGGCTAAGAGGAGAGCGTTTGGGGGAAAAGACGCATTTAATGAGGTTCCCAGCCACCTCCTCCCTTGGCCGCCTCACAAAGTGTTCTCTACTCTGCAACATAAGCCCTCTTTTCCATCTCCTCAGTGAAATCTGCAGTACATTCGACAGTGTTTACCAGTGCACTTGCATGTTTACACTCGTTTTGTCTTTCTGGAGTGGGATCTCAGAGAAGATGACAAGGAGGACAGCCAACATTTGAATTATAAACATTAAGAAAGTGGGAAACAAGTGTTACTGTTAGGAAATCATCTTCTTCCCGCTTAGACTAAATAAACGCCGAGCAGATGTTTGTAGAATGTAAGTTTGGTGGAACACAAATGCACATGCTCTGTCGAGCCCTGGCTGGACGTGTCTTCCTTGTAATCCCCCGGTGATTCTCCTGCCCCTGACTGGGAGCCATCGGAATACAGCATTTCTCTTCTGACTTAATCACCTTACAAGCACCATCGATTGGTTTCCTGACTCGGAGACGACCAGCTGTCGGTTCAGGAGCTCCTATTCTCCAGCCTGGGCCGGTCCATTAGGCTCTGCATCCGTCGGCTTAAGCTGTAACAAATAACCCTCAAATTTCACTGGCTTATAGCAACAAAGATTTCTCTTTTGCTCAAATCAATGGCCTTTGAGGGTCAGCTGTGGCCTTGCCTCATGCCATCGTCACTTCGAGCTGGCCTCGTACAGAGGGAAAACAGAGTAATAGTGGACCTTGTGAGGCTCTCAGAGCTTCTGCTGGTAAGGGAAGGGCACAGGGCTTCTCCATTCACATTCCCTGGGCCAAAGCAAGTCACATGACCAAGCCCAACATCCCTGGATAGGTGTATAAATCCCTGTAAGAGCGAGATGCTGTATGGTGAGACAGTAAATACATCTGAACCTATAATCTGTCACAGCTTCCTCCTCCATCTTCCTGACGATCACTCTCTCTCCACTCCTGGCTGCCATCACACTATCAAAACCCACTGTTAAGAATTCCAGTATCTTAGTATCACCCCCCAGCCTTACAAACCTCTGTCACTTCTCAGCAACTGGGGAAGTATAGCTTCAGCACATGTAGAAAATAACCTCTCTATAGCTTGTGGGAATACAGGGGAAACTGCCCAGGGCTGGAGTGGATTAACCCAGGATGCCTTGGTCCCCCCTGGTACAGTGAGTCAGCGTTTGGGCACATGTCCATAACCCATGCGAGACAAAGTAACTGGTGTGCTGTGATTTATGAGACAGAGTCCAAGCTCTTTGTTCTTCCCAGAAAGTCCTTCCTTCCCTTTTCCGTACAAACTCTTCTTCATCCTTCAATCCCCAGCTCAAATGTTCATCTCTGGGATCATGCCTGCTCTGACCTCTACTTTATGGATTTGTTGGTATCTCTGGAATGTCACTTATCATCTCAAGTATTTTCTTTGCACTTTTGTTTTCTCACTTTACAGAGAGCTCTTGAGAACAGGGACTTTATCTCATTCATTTCTTCATCTGCGGCATGCTGGTAAATACTAGGCACCAATAAAGTGTGTGTTAAACAGATGGATAGGTGACAAGTGATATAAAGAATGCTGCCACTGATTTTAATATGGGATTACATATTTTTCTGTTTCCTTGTAAAAGTGTAAGGGTACCAAGTGTTTTTTATTTCTTTCTCTTTTCTTTTTTTCCTTCTTTCTTTCTTTTTTTTTTTTTTTTAACTTAAATCCAAGTTAGTTAACATGTAGTGTAGTATTGGTTTCAGGAGCAGAATCTAGTGATTCATCACTTACATATAACACCCAGTGCTCATCCCAACAAGTGCCCTCCTTCATGTCCATCACCCATTTAGCCCATCCCCTCACCCAACTCCCCTCCAGCAACCCTCAGCTTGTTCTCTGTATTTAGAAATCTCTTTATGGTTTGCCTCTAAAGGTACCAGGTTTTGCTAGTAACTGTTTTTCATAATTTCTGATGTTTAACCGCATAAGCTTATATAATGTATCACTAAATTATCCGAGCACAGTTCTTAACATTTTACTTATTAGCTGCCATTTTTCTGTCTCTTACTTAACCCCTGACACCATATATATGTTGTTATGGCAACTTCAGTCATCTCTAGACTTCTCATTAAGGTCCTGTATGTCCTTAATACATACAAGAAATATGCCCCTCCCCATATTTCTTTTTTTCTTTACTGTTATACACACACACACACACACACCTACCTCATTCAGACAAACTGAAAATTCCCTTTCACTCATTCTGTTGATGGGGAGTTGAGGACCGATATCAGAGGCTGGGGATAATGTCACAAAACTGTTGTTTTAATCTATTTCTGGAGTGAGTGTATATTGTTGCAAGTTTTGACCCAGCAATTTCTTTAATTTCTTAAAGTTCTTTAAGAGCTCAATCTATAGAAAAATAAGAAATGAAAAGAGTTTTATAAAAGAATATTCTTTAAAATAAGTTGTGCTACATTTATCTGAGACAATATTATGTACCATGAAAACCATGTGTTTGAAAAGTAGTTTTAAAAATAGGGAACATGCTCACAATATGAATCTGATAAAAACAGAATGCAAAATTACTTATATGGTCTGACCCAATTTCATCTGTGTGCATAGGAGAAAGGTTGATATTTGATTTTGAGCTCTTTGTATTATTTCCTAGATAGATACCAAATATTTTTTGAAAGATGGGTGGAAAGTATAATTAGATATCTGAATTAACTATTCAAAGATTTACTTTTAGGTACTTACCTTAAATTCTTCTCCAATAATATATTTATCATTATGAGTGTTCCCTCACTTTAAATTCATGGGAAACATGTTGCTGTAATGGACAATCTTATCTGAACTATCCTTAGCAATTTTAGCTGCGAGTGACTTACGGCGTGGTCTCTTCTGCCTTCTGGGCTGCAAAAACAGTGTCGATATTTGCCTTCTGGTTCTTTCCATTTAGAGCGAAAAAAAAAGGTGAAATCTTAGATACTAAAAACCCTACATTACATTTTATTAATTTAACTTGGCATTTGTAAACAAGGAAGAAGATCCTTTTCTGTGCCAGAATTGGATGGCTCGGAATCCCAGACCTTTTCTTATGTGCCTGTCTCCGTCAACACTTGCCATAATAATGCTGCATGATACACACCCACCAAATCTCCCTGGCATGCAGAAATAAGCACCTATTTCTCACACATCTGCAGTTGAGCGGGAGTCAGGTGATCGAGGCCAGGCTTGCCTGTACTTGGCTTGAGGCTGTGAGTTGGGTCTGGTTTTGCCCTACGTGTATCTGAGCCTCCAGGAGGCATGGTGTTCTCGTGGAGAAAGAAAGGAAAGCAAAGGACAAACCCAACCACGGGAGCACAATTCACAACTCTCTACTTGCCTAATGTCCTCTGACATCCAATTGGCTGTGGCAGGTCACATGTCCAACCTCAACAGCAAGGGGAAATAGTCTCGTCCCATGGGGGTGGTGGGAACAGGAAGAGGGAGAGAATATTTGCAGAACCATAAGATAATCTATTCCGATGTTTCAGTACTTTTTATCCTCATGCTTTCTCCTCTGCTACACTCCAAATTTTACTATTTGGATAATCGAGGGGCACCAGGAATGGCATTGTGGTCTACCATTTACTGAACTTTTGTAAATTCTGGCTAAAACCATTCCTGGTTAATTGTTAAATCTGTGGTCTATCTTGCACACTATGCACTTAACTCATTTTAGAACCCTTCCCTTTCCATTTTAAATATTAAACAGCTGGCTATTGCTCTCCCAGACATTTTATACAGCAGAAAGCATTCTTTCACAATGGACCCTTACCTACACGTTGCCTAGGGCTCTGCTTATTTGCCTGTAACAGTGTCACGCAAAAACCTCCTACACAGCTCCAAGAAACGATAGTAATGTGCTTTCAAGGGCTTAGAAGTAAATGAAGAAAGTAAAGGTTGATCAAAGAAATATTGTTGACTGAATAGGTACTTCATGATGAAATGAAGCTATTTCTTTGATATTAATTTGAAGTTTTATATAGAGCATCTTCCACAGGTAGAACCCCGGACATACACAGATTATAAGCTTTTTCTGTTGTAATAAAATGTTACCCTGTCATGATAGTCTATTATTTATTAAATGATGAAATTATGATATGCTAGTTACTTAGATGATGGTGCAAATATATGTATCTTCTCACTTAAATCCTCATAATAGCCATCTGAGGTAGATATTATTATATCCCTCATTTTATAATATAATGTAATATGTTATTAAAAACAGACACATAGATATGCCTCTCTAAATTTAAGGTAGAAGATAAAATAAGAAAGCAAGAAAAATAGAGAAGACTTAAAATCTCACGTGCCTGGCCACTTAGGGTTTTTTTGTTTGTTTGTTTGTTTTTTGTTTTTGTTTTTTTCAGAGAGTGAGTTTTTCAGTTTCATTATGAAGGTAAAGGCATTGTCAGCATTCAAACCATTGACATTGAGTCAGAAAAACTTATTGGAGAAGTTTATTATACTGATATTTCATCAAATGTAAGTTAAAGGGTTCCAAATTCAATGACCTACTTTCTTCTCCTGCCTTAGTCTATATGATGTTTTGACTATGCTGCAGATTTCCAGCATGAATTATTGATTTTTATCTCACTCTTATTTCTATTGGCAGGTTGTTTTAACAGAAAAAGAAAAGGTAGTAGGTTATAAGCTGAGATTGTACCCTCATAGTGCACTGTAAGCATTTTCTGGGCTAGTCTGAAATGGGCTTTCGAAGGCTGGATCTCCAAGTCTCTAGCTGTAACGAAGTTTTCTATATTTGTGTGGGATTTATCTCATGAGTTGGTTTGAGGTATCTAAAGTATAATCAATTAATTAAACTCCAGTCCCACAGCTGGCATCCCACATTCTCTGATATGCCATTTTCAACAGGGGACCTTCTGCTGACTCAAGGTTTTGCTCCTACTTAACACCCCACACATTTTATGAATTTTCAGGATTTGACATCAGTTTGAACGATTTCCATTGAAACAAATCGAGTTCCAACACTTAGAACTAAATTGCTTTGTAAATTGTCTTTTTCCTTTTTCTTTTTCATTGTCTCTTAACTAAAATATCTTTGATCTTCTTGGTATCGTGATGGGTTCTTATTACTCCCAGCTTCAAGAATCCAGAAGCAAGTGCACTGTGATTTTATGCACTGTCGTGCACAGCAAGTTGGACCCTGCCAGCCAGATGCCCCCAAAAGAAATGCCCTTGGCCGCATCCTTTCTCTGGAGCATTCTTTTGTCTGTGCAAAGGATTATTCTTGTTATAACATATCTCAAAGTGATTGAACAAGCAATTTTTTTCTCTTCTCTGATGGGAAGCTTGATATTCTGAATGCTGATGATGCTGTTCAAAGTATTTTCAATCCATTCTTCTCACTGACCCCAAAGAGGGTGATTGTGTCCGTAGAAAGGCTAAATTTTAGTCTAAGATAGTGATTTTTTTAAAAAAGCAAACAAACCACTGATCTAGTAAAGGATACCTTATTTAGGTTCTTACATTTATTTCTAACTTATACATTTTCGTTACTGTGGTGGTACCTTGAAAAACTGCCTGCTATGGATGCTACAGATATGGATCAAAGAAATGATGGGAGAAAGAAGGGGGGTTCTTTTCATTTCAGATCTATCTACATGTCTCTCCCCCAGACCTCCTTGTCTCAGATTTTCTAATTTCTTTCCTTCTAAACCCTCAACTAACCATCCGAACCATTCACCGCTGTCTGTATATATTCTTACTTTGGGCTACTTTCTTTCCACACAAAGTGGATGATGACAATTAATAATAATAAAACTGTAAAAGCATATGAAAATACTTTGTACAAATCTAGTGGCGGAAATTAAAAAATAATTGCTTGAAATAGGTAATTCTCTTAAAAATACATACCTACATCGAGGTTTGACTTGAGGAAAAGTAGAAAACGTAGAAATGTCAATAACTATGGAAGCCACCAAAAAAATTGAGGGAGAATTAGCTCGAACACTCACAGAAAGCCTAATAACTTTATAATTCAGTTTCTTCAAACTTTTAAGAATCGAATGGTTCTCAGGCTCCATAAGTTTAGAAAAAGTGCTGCTCATGCACTTTGTATTCTTTGGGGGCAATACTGATCAGCACTACTCTACTGCTGTGTAACCCATGCCTTCTTCAGTGATAATGAATAAAGACTCCAGGCTTAGGATAGACCTTGGGGTCTGAGGTGAGTCCTCGGTTGGGATGGTCAAGGAATAAAAAGGAAGAGAGAATTCCCACAAATTGTGTAAATCCCAAATATTAACTGCTTAGATAATATATATAGGACCATTCTTAGAAACTATCCATTAACCTGCCAGTGTTTGAACCTCTCATAACACCCTATACATGTCCTGGTTATAGTCATATCTTGATTACCCATTTTGTGGTGGCGTCACTCAACAGAGGTGAACTTGAGGGTAGGGAATGTGTCTTCTGGTTCTTTACATCACTAGTGCTTTTACAGTGCCTGCCATAGATAAGTCCTCAATAGGTGTTTATTGAGTGAATGAAGAAATGGGTGAGTGAATGAATGAATGAAGAGAAAAGCACTCTGTTCACTTCGTGAAACTAGAAGAAACCTTGATACTGAAATAGAACAAAAAAGGAAGTTATAGACTTAGATCACTTGTGAATATGTATGCAGAATCCTAAATGAAATTCTAGCAAACCAAATTCAACAGTACATTAAAAGAATCACCCAGTATGGCCAAAGAGGGTTTATCCTGAAACCCTGAGGATAGTTTTCTATTAAGAAAACTATTGCCGGCACTATGGAAATGGAAAGTGTTACAGCCATTTCGGAAAGCAATCTATCAATATCTATTAAAGTTAAAAATATATGTCTTTTGAGTCAGATATTCCACTCCTGGGGATCCATCCCAGCAGAAGTAAAAACACAAGAGCGTAAGGACGCATGTATAGAAATGATTATTGCAACAGCGTTCAGAGTAGCAAAAAAGTGGAAACCAAGCTAATGCCCATGAAAGCGGAAGAGGGGAGTATATGGTGGCTCACCCCCACTGTATGGTGCTAAAGAGAATGAATTAGAGCTACTCCACATGATTCCCCAAAGTATTACCGAGAGATTAAAAAGCAAGGAGCATACAGATATGTATAAGATCACATTTTGCTAAAAAATAAAAACAAAGCCCAAAAAGCAAGACAAAGAATGACAAACAAATCCCTGTGTCTGTATATTTACTAGTTGAATAGCCATTACTTTTTTTTTACTTAAATTTCCTTCTTTGTAAAATGAGGGTAATTAATAATGCAGATCTCCTAGGATTTTGTGAAGGTTAAATGATAGAATGTACCTGAGAAATATTAGCTGTTATTACTATTACGCTAGAAGACCTGTGTAGAATATGTAGTATTCAAAGAAAAATGTGGAAGAACACATACTAAATTGTTAACCTGGTTACTTTATGTGTCAATGAGAGGTTGATATGGGTAGAAGAGAGAAGGAAGGCCCAAGTAAATAAGTAAAAGAAAAAAAAATTCACGTCAATGCATTTATTTAAAATTATAGCACATGGGACTAAGTATAAAGGCATAAAATAAAATACTTGTAAAAGGAAACTTTTATTAGTAAGTATATAAAATCAATAGACCCAATGAGAAAAAAAATCTAGAATAATATATGCTGAAAGGCTTTTCAAAGATTAATCTCATTCTTCCTTAAATATTTTTTAAAATGTTTATTTATTTATTTTGAGAGAGAGAGAAAGAGGGAGAGAGAGAGACAGTGTGAGTTGGGGAGAGACAGAGAGAGAAGAAGAGAGAATCCCAAGCAGGTTCCGTGCTGTCAATGCAGAGCCCAGTGCAAAGGTCGAATTCACAAACTGCGAGGTAATGACCTGAGCTGAAGTCAAGAGTTGAAGGCTTAACTGACTGAGCCAACCAGGCTCCTCTTTCCTTAAATATTTCTAAGAAAACTGAAAGGTATTTATTTAAAGATGTAAGGATAAATATATTAAACACTAGCCATCATTAACTCTGATGGGAAAACATTAGAACAGGGTTTCTTGGAGTGTATTTTCTGGAATACTAATTCTACAGGAGAAATGAAAGGATTCCGTAGGGCAGTGATTTGGGAACATGCTGCTCACAGGTAGCCCACCCTTGAGTCGCAATGAATATGAGCATGGCAAAGGCGTAAGTACTTTTTGACCTTTAGGTTCTAGATAAAATGCCTCCTTTTCAGAGGAAGCTTCTCTGGCCATGTTACTGCCTGGACATGCCCTTCTTTCTATTCTCTGTCACGTTGCTGTTTATTTCCTTTAGCTATAGCCATTAATTAAGAGAACGGCACTGAAATGCAGTAAAAATCTCCTGAAGAATTTTCTCCTTAGATGTTCTAGCTTTTGTCTAGACCATCATTCCATTGATTCAGTCTTCCTTGCTAAAGTTTTTCTTCCGAAGGGAGTTTTGAAGAAGTTTGTCCTTAAAAAGTCAATTTCTGTGGACATTGCAGTTAAGAGTCATGATTATATAATTTCAGCTGTATGGATTGCTTGTTGAGAAGTATTGGCTCACGGTGGAATTTTGTGCCTCGGTTTTTCATAGTTGCAAAAAAGAGGCAGTTATTCTCGCATCTCATCTTTCCTAGAAATGTTTTGTGCACAATAGAATGCATTTTTATGAAGTCCTTTGAGTTTCCCTGATGGAGCGAGTTTGGCATTAGCAAGACAGTGCTTTGATTGCTATCGATGTCCAAAGGCCACTGTTCTTTTTCGTGGTTATATTTATAAAGCTGTGAGTGTGGCCAAACAGCTAAGTTATCTCTTATCTTTCTCGGTGCTGCATGTGAAGCTCCATTTAAACCTGCACCTTTTCTTTTTCTTTTCTTTTTTTGGCGGGTGGGTGTTCAGGAGTTTTCAGAATTGAAAGATTTTTTTTTTTTACAATTGTGATCACAAAATAACTGTGCTAAGACTTCATGCTTGAGCAGAACTCTGGCGTAGATGAAATGTATGTTTGCCCCTAATCAGCGGGGCCGAATTTCTGTGTTGTACTGCAGTGATTAGAACCGCAGTCAGATTTCCTGATTGCTAGCGTTTCTATCAGCTACTCTTAGATCAAAATCTCTGTTTGTCCTGAACTGATAATCACAGATTGGCTATTTAACCATTTTCCTATACTTCTTTCTCCCCCAGGTTCTCATGAACATGGAAGACATAAAAATCCGTGAAATGCAGATTTTTGACTACAGGAAAAAAATCGCTGAATCAGAAACTAAATTGAAACAGCAACAGAACTTGTATGAAGCTGTGAGGTCAGACAGGAATCTGTATAGCAAAAACCTGGTTGAGGCTCAGGTAAAGAATCTGTTTGTGTCTTTATTTTGGACTCCTCCCCTTCCTGGGTTCAAAGCAGTTGCTGTTATCCTAACGGCAGGATTTAGAACAAGCCAAGCAAGAAATCTCACGGAATTCACTTGAAAGAGAAGATCAGTTTGTGCAGATTATTTGAAATAGAAATGACACAACTTGATAGGATGTTAAGATCATGTCCTGCTTTTAATTATTATGTAAAATTGCCATTCTCTTGGTTCTCCTTTTTAAAACTGCTAATAGCTACCCTCACTGAGAGGGGAGCAGCCTGCTGCTGTCATTTAATTGCAGATCTCTGCTTTGTAATCTCTTAGCTATAAGGTTTGTTGTAGGACCAATTTTCCCTTGTAAAATGAAGAATAAAATGTGTGTGTTGTGTATGTATTTGTTATGTGCTGTGTGTGTGACATATTCATTATGCATATTTTGTACATATCTCATGACAATAATTTGAGACTTAATGCTACAAGGTACTTTGAGGTTGATGGGCACAAGGTACAAAGGAACAACGACCCGGTGGTAATTGTTCAGGAGACTATTGTTTTGAGAGAACCTCCCTTAAAAGCTCTCGCCTATGTATTGAACTTCTATACAGATGGTGATGTCTATTTAATTCGCTTTCAAACATTTCTCCTTTCATTTTGTTAGGACGAAATAACAGAAATGAAGAGAAAATTAAAGATTATGACTCATCAGGTAGATCAGCTGAAAGAAGAGATCTCAGCCAAAGAGTCAGCACTCGTGAAGTTACATCTGGAACATCAGCGGATAGAAAAGGAGAAGGAAACTTTGAAGGTACAGATCTTATGAGAATAGTGATGGACCAATAGACTATCTGTTTGGCCCGCTTGAGGCAGGCTCCATGCTCACTGAAGGCAACAAGGGGCAGGGAGAACAACCAAGGAACCAGGAGGATGGGCTCTACCACCTCCAGGTCAGGCTTCCATGTGGGTAGTGCTCCCAGGTAGAACAGAGGAGGAAGCCATAAGCACCTAGTTCACCTAGCGAAGAGAACCTAGCGCGTCAGCAGTTTCAAGGAGTCCTGGAGCTTGCAGGCTTGCTACGATCCCTTTGCATTTATAACCTGAGTCCAACACCCATATCCAGCCCTCCCAAACTCCTCCCTGGACCTTCCATAAGGTGGTATGGGCAAGACCCTTTGTCCTCTTCTCTTAATAGTTGTTTGCTTTATGTGTACCTGGCTTTTCCACCTGCACTAGCATTAGCCACTCCGCTAGAGAATCACCTGTCTTTACATATACTACTAAGGCATATCCTTTTAAATCTACTAACTTAGGACATTATATGTCTACCAATATAATATAAAGACTTTCCCCAAGAATATATACCAAGTAATTATACCCTTTCAAATTCATGAACCAAATATGTTTTAGTATACACATTCACTAAACCTAATGTATTTTCCTTTTCCTATCCAATCAATTTCTCTTCTAATCCATTTGACCAAAGAATTATAAAGGAACTTCTAAGGGTATGAAAGTATCACTTTCATTTGAAAATGTACATGCAGAATACTCATGGATGTCTATGAGCCACTTGCAGGAACTGTCTACAACAAATGAGAGATGGGAGTGTCTCAGTTTCTGCACATATTTGTTTTCAAGGATAGTTCCTATCTTGAAAATGTGTAGCTTTAATGCCAAATTTTCTTGATTCCAAGATGCCATAGATTGAATATGCACTCTGAATTTCATAATGGGCTTTGTCAACTTAATGATGGGTCTTCATGGAAATAAAACAACTACATTAAATCGAGGCACATCTGGCTTGAGAAATATTAAACATTTGGTTTGATAAAGATTAAAACATAACAAAACTGCATGTACAAAAAAGATATGATAATTGATATTTACCTGTCTGAGACTTGATCTTCCTGCGGTAGCTTATGATAAAAAAGGAATAGGAGGAGGGAACTAAGATGGGGAATAGTAGGGGGACCCTGAGCTTGCCTTGTCCTTCGATCACAGCTAGATCAACATCAGATCATTTTGAACTAGGATATCAGTCTGAGGGTTAGGAAAACAATGCGCACAATTGGAGGGAGAAAACGTGTCGGAAGCAAGGTTCGGAGCTGTGAATTTGGAGAAAATTCCGAATGCGGGGGTCGGCGGGGGCGGGGGGTTGGAAGCGGCAATGCTGTGGAGGGAAGAGAACCTTTTTCAAAGACAGCAGCCAGGAAGAGAGGGAGAGGGTGGTGGGGAGTGGGTTAGTGTAGGATTCATGGGGGATTCTGTGGTGCAGGGACCTCCTGGGTTGCACTGGGAGAGATTGTCCCCCTTCCTAGTGGAAATTCGGGAGGGTTTTTTGCTTTTCCAAGACAAAAGGCCCACCAGGAGTGGCCAATTCAACAGCAGAGAACAGAGGTGCCCACAGATGGCTGATATCCTGGTCGCAACCTTTTGCTCTGTGCTACAATAGGCTCCAGCCACTGGGTGTGTGCTGTGCGACTACTCTTCTGGGACAGATTGGTGAAGGGTTTGCTGTGAGTCTTTCCTCCAGGGGAGGGGAGTGGGTCCGAGTTTTGCTGGGCCTTTTAAGATTCGGTATTTTGAAGCCCAGCCCCTGGCCAGAGATGAAACACAGAACTGTGGTGCTGGGAAGACAGGTTAAGGATAGAGATCTGACGAAAGCCTGGGACACTTTTCTGTGAGGGCCTCCTGAACAGCAGAAGCTGTGGGTTCCCCTCCCAGAGGAGGAGAAGATAGGCTAACGCCATCCTCCACCCGCCCCCCACCCTGCCCAGGAGCAAGATCAGACTTCAGAAAGAAACACAGCGCCACCTAGTGGAGACCGGAGTTGCTTCCACTAAGCCCCTCCCACCTACCCCTTCCAGGCACATCTCCATTAGGGCAAGCTTGTCTGAAGCAGAGCAGCAGGACCTTCCTCCAGAAGACCAGCACAAATCCCTTCCATCTGCTTAGTCTACAGATCATAGTGTGCTGCAAAGTTTCAACTCTAGGGGAAACTGGATCTAGCTTCATTTGGGTTTCATTTGTTTGTTCATTTTCTTTGCTTCTCTTTTTGTTTATGTTGTTTTCTTTCTTTCCTTTTTCTTTCTTGGGTATAGACAGAGCAAATTTTTTGTTCTATTTTATTTTCTTTATTAAAAATTTTTAGAATTTTTTAGTTTCTTAAAAATTTTTTTCTTTTCTATTTTTCTCTTTTCTTTCAAGCTTCTCTTAACAAGTAAATTGAAACACACCTAGGATCTAACTGCCTTTATTTGATTTTGTTTCTATTTATTTTTAATTTTAACTTGATTTTATTAACATTTTTCTTTCTCTGAAATGACAAGATGAAGGAATTCACCCCAAAAGAAAGAACAGGAAGAAACGATGGCCAGGGATTTAATCAACACAGATATAAGTAAGATGTCTGAACTAGAACTTAAAACCATAATTATAAAAATACTAGCTGGGGTTGGAAAAAGCACAGAGGACAGCAGAGAATCCCCTTCTGCAGAGATAAAAGAGTTAAATCTAGTCAGTCCAAATTAAAAATGCTATAGCTATGATGCAGTCTTGAATGGATGCCTTGACGGTGAAGATGGATGAAGCAGAGCAGCGAATCAGTGATACAGAAGATAAAATTATGGAAAATAATGAAGCTGAAAAGAAGAGGGAAACAAAGGCAAAAGATCACAATACAAGACTTAGAGAACTCAGCGACTTATTAAAGAGGAATAATATTCATATTATAGAAGTCCCAGAAGATGAGAGAGAAAAAGGGACAGAAGGCTTCTGTGAGCAAATTATACTTGAAAACTACCCTAATTTGGGGAAGGACATAGACATCAAAATCCAGGAAGCACAAAGAGCTCCCATTAAATTCAACAAAAGCTGACCATCACCAAGACATGTCATAATCAAATCCACAAAATACACAGACCAGATAAAATCATGAATGCAGCAAGAGAAAAAAAAATCTTTAACCTACAAGGGAAAACAGATCATGTTTGCAACAGATCTGTCCACAGAAACTCGGCAGTCCAGAAAGGAGTGGCAGGATATATTCAATGTGCTGAATGGGAAAAATATTCTTTATCCAGCAAGACTGTCATTCAGAATAGAAGGAGAGATAGAGTTTCCCAGGCAAACAAAAACTGAAGGAGTTTGTGACCACTAAACCAGCCCTGCAAGAAATTTTAAGGGGGACTCATTGAGTAGAGAAAAAGCAAAAAAGACCCAAAATAACAAAGCCTAGAAAGGACCAGAGAACATTACCAGAAATACCAACTCTAAAGGCAACACAGTGGCAGTAAATTCATATCTTGCCAGAATTACTCTGAATGTAAATGGACTAAATGCTCCAATCAAAAGACATAGGGTATCAGAGTAGATTAAAAATAAAAACAACACACCAAGATCCATCTATATGCTGCCTCCAAGAGACTCATTTTAGACCTAAAAATGCCTGAAGATTGAAAGTGAGGGGACGGAGAACTATTTATCATGCTAATGGACATCAAAAGAGAGCCACAATAGACGTACTTATATCAAACAAAATATATTTTAAAACAAAGACTGTAACAAGAGATGAAGAAAGACATTATGTCTTAATTAAGGGGTCTATCCTTCAAGATCTAATAATTATAAATATCTATGCTCCCAACATTTGGAAGCACCCAAATATATAAATCAACTAATAACAAACATTAATAAACTCATTGATAATCATATAATAATTGTAGGGGATTTTAACACCCCACTTAAAGCAATGGACATATCATCTAAACAGAAAATCAACAAGGGAACAATGGCTTTTGGACCAGAGGGACTTAACAGATACATTCAGAACATTTCATACTAAAGCAGCAGAATACACTTTCTTTTTGAGTGTACAAGGAACATTTTCCAGAATAGATAACATACCAGGTCACAAATCAGCCCTCAACAGGTACAAAAAGATCGAGATCATACCATGCATATTTTTAGACCACGACATTGTGAAACTTGAGATCAACCACAAGGAAAAATTTGGAAAACCCAGAAATACTTGAAGGTTAAAGAACACTGTTCTAACAAATGAAGGGTTAACCAAGAAATTAAAGAGGAAATAAAAAAGTACATGGAAGCCAATGATAATGAAAACAGAACAGTCCAAAACCTTGGGGATGAAGCAAAGGCAGTCTTAAGAGGGAAATATATAGAAATCCAGCTTTTCCTAAAGAAGAAGAAATATATCCAATAGACAACCTAACCTTACACCTAAGAAGCTGGAAAAAGAACTGCAAATAAAGCCCAAAACCAGCAGAAAAAGGGAAATAATAAATATTAGAGCAGAAATTAATGACTTTGAAATAATAATTAAAAAAAAAAAACAGCAGAATAGATCAACAAAACTAAGAGCTGGTTCTCTGAAAGAATTAACAAAATCACTAAACCTCTAACCAGGCCTGTCAAAAAGAAAGGACCCAAATAAGTAAAATCATGAATGAAAGAGGAGAGATCACAACCAAGACCACAGAATTAAATTATAAGAGAATATTATGAGCATTTATATGCCAACAGATTGAGCAATCTGGAAGAAATGGATAAATTCCTATAAACATATAGACTACCAAAACTGAAACAGGAAGAAAGAGAAAATTTGAAAAGACTCATAACCAGTAAAGAAATTGAATCAGTAATCAAAAATCGCCCAGCAAACAAGAGTCCAAGATCAGACGACTTTCTGGGGGAATTCTACCAAATATTTAAAGAAGAATTAGTATCTATTCTTTTGAAACTGTTCCAAAAAATAGAAATGGAAGGAAAAGTAAAACTTCCAAACTCATTCTATGAGGCCAGCATTACCTTGATTCTAAAACCAGACAAAGACCCTACTAAAAAGGAGAATTACAGACTAATTTCCCTGATGAACATGGATGCAAAAATTTTCAACAAGATGCTAGCAGATCGAATCCAACAATACATTAAAAGAATTATTCACCATGATCAAGTGGGATTTATTCCTGGGCTGCAGGAGTGGTTCAATATCTGCAAATCAATCAACGTGATATACCACATTAATAAAAGAAAGGTTAAAAACCATATGATCATTTTTATAGATGAATAAAAAGCATTTGATAAATATAGCATCCTTTCTTGATAAAAACCCTCAAGAAAGTAGGGATAGAGTGAACATACCTCAACATCATAAAGGCCATATACAAAAGATCCACAGCTAATATCATCCTCAGTGGGAAAAAACTGAGGGCTTTCCCATTAAAATCAAGGGCACGACAGAGATGTCCACTCTTACCATTGTTGTTCAACACAGTACTGGAAGTCCTAGCCTCAGCAATCTGGCAACAAAAAGAAATAAAAGGCATCCAGATTGGCAAGAAAGAACTTAAACTTTCACGCTTTGCAGATGACCTGATACTCTATGTAGAAACCCAAAAGACTCCACCAAAAAAATTGCTAGAACATGAATTCAGCAAAGTTGCAGGATATAAAATTAATGTACAGAAATCTGTTGCATTTCTATACAACAATAATGAAGCAGCACAGAAACTGAGGAATCAGTTGCATTTAAAATTGCACTAAAAACCATAAGATACCTAGGGATAAACCTAACTAAAGAGGTAAAACATCTTACCCTGAAAACTATAGAATGCTAATGAAAGAAATTGAAGAACGCATAAAGAAATGGAAGAATATTCCATGCTCATGGATTGGAAGACCAAACATTGTTAAAATGTCTGTACTACCCAAAGCAATCTACACGTTCAAGGCAATCCCTATCAAAATAACACCAGCATTCTTCACAGAGCTAGAACAGACAATTCTAAAATTTGCAAGGAACCAGAAAAGGCCCTGAATAGCCAAAGTAATGTTGAAAAGCAAAGCAAAGCTGAAGGCATCACAATTCTGGACTTCAAGCTGTATTACAAAGCTGTAGTCATCAAGACAGTATGATACTGGTACAAAAACAGACACATAGATCAACAGAACAGGATAGACAACCCAGAAATGGACCCACAAATGTATGGCCAATTAATCTTTAACAAAGTAGGAAAGAACATCCCATGGAAAAAAGTCTCTCAGCAAATGGTGTTGGGAAAACTGGATAGCGACTTGCAGAAGAATGAACCTGGACCACTTTCTTTAAAAAAAAAACAAAACTTTTTTAATGTTTATTTTTGAGAGAGACAGACTGTGAGTGGGGGAGGGGCAGAGAGAGAGAAAGAGGGAGACACAGAATCTGAGACAGGCTCCAGGCTGTGAGCTGTCAGCACAGAGCCAACGTGGGGCTTGAACTCGGGAATGGTGATATCATGACCTAGGCTGAAGTCAGATGCTTAACCGAATGAGCCCCTTGACCACTTTCTTATACCATACATAAAAATAAATTCAAAATGGATGAAAGACTTAAATGTAAGATAGGAAACCATCAAAATCCTAGAGGAGAAAACAGCAACCTCTTTGACCTTGACCACAGCAACTTCTTACTAGACATGTCTCTGGAGACAAGAAAAGCAAATATGAACTACTGAGACCTAATCAAGATAAAAATCTTTTGCACAGCAAAGGAAACAATGAACAAGACAGAATGGGAGAAGATATTTGCAAATGACATATCAGATAAAGGGTTAGTATCCAAAATCTATAAAGAACTTAACAAACTCAGCACCCCAAAAAACAAATAATCCTGTGAAGAAATGGGCAGAGGACACGAACAGACACTTTTCCAAAGAGGACATCCAGGTGGCTAAGAGACATATGAGAAGATGCTCAACATCACTCATCATCAGGGAAATACAAACCAAACTACAATGAAATACCACCTCACATCTGTCAGAATGGCTAAAATTAACTCAGGAAACAACAGATATTGGTAAGGATGTGGAGAAAGGGGGACCCTTTTGCACTGTTGGTGGGAATGCAGACTGGTGCAGCCACTCTGGAAAACAGTATGGAGGTTCCTCAAAAAGTTAAAAATAGAACTACCCATGGCCCAGCAACTGCACTACCGGGTATTTATCCAAAGGATACAAAAATGCTGATTCGAAGGGGCACATGCACCCCAATGTTTACAGCAGCACTATCAACAATGGCTAAATTACGGAAAGAGCCCAGATGTCCATTGACTGATGAATGGATAAGAAGATGTGAGATATATGTATATATATATATTCATGGGAATTACTCAATGATCAAAAAGAATGAAATCTTACTATTTGCAACAACATGGATGAAAGTAGAGTGTATTATGCTAAGTGAAATAAGTCGGTCAGAGAAAGACAAATATCATATGATTTCACTCATATGTGTAATTTAAGAAACAAAACAGATGAATATAGGAGAAGGGAAGGAAAAATAAAGTAAGATAAAAATAGGGAGGCAGGGGTGCCTGGGTGACTCTGTCGGTTAAGCGGCCGACTTCAGCTCAGGTCATGATCTCACAGTCTATGAGTTCGAGCCCTGCATCGGGCTCTGTGGTGACAGCTCAGGGCCTGGAGCCTGCTTCAGGCTCTGTGTCTCCCTCTCTCTCTGCCCTTCCCTTGCTCACACTCTGTCTCTATGTCTCTCAAAAATAAAATAAAAACGTGAAAAAAAATTAAAAACAAAATAGGGAGGCAAATCATGCAGGACTCTTAACTATAGAGTAAAAACTGAGAGTTGATACAGAGGGGGAATGGGGGGGATGGGCTGAATCAGGGTGATGGACATTAAAAGGGCACTTGTTGGGATGAGCACTGGTTGTTATAGATAAATGATGAATCACTAAATTCTACTCCTGAAACCAATACTATACTATATGTTAACTAACTCGAATCTAAATAAAAAATAAATTAATTAAAAAATTATAACCAATCTGCATTTAAATTCATTTCCATATAAAGAAATATAAATATATACATTTAAATTGGAAAATATCCTGCATCTTTGCCTTTATTCTCCTTGTTCAAAAGAATAGTTTTGTAGATGGTGGCTTGTTTCACCTTAGAGCCTGTAGTGGGATGGGTTTATTAATCACTGAATGAATCAGAAGAATCTTTTTATAAACAATGCTTCACCCATCGGCCTCATGGACCCATGGTAGCAAGGCTTCAGTGTAGCTCTATTTGTACATCATCTCTTTCTTTTTACAGGATGACGGTGATCCTCATCTCTCACTAGTGTTCCCAACTAGTGTTCTTTTCAAAAGTTTATTACCCCATAATGGGGTTCAATTGGAACTAACTGCCTTCTACAAAATTATGCTGTAGATAAAGCAATATCCTTGCAAAAGATCAATTATTCCAAATTCCCTGGAGTTTGACTTGGTTAATACTTGTTTCGATTGTGCCCTCCATCATCATACGTATACAGCTCTAAAGAAGCATTATAATAAAATGAAGGGCAATAGGGCTCTGGTTTTTGGTCCTGTACCAGCAGAGCTGGCAGCTGGTGAACATGAAAGATGATTAAAGGGCTTCTACCCTAGAGAGTTGGCTCTAAACGGGAAATCCTTGGTCTGGATAGCTTTAGGCCATTGATTATAGAAAAGCGATTGCTTTGGACTTCCTGTGAAACCAGAATGATGTTTTTCCCTGGCATTTCCCATTGAGGCAAGAATGAGGAACAGAAAAAGTATGGCTGCTTAATTTATTATTTGAGGTTATCCAAGGGTGACTTGCAATGGCGCTTCAACTGAATAATTTTGGCCTATCATTAGGCCTGTTTGACATTCTTTAGAAAAATATGACAGCTCAAATGTGGAATTTCAGCCTCTTGACTTTTTAGCCTCATATTGGAATCACGTTTCACATAGGTCTCTGGATTTCATGCATCTGAAGTTCGCAAACCAAAACCCTGGAGAGAAGGGCAGATTTTCTAGTACTTTTGCTACAAGAGACATTTAGCCTATTATTGTTGGGCTCTACAAAGCTTCATGGACACCTAAGCCCTCCTGGAAGGGCAAGCCCCAGCCTGTGTGGTAGACCGACAGACACCTTTTAACAGGACAATCTAATTTATTACTTCTCCAAGACGACAAAGAGTTGTCCATAATAGATCACCCTCGTCCCTGCTCATCGCCCTCAAAAGAAACATCTTACTCCTTCCATATTTATTTTCCTTTTCCAGTTGCTACCAGGCCTTACTGAATCCTCAGGATTCTAGACATTGTCAGCACATTATGGTTATGACAGAATGTCAATAGTCCTCTGAGACATTGCTGCCTGTGCGTTCATCTGCTCATTCTGTCCTAGTCTTGTTTCATCAGTGCTGACGGAGCCATCTCATTTGGAGTGTCCTAACAAGCCCCTGATTCTGCCTCGTCACCTTCGAATCATCCCACATCAATCTGACAGCACTTTGATTCCTGTGAATAATTCAGCAGCAGATTCTCTATGTCCAGAGCCCAGCATCACATTAGCAGCTGGCTTCAGGGCACCTTATCCTTTTGCTTAGTGGACTTTCTAAGATGACCAGATGGGAACTGCCACAGAGAGAGAGAGAGGGAAAGAAAGCCTAATTATTCTCATGGCTAGAAAACTTTAGGTGGTCCTGTTAGTCTTAGAGGTAGACCGATTGTTTCTGTGAAACCCAGTGAATGTCGGGATCATGTACGAATGGGTAAAACACCTCTGAGTGTGGTTCTTGAGATATGATTTATACCTGCAACCAAATTGGATGATATATATTCTGTGAACACCTATCACAAAACCGTATAATTGTGGAGGTAGTGACTAAAGAGTGCGTCCTGTCATTACATTACAATTACAACTTCATACCACTGATAACACTTTAAGAGATGCGGATACCTCGGGTCCCATCTAGAACATTGCTTGATGGGCTTTGGGAGCACAGCAGTTGTTACCATCTTTCCTGGGTGAGACAGCTCAGATTTATAGCTGCTAAATGCATTAGACTCAAGGTGTTTTGTTGATGTTAACATTTGCTGCCATAGTCTAATGCCACATCTTGTTTACAGCCCATAAATTTATGACATAAGGAGACCACTCAGAATTTTGATATATTATGAAAAAAAAACCACACACACACAGCAATGCCAAATGTGTGGATGGTTTTACATTTCAGACAGATACTTTTACACACCGTTGATTGCATTTTAATATAACAGGGGTTTCATTTTGTTCTGCTGATGGATTCTGATCAGCTCTTGGCACTTAGGAACAGGGAAGTGAATGTTGCACATCTGGGAAAATAAAAGTTTTATTAAAGAAAACATGAGCCAAACAGGTATTTTATGGCTGCCTTCACCGTCACCTTAACTGATTAAAGAAAGAGAGAGGCTGGTTCTTTGCACTCTTTCCCAACAGGATTGCCAAAGTGGTAAGTATTAGACCAGATCTTTTCTCAATAAGTATTTCCTTTTGCTTATCCCTGTACCAAAAACATATTCGTGAATGAACAAGCGAAATGTCATAGAAGAAACCTTTGGTTTCAGAGTAGCCGGATGCCTTTAGTTCGTGACAATACATGTCTATTACGAGGTATGCAGCGTCTTCTACTGTTTGGATAAGCTTGAGGTATCGAATTAATGACTCTTGGTCTCTGTGAGTCCAACCTAACTAGAGTTGGGTTGGGTCACAGGCACTTGCAAATATGGGGCTTTCTATCATCCCAATGAACTTTCTGGATGGGTGGAGGTGGAGGAGGGGGTCCCAATACTTCATCGAAGGAAAAATTTATTACTTTTTCTCTGTTATTTGCCAACCAGCAAGCCATTGAAAAGTTAGAGCCCTACTATCGTCTTGTCATCCCCCTTGTGTTTCCAGGCATGGGTAAAATCAGAGCTCTATTCTCATTTGTTTCTTTTTATGCTGACCCCATCTGCGATAAAAACCTGTCCTTCCCATGTGGGAGTGGAAACTCTCAAAGACATACTTTTGTTTCCTTTAACATGAATCCCTCTGTGGCTCCCCATTGTAGACTCTGTACAGTGTGTGGCACACAAAACCTTTCCCATCTGGTTCAGTTTTACCTCCTGCTATTCCCTACCTAACACTCCCCTGCATCCACACTGGATGTTGGCTGTGTGGTGAACACCAGGTACTTTACAATTTGCATGCTTGGCTGTTTAATGCCTTTCCCCAACACAAGTTTCTGCATTTAGGAACTATCTGTTAGTTGCCAAGGCTCTGAATGGTTTTTCCATCTAACCTCTAGGCAGGAATTAGAAACTCATTGCTGGGTACTCCCATGTCCTTTTTCACTCAGTAGATAGCATTTCCACATTGCGATATGGTTATATTTGTCATTTCTAATAGATGATGAATCTTTCAAGTTTTACTTTTGTATTTCACTTGCAACAATTGGGTGGTGTTAGCAGTGGCGGTACAGGGTTTGGAATCAGAAGATCTGGGTTGGAGTCTAAACTCTGCTACTTACTAGCTGTGTGACCATGGGCAAGTTAATTTGCTTTTCTTTGTCTCTTACAGATCACATTTGTAAACTGGGGTAAGAGTAGCTATGCAAACTGCCTGGTATCAAAATGCTTGAGGTTTTGTAGGTCACAAACATACTTGTGGAATTAGAGTGAATGTGTCCTTTGATGAGAGGTATTTTCCTTCTGAAACTGGCTAGTCCATGGCACCCTGTCTCCAACACTCTTACGATTTCCATGTGACCTCAAGAGCCTCAAGATCTGAGCTCTCCCTGGAAACCTCCCTGACAACCATAGTCCTCTGACCTCCTATAACATCCATTCACTGTCTGTGTGCTAATTAAGATACCAAGAAATCACTGCCTGGACTTGTTAATATTCATATAATACTTGTATATCTTATCTTCTCATCTAGATTGGAAGCATCTTAGGAATAGGATCTACGTATCTTTTTATACCATGACATCTCTTCTGTTCCATCAAGACATTTTATAAGATAGCCACTTGGTTGTTATCTTTGTTAATTTAATTTTTGCTTGCAGTAGGCTTTATCTTTGTAGTTGTTATGCCGGTGGTGTTAGGACCATTACAGGAGCTGATGCGTGCAAAGACCCTCCCCCACCCCTCCTTACCCCTACATCCTCCTCTGCACTCTTTGTGAATTCTCACCTTGTTTAGCTGGTGAGAGAAGGGCTGCTGAATGCCAATGAAACCTGCGCTACACGTATATAGAAAAATGATGGAAATCCCTCGAGGGCACAACTCATAGAATAAACATGATCACTGTAATATGCACTGCTGTTTCTTTACAGGCCTGTGCGTGTGTGCATGTGTGTGTGTGTGTGTGTGTGTGTGAAGCTTGTTTTGCTTATGAGAGTGAGCAGGCCATATTAAGCAAAACATCAGAGGAAAGTATAAGAAGAACAACTATAGATCTGATCCTGGGCCCTGTAGTCCAGGCTTGTACTGCCACAGAGTGAACTTTGTCTGTATCTTTCACTCTTTGTCAGGCCGAGCTGCAGAAGCTCAGACAACAAGCTCTGGAGACCAAACACTTCATTGAAAAGCAGGAAGCGGAGGAGAGAAAGCTCCTGCGAATCATAGCTGAGGCCGATGGGGAGAGGCTGAGACAGAAGAAGGAATTAGACCAGGTAGGACCATGTCCTCACCAGACACAACTGTGTGATTCAACTTTTCAGGAATCCTCGTTCTTTTCTATGCTCTTACATTTAATTTATTGGAAGAACAGCAACAGCAGAAGCCAGTCTTCTGTTGATTAATTACGAAATATTCGTTCATCCTTCGAGTCATATTTCTGAGCATTTACTATCCTCCAGGCACTGGGGATACACTGACCAACAAGAAAATAAGGTCCTTATTCTCGGAGCTTACATACTGGTACAATATAAATGCTCACGTATAATTGCAATTAATAATTGCATAATTCCAGAATTAGAAACTCAAATGCATAATTAGGGGGTGAGAAACTTACATACTATCGGGGGCACCTGGGTGGCTTAGTCAGTTAAGCATCTGACTCTTGATTTTGACTTGGTCATAATCTCTCACGGTTTGTGAGATAGAACCCTGTGTCTGGCTCTGCACTGATGACTCAGAGAAGTCTGCTTGGGATTCTCTCTCTCTCTCTCTCTCTCTCTGCCCCTCCCCAACTCATTCTCTCTCTCTCTCTCTCTCTCTCAAAATAAATAAACATTAAAAAAGAAAAGAAACTTAAATAAGTCTTCAGAGATTTGGCAGATCGAAAAAAAGAGAAGTTGACCAGGGTAAAACAGTAAGGAGTGGTGGAAACTGGTAAGAGCTAGCCCATCATAAAGTCACTCAAATTTTAACATTTTTAGGGGCACCTGGGTGGCTCAGTCAGTTAAGCACCTGACTCTTGATTTTGGCTCAGGTATTGATCTCATGGTTCGTGAGTCTGAGCCCCGAGTTGGGCTCCACATTGACAATGCAGAGCCTGCTTGGAATTCTCTCTATGCCTCTCTTTCTGCCCCTTCTCCATTTGTGCTCTCTCTCTCTCTCTCTCTCTCTCTCTCAAAATAAATAAATAAACTTAAAAATTTAATATTTATAAAATAATGGGATAATATTTATAATTTATAATTATAATTTATAAATTATAATTTATCCCATTATAAAATAATGGGATAAATAATATTTATAAAAAATTGGGAAAAAAACCAAATCCATGGGCCAAGAATTATTGTTTGATGGTGATGATGATGATTGTATGATTTGTTGTACTCTCTCTATTTCCAAAGGGACTGCAAATGCATGGGAGGAGCCCAGCGTGGACTTTCTAAGCAGGATCTTTCCACTGCCCTGCCCACTGGGTACCTAGCACACAGGGGCATTTGAGAGGTCTTTGACAGAATGAAAGAGGCTACCGTAATGAAAAGTGAGACTTTTTGTTCCCTGATGGCCATGCCTTTCCCAATTTTTCTAGGTCATCAGTGAGAGAGATATTCTCGGGTCTCAGCTTGTCCGGCGCAATGATGAATTGGCTTTGCTGTATGAGAAGATCAAGATCCAACAGTCCGTGCTGAATAAAGGCGAGAGCCAGTACAACCAGAAGGTGGAGGACATGAGAATTCTCAAACTTGAGATTAAGAAACTTCGCCGGGAGAAGGGAATTCTTGCCAGGAGTGTGGCAAATGTTGATGAACTCAGGTAATGGAAGACCTATCAGAGCTGAGGGCACAGTAGTCTGAGGGGGAACTCCTGAAATGAGCTTATGTTCATGCTTGTTGGTCACGGAAGGTCGTTCTCAAGTTGTATAAAATAATTTTTTAAATAATGAAATTATTAGCGAATAATGAGAACAACGTTTCCATAATTCAGATCTACATTATGCCCATTCTATGTCACAAAAGAATGGACACATTTCCTCTCAATGGACTAAAAGGTTTTTTAGAAATGTATTCTGGATTTAAAAAAAGAAACTTGAAGACAGACCACAGACAAACTAGTTACAATGCAGAAAATAATTTCCCCCAATGAGCTCTTTAGACTTTCTTTAAGAAGGCAGTGTGCAAGGGATGGGGCAGCAATATTTAAATTTCATCCCGGGAACATTTGCACATCTTTTTCTTCGAATTGTGTACAGAATGAAAAGAAGAGAAAAATTTAATTTTATCACTCTTTGAAAAACTCTGCTTCCTTAGAAGGCAGCCAAATTGTATGTCTCACTCTTGATTTGTCATCTGCAGCTTTTACTTCAGCTTAGTGTGCCTTCTTCTTGCTCTAAATCTTACGTTATACAAGATCTACTTCCCCTTTGGGAAAACATCACCGTGTTTTATACAGGCAATTGCAGGAAACCAAATAAGAGGCCTGGTGTTGTTTCAGTAGCTATCCTTACTCCCCCCAGACTTGTAGATGAACAGTATCCTTGACCACTTGGGACAAGGACGCGGTTTGCATCTGCTTCTTCAATGAATTCAGTTAGAAGAGAGTTTTGATATTTAGATGCAGTGAATATATTCAGGAATAGCAAGGGAAGTTGCCACCATCCAGGATGGATCAATACTTTTTATTTTTTTTTAGAGTCGCTCGTATTTCAGGGGATGCAAGTAGTACAAATTCAGTGTAGAAAATGTGGGAAATGCAGAAAAAAATATAAAGAAGGGATTAGAAAATCACTCATAAGTTTACTACCCAGAGATACCAACCATTGACGTTTCGAAGACAAATGGATTCATTCTAAGTAGCGATTGAATGATCTCAAAGATCATCACTAAACTTGCCAGCCATGAGTTATTTTTATTATATACACAAAGGACGAAATTCTACCCATTCCTTGTCAGTATTGCAGGTTTGTTGGTAGTATATTTTATTTTTCTTTTCAATGGGAGGACAACTTACTAAAGATATTGGAGGCAAGCAGACATGAATTCCAATCTCAGCCTTGCCACCCACAAGCTGTGTGACCTTGGGCAAATGGTTTAACTTCTCTGAGCTTTAGACCTGTAGTTAGAATTAAACATGAAAACAAACACAATGTGCCTAGCACAAGGTCTAGTACAAAATAATCTGTCAGCAACAGTAGCTAATACTCCTGCCCGCCCTCCTCTCTGATGACACTCTAGATAATCGAAGTGTTAAAAATATGCTTTTAATTCTAAGCAGCTTGTTCCGAGCTCCCTGTTGAGTGAACATCATGCAGTTAATTCTAATGGTTTGTCTTGCTAATGAGGGGAAGTTGTATTATTGGTTTAAATGAAGCAATTAAGTAAAAGAGATGGCTTGGTATTAGTGATCTGCACACCCACGGCAGACGAGGACAGACAATAATATCCTTATTGCCCGTATCAGTGCGAGTGTTTGCCTCTTCTCCGCCCCCCAACAAAGCGTCTTGTTCAATAGGGTGGCAGCCAGCTCGCAGGGTACTGTGAATGGCTATAGCACAGTACCTATTCACTGGAGATTCCCGCAGACTGGAGAACTAGGTTTGAGCCAGAGCTAGTTCTTCAGGACCTTTGCAGCCATCTGTGTAGTTGTGGAACATGAAATAAAATATCATTCCTAACTCGATGTTTCTCAATCCTGGCTGGACATTAGAATTACCAGGAGAACTTTACAACCTATGAAACCCAGGGCGCCTGGGTGGCTCAGTTGGTTAAGCGCCCGACTTCCGCTCAGGTCATAATCTCATGGTTTGTGGGTTTGAGCCCCACATTGGGCTCTGTGCTGACAGCTCTGAGCCTGGAGCCTGCTTTGGATTCTGTGACTCTTTCTCTCTGCCTCTCCCCTACTTGCGCTCTGTCTCTCAAAAATAAATAAACATTAAAAAAAATTAAAAAACCCCTATGAAACCCTAGTAACATGCCAGACAAATTAAGGTGGAATTCCTGTGGGATTGGGTCCAGGCAAATGTAGGTCGTGAGGCTCCCAGGTGATTCCAGTGTGCAGGCGGGGTACAATGCCCTGCCTGACTGGTGTCAGGTTATCACTGGAGCCTCATGTTTTACAGTCAGGTGCTGTATTATGAGGTAGAACATAAAAGATACATTGTTCTTTATATGGAGATATTTAGAAGCATTAAAAGGTATATGAAAATTCTCATAATTTACTTCCTCCCTGTTCTTTGTATTCCTTGGTATTCCTTTGGTATTCCTTTGTATTCCTCCCTGTTCTAAATTCCTTGGGTATTCAGAATCAAGATTCTGAAGCTCTGGTCCTTTCATTAAAGAGAAAGCTGAAGTCTGCTGTCTGTAAGGATTGGTAACGTGTGTCTGGCCCAGAGTGGAGGCTGGTCTTGATTTACAGAAAGTCCCCCTATTTCCAACTTTTTATGTAAGACATAGTGTGTAGATAGCCACATAAAGACATGATTTTCAAATGGGTGAAGAATTTCTTTCTAAAAGGAAGTTCGTGTTTTTCAGGCAGGAGTTTTTTCACATGCAAAGAGAATTCTTGAAGGAGAGGACACGATGCCGAGCCCTGGAGGAGGAACTGGAGAACCCCATGAATGTGCACAGATGGAGGAAGCTTGAGGTAACACCTGGCAGAGGCTTTCTCTCTTCCCCAAATCTCTCCTTCTGCCCCAGACAGTGTCTCCCCAAAGCATGGGAAGAAATTTGGTTTTATTTAATGCTATGCAAATTGTTACCTTACATGTAAGGCTGGATCGAAGTGTCAATTGGATTGTTCCAAAATCAGATAGTTTACTTGGGTTTTGCTTAAAAAGTCTTGGACAAGGGGGCCTGTGTGGCTCAGTCAGTTGGACATCCAACTGTTGATTTCAGCTCAGGTCATAATCCTGGGGTCGTGGAATCAAGTGTCATGTCAGGCTCTGCGCTGAGCGTGGAGCCTGCTTAAGATTCTCTCTCTCCCTCCCTCTGCCCTTCTCTCATGCCCTCTCTCTAAAAAAAAGAGTCTTGGACAAGATCCCTTCTGTTTAAAGAAAACCCAGGGAAAGATGTGAGCTGGCCTCACCAATGGAAATTTTTCTTGTTAAAGTAGCATTTGGTCAACCAGTTGTCCTGAGAATGCTTGTCTTGGATTGGTAATTGCCTTCAGCTACATTGGCCACCAGCGTCTATGCGGTCTTTCAGTTGATCTTTGCATTTCTTAATTTCCTGCAGGAAATAAGCCCCCCCCCTTTTTTTGAAGGACTAGCATTGTCCTTAGCCCAACCCTTTCTCTTAGGATCTGGGGAGATAGCCAAAGTCTCACTGGTAGGTGATGGATAACAAACCTCATATTTTATTTTATAACTTCCTGATAGATGTTCCCGCCAGCCCTGCAGATAATAGTTAAAGAAAAGCTCTGCTTTATTCAAGGAAAAGACGGCCATGTCTTATGGTTGTACCTCCCCAAGTGGGTGCCAGAGGGGCTTGGGCTACAGGAACAGTTAGGGTTTGGGGAGGATACAAGTACACGACATAAAAAAGAGCAATCAGCCAAGTCAGTTTTTGGTATTCATTTCTATTTTTTTCCCTTTTAATGAAGAAAGCATTAAAGATAATGCATTATAAATTGGTAGGTAAACATGAGGCTTGAATTTTAACAACATCCAGTCTTGCCAGATGAATGTGTGCCAAATCCAGTCCCAGTTTGTGGATATCAGTTGGCACTGCTTAGTATTTCTTAAGCAAAGTCAAAGTCAGTGGAATGTTTTCTCCCCACCTCTTCTCGACCCTCATTTATTCCTCTTTAAATGCCAAGAGTGGTGTCTGTCATTTACTAAACTAACAATAATATGGATGTGTCTGGGGAAGTAGAGCTGAAGACTTAAAATTCATTTATTGTCACATTAGTTTATTCCACGTGTTTTCAAGCGGATCTTTAAAGTTTCCAATTCCATGTCAATTTCTATTTAAAAAATTAGAAAATATCGGGGAGGCAGATGAAAATATTTAGCTGCTAGATGAATTCAAAATGTCAGTGCAGTTGAAAGCAGAACTTTGGCTCAAAGTCGAGAGGACAGATTATCAATTTATAACTGTAGAGTTTGTTTGAATTGTACACAGATAGTTACCGAAGGTGCATCAAAGCTTTATGGATTGATAGCCCCATTTGAGAGCTAAATGCCATGGTCGTGTTTTGCCGCCAATGATTAGCAGAAGTCGACGTCCTAGAAACCTTCCCTATCTTAGGCTATAATGAATCTTCTTGTTGGCAATTACCAAAGGAGACTCCTGAGTTTGAATACATTAGGGAACCCTGTCTCATTCATTCGGAAACAGAGGGTATAGGAGGAAAAGCCTCAGAGCATAGTAATGAAGAACCGCAGGCTTTTGAGCCAGGCATGTTTGGGCTTGAATCCACCTCTGACCCTTACCAGTGTGGGTAAATGACTTAATCCTCTGAGCCTCGGTTTCCTTATCTGTAAAAGGGGAAGACTAATACTGTCTTTTAGGACTGTCCTGTGGCTAAAATTTGATATTGTATGAAAAGCATTTAGCATGGTGTCTGGATGGTGGCAAAGAATCAGGTATAATGCATAGTAGCTATCATTATTGTTATTATTAGTATTATCCCACTGATGGGATAAACATATTTGCTTTCCATTTATTGGCTAACTAGAACCAATAGATAAGACATTAACCAAACTTCAGTCTTTTTTGATAGTCATTATAATCCGTTATGCTTTATTTTTTGGTTCTAACTCTCTCTGAATTGGGTCTCCAGGCTTGCAATAAATTTTAATAAAATAATAATTATTTTACATAGGGACCTCAGTGCTTTGAACTAACAAGATCTCATCTGCTTTATTTTGTTCCCTTTGAACAGGCCAGTGACCCCAGTACCTTTGAACTGATACAGAAAATTCACATGCTGCAGAAGTGTCTCATCAGCAAGACAGAAGAGGTGGTAGAAAAAGAGCTGTTCCTGCAGGTAATACTTTCATTTTCTGTACTCACTGAGCAAGCATATTTTCTGAGCATCGCCGTCACCAGGACTGTTTTTAGAATTAGCTATTTGGCAGCATTGCATGCCCCATCTTTAACTGTAGATGGCAACAGTGACTCACACACAGAGAACAAACAACATGATTAATTGGTCTTTTATGCCGCCATCACTGATATTTCAAGAATTCTGGAAAATTAAGTTGGGCAATGTGAGCTTTTATCCCCCACTTCTCTGCAGTTTTATTTGTCAGATTCTTTTAAATACTTTTCTTTATATCTTCATATAATGGGAAATGCTATGATTTTGATTTTGAAAATAAGCTTTCACGTAGAGCACAGAGATCCGTCCTCTTGAAGATCTGTGACACGCACTGAAAGGAAAGACTTCTTTTTGTGAATTGTATGCATTCAGTTATTCTGGAGCAATCAGGAACCATCCTTTCAGGCCTGTGTCTTTGCAAGAATAGGCCGTCACCGCCAGTATCACCGCCACGCCAGATACTGTGCGGGTGGCTTTCCCTACTGGTCCTTTTCACAGTTTGGGGATGTGGGGTGGGTACTATCACCCCCAATCAGCGGATGAGGAAGCCGGGCTCCGGAGTTCAGTGTGGATATGAATGTTAGCTCCGGTGTTGGGGGACTGAGTTAAGATCCTGCCTCTGCCAGTTTGCAGCTGCGGAGGTTCACCTCTCTGCCCTCGGGGTTCTTCATCTGTTTTATGGGACAATAATAGAACCTGTCGAAGGGGACATTGCAAAGATGGAAAGAGCTTAGCATTTTGCTTGGCATATAGTGTCTAATGAATATTATTCTTATTATTTCTAATTCCAAAGGCCGTAATCTTAACTGCTGGGTTACCATTAGTAAGAGCAGGAACTTCTGCATGTGAGCAAGGGGCGTTTACTCCTTCTCTTTTACGATTTACCTTAAAAAAGACATTTTCCCTGAAGTTGGGTATATAGTAAGTAGCTTTCCAGAACATAGCTATGCCTAATGGTCCATGGGGAATATTCCTGTTCCTTTTAGATGAGACTTTGGAGTCAGAAAGATCTGGTCTTGAATCAGCTCCAGTGCCTCATATTACATGACTCAGGAGACTTACATAAATTCTCCAAACCTCAGTTTCTTCACCTGGTAAATGGGGACAATAATACCGAGTTTCGTTATGGGAGGAAGATATTCTCGTTGGAGTATGCAACTTAGAAGTCCTGTTGTAAGGATAACCAGTTAGCACATGGGCCCTGGGGTCTGGCAGGCAGTCTGGGCTCTGAGCCGTGACTCCACCGATGCAGCCACAGTCCCGTCCCAAGGCCACACAACTGGGAAATGGCAAAGTGGGGATTCAAACTAGGCAGTCACCTCCAGAGCCCACGCTTTCTACCACTGCATTATTTGCCTCTCTTATTATCACCTTGTCGGCTTTAAAAAGGAGATTTTGTGTTTTCCAGACCTCTGTGTTGTAAGCTTGTTTGATATTTCATTGCCTCTAATTTTATTATTTCTTTCCTTCTATGGGCTTTGGATTTATTCTATTCTTTTTCTACCTTCTGAAGACTGATGCTCAGCTCATTAATGTTAAATCTACTTTTCTATTAGAAGCATTTACAGCTATAATATGTCTTTTAAATGATTTCTCGAGTTCCTCCCCACAGGTTTTGAAATATGGTATTTTCATTTTCAGTTAGTTCTAAATATTTTCTGTTTTCAGAATTATTTCAGAATTGTTTCTCCTTTGAGAGTGAGTCTTAAAAAGTAGACACCATTCCTCCTGTGGTAATGAAAAGTACAACTTTAAATTTCCAAGTATATAGACATTTAAGTTATCTTTTAGTTAACTCATTCCTCACTTTTTTCAATGTGGTCTATGTTCTACTGATTCTTTGGAATTTGTTGAAACTTGCTTTTGTGACCAGCTAAGGTGGTCAGTTATTGTAACTGAAGCCTGTGTGCTCGAAAGGGTGATGTACTCTCTAAATGTTCAAGATTCAGGAGTCTCTATGATGTTCATCAGATCAAGCTCCTTAATTGTGTTGTCCAGATCTGTATGTTTTTTTGTCTGCGTAATCACTGAAAGAAAGTTTAGAGATTTGTCTGTTTCTCACTTTTTTTGCTTTAAGTACATTTTACATTATGTTCATAAGTTGAGTAAAAGGTTGCAATTATTATTTCTTCCTGGTGAATTGGGCCTTTAATGTTATGCAAGAACCTTCTTCAGTCCTTAATACTTTTACTTACAGAATTGTCTGATACTAACCTAGCTCTACCTGGGGTTTTGGTGCATAAGTTCTCTATACTTTTAAACTTTTGATGTCTTTGTATTTTAGGTAAGTCTCTTGTAATTAAAAAAAGTCAAATCTGATTTACAGTAATACCTTGGAGCATGATTTGTTCTGGAAACATGCTTGTAACCCAAAGCACTTGTATATCAAAGTGAATTTCCCCATAAGAACTAATGGAAACTTAGATGATTCTATAACCCAAAAATATTCATATAAAAATTCTTACAATACTCTAATATAATAGAAAATAAGAATGAAAATACATAATATAAAGAAAAATAAATTAACCTATACTTACCTTTGAAAACTTTCATGGCTGGTGTGAGGAAGACAAGAGAGAGAAGGGTTATTGTGTAGGATGACTTTCACTGTCATTAACGGAATCACTGTTGGCTCAATGGAATCTTTTTCTGCTTGGGGGCCATTGTGTATGCTTGCACAGATGTTGACTACAGTACAGTATTAATAAACTCTTGTCATATACTGTATTTAACGTAACTGGCAATAAGGCAGCAGAGGAAAGGGGCTCTGTGTGTAGGCAGCCTGACCTAGAATGAAACAAAGCATTCATTCCTAAGCTTATTCTTGTATGGAAAAGCAAAAGACTGTCCATAGGTGCTTCGAAGTGACAAAAAATACACTAAGGCCAGTTGTGGGCATCTTCCGATGTTCTGAAAAATCACTGATTTCTGCCAAACACCGCAGCCTAAGACTGAGCATCTGAGTATGGGAGATCATCATCCACAATCCCGCAGAGAGAGAGAGAGAGAGAGAGAGAGAGAGAGAGGGAGAACCATTGGCTCAGTTGTGGTCATGTGATGTTCGGTGTCACATACAACTTGTATTGCAAGATATCACTTGTTTATCAAGTTAAAATAAAAAATTTTAAGTTCCGCGAATACTCAAAGAATAAGTACTCACAATCCAAAGTTTTACTATATTTGTCTTTTGATTGGTATGTTTAATCCATTTGTATTTATTGATAATTTTAGGTTTATTTCTACCTACTTATTTTCTATTATTTACCCTGATTTTTTTTTAAGTTTGAAAAAGGTCTCTTCCTGCTTTCTATTGGATTGTGTTTTCTTTATCCTCTCTTTTTGCCCTCCAATGGTTACTTCTCTCTCCTCATTACTCCCTATTCTCCTTTTCCTAGTTTATCTATTTATTTTTTCTGAATACCTGCCACCACTCAATGTAATTCTCATTCTCTGTCTCATGAATTTCCTCAAAAATTGAACACCTATAGTGGACATCAAGTCTAAACCAATCTATAGTTGATTCATATGCTTATTCTTAACAATACAAAGACCTGGAGTGCTTTAATGCTAAATACCTACTCCAGTTGTGCCAGCATTAGCCAGCATCGTGATTTTATAGGGTCAATGAATATTTATTCAGATTTACCAAGGTGTTTACCAGGCTTTTTTTATTTAAAAATTTTGTTTATTTCAAGAAAGGGTTGGGGTGAGGAGGGACAGAGAGAGAGGGAGCAAGAGAGAATCCCAAGAGCAGAGGCCGATGTGGGGCTCAATCTCATGAACTGTGAAATCATGACCTGAACCAAAATGAAGAATTGGATGCTTAACTGACTGAGTCACCTACCCTTAAAAAAATTTTTTTTTAAAGTAAGCTCTTCGCCCAACATGGGGCTTAGACTCAGCACCCCAAGATTAAGAGTCACATGCCCTACTGATTGAGCCAGTCAGCCCCCTTCCCCCCACCGCCAGCCATTCTTTTATTTTCCATTTCTTCATATCCCCAGTTCCTCATTTCAAGGTTCCATTTCCTTTTGGAGGTACATCCTTTCATAGTTATTTCAGTGATAAGTTTTTCAGAGGTTACCACTCTCCTTTGCTCATCTGAAAATGTTTTTATTTTGGCCATACTCATAACTGATTAAGTCAAAATTCTATTGAAGCTGGCCAGCCTTTGTGTTAATTTCTAGTGATGCCATTTAGAAGTTTCCTATTAGTCTCATTATTTTTGCTCCTCTTCAGGCATTCTGCCTTTGCTTCTGTTTGGTTGCTAGTGCTTCCCATTGTCTTTGGTGTCCTGGAGTTTTGCACAATGCATTTGATATGAATTTAGTTTTGATGATGGTGCTTAGGACTTGCTGTGTTTCCTGAATCTGAATCTGTCTTTGAATAGTGTCTCCTTTATCTTCTTTATTCACTCCTTGTGGAACTCTTACCAGATATAGGTTGGGTTTTCTCATTCTTTCTTCTTTATCTACTGGCCTCTTTGATATTTTTCTTCTTTTTATCTTTTACGTTACTTTTTCTCAGCTTTATCTTCTTATTCACTAAGTCTCTCTTAAGGTGTACTTCTCTTCTATTGGCCAATTGAACAAGACTTGTACATTTATTTTTATTTTCTAGAGTTTTTTTCCATATGACTGATCTTTGTTAATAGTGTCTTGATTTTTCGTATGTTTTTGTTCCTTCCTTTATGTCTTCAAGTAAATTTAAACATTTATTTTATAGTCTTTATCTGATTGTTCTATTATTTGAAGGCCTTGGAGTTCTTTTCTATTGTGTATTATGACTGCTGACTTTCATTCATGGTGGATCTTTTTCCTTTTGTGTTGTAATTTTAATTGTGGATTCATTTTCAGAAAGGCTTTATTTATAGGACTCAGGAATGGTTCATTCCTTTCATATGTTTCTGCCAGGTGCCCTAGGAGTTATGAGTTGCCTAAGATTTTTTTTTATGTTAAATTCTCACCTTGGGACTTGGACTTGGACTTGGACTTGGACTACTTGGTTCATGTATATTAGAACCCTAAACTTTTGTGATGGAAGAGCCATGGATATAAGTTCTCCAAACAGCCAAAAAATTTTTCCCCACTCAAAGCCCAGGAGAGATTGTTAGGTTTCTTTGTGGTCTTATTGTCCCAGTGGGTGGATTTCTGTCTATTGTTTCTTTTCACTGAGTGTGTAACCCTGTTAAGTCCCTAACTTTATGTGGAGGAGTCTCAGTACCAATTACCCACTTCACACAGGCCTAGAACCTCATCTTTTATCCTTTTATGGCCATTCAAGCCCAAGCTCATTGTTCAGTGAGTCCAGTCACCGGCCCCCTCAACCCCCAAGAGGTAGCTCCTCTTATATGCAGTTCATCCTCTGAATTTGATACCTGAGGATCAAACTACTTGTAAACTCCACTTGGTGATCAAAAGAATGTGTCATTTTGCTCAGCAGGTCTAATGGTTTGTGGACTTTAGATTTCAGATATTTAGTCTGCCACATTGCCATAAATAGAAGTTTCTTGTTTTCTCTAATCCCTAGTTTGCTTAGCCATAAAATGGGGACAATAACAGTACTTACCCACAGAACTGAATGTGTTAAGTACATAAAAAGATTTGCCAGTGTGCTTGGTTATCCTTAACAATGTTCTCATTAACATTATTATTATTATTACTATTATTAATCACAAAATAGTTTTTCGGAGTTCTCCAAAGTTAACATCCAACATCACTGCTTTTTTTTATTAATATTTTTTTATTGTCAGATTGGTTTCCTTACAAGAACACCCAGTGCTCATCCCAACCCATGCCCTGCTCAGTGCCCAGCACCCACTCTCCCCGCTCACATACCCACCCTATCCCTCAGTTTGTTCTTAGTATTCAAGAGTCTCTTATGTTTTCTCTCCCTCCCTCTCTGTGGCTTTTTTCCTTCCTCTCTTCCCATCCCCCCTGGTTTTCTGTTAAGTCTCGCAAAGTCCACCTGTGCGTGGAAACATATGGTATCTGTCTTTGTCTGCCTGAATTATTTCATTCAGCATAATACCCTCCAGTTCCATCCGTGTTGCCACACATGGCCAGGTTTCATTCTTTCTCATTGCCACGTTGTAGTCCATTGTGTATATATATATCTACCACATCTTCTTTATCCATTCATCAGTTGATGGACACTTAGTCTCTTTCCATGATTTGGCTATTGTTGAAAGTGCTGCTATAAACATCAGGGTACATGTGCCCCTATGGATCAGCAGTCCTGTATCTCTTGCGTAGATTCCTAACAGTGCTATTGCTGGGTCATAGGGTAGTTCTATTTGCATTTTTTTGATGAACCTCCACACAGTTCTCCAGAGCAGCTGCACCAGTTTGCATTCCCACCAACAGTGCAAGTGGGTGCCTATTTCTCTACATCCTCGCCAGCATCTATAGTTTCCTGATTTGTTCATTTTAGCCACTCTGACTGGTATGAGGTGGTATCTCAGTGTGGTTTTGATTTGTATTTCCCTGATGATGAGTGACATTGAGCATCGTTTCATGTGTCTGTTTGCCATTCGGATGTCTTCTTTGGAGAAGTGTCTATTCATATCTTCCGCCCATTTCTTCACTGGATTATTCGTTTTTTGGGTGTGGAGTTTGGTAAGTTCTTTGTAGATTTTAGGTATTAGTCTTTTATCTGATATGTCATTTGCAATTATCTTTTCTCATTCCATTGGTTGCCTGTTAGTTTTGTTGGTTGTTTCCTTTCCCGTGCAAAACTTTTTATCTTGATGAGGTCCCAGTAGTTCATTTTTGCTTTTAATTCCCTCGCCTTTGGAGACCAACATCACTGCTTTTTATTCAGTTCCTCATTTAACCTTTCTTTCGGATGGCTGAGTTTCCTGTGCCTGCTGCGAGTTTCCTTCTGGGGCTTGCACATCTCCAGACAACACACTTTATTATCTTGGGGAAGCCCCAGGTGCTCCACTGGATTTGACAGTTGCTTGGTTTCATCTGTTTTATTAAATTATTTGAGAATTCTCTGCTCTTAGAACATTTTACAGTTAGGAAGATTTTTGGTTGAATTCTTCTGAGTATCAGAACATTTGTTAAATGACTATTTAATCTGTTACATGGTGATGAAGAGACCCCACCATTTACCGGAAGCAGATAAGATAGAAGTCTACTTACCCCCAATAGACTGTGATTTCTTTGAGGAAAGGCACTTGATAATTCATCTCTCTAACCCCAATGACTGATAGGGTAGCAGGACACACAGGAAGTGCTCAGTAATGACGTACAGGCTTGCTGCCTGCACAAGTCCTACTCAACCTAAATGCTCTTAAATGCAACTTAAATGCTCTTTCTTCAGGGGGAGCCCCTATTCCTAGGTTATGTCTTCTGGTACATGTTCCCATATTTTGACTTCTCTTTCATGCCCTCATTACATTTGTAATTAACAAAATAATTATAATTGTGTGTTTAATGACTCCTGCTGAACCGTAAGATTCACAAAGGCAGTGCCTGTGTCTGTCTTGACGATCATTTCATTCCTAGTTCCTTTCCCACAGATAGGTATTTGTTTAGTGACTGATTAAATGTTGGAAGAACGGTGGTCCTTCAGTAAGTGGTATGTCTCGTAGCCATTTAAGTTCTGTCTTTGAGCTCTGACAGGTTATGGGAATTATTCTTCCTGTTGCCTTTGCATTTTTGTTACTAACTTCTAACTTTGTAGGAGTCTGGTATTTACTGTGGGTTTATGGATCTATAAACTTGATGCAAACTGTCAGTGTCCTTTCTGTGTGCCAACACATGCTGATTCATGGGGTGTGCCTGAAGTTCTCCCCTTGCTCAGGGTTAAGGTGAAAATGGTTCTTGAGCTTGACTTTACAGTTTCAGTGATAAGATGAAGAAGTCTGTGTTCTTGCCGGAATTGGAATCTAAGGTGCGAATGTGAAGAATTTCTTTTCTTTTGCCCACCAATCTACTCTCCCCTTCAAGGAAGCAAGGGTAATGCAGGCATACCTGAGACATGCCTCCTGGTGGCCTCTTCTTTCTGTTTTTAATATGTTTATTTCTCATTTATCCTAAATCCCTCCTGTTAATGACTTCTTTAAGAAACAAAAAAAGCATCTGTAGGCTGAGACAGGCATCTGTGTCATCAGTAACTACTATCCATTACCCAAGTACAGTATGTCATCCTCACCACCATCATCCCCATCAATATGGGATTCTAAATAACAGCATACGGCATGATAGCATTACAGTAGGAAGCTCTAACCTCTGCCAGAGGCACTTAAACACACAAGAAACATACACAGCAGTTGGGACTTGTTTTTTCCAAGTGTTTAAATATTGAATAGCTAGCTCAAATATACCCCCCCTCAGGGCCAGTAAGAAGAAAGAGCATAATTAAACTGTGTGTCATGATCAGAAATGGCAACATGGAATGGACAGGGGCCTCAGAATCAGGGGCTTCAAGGAGTGGTGGAGACTGCAGTACATAAGGGGCTGCAGGTGCCATCTCTAGGAAGCAGCTCACCCCACCCTAGGTAGTTGTGCTCTCATGTCATCAGATCTTTAATTTTTCAAAAAATAACTTGAAATGTGGATTTTTTATGCTCCCTATACGGAGTTTTAAATATTGGAAGCTTTAGAACATTGTATGGACTTCCCAGAAATGCATCTGCCAGTCACCCTTGACCCATAGGAGGCTGGTTTGCAACCTCCAGCTTCAAGGGCCAGGGGAGAAAGAGATTTAAAGGAATAGCAGCAGCACTATCAACTTTACTTGTTTCAATATCTTTGATCTCGTCCTTTGTCATGATTCCCAGGAAGTGCAGAACATAAGAATCAAAAGGAAAAGAGGAGATGAGGAGGGAGGAGGAGAGGCTCCAGGTGGTTTGCTGTGATGGACAGTCAGAGGTGAATGAGGCTGGGTTCCTTCCAAGGAGGCAAGCAAAAAGGTAGAGAAACCTTGGGTTGTTTTGTAGAGCAGCCATGGGTGGGATTAATGGAAGATGGACCTCCTTAAGATATCTTTTCCCCTGATGCTAATGTCTCTGTCTTAATTTCTTTTTACAAGCTTTTCTAAAAAAGGAAAGTAATTCTGTGAATTGCTAAAAAGACCAAGGGTTGCCTCCTGACCCTCTGATGCACAGGCTGCAGATGTATTGCTGGCATCCACTCAACTAACAGTTACTGAGTGCCGTCTACATGCCAGGGCACCTGGGGTTCCAAGGTTCCACTTGATCTTGTGTTTGAAGAACCCTGTGGCTCTGCAACCACAGTGTAGTGTGACTGTGCACAGACAGGGCTGTGATTCTGTACAGGATGCTATGGGACTCTGGGAAAGAACCTTTGTTGTGCTCAGGGGTCTCAGTGTGATTCTCAGAAACTGAGATGGGCTTGGGTTCCAGTGGTTTGGGAGGTAGTTTCAGGAAGTTGGAGTGAGGCAGCAGGAGAGTGAGACTGGGAAGGAGGAAAAGCCAGTAAAGGGAGGGAGACAGCTGGTTTCCCTGTGGACATCTCAGTTCCAGTCCTGCTAGAATTTCTCTGAGAATCTACACTGAAACCACTGCAGAATTGTCCTGTCAAAGGAGGGAAGGCTGGGACATTGTTCATTGACTCCCATTCCCCGCTGGTTGAAAGTTGTCCCCAGGGGCATTGGGCTGCTTCTAAAGAAGATTGAGATACTTTAGTTGTATCCATGCCCACATCTAAGGAAGCCCTGACCTGAGGCAGAAAAGCTGACTCCATGTGCACTTGAGGCCGAAGCTGCCAGAGTGTTCCAGGAAATGATGGCCATGTCAAGTGTGCCAGGAATGTCAGCCACAGCTGAAATTTCTAGATGGACTAACTAAGAGGATGAGACTCAGTGTTGTTGAAGGAGATGAGGTTTCTCGACAGGTCATGAAGACCAGCAATTGAGAGACCCTCTTCCTCTCAGGCCCTTGCCCACTCAGCTTCTTGCTTGAGTGATAAATTGCCAATCCAACTTTAGAAAAGGCAGTGGGCATTTTCCTAGCCAAGTTTCCACTTGGCCTTCCCCCATTCCAACCTCCTGGTATCCAGTTGATATCCAGTAACCAGATGGCATGGTCAGACTGTGGTTCATTTAAAGGATGGCACCCTGACTTTGCTCTAATCACAATCATCCTTTACTGCATGATGCCTGTGCACTGGGCTCTGAGCTTTACCCACCCAAAGACCTCAGGGGTGATGGCGAGCACACAATGAATGATAGCTGGCCGGATGGGAGGGTGTAATGATGCATGATTCACCTGAGGAGACAGTATAATTTGGGGGAAAGGAAACAAACTTGACTCCCACAACATTAACACTGAACTGTCATACCCAGGGCATTCATTTCACAGATGAGAACATGGAGGCATTTCTCATAATATGTAGAGCAGTGATGTATCATTGGAAGAGTTCATGACTTTGGGGGTTTGTGATGCATGGGAACACACTACCTACCAGAGTGACAGACTAAATGACTCCAGTGAGAAAAGGACTCTGGCGAAGTTCAGGTTTGTGCTGCTCAGGAAATCGCTATATGCATTCTCGATGGTTTCTTGTGCCTAAACATCCAGGGAATGGGCATGTTCGTTAGATGAATAAATAATGAACTGAACTGGAAATCATTGCTTCTTTGTTGGCATCTGGGTCCTGCCCTTTCAGGGTGAACTTTCTCCCTAATTTAATTTTATAACTGACTAGATGTGGACCTGGTTTACTTGGCTGTAAAATGGCTGGAGTGAGAGTAGGGTTCGAATGGATCAGCACAAGTCATTAGCTGTGCAGGGGAACAAACCTCTTATGGCACTCTTTTAGATAAATCTTCATTTTTCCTGATATTTTGATTATCTTAGATTTATTGGGCATTTACCATGTGTTAGGCATTCCTTTAAATGTTTTATATGTGGATTATTTCATTTCTTCATCCTCACAACCCTATGAGATGAGAGCCACTACCATTCTCTTTTATGGGCAGGAAACATGAGGCACAGAAAGGTTGAGAGACTTGCCCCCAAGGCCACACATCTGGCTCCTGGTGGAGTTTTGAATCTAACTCTGGCTCCAAAGGCTCTTGATTATGGAAAACTATGGCCATTGATTCATCTTGTGGAGGCCACTTTGGTCATTAAAGGGCAGAACTCCTATTTCTCACTGCGTCTTGGGCCTGACTACATACATTAAGCCTGGTCCCAGAACCTGTGGCATTGCCATCACCTGAGAACTTTTTAGAAATGCAGAATCTCAGGACCTGCCCAGGCTTAATGAATCAGAATCTGCATTAAACAAGCTCCCCAGGGGTACAGTATATGTGTTCAGATGAAAGAGTCCCAGGGCCCTAAAAGATGGTCATCCTTTCTTTGCTCCAAAGCAAGAGCTATGGTTCAGGAAGGAGCCCCACACCTCCTGGTTACTAGGCATGCCTTCTTGTTAGTTGCCTAAACTTCCAACACTTCAGATCTTCTCTGAAACCTGAAACACTTGTCTGACACTTGGAACTCACCATCTTATCAGCATCCTTCGGTTATTGCAAAGATGAAGGGAAAGAATTGTATAAAGCCCTTAGAAGAATGCTAGTGCCCATGAGAATTGGCCACTGCTCAAAAAAAATATCATTATTTCTGGTTTAGAGCTTGAGAAACTGCCTAACACTCTGGTCTTCAGCTCCTGAACTCCAGAGACTGAGATCTAGGAAGAAATGGACAGATGAGCACATCCAGGGTTTGAGGCATGTTTTAGGGCCCCATAAACTCTCAAAGGCTAGTGCTGTTATTATGAAAAATCTAGAATGTTTCTATGTTGATAGAGACATGAGAAACCTCAGTCCTGTTTGATGGTAACCTGGATGGATTTGGCAGAAGCTGCCAAGAGTTTTGAAGAGTGGAGGGAAATGGCAGTCACAGCTCACATTTATAGCATACTGAGTACGTGCCCAGACGCCCTGTGCTAAAGCATTTTGCTCTCACTGTATCCACGGGAAACCCAGATGAGGCCGGTGCTGTTACTGATTCTGTTTTACAGAGGAGGGAACTGAGGCTTCAAAACAAACTTGCCCAAGAGTTTATAGCTAGGATATGCCAGAGCTGCAATTATAAACCAGGATTTGGTAAATGATGATGCAACATGGCCCACACCAAGAATGGGCTTTATGTATTTAAGTGGTCAGAAAAAAAGTCAAAGAATAATCACATCTCATGACATAAAAAGGAGACAAAATGCATCTCAAATTTCTGGGTCCATGAATCAAGTTTTATTGGCACACGGCCACACTCATCTATTTATGTATGGCCTGTGGCTCCTTTTGTGAGACAGCAGCAGAGCCGGGTAGTTGTGACAGAGACTGTATGGCCCACAAAGTCCACGAAAGTAACTATCTGGCCTTTTAAAGAAAAGACTCACCAACCCCACTTATAGACCTTAGTTGTTGGAAGCCAGACTAGAACCATTCACCACTGTTCTATAGTGCCTCCCAGTAAAGCCACTGAACATTTCGTTTCTACGACTACTTCCAACTTCCCTAATTCCAAAGGAATTGTTCAATTATTAAAGAACTATTTTGAGATGTGGAAGGCAGAATTCCAATATTGCATTCCAGTCGTGGTGTAGCCTCCACCAAACATCATTCTTCCCTGCTCCGTTTACAGATAACTAAGTGGTCATCCTCCCCAAAGGTGAGCTGGAACTGTTGGAGATTTTCCCTCACCAGAGAGACTGGGGGACAGAAAGGCATAGCGAAAGCTGCTGGCTAGAAGCCCATCTGCAGGTTTTTGTTCTGTTCCAAAATCAAGGAGAAGAAGGAGGAGTGGAGAGGGGGAAATACCTTCAGCAGACTCGCTGTCCTCACCAAAATGTATCGAAAGCATTGAGAATGGGGCTTCTTCCCCAGCGTGCTCCTTGTGGGCAGCTTCTCCACTGCCACCTCATCCTGCGACTTCCTGGGGGATGTCTGCTTTCCTGCACCTGCTCCTTGCGTGTCAGGGAGGATGGAAGTGGCAACTGGAGGGGGGTCGTTCAGAAAACAGAGTGCTAACACTGGCTATAAACAAGATGAGCGTGCATCCATGTGGCCTGCCCATGGGGGGCTCCATGCCTCTCTGCATATGGGTTGTGTAGTGCGAACACTGTAAGAGGGTGGATTCTGGGGCAGCTGGTTCATGATCTTATAGCGCCTCAGCAACCACTAATGTCCGATGGGCACGTTGTCAAAGTGCTTTCTGTGCATCGTCGTGTCTCACTGGTTCCCAAACACTGATCTGGGGACTGGGGGGATGTATATGTTCCCAAACAAGTATTTACTTAGTTTGTAGTGTTACAAGCACAATGGCTGTGTAGCATAAGGTTCATTTTATTTTTTAATTTTTGGGAACTGCAGTCCCTCCCCCCCCACCACCCCTGTGTTCTTCTTTCTTACTTTTGGAGATGTAAAGTGTTATTTATTTTTTGAAATGGCATTCTCTTTTATTTTTTGTGCCTTCCTTTCCTTTATGAAATGCTTGCTGAGAGCTCCTGACAATGTGCTATCAGTTGAGAGCGTGGGCCCTATTGCTAGATTACCGCCGTTTGAATCTTGTCTCTACCGTGAGATCTGAGCCCCTGGGTGGCTTACTTAACCTGTCTGTGGTAACTCGCTTTCCTCATTTGTTAAGTAGGGATAATCATAGCTATCTCCTAGGGTTGTTGGAGAGATTATATTAATACATGTAAAACATTTAGAAACAGCCCCTGGACCAGAGCAAACACTACATTAGTATTATCTATTAGTCTGTTTCTATTTCATGTTAAAACTTAGCAAAGGAAGAAATTAGTTAAGATTATGCTGGCATTTTCGAGATGTCGGGGTGGGGGGAGTTATTCAAATCTAAGAAAAGTAGAATGAAGGTGCCACTGCTTTACCTTTCATCCTCATGACAGCCCCACTTAACAGATGATTCAGGTGGTTTATGGGCCTCAGAAAATGTCTGCCAGGCTTAGGAAAGAGGGTAAGTGTGGAGGGTTACCCTGGTTTCCTTTGCGGGAGCAGGCTTTTAATATGCAGATATTTGGGGCTTTTCTCAAAACTGTGTTCAGCTTCATTTAAGATGAATAAGTTTCTCAATCTGTGTCCCTTCACACTTGCCTACGTGTACTTAATGTACTCAATTATCACATACCTTCTTCTATTCCCTCTCACTAGTTCTCTATAAATGTGCCAGCAATAACTTCCCGAGGTGTTAGAGTCCCACACGCGTTAGGAGTTTCTTAAAAAGAGATTGGCTCTGGTAGGCTCCATTAGGCAGGCAGAGGTTAAAAACAAGTTTATACCTTCAGCCGTGAGTACCTTAAACACTTGTAATTTCAGCTAACCTAAGAAGATACTCAGCTGACAGGTGCACTAGGTGTCTGATTTGCTTAGCAAGGATTTTGTTCATTTTACTTATTTGGAAACAAGTGGTTTTCAAAAGGGGCTATCTTGATGGTTGCCCTTCTCCTCACTCTTGTTTTCATCTCAATATTAAGAGTTAGGGCTGAGACAGTTAAAATTGTTGGGAATCCCAAGAGGTTTCATTAACCAAGGACAGACAGGCGTTAACTGTGTAGCAGACACCGAACCTCTTCCCTCTTCTCATGGGAACACTTTCTCTGCCCCCAAGAAGAAAGGAAACTTTGCCCAATTTTCCACCTATTTTCCAGCCCTTCCATGACTCCTTTTTTCCTCCCCACCCACGTCCCCCCAAGACTAGAAAGGGAGGCATTGCTAACCTGATTAGCACAAGAGGCTTGGGCCACATATTGCTGGAGGGCCAGACCGTTATGTGTTACATAGCCCCTGCCCATGTGCTGAAGCTCCCTTGCTCTCCTAGTCACTGTGTCTGAGGTCAGCGGGCCAGGGCAAGACCCACCATGTCCACTGTCCTTTCCAACTCCTCTCTATCTTTGACTAGGTGTAAGTCTCATTGGGTCTATACTGCTTGGCCATCTGGGCTTTAAGAAAGGGAGAGTAGGCCTCTTGGTGTAGACAATTGCCCAGTCCAATGGACTAATGAAGCCTTTCATGGGAGATAGTGTGTGTGTGTGTGTGGGGGGGAGGGTGTCATGTAGAAAAGCCTAGTGATGAAGAGCTATGACTGTTGAGCAAATCAGATTTGTGAGTTCAAGCTCTCTCCTAATACAGTGTGACCCTGAGCAAGTTACTTAACTTCCCTGAGCTTCAGTTCTTGATTTGTACAACACAGATAATAATAATATCTTTCACGTGAGGTTTTGTGTAGATTAAATGAGATTGTCTTTACCAAGCCCACAACCCAACACATGCACGTAACAAAACAGAGCTTAAAAGCGGCTTAGTGTAGCAAGTCAGTATTTCATATGTAAACTCACTTTCAGGAATAATTTCTAGACCCATCCATCCTTAGGGCAGTCTTTCCCTTTATGGTGACCAGCCCATAAATTGGTGCGCTTATGGTATAGGTTCTGTGATGATCTTGGTATCAGTTAGCTTTTGCTGTATAACAAACCAATCTAAAACCTTGAAACAATAATCATTTATTAGGCCATGATTCTTTCTATCAGTTGGCAATTTGGTCTGGGCTCGGCTAGCCAGTTCTTCTGTTGGGCTTGCCCAGACTCACTCATGTTTCTGCAGGCAGCTGGCAGGTTGCTAGGAGCTGGTTGGTCTAAATGGCATCATTCACATATATAGTGTGGTTGATTCTGGCAGTTGCCTGGGGTGATGGCAGCCAATGAACTGTGTCTCCACTGGGCTGGGCCAGGTTGATTCTCATGATGACTGTCTCAGGGTTTCTAAGAGCAGCAAGAAAGGATAAGCCCCCCGAATGGGTTTGGAGCCTCCATTTGTGTCATGCTTACTAATGTCCTATTGATCAAAGCAAGTCACATGGCCAAGGTAAATGCACGAGAGGACCGTGTAGGATCATGGATACATGCAGCCATTATTGCAACGATATACCCCAATTTCTTATCTTTGGTGAGTTTGAATGGAAATACTTTGCATTTAGGCATTCAAGTGGTACAAGATTTCTTATTTTAATCCTTTGTCAGATATGGTATTTTAATGTGCCTGGCATCTGGTTGCACTCCTTGGATTTTATTGCTGACATGTTTTTCTTTTCTTTAATCTTTTATTCCCTTTATTTGGGAAATTATAGTTTGCTGCAGGACATAGTTCTTTTTATAGGAGAAACAGCTGTGATGTCATAACTGAGCACATCTCCCTAGGGGTATGCATTTATCCCCATGCGTTTGGAGAAATGATCCACAATCCATTTGTTCATTTCTATTTTGGTGTCTGACTTCATATTGAATCAGAGCAAATGCGAGAGCAAAAAATGTATTAGATGATAAGTTAATCTTCAAAGAATTTTATTTACTATTTTCTTCTGATTTCTAGTTATTGAGCTCTAATAGCTGAGGGAATATTTAAAAATAATTAATTTTCTTTCTTTTATAAAGGTCAGTTGGAAGTTTCACAAAACCAATTGAGAAGGAGAATAATGTGAGTTTTTGATGTCAGGAGCTATTCAATGTTTTTCATCAGAGGAGTGTTTAAGCAGGAAATTTTTTTTAAAGAAAACCAAATATAATAATATGACTAGTAACTGAAAAATGGAAATAAATAGATTACTTAGAGTCCAAAAAAACAACATTTTCAATAAAGAATTTCTCAGCGGAACATTTAGATTCTTATTGAATCTGTACACAATTATATCTTACTCCCCAAATAAAACAGATTTTCAGTGATAAATGTTTTTGGACAGCAGCAAGATTCAATTCAGTTCATTTGAAGATGCAGATTTATTTGTGAAATTAGAAGATAATAGGTGCCAACCAGGGGTAGTCCTATCTATCTTTAGCTGTTTTGTTGGTGTTTCACCCAGAAATACCTCAGAGATAGAGGTGCCTCTTGCAAGGATGAGAAAAATTGCAGCTGGAGCAGAAATTAATTTGTATTTATAGTCCAAACACCTACATGAATCCTTAATCTGCTTTTTTATGATTTTAGGGGAATTTATAGAATCGTTTAGATTGGAAGAAATCTCCAGTGGGTCATCAAGTTTCCTCTCCTTATAATGGCAGCACTGATTTTATTATCCTTAAAGCAGCCCTGATAGATGGGTGTCAAGACTGGCTCATGTTTCATGCATTTAAAAATGTATATTCCCTAGCCTGAGTGTATTTAATGTGTAGGAGACAGACTGAGAGCTGCCTATATGCCCAGGAGACCTTTTCTGAGTTCCTGACACACAGTCTCCTCTGGAACAGATGCCAAATATGTAGCATATTAAGCATTATATTGATGCCATCAAACTAAGTTTGCTTTTGGCTTATGACAATTGGAAATATTTTTCCCAGTGTGTATAGGGATGGAGCGTGCTGATATGATAATAGAAGATCATTCCCTCTTAAATCCTTTTGTCCTGCATATATTTCCAAAGATGTACCGTCCCCCCCCCCGCCCCCCGGTAGAGAGCCTGGTTGGAAGACCAATTATGAAACAAAAGTTATTTTGGGGTATCTCTAGTGTCTGCAGAAGTTTGTGAGACATAAAGGAATATAAGACATGGTCCTTACCTTCAAGAATTTTATTTTCTGTTTCAGAAGATTTCTGAGGTATATCTGGGAAAAAATGAGACTGGTATCTAAGAGCAGTGTGTAAAAAATCTAGACTATCACTTTATGGTTCCACTTAGTGAACAATACCCAATTAGGCATCATTACATTATACTGGGTACTGACAATAGTGAATGTCCAATTATGCAGAAGAAACGCTGTCTAGGAGAGAATATAATATGGTGTTGTTTAAAACAGCTGTAAGTGCCAAAGGAGTAGGAGTAGGGGAGATGAATAAGGACTGGCTTCCTCACGGACAAAGAAGATGTGATTGGGCTGGACTTTGATGTTTTAAAATTACTTATCCAGCCATTGCCTAAAAATAGGTGTTGAAAAAGAATGAGGTAGCAATCGAGAGCTGAGATCTAGTTTTGAGTCCTGGTTTTACCAATGAAGAGTCAAAGTTCTGAGACGGGGTGAGTATGTTTGGGGTGTGGAGATGGGGCTGGCTACCAGAGACACACAGCTGGCTATTTGGTATTAGAGAGTACCTTTGAATATGTTAGGTGGGGACAAATTACATGGTCTTAGAGACCAAACATAGGCATTCAACTTGCTCCAGTAGACGGTGTGGAGTTGGCCACAACTCCCATGATAGAGGTTACAGGTTTTGAATGCCTGCTGTTATTATGTGTCCAATCCTGTGATAGGTCTTTTATGTTATGTATTATTTTTAATTCTCATAATAATTTTTACTGTTTATGTATTAGGCCTGTTTTACAAATGAGGAAACTGAGGCTCAGAATGATTAAGTAGTAGGGTCAAAGTCACAGAGCTAATCAGTGGCAGAACTGGGTCTCAGACCCATGAAGTCTTTGGGTCTATCCGTATTCTAGCCCAGCTCGGCTAGCCTTCCAAGCCTATTTTCTGCAGGATATTAACTCTCAGGGGAGTGGCACAGTAAATGTGACCAGGAGGAAAAACTGAAAGGGATAAGGGGTCAGGATCTGGGCTGAAGGAGCAGCCAAGAGACAGTCGCAATCTGGGCCAGGTTACTGAGTATATTGGTAAGAAACAGGCACTAGGGAGGAGGAGAAAGGACTAAATCCATGAGATCTGTAAAAAGACCAATTTAAAGGACTTGAGAATTGTCTGTGAAGGTCAAGGGAGAAGAGTCAGAAGTGTTTTGCAGTTTTCATCCTGGTCAGCGATAAACTCCCAGGCTGCTGCAGCGGACCCAGTAACTATAACAAACCCCTCCTCTTCCTCCTGTTACTCATCCTGCAAGACTGCCCAGGCTGAAACTTGGAACAGGAGGCTCTTTAATTCTTAAACAGAAGAAGAAAATAAAACAAAAACAGGGAAGAAAACCCATGTCACATAAAGGCTGCAAACAGTTACTATCACAGAAAAACTAAAGACTTCAGTAATCTTTTAATACCGTTTCACCTATCAAGGCAACTGGTAGGGATTGGCAGTTAAGGTGAAAGAACTCTTTTCCCCCATTACGTGTTCCACTTGGTTACTCCCGCCGTATTGGGAAGCTGTTGATCTTTGCCTGCTTATTTGTCTTTAACTCATCCTACTACATCACTTCTTAGTTAATTTTCTGGGGTTTCTCGTTATATAATCATGCCTTCTCTAGTAAATGATGGTTTTCCTCTTCCTTTCCAATAAGTGTTCTATATGTTTTTATTTCCTGACTCATCACTTTGTTTATATATCAGTTATTTTAAGAAATTAGTTGAAGTAACTAATGATGTAAAATGATGTTGGGTTATTCACCACCTGCAGGAAGGATGGATTGGAAATCAGAGAGGCTCAGACACAGTTAAAGGCCTGGAAGCTACTGCAGTAGAACCATAAAATGATGATGTCCAAGGAGATGGAAATGAAAAAAAAAAAAGACTGAAACAGTCACAAGAGAACAAGGTCTGGCCTTGTTATGGTAGGCAGGGCGCAAGAGATGACTTTCAGGTCTTAACTCCAGGAACAGTCTCCAGGAACTTTGACTCTGTTGTTAACAGAGTTTGAAGTTTATTGTGATCAATTCATCTGAAAAGAGGTGAGAAAATGGAAATTAATTAGAATTTGCAGTTTATAAACAGCTCCAGGAATATAGACTTGAAAGAAATTAGCAGGTATTTTAATTTTCTTCAACATTGTCATGGTCTGACTCTTAATGTAGCCCAAGGCAAAGTATCACATAATAATTACAATTCAAAAATGTTTTTTTCCAGTTGACAAAGCAATTTTACATATATTGTCTCATCTGGTCTTCAACATCTGTGAGATGAATGATGATGGAAGTATCTAACATTTGTCTCACAAGTTACGTTTTGCAAAGTGCTCCCACCTACACCACTCTGTTTAATACTTACACTCTTTGGTTTCTAACATACACTCAAAAAGTTTGTCGAATTGTAGTTCCCTATGCACAGATTTTCTTTTCTTTTCTTTAAAAATGTTTATTTATTTATTTTCAGTGGGGGGCAGGGGCAGAGAGAGAGGGAGAGAGAATCCCAAGCAAGTTCCTCGTTGTTAGCGCAGAGGCCAACGTGAGGCCTGAACTCACAAACCGGAAGATCATGACCTGAGCTGAAATCAAGAGCTGGATGTTTAACCTGCTGAGCCACCCAAGCACCCCTTCTTTTCTGTTTTGGAAAATGAAATTCCCCAGACAATGTCCATCCTTGCTTTGTCCATGCACTGAAACCCTCTTCAATTTTTAGAATCCTGTTCTGGTAGGACGTTATTTTTGCCCTCTCCTCACAAGAGAGAGGTAAGGAACAGAGGTGGAGTGGACAGAAGCTAAGCGAAGCAGCTCAGGAAGAGAGGACCCAGCCTGGTGGCCCATGCAGTGGGGGTGTATGTATAAGATGGCTGATAGGAAGTCCCCTTGGCAGCTCTGAGGGTTATGACAACTCTGGAGTGATCTTATCAACTTTGGATTTTCCCCAAAGTGAAGAGAGTGGGGAAGGGGGCTGTGTGAGGGTGTGTAGTGTGCTACTTAGAGGGTGATGTTTCATAAGCAAATACTCCTACACACATTTAGAGGCTACCCATTCTGCAGTGCCTGTCCCTTCCCTCAACGTTAAAAAGAAGGAAAAAGACGCTCATATGGCTGTTTGCAGGGTCTTTTGGTGAAATGTGTCCAATTTTGCAGTGGCGCTCAGAGGACAGTCTCACAGAAGCCAATGAAAGAGAACTGCAAAGAGGAAGTAGGTTATCACTGTTGGCATCTGCCAGGAGAAGTGGAACTCGGGGAGGGGTGTGGCCACAAGGAAGTCACTCACTGGTGCCTTTTAAGAATCCAGTTCTGGGAGGTTGTTGGGCATGGAAGCCTGACTGCCGAGGGCTCAGAAGAGAAAGATGATGAGAGGAGAGAGACAGTAGACTTAGGTTACGTGTATAAGACTTGTGGCTCTGAAAGATTGTAGGAAAAAGGTTAAACATACACATAATATAAATATTTGTGTTATGAAAGATTCAAAGGATTTAGAACCATGGAATAAACCAGGCAAGACCTCTGTTCCTTTTAGTTGCAGCCCCACTCCCTGAGTGTAATGGGGTGAGAGGTGCTCTTCCAATCCTCAGTAAACAGTTTAGAGACAGGGTGAAATTCATGTTGGTGTCAGGCATAAGCACAAAGAGGATGTGCAGAAGAAGGAGAAGATGAGAGTCAAGGTAGGCATGTGTGTTTGTGTGTGTGCAGGGTTACATAGTGTGTGGACTGATGTGCATGGGTAGATGTCTACATATGTTTATTCACATACACATACCAGGAGAGAAGATGAAGGTCACCAGCTTTTCATCTGATGTGGACAGAAAGGAAGAGGATTTATGTAGCACTGATGTCTTGTGATGAAGATTGGGGTCTCTTGAGATTCCTTTTGTCTGTTCAGATCAGGTCATCTGCTCAGTGTGAGTGTGACCATGTTATAACTGTGGTCCAGGGAAGAGAGGTCTGAGGAAGCTGATGAGCCAATGATATCTGGGCCTCCACAAGAAATGAAAATGAGAATTTTTGAGAGGACGGAAGGAACGGGTCAATGTGCCTAACTTGAACTTGTAATGGCCCTGCTCCGTACGTTCTGCGTTGCTCTTCAGCAGCATTGGGTGACCTGTGAGCTGAGAAATGGACAGCTGGAGAGAGGTAGCACTGGGAGCCTGAGTGGCAGGTGAACAGAAGGTCAGGGAGGAGGATTGGAAGTGCTGTGGAGGGCACTCAGGAGTATTTGACTCTGGGGTAAAGGTGGGGGAAGCAGAATCATAAAGCCAGGAGGAGGCTAATGGGCTGAGCAGAGCGGGAGGGTTGAGTGATTGCAGGTCCCAGCAAGGGCAGAGTGAAGGAGGAAGGCAAGTTAGCAGCCTGCACTCAGAGACGGGGAACATAGAGCATTTTAAAGCTAACTCTTGAATTAGTGGCATTCATATTAAACTGGTCATGGAACTTCAGGTAGTCTATTTCAACCAGATAAAAGCTAAAAAAAAAAAAAAAAGCCAGTGCTTATTGTAATATATAAAAAATTCCCTTGTTATTTATGGTACCTTTTTAAGTGACCATACTGAAAATCAATATGTCTCCAAATGGCACCTATATAGAGAAGACTTAATTCCTCTTTAATATTGAATATTTCTGATGCTCTCTGACTTGTGAAATCCTTCAATTCTGCAGGGCCTGATACCACTTAAATTACTCTCTGGTAAAACATGACTCAAAGTACATTTTTGTACCTCCCTTCACCTTTGTTCTATAAAATCTGATCTTTAATCAGTTGAGCTCCTCATGTTGAAACTTCAGCTATGCATAGACTTATAACTCCTGGCTTTGGCTGGTTTGGACAGGACACCAAATGTAAACGTCATTTTTCCCCCCACCACATTTTCCTCTTCTGTCTGCCGGAGAGGGTTCTGGCTTTGCACTCTCTTGCTGGAAACCCCTCCTCCCCACTCAGGGGAGGGGTCTTCCTTTCTTAGAACAGTTCTCCTGGCTTTTGAGATACATGGTCATGATAACAATGAAGGAAGGAATAGATAGGCAGCACATGAAAGAAGTTTTTCTAGGAATTTTGGAGTTGAGGCTGTAGGTTATGAGAGAAGGGGATTTTAAGAATAGATATGGATAATGTGCCCCCTTCCCACTCACTGGGATGAGATACCATTCACTGATACCAATGAAGTACTGAAGTTAGTCTGAAATTACTCTTTGGTAGCTTTGTTTGAGCATGATACTCCTCTGTACCTGGGCCACATCTGGATCCTACAGTCAGTAGGTCTACACTAGAATCATCACTGTCCAGTCAAGAGTAGACTGCATTAAAAAGAAAGTAAGCCCAGGATCATGAGTAACATGAGCTGATTCGGTGGTGTTCCATGGGGGAACAGAAACATCAGGAGACTGACAACACAATGTCATTGCTTTCTGGTTGTTGTATTTCATGTTACCTTCTCTCCTTATGGTCTACTTCTGGACATGAATCTATTTTGTATTACAGAACTTAATGCAAAATTTTCCGCTTTCCTAAAGTTTTATTAAGTGCCTTATGTAACAATTTGTGTAAAGTCTAATTTTCTGAGTTGTCGGCTGGGCAGTGTAATGACCTCATACTTTTTCATCTAGTTTTCATACCATTATTTATATAAAGAGGTGGTTGGTTTGCATTCAGATTAGGCAAATGTGAAAACCAGACGTATTTTTTTCTTCTTACAATTTTAGATCTAAGGCAACATTGTTGCTCTATTTTAGTGCCATCTAATAAAAAAAAATAAAATAGAAAGCCGTATCTGTATTGTAAATTTTCTAGCTGTCATAATAACAAGGTAAAAAGAATCAAGTGAAATTCACTTTAATAATATACATTGTTTAACCCAATTTATCCAAAATAATTGTCATTTTCACATGAGATGAATTTTAAGTTTATTAAGATGATATTTTAGATTCTGTTTTTGTACTAAGTCTGTAATATCTGGTATGTATTTTATACTTCGAACACATATTGATTCAGACTATCCACATTTCAAGTGCTTAATAGGCATATATGGCAAGTGGACACCATACTCACTGACACAGATCTACTCTTTGGCCATGATTACTTGAATATCAGCTTGGCTACCAAGTTCTCTCTGATTTGCTGAGTATGTTTCTGTAATCTGAATGATGGCACTCATGAAAGTGACAGAATTATTTGCTCATTAAGAATCATTCATTCATTCTTTTCGTTCATCTACTCATGCACTCATTCCTTTTCATTCACTCATTCATTCATTAGCTTAGAGTTCTACTTCATACCATCCATTAAATTTTAAGACATGTTGCAAACCTTATGGAAATAAAAGTGTATTTCTGGCTATTCTTGGAGGGTGGAGAAAGCCCTCCCTTTTTCATCTGAGGAAAGATTAGAATGCAAAAATGTAAAGTATAATAGGACAAATATACCTGCTATTCGTCCAGAATGGTGAATACTAATGTGTTGTCATATTTGTTTTAGATTAAAAAAATTATTAGAGTAGCTCTTTCAGTTTGGGTGGACCCATTCAAAGTCCTCTTTCTTTCCTGCCTTTCCTGGGGGCAGCAACAACTATTGTGAATTTGATGTGCATTCTTTCTTTCCGGTTATTGCAAATTGTTGCACGTACGAACAACATAGCAATTACTTGGTGTAGTTTACATTTACACACATGGTATTATAGTACGTGTATTATTTATTTTGTCCCCCCCACTCAACATTACACATATATTTTTAAATGTTTATTTACTTATTTATTTTGAGAGAGAGAGAGAGAGAGGGAGAGAAAGCAAGCACATACATAGTGGGGGAGGGATAAGGAGGGAGAAAATCTCAAGCAGGCTCCATGCTGTCAGCACAGAGCCTGATTGGGGCTCAATCCCATGAACCGTGAGATCATGACTCAAGCTGAAATCAAGAGTTGGACGTTCAACTAACTGAGCCACCCAGATGCCCCTCAACATTATATTTTTGAGAATATCCATAATGATACACATAGATGCTGTGGATAATTCTATTGTATATTTCTACTGTACTCATCTATACTTAAGTGATAGAATTTAGGTATTTTCCCCTAAACTTTCACTATTGTAAAAATATTTCAGTGGGCATTCCTGTGCAAGTTTCCTTGTACACATAAGTTAGCATGTTTCTAAGGTATGTACCTAGAGGAAGGGCGAAGACTTTCTAGGTATAATATCAAAGGCAGAAATCACAAAGGAAGAGAGTGATAGCTTTGCCTACATAAAACATTGAGAGCATCAGGGCACCTGGGTGGCTCAGTCAGTTAAGTGTCTCTCTCTCTTGATCTAGGCTCAGGTCATGTTCTCACGATTTGTGAGTTCAAGCCCCATGTCAGGCTCTGTGCTGACAGCATGGGGCCTGCTTGGAATTCCCTCTCCTTCTCTCTCTGCCCCACTCCCCACTCTTAAAAAAAAGTTGACAGCATCACCAGTATAGCAAGAAATACTTTAAAAATGGAAAGGCAAAAAAAAAATATTTGCAACAAATATGACAGAGAAAGGGTTAATATCCTTAATATATAAAAAAATTTGCAAATCAACACAAAAAAGATGATCACCACTGCAAATAAACTGGTAGAGGTCTTAAGTAAACAACTCACAAAGGAAGAAATATGAATGACGTATAAACATACAGAAATGTGATTCACATTATTGTAACCAAAGGAATGAAAACTAAAAGAATAGTTACCCCTTTTTTTGGCCTATCAAGTTGGCAAAGATGAAAAACAATGATGATACGTATCTGGTGAGAACACGGGGGCAATAGGCACTTTTATATACTGTGGGTAGAATTTGCATTGATGTCAACTTTCTAGAAGAGAGGTTGTAGTAAATATTAAAGGCCTTCTAATGTGCAAACTCTGACTCAGAAATTCTACATTAGGAATTAATCCAGAGAAAAAACTCAGTTGTGCATAACTCTGCCATATTGAAGGTGCTTATTGTAGTGTTATTTATGCTACCTATATATAAAGGTTTTTTTTAAAAAATAATTTATTGTCAAGTTAGTTAACATACAGTGTATACAGTGTGCTTGTAGTTTTGGGGGTAGATTCCCGTGATTCATCACTTACATACAACACCCAGTGCTCATCCCAACAAGTGCCCTCCTCAGTGCCCATCACCCATTTTTCCCTCTCTGTCATCTGTCCCTCTCCCCATCCACCCTCAGTTTGTTCTCTATATTTAAGAGTCTCTTATGGTGTGCCTCCCTCTCCGTTTGAAACTATTTTTCCCTTTCCCTTCCTCCATGGTCTTCTGTTAAGTTTCTCAAGTTCCACATATGAGTGAAAACATGATATCTGTCTTTCTCTGCCTGAATTATTTCACTCAGCATAATACCCTCCAGTTCCATCCATGTTGTTGCAAGTGGCAGGATTTCATTCTTTCTAATTGCCAAGTAATATTCCATTGCATATACAAACCACATCTTCTTTATCCATTCATCAGTTGATGGACATTTGGGCTCTTTCCATAATTTGGCTATTGTTCAAAGTGCTGCTATAAACATTGGCGGGGGGGGGTGTACATGTGCCCCTATGAATCAGCACTCCTGTATCCTTTGGATAAATTCCTAGTAGTGCTATTGCTGGGTTGTAGGGTAGTTCAATTTTTAATTTTTTGAGGAACCTCCACACTGTTTTCCAGAGTGGCTGTACCAGTTTGCATTCCCACCAACAGTGCAAGAGGGGTTTCGTTTCTCCGCATCCTCACCAACATCTGTCATTTCCTGAGTTGTTAATTGTAGCCACTTTGACTGGTGGGAGGTGGTATGTCAGTGTGGTTTTGATTTGTATTTCCCTGATGATGAGAGATGTGGAACATCTTTCCATGTGTCTCTTGGCCATCTGAATGTCTTCTTTGGAAAAGTATCTATTCATGTCTTCTGCCCATTTCTTCACTGGATTATTAATTTTCTAGGTGTTGATGTTTTTAGATGTTGGTTAGTTCTTTATAGATTTTGGATACTAACCCTGTATCCGATATGTCATTCGCAAATATCTTCTCCCGTTTTAGTTTTGTTGATTGTTTCCTTTCTAGTGCAGAAGTTTTTATCTTGATGAGGTCCCAATTATTCATTTTTTCTTTTATTTCCCTTGCCTTTGGAGACGTGTCAAGTAAGAAGTTGCTATGGCTGAGGTCAAAGAGGTTGTTGCCTGTTTTCTACTCTAGGATTTTGATGGTTTCCTGTCTCACATTTAGGTCTTTCCTCCATTTTGAGTTTATTTTTATGTGTAGTGTAAGAAAGCAGTCCAGTTTCATTCTTCTGCATGTTGCTGTCCAGTTCTCCCAGCACTGTTTGCTAGAGAGACTGTCTTTTTTCCATTGAATAATCTTTTCTGCTTCATCAAAGATTAGTTGGCCATACATTTGTGAGTCCAATTCTGGGTTCTCTATTCTATTCCTTTGGTTTATGTGTCTGTTTTCGTGCCAGCACCATACTGTTTTAATGATTACAGCTTTGTAGTAGAGGCTAAATTCTGGGATTATGATGCCTCCTACTTTGGTTTTCTTTTTCAACATTACTTACTTTGGCTATTTGGGGTCTTTTATGGTCCCATACAAATTTTAGGATTGTTTGTTCTAGCTTTGAGAAGAATGCTAGTGCAATTTTGATTGGGATTGCATTGAACGTGTAGATATCTTTGGGTAGTATTGACATTTTAACATTATTTATTCTTTCTATCCATGAGCAAGAAATATTTTTCCATTTCTTTATGTCTTCTTCAATTTCTTTCATAAGTTTTCTATAGTTTTCAGCATACCGATCTTTTACATTTTTGGTTAAGTTCATTCCTAGGCATTTTATGGTTCTTGGTGCAATTGTAAATGGGATCAATTTCTTGATTTCTCTTTCTGTTGCTTCATTATCAGTGTATAGAAATGCAACACATGTTTCTACATTGATTTTGTATCCTGCAACTTTGCTGAATTCATGTATCAGTTCTAGCACCTTTTTGGTGGAGTCTTACAGGTTTTCTACATGATACGTGTAGAGTATCATGTCATCTGTGTAAAGTAAAAGTTTGACTTCTTTGCCAATTTGAATGGCTTTTATTTCATTTTGTTGTCTGATTGCTGAGGCTAAGACTTCCAACACCATGTTAAACAACAGCAATGAGAGTGGACCTCCCTGTCATGTTCCTGATCTCAGGGAAAAGCTCTCAGTTTTTCCCTATTGAGGATGATATTAGCCGTGGGCTTTTCATATATGGCTTTTATGATGTTAAGACATATTCCTTATATCCCGACTTTCTGAGGGTTTTTATTAAGAAAGATGCTGTATTTTGTCAAATGCTTTTTCTGCATCTATTGACAGGATCATATGGTTCTTATCCTTTCTTCTAATAATTCGATATATCCCACTGATTGATTTGTGAATATTGAACCAGCCCTGCAGCCCAGAAATGAATCCCAGTTTATCGTGGTAATAGTTCTTTTAATATACTGTTGAATTTGATTTGCTAGTATCTTGTTGAGAATTTTTGCATTCATGTTCATCAGGGATATTGCTCCGTAATTTTATTTCTTAGGGGGTCTTTCTCTGGTTTGGGAATCAAGTTAATGCTGGCTTCATAGAAATGAGTGTGAAGCTTTCCTTCTGTTTCTGTTTTTTGGAACAGCTTGAGAAGAATATGTATTAACTCTGCTTTAAATGTCTGGTAGTATTCCCCTGGGAAGCCATCTGGTCCAGCACTGTTATTGACGGGAGATGTTTGATAACTGATTCCATTTCTTCGCTGGTTGTGGGTCTGTTCAAATTTTCTATTTCTTCCTGTTTGAGTTTTGGTAGTGTGTGGGTGTCAAGGAATTTATCCATTTCTTCCAGGTTGTCCAGTTTGTTGGCATATAATTTTTCATAGTATTCTCTAATAATTGTATTTCTGTGATGTTGGTTTTGATATGTCCTCTTTCATTCATGATTTTATGTGTTTGAGTCCTCTCTCTTTTCTTTTTGCGAAGTCTGGCTAGGGGGTTATCAATTTTGCTTATTTTTTCAAAAAACCAGCTCTTAGATTCATTGATATGTTCTACTGTTTTTGTTTTTGTTTTTTTTAGATTCTATATTGTTTATTTCTGCACTAATCTTTATTATTTCCCTACTTCTGCTGGCTTCGGCATTTCTTTGCTGTTCTGTGTCTAGTTCCTTTAGGTGTGCAGTTAGGTTTTGTATTTGGGATTTTTCTTGTTTCTTGAGATAGGCCTGGACTGAAATGTATTTTCCTCTTAGAACTGCTTTTGCTGCATCCCGAGGGGTTTGGACTGCCGCGTTTTCATTTTCATCTGCCTCATATATTTTTAAATTTCTCCTTTAATTGCCTGGTTGACCTATTCATTCTTTAGTAGGATGTTTTTTAACTTCCATGTATTTGGAGGCTTTCCAAATTTTTTCTTGTCATTGATTTCAAGTTTCATAGCATTGTGATCTGGACATATGCATGGTATAATCTCAATTCTTTTATATTTATTGAGGGCTGTTTTGTGACCCAGTATGTGATCTATCTTGGAGAATGTTCCAAGTACACTCAAGAAGAATGTGTATTCTGCTGCTTTTGGATGAAAAGTTCTGAATATATCTGTCAAGTCCCTCTGGTCCAGTATATCATTCAAGGCCATTATTTCTTTATTGATTTTCTGCCTAGATGATCTGTTCATTGCTGTAAGTGGAGTATTAGAGTCCCCTGCAATTACCCTATTCTTATCAATAGGATTGATTATGTTTGTGCTTAATTTATTTATATATTTGGGGACTCCAATTTGGGGACATAAACACTTACAATTCTTAGCTCTTCTTGATGGACAGACCCTGTAATTATGATATAATGCCCTTCTTCATCTCTTGTTACAGCCTTTAGTTTAAAATCTAGTTTGTCTGAAAACATAAGAGACTCTTAAATATGGAGAACAAACAGAGGGTTATTGGAGGGGTCGTGGGAGAGGGGATGGGCTAAACGGATAAGGAGCATTAAGGAATCTACTCCTGAAATCGTTGTTGCACTGCGTGCTAACTAACTTGGATGTAAGTTTAAAAAATAAATTAAAAAAAAGTGCTTAAATAAACCAACAACCAAAATAACCTGATTAGAAAAGGGAAGAACTAAGAGGAAGAAAAGGAAGAAAAAATATATATATATAAAATTAGAATTGACCAAGAATCAAATCAGAAAATGCAAAAACCACTGGACCAATATCTGATGATACTTTGAAATCAGTGGCTGCACTGGTCTGGAGGAGGGGCTGTCTGGTTGGGTCAGTGTCAGTCTTGCTCCAATAGATACCAGTTACCAGGCACGGAGGGCCATGGTTTGGTGTAGGTGGGTCCCGCCTCCACTGTGGGCCTGCTGTCTGTTCCCTGAAGCCCCACCTTGCTGGTGATGGGGAGAAAAATGACGACACCCCAGTGTCTCCCACCTGGACCGGTGCCTGCAACCACTCTGTTCAGGCTGTCTTCACAGTGCCACGTGGGTATGAGTGGGCCAGTTTGTTCCACTGTACAGTTTCCCGTGCCTCCCGGGCATTCTGCTGGGATTCAAACCCCTGTATCTTAAAGGATCCTGCTCCATGTGCCCCAGTTCTGGGAAAGCGCCACTCCACGCAACCAGCAGATAAACAGCCTCTGGCTCCTCACAGTGCCACATGGGTGCAAGCGGGCTGGTTTGTTAAAGATCCAATGTGTTAAAGATCCCACTCCACACACCCCATTTCCAGGGTAGAGCCACTCTGCCCAGCCAGCCGACAAAGGGCCTCTGGCTGGTGGGTGCGGGCAGCGTCTTTTGTTCTTGGAACAGCTATTTACCTTCTTCCCACAGCATTCAGGGGAAGGTATTGCTCTTTCTGACTGTGACTCTGAGCTCACTACTGAGCCCAGAGTTGGCTCTGCTCCTCCCCACATGCAAGAACAGGGCAGCCAGCCCCTGTCCAGAGAAAGCCCTGCAGTTGGAAATTGGTTCTTTCTCCATTTTTTCCATCCCCCAGTCCATGGGTTTTCTCCTGTCCAAATACCATTCTATACTTCCACAGCCTCTCTTTCACTTCTTTTTGTCTCTCCATAGAAGTGGATGCCTCCTCTCCATGCCTATGCCATCCACTTTAACTCTCTCAGTTCACAATCAGGCACCTATGGCCCACCATGTTGTCCCTGTGGGACCCTGGAGATGTTTCTGTCACTTTGTAGCCTGAATTCTTGGAATTCCAAGTCTTCTGGCTTCAGTATTGCTGTGTTTGAAGGACAAGGGAACTTCGGGTCCCCCTACTTCTCCGCCATGTTGATTCCTCGCCACTATGCTATTTATGAAATTAAAGACAGATCAGTGATGACAATGTGTCATAAATTGAAGTATACAGTATACAGTGTACTATACAGTATATAGTACACAGTAGTTTCCCCTCATCCAGGGGTTTCAGTTCTGTGGTCAACAGCAGACTAGAAGTGATGATCCTCCTTGTGACAGATAAGTAGAAGGTCAGTAGTAACCTAAGGTTATGTCACAATGCCTACGTCATTCACCTCATTTCATCTCACCACATAGGCATTTTATCATCTTACATCTTTGCAAGAAGGGTGAGTACAGCACAATAAAATGTATTGAGAGAGTCCACATTCACATAATGTTTATTACAGTATATTGTTATAATTGTTCTTTTTATCATTAGTTATTGTCAATCTCTTACTATTTTAAAAACTAAACTTTATCATGGCTATGCATGTATAGGAAAAAACATAGCATGTACAGGGTTTTGTACTATCTGCAATTTCAGACATCCACTGGGGGTCTTGGAACATATCCTCAGTGCAAAAATGGGGATGACCGTATGACTAAATCAACCCAAGGTTAGCATGCTAACAACACTGTGGTAACACTAAAGATGCCATTAATTTGAGGAAATTGGAAAGCTCCCCAAGGGAAGTTACTTTGAACAGAATTTTGAAAGATGAGAGGTTTTTGGCAGAGGCTGGAGCTGGGAGTGCGGGAAGGGCATTAAGGAGGAATAGTGGTCAGGGCAAAGGCAAGGAGGCTTAAAAGAACCTGGTGTGGATTATGGTGGGAGAATGACTCAGGATGATGGGTGTACAGGGGATGAAGGGGAGCAAAGCAAGGACAGAGCCCATTCTGTAATGTCGTGGTCCTATGATTATTTGGAATCCTTTTAGGATTTAATCACAAAATCTAAATTACTTGGAGCTCTTTCAGCTTGAGTATGTAATTCCATCAGAGTATTTATTGTCTTAAAATTTAATTTGGCTTATTCAAAACTGTGTACTACTCCAAAGAATTTTCCAAGTTAGTGAGATTTCCCTGAGCTGCCTTTCATTGACCCCTCTGCGTGTTTTAATAATCTGATTGTGTAAGGTCCTTTCTTTATGCAACTGTCATTGTCAATGTATAGTTACACAGCTTCTCTATTCTCTCCTGATCCCTCACTACTTTGGCCATCTCTCTGGTTTGGCTGGTGAGTGAGAATGGTGGAGGCAGGGTGCTTGATAAAGGGTTGAAAAAAGCCAAGAGCGTGCTGGTCCAGGTTTGGAGTTATACCGGCCTGGGTTAGAATCTGCAGTTTGTAGGTGTGTGATCTTGGACACATTTCTTAGCCTTGCTGAGCCTCAGTTTCCTTAATACATGTTTGTAAAAAGGATGTCCTTTGACTCCTTAAAATGGAACTCACCGTCTTCTTACCGAAGCCAGACACTTCCTTGGCTTGGGTATCCACATACATGGTGTGGCAGTGTCTCCAGACACCTAGAGGCTTGAAATGTCAGAGTCACTTCTGAGTCCTCTGCCTCTCACCAGGTCAGTTGCTGAGTCAAATAAATTCCATCTCCCCATACTCTTGCATCTATTTCTAGCCTCGTATGTTTCCCCCCAGCCACTCTTCTGTTGTAGGTCCTCATTCTATTATCTCAGAGCAGTGTTCTCCAATGTAGAGCACTTAAGGCTATCTGTTGAGTGTCGGAAGAAAATATTAGAGCTTCTATGTATCTATGTATCTATCTATGCATTTTAATCTCAGTCTTTAAAATGTTCTATTTTATATATGTCTTATAAATTATTGGAGTAGTAAATGTATATACTACACAATAGTCTATTACTGTTATTAATGTATTATCCATCAATAACACATCATTTGTTTCCTACTGCCTATCATGTTGAAAACAAACTCATCTGTCTATCATTCAAAACACATACAGTCTTCTCTTCTAGTCTAGTCAGATGGTCACTTAAAATTTTTCCTGTATATACTGCAGATTACTGGATGCTTTTATGCTTTCATCTCCTTACCTTTATACTTTTGTTTGTATTTTTCCCTTCTTTTACTCTCCACCCACTATAGGAAGCATTGTAAACAAGCTTAAGAGCAAGGATGAAGATATATACTCATATGCATACATATATACATACACACATATTTATGCATATCTATCTATATCTATGTATCTATATATGCACACATATTGATATAGACATATGTTTATCTCAATCTTTGAAACATTCTATTTTATATAGGTTCAAATCTTGGTTCTGCCACTTTCTAGTTGTTTTATTTAGACACTTCTAAGCCTCAACTTAGTGCCACTGACACTTCTGAGCCTCAACTTTCTCATCTGGAAAATAGAAATAATAACAATCAGCTCTTATGTTTGTTGTGATGAGTTATTGAAATACCACATTTGAGCTGAGCACCTAACCTGGCACATCCAACATACCTGTTTGGTAGATAAGAGCTGCTGTGACTGTTTCTATTACTCTTTTCAGGTATTTTTTGTCCAGTTCTCCCAAATTGTGAGATTGTTCAGAAAAGTGAATATTTTAATAATTTATATTCACTCATGAGCTTGCCATTTATATGGCTGTTACCTACTCAGATGTCCCTACTAGCATCATGTGACTAACTCCTGCCCATCTTGATATCGTTGGTCTCTCTTTTTCAATAGGATTGTCCGATGTTATTTTTTTTAATGTTTATTTATTTATTTTTGAGAGAAAGAGGCAGAGGGGGAGGGAAGAGAGAGAAAGAGGGAGAGAATCTCAAGCAGGCTCCGCACTGTCAGCACAGAGCCTGATGTGGGGCTTGAACTCATGAACTGTGAGATCACGACCTGAGCTGAAATCAAAGAGTTAGACGCTTAACCAACTGAGCCACCCAGGTGCCCCAGAACTATCCAATGTTATTAACAGCCAACAAGAAATGCATATACTATGCAGAGCAGTTGTAAACTTTACAAAAGATCCCAGAGCACTTGAAGTCAGTGCAAGTGACTTAGAAAAATGCTGGAATCATATCAAAGGCAATGTCAAATCAGCATCTGTTACGAAAAAAGAAAATTGAACAATTATAAGTGCAGGTACCTCAAAACAGAATGTTTTAAATATCAAAGGATTAAGAGGGGATTTGGGAGAGATTAATGAGGGCTTTGAATATTTCTGCTAAAGGAAGTCTTTTCAAAATAATTGGTCCTGAGTACTTAACTAAGATACAAAAAGCATTAACCATAAAAGAAATTATGGATAAATCTTACTACATTAAAATTAAGAGTGTCTGCTCCTCAAAAGAAGTCCTAAAGAAAGCAAAGCACAAACTTTATGTATCTTTATCCAGAATATATAAAGAATTATAAATCAATAAGAAAAAGACAACAGTATAAAAATAGGAAAACAGTGTACATGAACAGGCCTTTCTCAGAAGGGGAGAAACAAATGATGAATAAACTTGAAAAAAAATGTTCGACCTTATTTTATAAGCAGGGAAATTAAATGTATGACCACGTTGAGATATTGTTTTACTATTTCTAGAGGGACAAAAGTTAAGATGTTTGTATTACTTATCAATTGCTTTGTTATAAATTACCACCAATCTGGGAGCTTAATACACATTATTTCATAATTTCAGTGGATAAGAATCTAGGAATAGCTTGGTTGGGTCCTCTGATCAGGGATGCCTGGCGACACCAAGAAATGGTGAGGATGCAGATCAGTGGAAACTGATCTTTGGAAAATCATTTTACATTCTCTTACAAAGCCGAATGTATATGTATCTTCAAGATGCAGCAATCCCACCTGTAGGTCTGCATGCCAGGAAGACTTGAACTTGGCGACTAGGGAACACGTGTGAGAATGTTCATGGTAACCCTGTTGATAAAAACAAAATCCTGGAAACAACCCAAATGCCCACTGAAGGAGAACTGTGGAATTCTCACCCAACAGAATATCAGATGAAATACATGCACAGAAACACACAATGACATCAGTAATCTTAGACCCATCATGTTGAGTAAAACAAGCAAGTCAAAGAAAACTAGGTGTGCTGGGATGTATTTTTATAAAGCTCAAAGCAAAGCAAAATTAAGCAATAGATGTATGATAAAACTATGTGATATAATCTAGAGAATGACAAAAGCAGAATTCAGCTTATGTTGGCTGATGGTGGCAGTTGTGTAGGTACAGGAATGGGATGGAGAAGGGAGTGCATTGATGATGTTCTATTTCATAAATTGGGGGATGGATTCATCATGAACATTCATTTTATTAATATTCTTTATTATATATGCTATATATTCTTTTGTCTGCTTGTTACATAATAAACAATTTTTTTAATGTTGTACTGCAGAAGTCAAATATATGAAGCAAGTCAAAATGTACTATAATGGTGTTAGCTATGTGAAAGAAATCCAATAATTTTTTTAAAGTTTATTTAAGTAATCTCTGTAACCAACATGGGGCTCAAACTCATGAACTCAAGAATTGTGTGCTCTTCTGATTGAGCCAGCCAGGGTCCCCCCCAAACCCAATAATTTTAAATGATCCGGTAAGTGTACATTGTTATAATTAAAATGCAAATTTTAGGGGTACCTGGGTGGCTTAGTCAGATGGTATCCAACTTCGGTCCCGGTCATGATCTCGTGTCGGTGGGTTCAAGCCCCATGTTAGGCTTTGTGCCAACAGCTCAGAGCCTGGAGCCTGTTTTAGATTCTGTGTCTCCTTCTCTCTCTGCTCTTCCCCTGCTCATGTCTGCCTCTCTCTCTATCAAAAATGGATGAATATTAAAATGCAAATTTTAAAATTATAAGACAAAATACTCAAATAAAAAAATAAAGTTTATTTATTTATTTTGAGAGAGAGAGATGGGGGAGAGACAGAGAGAGAGAGAGAGAGAGGGAATCCCAAGCAGGCTCTGTACCATCAGCGCAGAGCCTAATGTGGGACTCGAACCCACTAACCATGAGATCATGACTTGAGCCGAAATTAAGAATCAGTCATGTAACAACTGAGCCACTCAGGTGCCCCTAAAGAAATTCTTAAAATGAATTTTAGATCATTTTTTCAAGGAAAAAGATCTCAAACTTTCCCCCTTAGTATATATTTTGAAAATTGGTCACATTTTCAATGGATGGACTTCAAGTGACTTTATCTATTAAATTTGTCTTTGGTAGTGAGGCCCTTCTCTAATTCATGAATACAAATATTATTTCTACAACTACTATTCCCACCAAGATTCATCCGAAATATTTCCCTCTCTATAGTCCACCAAATAAATATTGTCTCTAGTTTTGAACCTACCCACACACCACACTCTATTCCTAGCATCTCTTTGGGGACCTGGCAAAACTCCGTCTTATTTTATGACTTCGTTATTCATTTTTCCTCTGCTGGAAAGTGAGCTCCTTGAAGTTTGGACCTTATTTATCTTTGTATGAAACTAGCACAGTCATATGCATAGTGCTGGCACCAAATAAAAATTTAGTGAACTTGAATTTGTCTAGACATGTTTCATTATAGGTGTTAAGAGAAGTCAACACCGTTATTAATTGCATCAATAATTGCAAAATTGTCACATACATCACATTGTGAGGTAAGGTGCAAGGGTAAAACGAGCCAGCATTCTTGGTAATGAAGTTCAGGCTGGGCTAGGCAATTATATACTCGGTCCAGGACTTCACAAACATATATTTGCATTTGAGAACAAAACCCGTTGCAAAGAGATCACTCAAGAAAGTTTGTGTTGCTTATATCAGAAAGCACCAGAAGCATTTTTCCTATTATTACAAAAATGGTGAAGGTTAGTGCATGCAGATTTCTCATATGCCTCATAAAACACTTAATCATCTCCATCCAGAGCCAAGAACCACTGTGTAACCAAGTAGTTTCCTGCTTATAAGGAACTGAGCTGTGTAATTCTGTTTCATCCCCAAATCCAGCATCTCCCATCCTCTCTAGGGGGCTTTACCACTTCATGACATCATAAACAAGAGAGGTCCAGAGTTCAGTTTCACTGACACTTTCGTTATAAAGCTAATAAACAAGAAAGCCCCAAGGTATCAGTCATTATTTTTTCCTTTCCTAAAGCTAGATATAAATGTAATATCTATACAGACTTTCTAATTTATTTTCCTACTAACGAAAAGAGGCATTTCTAGATAAATTAGGCAGTGTTCTGGAGTTGCCTTCATACGAAGAGGGAAGCAGTTTTGCTTAAAATTTTAAATTTGGCTTTAGTCCTTTGTTAAACATTATGGATGTAGGTGGAAGATGGAAAAAGAACTAAAACCAAACATGCAACAGGCAAAAATAATGCATTTTTTAATTGTAGAAAAGAGTTATGTGTGCAATTAGAATTCTTGTGTTTAAGGCTGCTGTTTAAAAAGTCCACACATTATTTAGTTTAAGAGTTATGCTTGCATTTTCATGTGTCTGTGTGCACATGCACATACAAACAGAGCTTCAGAGCCAATTAATGAATCTAAAAAAGTATTTAAAACCACTTGCACTATCAGAAAACCACTATAAACATTTTACTAAGAGATCAAGATTGTATATCAAGTGTTTTCCTGAGTTATACACAATATGCATGATGAAAACATTTCACTCAGAGGTATGCAGTTTATAGAAGGAGAAAGGTCATTAGCGTGAATTATATAAGCTCTGCTAACTGCGAGTTGTTACCCAATGATCTAATTCAAGTAAAAGATCTCAACATAAGTATATCTCACCTCCGTTGATGTGTATTACTAAAATATGTCGGGCATAGTTTCCTGACAATATAATTGCAAGCAACAAAAATTATTGAGCATCTAGAATGAGTAGAACACAATAGCAGGTATGAGAGACATATAGAAAGGTCCATGATAGTTCTGACCTTAAAGGCTCATAATGCAACTGGAGAGAAAGAGTGGATTCATATGGATTAAATACTGAAGTAATAGAAATGGTATCTTGACATTCTGGAAAAGAGATTTTCTGTATATTCTATGAAGTTGGCTCTCTCAGAAGTAGTGATTGGGGGATTAAAAAAAAAAGAATTAACTTCATCTTGAACCCATTAGGTGAGCTAGAGTGGAGACAAGGTGGTAGTGTCTCTTTCTTTGGAGTACATGGTATCCAAGCATCTCAATGAGTGGCTTTCACCCTGGTGGGTATAGATAAGCATGTGACTTTGAATCAGGAGCAAAGCTGCCTGATTCACATGAATTAGCCAGTTCATGGGGTGAAGCGATTATTTGCAACGCTCGCCCAAGCAAATTGATGAATCCAGGGTGAACAGAATCAATGCACTGGCATTTGCCAAGCACAGATTCAGATTAAAACAGAATAAATTAGTTCCTCTTAGTCAGTTATTGCCTCAAGTAGGTGAGCTGAGGAAAAAGAGGTGTTAAGGTGCACGTTGAATGTGAACTACCTTCTGTTTTCAGCTGAAGATGCAGAGCAAAAGACAGGGAATGTAAACAGACGGTGAATATGAAATTGTAGCTCGGTAAGGAAAGGAGTTCTGTGAGCAACTCAATTTCTTCCTCTGAATTGTACCCAGAATAGCACTGACTGCTATTTGCATAGACTGTTCAGAGTGTAGACTTTTAATTTATTGTCAGATAAAATACAAATACCTGAAGTCTGAGTGACTTCATGTCTGGAGTTTCCAATCTGGGGTTACAGACCGTCACCATGTAATGACAGCATTCTTTGAAGCTAATACTGTAATTAATTTCTTACCACTCTACTCGGCCAATATTAACAATGAACCATACTGTTATCCAGCATACCCTGGTGGAGAGTCTTGCAGCAAAAGAATCCATAACCGTGTCTGACAGTCTGTCCAACTGAGAGATGGGATGTCTAGCAAGGGGATATTTCAGGGGTGGACATAATATGGTTTATGCTTTGCAACTTGTGCTCAGCCAGAGAGAAAGCTAGTCTCCTGATGTTAATAGTCTGGCTTTTTCCATTGTAGTTGTTCACAAAATAATTTAGAGAGTGAGGCATGCTACAAAGTAATATTGATGTACATTATGAACAAACTCTGTATAAAGAAATGCCAACCTGAAGATGCAATCTTTTGTTGGTGGGGAAATAATAAACTATTTATGATTTTCTTATGATGTTTCATTGACATATGGTGCTTCTAACCCAGTGACAAATTAATTGACTTGGTTTAAAAAGAAATGGATGCAGCTTAACGAAGAAGGACAGGATATGTATCATAAGGCAGCTGGTTCTGCCACTGCTGGCTTATGGAGACAATATACATCGGACAGCTAATGAGTCTCTCTGTTGCATAAGATAGATTCTCTTTATAATAGAATTGCACGCTTTGTCTCTAAATGGGGTTATTATACACACCATTGCACAATGTTTGAAGAGCTTGGTTGGCCCTTGTAGAGGGTTAGGAGAGAAATAAATTGGAAAACAATCGTACTTAAGACCTTCAATCCATCAAACACTCCATATTTATCTAAATTACCAGCATGCTCTCCCAAAATACAAATCTGAATGATATGCGCAGCTAGAATGTTAATGTTGACCAGCCTTCACTTTGCTTTCATCACTTAGGTTTTCTATTGTAAACACAGACCAAAATTCATGCACATTGAAGCCTGGTAATGCATTTCAGCCAGTACCCCCCACTCCTTTTCCCTCTGCTGCTTCCTATTTCCAATCTTTTGGTCCTGAAGTTTCATTTGGGATTCTCTCCACCCACCATGAACACACACGCATCACTTGGCCTGGGTTATTTAACTCTTAGAACTTTTCGACTTTGAATACGCCAACAGTTTTAATGGTAATTCACTCCGCTTCTTCACTTTTCTCCACACTTGTGGGTTCTCACTGTTCAGTCGCTCAGTTATTTCTTTAGAATAAATCCATTTCATTTCCTTTTACAGCCTTGGAAAAACCCCAGGAAGTGGTGGTAGGAGAAGGCAGGATAAATGGCAGCATTGTTCACTCTGTACGTGAAGATTGCATGCCCTATTAGAGGGCGTGGGCAGAGCCCATTCAGCTGGTGTAGGTCTGGAGAGTGGGGAGCTGAGTCAGGCTCTTACCTCTACATGTCCTTACCTGGCTCTGATCCTGATTTCACCTTCTGGCTCCATTCTTCTACTGATAGTATCATGTAGCCCTTGGGAATTTTGTAGCACGATTTCATCCAAATTCTTTCAGGGCTATAACATGTCTTGAAGCCCCAGATGAGGCGTCGCATGAAAAAGTGATTCTTGAGTATATCACAAGGGGGTTTTTGACTTATCACACTTTGGGCTTAAGGATACACCTTTCATTCCTGTTGACCTTGGGATGCTCACTTATGAGACTAGGTAACAATATTTGCTTCTTCCGGACTCTCTTCTCTGTGTCTCTCTCCTCCCTGCCAAGAGCAGTTGAAAAGTGTTACGCCTGGGAAACATTCGAAGGTTCTTGGAGTAAGACGATCTTTTCAGTTTAAGACGTTATTATATCCCAAACCAGATTGCTTCCTCCTCATCATTGTGGGGTTCTTTACTTTTCAAGTCTACCTGTAATCTGGTATAGAGGAAGGGGAGCTGAAACAAATGAACCAAACAGTTTCATGGGCTTCTCCACATATTTATTACCCTCTTCAAATTGAATCTTGAAGCCCTGTCAGATGTGTTATTTTTCCAAGAGAACACACATTAAGTGGCTATAGCAAATAAACTCACCTCCTGACATCTTTCCCATTGCTTGCTAGATCCATTTACTGGGAAGATTATATTGTAAGGTGTGACAGGAGGGGTTGTTCAACAAAGGAAAATCACCACTTTGTAATTCTATTTGTTCAAGTTTTCTTCTTTTGCATGGGTTTTTGGATTTTCTTGTTGTTTCTGGAATTGTTTCTTAAGTGGTGAGTATTATTTTTTGATACATGTTTCTCCAGAATTTATTCCATCCAACTTATTCTTTTTTTAAATGTTTATTTATTTATTCATTTTTGAAGGAGAGAGAAACAGGACATGAGTGGGGAGGGTTAGAAAGAGAGGGAGACACAGATCCGAAGCAGACTCCAGGCTCTAAGCTGTCAGCACAGAGCCCAATGCGGGGCTTGAACTCACAAACTGTGAGATCATGACCTGAGCCAAACTGGGATGCTTAACTGACTGAGCCACCCAGGCACCCCACCATCCAGCTAATTCTTGAGTTACATACCTTCTTTTGAAAGTAGAGTCTTGTTTTTTGTGAGCAAATTTGTATAATTTGCCCAGGGAAAAAAGAAAATCCAAGACAAATGGTAACAATGAGTAGTTAATGAATCTTCTTTTACCGATTTTTTTTTTAATGACTCTCATGTTCTCTGTCAAAAACAGATTATTTGATGACAATGCTAAGAGGACTTAGCTCTAGGTAGAAATTAGTTTCCATTTGCCTGGATGTGTCATTTATTAAGAGGGCTTTTACTTATATTTTTTCCTTTAACATAATCACCTTAGGGAAATAAATATGTACAGAGACAAATGAGTAGACACACTAGTCTTTATCAATGTTTGTTTAAATTATTGTAGAGAAATGGGAATCTAGAACTGAGACGCCTAAGAAATAAATCTTTCCTCATATCTAGTATCTTTAGTTCAAGAATCGGAAAACACATTACTAGCAATTAAACGTTAGGGCGCAAATGGGAATTCTATATTGTTTGTTGGTTAAATTTAATTATGAAATTATGATTTGCTTTGGGTTCCTAGCAAGCCCTTTCTTTTAGTGCTACAAATGTGCACATCCTCGTTTTCATGGCCTTTTTACCTCTTCTCTCAAACCACTTCTAGATCTCTGTTTTTCCCATGTCATATTTCTTAAAGGACTCACTTTCCTTACGTCCTCCTTCTGATATTTTTCCAGCCTCTGTGACTTTTGCTCCCTAAATGTTCTTGCAACCTCTCTAAGGTCAGTGGTATTATCCTAACCAAGGCTCTTTCAGTCCCTCTCCTGTTTCTCCTCTTAGCCCATCTAATATCACTGACCACTCAGATCATGCCTCCCTTTTTAAACACTGCCATTTCTTGGTTGGGGGACATTTGGTTACTCTCTCTTGTTCCTTGTCTCTCTTTCTTCCTTACCTACCCCTGATATGCTGGCTTTCCCAAAGACCTCGAGTTCCTGGCCACCTCAGAAGCCATCCTTGTTTGGTGGAGCTGCTCTCATGGCTGTAGCCACGACCTACCTCCAGTTCCAATTTTCTTTTCAGTTCAAATTCTGGGACCTCATTTTCAGCTCCTCTTGTTGATATCCTACTGCACGTCAAGCTCAATCTGGACCCCACCGATAATCAAAAGAGAATGTGGGAACAGTTCCCTCCCTCCTTCCCCACTCCTTCTTTCCTAGTCTCCCTGCCTCCATCACCATCACCCTCCAGCCCCCAAGCTGTCCATGTTAGAAGCCTTGGAGTCTTCTTGGCCCTGCTCCTTCCTTCCTCACTTGTCTGATCTTTTACCAAATCCCCTGATTCTATTTCAGGAATGTCTTCATATCTACCTCCTTTCCAACCTAGTTGCCTTAGGTCCATTTGTTTTCATCTTCTCCTTGTCCTGGTGCCCTGAGAAGTCTGCTCACTTTGTTCTCTGCCTTCCTGCAGGAACTCTTCCTCTGAAGACAAACCCAGACATGGCTTATTCTTTCCTCCCAAACCACAGAGCCTGGAACGTATCTGAACCCAGCCTATTCTCTCCCCTACTCCCTCCTGTGAATCTACTGAACTAGACCCACTTCTCCCCTGTCCTATCTCTAGACCTTGGCCTAAAAAGCTTTTCTTTTCTCTCTCTGCTTGGGGAAAACTCCTACTCCTTCTTCAAGCAACAATTCAAGTGACAGTTTTGTGAAACCTCCCCCACTCCCTACTTTTACTGGGCCTCAACACTTGTCCCAATCTTCCATCACTGCCCTTGTCTCTCGGTCATGGGATCATAAGTGTAGCTACGTAGAGAGAGACTTTCCCTTCCTCGTTTGCCTTATTATTTGTATACAAATGCTGGGCACATCATAAGTCCTTGACCAGGGTTGGCTGGACGCTCTCTTGATAGAATCTACAGTGGAAGTACTCAGTGGGGCACTCTGAAGTAACCTAGGACAGTCCCATGTTCTCCTGCCCGTGCTGGCAAAGGCACTTTTCTGTCTTGACGGGACTGATTCTTTCCCTTGTGGCTGTGCTCTCCACCAGGAGAAAGAGAAACTGTATGTGGAACTCAAGCACATCCTGGCGCGGCAGCCCGGCCCTGAGGCTGCGGAACAGCTACAGATCTACCGCCACACGCTGCGGGAGAAGACCAAGCAGCTGAAAGTAAGTGGGAGCCTCCGTGCTTTCCTGGCCGAAGGGCGGCCACATGCTGGGGATCCAGACAAGCCCACTGCCTCAGTACAAGGAGCCGGTCTCCCAAATGCCACACTCCACGGAGGTTGGCCTTCCCCCCCGCCCTCCTTTTAGAATTCCAGTCCCAGGAGGGGCAGGGCTCAGAGCTACCTCCCCCCGCCCCCAGCATGTAGACTAATAGACCTCACAATTCTGTTTCCTGAAAGGGGTTGGTGAGCAAGTAAGGAGACAGAATGATGGCAACAGAATGGAAATTCGGCGGATGGTGTGTGTAGGGACTACCTCAAGACGAGGTAGAGGATTTGGATGGTGGGGAAGAGCAGAGGAAATATTTTAACACCGTCATCCAGCGAAGCTGACCACTGTGCCAAAGCAGGTTTCTGTGATTCCATTCCACCTGAAATAAATGTACAGAAAGCACAGGCTCCTCCCCAGCCCCCAGGGCCCTCCTTCATGACCATCTCTCTCAAAGAAGTTGCAATAAAAGAAAAGTAAAATCATTTTGGAATTCCGTTAGCATAAGTTCCCTTCTCAGGACTTAAGAACCTCAGCTGGCGAGACGGAATGTTTTATAATTACACGTGCCTTTTGAAAAGTTTTCTCAGAAACTGTGGGTTCCCATTATATTTGGAGCTTTACCTGCTAAGCAAGTACTTAGATATTCTTGGCATGTCAGCGAAGTCTTATACACACGCATGCACGGAATGTAGCACACGCCCGCTGAAGTCTGGCATTTAACTGCGAGAGGGCAATGATCATTGCCTTTCCGCCTGGGGTAACATAGGTGCTATGCGACTAATATAGTGCTAATCCTTTCACAAATAGCACCTTGTACAATCACATCCTTCTTCTTTAAAAAGACAGATGAAACAGGAGCGTAATTAGAACATTAATTTTCAACTTATCACTCACTGTGTTTATGTCACACAAGTATTCTGAAACGGAGTTTGAGTTTTGCATGAGGTGTAATCTTTTGATCATTTTCACCCTTCTCAACAATTGAGTATTCCAAATAAAATAAAAGCTCATTTTTCTCACATGTCTGTCTTCACGCCACTGTCAGATAGCCACACTCAGGGCTGGGTAGCATTAACTGGCTCACAGGAGTTTTTGGTATTTTTAACCCTTTAACTCGGGGAATCTAGGGTTTTTACCCTGAGGAAATCTGACCCCGGTGGAAGAGGTTCAGAGGGGCTGAGCCTGTCTGCTAGTTTGTCCTCATTATCTGGACTCTTTTAGGAAATGCTATATTCATCGTTTGGAAACAGAGCCTTGGTTCCTAATTGCTTAACTATTAGGCAGATTTTCTCCCAACCTGAAAGTCTTATTCTTTAGCTCGTAATAGCTTAGTCAGAATCATTTTCATAGCGATTAAGAGAAAGAGTTCAGAAGCAGGTGAACACTCAAAGGACAAAGATCCTCCTTTTGGGCAAATTTTTAAAATAGTGAGCAAGGGAGAAAACAAATCCGCGTCTGTCGCGTGCCCCTTAGTATGGCAACCTCCCTGTCTTCCCTTTGGTTTTTGTGGGGTGCGACCCTAGCTCGGGCATGCTTTACATATCCTATTCGGGTGAGTAAATTCCCACCCTTCTTGCCCAGCCAAGACCAGCAGCATCTATCGATGGAGGAGGCAGGTAATCAGGGTTCCTATTACACATGCTTTAGACTCTCTCGCATGCATCTCATAGCTCCCTGCTTCTCGGAGGAAAGCGTTGCTGTGTCTGGAGAAAAAAAGAACCTGTGAAGAGTCCCAAAGAGCACAGTAAAGAGGTGACAGACGTTTAGCGGAACAGCAACCTAGGAAAACACAGAAATTGAATGCCTATTTAGTGGTGGGGGCGGCAGGATGGTTCCAGAATAATTTTTACCATAATCCTCAAATGAATCACTCTCCCTAGTGATGACTTTCCCGATTGCTGTTTTAAAAAGGCTTTAAAAGCAATTTTACACTGTATGCCTGGGAGTTTTTCTGTCTCCACTCACAATATTCTTGAAACACATTACGGCATTCATGTGTGAGCCTGGTTGAATGTGGCCTGATAGTTCTTTTAAGCAGAGGTTTCATTAAGTTTGTCACTGGATTATGAGCTTTCAGCCCTCAGTCGAAAATTTTCACCTAGGTGTAGACCTTGAGAGCTGGCGGAAGTGTGAGAATTAGCTGTTAGACTTGGACGTGGCTTTGTAACACTAGCCTCGCTGAGGTAAACAGCAGCAGAGTGGAAAAATTTTCAGGAAAAGATATTGTCTCACTGAGTATCTTCTGTTAATGCTGCTTTATTTGTCACATTAGGTTTTGTCTTCGGAGCTGAATATGTATGAATCACAGAGCCAAGAATATAAATACGAGATCGAGAAACTTAGCAATGAACTGATGAACTTAAAGAAGAAATACCTAGCTCAGAAGCGTAAAGAATACGTTCAGAAGTAAGGATTAGTCAAATGTTCTAATTTTGTTGTGCCTATTACCTGCTGATAAGAAAATAATTGGCAGATGGCCATGGAGCCACAGAATCCTCTGGGGTAGAGGAGGTCACAGGGTAAACAAATGACATTCTACAGGTCCGCCCTGGTTTGTGTCAGAGCAAGATGCATGTCTCATTTGATACCAAGGCCTCTCCTTAGGACCCTAACAGGGATCCATTAATGTCTGCTCACCAATGAATCTAACACAGAGCAGAGGAAATATCGTCTTTTTCTCCCCTGTCCCCACACTGTTGTTATGGTTTGGAGATAGTTATGCCATGACGATGTTTGCAAATGAGGTTCACAAGCAGGCTTGTATGAACTAAAAGCATGTCCACATTTAAAACCACAGGTAGTTTTGCTAAGGGATTTAGGCTTGGTGAAGCTGTACTTTCCCAGAATGCATCTGGTGCCACGGTAACGATGAGGAGCCCATGAATAACTTTTACCTATGATTTAGAGAATCTAGCTCTGAACCATCTCTATGTCGAATAACTGACTTCAATATCTGCTGGGGGTATTGATGTGAGCTCTTATTTTTCTAGAAGATGATACTGTGATCTCAGGTTAACATTTTGGGTTTCGGGATGCCTGCGTATGGAAGAGTAAATGTTCTCTTTCACGTTGTCATCATCATTTCCCTGATGCTTGGGTGAGAGAGTGGGCCTGGATGAATCAGTAGGTTTAAGCCTTGGGTTGGCCGAGTGGCATTACCCAACTCATCTAGTTAATTCTGTAGTACTCACATTGTGGGTTTAAGTCAAGTTAGGTATTTCATTCACATGGGCATTGCAGGGACATGGAAAAAGAGGAACATCCGCCTATGATTCATTAGTGGCAAACAGTTATTTAAAGTAACTGGATGCAAATTGATTTGCCAGTAAAAAATTGCCCTTCTTGTAAATCAGAATATTCCCCTGTTCCACATTCAGATGCCAGCTCCTTGTAGAATAAAATCCTGCTAAAAATTTGAGCTAATTCCTATGGGTCTGTCTTAATGTATGGGTCTAGCGACTGCCCAATACAGAATCACTGGTGGGATTTATCAAACATGAAGGCTCCCAGGCCCTGTTTCCAGATGTTTGGGTTCGGCTCTGGATGAGCCTCCAAAATGTGCAGTTCCATCACTCCTCAGGTCATGTCCATGCATGCCGAAGCTGGAGAAGCACTGATATTAATGGTGTGACTCAATGTTGTAGTGGAGACACTGTGGTTTTCTTTTAGGACAGCAAGTTTGAGCTGGTAAGATGTCAACATGGCTAGTTTCTGTGTGAGGCACGCGTCCAGCTCAGCGGCCTCCAAGTGTTTCTATCACACACTCTTATCAGTAAAACACTTTTGAACTTGTAGCCCCCATGTATATGCATATATATTAAATATATATTTAATATATTTGTTTTAAAATGAAATATAATATAATATATAAATATAACAAATATATTTAGTATATTTGTTTTACAATGAAGTTTTATTTCAGAATAGCTTTATATTCCAATATATTTTAATTTTTTTATGTTTTTTTACTTAATTTTGAGAGAGAGGCAGAGAGAGAGGGAGACAGAGAATCCCAAGCAGACTCTACATTGTCAGTGCAGAGCCCAACGCAGGGCTCGAACCCATGAACTGAGACATTATGACCTGAGCTGAAACCAAGAGTTAGATGCTTAACTGACTGAGTTCTGCAGGCACCTCTGTTATTTTAATTTTTTAAAACTACTTGTTTATATTTTTTTAGAGGAGAGAGGGAGGGAGAGAGTGCGAATGAGGAGGGGCAGAGCTAGAGGGAGAGAGAGAATCCTAAGCAAGCTCTGCACTGTCAACACAGAGTCTGATGGGGGACTCGATCTCACGAACTGTGAGATCATGTCTTGAACTGAAGTCAAGAGTCTGATACTTAACTGACTGAGCCACCCAGGAGCCCCTCATTTTTATATTGCATGCCAAATACTATTATGACATTGTGAGTAATTATTAGTAAACTGAGATTTTGTTTTTAATTTTTAAAGACAAAATATGGACAGAATCTGAAATACCTTCTTGGCACTTCCCAGTGGGTCATCCTACTCATCTTCGAGAGTACATGCATCTATTTTGGAGACCAGCAGTTTAGTTTGCACAGTTACAAATAGCTCGCTTAGCTAAACAGTTAATTATCTTTCTAGAGCCGACTAACTTCCCTACCTTCGTCCTGCAGTTTGGCCTTGTCACCTTTGACATTATTGATCCCCTCCCCCCACAGTTTTCTGGACACTGAAAATGTGTGGAGCCAACAGAAATGCCCTTCTGTTGGCTCAGCCCCTCCCAGTGGTGCATCTACTAAAATTGCACTGCCCCCAGCCATAGGCCACTTGTAGATTTTTAACTTAAAAATGAATTACAGTTAAATCAAATTGAAAATTCAGTTCCTTAGTTGCGCTGGTCACATTTCAACTGCTTAATAGCCACCTGGAGGTGGTGGATGCCTCATTGGCCTCTAGATAGAGTTTTGCCATCATCTTGGAAACTTCTATTGGGTAGCACAGCTGTAGAATCTTTGCTTTTGCCTGTCCTCTTCTTTCCCTAACTTGCTCGCTTGTAGCCATTCTGACCTGGTTAGGGTGGCATTGGCGGTTCCATTTAGTTGGGGATCCATAAACTGGAAGTAGACAGAGAGAGGGGTTCATAGGAGAAGAGCGAAAGGTTTCAAGTGCTGAAGGAAAGTTTACTGCGGCAAGAACAAGAGTGCTGAGATGGTGTGGACTGGAAGGGAGAAGGCTGAGGGAGCCATTGTGCTGGTCTATAAATACATTACAAAGGCAATATAAAGGAGACATCATTCCCATCAGGCAGCTTAGAACAATCCAGAAGCATTATGCTTACGTTCCTTCAGAGAGGAAAACTTAGGTTATTTAAGGCAAGAGACGAGCCGGAGGAGGTTGCGTTTGCTGTATCCACCGGCAGTCAAGGGGTAGACAAGTTGCCAAGCACTTGAAGGAATCCTCTTAACTGGATTCACTCAAAGCTAAAGCTTTTGTCCTATTTATGGAGGATGATTTTTTTTTTTATAATAATGAAATCAATTCTGCTAAGAGACTGCTGGATTGATTAACCAATCCTCTTCAGGTTCTTTCCAAATGGAATAATTTAGAATAATCTCTGTGGATGTTCTCCCCACACTTGCTCTTTATAAAATAGCAACTTATGCCACTTTCGCCTTTATGCCTTCTTTTGTTTTTCTCAAACACCCTTTTCATCATGTTTCCGTCCTGACCTGCACCCCCACCCACCTGCCTCTGACTCCCCTGCCCTGGACACCCAGGCTGGTCTAGAGTTTGTAGAACTAGTCAGATTCTTTCCCAAAAGGTGGAATTCTCTCCCCTGAGGTAAATCACTGCTAGTTGTCAGATCTCATTGGTTTTGGTCTTAGTTGTTAGCTTAGTTTTTATTTTTAAAAAGAGATTCCAAAGTTGTTTTCTGTAAGACCCCTGAATACACAATAGGGAATTTGTATATAGTTACCTCTGCAAGAAACTTGAGTGTGTGTGTGTGTGAGTGTACACGTGTGAATGTGTGTGAATGTGTGTGTATTTGAAGGAGATGCAGGTAGATGATACATTATAGATTTTAGGGTAGGACTCCCTTTATCTATTGCCCAATGCACTACCTTATTTATCTTTCTCAGATTTTCTTGTATCTTAAACTGTATCTAATAATAACTTCTGTTTGTCTAAAGTTGTAGGAAAATTTGTATTTTATAAATGTCCAGGTTTGGTGAAGATACCTTATGTGTGAGGTAAATATTTATGTTTCCACTGAAATTTGGAATCGAAAAGTTGATAGATGATGAATTAGTCATTATAACTGAGCCAAGAGAAAGATTCTTCTGACGGATCTTTGGAACTAAACAGATGTTTCATACAACGGGAAGATGATTACAAGTCGGAAGTCTCAAGTCCATAGTGTTTGAGTTATAATGAGGTCTTATGTCCACATTTAGATCAGCATTAGGAGGGCACACTTAATTGTGTCTTTCCCTAATTTTATGTGTTATCAGCAGACACTTAATTAGATTTAAACAACCACCTTGCCTAAAACTGGAAGCTTTAATCGAAGCAGTTTTCAATGGCTAACTCACCCCGGGAACTTAGAGAACACCAAACTTAGAAGAGGAAAAAAGATGTTAAGGAAGTTAACTTTCACCTCCTGTCTTACAGAAATAAGGACAGAATATCCATGGATAACACCTTGTCAACGGCCAAGCCAACTGGCCCTCGTTTTACTGGGGGTGGATTTCCCCTCAACAGGCCATCCAAAGTGAAGTCTTAATCTGAAGCTCCTGCCTGGGTCCAGTAGAGCAGCTCATGAAATTCTCTTTGAAACGTTTTGGAGGAATCTCTTTCAAATCCCTTGGATCACAAATATTTAGAGAAATTAGTGCTCAAATTCCAGGATGGAAAGAAATGCAAAACTATTATCGTCATGTACATAAAAGAGTGGTGACATTCTACTTGGTCCACATGGATGTTAACAGATTGTAATTATATCATTCAATTAGGCTGACACATTACATAAAGCAGATCTTTCGTTACTACCACGTTGATTCATTTGAAATGCAGCCTCTATCTAGACACTCTGTATAGATGAAACTTTGGATCTGAATTTCTCTATTATAAACATTTCTCTATAGGTTTTACATTTAAAAATATTTTTGAAATGCAGTGCATTTCTTTTTAATAAGAATCTATTTTAATTATTCCTCATTAACAAGTCATTGCATGAGGTGAGAAAAAAGGACAAACTCTCAAGTATTTAAAAAGTGTTTCGAGAATGATTTCTATGTGGAATTTCTTTTCAGGCCTGGGGTATGAAAATCTATTCCAAGGAGACATACTAATAAATACTTCATCATAAAAAATAAAAAAGAACCTTTGTAGAGATTTTGATCTTTGCTTTGGTAGAGTATGTAATTAAAGTTTAAAACTACTGTGAGAAATGTTTAACATAGGATTTGATTCAGAGGAACCAAGATTTTAAAATGAGGGGTTTGGACTGGTATCCTCTGAAGACCTTGCATTTCTTAGACCTCTACTTGGAGAACAGAATTATATAGGACAGGGATCTGTTTGGCTTTCAGGCTGTAGGCCAACATTTGGAGTCATTGAATCCATTGAATTTTCTTTCTGTTGAAGCCACAATTACTTGGACATCAGTTGAAAGTTTCCTCACTAAGAGTGCTGATTCAGTAATAGTATGTGAGGACACTGTGGTCATCCCCCTCACAAGAACTTGACCTCTGTGATTTTTTAAATTATAGAGGAGTAAGCAGCTCAGGGTTAAGCAAGAACATTACAAGTAGATCATTCCATTTGTGCTATGGGACCAAGGTTCCCACTGCAGGGAGCAGGAGACTTAATGACCTCAAGATGCTTGTTCAGATTATACAGAGAGGTGGGATTTTAGAGGGTGTCTACATGTCCTCAGTTCACTGCCAGAAGCAGACCGAAGTCAGTGATGGCCATGAAGTGATTTGTCATGAAGTGATCCCAGGAAACCCACTAATAGTGGGGAAGTGGGTCAGAGAAGGGAATGGAATCAAGCTAGGTGCAATTTCACGTCAGGTTCCATGGGGGGAGACTTTGGCTACATTTTGCAGGAGGCTCTGGAGACAATGTAATCATATCTCAGACTTGTCTCCTACAGGGGAAGGCAGCTGGAGTATTTATAACCCCTATGCTGGCAGTCTTTGGTCAAGGACTGCTCTGGAGGAGTTTTACTGCCTGCAGGCACAGCAGGGTCCAGCAGCCTGGGGACAGCCCTGAGACAGAAACACTAGTTGTGGACTGTCAGCAGTGAAAATGCTAAAGGCCAGGGGTGGGGGTGGGGGATGGGAGTGGGCAAGGCAATTCCGTCCTCTGTAGCTTTTCGCTCATGTCCCAAGAGGAAAATGACAGATGGAAATCACCCTCCACTGTAGACGGTGACTCTGTGGTGAGGTGTGGTCATCAACTCTTTGTGTAAAGTGTAGGAGTGTGGAGGATAGGAATGTATCCCAGAGAATTTGCCAAAAGCACCTTAAACCTAAAGAATCACGGTAGGACCATTTCCATTTTGAAAATCGCTGATGTTTTCTTACCTCAGGGCCACAGTTTGTTTAGAAAAAAGACTTTTGCAGGTAAGATAAAGCAGGGCAGTTATTACACATGTACAATACTGGAGATTTTCCAGTCCATTCAGGGACATTTTGAAATAAATCTATAGCCAACTTCCTACTAAGTCCTTGGATGGCTTTATGAGAGGTTCACTTCTTTTTTATAATTTTTTTAAAAAAATTTTATTTATTTTTGAGAGATCGAGAAAGAGCACGAGCAGGGGAGGGGCAGAAAGAGAGGGAGACACAGAATCCAAAGAAGGCTCCAGGCTCTGAGCTGTCAGCACAGAGCCTGACGCAGGGCTTGAACTTACAAACCGTGAGATCATGACCTGAGCTGAAGTTGGAGGCTTAACCAACTGAGCCACCCAGATGCCCCTATGAGAGGTTCACTTCTCTAGGGAAAAAGGGTCTGTGATTCTCTTCTATCCCAGTATGGTAAAGACTTTGGAGGCCAATGCTGGGTTCGAGTTCTAGCTCATCATAACAATAAGTTATTTTAAGGATTAAATGAATTAATGCCTAGATAAGATTAGAATAATATCAGGCATGTAGTAACTGTTCAGTAAATATCTCTATACATAGAGATAACTTATGTTTTGAAATTAGAGAATAAAATTGTTACATGAAACTAATAATAACAGATGACACTATAATGTTGGGATGAAGTTGGATTTGGTAATATGATTTATAGTTGAATATCTTACGGAAATGCCACATTGGGTACCTCATGAAAAGTTCAATATATATATTTTTTGTAACTGTGATTTGGGGACATATCCTTCACCTTCAGAAACCAGAGCTTCCTGGTGGCCTCTAGCTGTCATCTTCTTGTTTTTCTCCATGGGGTGGAGAAGGGGATGATCGAGGGCCCATGAGCCAAGATGGTGTGGGCTCCAGGAGATGACACGGCAGCTCTATAGACTCCATATGCTTATGTTCAAATGGAGGAGGAGTAAATTAGGACTTGAAAAGGTGGAAGATACTGCCACTGCTTCTCATTTACTGCACACCGTGACAGCTTAGGGTATTATAAGCAATAACTACTTAGGTGCAGGTGTTACCAGCGTAGCCACAGTACAAAAATCAGTCATTAAAAACACTGAGATTTGCAAATCATTAAAGATAACTGTGAACTCACGGTGGGCCGAGTGTGTTTTTAAAATCACAAATTTAAGCTGCATTGTAAAACAACATTAGGAGACCGTACAGTAGCATCATTTTACCCTGGGGTGTTCAGAGTTTCAGAAAGGAGTCATGTTGCTAAACCAACCATTGACTCTCTACTGGGCTGATGGGGAAGCTGGTATGGTTTCTCTGTGGATAGAGAGAGACATGATAAAACGGACTCCCTGGTCATTATTTGCTGATCATAGCTTCTCAGCAACTGCTCTTATAGACAGGTTTTTACTGTGCTTACCTCTAAAGAAATTGCCCAGAGCAAAGGTTTGTTGCTGTGATAAGCCATAGAGACGACATAGAGTCTTAGTTATGCTAAGAGGAGACAGCAGCAACTCTCTGATCAGGGCTATAATTTTGCTATAAAAATTTATCCAGGGTTGATAATTATCGTTTGATCTCCTGGCTTGCTCAGCCAGATTCTGAAGTTTGACCTAGGCCAAGATACCCATTGGAAAATACTATATAATGAATTGTGAGCAATGTGACATTTCAGAGCCTGGACTGTTTGAGGAAAGATATTAGGTCTCTTAGTAAACATAATCAGTTATACGGAGATCTAGCTGGAATAGGATCAAAGGGAGGGCATTTTAAAATATTAAAATGGTAAAATAGTATAAAAATATATCTCACTATTTTCTTTGTGGTGGATAGGAAGTATTTTTATGGCATTATCCATTTTTAACTCCTAATTCAATGCTGTCTAAGTATACCGTTTCTCATATCTATTATTTAAAAGTTCCATTAGGATTTTGAGACCCATTAGAATTTTATAACAGTATTAAATGTGGTATCAACAGGGTACCATTTTTCTTTTTTATAAGTAAAGATAGATTTTTTTCCCCTTCATTTTAAAGTACCTGATTGAAAATATGGGTAGAAAATTAGAAGATAGTAATGAGCGAAAAGAAGAAAAGGGCATCAATAATCCCACCATCTACTGATAACTGTTGTTTACTGTGGCCAGTGCTCCGCTCAGGGAGCGTCACTCACATGGGTTGGTTGGCCGTTGCATTTGTTCTGACTGGGTGGTGCTTATCATTCCCAACCGTTAAATGTTTTGAATATTACCTCTGAAATACTGCTGTTTTATGATCTTTGAGTGTATCTTTCTGGACTTTTAAAATAAGTTATATAAACATATATTTTGTTTTTAAAAATTGAAGATATACTTGAGATATAATTTACATGTAATAAAAGCATACATTTTAAGTGTGAAGTCTAGTGGTTTTGACAAGGGCTTATACCCAAACAACTGCTGCCTCAATCACCACCTTCCAAGAATGCCCTTGTGTCCCTTAGCAATAAATATTCACAGCCACCACCCAGCCTAAGCAACAATGGATCTGTTTTTCATCATTATATATTCATTACATCTTTCTTAGAATTTCATATAAATGGAATCATACACTATACATTCTTTTGTGCCTGGCTTTTTTTGTGTGTGGTGTGTTTTTTGAGATTCACCTATGTTGTTATGTATATTAGTAATTCATTCATTTTTATCATTGAGTAATATTCTCTTATATTGACATGATATAATTTGACAATTGATTTACTTGTTGATGGGAATTCAGATTGTTTCCAGTGTTCGGTTATTATGCATCAAGTTGCTATGAACATTTATATACAAGTCTTTACGTGAAAAAATATTGTCATTTCTCTTGGGTGAATGCTGAGGAATGAAATTCCTGGATCAAAAGGTAAGTGTATATTTAACATGTAAGAAACTGCCGAATGTTTTCCTAACCAATCGGACCATTTTACATCTCTACTGCTAATGTGTGTCAACTGCAATTTCTCTAATCCTTTTCAATATTCAGTACTGTCGGTATTTTTTAAGCCATTTTTTGGACATATAGTGTATCTTATTGTGGTTTAAATTTGTATTTCCTGATAATAATATTAAGCATTTTTCATGTGCTTTTGGTTACTCATTTGTGACGTTGTCTTCAATCTTTAGCTCACTTTTTACCATATTAGATTGTAGAAGTTTTTTGTATATTCTGGGTACAAAACCTTTTTCAGATATATAGATTGCTAATATTTTCACCCAGCTCGTGACTTATCTTTCCACTTTCTTAACAGTGTATTTTGAGGAGCAGACACTTAAAATTTTAATAAGATCCAATTATTTTTATTTTCTTATGTGGTTTGTACTTTTCTTGTCCTAAATAATTTGTGCCTATTCCAAGATAGTAATTATTTTTAATCTGTGTTTTCCTCTAGAAGTTTTAGCTTTTATGTTTATATTTATGATCCATTTAGAGTTAATTTTATGTATGGTGTGAAGTTAGGGTAGAAGTTCGTCTTTCTTCCATATGAATATCCAGTTGTTCAGTACCATTTACTGAAAAGACTGTCATTTTCCCATTGAATTGCCTTGGCGCACTTGTAGAAAATCAATTGACTATTCGACTAGTTCTATTTATGAATTCTGTTCTGTTCTGTAGTTCCATATCTATCTCTCTTGGTAACAACAGCTTTATAGTAAGTCTTAAAATTAGATGGTAGAAGATCTTTAACTTTTTTCTTCTGTAGAATTATTTTTATTATTCTAGATCTTTTGCATATCTATATACAGCTTAGAATCAGCTTGTCAATTTCTACAACAAAGCATGCTGGAAATTCGGTTGGGATTGCCCTGAATCTATAGACTGATTTCGGGAGAATTGTCGTTTTAACAATATTCACGCTTTTAATCCATGAATATAGTATATGTTCTCATTTATTTAGTTTTAATTTTTTTAATGTTTATTTATTTTTGAGAGAGAGAGACCAAGCTTAAGTGAGGGAGGGACAGAGAGAAAGGGAGACAGAAGTCTGAAGCAGGGTCCAGGCTCTGAGCTGTCAGCACAGAGCCCGATGTGGGGTTCGAACCCACGATCATGACCTGAGCCAAAGTCAGCTGCCCAGCCGACTAAGCCACCCAGGCACCTCTGCTTAGATTAGATAGTTTTAAATTTCTCTCAGCAACTTCATGTGGTTTCAGTGTATAGATACTGCACACATTTGTTAAATTTATGTCTAAGTGTTTTGCATTTTCTGATGCTACTATAAATGGTATTTTAGTTTTACTTTCCATTTGTTATTAATGTGTAGAAATGCAATTGATTTTTCAATATTCATTTATATTCTAGGATGTTACTAAATTAATTTGTTTTATAGCTTTTGGGGATTATGTAAATTATTCTGTGATCATAAACATATTTTCTACAAATAAAGAACGTTACTCTTTGTTTCCAGTCAGTATTTTTTTTATTATTTGTTTCTTTGTTCATAATCACCATACTTATATTGGCCAGGACTTTTAGTACAGTTAAGTTGCAATGGTAAGAGCAGTATCTGTCTTGTTCTTGATGTTAGCTATAGTATACTTCAACATGAAGTACACTGTTAGCTGTAGGATTTTCACAGATGCCTTTTATTGGGTTTATTTCTTGTTTGCTAAGAGGTTTTAATCATGCATATATATTGAATTTCATCAATCCATCTTTTTACATGTTGAGATAACTATGTTTTTTCCTCTTGTATTTTGTCAACATGGTGAATCACTTTGATTTTCTTTTCTTTTAATTTTTAATTAGTTAACATATAGTGTAATAATGGTTTCAGGAGTAGAATTTAGTGATTCGTCACTTACATGTAACACCCAGTGCTCATCCCAACAAGAACGCTCCTTAATGCCCATCACCCGTTTAGCCCATCTCCCCACCCCAACACCCCTCCAGCTACCCTCAGTTCTCTGTACTTGAGTCTCTTCTGATTTGCCTCCCTTTCTCTTTTTATCTTGTTTTTCTTTCCCTTCCCCTGTGTTCATCTGATTTATTTCTAAAATTATTGGTATGAGTGAAATCATATGATATTTATCTTTCCCTGACTGACTTATTTTGCTTAGCATAACACCCTCTAGTTCCATCCATGTTGTTGCAAATGGCAAGATTTCATTCTTTTTGATTGCCAAGTAATATTCCATTGTGCATATATACCACATCTTCCTTATCCATTCATCAGTCAGTGGACATTTGGGTTCTTTCTATAACTTGGCTTTTGTTGATAAATCACTTTGATTTTCAAATGTTAAACCAATTTTGCTTTCTTTTTTGGTAAACTGTATTTTGTCATATTATAATTTTTATGTATTTATATATTATTGAATTAGACTTACTAATATTTTTTAAATGACTTTTACAACTATGTTTATGAGTTTTATTGGTCTGTAGTTTTCTTGTAGTATCTTTCTCTGATTTTGGTATTACGAGTTTGCTGGCCTCAAAAGCTGAATTGGGAAAGCTCCTTCTCCTCTACTTCCTGAAATACTATGTTTGGAATTGGTATTATTTCTTCCTTAAATATTTGATATAATTTCCCAGTAAAGCCATCTGAAATTACAATTTTTCTTGTGTGACAGTTTTAAATAGATGTAGGATTATTCAATTTTTCTGTTTTATCTTGTGCCACTTTTTATACTTTGTGTCTTTCAAGGAATTTGTGTATTTCATATAAGTCATTGAATTTATTGACATAAAATTGTTCAAAATATTCTTTTTTTACCCTTAACATTGCTAAGATCTGAACAAATGTTTCATTCAGGATATTGGTAATTTGAATTTTCTCTCCTTTTTTCTTTATAAGGGTCTAGCTAGGAGTTTACCAACAAAATTTTACTCATATTTCCATAGAACCAGTTTTTTATTTCTTTAACTAGTTTCTATTGTCAGTTTTTTATTTCAATGACTTCTGCTCTTAATACTTAGTATTTTCTTCTAGTTATTTTGGGTTTAATTTTCTCTTGTTCTTATAGCTTCTTAAGGTAATTGATTTTAGATTTTAGCCCTTTCCTTTTTTTTAAATAGTCTTTAAAGCTACCTATTTTACTCTAAACTTTGCTTTACATGCATCCCATCCATTTTAATATGGTGTGTTTTCATTATTATTCAGTTTAATTAGTTTCTACCTTCTTTTATGACTATTTCTTTTACTCATGGGCTGTTTAGAATCATGTTTTTAAATTTGCAAACATTCTAGTGCTTTTCCAGATAGCTTTTTGTTATTGATTTTTAATTTAATTCTGTTGTCATCAGAGAACATGACCTGTATACTTTATTTCATTTTTCTTTTCTTTTCTTTTTTTATTTTATTTCTGTATAGTTAACATACAGTGTTACATTAGTTTCATGTGTATAATGTAGTGATTCAAAACTCCATACATCACCCAATGCTCCTCACAAGCATTAAGCACTTCTTAATCCCCATACCCCCCCTTCCTGTGGGCCAGAATATGACTATCTATCTTAGTTCTTCTTCTGTGTGCACTTGAAAAGAATATGTATTTTGCTTCTGTTGGGTGGAGTGTTGTATAAATGTCAATTAGGTCAAGTTAGGTGGTAGTCTAAATTTTTGCTGATTTTCTTACTTGTTTTATTAGTTACTGAGAGTGGAGTGTCAAATCTCTAAATGTAATTGTAGCTTTGTCTATCCTCTCTCTGTTAGTTTTTGCCGTGTGGATTTTGAGGATTTGAAAGTCAGTGCATAAATACTTAGGATTATGGTTTTTTGAAATATTGGCCTTTTTATTATGAAATATCTCTCTTTATTTCTGGGAATATTGCTTGTCTAGAAGTCTGCCTTGTCTAACATTAATATATTCATTCCAGTCATTATTTGTAGAGTTTGCATATCTTTTTATATTCTTTTACTTTTAAGGTATATATATTTTTTAAGTTTTCACTTATTTACTTTGAAAGAGGGATGGGAGAGAGGCAGAGAGAGAGGGAGAGGGAGTGAATCTCAAGCCAGCTTTGCATTGTCAGTGTGGAGCCTGATGTGGGGCTTAACTCATGAACTGTGAGATCATGACCTAAGCTGAAATCAAAAGTCAAATGCTTAACAGAGTGAGCCACCTAGGCACCCCTACTTTTAAGATATTTGTATCCTTTTATTAAAATATACTCATTATGGATAGAATATAGTGGGATATTGCTTTGTTTTCAAATTCAATGTGGCAGTTTAGCCCTTTTAATTGGAGGAATTAGACCCATTACATTTAATGCAATTATCAATATTTTCAGGTCTACCATGTTACTATTTGTTTTATATTTGTTCCATCTGTTTATTATTTCTCTTTTCTGTTTGCTTTTGTATTGAGTTTTCTTTTCAGGTTTATTGAGGTATAATTGACAAATAAAATTATAAGATATTTAAAGTAAAATATACAACATGATGACTTGACATATGTATACATTATGGAAGGATTCTTCCATTAAGTCAATTGACATATCCATCATTTCATACATTTACCTTTTTAAAATTTTATTTAATTTCTCCTCTCAGAAAATTTCAGTTATACAATGCAGTGTTATCAATTGCACTCACCATGTTATGAATTAGATCCTTAGACCTTATTTGCCTCATAACTGAAAGTTTGTTCCTTTTGCCAACTTTTTCCAATGCTTGTTGTTGTATTGTTTTCTGGGTTGTGTTATTATTATTGTTGTTGTTGTTATGTTATTAATTATTATTATTTTAAATTAGGCTTCACACCCAGTCCAGAGTACAACATGAAGCTTGAACTCACAACCCTGAGATCAAGACCTGAGCTGAGATCAAGAGTCAGATATTTAACTGACTGAACCACTCAAGCACCCCTGGTTTGTATTATTTTTTATTAGAAGACTACATATATTCTTATCTTTGTTCTCCTGAATGTAGTATATCTTTTGCTTTATAAAATTTGTTTTTATAATTGATTTTTAGGATTTGATTATAATGTGCTTTTTTGTGGTTTTCTTTGTGTTTATCCTTCTTGGGGGTATTGAGATTGTTTGATCTTGGTTATAGTCTCATAAAATTTGGAAAAAATTTGGCCATTATTGCTTAGATTTTGTTTTGTGTGCACACTCAAAATTACTCTTTTTTTAATGTTTTTTTTTGAGAGAAAGCACGTGTGAAAATGGTAGGAGCAAAGAGAGGGATACAGAGGATCCGAAGCAGGCTCTGTGCTGACAGCAGAGAGCCCAATGTGGGGCTCGAACTCACAAACCATGAGATCATGACCTGAGCTGAAGTTGGACACTTAACTGAGTGAGCCACCCAGGCACCTGGATTACTATTATTTTTATGTTAGACAGTTTGGTAGTATTGAGTGGGCCTTACATTCTCTATTTTTTCCTCCTTTTTTGGTTATTCACTTTGGATAGTTTCTTTTGCAGTGTCTTAAAGTTTTACTAATACTTATTATTTAAATTAAATATTACTTAACATTTCCTTGTGCAATGCTGTGTTTAAACCACATTTACTAAATTTCTTATTTTAGATATTGTATTTTTCAGCTTTAAAAGTTTCATTTGGTTATTTTTATGTCTTTCTTTCTCTCTTCTTTTTAAAAAAAATTTTTTTTATTGTTTACTTATTTTTGAGAGAGACAGAGACAGAGTGGAAGTGGGGGAGGGGCAAAAGGAGCCGGAGACACAGAATCCAAAGCAGGCTCCAGGCCGTCAGCACAGAGCCCGATGCAGGGCTTGAACTCACGAACTGTGAGATCATGACCTGAGCCAAAGTCAGACACTTAACGACTGAGCCACCCAGGCGCCCCTTTTCTTTCTTCTTTATGTTCATGGTTCCTTTACATCTATGAGCATATTTACCATGGATATTTTGAAATTCCTGTCTGCTGTAATTTGTGGCTATTTCTTTTTTTTTTTTAAGTTTATTATTTTGAGAGAGCGAGGGAGAGAGCACAAGCCGGGGGGGGGGTGGCAGAGCAAGAGGGAGAGAGAGAGAATCTCAAGCAGTCTCCATGCTCAGTGTGCAGCCTGACGTGGGGCTTGATCCCACAACTGCAAGATCATGACCGGAGCTGAAATCAAGAGTCAGATGCTCAACCAACTGAGCCACTCATGCTCCCCTGTAGCTATTTCTATTGACTAAATTTTCTCCTGGTTTGGGTCACATTTTTCTGCATCTTTGCATATCTGGTAATTTTTTATTAGATGCTAGATATTGTGAATATTACAACATTGGATGTCTAGAGTTTGTTGTCCTCCTTTTGCTAGATAAATTGCTTATGGAATACCTTAGAGAGTTATTCAAACCAATTTTTTATTCCGACCTATTTTTAGACTTACAGGAAAGTTGAAGAACAGTGCAAAAGAATTCATTGATATCATTCACCCAAATTATCCAATTTTTATCATTTTATTTGCCTTATTCATTTATCTATTAATATTTTTTCTGAACTAATGTCTATTTATTCCTAAATATGTCAGAGTATATTTCCTAAAAATGAAGAACTCTGTTACACAACTCCAAAAAAAAACCAACCTCAAAAAATTAACACTGATATAACACTATTTTCTAATCTCTAGACTTTATTGAGATTTTACAAGGTGTCCCATTTATGCTCTATATAGCAAATGATAATTCGATACCACATTTTTTAAAATTCCTTTAATCTAGAAAATAGCACTGAAGGTTATTTTTCAAAGTCAATTTTGATTTTGTTTAATATTTTCTTATGGCTACATGTAGGTCATACACTTTTGGCCAGAATATCACAGAAGCGATGTTGAGTTCTTTTCAATGCATCATATCAGGAGGCAGATGGTTGGTTTCATTAGTGATCATGTTAAGTTTGACAGTTTCCTGAAGATGCCATTACCATGTTTCTCTTGTAAATTTTCTTTCCAACCCTGTGACTAATAAATATCTAGTAGATAAATAATTTGAGACTGTGTTAATATTCTATTCCTCCTTAAAACTAGTGCCCACTAGTTTTAGCACCATTGATGATGACTCTTTCCTTAATCAACAGGAATTTTAATATTTTTGCCAAATGGTGATATTTTCTCATTCTTTCTCCACTTATTAGCTGGCTTTTTACTGGTAGGAAGAATGTTTCCTTCCTTCTTCTTCTCTTCGCTTCCCTTCCCTTTTCTTCCTTCCTTCCCTCCTCTCCTATCCTTCCTTCCTTCCTGTACTTATTTTTCTAAGCTATTTACATAAACAGCATGATTGTAATAAACATGAGAACAAAAATTTTCAGAATATAAGTCCTTTGGTAAATCAACTATTTCCATTAAGATTTCTTATTTAATCAAACAATGACAATTGAAAGAATATTAAGTCAATAGTATGTTTTGAGTTTCTACTATCTATAACTTATTGTGCTAAGTGCTTTGGAAATGTAAAAGTATCCTTGTAAATTTTAGAATTTTTGAGTTTTCTCCTCTTCACTTCTAGATTCCTTTACATCTTGTTCCCCAGACACTCATTCTCTCTTTTATTCTATCAAGCAAGAGAGTATACCTCTACTTTTTCTTTAAGGCTGATTCCGCTTTTGCCCACAGTCTTGTTCCCTTTTATGTCTTGTGGAATCTTGTAAGTAGACATGATGGTATAGTGATTAAAACTACATATGTTTTGGAACTAGACAGACTTTTTAATTTGATCCATATTCTTCTAAGTATAGCTTTTTGATCACAGGCAGGTTAAGTAACCTCCCCAGGCTTCAGACTCTCATTTCCAAAATGGGGGTAATAACCCATCTCAGAATTCTTATGAGGATTGCAGACGACCACATATGATATTTGTAGAGTGCCTGGCACATAGTGAGTGCTCAATAAATGTCAGCTTTAATTATTATTATCTAAAAATCATCTCTTGCTCCTAATAATAGCCTAGAAACTTTTAAAATATTGTTCTATGTGGTCAAGTGAATGGATAATAAACATCGTGAAAACTGCTTAACTGCTGTCTGAATGGATATGGTCAAGAATCCTCCCCGGATTGTGAAGTCTTCTATTATGTTCTTTAAATAGGTATTAGAAGATTGAATGGCTATTAAAGTATATTGTGCCAATTCCATCTCTTTCACATAAGTGATTAGTCTTTTTTATACTTAATCTGAGACAGAATGCCAGGAACTCTTTCCTCTAGTTCCATAATAACACTGTTCTTTCCTATTTAAACAAAGGCAATTTCTTTTTCTGCTTCCCATTGTGATGATGCATGGGAATTTATTATGTGTAACAATAATTGTAGTAGCTGCCATCACAAAGGCTTTTAAGAACTCTATAAAGAGGGCACGTTTTTGGGATGAACACTGGGTGTTATATGTAAACCAATTTGAAAATAAACTGTTTAAATAAAAAAAAAAGAACTCTAATGCTCAGGCCACACCCCAGAGTCTTTGAGAGAGGAACCCATATTCTCAAACCTTGTTGCACATGGGGAACTTAGAGAAATACTTATATCTGGGTTCTTCCTCAGAGACTCTGATTTCACTGGCCCAGGTATAATGTGGACATTGGAATTTTTTTTAAAGCTCCAAGGGGGTTCCAATGCACAGCCAGACTTGAGAACAGCTGATTTACATAGAGTATCTCCTTGAGGGAAGCCTGTCTTCAGATTCATGCAGCCTCTCTCATGAAAGAAGAAGCAGCCTTTTGGAATGTGGCACTTGATTTCAGAGGCAAGACTTGAGCTGGTAAGTTTGACTAATCCTATCATGCCCCACATCATGACATTGAGGTTTTCCTCCATCTCCAATGAAAACACAAGCTCCTGGCCATCCCATTCTCATACTGCTCAAAGTGACCCAATCCCCTATCCCGTTCTCTCCTTTATTATGCCCTCTAGACTCTGACCTATGATCTGCAAACTTCCTACATCCTTGATCTTTTATTCTGAATGGAAATTTCATTCTTCTTTCCCTTGTCCTGGCTCACCCTGACTTCCCTTGCAGCCCTCTTAAGTAGAGACCATTTTCTTAAATCTCACAGAAGTCTGTGCTTTTTAGGTTAGGGATATGGAGTAGGTGTCATCTTTGATCTGCATTTCTACTTTAATTCCCATTTTTTTCTCTTTCAAAATATCAATCTGTTTGAAGTTGGGCCATCATACTATATTAACCACCAACCCTTCAAATTCCATTCACTACTTGTCCACCTTCTAGGCACTCTCCTTGTGCCCCAACAGCCTTGACTCAAGTCTCATTGTGTGGTTTTTAGTGCCTACTCTTCTCATTGGTTCTGTTGACTTCCATAGCCATGTGCATGAGCCACACGATGCCCTGGGCTCTCAGTTCCTTGAGTTCCTCACTTCCAGCAACTTTCCCTCCCTTCCACCTTGGGTCACTATCCAATTATTTTGTTTTATTTTATTTTATTTTTAAAAAAGAGTTTATTATTTTTTATTTTCTGGGCAGAGAGTGAGAGTACATGTAAGAGGGGGAGAGGCAGAGAGAGAAAGAGAGAATCTTAAGCAGGCTCTATGCCTAGGGTGGCTTGATCTCACAACTGTGAGATTGTGACCTTGAGCCAAAATCAGGAGTTGAACGCTTAACCGACTGAACCGCCTTGGCACCCCTTAAAATCTTGATTTTAAATAGTCTGTTCCCTGACAGCAGCTTCTTATTCTTCTTGATAATATGCTCTAGAATAGCCAATGCAATAGTTTTCCAACATCACTGAACCTTTCAAACTTAGACTCCATTGCTTTGTTACTATTCATCTTTTTTCTTCCTTTCCCTCCTTATGTGGCTTAGATTTTGTGACCCACAGTTATCATTGTTTCCTTGCAAACATTTTCAGGTCCCTTGACCCTCTCTCTCTCTGCTTCAATAGATTGGTAATATCCGAGTGCAAGTGTCCACTCACTGCCTTCTTTTTACCACCCATCCTCGCCCCTTACCTTCTTACTTTAAACTCACAGATTGCTTCATACATAAGTGAGACTATAGAAGCTATAATATTTCTACCAACAAACCTAGATATCTGCTTGGAGTTGTGCCTGTCTTCAATTCTCTCCTATTAAGAGGTGAGAAGTGTCTCTACTTCACCCAAGACCAACCTCTCTTCTTGGGCTCTGGATCACATCTCTTACTACCTCAAGAACTTGCTATTTTAGGAAGTTTTATTACCTCTCTCCTGCATCATTGGTCTGTCCTACTGTCCTACTAAGGATCATTCTTAATTACTTACATTTACCAGCATAGCTCACTAATAACTAAAAAGCAATTCTACTTGAGTTTATATATTCCTTTAGCTTGTATCACATTTCTCTTCTTCTTTTCCAGAAAATCTTCTTGAACCCATTATCTATCCTTGGTTCCACTTACTTGTCAACCTTTCAATGCTTCAACCCAATCCAGTTTCAGTCTCCAGCCATACCTCTGGAAACACTCAATCTGCAGAACCTTTCCTGTCCTAATCTCATATAGTCTCTCAACAACATTTGACCCAACTGACTACTTCCTCCTCCTTAAACACAATTCCGTAGATGTCTTCCAATATGAAATTGTTGATATTTTTCTCATGATTAGATAGAAATGAATGATTTTTGAAGAAGAGTACCACAGAGGTGGAGTGCCCTTCTAACCCCTCATACCAGCTGATACATGATAGCCAGAGGGCATCATAGGTAATATTCACCTTTATCATTTGGTTAAGGTAGTATTTGCCAGGCTTTTCCACTGTAAAATTATTATTTTTCCCTTTCCACGCTCTGTACTTTGGAAGAGAGTCACTAATTGTAATGCAACCTCAACCTGTGAAGGGATTGGTAATAATTAAATTCCGCCAAGAAAGACACATTTATCCCAGGAAATGGAGGCATGGGGAGGTTAAATAAATGTCCTAAGGTCACACATGAATGGATGATGAATAATGTTGGCTAATTATTTAAATAACTTGCAGTCATCCAACTTGTACTTATGCAGACAGGCTTGCATGAGGGATTAGTTTGGTTGAAATGATTTTAAGAAACCCAAAAACCTCCAGGTAATTGCAAATGAATGCACTCAGCGAGACACTTAATCATTTTTTCAGGCCAATATGTACAACAAAAATAAAAAGACGTACCAAACAACATTTGCCATTGTCATCTATGCCTCCATACATCTGATTCAGAGAGGAGGACATTTTAGAGAAGTGATTGCAACTTGTGTTCTGTGGTTTGGATCCGGCTCGCATATGTGTTTCATTTGGCCTGCATGGTATTTAAAATTACTTTCTCTCAGGGCACCTGGGTGGCTCAGTTGGTTAAGTGTATAACTCTTGATTTCAGCTCAGATCACGATCTCGTGGTTTGGGAGTTGGAGCCCTGCATTGGACTCTACATTGACAGTGCAGAGCCTGCTTCAGATTCTCTCTCCCTCTCCCTCCCTCTCTCTCTCTCCCCTTCCCTGCCTCTGTCAAAATAAATATGTAAACTTAAAAATTGATTTTCTCTCTTGGTTGTCAACTTTCAAAAATTGGGAAAACTGAGAAGTTTCCCGTACAAACAGATCTCAAACTTCTCTTGGAAATTTGAAAGATCTGGCAGCACTGGCTCTTCATTTACTAATGACAAGGGTCACTGTGGTGCCAAGTCACTGCCAGTCTCCTTGGATGATTCTCTCCAAGGGTCCCATGTAGCTATCTGGTGTGACTTTGGCTTTTGCAGCTGTCTGAGCCCAACACCTGCTAAGAGAGACCAAATCATAGTCTTCAGTTGATTGAAGGGTTACCAAGATAGAAGAGGACTTGACACATTCTGCAGAGCTCCTGAGAGGGGAACCAGAATCAACCACCCAAGCTGTAGGAGACAGTCTTCAGTCCCCTGCTTATGGCAGGTTGGTCTGCAGATGTTTGCAGTCTGGTAGTGCAGCAGGTTGCCCCAAATACGCCAACATTCTTTTCACTAGAAGTGTTTAAACAAAGGGGAGAAGATCATGACTCAGGGCTATCAAAGACAGGATTTGTGCACTGGAGAAAGCTTGGGACAGGCACACTGGAAGAAGCACTCACAATGGAAATATTATGCATCCCTGTTTTCCTGAAGAATTAATAAACTTGATGGAATGGCAGTTCTACTCACGAAGAAGTATCGTATCTTATAACTGATTATACAGGGAAGACTGCATTAATGCTCCCAATTATAAGACAAATAGGATCACCTCACGGGTTCTATCAGTAGAGCATGTAACGTTTGATCTCATGTCATGAGTTCAACCCCTACACTGAGCATAGAGCTTACTTTAAGAAATAAGGGAAACAAAGGCTAAAGTGAGCTGATTCAAGTGCCTGAGCTACCGGGGAAGGTGAGAAGGACAAAGAGGTAGGGAGAAAATTGGGCAGTGGTACAAGGTAGAGATGTTGATGGAAGCTTATGTTTTGTTGTACATGGAGAAAGAGTGTTGAAGATGTGATCGAATGATCTAGTTAAAGGAGCAGCACGCTTATCACTAGGCAAACTGCATGTTGGATTTTATTTTATGATTGAACAGCTTTGCCATTCTTGAAATAAAAGAAAGCCAGATGCAGTATAAATAATTTGCACAACGTCTTCTAAACACAGCCTGCCAAAGATAGTGTTTCAGTCTTCTTTCATTGTAAGGTCTTATGCAGTAGGATTTAGTTTAGGTGGCTGAATACTGAGGTGCTCGCTCTCCAGTTTGTTACCGTTAGATATGGTTACAGCTTTGCCCTGAGTTCTAGTTGCTTATGTTTATGTTGTTCCAGAAAGTTATGTGGTTTGCTATAAGGCTATTTATGTTTACAGATATGAAGATTTGCCTGAGGAAGCATTTTGCCTCTGTGACTATTTTCATCTATAAAGAAATCACTCAGAAATTAATTTGGGGCGTAGTGTTACCAAATCAAGACAAGTAGAGTGTACATATCCATCAGGTGGGCTTATTACCCTAACGGTGATAGAGACATTCATCTCCTTGGCATCAGTGGTGTTTGAGATGAGAAAGAAATGCTTGTGGCAGCTAATTATACCTCCCTGTATTAATTACCATGTTAAGTGACAGTTTTGTTCACACCTTGTTGTTTTGCTAAGGAAAAAGGAAAAGAACAATTCCGTGCCATTCTCTGAAGATTTAGAACAGGAATCTTGGTCCTTGTTAGTAACAGAATTCAGGTTGAAATAAGGAAAGAAGAGAACTATTCCACTTGTGCTTGGTGGCTTAATAGAAAAAAAAATTAATGACTTTCATCTTATTTTGGCTCAGACGCCTACCTGAGATATGATTTGAAATGAGCTTTCTATTCCTGACTCCCCTTGTTGAAGACCTGGGGATTTATCAATACCTCACAACAACAAAGAACATTGCTCAGTACAATTTGACACAGATGCTGCTTCCTGCTCCATGGAGCCACCACACGTCTTCCTAACTTCTATAGATTTAAGCAGGATTTATACTTCATGAACCCAAGTGTGTATCCAAATCCTCTTGTTATTATAAAGAACAACAACAAAACAGCCATACTCCGAAATAAGCCAGTCTTGTTTTCTATAAACCTCTAAAGAAAGATTTGTACTCTCCCCAGTCTTAGCTTTAGAAGAAATAAACCCAGTTTGGCCGGCACCCCTCCCAGAAAGCAGTATTTGAGAACAGACCCTCGGGCCCCATAACTTTGCAGACACTAATAGCAAGGACTCGGTAAAGTAGCTAAAGTGAATTTGTCACTAGCTCTTCTTCTTCTTATTTTTTTTTTAAAGTAGGCAGCAACTTATGTTTATGTTTGTCTTTCTGGAACATTGGTGTATCATGCTGTAATCTAGTCAGAAACCTTTTTATTATTTCCTTATGGGATTTATAACCAGTAGGTTTTTTCCCTTGCTGATGTTTGGCATTACATCTTAGAATTATGCCCACCTGACACTTCAGGAAATTTCCTCTGAAGAGGTTGTATTTAAGCCAGAAATGGCCAAGTTCATCCAGAACCCACTGCTCAGCTGCTACTTTCCATGCAGTAGAAGATGGACTCTTTAAGTTGAATTGATTTTACTCGTTCAGAGTTAACCCTACCATCTATTTTCCTTTTTCATTGGAGTTATTCTGACTTGGCATCCTTTTCTATTGCCTGCATATTAATATGGAGCCAATGCAGAAAATGTGGCACCTGAACATTGCACGAGTTATTCATACACGTGATGCCCACGGATGTGCATGCTATGTGCAGGTATAGTTGGGGCTTTCTGGGAAGGTAACACGAGGTAACACGGATGTCATAGAAAGAAGTAGAGGGCAGAGTCAAGACAGACTTGGATGAAACTCTGGTTCTTCCAGTTACTAGATTTATCACAGATTTCCCACCTTCAAAACCTTGTAGGTCTGTTGTAAGGCACTTCTTGAAAAGAATGGATAAATCACAGGAGATGAATAGTAAATGTTAGTTGATTTCTGATGGATAGTTGCTTTCCTTGGGAATTTATCAGATTCAGAGTCCATGTGAATATTACATATGTAGCTTGGTGTTCAGTCACTCAATGGTTTCACCTCAGAGAAGCACAAACATCCTTTAAAAACTATATTTCCTATTTGATCAGCAATCCTACTTCTTCCAAGATGGGTCTGGATATAAGAGTTTAAAATACTTTTGACTGACGTATATGCATATTTCCATACCTGTGTGACAAAGCACTCCATGAAAAGTACTATACTGTACCAAGGCACTTTGATCCTATTCAAAATATTAAGATCTAAGTTGAAGCTATTTCAAAGGTCTGATAATTTCTACTTTTATTCCCAATGCCGAAATGACCCTTTATGGAGCCCCGAACCCCAGCTGGAACATTCCTGCTGCTGTTCACAGGAAGGGCACATTCCTTTCATGCTCATTGTGGACAATCACTGATTGCATCAAAAGACTACCCCCTCATGTAGATGACAGAAAATGCACAGTCTTTTACTTAGCTGCTAATGAGTCATAGCTCTGTGGCCAGCAGCAAATGTGACTGGCCACCAGAAGGCTATTGTGAGGAGGCAAACACTTTTATCCTCCAGACTCTTGGGTGCTGCCTTCAAGTTTTGTCAAGAAAAGGCAGGGTGTTGGGTTAGCATCTTGTGAGCAGTCTGAGACTCAGGAAACACTTGATGAATTAGCACGACTGAGTACTATCATTACGGAAAGATGTAGTGAGTAATCTGAATGGTCTGATCTCTCTTTTGTAGCAAAGTTGACTTGGGAAACTACTCTCAGTCTGAAATGGTTGCTTGGGCATACCGAATCAGAGTAATGAGATTAAGTGGTTTTCAGCATTACTTTATTTTATTATTTTTTTATTTAAAAAAGTTTTTAATGTTTATTTATTTTTGAGAGACAGACAGAGTGCGAGTGGGGGAGGGGCAGAGAGCAAGGGAGACACAGAACCCAAAGAAGACTCCAGGCTCTGAGCTGTCAGCACAGAGCCTGACGTGGGGCTCAAACTCACAAACTGCAAGATTATGACCTGTGCTGAAGTCAGATGCTTAATCAACTGAGCTACCCAGGCGCCCCTACTTTTTCCTTTTTAAAATTGCATGAGCAATACATTTTCATTATAGTTTTCCAAGATTGGAAAACACAATACACAATAAAGAAGAAGGAGCCACACACATCACTTAGAGATAACCAACATTAGCATTCTGTTATATAGTCTTCCACTCTTTCTTGTGCATCCTTTATTGAGTTTTGTACGATCTAGGGCTTGAGGATAATTCATCCCTTTGGAGAGACTTAGGCCCCTGAAATAGCAATTTTTTGGGAGGGGTTTATTTTGAGCAGGGGCAGGAAGGAAAAGATCTTGTTCCTGTAAAACTAATTCTTTTGCCAGATTAATGGATGGACGGGTGAGACAAAGGAGGGATGAATAATCAATGGAATGTTTGGAATGAAGAATACCATTCACTAACTGAGAGGGTGCAGTTTTAAGTCGGATAACTTTCTTTGGGTGGGTATGATTTTGTCTGCCAGCATCCTGCCCTTGGGGGAGCCTCTTTTCTCCCTACTTGATGTGATCTGGTTAATTGTCAAATATATTGTTATGCCTGCTCTCTAGACCTCCTAGCCACAGTGGTGGGCATGTGACCCAATCTGAGAGATCATATTCTTGCAACCTCATGGATATAGTGATTGGTCCAGGGGCGGACATATGATCCAAACAGGGCTAACTAGAGGTTTTGTGTTTGTGTTTGTGTTTGTTTTGTTTTCCTGGAATTGATATGTGAACATTAGGAGAAAAAGTCTCTTTATAGTGAAGTAATTCACTGGGGAAAAATAGGCAATAAGGCAGCCTGATGTCTTCTTGCCTGCCATGTGGCAGAGAGCTTGTCTGAGAGAAGGAACCAGTAGTGTGGATATAGACAAAGATGATAGGTAGGTAGGTAGGAAGGTAGGTAGTAGATGATAAGTAGAAGAGAGAGAATAATGAGAACTTTCTGTCATCAATGAGTTGACATTCTTTGAGCCTTCGGATCCAGCCATCCTTAACATTTCATTATATAAGCTAACTAAATTTTCAGTTTTCCTGAAGCTAGTTTTTACTTGGTTTTGGTTAAATATAACCAAGAGTTTAGTTTGGTTAAATATAACTAACATACTTCTCCTATTCCTTGGGGACAGAGGCCTTATCTCTGAGCACACTGACTGTCATATACTTGCCTGACTCACTGAGTTATCTCTTTTTTCTTATGTTCAGGGTATAGTTTTTCTCCCTTGGAAACTTCATCTTCCAGCTCTGCATCCATGGTGGTGATGGACCAATCTCTTCTGGGGCAAAGAGGAACCCAAAGCATCCTTTTGGCAGACCGCATAAGGTGGAGCCTGTGATTTCTCTGACAGTTGATGGGGTCAGATGGGCAGGGCAGGCCCTGTTTTGATTAATATGCCTATAAAATGGAATTCTGGGACTGACCTCCACTCAACTCAAGCAACACAAAGATAATTGACCTTTGGAAACTGCCTTTGTCAGTCTTTTTATTATTTTTATAGGAAAGTCCTGCAAACCAATTACATCTCACAATGGGCCTTTTATGGTGCTATTAGTTTAATGCAGCTTTCAGAGAAATTAGTCCTCAGGGAGCCTGAAATTCTAGGAAAAAAAAAAGCCCTCCATGAACTTATTCGACTTTTGGATTAGCAGGAAAGATGGATTGGTAGCATGATATCCCCTACAGTAACTTTTGACATTTTGAGCCATCTGACCAAGGTACCAAATTCTCATTTGGGACCCCTAGCAACTGCCCCAAGCAAAAGGAAAAAATAAATTTAAAAGAGGACCAGCTAGCTCTTTAAAGACTTCAGTCTACAAATCAAAGAGAGTTTATTCCCCCTCAGTCTGAGGTTAAGAAAGAATAAAGTGAGAAAATTGAAATAGAGCTTCTGCTCGAAGGTCTGGGGTTTTCCAAACGGGCAATTACAGATGTCTGTCTCAGAGCCTCACATTGGCTTCTGCCCCTCTTTGCCCTGGCCACAGTTATTTGCAGAGTGACAGTTCCGAGGCCACGGTCACAGGTTCAGGGTGTAGATCTGGGCCGAAGGAGAGGATCTCAGCAAACTCACCTCGCCCTGGCCTAGGGATCAGGTGCTTGGGGGAGGCAGGCCCTGAAGAGCAGAGTGAGGGAAAAGAGAGAGAGCTAGAAGGTGGCAGAGAACCAGGGACTTGCAAGTGTCCTTCCATTGCTCAGGTCTGATCTGCAGGTTGGTTGGCCACCTCATCCCTAGGACAGGGAAGGGGCCTGGGAGCAGGTCCTTGAGGGTCAGAGGACCTCCCAATCAGCCCAGCCCTCCTGCTGAGACTCTGCCCCTGCGTGCCCTGTGCCAGGCGGTCCTTAACCAGGCTGCATGCAGGAGCTCACAGTCCTTCTGTCCCCTAGAGCTTAAGGACTTTTACTGTGCTCTTGTTCTCTTTTCCTCCCAGTTACTATTTGTTCTGGCTCTGACCTTATTCCAGGCTTCAGGCATACCCAGCTAGGCTTTTTTCTGCAGCCCCTGAGATCCTCTGCCTGTGGGCTTCCCCGGGCTGTAGGAGAAGCTTTGCTTAGCTTGAGCAGGTGGGGCAGCGCAGATGCTGGGAGCAGCCCTCAACTATTCATGTGAAGTTGCTGCTGGACAAATACCCTAGTAGCCTCCTAACCCCTGAGGTGGGACCGCTCTGAGGTAGGCTCCACATCCCTGGGATTCCCCAAGACAACTGAGCCCTAACTCCCCAAATGGTAAACTACTTCTTTTTTTTCTTTAAAATTTTTTTTAACGTTTATTCATTTTTGAGACAGAGACAGAGCATGAGTGGGGGAGGGGCAGAGAGAGAGGAGACACAGAATCCGAAGCAGGCTCCAGGCTCTGGGCTGTCAGCACAGAGCCCGACGTGGGGCTCGAACTCACGGACCTCGAGATCGTGACCTGAGCCGAAGTCGGATGCTCAACTGACTGAGCCACCCAGGCCCCCCTTCTTCTTCTTTTTTTAATGTTTATTTACTGCTGAGAGAGAGAAAGACAAAGCGTGAGGGAGGGGAGAGAGGGGGGTCTGAGAGAGGGAGAAATAGAATCTGAAGCAGGCTCCAGGCTCTGGGCTGTCAGCACAGAGCCTGACATAGGGCTCGAACTCATGGACCATGAAATCATGACCTGAGCAGAAGCTGGACACTTAATCGACTGAGTCACCCAGGCGCCCCCTAAATGGTAAACTTCTTATTAACGCCCTGTATTTGCTTCCTTCCTCTCCTTGTCTCAGCCCCCACCCCCGTAACTGCTGCTTCTCTGAACCACTCCCCCCAAATACTCACACTCAGCCTTGTCTCAGAGCCTGTCGCTGGGGCTTGCACCCTAAGCCAGACCTCATGGCTCATTTCCTGTCTGTTCTGACTCTTACTTGGGTCCAAGATCTGAGGTGGCTTGTCCCATGCTGCCATGGGCTCTTCTTCCTCCCTTGCTTACCTTGAATTCAATACACAACTTCTCAGGTCATATCTGTCTTCGGCTCCTCTGACCCATGACCTGGCTCGACTACCAGGATGCCCCCTCCGTCCCATGTGGCTGGTATTTCTGCTGGTTTTGACCCAGTCCTTGAGTGGAAACAATGGAATCTCATTTTTTAGAGGAGAAAGAATAGAAAGAAAGAAATCCTGAAAGGGCCACACCTTGGGTGTGAAATGTGGGGAATGCGTCTCTGGGAGAAGAATGGGGTCGATGGAGAACTGTGTTCAGCACCCACTGGGCATGTCCGTCTCTGTTCCTAACACTTGAAGCGGCAGGTGGATCGGCCTTATTAGAAGGGGGGCGGCGCCCTCTCTTTCCTTTCCATCACCGCTTGCTTCGGAACCAGCAGCGTCTTGCTCGCAAAGCGGCAAGCCCTGGCTGCCACCACTGCTCGTGCGGGATGTTGGGTGAGTCGTTTCATCTCACCATAGCCAGTGTCTTCACCTGAGAAACAAGGTTCATCATGCACACCTCATAGGATGGTTGCAAGGAGTAAATAAGCTGATGGGAGGGAGCCCTCAGCAGAATGCCTGGCACGTAGTCAGGGCTCTGTAAGTGCCAGCTCTTCCTATTAACCCGGCATGTACTGCCTGGTTTTGTTCATTATCTTTTGATATTTTATCTCCCTGCAGGTGGGAGGCGTGGGTAGCATCTTTCTTCCTCTTGGTGCCAACGTCTGTGTATATAGTAAATATGTAAAAAGATACATGGGTAGGGGCCAGCTAGGTAACCTCCTAACTGTCTGATCCTTGCCTTCCCCCCTCCCCCACCTCTCAGACATGCTGCAGCTTCATCCACTGCAGAAACTTCCAGTCGCATAGAAGACACGCTGGTCTTGGAGGGCTGTTAGAATACCCGCCTCTGCCATGGGGCCACCTGGGGGTTAGGGAGAGTGGAGAAGTTCTAGCTGTGACCAGGGGTTCGGTCCCATCCCTGCACTCCTCAGGATGCAGCCGGGTTTTGATAACGCTGTTCCGTTAGCAGCCTCTCTTTATCATGCTTGAAACCTAAAGGCAGTGTAGGGGCTGGTCCCCCGGGGGAGAGGCCAATGCAGCAGTGGGGTACTTCCCGGTTTGAGGTGCAAAAGTATTTAAGCTGAACGAGTCACTTCAATAATGGCATTATCTGCTGCTTCCCCTTCAGTGTTCCGGACAGAGAAAGATAAAATAGCCGAGGTAATTGCGGAGATGGAGTGTCGCTGGCAAACGATCTAAGCACAAAGACCATTTCCAGAGACAGATGGAGTGGAGGCTCCGGTGATTTTTCTTGAATCATGTTTAAAGTGGCACAGTCTGAAAACCAATTCAGCAGGAGGGCCACTCAGGGGGCCCCGGGGCCACCCGAACTTTGAAAATACTAAAGTCCAGGGAAGTTGACCAGTCACAAAGAAAACACACTTTCCCCAAGTAGCCTGGTGTAGAGGCGGGTTGGTGAGGGGAGCTTGATGGTCACCCTGGAGAATTCCACCCACACAGCACTCGGTGCCAGGTGCCGATGTATTAATTACTGCTGAATCTGGCAACCTTGCTATCTGGGCTTGGCTTCCTTCCAGGGCCAGGAGAAACCACTGCGAAGATATGGGTGGGATCAGCGGAGCGCCTTGGGAGACTCCCTCCGTCATGATTCGGTCCGTTTGGAGACATCGGGACAATGGATTCTAGGAACCGGGCACTGCGAATTTGAACGTGCGGGCAGTGTCCTTGGGCCCAAAGCCAGCTCCGTGGTGGGGAAGAAGCAGTGGGGGACTTCCCTCGACTCACTCTCAACCTCCTAATGAAGGAAGGAATGGGCTCTGAAGGTAAAATCACAACTTCTTATGGAACGCTTTGCAGCCATTCAAAAAACCATGTTGTAGAAAACTAATGACTCGGAGGAAGGTTCATGATATATTGCTAAGGGAAAAAAGTAGACTACAAAACAGCACGCAGACATGCTCTAGGTGTTTGTTTTAAAAATTACAGATAGGAACACATATGCAAAGAAAGATGACAGAAGAGACAGCTGAGATATTATGTTATTTAACTTTGTTTTTTCTTTTTGAATCTTTCTACATTTTCTGATTTTTCTACACTGGGCATGCATTTCTCCTGTAATAGGCCAAAGAGATACTAAAATCATAGATTACATTAGTGTACTATTTGCCGTTTTCAAAGTTTTTTACATACACACTTTCACTGGATCCTCATAACAGTTCTGTGAATTAGGGGGAAACGTTCATTCCCGTTTTACAGATGAGGAAACCGAGGCTCAGAGCAAATGGAGGGCTTGAATCATTGTCCAGCATGTAAGTCACTGAACCGGGCTTAGAACCCAGATCTCTTGTATTCTGGCTGTATCGTTCTTTCCACTACGTATTAGGAATTTTGAGACAGGACCATCAGCAGTACCTGCTACCTCCTGATTGAGATCCTAGGTCATGTCACATCCCAAGAACGCCCTGCTCCCCTAGTGAAGACCAGCTTCCTTTGTTGTGTGTCCTTAGATCTGGCTTCATGTTTTTTCTATACCGGCCACTAAAGTAGCTAGCCACCTACGGTTATTTAAATTTGAATTTAAGATAATAAAAATTGAGTAAAATGAAACATTTGGTTTTTCAGTCACATTAGTGACATCCTAAGTGACACTAGCCATATGTGGCTATGCTGTATTTACATATATCCATTATCACAGGAAGGCCTGGCAGGGCTATTCTGGATTATTTATCTCCCTTCATGTTTACCCATTGGTTATTTTTGGATTCATGTCTGTTCTCTGCACTAACCTGAAGTCCATGAGACGAGGATCAGCACTGATTTGCTTTTCTCTGAATTCACAATGCCAAGGCCAGTCTTGACATAAAGAAGTTGCTTAATAAATGCCTGTTGGATGCGCCCCACTGCTTTAGGATGAAGTATAGACATGCCTTAGCATGGCTTCTCAGGCCCCGTGTAGAGCAGGGTCTGTTCTCCCTCACCAAGCTCCCTCCAAAGCTTCACCTTCTTGTCTCAACCATCTGGTTGCCCTAGATCTCTTTCTGTTCCTTGGACGTCCCATTCTGTCTTGTCACCGAGTCTTCACAACGCTGTTTCCTCTGCCTGCAGTCTCCCCCAGTGCCCACTTCTCCTGGATGACTCTCTCTCATCCTTCATGTCTAAGAGTTGAAGATTGAATGTCCCTTCCTCCAGGAAGCCTTCCCTGTCTCCCTGAGTCTGGCACCCTGAACTTCCCCCAACCCCCACTTAACATGCTGTAGTGTAATAGTCTCTTAAGGTCTTTATCTCTCCAGCTAGATTGTTAGCCCCATGGGACAGAAGCTGTGTCTCTTGTACTCTGCATCATATCCCCTTGCGCCTAGGTCAGTGCCTGGCACAAAGTAATCGTTTGGTCAACAAATGCTTATTAGCCATCCACTGTGTGCCAGGACCATGTCGGACACTGGGCTTACCTTGGTGGACAAAAGACATAGTTCTGACTTGAGGGGCTTCCCCAGTCTTTAGAGCCCTGCAAATGTGTATTGGGTGAATAAAAGACCGAGGCTGTGTTTGATGAGACTGGCCTAAAGCTCCAGCTGCAGGGACAGTGTGCCAGGCCAGGGGTGTTTGACAGGGGAGCTTCTGGCTCTGGGCACTTATTTCCCCAGGGCCTGGCTTGGATTTCAGGTGAGGTATGGGGGTTTGAGAAGGATGTTCCCAAACTCACTCCTCTGTGTTGCTCTCTCTCTTGTCTCTCCATCTCTCTGTCATTCTCTCTCTCTCTCTGCATTTCTGGAGCTTCTACTTTGTTTTAACTCTGTGTTCGAGTCCTCTTATTACCCCACCCGCTAGGCTATTAAAACTGCCTGGGCTTGGTTGCTCTTTCAAAGCATCTCAGGCCTTTTCTCTTGCTTGGTGAAACAAAAACAAAATTATTCTAGTGGAACATTTTACCTTAGATGCAATCTAAGAAAACAGCTTACAGAACGGAGGGCTCATTTGGAAGCGGCCAGAGCTTGGAGGGGCGGGTGGGGGAAGGGAAGCAGACAGCATATTCTCCGCAGGGCGGGGAGGGCGGGGCCAAGGGTATAAATGTCTCCCGGAAGCTGGGGTGGCACCAGCTAAATCGGAACACAAATTGATGACCCTTTTTAGTGTTTTTATCCACCTGGGATATAATTTTTATTTTAGTCCAGAATTATGCAGCTCTTTAGCCAGAAGCCTCTCTCCGTCTCTCTTTCTCCTTTTATCTTCCCATCCCTCCTGCTTTTAATGTTTTTTTTCCCTCTACTTAAGGTTTTACCGTGCCTGCGCACCTGGCCCCGGCCAGGGCTTCTACTTCCTCTGACACCCACCCACCTACCATGCGGCTTTGGGTGGTAAATGAACAGTCCCAGCAGGAGACAGAGATTTCTAGCTCTTCTCCTTCTTCCTGCTGGGCTCTTGGGGCTGGGAGTTTTCAGCTCAGCCTGTTTTTTTTTTTTTTTTTTTTAAGTTTTTATTTGAATTCCAGTTAGTCCACATACAGTGTAGTCTTGGTTTCAGGGATGCAATACAGTGATTCCACACTTCCATACAACACCTGGTGCTCACAAATGCACTCTTTAATCCCTTCACCTATTTCACCCATCCCCCCACCCGCTTCCCCTCTAGTCACCATCAGTATGTTCTCTATAGTTTCGAATCTGTTTCTTGGTTCGTCTCTCTTTTTCTTCCCTTTGCCTGTTCGTTTGGTTCCTTAAATTCCCCATGTGAGGGAAATCGTATGATATTTATCTTTCTCTGACTACTTATTTGGTTTAGCAAAAATTGTCATCGCAAATGGCAAGATTTCATTCTTTTTTATGGCTGAGTAATATTCCGTTGTATATACATACCACATCTTCTTTACCCATTCATCAGCTGGTAGATACCTGGGCTGTTTCCATGGTTTGGCTATTGTAGATAATGGTGCTATAAACATCGAAGTGCACGTATCCCTTTGAATTAGTATTTTGGTATTCTTCGGGTAAGTACCTAGTAGTGCAATTGCTGGGTTGTAGGGCAGTTCTATTTTTAACTTTTTGAGAAACCTCCATACTGTTTCCCAGAGTGGGTGCACCAGTTTGCATTCCCACAGGGGGCTCAACCTGTTTCCTTTTTGTTTGTTTTTAAATTTTTTTAATGCTTATTTTTGAGAGAGAGAGAGATAGAATGTGAGTAGGAGAGGGGCAGAGTGAGAGGGAAACACAGAATCTGAAGCAGGCTCTGGGCTCTGAGCTGTCAGCACAGAGCCTGACGTGGGGCTCAAACTCATGAACCATGAAATCATGACCTGAGCCGCAGTTGGACGCTCAATCGACTAAGCCACCCAGGTGCCCGGCGGCTCAGCCTGTTTCTGATGGACTGGCTCTGAACTATGGCCCAGGTGCCTGGGGTCATCAGGCAGCTCTACTCCCAGCTGAGCCAGACGGTCGGTGACTCTGGATTATGACAAGGTCGTGCCAAAGCGAACCCCGCTCCTCCAACTGTCCCGAGTCACAGTAGGAGAAACTGAAGTCCAGAGAGGAGAGAGGGGAGGATGAATTCACCCACCCCAGGTGACAGACCCAGTGCTCTTTTCCTACAGGAAAAGCCTGCAGGGCAAAGCACCGTCCTTTTTCTTGTGGCACCCTGCTACAAAAAATCCCATGCGGTTTGTCCTCTCTCAGAATATAAGGCTGATGCAGGGTTGAGTACGTGGCCCCGGCCCGGATGTTGCAGATGCCATGGGGTCAGGCCCGCAGTGTAAAGCAGTAGGGAATGGTGAGGACTTTGGGTGCCTGCTGGCCTCAGCCGAAAGAGGCAGTGGCTCCAGAGTGCCAGGCTCTTGTTGATCCGGAGGAAGGAGAGCCCAGTGTGGCCTGATGTCTGACCTCTCAAGAGGCATTAGAATTCTAGACTTCTTAAAATCTGATTGGTTGTATTAAACTATGAAACCCTGAGTTGGTCAGACAAAAATTCTTGTGTGACCTGAGTTCAGGTTATTCTATTTTTTTTTTTATTTTGTTTGTTTACTTATTTATTTTGAGAGAGAGAGACAGAGAGTGTGCAAGCAAGTGGGGGAGGGGCAGAGAGAGAGGGAGAGAGAAAGACTTCCAAGCAGGCTCTGAGCTGTCAGCACAGAGCCTGATGGGGGGCTCGAACTCATGAACGGTGAGATCATGACCTGAGCTGGACCCGAGAGTCAGGTGCTCAACCCACTGAGTCAACAGGGGCCCCGAGATCAGGAGTTCAGGCTATTCTTATGTAGACTGAGTGCAGCCTCTCCTCCAGGCACAACGACTGATCTGGAGGGGTTTGGCAGGGGACAGAGGGGCAGAGTGCAAAGTGCTGAGATGATCACTGACGAACACCAGCACTTGCTTTCCTTGAACAGCTTCCTTAGAAAGAGAGAGAAATTGTACCAGAAGAACGCTGTGGAGTTTTTGTTTTAAGAGTGGAGGGCTAAGATTAATGCTGGTGGAACTTTCTCTCCTATGCAGACAGCAAGGGCTTAGGAGGGATCTTATTGAAGGGACTGACAGAATTCCCAAGTTCAGTTGAATTAAAAAAAAAAAAAAAAAGCTGCCGCTGGGTGCTTGCCATGTGCCAGGCATTACACATCAGGCCATCGGATCCTCAAGATGACCAGATGGGGTAAATTCTCTCTCTCTCTCTTGTTTTTTTAATGGATGAAGAAATCGAAGCTCAGAGAGGGTAAGTAACTTGCCCAAGGACTCAGAGTAAGTGGATTTCCCTAGCACTGTGCTTTCCTTTCCAAAGAGTTACCCCCCAAGGCACATGCATACGTGCACATAAGCACCCCCAGTCTATATAAAGATATATAAGATTTAGAAATTTATCCCAAGGCTCCTATGAAAAAAGTGACTTTCGTATCTTGCACGGTTTTTCATTAGTGGAAACTTCCTTTGGATGAGCTTAGCTTTCCCACGAACTGCAGTTTATCGGCTTGGCAAAGGTGTCAGTGAGGGTTTGGTTGTGGTTTATTTCCCAGGTCTCAGAGAAGTGCTCAGCCTGGGAAACAACCCAGGCCATCTCTGTGGCAGCCAGCAAGCTGGCAGCAGGCGAGAAGCAAGCTCTGAACAAAAGTCGGCTCCTTCTCCTTTCTTCCCGTTCCCTTTGGCCCTAAGCCAGGCTTTCTGCTTTCACTCTGTCCCTTCCCTCCAGGATGGAATAGGACCGGCCCACTGCCCCAGCTCCCTGTCCCTTCTTCAACTTTGGCCACAGGGTCAGGTGCATGCTAAGAACTTCACACCCACCTGCGTGAGAGTTTGGTTATAGTCAGTGTATGGTCTGCAGCTCAGAAGAGAGTATCTCTTATATTTATGTGTGTTACTTTTTTTTTTTAAAGCAAAATCAATTTATCTTAGAGATCATATATTTGCTAGGAACAGATGTCCCTGCAGTTAGCTTAAGTAAGGGTAAGAATAAGGCTATGGGCCTGCGGGAACCCAAGTAAAATCTGGACAGTGAGGCCACAGGAGAGGTGGGACCAGGCTGCTCCCAGGCCAACAGTAGCAGCAGAGTGCCCGACCTCGCATTAGTGCTTCACCATTAGTGCGATTCGGCTAAGCTCTACTTCTGACCTGCTCTCATCTGTGGCTCCATCTCAAAGTTTCCATTTCAGATTCCCAGAAGTGGCAAAACAAAGGGCATCTCATGGGCAAGATGGCCATTACCGATTGAATCAGCCATGGACAGGATGCCCCCAAAATGTTTTGTGCCCCCTATCATTTTACTGCAATATTATTACGATAGCTAAGATTAGATCAGAATGCCCAGAAGGGGTGAAGTCATCCTTTTCAATACTCATCCTCAAATGCCTGCGCTGTAAATTTTTAAAATTAAAAAACGTTTAATTAAAAAATATCACAATATGTACTTTCTGGTGCTAAAGCCAAGTGACCCTTCCTCCATGGGGTAAAAAAATGAATATGGGAGGAAATCAGAGGGCAGGAAGTCAGATTTCTAACCTGTCAGGAAAGATGATATCAGGGTTTAGATGTCCACTCAGATTCTTGACAGTCCCAATTTCGTTTTTTGGAAAAAAATGGTAACAATGTACAGTGAGGGACATTTCTGTAGCCAGTCACGGAAACTGAAATAGCAATGCCCCATTCTGAAGTAGTAAGAACATCCAGGAAAGTGACTGGGACATAATAGATGTTCAGTAAATGGGAACTGTGACCATCAACTCCTGAAGGCAGAGCCCAGCATTTAGGTGGGACTGAGTGCAAAATAAAGTTGTTAATGGAATAACTGATAACCCCCTGTGGCCCACTGAGAGCAGAAAGTGGCTTGCATGGAATGGACTTGGTGAATACCAGAGAGGCAGTCTGGACTGGCAGAAAGAAAGTTGGAAAGGAATGACCATGATAGCTTTTCAAAAACACTAGTGAGACGCGTATGATCGATATGCTAAGCAACAAGAGAAAATGGAATCATATGAAATGCTCAATTCAAACCACAAGAGACAGAAAAAGAGTGGAAGAGAAAAGCAGGAACAAAGAACAAGGGGAACAAATAGGAAACAGTAACAGATGTGATAGATATTAATCCCCTATATCAACAATCACTTTGGACATCAATGGTCTAAAAGAACCAATGAGAAAACAGAGATTGTTACAGTAATGAAAAAACAAGACCCAACTATATGTTGTCTACAAGAAACTCACTTTATATATAAAGATGCGTTTTGATTAAAAGTGGATCGAGGAGAGGCACCTGGGCGGCTCAGCCTGTTAAGTGTCAGACTTTTGATTTCAGCTCAGGTCATGATCTCATGGTTTGAGAGACTGAGTCCCGTGTCTGGCTCTGCACTGGCAGCATGGAGCCTGCTTGGGTTCTCTCTCTCCCTCTCTCTCTTCTCCCCCCTTGCTCAAGTGCGCACACACACACTCTCTCTCTCAAAATAAATAAATTTTAAAAAATGGAGAGAGGAAAATATACCATGCTAACACTAATCAGAAGAATTCAGGAGTAGCTACATTAATCTCAGAGCAGATTTCAAACTAAGGTTATCAAGATAAAGATGGGTAATGATGATTGTGAGTTCAAAAACCAACAGTGTGTCTCTAAATGCAGAGCTTCAGAAAAGCTTTCTCAAAAAATCCAAAATAGTCATTTTACAAAAATCTGAAATCACAGAGAGCATCCCCGGGAGCCATCAGGTCACGTTTTCTGTCTCTTGGGGCAATAGGACAGGTGGGTGTGGGAAATGAGCAGGCTGGACAAAGTTCCATGGAAGTCTCTGGGATGTTCAGACCAGAAGGATCAGGTCCCGCCCAGCATCTTTCCAGTCTCCTGGGAGCTTGGAGAAGACAGATTCCTTCAGGAAGACATGCTTCTGGGACCCTCACCTCCCTGGTCAAGAAGGGCTGCAGGGGAGGTGTTACTGGCTGAGCCCAGGGTTCTGCTTTATTCGCAGGAGGAGCCAAAAGTGGGCCTGATGGGGCCAGGGGCCAAGTCTAGCTCTTCTGACCCAGGGGTTTCTGTAGCACAGGGCAGGGGTTGGGGGAGAGGCCTCTCATTCGTGATCTCTCCTGTACCCGAATGAGCATTGCCTTTTCAACCAGCACAAGGAAGGATAAGCATACCTCCTCTGGAGACGGAGCTACACTCAAGTCTCAGCTCTACCTTGAATTATCTACATGACCTTGTGCATCTTCACCTCTGAGTCTGTTTCCCTCATCTGTAAAACGGAAACAGTAACATAAGGTTGGGGTACTTGATAAGTGTGCCCCGAACATCAGCCATTATTATTAACCGTTAAAACCTTGCCAGAGCAGAAACCACATCTCTTTCCTCAGCGGATCTCTCTAGGGCAACATGGTTCTGCATGGGCTCTCTGGCTTGATGGGCTGCAGGACGTCCACATGTTGGTCTTCAGAACTCAAAGATATTCACTTAGTTCTGCTCGCTGGTGAGCCCACTCATCAAGCTTCTAGTGCCATGGTGAGGAACCCAGATTTTAGAGTTGGAATGTTCGGGTCTTAATCCCAGTTCTGCTACTCAATAGGTGTATGACTTGAGGAGTATTATTTAATCTCTTTGTGCTTCTGTTCCTTCATCAGTTTTTTTTTTTTTTTAAAGTGACATCTTCACTTTTTAGCATTTTTACCAGGAGTGAATGAATTCATATGTGTAAGATACTGAGAAAGGTATCTGGTGCTTTGAGATCTGCTCGTCTCCTCCCAAGGATCTAGGTGGGTTGGGTGCCGAGGGGGCAGCTGGGAAGTAAGGGCCTTTCTCTGGAGCCTGCTTCCCTTCAGACCTGCCCCTGCAGTGGGTCAAGGGTCCCGGTTACAGCCCAGAGTCCTAGGAGGGTCAGCTGGCTCTCGGGGCTCTTGGGAGCTGGAGGGTGGAGAGGGCATGGACTGCCCTTCACTGGCCCAGTGGGTGTTTGCTCAGCCTTCCAGAATCTCATCCAGATTCCCATCCAGGTGCGAGGGGAGCAGAGTTGGCTAATGAAGCTGGAAGCAGCGTGAAGGTGCCAGGGAAGAAGTGAAGACATCTGTTCGCCTCTGATCGTCAACTGGCTCCTTGTTTGTAAGAATGGGCCCCCTCCTCCCAGCTGAAGACCAGTGGGAGGGACAGAAGGAGGGCAGTTAGGGGGAACAATGATGAGAGATTTTCTCCTTCTGTGAGTGCTTTCCAGGGCTGGGCTTTTTACTTAACAGTGACCTTTGGTGGAGTTGGTCCATTTCCAACTGAAGATAGCAGACAGACCTGATTTCCTTTTAACTCACTCGACATGATTTGTTGTATCCCTCCTCCTCCCCTGGCTTCATTTATTTATTTTTATCATGTAAGGAGAGCTACTTCTACTGCCCCATGCATCGGAGAACTCAAGGCCATGCTGGATTATTAAGGGTGATGAGCGATACAAAATTTGGACAAAACCCCTCCTGTGCCTGGGTAACTGAAGCCAGCATAGTTCACTCCGACGAAAGCAACACTCCGCTTCTCTTAGGGACAACTGATATAAAAACCCAAGAAAGTTCGAAATCATTTGTTTCTTGGGTCTGTAGTGAAGTCAGAGATGGGACACACAGGTTCATCAATGTTCAGTGTGTCCACAACCTCTTTGGGCACCCAGCCAAAGGTGGGTGGTGAGAGAAAGAGGAGGTGAGAGGAAAGGTAACTAATGCGTGTGTATTGAATGCTTATTCAGTACTATTCAGTGAGCGGTGAATTCTCTATCTTCCTGTTGGTATTATTGTTCATAATAAAAGTTAATATTGACAGAGTGTTGTTCTAAGTGTCTTTTCTTTCTCTTATGTTTATACCCTCTGCAGTGCACAGGATAACTGACTCAGAGTCACGTCCTGAACTCAGCTCTTTGATCCAAGTCCATGTCATTTTCATGTGCTATACTGTGTTTGCTATTTTAGGTATTTTAAATGTGTTGTCCCATACTTAAGGCTGTTACTACCATCTTCATTTACAGGCTAGGAAACTCGGTATGGTCCAGGAAGGTGAACTCCATAGTAGCAGGTAAAGAAAACAGTTACTGCGGGCTCCTGCTGCTATTACTCATGTAATATCAATACTCACTGAAAACTGGAAATTTGCTTTAGTTTCAGATACTCATTGAAAGCACCATTGTGACTGTTAGGTTCACTGTTGTGTCCTCAGTGCCAAGAACAGTTGCTTGGCTCCATACTTATCTGTGGAATGGGTGAATTCCACAGCCTCCTCGTGTCTCCTCCTCCTCACACAGATTGTAGCCTGTGGGCAGGGCTGTTTGGGCAGGAAGGCTCTGGGTCCTCCAGGGATGCCCACCCCAACACCCCTGCAAGATTCTCCTCATGGGGCAGCATCCAGACCTGCCTTTCACTGCCTATGAATTGTAACCTTCAGAAATGTGTGGAAACCACTATAATTTTTAAAAAATATTTATTTTTGAGAGAGAGAGAGAAAGACAGCATGAGCATGAGTGGAGGGAGGGGCAGAGAGAGAGGGAGACACAGAATTCGAAGCAGGCTCCAGGCTCTGAGCTGTCAGCACAGAGTCTAATGCCGAGCTCCAACTCACGAACTGTGAGATCATGACCTGAGCTGAAGTCAGACACTGAACCAACTGAGCCACCCAGATGTCCCAGAAACCACTGTAATTTAATGTTTCCACCAAGATCCAGAAAGTGCGAATATATCAAATTGAAATCAGTTTTTCACAACTGATGGGCTTTTGTGATGTCTTCAGTCACAACACATCAAGGAAAGGTGTATTATATGAAATGAAAAAGAAACATTTTGTTCTCTGAAGCACTCGGTGTCCACCACACCCTGTCTGTAAGGCAAGGGACATTGTTTCAGGCGTTCCTGATGCTCTGTTGGTGGCTGTTTGGACACTGGGGGATCTGCTCCAGTTCATTTTTTCCAACAGCCATCTCTCTCTGCCTGCCAGGGTATTCTCTGTGTTCTTGCAAATCTGGGAAATAACTGAGGAGCCTAAATGCTCTCCTCATGGCCTGAACAGGGTTTTAGGTTCCCCCAGCTGTCTTCTCGAATGAGGTGGTGGAATCAGACACACTTGGTTTATACTTCTAGCTCAGTCACAAGCTAGGTGAACTTGGGCAAGTCATTAAGCCATTTTTATTACCGAAATTTGAGAAGAAGATCCTGAAACCTAACCTTTAGAATTGCTAGATAAAGACAACTCATAAATCGGGGGACACCTGGGTGGCTCATTTGGACAAGCGTTTGACTTTGGCTCAGGTCATGATCTCCTGGTTCATGAGTTTGAGCCCCCGCGTAGGGCTCTGTGCTCACAGCTCAGAGCCTGGAGCCTGCTTCAGATTCTGTGTCTCCCTCTCTCTCTGTTCCTTCCCCACTCTGTCTCTCTCTCTCTCAAAAATAAACAAACATAAAAAAAAAAAGACGGTAAAAATATAGTCTGCTTTTCCACTGAAGAACCCTAACTCCAGCTGACACTGAGCACGTGCCAGAGCTGGGGGATGGTGTTCGCGAGTGTAGTTCTAATCCTAAAGCCTTGTGCTCTATTTTATTTTTTATTTTATTTTTTTACGCTTTTATTTATTTTTGAGAGCAGGAGAGACAAAGCATGAGTGGGGGAGGGTCAGAGAGAGAGAGGGAGACACAGAATCTGAAGCAGGCTCCAGGCTCTGAGCCGACAGCACAGAGCCCAACGCGGAGCTCGAGCTCACAGACTGTGAGATCATGACCTGAGCCGAAGTTGGACACTTAACCAACTGAGCCACCCAGGCGCCCCCCTTGTGCTCTATTTTAAACGTTCCTGCAGAGTTTGGATTATATACCTTAATATGCCCATGCTCGGTTTGATAGAAAATGGTGCTCTCTGCTCCCACATCCTTGGATAGAGAATCAGCATTCCAGGATGATAGTGTATAGTGTACCTCCTGTAACACGCTAGGACCTTTGGCTTCATCAGCCTGTCCTCACTCTGCTTCTGTTTCAAGGGCACGGGTGTCTGAAAGAGCAGGACCACAGGGCCTGGTGCCTAAATAAGACCTTTTTATTTTTCAGCTCTTTTAGTTTTTAATTTTTTTTATTGTTTATTTATTTTTGAGAGAGAGACAGAGCACGAGCAGGGGAGGAGCAGAGAGAGAGGGAGACATAGAATCTGAAGCAGGCTCCAGTCTCCGAGCTGTCAGCACAGAGCCGGACACAGGGCTCAAACTCACAAACTGTGAGATCATGATCTGAGCCAAAGCTGGAGGCTTAACCGACTGAACCACCCAGGCGCCCCTTTTTGAGTTCGTTTTTAAATCACATAATTCAAGTTGTTTAAATGTTTATTTTTGAAAGAGAGAGTTCAAGTGGGGGATGGGCAGAAAGAGAGGGAGGGAGAGAATCCAAAGGAAGTTCTGCACTGTGCGTGCAGAGGCCAACGTTGGGCTCGAACTCACGAACTTTGAGATCATGGCTTGAGCCAAAATCAAGAGTCAGATGTTTAGCCCCGACTGAGCCACCCAGGTGGCCCTAATTCAAATTTTTAAATTGTGCTTTTTTTTTTAAAACTTAAGTACAGTTGACCCACAATGTTGCATTAGTTTCAGGTGTACAACATAGATTCGACAATGCCATAGAGCTCACCACAGCGTAGCTGCCATCTGTCACCATATAGCGCTATGACAGTACCTTTGATGATATTCCCCATGCTGCACCTTTCATCTCCCGGGCTTATTCATTCCATAACTGAAAGTCTGCACCTCCTACATCCCTTCCCTCCTCTTTGCCCATCCCTCCACCCCTTTCCCACTGGCAACCACCAGGGTGCTTTCTGTATTTATGAGTCTGTTTCTGGGTAAGGCCTCTTTAATGTTGCTTGAAAATAATCTCTGGAATGAAGGCTGAAGAGGTCAGTAGGTAAAGGGCTCTTTGGAGAACACCTGTTTGCTCTGCCCCTGCCCCCAGACCTGCTGCCCCTCGGTTTTGATGTGGTTCCACCCCCACCCCTCGGGGCCGGGCACTTGCTGCTTATTGAGTTTGTCAGCATTTCCCCCATGGTTCTTAGACTGACTAATTAGCCTACCCTGCCTGATTGCTGAAGCCACAGGGCACTGCCAGGCCAGCACTTTTCCACATGGTGTCTACTAAGAGAATGCAGGGCTGAGCCTTTAACCCTATCTTGTCTGCGTTGTGTGGGTCCATATGAGCTCGTATGGAGGTGGATGTGGGGGTATATCCCCATGAGCTTGAGGGCTAGGGGCTGTGAGTTCTCTCCTAGAGCCGGTAGATATTTCCCTGGATGGTCTGAGATGGTCAGAACACTCGGACAGACTTAAGACAGAGATTGTCATCCGTATTAAGGATAATTTAGGGGAAGAGTGGCGTCAGGTAACTAAAACTATTATCCTCATTTTGGTACAAATTTTATGATTTTTTTTTTTTAACCATCTAGCTTGACCTTTTGGTTTGAACTAAATCAGGATCAGTCTGGGGCGCCTGGGTGGCTCAGTCGGTTGAGCGTCCGACTTCGGCTCAGGTCATGATCTCTTCGTGAGTTCAAGCCCCGCGTCGGGCTCTGCGCTGACAGCTCAGAGCCTGGAGCCTGCTTCGGATTCTGTGTCTCCCTCTCTCTCTGCCCCTTCCCCATTCATGCTCTCTCTCTCTCTCTCTCTCAAAAATGAATAAATATTTAAAAAAGAGAAAAAAAAAAAAGAAAATTTATTAAATCAGGATCAGTCAAAAAAAAGGTCAGGCCGAGGACCAGATAGGTCCTTCTTCCTCTCTCTTGGATTTACTATGTTTCCTTGGGCTGTTGCAGCCAGAGATTGAAGGTGAGTCACGTCAAGAGCAATCTCCTATGCATTCTTAGCCCCTACTCCCTCTTGCTAATGCAGGACCCAGATCCTTGCCAAAGCCCCTCAAGCATTTGTGCGTGTACCCAGCGAGTTTCTTATGAAGCCCATGAGCAAGTCTGGTCAGCTACTTCAGGTTTCTTCTGGGGACCACTGCCCATGGGCCAGCTGTGTATTTCTACCTGTGTTGGACATTGTCACGGTCACAGGACGCTGTGCCTTCTCCCCACCTCCACCACCTTCGGCCACAGAGCACCATAGTCTCCCTCCGTGAACACCTGCCTTCCCACTGAGGCACCACGAATACCCCGGAACATCTGAGCTGCTAATACGTGGGAGACTGTGGCACAGCTGGAGGGAATTGCTTCCTCAGGCAACCCCACCTTCAGTTGCAGGCAGAGGGTTCCTTCACTTTTTATTTCAGGTCCTCTCTCCCCAGGGAATCAGGACAGCAGGGAAGTTAGAATCTGGGTAACGGGCTCAAACTGATTAGGATTTGAAGCCTGGTTCTCCTGCTCAGTAGTTGTCTGTGCTAGAGAAAGTTCTTTGCTTCTTTGAACTGGAATAGTAATGCCTTCTTCATGGGCTAAGGATAAAATGGTAATATACGGCACTTAACACAGAGCCTAGCATTTGACATGGGTTTAGTAAATGCTAGTTATATTTAGTGTTGTTTTAAATATTTAGCATGCATTCATTTATTTGACATTATCCTCTGTGTCTGTACACCCCTGTTTGCTGACACAGAGTAGGAGCACAGCGTATGTCAGCGGGATGAATCAAGCTGAATGAATTCCTCCTTAGGTCATGGGACGTCACAGGAGTCAGAACTCTCCCTACGTAGGTTGAAGGCATGACCCAGGAGAACTTGGAGAGTCAACAAAGGAGCTGGGATTTGGGGAGCAGGCTTCAGGTAGGACTTGCTAGCTGGAGTCTATGCTTATCTGGGTCCTTGGCTCCATTCTGAGTCTCGCCTTGACTACTGTTCAGATCATGAATGACCTCTCATGTCCATGCATGGCATGGAGAGGGTCTAGGTCCCCTCTGCAGACCTGTCTGCCTGTGGGGGGTGCTGCCACACGGCCCTGAGCATAGGTATTAGAAGACAGAGACTGTGGCCATTTAAATGCCCTGAACATTCCAACCTCTAATTCTTGGGGAAAACCACGGATGGATGTGGGAGCTGACCAGCCCCCTGCTCCTTCCTTGTGACTTGCCCCACAGCACCTGTTCCAGATGCAGCCCTGGTCTCCTCCAGAACAGCTTTCCCTTAGCAGCTGAACATCTTTCATGTCAGCCCTCCCCTTTCTTTCTTTCTCTGCTAATGATTTTTGTAGTTAATGAGGTCCCTCTTCCCTCCCCCCTCCCCCCGTTCTCTACTTACATGACTCTGCCATCAACTTTAGTAACCATCCAGCTATCTATTTACACACCACTGGGCTTCTCAGCTCTTCCTCCCCAAATTCTTCCATGACCCCTTTATTTTTTCACAACTGCAGCAAACAAGGTATGTCTCAGAGAAGATGGTTATTTCTCTAATAAGGAGTCTCAGTACGTGCAGAGACACTGCTGTTGAATGTGAATAATTAACACGAACTTTGTTGGAATCCTTGGCCTTAAGACGGAGTGTTGGGCAGCTCAGTTAATGCCCATCTGGAGGCATCTAATATTCTATGGAGTTTTCTCACTATTAAAATGGAACCTAATAATAATGATGCCTGCAAGGAATAGTCCCTCCCTGTCAATCATATCGATCACAGAACTCTGCATCTCCATCGATTGATTAAGTCCGTCTTGAACATTTGCTGAACTCAATGTTGTGCTGTTGGCTCCTGGGAAGTGGATGGGGGAGCTTTAGAAGAATAGATTCTCGAGCCTCACTCTGGGACCTCTGGGCATCCGAAGCTCTCCACTAGACTCTCCGGTGCAGCCAAGCTTGAGAACCAGGCACTGGAGGACCGGGGGAAGAGGAGGTACTCGTCACCCCCTGGAGGCCCAGCAGTGTGTTCAGAGGATAGCTGGCGTGCACCTGCACAGGGTCAGGCGTTCTTGCAGCCATGTTAGCTGACCTTCTTGATTCTTTACCTTAATTTCTTGTTTCTTAAATTCTTTTTTTTTATTATTTTTTTAATGTTTATTTTTGAGACAGAGAGAGACAGAGCACGAGTGGGGGAGGGGAAGAGAGAGAGGGAGACACAGAATCCGAAACAGGCTCCAGGCTCTGAGCTGTCAGCACAGAGCCCGACGCGGGGCCCGAACTCACAGACCGCGAGATCATGACCTGAGCCGAATTCGACGCTCAACCGACTGAGCCACCCAGGCGCCCTGTTTCTTAAATTCTAAGCACCGATGCTGATTCCAAGACTCGGAATCAAAGTTAGACCTGCAGGGGTTTATCTCCAATCTGAAGCTCTCTGGCTACAAACCCCATGCCTTTTGCACCCACCCTACCAGGTGATTTATGCTAGGAAAAGACACAAGGCCATACATAATTTGGTGCCAACTCCTTGACTCAGTAGGTCCAGTAGGCATTTAGAAGGGAGAGGGTGAGATGCACAGCATTTGGAAAACTCAGCCATTATTCTGTTGAGGAGGTTAAAGTGGGACCTGACAGATCCCTTTGATGAGCTTGGAAAGTGAAAGCAGTCTTTCTTCTATTACTGGGCAAAATGAGAGGATTTCCTACATCTGACTTATACTTTCATTATAAACAGGTGTGTGTTGGGGGAAGGAGGTGGGTGGAGTTGACAGTTCACTTATCAGGCTGGGCTTCCTGGAATTTATGATCCTCTAGTGGGTCCTTTGCATCCCCCACTTTGCAGGCTTAGAACTTCAGCTTTTTCAGTCGGCTTGGCATTGAGGTTCTGGGAAATGGATTTGCTGTGGCCAAACAGGACTCTGCTCCCAGGAGAATGCACATGTAGCAGAATGTGGAATGCCCGTGTGGAAATTTGCAACAGAAGCCCTCCCCAGCCACATATATCTGCAGGGGATGTTGCCTCTTGGGTGGGGTGGGAGGTGGGGGTGAATGGTGGTGCTTGAGAAAGCCTCTGTTGTAGGTCAGAATATTGCCTTAGAGCCCAGAAAAGAAGCAAAGGAATTTGCATATTCACCGGAAATATTGCTTCTTCTTTATCCTGGAGATCTTTTTGCCTTATTCAGAAATATTTGTTATTAGAATCAGATCACCCGTTCAATTAGGCAAGGGTGCCTCAAAACCTTATCTCCTTTGTCTTTCTGCTTTCTATACAATACATTATGACAACTGTATCAAGGTAATTTGTAATTAATCAGATACAATTTATTAATCATGTTTATGTCCTTTTTTAAATGTTTATTTATATTTGAGAGAGAGAGAGAAAGACAGAACATGAGTAGGGGAGGGGCAGGGCGAGAGGGAGACACAGAATTCGAAACAGGCTCCAGGCTCCGAGCTGTCAGCACAGAGAGAGATCAGGACCTGAGCCCAAGTTGGATGTTTAACCAACTGAGCCACCCAGGCGCCCCTGATCATGTTTATCTCCTTGATGGGTGTTTATTTTTTTGTGTGGTAAAATACACATAACAGAAAACTTACTATTTTAACCACATTCAAGGGGACAACTTTATGACATTAAATATATTGACATTGTTCTGCATTCCTCACCCCCTTCCATCTCCAGAACTTTCCCATCTTTCCAGACTGGAACTGTCTGCACAAAACACTGACTGCCCATTTGCCCTTTCCTTAAGGACACTTGAGTCATTCTAGGAAAGAACTCCTCAAGGGCGGAGAAGTCTGACCTAGGATCATGGAGCTCCCTCCATAGATCCTGATTGCGTGGGTGTGGAGGGAGGTCTGGGAGTCGGAGCTGCTTTATTACGAGCCAGGAGTGCCACAGATCTTAGAGCCCGAGGGAGATGTTCTTCGATCCTGGGACACCAACACTCCCCTGGCCCCCAAAGCCCGCCTCCACCTGAAACTCCTTGACTGATCAGTAATGAAGTGATGCTCCCTGGCTAATAGGTTCAGAAGACGTGTGATTCCTCCTTCTCTTCTCCAGAAGCTCCCCGGCTTCTTTCTAGATGCATAAGGGACACCACTTTCTGAGCCTTTGAAATATTTATCCTCTCCTCTCAGCTTCCTTTACAATCACTCTGCTGCAAGGCTGCTTTTCTGCAGCCCCTTGAGGGCTGTAGTAGGGACAGTTTAAAATGATTTATGTGTTTCCATTGACTAAAAATTGGGACAGTTCCAGAAAAACCTGAGCTGCTTATGTGTATGCGTGTGCATATAGATGTCCATGTTTATATTTCTACTATGTGCAGTGAGTGGTTCTCAAAGTGTGGGGCCTGGGCCAGCAGCACAGTATCATCTGGGTACTTGTTAGCTGTTAGAAGTAGAATTTTGGGGGCCTCATTCCTGACCTACTGAAAATCTGGGATGAGCCCCAGAAATCCGTGATGTAGCAAGTCCTCCAAACGATTCTGTTGCGCAGCAAGGTGTGAGAACCACTACTTTAAATACATTGCCTAATTTAACTTTCACAAAAGTGCTGAGAGAATCCCTATAAAGAGAAGACAAGGGAACTTAGAAAAGTTAAAGGTATGGGGGGGAACCTAGTTCCCCCCCAAATCCCATTGTCAGACTGATCTAGGGGCTCCAAAGTTCCTGGCCGATGGCACTCTTGTACATTTATTTGCTTTTTTGCACCCAGTTGCTGCCTCTAGAGAAAGGTTCCTCAGGCTTTGCAAGCACAGACAAGGAGGGACCAACGAAGAGACCAGATCATGCAAATGGGAGTTAGGGGCTTGGTGTCAGGGGGCCACTTGTGCAGAAGGCAATGAAGAAGCATCTTTCTGCGCTATTTCCCTTTGTCCCAGATGTAGCCAGCTTGCCCACCCCAGAGGGGACCCTTGACTTCCTCTGGCATCAGCAGCTGGCTGTGTGCTGCGGGAGGTGGCAGATGAGGGTCTGTCTGGGAAGTGTCATTACTGCGAGCGGGCGAGCTCGGAGCATGGCTTGGTGAAGGGGAGCGCAGAAGGCCAGCTGTTGGCTCTGGGACTTTGCCATTTGGTCTCGGCTGCTGCGTGCTGTGACCCCGGGGAAACGCCGCTCTTGCTGCTTGCAAGCCAGCTGTTTATGGCGCCTCTGAACAAGCATAAAATTCCTCACTAACTGCTTTCCTTTATCCTTTAAAGTTTGTTCTGATTAGTGTGAAGTTTGTTAATGGAAAATCAACATGTCTTTGTGACTCTGGCTCTGGCAGAGTCGGAGGCTTCTGGGCATTGGATTATTATCTTCCATTTTTCCCCTGGTCCAGCCTGAGGTTCAGATGTGAGTGGTGGTGAATTCATTCAGCTAAAACTGGGGAGCTCTTGCTCTGTATCAGGCAAGGCTGTAGGTGGTGGGGATACAGCAATGAGCAAACAGCCCCTTCCCTCATGAAGCTTACCTTCTAGAGGCGGCAGACAGAGACTTTTTGTTTCTGTGTGATAATGGTATGAAGAAAGTGAAACCCAGTGATACGGTATCAGGTATCAATCATTGCGTAAGACACCATCCTAAAACTCAGTGGTTTAGAATACCACCTATTCAGGGGCGCCTGGGTGGCTCAGTCGGTTAAGCATTTGACTTTGGCTCAGGTGATGATCTTGTAGTTTGTGGGTTTGAGACCCGTGTCATGCTCTGTACTGATAGCTCGGAGCCTGGGGCCTGCTTCAGATTCTGTGTCTCCCTCTCTCTTGGCCCCTCTCCCACTCTCTCTCTGTCTCTCAATGCCCCTCTCCCACTCTCCCTCTCTCTCTCTCTCTCTCTATGTAGTCTTGGGTCTTCTCACTCTCTGTATGGCCCCTGCACTTACTCTCCCCAGGAAGGGAGCTGGACTGCCTAAATCAGGGCCCTGAGCTTCCACAAACACAGAAATGGAAGCTTCCAGCACTTCCTAAGGCACAGCATCACCTCTGTCATATTCTAAGATTAAAACAGGTCTCAGGAGTGGCCTAGAACCAAGGGAAGAAGACTGTGTGAGCACAAAGATGAGAGGCATGACAGATTGGGGATCGCCATTTAAAGGGCCATCCCAGATACACTAGACTAGGTGGTGGCTAGACTAATGAGGCAGGGGTGTGTGTTAGGTGGGCTGGTTGGGGAAGTTCTCTCTGAGGAAAGGAAAGGACACCGGAGCCGAGGCCTGACTGACTATGGAGCCAGCCAGGGGAAGATGGGGAGGACAAGCATTCTGTCCAGGACAATATGGCTATCTCTACCACAATGCCCTCCTTACCTTCTGCTTCCTGGGCTGGAGCTGGATGCTGACCCCCTATTTGATAGGGACGGGAGAAACAGGAAACTGGATGGAGGGAAACCAGGTACTTCTGGCTCAGGAGCCAGTCAGCAGTCAGCAGGGAGGGACGAGGAGAACAGCATGGACATTTTCCCAGACTGCTTCATGGGCACCTCTGAGGGACAGATGCCGAGCCACTGGCCCTTTGCAGAGAATGAATGGAATGTGGGGCTCCATCACTCCTACAGAGGCTCCCTGTATCCTCGTGGACATTTTATAGGTGCTCCCCAATGATTCATGTGTTCATAAAAGCTCAAGAAGCACTACCTTAAAACTTCTGTTTAAAACATCAGAAAACATCTGTTTTAAGATGGGGTTATAAGTGAGTTTCTTGGAGATGAAGTACAGAATCATTCTTTGAGGTCCAGCTCAAATGTCACCTCCTTCAAGAAGCCTACTGGATTCCCTTGGCATGAACCTGTTCCCGTATGTTCTGGGGCACTTAGTATACATTGTTAAGATGATCCGGTTACACATCCTTTGCTCTTGGAGAACTGAGAGCTCTTGATGGCGGTAACAAATTTTATTTGGGTTTCTGTCCTTAGTGCTCGGAACAGAGCCTGGCACACAGTAGGTGGAGTAAGTGCTTGTAGTGAATGAGTAAATGAATGGAGGGAACCCTAAGGAACACCTGGCTCTATCCTCTCCTCTTACAAGGACCTAAGAGGCGAGGTAACTGACTCCAAGCCACAAGGCTGGTAGTGCAGGGTGAGGACCAGGCTTAGGTTTCCAGACTCCTCACCAGGCACCCAGTTCTCTCACTAGGCTAGCTTCTTCCTTCAGGTGACAGACATATCGGTTCCACTTACAAATTAGATCCTGGGGGCGCCTGGGTGGCTCAGTTGGTTGAGTGTCTGACTCCGGCTCAGGTTATGATCTCATGGGTTTGGGAGTTTGAGCCCCGCATCAAGCTTGCTGCTGTCAGCGCAGAACCCACTTCAGATCCTCTGTCCCCCTTTCCACCTCTTCCCCAATTGCGCGCCTGTGCTCTCTCAAAAATAAATAAAAACATTAAAAAAAAAAAAGAAATTAAATCCTGACAGTTGCCCCTCCCTCTCACAATCTCTCTGTACAGTGTGGACGGGAAGTCACGTGGGATCCAGATTCTTCTTTGCTGTCCCCACTCAGGCCCAACCTGGAAACAGGGGCAGGACTTTTGCTAGAAGGGCTCAGAGGAGCACCCCCAGTCCTGGCCCCCAATGTCAAGAAGACACAGGTTTTCTTTGCCCCCCCTCCACTTTCCTTCAACTCACAGCCTGCAAACCCCATTTGGTGTGTGCCCATCTGGGCATCTTCCAGATGAATGTAAATGACTGCTTAGGACACCTCCCCCTTCATTGTGGACAGCAAAGGGCTCAGGGTGGAATTTGCATATTGCTAATTACAGTTGATTCCAACTCCAGAGAAAATCATTGATCCATTTATAACTTACAGTAATTTGGAAAGCAATTACCTTCTGGCATCTCTTTTCTTGCTAAAAATGTGTCATTATTTTTTTTTTTCTGTACTTTTTTGAAAGAAAAATGATCTGGGCGTTATCCATGAAGGACCAGGCTCTCTGTGTGCCTGAAAGAGGCAAATATGTAAAGTCCTGGAGGATTAGAATTGCAACTGAAGTATCTAAATCTTGTCTAGTGGCCGTGCACAGTAGGTGTGCAATCAGGCGTTGGCTAAATTGGAAACATCTTTGTGTGGCATATGTAATTAATAGAGATGTCTTGGGCATCTGTTGAATCTAGGACCTTTCTCTTTTCTTGTGTGGTATAGTGATGGTGGGTACAGCCTCTGGAAGCAGGCTGTCCAAGTTGGAATCCGAGATCTCCCCTTTACTAGCTTTGTGACTTTAGATAAACATGCCTTTTTTAACCCAGCAATTCTCATCTGTGAAATGGAAAGGCTAGTAGTGCCTCCTTCCCCAAATTTGCTACAATGATTAAATGACATGATGTGGGCAGAGTGTGCCTAGCAAATGGAAAATGTTAATTAATGTTAGCCTTTACTTTTCCTTGGTTCTAGGAGTTTGTTGTTATGATTCATCGACTTCTTCCATTCTTGTTAATGTTGACATTTTGACCTCTTCCTATAAATCATGAGTGATCTCAATGACATCTAGAATGGTAAATCCTTTCCAGAAGTTTTTCAATTGACTTTGCCCAGAGCCATCAGGGGAATCACTATATATTGCAGCTATGGGCTTACAAAATAGATTTCTTAAGTAATAAAACTTAAAAGTCCAAATGACTCCTTGACCATGGGCTACAGAATGCATGTTGTGTTAGCAGGCATGAAAAACAACATTAATTTTGTTGTATATCTCAGTCAGAGCTGTTGGGTGACCAGCTACATTGTCAATGAGCAGCAATACTTTGAAACAAATCTTCTTTTCTCAGCAGTAGTTCTCAACAGTAGACTTAAAATAGTCCATAAACTATGTTGTAAACAGATGCACTGTCATCCAACCTTTGTTGTTCCATTTATAGTGCATGGGCAGAGTAGATTTAGCATAATTCTTAAGGGCCCTAGGATTTTTGGAATGGTCAATGAACATTGGTTTCAACTTAAAGTCAGCAGCTGCATTAGCCCATGATAGAGTCGGTCTATCCTTTGGAGCTTTGAAGTCAGACATTGACTTCTCCCCAGTTATGAAAATCCTAGATGGCATCTTCTCTAATACAAGCCTGTTTCATCTAAATTGAAAATCTGTTGTTTAGTGTAGCCACCTTCATGAATTATCTGAGCTAGATCTTCTGGAGAACTTGCTGCAGTTTCTACATCAGCACTTGCTGCTTTGCCTTACACTTTTATGTTGTGGGGACGGCTTCCTTCCTCAAACCTCATGAACCAACCTCTGCTAGCTTCACACATTTCTTCTGGAGCTTCCTCACCTCTCTCAGCCTTCATAGAATTGAAGAGAATTAAGACCTTTCTCTGGATGAGCCTTTGGTTTAAGGGAATGTTGTGGCCAGTTTGATTTTTTTATCCAGACCACTCAAGCTTTCTCTGTATCAGCAATAAGGCTGTTTCACTCTCTTACCATTCGTGTATTCATGGGGATAGCACTTGTAATTTCCTTCAAGAACTTTTCCTTTGCATTCATGACTTGGCTGTTTGGCACAAGAGGCGTGGCTTCCAGCTTGTGTCAGCTTTCTATATGCCTTCCTCACTGAGCCTAATCATTTCTAGCATTTCGTTTAAAGCGAGAGACTGGCGACTCTTCCTTTCACCTGAACACTTAGAGGGCATTGAAGGGTTATTAATTGTCCTAATTTCAACATTGTTGTGTCTCAGGGAAGAAGGAGGCCTCAGGAGAGGGAGAGACAGGGGAATGGCTGGAGTCAGAACACGTACTTTATCGACCGAGTTCTCCACCTTACATGGGCACCGTTCATGATGTCCCAAAAGAATTACAATAGTAACATCAGAGATCACTGATCTCACGTCACCATAACCAATATAATAATAAGGAAACATTTGAAATATTTCAGGACACAGAGACACAAAGTGAGCAAATGCTTTTGGAAAAATGGCGCTCATAGACTCGCTCCATGCAGGATTGCCACACACCTTCATTTTGCAACAACTGCAGCCTCTGAGAAGTGCAATAAAACAAGGCACGCTCGTGGTACAGCTAGCGTTCCGTACTGTCTGCGGCCTCAGACACCCACTGGGGGACTTGGGAGGTATCCTCTGTGGATAAGGGAGGGCTGCTCTAGATTTTGAATGAACTGGAAATAGAGCTGTTTCTTTCTAGCTAGGAGCTGTGGCAAGAGAAGATATAATGCAAAGAAGCCGTCTCGGTTTCTCCAGGCTTAGTTCCGTGCTCAATTGTCTTTAATTTTCTTGTCAGAGCAGACAGTTTAAATATCCTATCTCATTCTCCCACCGCCAGCATCGCCTTCAGAGTCCTGGCCTGCCCCGCTGGCGCGGTAGTTAAATACGTTTTCTTTTCATAAAAGAGCCAAGTAAAGAGTAAACATGTTGTTTCTTCTTCTTTTTTTTTCCATTTAAGTAAATATCTCTCTTTCCTTTCTACAAAGCTCCTCGCTCTGGTGGGTTTGCATCCTTACATTAATCCTATCGGCTCTCGATTCATGTATCTTTGGAAGAGGCATTAGAAAATAATCTCAGCCTCTTCCACTCTGCCTGAACCCTCGGCTGGTACAACTAAAAGCCATCTCTGCATAAAAATGCAATCATCCTTTGGTCACACACGTAGCTGGGAGAATGTTTGGTTGTTAAAATGTAATTGGTTAATTTGTATTATGCAGTTTCCATTTCTTTCTCTGTTGACAAAGGCAGTTTGGTTGACAACAGGGCTGCCCCAAACACGGGAATGTTCTGCATCTATGCACACAGAGTCTAACGCGGCGGCTGCTAGCCACAGGCGAGCACTTGAAATAGGGCTTGTGCAACTAAAGGGCTAAATTTTAACTTTACTTAATTTTAATTGACTTAAAGGAAAATTAGAAAAAGCCACCTGTGGATACAGGTCGCCACGGTGGACTATGCAGGTGTGTGAGCAAGATCATTCCTGATTAGAAGGGAACGAGCCCCAAACACTGCCCTGCAGAATCGCTGAACGTCTCATAAGGGTTTACATGTCTCCACTGGGGGTGGGATGAGAACGGGGGTCATTGGCATCTCTCAAGGCCTCCCTGCACTGCTTCAGACCCCCTCTTGCACCAAAGGTACACTGCTGCTCTCTGCTCTGTGGTCTCTGAGCACATCTGGCCCGTGGAGGTGAGTGGTAGGTCCCCTGAGCCACAGCGGGGAGGCTCGAGAGCTGGCAGTTCAAATCCCTGGGATCACAGAATATTTGAACACCTTCCTCTGCCACTCAGGGTTCTTTCTCTGGAGCACGGGCCCATCGATGCATTGCATGGAAAGTAATAGACTAAAGAGGCTTTGCCTTCCAGGCTTGGCATTCTTCCATAACCAGAGAGCTGGTATCAAGAGGCAGGGTACAACCAGGAAAATAGACATCACTGTGAATTTTCACAATGTGGGACATTTAATACAATGTGATGGAGAAGCTTAAAGCCCAAAGGGATAGTGAGGCAACTGAGAGCTTAGCAACAGCAGGAAGTAGTTGTCCCTCTGTAGGCTGTGGAGTCAGAGGAAGGGAGTGGTGTTACCAGAGCCAGGGGTGGGGGCAGGAGTGTTATCTGGTGGAACATGGAGCCATGGAGCAAGTGTTTCTGATGGGAGCAGAAGTCAATTAGGCGTCTGTTGCCATAGACACTTCCTGGGAGAGAGAAGGAGCGGGGGAGAGATACTCTGATTTCTCCCTTTTTCCCACTCTCCAGTCTCCTACTGATGTTTCTGATTGAGCCAGCCCAGCCAGAAGCCAGCTGATAGAGGCCCTGGAAGCAGGAGCCCTGGAAGCAGCTCCTTCAAGGTCTCCTGTTACAGAGAACAGAGCGGGGGACAGGCGAGGACTGGCCTGGAGTCTCTGTGTGTGTGTTTAAAATATAAGCCTCCAGTGTTTCCCCAACACACAGTTACAGGGCAGCAAGAATGATCCAGGGCTGTTTCCCCTGCTCCTTGCTCAGTCTTCCCTTCCCCAGCGCCACCTGCCTCCACCCCAGCCCCCGGGTCAGAGCACAGCTGGAGCGAGAGTCCGTGGCACTGATGGGGTAGACCTCTTAGGAAGAATGCTGTGGAGGGGAGTGAACTATTCGTGGTGATGGTTTGAACTGAAATATTTTATTGCTGTGAATTATTATTGTATTTTCTTAAAAATTTTTTAATGTTTGTTTTTGATAGAGAGAAAGAGAGACAGAGTGCGAGTAGGGGAGGGACAGAGAGTGAGGGAGACACAGAATTCGAAGCAGGCTCTAGTCTCCAAGCTGTCAGTACAGAGCCTGACGTGGGGCTCAAACTCATAAACCACGAGATCATGACCTGAACTGAAACCAAGAGTTGGACGCTTAACCGACTGAGTCACCCAGGTGCCCATGAATTGACTTACTATTATTTTTTTTAATGTTTATTTATTTTTGAGAGTGAGAGAGAGAGAATGAATGGGGGAGGGGCAGAGAGCGAGAGAGAGACACAGAATCCGAAGCAGGCTCCAGGCTCTGAGCTGTCAGCACGGAGCCCGATGTGGGGCTCCCAACTCATGAACTGTGAGATTATGACCTGAGCTGAAGTCAGATGCTTAACCAACTGAATCACCCAGGCACCCCTGAACTGAATTATTTTTGAAGTGACTGCCAACCTGGAGATTCTGTGATTCAATTTTAAAAATCCATGTAGTAGAATGTCCTAGCCATTTAAAACAAAACAAAGAAGAATGTCTGGGTAGGATTGCTGTGGCTGGCCTTTTCCCTTCCGATGTGGAAGGGTAGAAGTTCAGGAAGACTTGTGCTAAGGGCTGGGTTGTTTCTGAGATCCCGGTCCTGGAGAAGAAATGACAGGACTGGGCTTTCAGGAATTAAGCTGGGAATTCATGGAGGGAAATGACAAAGGCAGGGCTCTCCCCTGTAACCCTGGTCCCTCTGTGCCCACACCACAGGTTCTGATGCAGGCAGACCTGCCCCTAGGGGACCCCATCATGTCTGAAGAGCCCTGGACTATTTGAGTCAGAAAGGGCCTCTGAGGTCTGCTGGCCCAGCCTTGTCATTTCATAGGCAGAAAACTGAGGCCAACTGAGCCTACCCAGCCACCTGATGGCCAAGCCAGGACCAGAGTCAAGCACGTAGTAGCAGAAGGAGGACAGGCCATGTGCCGTGGAGAAGCTGCCATTCTGGAAGGTCTGGACAACTCCTCTCTGTTAGTCTGGACAGACACCTTTAAAGGATTTTTTTTAATGCAGTTTTTTTAAGTTTCATTTTATATATTTTGAGAGAGAGATAGAGAGCAAGCAGGGGAGGGGAGAGAGAGAGGGAGACAGAATCTCAAGCAGCTCTGCGCCATCAGCACAGAATCCAATGTGGGCCTTGAAGTCACAAACACAAGATCATGACCTAAGCTGTAGTCAAGAGTCAGATGCTTACCCGACTGAGCCACCTAGGTGCCCTTGGATAGACACCTTTAGATGCCCTTGTTTATTTTGACCTATTTGTTGGCAATTTGCCATCATGTGGACACAGAGCCCATAAGGCCTTGTTGAGAAACAGGTTGAGATAAGTAACACAGGTTGGTAGGTCTTTGGCACAAGCAGAATGTTACTGGTTTAAAGTGGATTCAGAGCCAGATTGCTCTGCCTAGGGTAAAATCTAACTCCACTGATCACTAGCCCTATGGCCTTGGTCAGTCCCATCATCTCCCTGAGCTCCACTTTGCTCATCTAGACAATGGAGATGATAGCGATTCTAACTACCTGCTACTTAGGGTTGTTCTGAGGATTATATGAGATTGTGCACAACATCTGGCCTATTATGAGTATCTCGTGCATTAAGTAGGAAGTAGTATGATTACACATTAAGTATTATGAGTGACTTATTACTATTTGTACTGGTCAGCTAATTGTGAACTTGCAATAATTTGCCTCATTTAATGGATCATCATTAGCTGGTTTCTTGTTTATTTGTGCAAAATACGTATTACATAAGGTGCAAAATTGGGCCACTTAACATCTCCGCCCACCTCCAGAGCTTCCTGAACTCTTGAGGTGTTTTAAACAATCATCAGGCATTTATTAACACCTACTACATGCTTGGCTCTGTGTGAAGAATCCATCCATGAAGTAAGGGAGAGAGAAGACTTGGTTCTTGTCTTTATGGAACTTGCACTTACTGGGGCACCAAATGGTAGTGAGACAGTATCTGAACAGGAATTGCCCTGGGGCATACATGTGTCAGTGCTTCAGAGTGAGTGGGGTTGGGGACTCAAATCCTTCCATTAATTTTTTAAAAAATTATCTGATTTTAGAACAGTTTTAGAAAGGTAGTAAGATAGAAACCCCACACAGTTTTCCTATTGTTGCATCTTAACACTAGGTATGATGTGTTTGTCCTAGGCAATGAACCAGTGTTTGTATATTATTAATGAATAAAGCCCATACTTGGTTCACATTTCCTTATTTTTTGCCTCATGTCCTTTTGCTGAGCCAGGATCCCATTCAGGACACCTCCTCCCATTTAGTCATCATGCCTCCTTAGGTCCTCTTGGTTTGACAGCTTTTCAGACTTTTGTTGTTTTTGGTGACTTTGACAGTTTTGAGGGGTTCCACCCAGGTGTTTCATAGAATGTGCTTTGGGGGGAAACTCAGGAAAGATGCTCTTCTCTGTTGGGCTGAGGTTGAAATATGAGTGGAGGGGGCGCATGGGTGGCTCAGTTGGTTAAGCGTCTGACTCTCGATCTCAGCTCAGGTCAAGATCTCATGGTTCATGGGATCTAGCCCTACATTGGGCTCTGCACTGAAAGCACAGAGCCTTCTTGGGATTCTCTCTCTCTCCCTCTCTCTCTGTCCCTCTCCCACATGCTCTTTTTCTTTCCCTCAAAATAAATAAACTTAAAAAAAAAGAAATATGAGTGAAAGGAACAGACGGGTTCACCTTCCCCATGAGTAGATAGAAGGTTTCAAAGGCTGGAGAAGGGAACTGATGGAGGAGAGCTGAGGGAACATCCCTGGAGGGTGCGTTGTGTGTTGGGCAGAGTTAAGACTATGGAAGGACGCCCTAAAAGGATTTCCTCAAAGACAGAGCCCGTTTCCTACATGGTCCTGGTAACCACATTCCTGGGCATGTGGTGGCATTGGGCTGCTTCACACTGAACTTGGCAGAAGTGATTGTGTCTCTAGGGTGGGCAGGAAAGGAGATCGTTGACTAGGGCTCAATGCAGGCCACACCAGGCCTGGCATGACTTGTTGGGGGCTCTGGCAGAACTCAGGGGAACAGGCTACTAGTGCCTGCCAGTCAGTGGCATTAATTAGGAAGCTGACAGAACTGGCAGAAATGCTTGGGACGTGACACTATTTTTTTTTTAAAAAAATGTTTATTTTTGAGAGAAAGAGGAAGTTCAAGTGAGGGGCAGAGAGAGAAGGAGAGAGAAGATGGAAAGTAGGCTCAGTGCTGACAGCAGAGAGCTGGATACGGGGCTTGAACTCACAAGCTGTGAGATCATGACCTGAGCCGAAGTCCAATGCTTAACCAACTGAGCCACCCAGGTGCCCCCACACCGATTTGTTTTTATATTATTTAGTTACACAACATAAGCAATTGAGAAAGCTAACTAACCTTTCCTCTGAGAGTTTGGGTGTGGCTTGGCTAAAATAACAGCCTGTGGAAGAAGAAAGGAGGTAAATATTCAGGGTAAATTTGAAGGGACCAAGAGGCCAGAGAAATCTCCCCAGAATAAGGTCATTCTGTGCATGCATGGATGTGTCCAAGCACGTACCCAGCCAGCTAGCCATCATTCCAGCCATCCATTCATTCTCCATCCATTCATCATCCAGCGCCCATTCACCCACCCATTCACCCATCATCCATCCCTCCATCATCCCCTGTATGTGTAGGCAATGACAGGCTACATCCTCAGTATACATTGAGCCAGTCCTTACCTGGTCAGTCCAGTAGACTGACTTTTCTGATCGACAAGCCCCTGTGTCTCCGTGGTCACCTGGTTAAACACCTCTGGCTTGAGTTCCCAGCCCTAAAGCAGATCCCAGAAGGGATCAACAATAAGGACAGAGGCAGCTCCAGCTCAACACACTGTGCCTAGAATTGGGGAGACAGCACCTCCACTCTGAAACTAGTATGAAAATACAGGACATAAAAATATTTGGTGGCATAGTAAAGTTTGCACACAGTAAGCAGTACTAGCAGGCTGTAGGAGATAGAGGCGTAGAGCACTCTATCCTTAACAAATGCCATCTGGTTACTCCCTTCGCTATGGCTCCCCGGACTGGGACCTCCTCAGTTAGCTCCCACTTTACCTCACCAAAGAACCCCACCCAGAACCATGTGCACCTCCACGAGCTTGCAGTGCAGAAATCCAGGTCCCCTGCTCTGTAACTGACAGCAGGTGAGCCTCCCCTCAGGCCCCCGCAGTTCTCCTCAGGCTGAGCCTCCCCCCGCCCCCCCGCAGTCTGTGGGTTCATTCAGAGGGAGGGGCTGTGGTGTGGGAGAAGGGGAAGAAAGACGGGTGCAAGATCATTCCATTAGAATGCCAACAGCTTCGCCTGCCATCTGGCAGCTCACACAACACCCTTATTGAAGAAACGCATTCGTTTGTGGGCTTTCCGGAAGAAAGGAGACTCCACAGCGCCACGACGACGGCGCCCATTTGCTGAGCGTGCGCACAGCCACGCCCCTTCCGAGTGGCAGGGTGTTGGTCCCCACAGCTCCACGTGGTCACAGTGCTGGCGTCCTGCCTGGTTTTCAGGTGAGGGGGCTGGAGCTCAGGGAGGTTAGGCACCGGGTCAGGGTCAGGCAAGCGGCCGGTGGCGGCGGCAGGATTTGGGCCCCAGCAGCCCGACCCTTTGCAGCAGCGTTCCGCTGGTGGCCTTTCGAGATGCTCACCCACGCCCTCGTTTTTCAGGAAGGGAGATCCTAGTTCAGAGAGGCAAAGACACCTTCCCAAGGACGCCGGTGGCCCGTTTGTAGCGTGGCCTGGAACGATCTGCTCGAGTCCACGAGCCCCCGGGGAGGTGGAGCGGGGTCCACGGCCCAGGGCCTGCAGGCGGACGCCAGCCCTGACGGCGGCCCGGGCTGTCGCGGACGAAGATGAAGGGGACGAGACGCGGGGCCAGCCCCGAGCCCGGGCGTCCCGCCAGAGCTGCCAACACCCGGTTGCAGTTTGTCCTCCGCTCCCTTTGCCTGATTTAATACAACCTTAAATAATAATGGGGCAGGGGGAAGAGGGGAGCTGGTGAGGAAGAAACAACCCAGCCAGGAGTCTGTGTAACAACCTCATCAAACTGGCATTTTCCCTTTGCTGTTTGAGAAGCAATTTCTCCTCTGATGTAAACATTTTTTTTTTTTTTTTAAATGATGATTCTGGGCTGAGCGGCACCAGGGGCTGCTGCTCCGTGCTTTCCTCCAGCTCCCTCTGGTCCTCAGATGCCGGCAGAATGGGGCCTGTAACCATGGCAATTCTCTAATGTTCTCCTTCCATAAACCATAAACATAGGGGGGAGTCTCCAACACAGCTTCTTCAAGGAGAAAACAAAGCTTTCCCTGACTGGGGCAGGGCAGGGTGGCAGGGAGAGGGGTGGAGAGGAGATGAGGAGAGGCTTAACATTTTTTTTTTTTCCTCATCATAGAGATGAATTGCCTCAAAATTGGCTCAATCCGAACCATGGTTTCAGTAATTAAACAAGACACAACCCCGGGCCAGGCACAAAACGTGTGTGTGCTCCTTGAATATTTGTTAAAGTCAGGAAGGGATGGAGGCAAGGAGAGGGGGGGAGGGGGGAGTGAGGATTTGGGGAGCAGCAAGGGATGTGGGGCATAATGTCTCGTATTATGAAAGGATGTAAAATGCTGCTGACCTGACAGACTCCTTGGAAGAGCTAAGTGATACATGGATTATCCTACCCAGAGGCTGTGTGATGCCTCACCTTCCCTGTGTCCCCAGTGCTGGGCACATAGTCTCTGGGAGGTCAGCATGAGTAAGAATTTGGTGAAGAAACGAAGGAAGGAGTGGACCAAGTTTTTAACTTCTCGGGGGTGTTCCCACTTGTATTGAGGATGTAAATATAATGAAAGCTATGAATTCTTACTCCAAAAGAATACTCGTGAAAACACACATCTCCTATGTCCTTTCAGGGTGCTCACAGCCTCACTCATGGCCATCCTGAGACTCCACGGGGAGGATTCCTGGCCATGTTCACTTCTAGGTGTCCTTGAGCATTTGTTAGTTTGGACTCGAAGTGAGAGAAGGGTCTACTGGGCTGCCTTGGTTTCCTCAGTGTAATATAGAACAGGTGGATCTGAAGAGACCATTTCACTTTTAATTTCTAAGTTTTAGGAAGATAAACAGGGTTCACCCAATACTTTGGATCCCAGGGGCCTTAAGAGACATTCCACTCCAGATACCTGCAGGCAGACAGAGAATTCCTCTCCCAGGAAAGTCTCAGAGTGCAGAAGTCCTCTTGACCAGAAGCCTCTTGGCATTTCTCTTGTCCTCAAGATTGCCACATTTCTCCCTCTTTGCTGTGCATGGTTTGGTGTTACAAATTGGTCCTGTCGATTTCCCATGCTCACAAGTCATGCACCTGTCTACCTCTGTTCTGAGGTGAGAACAGCCCAATCTGAAGGCAGAGAACTATGTCTTGTTCATCTTGGTGTCCCCTAGAGCTTCACAATGTGGGAGTCCTGATAGGTGAGCTCTCGAATCCTCTAGAGCACTATCATGCTGGAAATCCAACACCCTCTGTGTCTTTGGTATTCAGTATTATGAAAGCAGTTTACAATACAAAAGAATACAACATTATATATCACCACTGATCTTGAATTTCTTGCTCTCAAGCCAAGGGTTCTTTCCTTTTTTACCCATCAAAAGCATTCTTGTACCTAAAATGTTCCCCCTCCCACAAAGTATTCCTCGACTGGCAGAATGTGTTACTTCCTTCCTTGTTTCCAAGCTCTTTGCTTCACATTCAAATGTCACCTTTTTAGGGACTCACTCGTTTCCTTTATTGTAAATTCCTGGAGGGTGGAGACTGGATCCAGTTCAACTCGGTATCCCATAGTGCTTTGCATGTAGCAGAAACTCAGCAAATGAGGGACTTGGTGAATAGTAAGAAAGCAGATAGTTTTTTTATTATGAGGGATGGGCTTACCCCTCCATAGATCCATGCCCATGCTGTGTCACTTTGCTGTTCCTTTCACAAAGGTGGATAGCATGTCTCTGCCCTTCGACATGAGGCCTGCCCATTGGATGTGCTTTGCTGGGGGGATGCTAACAGACATGAAGGAAGCCGAGGCTTGGGATGTGCTGGTGCGATAGACTTGCCCTCTTGGGCTTTTAACGTCACGTGACTCACCCCTGGCCCCGAGATGAGGATGAGAAACACACGGAGCAGAGCTGCCCAGCCAATCTGCAAACCTGTGAGTGGAAAATAAATGCTTACTGTTGCCACTGCGATTTGGAGGGTGTTTGTCATACAGCAATAGCTTTTTAATACCATTGTTGACCTAAAATGTGGGCTGAGAAACATAGAAGGACTTGAGGTGTTCGTTGTTTTTAAGGGATGGCATGAATTTTTTAGAAGAAGAAAAAAAAAAAGGGAACATGGAGGAGTGGCTTGAAGAACTGGTTGGCTCTTCCCCCGATTGAAGACTAAAGGGAGGAGGAGGAGGAGGTGTAGAATTTCCCCCGAACATCTTCCTGTCTAAGCCAAGATTGTTGCTGTTAAAACCTGAATGACGACGGCTTTGGTGGGTGAAAAAAAGAAACTGGGCTTCTTTGAAAAGCGACCCATTTCCCGCATAGTTACAAAAGGCGTTGTTTACCGTTGCTGACTTCTGTGAGTAACTCTGCAGCCTAAAATAATGTCTACGTGTGTGCACGAGGGTGTGTGGATTTCAGACAAAGTCTGGCTTAGATGCCTTTTAGAAAATTGGACTTCTCCATCATTCTGTCACAGGGTTCCCCGGCCGGCTCATTGCATTACTGGTGGCATAAGGGATGGGGCATGAGAGGTGAGGGACCCTAATTCAGTTTCCACCCTTGCCTACGGCTTGAGGGTTTTGATACAGCGCACTTTCTTCAAAATCTGGAGCTTCCAAAGCATAGCTACAGCCAAATTTCTCACCCACTTCCAAGCCACGGCAGGTCTCCAGGGAACTGGTGTTGGAGAGAGGGACTGGGGCACAAGAGTCATCCTGCAGAGCTTTGTGGTAACCCACAGCTGGGACAGTAGTTTTCACTTAATAAACCTCTACTATGTGCCAAGTACTGCTAGGCACCCAAGCAACCTTTTGCTCCCTGCTCTCTTGGAGATTATGATCCAGAGGAAAGACAGACATCGATAAATATTCATACAAATAAATGTAAATCTGTAAACGTGACAGGTGCTACACAAGGGAGCTACTTGGTCTATGAGAGCTAATAATAGAAGTATTTGGCTTTGGAACATCAGAGCTGGGAGATGATTTCTGAAGCAGCTTAAAAATCTTTGTATCACCAGAGCCCTAGCTACTCCATATGAAGACTTGGTGCAAATTTGGAAAAGAAGCCCCAGCTCCTAGAAGCTCTTGCGTGATGAGTGACCTGCAGAAGTGTGCCTAGTGGTCCTGCCACTCAGCTGCACACCCTTCTGTTTGTTCTCATCCCACAGCCATGTTCTCACAGCTTGGAGTCGTGGGTCTAGACCTGCCTCCCTGTTGTGTGGCCAGGGCATGCTGAGCCCCATGTGTTAGGCACCTGTGGTGGAGTTCTATCCCAAGTGCAGGGGATAAAAAGATATCGCTGTAAGGGCATCACCTTCTCTGGTACAGAACTTGAAGCTTTTCCATTCTGACTATAACAGATTCAGCCTTGTGATGAGTGGAAAACGTACTTTATGTTGTCTGAAGTGGGCTATTGCTTTTTTCTCTTATTCCACCCTGCCCAAATGGATGCTGGGAGGTATGGGAAGCTCTCTCAAAGGACCCATGTGGTTTCCGCAGTGATGCCACTTGCCCACCTGATCATGGCTCACCTTGCCGGCACATGAGGAGGTGGAGGGCAGAGGCTAGTAGAGTTCCCAGGCTCTGGAGTCAGTAGACATCCTGGCTTGGCCTCCCCTTAGCTCTTCCTGCCAGGGGCCTCCTGTGTCTCCATCTGGCCCCAGCCCAGCTGTTCCATTCCCAGCCTTTGCAGCCTTTCACCTCTGCCTCAGTGGGCCCTACAGAAGGCCAAATAATTCTTGAGTTGGAGTCTATACCACATGCAAATTGAGAGAGGAGGCTTGGGAAGGCAGCACACAGCACGGATTCCCTCAGCTCAGAGAGAATGAGCCTGCATTCTACAGGGATCCTTGCACAGTGCTCTCTTACCGGCATCCCCAACACAAGCCCCCTCTGTCCGTGGCATTGCTTCAAGGTCCTAACATGGTTCATTTCTAACTTGCAATGGTCTTCTGACCTGGCTTCCTGCTTCTAATCTCCTCCTCCTCACCCAACCTTCTGCAGTGCTGTTGCTTTCCTTATCATAAAACGAAGCTCTGATTGTAACATCTCCTGCTCAAAAACTTTCAGCAGCTCTCACTGCCTCCTAATTAAGCCCAAACTCTTCAACACGGCAGCTAAGAAGGTCTTCACTCCTGGCCCCAACTCATCCCACCGACTTTGCCTCACTTCACTGGTGTTGTATTCTTGGTGCTTGACCCCTGAGTCCCTGTTAATCCCCAAACACGCCAGAAGCTTTCATACGGCTGTGCTTTTGCTCTCTTTGTTTCTCTCACTTGGGGTTCCCTTTCTAGGTGCTGGCCAGAGACCTTCTTTCCATTCACAGCCCAATTCAAATGCCGTCTTCACTAGGAAGTCTTCTATAAATACCCTGATGGGAATAAGCATGTCGTTTCTGTGTTGTAGCCAATATCACTGCATTTATTTGCTTGGCTCGTTTTCTTTCTAGGTTGAAAACCTTGATTCCTTGAGGTCTAGGAAAGGCTCATGGTCATTTGTATTAATGTGCTTGTGATTTGTAGTTCTTTCTACAGGGGGTCCTCCTTAGATATTTATTGCTGTCAAATCCATAGGCAAGAGAAGGTGTTGTCCTTGCCCTGGAGGTACTGATTGTCTAGATGAGGAAACAACATAGGAACGTAAAATGTCATGAAAACAATGCTGAAAAACGAGTCAGCAGTGGTGGGAATGTAAAACGATATAGCCACTATGGAGAACAGTTCGGCAATTCCTCAAAAACTTAAACATAGAATTATCATATGGGCATATATCCAAAAGAACTGAAGGCAGAGATTTGAACTATGTTCTGTACCCATGGCCGCAGCAGCATGATTCATAATAGCCAAAAGGTGGAAGCTCGCCGGCTAGGTGTCCATCTGTGGATGAATGCAAAACCAAAATGTGGTATACACTTACAGTGGAATATAGTCAGTCTTTAAAAAGAAGGAAATTCTGATATACGCTACGAGGTATAAGCATCTTGAAGACTTTATGCTAAGTGAAATAAGCTAGTCACAAAAAGAGAAATATTCTGTGATTCCACTTATATGAGGTACCTGGAGTTGTCAAACTAATGGAAACAGAGAGAGGGTGGTGGTCTCCAGGGACTGGAGGGAGGAGAAATGGAGAGGGCTAGAGGGAGCACTAGTGTTTAATGGGGGCAGAGTTTCAGTTTGGGAAGATGAAAAAGTGCTGGAGATGGCTGGTGGTGCTGGTTACACAACAATGTAAATGTACTTAATGCACCCGAACTGTACACTTAAAAGGGGTTAAATAGGCACATTTTATGTTATGCATATTTCACCACAATAAAAAAAGAAAACCAGAACAGAAAGAATCAACAAGTACAAATAATAGTATAAATTGGTCGCAGGCTCAATCGTCTTTGGTTGTGAGTGCTGAGGTGGGTTTCGAAGGTAGCGGATGGGAGTTCTCGCATTCATGTTATGAGCTTTTTGGGAGAAGTGGGTGAGGGATCTTCTGGAGTCAGGCCTGCCTTGGCGGGAGGTTCCCTATCTGAGTCCTAGAGGCTGACTACTAAGGACCCCTCAGCTCAAGTCCTCTGTCTTCCAGGTGGGTCTGGCCAAAGAGAGGGGCGAGCAGGTGGTAGGCGGGCAAGAGAAGTATGAGGTGAGAGACCCTCTTCCTGCCTATTTGGCAATGGCCCTGGCCACCACATCTGAGTACTAGGCAGCAAATGGGAGGAAGAGAAGGAAAAGGAAGGCTTACTGGAAGTTTCCCACACTCTTCTGCTACATTTCCTGTGGTAAGAGCCCAGCTGCCTGAGGAGACCAGCTGCATAAGTAGTCTTTACTCCTGGAGACAGAGTGTGGGAATAAATCCCAAGGCTCTGTTTCTAAGGAAGAAGGGGGAATGGATACAGGCAGTGCACTGGCTGGCTCTGCCATGGAGCTGACTAAAGACCTTTTGGGACTGGGGTGGACAAAGTCACCTGTGCCTTCTTTCTTCTCCCAGTATCAGGTGTCTTTGGCCGACTTGGCCCCTTCCCTGTGTTGAGCGTAGAGCAAGGGACCATGTGCCCAGTGTCACAGGGAGACAGTAAAGAAACAGAGCAGAACCAAGCACAGACATCTTAGATCAGGAAGCTAAAAGTGCTATTTCAAACTTGCTCCTCCCACTTTCCTCTTAGTTATGATGGGATATAGGTTGCTGTAGTAATGGAAGGTGAGAGAGGGGATTGTGGTTGCTTTCACTTACACATAAAACTTGGTAAAAGTTTCCTCAGAGGAGCCGGACTTGGCATAAAGCAAAGTCTGCCCCTGAATGTCAGAGGGCTTGACAAGATTTCCCAGGTTTCTGTCCACCAAACAGGTCTTATAAGAAGCCAGTGCTGTACACTGGGGAGTCCAGCAACATTCCAGGGGGAGGGATCATTCTGTGCAAATGCTAAAGCAGTGGCACGGGCTGAGAAACCTCTCTAGCTTTGGACTTGACAGTGGGGGCAAGAAGAGGAGCAGTCAGGTATATGACCCAGGAAATGGCCCTGTCCCCTCAGTGAAAATGGACAGTGGTGGTGTGGAGCCCAGGCTTCGGCATTTCCTGGGGTTGAATCCTTGCACTATCACTTTTTCGTTGTATGACCCTGGAAGAATTCTTTTCATTTCCTGAGCCTCTGCTTCCTCACCCCTACGATGTGACCAGCTCCTGAGGGGATTCAGGAGGGAATGCACACAGCATGCTTAGCCCAGTGTTGGGCACATGGCATGAGTTCCACTAGTGGTTACCTTAACTGGCATTTCCAGGTGACGAGTGTCTGGGTACCTCAGCGTGGAGAGAGTTACTGACCCAGGAGTGAGGAGAGGGTGGGAGCAGAGGAGGGGCACTGTGGCAAAAGCAGGTAAGGAGCCCGAGCTACTTTGCTCCTGAATTATTCATGGAAACGGGCTTTGAATAATTGGAGGCCATTTTTCATTATCATTATTACCCAGAGAAATGACTCCGTAGCTAAATTCTGAGGCGGGGAACTACACTTGATTCCGTTTAGATTGCTTTCTTAAAAACTGCTTAGAGAGAGCCCCAAACCAGCACCTCATTTTGAAAGGTGTGAATGCAAGGGCAAATAATCCCTCCTTGTCAATTACTTCCCAAAGTGAAAGAGGAGAGGAGAGAGGGAGGGAGGATCGAGGGGAAAGTGGGAAGGAAAAGGGCCATGGTGCTCTAGAAGGACCTTGGGCCTGATAGATGTGGGGTCAGCCTGGACAGAGGAGTAGTTCATGTCTTGCCATCCATCCCGATCACCACTCCGATATTTTGTCGCCCGTCCAGGCACAGGGTACTGAAAAAGGGTAGACTCTGCACCACCACTGGGACGCGTTGGGCAAGCTCTGTTCCTGTCTCTGTGCCTCAATTTCTCTTTCTGAGAAGTGAGATGGAGAATGTGTCTTTTGCAGAATTATTATGAGGGTTGAACGAGATGGTGCACATGATTTGCCCAGCACTCTGCATGACCTAAAGGAGACTTAAAAGTTGTTAGAAAACCTGTCCCCCAGCTGCTACCTCCTTTAGAGATCCAGTCCTAGGGGTTAAGCATTGTCCCTTTTCAAAGTGGAGAGACAGATGCCCTCGTAAGGTAAGAGTTATGCTTTAATCATAAAAAATTAGTTATCATCTGGGGCTGGAAGGGGGCCACTGTTTCTTCTGTGTTGTGAGCGGGCAGTAGAGGAAGCAAGAGTAGGGAGGCAAGGGAGTGTTGAGGAAAGGGGGAGAAAGTCACTTCAAATGGAGGCAGGGATAAACCTGCAGCTTGACAGTTTTGGCAAAGACCAGTCTGAAGATGCTCATGCATTTGCACGCACGTGCACCCATTTAACCATGCACGTGATCAGATACACGCATGTACACACACCCATGCACGCACATACTTGCCCAGTCTGTGTGTTTTATGAAGCCTTCTTGGACCACCCATCTCCACCCCCTGCTCTAGTCTAGCTGCCCCAGCTCAAGGCAGACATATTTATATCTGGCAGATGAGAGGTAGGCAGAGGAGTCACATGTTGGTTTCTAGGAACCCGCTTTAAGGCAGCTGGCACATGGCCTTGGTTGTAATTTAATTGTTGTTTGGGAGGTTTGTTAGGAATTGCTTCTGTCCGTCTAATGAGTTAGTAGCTTTCGGGTAGGGAATACCTCTTCTATGCCATGCCGCTTCGGTCCCACCCAGGGTCAAGTCCAGGGCTCTGAATGTCATCAGTCTGCAAAACTCCACAGGTTGTTGATTGCTTGACTGATGAAAGCAGATACCACCCACTGACATGTTTTGAACCCAGCTAAGCATTCATCCTGGGGACCCTCAGAGTGAAGAGAGCCCAGTGCTGAGAACAAATGGATCAAATTTGACAAAGAAAGCAGGGACCGCACTCTCATGCCACTCCCAGAAGGAGCCCTACCCTGAGGATCCTTTTCTATACCAATTCTCTCTATTCCACTCCATGTGATGACTTCATTTCTAGGTTCTCCAGCCTTCCCCTCACCTCACTTCCCTACCAAGGAAGAAGGTGAAGAAGCTGCCATGTCCTGAGTAGCACAGGTGTCAGCCTCTTGAGGTAGTTCCCAGAGGCAGGCAGAAACCAAACCCTTAACCCAGCAGGACAGACATGGGAGGAGGCACTCAGCACCTGGAGGTCCTTTCCGTGCAGGGACTACATCTTCACACCAAAGCAAGACCTTTGGAAGCTGTGGGTTATACATGTCTGGGGGCTTTTTGCTCTAGGCAAATGTTGTCACTCTGTCCCTTCTCTCTGTCAGGCAACCAAGATATCAGATATAATATGCAGACAGCCCAGAGTTTGAATCCCAGCTCTGTCACTTTTGAGGGGTCACACAGCCTCCATGGTGGTGCATTTTGGCCATTTGTGAAAACAGGGTCCTAGAAAAGATTTTTTCCTAGATGATCCTTCTTGCCAAGTGATTTCTTTCTTCTACCACTCTCTAGCACTAGCCTAGCCTCTTTGTGGGTACCCATTTATAGCCAGATAGGATGCTTGACAAATGTAAATGCATTGTCTATTTAAACTTCTCATAACCCATGGCAGAGGTGACAGGTTGTCCTCCAATATGCTTTTTTTTCCTGTCTTCTATAGAACATATGATTTTTATCTGGACATATTGCCAGCCAAATCAAGATCATATTTCCTAGCCTTCTTTGTGGATAGGTATTACCATATGACAAAGTTCTGGTCAATGAGATGTAAATTGGAGTGCCAATTGTCATTGTAGGAGCACCTTCATTAAGGAAGTGGGCACATGCTCATTGTCCCTTCTTTTTTCTTTCCATTTCTTGCTTCCTGGAAGACATAGATGTGATGGCTGGAGCTCTAGCTGCCACCTTGGGCCATGAGGACGAGGACCACACTGTAGGGATGGTGGAGGAGTGAAATGGAAGGAGTTTTAGTTTCTGAGGATTTTATGGAGTAGAACCAGCATACAGCCTTATAGCTTTTATATAACGGAGAAATAAACTCTTATTTAAGCCATCTCATCTCATCTTAGCCCTATAAAATTGAAGCTAGTGAAAACCAATCCATTAAGAAACTGAACACATTCTTACCCCTAGCTACATATTTTAATCACCTGGAAGATAGTCAAAAATAAAAGCCCTATCCCAGACCAAAATACCTGGAACTTCTGGAGGTAGGGTCTGGGCAGAAGTACAGTTTTAAAATTCCCTAGGCAATTCTAATATGTAGCCAAGGATGAAAATCACTGCTCTCCATCAAGTACTGCAGACGATGAGTCTGAAGCTCTCTCTTATCCAGCAAGAGAGCAGATGCAGAAATGAATATGAGAGAGGCTAATGTCCGGGAGGAGACAAGAGCCCCCAACAGGGTTTTGTCACCGTATTTATTGAGCAGTCAAGACCTTACACATGTGGTGAACGTGAAGAAGACAATCAGATAGTAATCATTAACTTGTGTGTGTAAGAAGCAAAGGGTCTGGGGGGCAAGTGGTGTTTGTGATCAAAGTACAATACTACATTGACACCAGAAGGAAAGTAATTTCTGCAGGTTATATAACAAGTTACTTATGATTTCATTACAATATCTCTCTAGCTAACCTTGAGAGCTTTTGCCCCGTGGTGGTGGCTTTCCACCCTAAGCTTTCTCAAGTCATTTACGTAAGTATAGGAATTCTTGAACCTATATTTCAAGCAATCCACACAACCTGCACTTGGAACCTATACTTCGAATCCCCACAATCGAGCAATGCATTTGTTCCAAATTTCTGTTCCCAGCTCCCCAAAGGGAGCGTAGGGACACTTTTGAGGAGCTCTACCTAATACTATGCTGGCATTGGAAGGAGTTTAGGTTGGCATTTCTAAAGTTATTTCTGTTCACTACTGAGAAGCTCTGGAAAGAGTGTTCTGTGGTCAAATAGGCCTGCGGAACACATTAGCATATTAAAGGCTCTGAGAAGTACTAAAGCAAAGAAACAGAATTAACTTTGTGAAATCCAGTGTTTTCCACATCTGTTTCACAAAGTTCTCCACTCTTTTTCTTTTCTTTCTTGCATAGTCCATATTAAAATCCTACGAAAGGATTTTTATATGTTGGTTTGGGCAAAGGCCGGAGATGTAGCAAAGATTAGCTTTGGGGGAACTTCTGGGATTTCTTCAGTTGGGATTTTCCTAAGACTTCTACATTGGAACCTCTGGTTATAGACTTGAAAGGTAGGTCTGGGTTCTAGGAAGTGAGGGGGGAGAAGGAAGGAACCTTCTTCTTTAGGATCGGGTGGGAGAAGCTGTCTTAGAGGGTTTCCAGGTATCCAAAGCCTGCTCTGGGATTACAAGTGGAGGCTTAGGGCAGGGTGTCTGAAGCTGCGTGGGAAGAGGGTGTCCATAGGTGGCTTTAGGGAGCCCATAAATCCCGTGAAATGATCTGAGGGTTCACCTAACGAAGAGTAGAGCCCTCCAGAGGGTCCAACACTCAAAAATTTAAGAACCACTGGCTCAGAGAACTCCAAGCTTCAAAGAAATTCAGAAGGCTAAGCTGATCAAATTCAGCATGAGTTGTCAACACACTGCTTGCTCTGAGGCACTACAGAAGGGAAGTGAGTCCACAGAGGAGACAGGCGCCTGGACTTTGTTCTGGCGGAGCCAGTTCAGGGCTATCACTTCTGATTCTGGGAGTCCCCCGTGAAACAGGAAGGACAAACCTTGGCTTCCCAAGCGGTGGTGGAGCCAGGATGGTGGCAGATTGAAGATCAGCTCTGGAATCTGGGAAGATTTGTCCAGCAGAAGACGGGCTCAGTCATTCCCATCCTTGTTTGGAACTGTGCCCTCTCTCACTCTGTATTTGCTTTAATTTCCAGAAAAGAATTCCTCTAACAAGTCTCATCTGTGTTTGCTGAATGATGGAGCTCAAAGAGGTTTCCAGAAGTGGGTTTGGAGCAGGTGGGGACCTTTGGACCCCTAATGGCCAGGTGTGCTGTAAGGTGGGGGGTTTTGAGGTTTGGTTCTGGCTGCAGGAAAGGGATGTGCAGATCAGGGGACCGAACGGAAATGGAAAGTCAGAACAAGTGGGGCTGCAGACCCTTCCCAGCTGGGCCAGTTTTGTGATGGGTGCCTCGTGGAGAAGGTTCCATACTGGGGAAATTGGGCTTTGAGATGTCTCTGAAGGACCCGGCCCACATTCCCTCCACTTTCAGGGGAAGGCACAGATCCTCTCCATGACCAGCAAAACCCCACCTTGTCTGGCACCTTCGTCCCTTCCAGCCTCCTCGTGCTCCTCCTGTCCCTGGCGTCCTATGGTTCAGCCACAGTAGTCTTCCTTCTGGTCCTGTAAGTACCTTGCTTCCTCCTGCCTTAGAGCCATGGCACGGGCTGGAATACTCTCTTCCGCCCCTTCTTCTAGTATAAGCCTACTCATTCCGTTGGTCACAGCCCAGGGGACCTCCTCTGAGAAGCCTTTCTCAGGCTTCTAGAGCACACAGTTCTGGTGGGAGGCATCATTTGGATGGTCTTTTATGTAAGTGGCACCCCTTGGGGTACCATCCCATAGGAAGTGTGATGAATGGGGGCCTCTGAGCTGTGTACTACTGCTTGCTTGCCCTTCCCAGACAGGCCAGTTGCTCCTATTAAATTGCCACCATCATGGCCTATGTCATAGTTAGAATTTTACAGGTATTTGAGTTAATATCCGTTAAGGTCCACTTTCGCTGCTAGATTCAAGCACCATGAGGGCAGGACTATGCCGATCTTGCCTTGGCACCTAGCCTAGTGTCTGGTGCAGAGTAAGTGCTGAGCAAAGGTTTGTTGACTGACAAAATGAGTGAAATAACTAACAATGAGAAGAACCAGTCGTAATGCCCTGGGCAGTATGTATCCAGAAAGGTAGCCTTTGCCGATCTCCCCAGAGGTTTATTCCTGCCCTCCTTCTATTACTAAGGCATCTGGTGTGCCTAGACTGTATGTGTGTGTGAGAGGATGTGTGAATGTGAGTGAAGAAGGGCCAACAGAAAAAAGAAGTTAAATAGTAGTTAATCCAAGCCAAAAAGCCAGTCTTAAGCAATTTGTTCTTTTGCTTGCTTGTTCATTCATTTATCAACTAATAAGTGCTTACTGCATTCCAGGAAATATGCTAGGCAATGAGAGAGTTTCCAGTATGAACAAGACACTGTCCTGTCCTGAAGGAACTCATAACACAGTAAGAGAAAGGAAATATTTATAGTAGCAGCCACCCTAACAATGCTAATACACCTGCTGGTTTTTAAACAGTCACTGTATGCCAGATACTGCCATACACGCTTTAAGATATTGGCTCATTCAATTTTTTCAACAACTCTCTGAGGTAGGAATACTATTCCTATGGATTAGGAAATTGAGGCACAGAGAGGTTAGCTCATTTTCTCAGGGCCGCCCAGCAAACTTTATATCCGAAACTCTATGCTGTGCTGTTGCAAATGCAAAGTAGAGCAGGAAGAGTATCCACAAATGCCACAGGAGTTCAGAGGCAGGGCTCCAGGTGAGCTCAGGAACCTGGGAAGGCTTCTTGGAAGAGTGGCATTTGAGCTTGAAAGTTAGGTAGGATCTGGAGAGCTTCTCAGTGGGGGATGGTTGCGGGGAAGGTCGGGGGAATGGCCCGGTGGAGGAGACAGGGGGAGCAAAGGCAGAGGGATGAGGAAGGGTGGAAGAATTTGGGGAAACAGAAGACAGTTCAGTGTGGCTGGAAGTGAGGGTATGTGAGGAGGAGGAGGACAGAGAAGGCTGAAGAAGAGGGACCAGTCTGGGCAGGATGTCAGGTGCCACTGAAGGCCTCGTCATGGGCTCTAAGTAGGGGACAATGAGGACCTGGTCTGCGCCTGTGCTTGTGGTTCCTCTGGTGTGAGGGACAGGCTGGCAGCTCTAACTCAGGCAATTGAGTGCGGGCCCTGGGAGTCCCAGATAAAGCTGCTCATTGAGGGAGGAGGCAACACGGACTCCAGTGATGCTCCTAGGTTACCCCCAGGAAACCCTTGACAAGGTTCTCCACTGCTCAGGGGCTCCACCCAGATGGCCAGCGAAGGTCACTCATCAAACTGAGCAGTCCTCTGAGCCTGCTGGGCCAATCACTGGCAGAGTGGGCAGACCCTGATAAGGGTAATTGAGAATCCATGCTTTCCCCTGCACAGAATTTACCCATGCCAAGAGATTTTCTTACCTGCTTTGACCAAGAATTTCCAGTTTGCCTCCATTAGAGGGAGTGATAGATAGATGGGGGTCGGGGGGAGAGGAGATTGTGAATGTATTTGCTGTGTGAGTGACTTCAGGAGAGGTCTGGGGAAGGAGGCTCGGTGGGGGCTGCTGAGAGCAGCTGAGAGAACATATGAATTCTGTCATTGTAAGTGAAGATTAAACAGTGGAGAGAATGGGGCTTTGCTGGCAGCCACTGGATTAACAGCTTGTAGATTTCAATAGTCAGTTAAAGCTGAGTTTGTCACGCATGCCGCGAAACCTGGCTCTTTAAGACGAGCTATGCCGTGTGTCGCTGGAAGTGGTTGAAAGTCAGAGGGAGGGCGATTTGCAGCCTGAAGACGCTGCCCCTCGGAGAGGAATCACGGCTGCTATAGCAGCAGCCAGGACGGAGACATCCTGCTGATTTCCTGAAACCATGCATTTGAGTTGCTACACCCCAAGAAAAGGCAGATGCTATTTTCAGGATAATGACTGAGAGGAAACCACTCAAGAAGCCACTGCAATGCCCCATGGCCAGCTGAGTAAAGCTGTAAATCCTTGACCCAGAAGGCTCATCCTTTCCCCCCCGGGGGCATCCTGAGCCCATTTAGAGTCCCACTTCCTGGGCGCCCTCACTGGCCTGTCCTCCCCAGACCAACCCACTCCACCCCCGCCCTACGGTGCAGCGTCTCTGCCTCAAGCCCTTGTCCTTGCTTTCACCTGTCCAAACTCTTCCCACTCACCAACCCCGAGTGGAACACACTGTGTGTATACTCCTCCCGCAAAAGGTCTCTGATGCCCCACTCCTCCCCAGGTGCGAAGACATCCCCTGCCCCTGCGGGAACATCTCTCTGTGTCAGAGCATGTGGATGGTTGTAAGCTCCAGAAGGCAGATGGCGCATTTGGGCTTCTCTGTGTGTCTGTAGCACATAGTCTGGTTGGCCAAGTACCTTGCCCGTGGCCACCACACCACATACTGCGTGTTCATTCTTAGCTTTCCCATCACATTCACCCACAGTCGCCAATTCACTGATTCTCAATGTACCGTGGACTTTCACATCTCTGGGCCACTCATTCATTCATGCTTTCAACATATATTTTTGGAGTGCCTACTGTATGATGGACCATTCCATTTCTAAGACACAGGGGTGAGCACGTGACCCAGACCTAGCCAATCAGAGCACTCCATTCTCCTACCCACAGAGATTGGTTACATACAGGTAGGCAGGTGCTACAAGTCACACCACTGATATTCAAATCTAATACTTCTGTGGGCATTTTGGGGAAGCAGCATGTACTTTCCTCTGGAGTTGCATAGTAACAGGTGTCAGCCTGGAGCTTCTGGGGGCCACTCAAGAGTAGTAAAAATCAAGGCCCCCCAAGGAAAGCAGATCTGAAAGGCAGAGAGCTGGAGACTCCGGGTGACATCCATTGACTACCTAGATCCAGCTATGCCTGAAGTACCCCTAGGCTTTTCAGTTATAGGAGCCAACCAGTCCCCTTTCCTGCATCAGCCAGTTTAATCCGGATTCTTCTACAACATGCAGCTAGTGCTTTCATTAAAATAAAGGTAATACATTGGCCTTCATGCGTTTGAAAAACAATCCTTTTTTTCTCCTGTTTGTTCGAAACCTGAGTCTAGAATATCCTTTGCTTTCTTGCTGTCTGGAGTGTAGAGAGTGCTGGTGGAGGGGTTGTTTGCTTGTCTGAATCCCGTGTGCCTGGCCGCCAGGTTTCACTTGGTTGGAGCCTCCTGCTTTGTCTAGAAGCCGGCCTGCCATGGGCCCCTCTCATTTCTCCTGGAGTGCATGAGATCAGTAGCACACACGGAATGAATGATGGGCTCTGGACAGTGGAAGGAAGTGGATTCAGAGGACCATTTCTCATTCTGATTCAGCTTGATTAATAATTAGATGTTAGTATCCCACAGGATTTCAACATGAACAGTTTTTTTTTTCTTTTTCTTTTTTGCATTGGGTATATATTTTTGTCATTGCTGCTATTGTTTTTATATTGGATTTTACTTTAGTTGCCATCCCTCTTCTGCCTCTTGAGATCCTGAGGTCCCATCATTGCCCCAGGGACTGAGATGTTCCCGCACACTTAACGAAGTCTGCAACCGGTATATTTTTAGTCAGCTTGTTTGCATCTGTTCTCTCCCTGTTCCCTGCCTGATTGACACCCGCTGGGCGAGAGGCACAGGAGCATAACTTTGCTATGGGAGAGATTTGGCTGCAGTGGCGGGCTTCACAGCACCCCTGTTTCTAGCCTGTGAGGGGGCATGGAGATTTCCATCTCTTTTAGCTCGCCTGCCAGGGGGTAAACTGGACTTATTTGCCACCTCTCCATGGCTGGTAGATGAGAGAAACAAGAGGCATTGCTGTTAAAAGCCCCCCACTAAGGTTCAGGATGGTCTGATGGAGAGAAGTGTTTCCAAAGTGCCTGTGTCTGTGGCATGGAGAAGCTTCTCCCAGCAGAGACAAGGTTTGAAGATAGCCCTTGCTCTCTGTTGGAGCACCTCATGGCCCTTTGCTAGTGGCTGCTCAGGGTTCAGGCAGAAAGCAGATGGCACAAGAAGGGGACTGAAGAACTTTAGCGAAGGGACAGTTCACAAGAGCGTAGGTTTGAAGGAAACGGTAAGGAATGTAAAGCATCTTGGGACTGAGGACAGCAAGAAACTGTTTCCACATATGTCTCTCATCTGACACGAGACACAAACCACATCTAGGGAAAGTGATGGGTGCAGAAAGGCTGGCCTACAGGACCTGTGGTTTCTAGTAGAGCAATGCAGCCTTGTCGAGCTGGGACTGGGCTGTGACAGAGCTGGGGAGTGAAGGCCCTGTTGGCTCTGCCCTCTCACCCTCTGGTCTCCTGCTGGCTGAACCCAACTCGGTAGGGGTGACGCAGTCTATGGATGCTAGCCTCTGGGGGACAGTGAGCAAGCTGGAGGGGGCAGAGAGTGGACCTGGAAGGACAAAGAGATAGCTCTCGTGGGCTATCTCCTGTGCCATATAGGGCTTTCTGGATACAAGAAGTGGATCCACTCATGGTCCCCCCTTCCCGCCCACCTGCTGGGAGAAGCCAGTGATGGGATGGAACCTCAAAGGTAGGAATACAGGGGAATGTGGAGTTCATGAAGATCTCTTATAAAGTTCCTTGGGGGAGACTGTGTGTGGATGCCACAGGAGGTGGCAGCAAAGCCTGACACAGCTGAACTTTGCACTATTTGTAATGCTTAATGACCCCACTCAGAGTAGAAATTAATGAATGCTCATTTCAACAAGCCAAACGACACAGAGACCTGCAAAGGGAAAGGCTGACTCCCTCCTCCATCCCTTGTCCCATCCCCCAAACCAAGAAAACAAACATTAACGGTTTTGTGTCTATCCTCTTCTCTATGCTCAAACACATTTAAATGTTTACAAAATACCCCAAGTATTTTTCTTCAAATGTGGGATCACACAATGCGCATAGCCCTACAATCGATTTTTTCCTACTAAAACTAAAGTGGGTATCTTTGTTAGATAAATCAATATATATAGCCCCAACTCATCTTTTTAAATCGCTTCCTAATATTTCATTATACCCATATATAAAGATTTTTCTAGAAAATTACACTTCTCTTTCAATTAGCCAACATAGAGTTCTTGGTGACCTAATGGGTCAAATCGCCATAAATAAGACTTGTATTTGGTCTCCAAGTACTTCTAGTCTTGCAAGTACTTCTAGCACAGGACGAAACTCAGAGTACAAGGGAACATTTGAATGGCACACAGGTGGCCCAGGCAGCAGATGCGTTGAGAGAAGTTGTGTGGGCTGAGAAGTCCTGGAAGGCTCCATGCAGGGGGAGGGGGTGGTTTGGGCTGGACCTTGGAAGGAGGGAGAGTTGCCATTGCTATTTTAAACATGTGTAACAGCACTGATTAGTGACTAATAAAGTGTTATGAAGCAGAGGGTCTGCTGGTCTCTACTGAGGTGAGACAGCAATCATTTGTTAGTGACATCATTTGGATGTAAAGAGAGAGGAACTAATGTCATTCCAAGTTCTTGAAATCAGTGGGTTTTTTCCAAGTAGGTTAATTATCCCTGTTGCCCATAATCCTTTCACACTTTCTAACAAACTCTATTTTCCTCGAAACTCATGTGTCAACTCGAGTCTTGTCTGTGTCTAAATGATCACAAATTTGAAATCAGGCATGTTTCTGTTAATGAGGTTTGACACGATGTGCATTAGCCAGTGAATACTACTGGCTCCCCCAGGTCTGTATCTCATCCCAAGGGCATCTCAGCACAGGCTGCAATCAGTTCCCTGCGTAGCTCTCCGTGCAGGAGAGCTGCGGTCAAAAGCAGGCTTCCCTGCTGGTCGCACAGTGGGTTCCCCTGCCTATGGCCTGGCTTCCTCCTCCCATCCCCTTACCTTGGCCTCCACCCCTCTTCTGCCCCCTCACCAGCATCTCCAAGGGCATTCCCTCTGCTTCCAGGTGGCCATTCTCTCTGGCTGCCCATTTGTACCCCCTTCCCAGGTACTTTCTACTCCATACTTTCTCCTAGGTGTCTGACCAGCTCACGGGAACTTCACCTCTTAGAGTCCTTATCTAGGGCAGCAACATTTTGATCCAGCCCTGGTTTATTTCTCAAGGTCTGCAACCTGGGTCCCACTTTCTCTTCATGTCTCTGATCCCAGCTCCGAACTCCTAGAACACTCCAGAATTCCCCACCTCCTTACCTCTCTGTAGCTGTAACTCTTGACTCTTCCAAGATTTGTGGGCATAAAAATTCACCACCCATCTCCAGTGCAAAGTTACACTTTACGACTCTTCATTCAGAAGCCTTAGGAATCATTACAAGCTCTGATGAGGAATGAAAGAGAAACAGAACTTGATGCAATCCCCTTTAAATGTGAAAAACTCCCAGTTATGAACCATGTGGGGGAGACAGATTCTTGCCTTAAAAAGGTGGTGCCAGGAATTGCTTTTCCTCTCACGGCATTCTCCAAGCTGCTGAAATATCTCCCCTCATTATTGGGAACCTATATAAAAGCCGGTAAACTTTTATTGCAGGCATATTATAGCTTTACTTCAAAACACTGCCTCCTCCCCCTATGCTTGGCAGCACTGAAGGATGGATTTCATAGGCAATTTGCAGCTGCCATTCAGGCCCCCTTTGAGCAAGCAGGGTGGTGGGGAGTCATTCTGCAAGCCCCTCAGATAGACTCATTTGCTCCAGGCTCACTCACTTCAGATTTCCCATTTGGCTGAGCCTTGCCTCATCCAGGGCCCTGCAGGAAGGTTATGGGGCCACCTGCATGGAAGGAGAGGGTGTCCTCAGGGTGGAAGAGTGGTTCTTAGTGGTGTCTGATTTGGGTAGCTGCAAGGAGAAGACTTGAGAGAGACTTAGACACTAGCCAGAGTGGCCCCAGTTGAAATGGAAATTGTCAGGAGAAGCAGAGACACTCTCTGGACTTAAGACTCATGGGAACAAGTCACCAGCCTCCCGCTAAGTGACTCAGACACTAAATATGATGACAGTCAGAGAGTTGGATGGGAAGCCCCAGCTCTGACATTCAACTCTTCTGTGTTTTCCTTTTTTTTTTTTTTTTTTGAGTAGTCTCCACACCTAACATGGGGCTTGAGCTTATGACCCTGAGATCAAGAATTGGAAGATCTACCCACTGAGCCAACCAGGAGCCCCTCAACTCTTCTGTATTTTCATTTTGATTTCTCCATTCATGAGCTTCACGTACTCACGCAAGGACTGCATTTCTATGCTTCTTGGACTTTTCCTGTTTCAGGAGGAGTTATATGCCATTGGGGAGGGAGGTGAGGAGTGAGCACAATAACATAGGTAGATCTCCCAGTGCTGGTCCAAGCATGAAGTAGATGTGTTACTAATGTGAGGCCTCTCCTTCTTGTACTGGATTAAAGCTGCTTCTGGGCAGTCATAGTTTTCCCCTCTCATTCAGTTCTCAGTGGTCCACTCTTGTTAATTGTTATTGGAAATACTTCTTCCAGTTGAAGCACTATGTCTCTTGCAAAGCCAACGCTAAGATGCCACATGTCCATAGCTCTCTTTTCCATAAATGTTTTGGAACTGTTTAAATTTTATTTTATTGCATTCTCTTGATATTTTTTACATTCTCCATTTGTTGGCTTGGACTACCTGAGCTCCCCCAAATAGATAACTGGAATAAAGACCAAATTCGAGGTTCAGGATAATTTTTAAACATCCCTTATATACAACCAAATGGGGTTATGTATTTGGATATATAATAGTGAAGCATTGCCCAGTCCTGCCTAAAATGATTTGCAACTGACTCGTTAGATCAGGGGTCAGTAAGCAACAGCCTATGGGACAAATCCATTCCACCATCTGTTTTTGTAAGTAAAATTTTATTGGAACACAGCCGTACTCATCTGTTTAGAAATCAACTATGGATGCTTTTACACTACAGTAACAACACTGGGCAGACACCTTATAGCCTGCAAAGCCTAAAATACTCATTTACAGAAAAATTTTGCCAACCCCCATCCTAGATCATCTGCTGATATGTTTCAAGGCTCCTGCCTCAGCTCCAAGGGGACACTAAGGAATTAACTCCATGCAGTCCACTAGGTAAACTCTCCAGCTGAGCCAGTCATTTACTGGGAAAACATCGCTTATATGCAATACATATATGTGGCATGTATGCCACATGACATACATGTTGAGTATGCATTTTAGACAATTTGGACCTATCCTGACAAATTCTTTAAATCTCAAGATTCATTTCAGGGGTAAGGCCCATCCTGGAAGACCTACCTGCTGAAGGAAGACCCAGAAAGCATCTCAGCGGCCAGCTGTCCTTCATGCTGATTGTCAAGCACTGATTGAATCCTGTACCTTAATAAGTAGCGTCTTATGTTATTAGGGACTTATTTGTCTTCAAAGGACTCTAAAATGTGTTTTCACTTGATTCTGCTATTGTTTCTGAGAGGTATACAAAACAGAGTTTTGTGTATGCTAATGGTAGAACCCAGAAGAGTTTGGACACTTGCTGCACCATGCCTTAGCTCAATTTTCACAGTTAAATCTTCATTTTCAACCTCTCTTTGAGCCTCATTCTGCCTTGCCTGCAGATCTTGACAGATAGGCTTTAGGTATTCATCTTTTGGCTTTTATTTTGGTATTCATCTTGCTCAGACCTACACCTGACTTCTTGAACTCCTTAAGCCCTGGGCCAGGCCCCTTTGCTATCTCTTCCCCATCTGCCCTCTCCTCAAGAATTTGCCTTCTTGTGCTTTCTGGTCAAGTTCCCGCCATTAACTCAGTATCAGGCAACTTGCCCCCTATTAATACATTCTCTGGACACTAATTAAAGCCTTCAGGTACTTGGTAGGTGTTCATCTTTTTTCATAATAGGTAGTACTGAAGTTAAGGATATTAACTTTCAAAGAGAAATGATGTGGTCTTTAAAATACCATGAAACTTCTCTCTTGATTTCCCATTTTGGAGGATACTTCAGAGTCTTTGCACTAAGGTAGATGTGTCACTTTTTGCTTCTTTCTCCCTCTGACCAAAGCCACAACTTCATTTCCAGGACCCTTGGTTTACCCTCAGTTTGACTGTAGCATGTGACATTTTGCTACATGCAAGGGCCCTGGCGTGGACAAAGGCAGTACATGATGATATTGTTTCATGTAATAGAAGCAATTGCACCCTAGTGGTGGGGTTATAGCTCCCTCACAGAGTAGCAATAAATAGTTTTTTGGCATAATAGATTGGGGTAGGCATGGGAAAAGACAGGAAAATTAAAAATCAGATCTGGTAACCAGAATCTTTTGAGTTATAGAAGTCGGAACATTGTTAATGGTCACATACTCCACGCTCTTTATTTTAACAGTGAGAGCTGAGAGTTAGAGAACAGAAGTAGCTTGTCCAAGGTCTCCCTGGGAGGTAGTGGCCTCACTGATGTTAGAACTCAGGTCTTCCAATTCATACTGCAACAATAGTTTCCTAAGGGTTCAGAGGCAATGCCTCAGGGACCCTTCAAGAGAGAAGGGGATGGCGGGACCAGTTTTATCTGTTTGATTTATTTTGAAGAAAATATTTTGCTCTCTAAAATGATTTGAAAGTCACTGCAGCAAAACATGCTGACTCTTGGTTTGGGAGATTAAAAACCCTTAAAGGAAAACTGAAAAGTCATTATACAATTGGCTTCCATTTACTGAATGTCTATTGTGTTCCAGGTACTTGACACTCAGTGGCTCGTTTAAGCTTAATAACATTCCCTGAGGTAAATATTATGATCCTATTTTAAGCGGGGAGACTGAGTACTGTACAATTTAAGACCCTTGTCTGAGATACGCAGAAAGTAAGTGGAGGAATTGGATTTCAGACTGAGGTCTTTCTGATTTTACGATACATTCTTCCTCATTACCTCCAGCTTTTGTGTCATCCAGCCTCTTCCACAGCCAGCTCCCAGGTGAGATTCCAGCCTTCCTACGTGATCACCAATTGCACATCATGTTCCTCTAGTCTGAAGAAGACCCCTCATTTTGTTTCCTAGGCAGCATTTAAAAACTGGGCTGCAGCAGTTCCTTCTGGTTCGCTCTCTCAGCCCCACCCCCTCTATCCTCATCTCCCTCTTGAGTACAAGACTCTCCTGTTCTGTAGAAAAGAAAACGAGCAGCACGTGGAAGTGACACATTCATCAAGAATGTAGCTGATGCTAATAGAGGATATGAATGAGACACTATTTTGAGATAAGAATCCATTGTTTTTCTTCAAACATCACTGATTCTTTCCCCTGAACAGTTTTGCGTTTTTTGTAAAGTGTGCAGAGATAATGAATGTTTAAGCATGCGGAGACAGAGAGGCTTCTGGCTGCTATTTGTGGATAGGCTGAGGGCCTAGAGATCTGTCCCCTCCCCACCCCCTATGCCAGCTCTTTTCTGAAGGTAGATATGACTCTATTGAGGTTCTTCCCTAAGAACTGCTTGCTCTGGCCTGGGTGGCTCAGTTGGTGCCTGGGTGGTTCAGTTGGTTGAGCGGCCGACTTCAGCTCAGGTCATGATCTAGTGTGAGTTCGAGCCCCACATCGGGCTCTGTGCTAATGGCTCATCAGAGCCTTGAGCCTGCTTCAGATTCTGTGTCTCTCTCTCTGCTCTTCCCCTGCTCATGCTCTGTCTCTATGTCTCTCAAAAATAAATAAACATTAAAAAAAAAATTAAAAAAAAAAAAAGAACTGCTTGCTCTGTTCTGGTGAGAGTTTTCAGGTGGTATTGATACTGCAATAGAGGCTCTTCAGGAATATCTCCAGATGGCAAACAAGCCTTTGCTTCTGGGGAGAAGACGCAGTCATGAGGACCTACCTGTGGGGAAATAGGTTCTACTTACATAAGTGGTTTAGAGAATAGCTTAGGGCAGAAAGCTGCCACCAAGTGGCAAAAGCATCTGAGGTTAGCTAGTGAGATGTAATGGGATCAGGAGTAACTTGTTATATCACCTTCAGGGCATTACTTTCCATCTGATGCCAATATTCTATTGTACCTTGATCACAAACACCATTTGCCCCCCAGACCCTTTGCTGCTTACTCATACAAGCTAATGATTACTGTCTGATTGTTTTCTCCTCATTCACGAGTGTGTAAGATCTTGTTTTCTTCACATTCATCTTGTGGGTAATATCTTGTGAGCTCAATAAATAAGGAGACGAAACTCCCATTCAGGGCTCTTGTCTCCTGGACATTAGCCTCTCATATTCAATGCTGCATCTGCTCTCTTGCTTGACAAGAGCAAACTCCAGATTCATAGTCTGTGACACCTACCCTTTGTCAGAGGAGGAGTCCTGAAGGCTGTATTATAGTGGGAACTATACTGGTTACGGTCTCCAGACAGATGGGGAACGTGTGTATAACCAAGGCTTCATTGTTCCAGAGGCTCAGCATAAAGGCAAGATGGGGGAAGAAGAACCCTCAAACTATACGTTCATCTAGGCTTCTGGTACCACCAAAAATTACCTGTGTGAGGTCTCCAGGTAAAGGAGGTCTAAGCAAGAGATAGTAAAAAAAAGAACTTGGGGTCTGGTCCTAAGTCAGCTATAGGTTCACTTTGACCTAGAGCAAAGAGGTCCTTCTACAGTCTTTTACTTGTGAAAAAAAAAAAAAAGGGATTTGGGCCAGCTGGTCCTTTCCTGCTCATATTCTTCACCATAAAAGTGACATCCATACCTCTCAAGGGACAGAGCTGCTTCTGCTGCCCTCTGGTATATTTGCTGTGTCTACTGTGATTGTCTTTGTTGTATGTGGCACATGTGTGTGCAGTTATATGACATGACGAGGGCAGGGAGATGATGCCAAAACTTCAGGTGCCAAATGAGTGGGGAGAGATAGAAAATAAAATTCATCTCTTTTTTTCTGTACTTCTGAACCCTCCTTCAGTGGGGTCTGAGATTTGGCTTAGAGGCAGCTTCCCACTGCCCCAGCCATCCCTGTATCACTTTCTCTCCCCCAAAGCTTTCCCCTACACATGTGTTCTGCCCTAAAGCAAACAGGCTAGCACTATTAAGTCTTCCTGCTCTTAGTACCATGTTATCTTGCACACAGAGGGAGCATGTTTTCCTTGGATAGAGGTGAGAAAATGGTGGATATTTTGGCTGGTTTATGTTTGGAGTTCTCAGGGAGGGTCAGCTCATGGAGCTCACTATGCCAATGGGGATTTTACCCTTAGCAGCAGAGGTGGTACCTGCAGTCTATTACCATAGGAGGACTACTTGTTGGTGGGATGACCAAGACAGAGACGCTCCTTTATGTAGTTACTCAAAGGAGAACTCCAAGTTCAGGAATAGGGAACTAACGAAATCATACATCTGCCTTGAAATTCCTTCTGGAACCTCCTTGTCCTCTGGTATTGCAGGAGGAGGGTTGCCCTCAAGTTGAGAATTCAGGTTTCTTTCTCTCCTCATTTGTTTTAAAAACACCTGCCTACCTGATCTGGGACTGTACCAGAAATTTCAGTGCTAATGCTTAGTCCTTTTTGGTTGAGGCATTGCTATCTTTAGGTTCCCTTTTAAAGAGCAGATGTTCTGTGCCTTGAAAAGAATATAGACATTTATAAGTTCTGTAACACCTCCATATGAGTTAGATTATCAAATAGTCTCCAGTTTACTGAGAATAAACCCGAAGAGAATGGTAGATGTAAAGAGTGAAATGTCAGAGGGCACTGCTTTCTTTGAAGCATGAGATGCTGCCTTAGGCCAGGTCTGGTTGATGTCCATGGGAAGATCTGGGCAACCAGGGGCAGCATTCACAGAGTAGGCATGGAATGAGATGTGTATAGTTGGGTGGGCTCTGGAAGGTATTTTGGGTAGGAGCCAAAAGCAGATACTAATTCCTGACAGTATTGAATATATGGTATGTTCCAGGAACTCACATATGCATTCGTTCATTTATCTTTGGAGCATCTTGTGACATAGGTGTTATTATTATGAGCTTCCTTTTATTGACAGGGATCCTAAGGCATAGAGAAGTTAAATAAGTGTGCTCAAGGTCACACAAGTAAAAAGTGCCAGAGTCAGGATCTGAAAATAGATAGTATCACCCCGCACCTGTACTCTGTCTCTCTCTGTCTCTGTCTCTCTTTGTAAAGTTCACAAATACACAACTGTGAAAGAGTAAATATATGGAAAATATCTATGACTTTCGGATTCTCTTCGAGGTTTTCTTATCATACAGTAATGATGATATTTTACGCTACACATTTCTTTACTCTCTACAAAGTACTTCCATGTACATTAATTTTGTGGGGTGGGTCTACAGGCTGGCTGTTGCTGTATAAGAGGGAACATCTTGACGAAGAGGAAACCTGCCTTCCAGAGTGATTATTACCTCTGCCCCATAAAATTTTAGGCAGGGCTTCCATATTGTCTTGTCAAGCCTTAGTCTCTGAATCCCCCTGGGATTCAGCCATGCATATTGGGACCACAGAGCATGGGGTTCTCTTCAGAATAAAGGGACCCCAGCTGGTTAGCAGCCTACAGACTCGTTTGACTTTTGGGGTACTAGATTAAGTTTTCTTTGTTTTAATAGTCATGAATCTGATAATTGTAGGCACTAGCTTAAATTACACTGGGTTAGTTTGGGGTGGTGGTGATGAAAAAGGCAGAATGGAACTGGATTCTGTGGTTTTACAAGTCTGGCTTCACTCCCTCCTTGTTCATTAAATCTCTCCTTTATTCACTCAAAAATATTTTGAGTGGTCATTCTGAGCCTAGTCCTGTGTGGATATGTACAGGAGATGGGACAGGGAAAGGAGGCTGTCCCTAACCTCAGGGAGCTCCCAAGCCCATTGGGGAGAGGACTCCCACAGGAAACAACTGCTGTACATAAGGCAAAAGAGAGGGTGATAGAGGGCTTCCAGAGGCAAGGGGAGGAGAGCTCCTGGACAGTGGCAGGAAACCTTTCTGCCTGTCCAAACTACATCCATTCTTTAGCACCTAGCCCTAAGGCCTTCTTCTCTCTGAAGCTTATAGGCTTTTGTATTTACATGGGTCTCCCTCCTTTCTGGGACCAGACAGCATTTCTGTTCTCTTACACTGCTTGACATTTTTCTTTTCTTGAGGTTTTTTTTGTAGTCTTCACCTGGACCATGGAAGACCATGCTGTTATTTTCATCTTCTGTCCACTATCCAGTAGGACTTTTCGAAATTCATTGATAGTAGAATCACCCTAAGAACTTGTTAAAATGTTGGTTTGGATCCAATAAGTCTTATGTGGAGCCCGAGAGTCTGCATTTCTAACGAGTTCCCAGCTGATCCTGATGCTCTGTAGACCTCACTTTGAGTTGTGAGTTTCCACAGCATTAGACACAGACCAAACCTTTCAAGCTAACCTGTTGATTTACTGAACTGACTAATGGCCATGTCACTTCCTTTCTCTGGCTCTCTTTTTGCTATAAGCCAGATGAGGAAATTTTTTGACAAAAAATTTTGCCGAGCTTGACAAGTGCTTGGTTTCTGTACTGCCATTTCTCTCTCTGGTCTCTTAGCTAGAATTGATCATTGAAGATGGTATTCTTTCTCAACATGTCCTGTTGAGAAGGATTTTCTCAATATAGTGCCCTAGGGAGTGACTTCTAATCCAACAAATTTGGCTTGAGGATGAATCCTACTCACAAAACCTTCAATAAGATGTATTTTCAGGTCTTTTCTCATGGAATGATTGGAGGTGTGTGGGGAAGCTGTCCTGATCATACAGCGATGGCTCAGGACCTGGCCTTCCCTGAGAAATGAAGGCATTGCTGCTTCTGGGGTCTCATGCTAGAAAAGCCCCTCTGCACAGGTCTGGCAAGTGAGAGGAGGGGCAGGAAGACAGAGAACAGGTGCTGGAAGGGGATGATTAAGTCAGTGGTTCTCAACCATGACTGCACATTAGTATCACTAGGAAAGACTTAACAAATAGTGATGCCTGGAGCCACTCCTAGAGATTACATTTAATCGGTCTGGGACATGACCTGAGCAGCAACACGGAAAAGTCTCCCAGCTGAATCTAATGTGCAATCAGGGCTGAGAACCACTGATTAAGCCCATATGGTCGTGCTCACCAAGTGGCAAGAGATTGAGGAGCTGGGCTCAACCTTCAGTCCTGGGCTGAGAGGAGCAGAGCCCTGACCTTCCCCCAACTGGCCATTTCTGGAGTTGCTTTAAGATAAGCTCTTGGAAGGAGTTCTGGCTCAGTGGGCTTTCTGGTTAGACTGGATCACATCTTTAGAAGCCAGCTCAAAGGTAAAGCATTTGAGGACTTTTTTTTCTTTTCTTAAAATGGATCTATCCTCAAGAAAACACAGGGTAAGGTAATCCCCTCTAAGATGATTTTTTTGGGGGGAGAGATGTTGTTGTTATTACTGGCCCTGTTACTCTAGATTGGCTTTTACTGTTGTCTAAGTGTTGTGGGGGGACCCCTTCTTCTTGGCTGGGGCTTGGTGCTGGGAGGCAGCTTTATTCCCATCGTCCTCACTTCAAGGTTGCCCTTCTCTCATTTTCCTCCCTGATACAAATGCCCCTGTCCTCCCAATCCTGAAGAGATCAGCTGTCTGTTCAAGTGCAAGGGTTGGATCAGACTAATTCCCACTAAGGTGTCAGTGGCTGAGCCCTACTCATACCCCAGCCCTCTTGGATTTGAAAAGAGGCTGCTTGATGTCCTTGAATACCTTCCGTTTACAGAATTCCAGGCATTAGATAAAAAGAATTGAAGCACTTTCCCCATTACCATTGAGGGATATTAGTCGGGCTTTTTAGAGGAGGAAGGGATGGTATTCTATACTCTTCCGTGTCTCCTCTAATGGTGAAATGAATCAGGCATTGTTTGGAATAAGCCAAATACCTGAAGAGCAGCCCGTGCCTCTTGCCTCTTAAAAAAAAGACAAAAGGGGGTCTGCTTTAGGCTGCTTCAATGTATTTCTAATTATAGTGTCCATTTGTAACCAAGACTTTGGCCTTCCAAGAAGGCTTGATTACGACATTCATAATTCATTGGCAGTCATTCTATTACCGATTCAATGATTTCTCCAGCCAGGGAGAGATTTTTGATCCTTTAAAAACTGATTTTTCACATTAGAATAGCAAAAGCAATTAGTTTTATTTTTAGCTTGGTTAAGCAAGAGCTCAAATGAAGCACAAAGGAAGTTTATTCCCTTCTTTCTTTCTCCTGTTCTTTCCCCTGAGGCGCTTTGGGAGAATTCAACCCTGAAGTTTGCCCCCTGCTGCCACTGGGTCTTTGTGGGATGCCTCTGACTGCTTGAGGAAACCTACAGATGAGGAGTCTTTGAAGGTGGAGGGTGGTTTCCAGAACTTGTTACTGGTAATCTTGTATTTCCTGAGACCTAGACCCCCTACCTGCACTCTCGTTGTGAATATAAGGGGTGAAAATGTGTGTAGGGGTGAGCTTGGCAGCTTTAGTCCCTAAACCCCATGTCTTCTATCTGGAGTTTCTGGCATGAACAGCTGAGAATAATAGTACTTGGCATTCAGGGCTCTTGTTCCAACAGTATGAGCTCAACTTACCACTCCCCCAACTCTCCTGCACTGACCTAAAAGGGTTTATACCTGGGTCTGGGCCGCAACTAGGATCGCATACACATTTCTAACTCCTTTCCTTGACTCCCTCTCTCGCCCTCCCCACTCCCTGGACCCCCTCTTCCTCTAAATTCATGGGCCCCAGGTTCTGCCTGTCAGTGTAGATTCCTAGATGGTGTTGGGCACATGGTGCCATAACCTGGTTAGACTTTTTACCCACTCAGACACCTACCGGGTCCAGGGAGGCAACTTACAAGAAGAAGCTGATGGTAGTGACAAGTGTGGTGACCTACAGAGGCCAGATTCAGTCTAAGGGACACAAACCACTCTTCAATTACAAAAGGCTATTTTCAGGTTGAGCTTCTGGTCTGATGTCAGATTTTCTAAGAGCAGCTGAAAATCCAGATTTTAAAATGTAAAATCTCCTCATTTTAGAACATTCAATGAATTTAATTTTCTTTAAAACCCTGTGTGTGCCCCAACCCCACAACTCGGGGCCACCATTTTGTTTCCTCAGCTTCAGGCTTTGAGAGCATAATCCATAGAACCTCTGTTTTAAAGCATCTTTGAGGTCCATCTGCCTCTGACATCCTGATAGATTAGGCAGAAGAACCAGCCCTACATACCACCAACTCAGAGCTGTAGGGACTCCACAGTCACACAGGGAGCTGAGGGCAGACCCAGCATTAGCTGGTGGCCCCAAGTCCAGAATCCCTCCTGCCACTGTCACATGAAATGCATGGTGATGTTCTCTGATGTGTGGTGTCAGTAACATCTTTACTGTTTTTCAATTTTAATGAAAAATGAGGAAAATGCTTTCTCCCTGGAATGGATTAGATAAGGAAGAGAAAATAAGACTTTGCTCCTGTTGGTTTCTGCACCATTTTTTATGGGAAAGGAGCTATTGAAATTTAGCTCTGAAGAGGCACTATGGAAGTACCTACTGTGGGCCAAAGACTGGAGAAGCCACAGGGCAGAGTGAGCCTCCCAGACCTAGTTCCTGCCCTCGGTATGTTTCTAGTCACAGGACTTGGCCACACTCCTCACTGCATGTTTCCCAGCACTTAGAACATAATGGGGACTTAATGAATTAAATAAAGACCAGGCAACCCACGTGAGACACAAAATGGAGGAAAGCAAAACAGAACGTTCAACTAAAGTCATCAAACTGTTTCATCTTGATTTGGGAATTTTATTTCTCATGAATCTGATTCTGTACATCCTAGCATCATTTTCTTTTGGTGAGCAAACAGCCTGTTGTGACAGATGAGTATCATGAGCTGATACAGAATAATATACCATTATATAAGTGATATCGCCCAGAAAACCTGAGATGGGGCTGGTGGAGGGAGGCAGCAATGGCAGAAAATGGGCAAAAATCCATGGTTAACACATTCTTTCTGAATCCTCCTCTCCTTTTCCCTTTTCTTAGTTTATCCTGACTCCAGCCCCTAAGCTATTTCTAGGAAAAATGGAGCATTACTGTGTGTCTCCTCATCTCTAGGCCTTGAAAAATTGCCTGCCATTCTCAGGGAGAGAGTATACAAATTGGACTCCAGTGGTGGCCAGCGTGGGGTGTTGGATGAGCCTCTGACAGAGGATATGAATCTTGGCCCCAGGTCCTGGTGAAGGATGGCGGGGCTGACAAGCCTACATCAAACATGCCTCTGTTCTGGGGGAGCCATCACTCACCTCTCTGAACTCTCCAGGCACATGCTAATGAGGGCCCAGCTCCTGTACTATCCCTGCCCAAAGGCTGGGGGTGGGGAGAGGGCTTGGCCTCTATGCACACCTAGAAAGGGCAGCCCTTGGAATTGTGAGGAAGGCAGCATCTCACTCTACCCTTCCTACTCTTTAGGCAGTCTCCACTTGTAGGGGCCTTTTCCCTCTCTGCCTCCATTTCCCCTTCTTGGCCAGGTCGTTTATCCTGCCTAGGACATGGACTCCCTTCCCAATAACTTACTGAATGCTCTTAAGAATTGTGTGTATTGCTCCTTCCTTTTGGTGGCTTTCATGTTCACACGGAGGCCCCAGGCACAGGACAAATGCTTAAGCTAAGGAACAAATGGCTGATTGTCACATTTCAGAGAACTCTGGGAAGTGATCTTGAGAGCCTTTGTGAACAATGAGGGTCCCTTTTTAACAACAGGTGGCCCTGTCAGCTGAGGGGCAACTGAACACACCCGGTGACCATGGTGATGATGGCAAATTAACATCTATTAAGTGCCTGCCAGGTGCTATGAAGAGCGTCACATCCCTAAACTCACTCCTTCTCTCAGCTCCATGGTGGGTCCGATGATTATTCAGAAATAAAGAAACCAGGGCTCAGAGAGGCTAAAAAACTCACCCATGTAGCTAAGCGGCATTGCTGGGAAACGCTCCAGAAATCCTGCCTTTCCATAATAAAAATGTGGAGGTTTAGTCCTCTCAGATGCCACTTCCTTTGTGAGGCATTCCCCAAATCCCACCCAATCCCCTGGACGTGTGGAGTTTAAGCGCAAGGGACTTAAGACTTGAGTTTGAATTCTGTCTTTTACAGGTAGAAGCTATGTGATCTAAGGCAAATTCTGTAACTTCTCTGAGGCTGCTTCCCACTTTTTTTTAATGTTTATTTTACTTTTGAGAAAGAGAGGGGGGGGAGGGGCAGAGAGAGGGAGACACAGAATCCGAAGCAGGCTCCGAGCCCCCAGCAAACAGCCTGACTCGAGGCTCAAACCCACAAACTGTGAGATCATGACCTGAGCCGAAGTTGGATGCTTAACTGATTGGGCCACGCAGGTGCCCCAGCTTCCCACTTTCTACAGTGGGATCAAGCTGACCAGGCAGCTGTGAGGGTTAAATGGGAGGATGCAGAGCCCAGTCCCCACACCTGCTTCTGGTACAGGGCAGCCCACTTAACCCACTCCCAAATGTATTATGCACGAGTTCGTCTTCCCCAGAAGCCTGAGTATCTGGGGCAAATTCCATGTGTTACTTATCTTTGAAAATATGTCCCGTGGACCTTCAGATAGAGTCAATCAAATCAGGTGACTAGAATTGAGATAATAACAGCAGCTAACACTTATTAAATCTGAGTCCTTCTAGGCACCTAGCTGCATAAGTGTTCTCATGCTTGTTTTATAGTTGAGGGAATCGTGGCATGGATAGGTTAGGCCATTTACTTGGGATCCCACTATTGGCAAGCATGGGAATTGGAGGTGGGCTCGAGGGGTCTAGATCCTGAGTCTGTGCTTTTAATCACTATTCCAGAGGGTGAGCCACTTACTCCACGTCATGTGGCTTATTTAGCAGTGGAGCCAGAGCCAAGGCTGGGGCTGAGCTCCAGGGACTGCCAGCCCAGGGCTCCTCACTGGAGGTGTGCCCTATCATATGACGCTGTGATTAATTGTGAGGGAAGCTGTAGGAGGTTGACATTTCCCAGCCTCATCTGTGTTTCCCGCCCACACACTGGGACCTGAATGTCAAAGCCCCCCACACTGCTATCCTGGAGGGGAGGAGGGAAGCCCACTCACTGTTATTAAGCAATTAAAAATATGGGCTAAGCAGATGTGGGATAACCACATTTCCCTGGTGATGTTGGGCAACATGGTAGCTGGCTATATCTCACACACAGAGAGATTTAAGGGACTAAATGAGAAACAACTCTTCTCAGCTCTGAGGGGAGGTGCCTCTGAGCACTATGCACTCAGCACCTTTCTACCTCAGAGACCCAAACAGCCTGGATGCTATGAGGAGGGGGGACTAAAAGTTGGGCTCTGAAACCCATGGTGATATCATTATGCACAAAAGTGAGGTGGAGGTGGAAAACTTTCTCTAGATCCTTGGGTCTGTTCCCAAAATGAATGCAGTTCCTCATTCCACTCCCCTACAATTGTCCAGAACCTCAAAAGTCAAGTTCATGTCAGATTGGACCCAAATCCTTCCTTTTTTTTTCTTTCATTTCCACCTGTAAGGATGAGTCCAGGATTTAATTTATTACAGGAAGAAATAGGGACTGAGACTGTTGGTGCTATAGTCAAATTCATGTATTGAAATCCTAACTCCAAGGTCATGGTACGTGGAGGTGGGGCTTTTAGGAGGTGATTAGATCATGAGGGCAGAGCCTCATGAATGGGATTAGTGCCTTCTTAAGAAATACCTGAGAAAGCTCCCTCACCCCCCCACCCCTGCTTTGTCCATGTGAGGTTACACAGTCAAGATGGTGGTTGATGAACCAGAAAGAGAACTTGACCATGCAGGCACTTGAATTTCAGACTTGGTCCCCATAATTGTGGCAGACACATTTCTGTGGTTTATAAGCCACCCAGTCTATGGTATTTTTGTTCCAGTAGCCCAAAACACACTAAGACAGTTGGTGAAAAGGCCTCCTTGACATAGGACTTAAAGGTTCCTGCTCCACAGAATCTGGCACTTAAAACAGGAAGAGAGGAGGGCTCCCAAAAGGGCTTTCCTTTTCTCCTTTCAGACACCTCCATGTCTGACTAATAGCTCAGTGTCCCCTCCCATTACTTTAGAATGTCTCTCACATCCATACTAACTTTTGCTCTTTGGGTGTCTGTAGGTGTGCACGTTTCCTGTGGGTCAAGACAAAACTAGCTTCTTGATGAGTCCTGGGTTGGTCTGGGCTCATCTGGGAGAATTCACTTATGTTGGTGGGATTGGAAGTGAACCCCTCCCTGTTGCTCCATGGTACAGGACACTCCAAATGTTTCTAATCCATACTTATTGAGAATGAGAATGAGATGTGATAGAGGGGGTCTTGTTTAAGTCCTTTGTCATTTTGTTTTGTTTTGTTTTGCTACCCACAACTGACAGTGACTTGACTTCAACTTCATAAATACTAATAAAATATTGAGTATGGCCTGATGGCATTAAAATTATGCAGGATAGGTGGGAAATTACTTGTTTTAGTGCATATGCACACACATGCGTACAGTACATAGAACACTCTACTGCCGTCTAAGATGTGGCAGAAAATGTCAAGCATAAACTGGGGCAGAGTACAGAAAGGGGAGGGGGGAAAATCTTTGAAATGCTAGCACCTACCCACCTAGGTGGGGCCCTAGCATGCAGAGATTAGTGGGTAGTCATGCAGACAGATGGGAAAACAAGAGTAGAGAGTTTGACCAATGAGACCGATCATCCAGGTTCCTGTATCAGACACAACTAAGTCTGTGGGAATAAAAATTTCAGCAAATTATTCAAGGTGGAGCATCTTTGAATTCCAGGAAGAGCTCACTGCCTGCTAGTTATCCAACTCTGAGCCCAGAAGCTACTTGGAGCTATCCAATTCTCCTTTTGTTCAGGGTTGGGTGCTCCTACCTTGGTCACTCTAAAGGAGCAAGGGGCTCTCTCTTTCCAGCTAAGTGGAAGTGGGGCAAACAAGGAAAAATCCTTTTGAAAATCTTTTATTTTGAATTAATTTTACACTTACAAAAAAGTTGCAAAATAGTACAGAGTTTTCTTTTACCCTTCTTTGAGTTTCATCTAATGTTAAGAACTTCCATAACCACAGAACGATTATCAAGATGAGGAAATAAATGTTGGTCTGATTCTATTAACTAAACTACAGGCTTTGGATGTTCTACTTCTATCCTTTTTCTGTCCCAGGACCCTATTCAGCATCCCAAATTGCATTTGATCTTTATCTTCTCTAACAATTCCTTAGTCTGTACTTGCCTTTTATGACCTTGACCCTTTCAAAGCATATAGCACTGAGGGCACAACTTCACTTCCATGGAAAAATACAACTTCTATGGTATTTTTGCCCAAAATGCATAATCTCCGTCTGATCAGAGAAAGCATCAGATGGACTCATGTTAATGGGCATTTGACAAAATAGCTAGTCACCTGATACTTTTTGGAAAAAAGTTAAGGTTCTGCTTTTATACTCTGTTGGTCTCAAAATAGGGTTGGGGGGACATTGCTCTCTGAGGTAGAAAAATAGGATCCTCAGTTGGGGTCTTAACATGCAACCTTGTGAGAGAGCAGTGAGTCTTCTCTTGGGTGATGAAGATAATTCTGGACAAATGGTTGAAGCCATGGATTCTGTCTTGGCTCCCTCCTGACAGTCGGATGCCTCCCAGATGTCTTTCTGTGAAATGGTGATACCTCTCTCAAAGAATGGCCTCAGAACCCAGTGAGATCATGGGGAGGGGCTTACTGATTCTTAAGGGATGATACACACGGTTGGCCTTATCATCTCTAAACTTTAGTGGGGACCCAGCCAGGTGAGAAATGGGGAGCTTGAGGTTTGTCAGCCAGTCAGCTCCCCCACCCTCCTTGTTAGCTGTAATCTTTGCGGGAAACCAGGAAAGAGAGAAGAGGAAATGTTTCAGATGTAAACCCCCAAATTTTCTAGAGGGATATAACCTTTATAAGAGGCCCCAAATGAGGAAGGAGATTGTAGAATTTCATTCAATGAATGTTTTTGATCATCTACTGTGTGCCACGCAGGTATGTTAGGTACTGGGCATATGTCGATGAGCGGAACAGACTAAAATCTCTGCCCTGGGGACCCAGGTAATATGCTCCCTGGGGTAGGCAGACTGTAAGCAAAATAAATAAGCAAATACTAGGAGGTGATGAAAATCCATCTTTGAATTAATAAAAATTGAAACATTTTTGGATAAAATCCATGCTGGGAGGCAGACGGTCTCAGCTGACAAACGGGAATGGCTATAAAATAACAAATAGCTTATTTTAGAGGTGGGAGAATGGGTGTTGCCAAATGTCTCACCCACTTAAGCTTTCTTGCTTCCAGTTTCAAATCGAACTCCTAGTTTGTGTAATTAGACCATCCATGCCTCAGTGGAAGTGTCATTCCCTTGACCTGGGAAAATGCATCCTCATCATTCCCTCTTGGTTCCCAGCATCTCAGGGGAGAAGATGAAGGCATATAAGCACTAGGAGTAATTACCAGGATAATAGCTGAGAGATGGATTGCACGCATCGATTGGGGGATATTTGAATGAGCGTGAAGAAAGCAGTGAAAAGATACATACCAGACTCTTAATCTGCTAATATCAGAACCCTGGTGTTTTTGGAAAGTGCAGGATGGCAGTGTTGGGGAGTGAGGTGGGTAGGAGGTAGGAATACTCCATTTGGTTTTGGCTTTGGCTTTGGCTTTGGCTTTGGCTTATAGTAACAAGTGAGTACTGCTTTTGTAGTTGAAAAAAAATCTAAGGAAACATTTAAACAAACAAATAAAAAGGGTAAATGAAAGGTGAGGAAGTTCTTATGGGACTTCTGAGCCTCCAAAGTTTATAGCTTTTCTTCAAATTATTCCTTCATTCAAGCAGGCTCTGTTCATTGTCTTTATGTGCCAGCCCAGCCTGTGCTGAAGGTCACAGGGTTGAGGGCACATAAAGATGAATGGACTTGATTTCTACTTTCAGAAGCTTTGTTTCATGTTTCCCCCCCTAAGTTTAGTTGGAGGGAGGAGAGGAGAAGGATGAAGAGAGAAAAGAGAGTAAGACAAAATCCCAAGCAGACTCCTCATTGTCAACACAGAGCCTGATGTGGGGCTCGAACTCACTAACCATGAGATCATGACCTGAGCCAAAATCAAAAGGCAGATGCTTAATGCTAACTGACAGAATCACCCAAGCAACCCTCATTAGCTTTGTTTTTTAGTAAACTGTTTTTATTGGCTTATCTGCACTATTCCCTCTTTAACTGAGGTGGAAGTCACATCACATAAAATTAACCATTTAAAATTTCCTTTAATATGTATTTATTTTTGGAGAGAGACAGAGTGTGAGTGGGGGAGGGGCAGAGAGAGAGAGGCTCAGAATCCGAAACAGGCTTCAGGCTGTCAGCACAGAGCTCGATGCATGCGGCTTGAACTCAAAAACTGGGAGATCGTGACCTGAGCCGAAGTCAGATGCTTAACTGACTGAGCCACTCAGGTGCTCCTAAAATTAGCCATTTTAAAGCAAATAATTCAGCAGCAGTTAGTGCATTTACAATGTTGCACAACCACCACCTCTTTCATCATCCCCAAAAGAAAGCAGTTACCTCTCATTTTCTTCTCCTCTCCAGCCCATGGCAGCCACCAGTCTGCTTTCTGTTTCTGTGGATTTACCACCCTTATATTTCGTATAAATGAAATTACACAATATGATTTTCTGTGTCTGGCTTCATTCACTTAGCATAATATTTTCAAGATCCATCTTGATGGTGCCATATATCAGTACTCCATTCCCTTACATGGAATTCCTAATTTTCTGTTTTTTATATATGCCACAAGTTTTTAAGTCCATTAAAACATGGAAGAACATTGGAGTTCCACCTTTTGGATAGTGTGCTGCTGTGAACATGTGTACATACATTTGTTTTAATATCTATTTTCAATTATTTTGGATATATACCTAGGATGGTATTTTGGTAAATTTTGGTAATTTGGTTAATTGCTGGTAAATATTGTACATATATTTAATGGTTTGAGGAACCACCACAGCAGTTGAACATTTTACATTCCTACTAGCAATTTTCTGTTTTATTTTTTTTAACTAAAGAAATTTATTTTACTATTTTTTAATGTTGGTTTATTTTTGAGAGAACGAGGGAGACAGAGTGTGAGCTGGTGAGGGGCAGATAGAGAGAGAGATACACAGAATCTAAAGCAGGTTCCAGGCTCTGAGCTGTCAGCACAGAGTCTGACACGAGGCTTGAAGCAGTGAACCAAGAGATCATGACCTGAGCCGAGGTCGGAAACTTAACCAACTGAGCCACCCAGGTACCCCTGTTTTGTTTTTGTTTTTTTTTTAAATAGCCATCCTAAGTGAATATGAAATAGCATCTCGTTGTGGTTTTTATTTGTATTTTTCTAAAGACTAATAATATTGATCATCCTTTCATGTGTGTGTTAGCCTTTTGTAAATCTTCTTTAGAGAAGTGTCTATTCAAGTCCTTTGTTCATTTTTAAATTTGGTTGCCTTTTCGTTATAGAGCTCAACAGTTCTTTGTGTCTTCTGGCCACCAGACTGCTATGATATCTAGGATTTGCAAATATTTTTTCCCATATGTAGATTGTCTTTACACTATCTTGATAATGTTCATTGAAGAACAAAGGTTTGTAATTTTGATGAAGTCTAATCTATTCTTTTGTTTACTATGCTTTTGTTATCATATCTAAGAATCCATTTCTAAATCCAGGGTCATGAAGTCTTGCTCCTAAATTTTCTAAGAGTTTTATGGTTCTGGCTCTGTTCATTTTTCTTCATTCTTTCTCTCTCCCTGTTTCCTTGGACTATACAATTTGAATTGACTTTTCTTCAAGTTCACTGATTTTTCTTTTTTCCTGATAAAATATGTTACTGAAACCCTCTAGCAAGTTTTCCATTTGTTACATTTTTAGTTCCAGACTTTGTTTCTTTCTTTTTTATCACTTCTATCTCTTTATTGATATTGTTTATTCATATGTTATTTTTCTGGTTTCCTTTTACTCTTTTAACATATTTAAGACAGTTGATTTAAAATCTTTGTCTAGTAAGTCCAATGTCTATTGCTTCCGTAGGGATAGTCCCTGTTAATTTTGTGTGTGTATGTGTGTGAATGGACCATGCTTCTTTCTTAGCATGCCTCATTTTTTTGTTGTTGTTGAAAAATGGACATTGAACGTTGTAATGTGGTAACTCTGTAAATCATATTAGGCTTCTTCAGAGTTTATTTTTATTGCTTGCTGTAGACTTTAGCTATTTGCTTAGAAATTTTTCAGTGCACCTGGATGGTTCAGTCGGTTAAGTGTCTAACTTCCACTCAGGTCATGATTTCATGTTCGTGGGTTTGAGTCTCACATTGGGCTCTGTGTTGACAGCTTGGAGCCTGGAGCCTGCTTCAGATTCTGTGTCTCCCTCTCTTTCTGCCCCTCCCCCACTCATGTTCTGTCATCTGCATGCTCTCTCAATAATAAATATGAAAAAATAATTTTTTTTCTAAGCTATTTTTGCATTCTCTTTACTTGTGGTCTCTGAAGTTTCTGTTCCTTTTGTGTTCAGCTAGCATCTATCTTTAAATACAAATTTTTAAGTTTATTTTTGAGAGATGGAGAGAGAGAGTGTACAAGTGAGGAAAGTGTAGAGAAAGTGGGGGAGAGAGAATCCTAAGCAGGCTCTGTGCGGGGATTGAACTCATGAAATGTGAGATCATGACCTGAGCCCAAATCAGGAGTTGGATGCTTAACTGACTAAGCCACCTCAGGCACCCCTTTGCTAGTGTTTTCACAATTTTTCCCTGAATCCCAGAAACCAAAGGAGAACAAGAGAGATAAGAAGAGGGAGGGAGAGGGAAAGGAAACAGGAAAAAAAAAAACCCTCAAGAACCAAATACTAAAATTTTTTCCAGTCTATGGAGATTGGCTCTGTACAGTACTCCTTCAGTGCTCAATTAGATCATTTAAAGTTTTGCCTTAGCCTTCAATTTCTACCTGCACTGAGCTTAGGGATCAGCCAAAGGTGAAAATGTAAGGTCTTCTCAGGTCTTTTCTGGGGATGCATTCTGCCCTGAGCATGTGGGTGGCTTGCTTAAGTCCCCAATATACATGGGGACTTTGGAATGCCCAAATTTCCCAAAGAAACTTCCTCCCCAGCTTTGGTTCCCAGGCTTTGGGCATGTTATTGTATGCCTCAATTAGAATCTTTTGTCTTTTCCAGCTTGAGTTCTGAGATAGACTAATGAAGGACATATGGCTTGCAACAGCCCTTCTGGTAGCTTCCTATAGGTTGCAACAGACAAAAAGGGTTCCATGTGAACAAGCCTTGTTCCTCCCCTCCCTCAGAACCAGGGACCCCTGTGGGTAGTATGGGCTAATGTCTTCAAGGCCACTGTCAAGCTGCGAAGGGGCCGGTCAAAGGTAACTAAAAGTCACAAAGCCTTCCTACCATTTTAAAGGTGACTTTTGTTGGTTCAGAATTCACTTTGCCCATCAACTGACGAATGGATAAAGAAGTTATGGTACATATATACAATGGACTACTACGTGGCAATGAGAAAAAATGAAATCTGGCCATGTGTAGCAACATGGATGGAACTGGAGGGTATTATGTTAAGTGAAATAAGTCAGTCAGAAAAAGACAGATACCATATGTTTCCACGAATAGGTGGACTTTGTGAGACTAAGCAAAAACCAGGGGGAGGGGAAGAGGGGAAAGGAAAAAAAGACACAGAGAGGGAGGGAGATAAAACATAAGAGACTCTCAAAGACTAAGAACAAACTGAGGGTGAGGGGGATGAGGGAGGGGGGAGAGGGGGTGATGGGCATTAAAAAAGGGCACATGTTGGGATGAACACTGGGTGTTATATGTAAACCAATTTGAAAATAAACTATTATAAAATTAAAAATAAATAAATAAATGTTAAAAAAAAAGAATTCACTTGATTGCTATGAACTTTGGACTACTTTCAAGAGTTCTGACAAAGTTGATTCTGACAACCTTTCCTTGATATTTTCATATTTCTGTGGAAAGATCAGCTCTTAGAGCTACCTATTCTACCATTTTGCTTCTTAGTAAACAAATTCATAAGTATACAGCTAGATGAAGTTTTGAATTTTCACAAGACATATATCTTCACCTTTCAGATATTTTTGTGTTTCAGAAAATATCTACGTACCCTCTCATTTCAAAAATTACTTATGGTAACTTACAAAGATGCATATAGTGCATAATAATTTAATAAAATTATTAAAGACAATTTTAAGCAAGAAACGTGGGGTGAGAAGTAATTAAAGAAGAAAGAGAACAAAACCAGGAGTAAAATGATTACCCAAGTACATGGAATAATGTCTTACATACTTAGTAGAGGCAGGATAGAAACTGGTCCCGGAGTACCCTAGTATGTAATGCAGAAAGTGAAACATCATCACTTGTAGTTTTTGCAATGTCCAAAGGTAAAAGCTAACTAGTTGCTCAATAGACCTGCAGCTGTATCAGGTACTAAGACTGGAAGAAATATCTCCTGAAGCTACATTAAGAAGACCTGATGGAAACAGTCAGATGTATGACTTTTAGTATCTCCTTTAGTGAATAAATCCCATGGCATGAATCCCAGGCCTTCCAACGTGTGGACAACAAGGGATGCCAATATCACAATGACCCTAGTGAAGAGTAATGACAGTAAGCCTATGAGGGCCCCAAATGCTGCTGACTGGGTGGGTGGGGGAGAGTGCTATGAAAATAAGGATGGTTGAATTAACTGCCCTAAGCCTCAGTTTCCCTAGCTGTAAGATAATAATAATAGTATCCAAGGGTATGCCATAAAAGGAGAAATTACATACATGTCTGATGTGTAGTAAGTGCTTGCTAAATCTAGTGATGATTATTATAATTCTAAAGACTTGTTTTGAGACTACTGATGGCCTCTAGTTCCTTGGTTGAGTCATCCCATTTTAAAAAAAATTTTTTTTTGCATTTATTTATTTTTGAGAGACAGAGTGAGACACAGTGCAAGTGGAGGAGGAACAGTGAGAGAAGGAGACGCAGAATCTGAAGCTGGCTCCAGGCTCTGAGCAAGTGTTCGGCACAGAGCCTGCTGCAGGGCTCGAACCCATGAATCGTGAGATCATGACCTGAGCCGAGGTCGGACACTCAACCGACTGAAGCACCCAGGTGCCCCTCGCCCCATTTCTTCTTACCTGCTCTTCTATTTCTGAGCCCTGGACCATGCTACCAAGGCTTCCAAATGGCTAAACTATCCTCAGAGCATGTGGATCCTATGGACCTAGAGTTTGGTGAAGATGTACAAGTCAGGATGTTCCTAGTTCTGAACCTTCCAGTCCTAAAATGGATCAGTCCCAGGACTCAGTGAAGGCAATTGTAACTCTTGATGGGGCAGAGGAGAAAGTGACTATGTCTGAACCACTCCGTCCTGTATCTCAAGACCAGCTGCTTGAAGTATGCATCCCACCCTCTATATAAATCAGATTCAGAAAGGGACTGAATGACTGTATCTCCTTGCCATGGATAGTAAGAATACAGTTGTTTATGTCAGCAGCACAGCCCATGGTTGCTCTCAGGTTGCGATAAATGCTCATGGCATTTGTACTTTTCCTTGGATGATGACCACAGCCTAGATGGGTATGACTTCCATGGCTCTTGTGTGGTACTGCCTGAAGGGCAGCAAGGTGCCCTCAGACCTCTGTAGGATGTGCATCCATCTATAATTACAGTCAAGCCTCTGCTAGTGTCTCAGGAAGAAGCACCTCTTTATAGCTGGTCATGAGCCTTTAATATATTACCCTTAAATCATTTAAAACTGGACTAGCCCGAGCAGCAGTGAATATGCCAATGCAGCTGGGAGCAATCTCAGGCAGGCCCAGTGAAATGGCCGAGATGATCTAATAGATCTTGCTTCATCTCCAAGAGTCTATCACCCTGCCTCTCTCCTCCTTATTAAACCAAAGCTCCCCACTCACAGGAAATAAAACTGCTACCTGATATTTATATATCTTCAGAGAGTAGTGTAATTCAGAAACCAGAAAGAATGGTTTAAAACTATTTATTGAAAAGGAGACTGTTTCTTGCATGAAATAATCTTATTGAAAAAGTTACCTTATATCTTCTACTGCACTTGGAAAATCTAGATCATTTGTAAAGCAAAGGGCAAAACAGAAATTGATTTTTGTTGGCATGAGGTTGGTTTTTGTGCTTTGATTAGTGGCTTGAAGCTGATGAGTCATGTGATGGTTATGGTATTTTGGGGGAGGGTATTGAGACTGAGATCATAATAGCTATTTCTAACCTTGACTTTGAGCAGAATATTGCGGGAAGTCTTATGTCACCCCAGGTCTGCAGCTATTTGCAACCTTATGATATCTTTTTGATTGGTCTTTTATATGAACCAGGCCCTTCTGCAATTTCCCTCATTGTGACATTCCTAGACGTTAAAGTTCTGAATGGATTTACAACTATGGGCAAATTCTATATTCATTGTTGTAGCATTCATGTTCCTCCAAGATCTGACACAATCTGACTTTACTTCTGGACTGCTCTCCTTCCTGCATCCATGGTGTGAGCCTCTGTCACCTTCAGTCCCTCCAGCTGCTCAGCACCATCTGCATACATCTTGACCACTCCAGCATTAGTGCTTTCTGTTGCCCTGTTCCCTCTGTTAGAATATCCATTCCTTTCCCAGGTAACTTTCTAAAGGTATTCTCAGAAGTCACACTCCCCATCTTGCCTACTGGTGGACCTTCTCAGTTCTCCATGAGCTCACTATCCTCTGAACTTGATGTATTTACTCTACCTGCCATCCATTCAGCATGGATCTTGTACCTAGAAACCACTCCTGCTGATGGCATGTGCATTGACCTTATGAAACTTTAACTCTACCTGCAGGAGAGGAGAGGGGGAGAAAATGCTTTCATCTATTCCCCACCCCTCATCCCCCTGGCAAATTCATATGCTGAAACCCTAATCTCCAGTACTGCAGAATGTGACTCTATTTGGAGTACTAAAAAGAAAACCACAGACCCAAAAGGGTGTCAAATAGGTTAAAGCCCCAAGTGAGCAAACTAAGACCTGATACCTAACCTAACTGAACTTTGAACCCTTCAGGAATGTAAAATTCAACCAGTCACCATGGAATTTCCTACTCAATACTAGCAAATTATTGGTAGACCCCTTCCACTTCCCTTATGAGGGCAACCTTGCCTAAACAATACATGTTTTACTAAGAAATTCCTTTCTTTTTCTTTATTTTTAAGTTTATTTATTTATATGGAGAGAGAGAGCAGCATGAGCACTGGAGGGGCAGAGAGAGAGGTGAGAGAGAATCCCAAGGAGACTTTGCACTGTGAGCACAGAGCCTGATGTGGGGCTCAATCTCAAGAGCCATGAGATCATGGTTCCCATCAAAATCAAGAGTCAGATGCTTAACCAACTGAGCCACCCAGGGACCATGTTCTTTTTCTTTTTCTTCCTTTTTTTTTAATGCCCCCTCTCTGCTTTTAAAAACCTTTCCTTTGTTTAGTTCCATAGAACCACCCACTACTAGCTAGATAGGATGTTGCCGGATTCATGAATTGTTTAATAAAGTCAATTAGATCTTCAAACTCACTTGGTTGAATTTTGCTTTTTAACATGAGATAGGGCCCTTAAAGAGATGATTATGTTAAAATGAGGCTGTTGAGGTGGGCTGTAATCCAGTCTGACTGGTGTCTTTGTAAGAGGACATTAAGTTTCATAGAGGGACATGAGAAATGTGCATACACAGAGGAAAGACCCCGTGAGGACACAGTAAGAAGACAGATATCTGTAAACCAAGGAGAGAGGCCTCAGGGTTCTGCCATCACCTTGATTTTAGACTTCCAGCTTGGAAAATTTTGAGAAAATAAATTTCTGTTAAGTCACCCAATCCATGGCCTTTTCTTATAGCCACCTAAGCAGACTGATAAACTCATTGTGAGAGTACCCTGGAGGGAGTGTGAGGTCAGAGGTGTGAATCTGCTATCCCATGTCCAGACTCAATTCCTTAGGCTTCCAGGAGTGTGAGCATCTCCTCACGCTTGATGTGAAGCACGTATTCAAAGATTACCTGTCTTTCCGTCTCTCTTATCTTACGACCTCTCTCTCTTTAGCCATATCTTACCTAATCCACTTCTCATAACTCTAACCACAGGTAACTATATAATCTGGGGCTTCAAAGAATTGGTGATCTATTCTAGAACTGACTAGGTTGGACTGTCTTTCCAGTGCCCTGGAAACATGACCACAGTAAGGTGCAATGCACTGGCTGGAGGGGCTTCAGGGGAAACCCACAAGCTCAGATGAGCAGGAAGGTGGTTTAGGCTGTGTCCTGACCTGCTTCCCTGTGGGCGGTGCCATGCATGGGGCACTGGAGGTCGGGGGCTTGAAGACTGAGGTCTTGGCACATTCCACTCAACAAACTGTTCTGTTATTCACTGGACAACATTCATCAAAAGCTTTCTATGTGTAAGTCCCTGTAGTTCTCTGACTTTCCACTCCCTCTTTCACCAAAGAATGGGGTCCATTTAAGAAATCTCTGAGACTCCTTCCCACAACACCTTCTGTGGCCTTCTGCTTGTTCTTCAGGGAACAGCAAAAGCCTCATCACAACAGTGGGCGTTTCAGATCATGAGCTTGTAATGAATGAGATCTCTGCACAAAAATTCTGTAACAGGAGAATCTATCCTGGATTCCCTTCTCTCCTGTCTCTTGCATGGAGGATGACTTCTTAGTGTTGGGGAATTTTGTTACAAATATTTACTGAATGAACGTTGTATCTGTGGCAAGTACTTTTTGAGGACAGAGGGGGGAGTGAGGATGAGGGTTGAGGGTGAGAAGGGGAAGTCAAGGCTTTTAAAAAATATAGACCAGTTTCCTGTAGATCCCAGGGAATGAGCCCTCTGAAAACTAAAAATTAGTGGTTCTAACTTATTTTTCATGTCAGGGTCAAGGGCAGGTCACCCCAAAATGTGCCACTTTGGCATATTGATTATTTTAAATAGGTTACTTTTAATTTATTATTTTTGTAAAATATACAGCCTGTGCAAGAAGGGTACACAAACCCTCCTCGGTCTCCCTGAGAGCAGGAAATAAATCTCCCATGTGAAAGGGCCCCTCCCTGTAGCAGGAGATAGACCTCCTTATCACTGGAGATGAGAAATTCAGGGCCCAGAAGGGTATATAAACAACTCTTGTTACTTCTTACTAATTGACCACTTCAGCCCAAATTCTGTTTAAAATTTCTTACTAATTGAAGCTCCCAAATTTAAGTATTCTTTGTCATCAAATCCTCAAAGATTTATTGTTTCTTTGTCTAAAAAGTATAACAACAGGCTGCCTTGGTCACTCGTTTTGGTGTCCATGTCATTATTGGGCCTCCATGTGTCCATAAGAAAACTTTGTGTTTCTTCCTCCTGTTCGTCTGCACTTGTAACTTTAATTCTTAGTCCAGTTGGAAGACCTTCAAGAGTCGAGGAAGAATTTTTCCTTCCCTAGATCCACTGCAGGCAAAAGCGCCTCTTGAAGGCCTTTGTCCTGTGCAGGACGCCCTAGCATGGCAAGCTCAGAGAACCCGCTTGGATCTAGCTGATGCCATCAAGATAAATGCCAGTCTGCTTTCTGCCCTTTGAGCCAGCACCTCTCATTCTCTGGCCTGCCAGTCAGAGCTGCCTGCAGAGAGTCCGAACACATGGCCCTCTCCCCCATGTTTCCATCTAGACACAAAGGGCCCTTCAGGCGATGCTCCTGTCCATCAGTGACAAGCAATTGGTACCCTAGGTCTGGGGTGCGACTTCTGATCTCAGCTTGGGGCTTGTTGATGAGCTCATGACTGCTGTTCTCACTGAGGGCCAGCAGGACACCGTCAAATCACTGTTTGAACATGGCAAAGTGATGTATTGTGCTCATACTTATTCCCTGATTTCAAAGGCAGTCGCCTAATGTTTAAGAGCATGGAGACATTAAATGAACAAAAGGTTTAGTGGAGAGTAGAAGAAATGGACACAACCATGATCTTCTCCTTAACAGACAAACTTTATTTTATATGGCTCAGGTGCATAGCTTAAAATGACTCCTGACCTGTAGGTAAGATTTGAATAGTCTCAATTATGCTCCAAATTTGGGAAGCAGTGCCTTATGCTAATGACAATTTTTGTAAGAGGATGGTCTCCCTTTTGCACCAGATTGTCCCTTAAATTAGTAGAAGCCTGAGGCCATAAATTAAAAGCAAGAAAATACAATGCAGCAGATTGAATTTAGGTTCATGCGCTGTGTTTGAAATATATGAGTGGCTGTCTGAGGCCTAATTTAAAATGAATGGTGGGTTCTTTATGAAGAATCCGCTTGAATGCCTGGCTATTTGCATTGGAAACCGAGTTTCCGCTCAGTGCCATGAAAGGGACAGCTTCCTCCCCAACACAGTCACCATGACCACGGCTTGCTCTCCGGGCTTGCTTGAATGGGCAGGACCAGTCTGCTGATGCCATGATGCTTGCAGGAACTTGGTCCTGACTTGCTGCCCCCGCCCAACCTGGATGAGGAAGATAGAACTTGGGGTCCTCTTCCCCTCTGCCATCAGCAAGAGAGATGCCCAAGGAGAAGTGAAGGCTGGAAGTCTTTACCAGCTCTGGGCTCCAGATCCTTTCTTCCTGGCCTGCGTCTAAGGTTGTGTGGAAGGCAACATTACAGCCTGCTTTCGCTTCATGCATAATTGGTGAGACTCTGCTCTCTGGGCAAAGGCCAGCTCATTCATAGTGCTTCGTCACGCTGGAGACATGTTAGAACCAGTGGTTCCAGCTTGGAAAAACACTGATGCCCGTGCCTTGACCTCTAGAGATTTTGATTTAATTGATCTGGGATGAGGCCTGGGTATTGGGACGTGTGTGTGTGTGCACGGTTCTTAGCTTATTCTAATATTCAGCCAGTGTTAAGAACTACTGGTTTGGAAGAAAAAGTTATCAATTTTCACTGTTAGAATTAGGCAGATTTTCTTTAATCAGACTAAGACAATGTGGTAGGCAGACAATGCAAAATTAGCTGTTCAGAGAGGGAATTAGAGGCTCTAGGCATTCATGACAAAATTAGCCGTGTACTCTTTCACTGTAATCAAAGTAGGAGACATGAAACAGCTATGAAAAGTCTCCTCAGGGCTTGGATAGGACTAGAAAGCAAGCAGCTTCAAAGCTAGAGGCTATACATGTTGCAAATATTTCCTCGAATTATTCCATTCATGCATCCATTCACTCGTGCGTGCATGCACTGTCTACTTGGTAGGTACTGTTTGGAGTCAAACACTTTCATAGGCTCTAGGCTGCAAAGATGAGTATCTTTAAGGTAGCGACTCTAAAAGGGTTAGAAGCACAAGCCATTAGAATCAGTTTCCGTAATCACAGAGACTTGGCTTTCCACCTGGCTTCCGGTTCCTTTGCAAATGCTGAAACTCAGCACCTGCCCTTGGGTTTTCCTGGGGGAGATAATACTCCCCCCCGCCCCCCGCCGGCCCTTCTCTGCTTTACCACTTGTGAAATCATGCCATCAGCATTTTCTCCAGGACATTTTTGTATGAGGATGAGTGGCATATGGGCACTTCTTTGTCAGACACACATTATCTTAAGTATATTCTTGTTCCCATCCTGCCTAATTCATTTGGTGATTACAGAAAGTTTAGATGGATAGGGAAGTGTGCAGGGGCAGGAGAAGTGGTTTAGACTTGATCAAGACTGAGTACTAGAATATATAGATATGTATAATATCTGTATATATTTATCTTTGTAAGCAACAAAAAAGTACAGATGGTCTCATGGTAGCTTCGCAACACACTATTAGTAGAATATTGGGCAGGAATTATTACATCTATTTTACCTAACAGGAATCTGAGAGGTAAAGAAATTGACTGGCAAGCATCTATTTTCTTTTTTAAATTTTATGTATTTTGAGAGAGAGAGAGAGAGAGAGAGTAAGCGGAGGAGAGGCAGAGAGAGAGAGTCCCAAACAGGCTTCACACTGTCAGCATGGCTGACACAGGGCTCGATCTCATGAACTGTGATATCAGACCTGAGCTGAAATCAAGAGTTGGACGCTTAATGACTGAGCCACCCAGGCATCCCTACTGGCAAGCATCTTATTCTGGATTCCTCCCGCTGTGGGTGGCTGACGCGTATCTCTAGGATGGTACCTGGGACTACTTCCCTCTCCAGCTTCAGAGTCCCCTTTGCTTAGGCCCCAGCACAGCCTTCTCATCCACCTTCAAACCTGCAAGAGAAGCCAGCATGCCTGTGGGCACTCCTCAGCTGGCTAACTGGACATGACCACAAGGGGGCACCAAAGAGTTTCCATTACTTCTGCGTGCCTTTTCTGTGGTTTCTCCCGTGTAGCGAATAGGTACACAAAAGAAAATAGTGTGAACTCAGAAGGGGTGATGTTGGAAGGTAAAGCTTAAGCCCCAGCTAGAAGACTGTGATGAGACAGCTGAGCCGATGCCTCTAATTGTTACTTTGGTTGGAGAGGTGGGGGAACGTTACCGGGTGGGGTCGGGTTCTGGACTGTCAGAACCACGGAGGTGCTCTGTGAATGTTTTAATTTCTCCTTAAGAAGCAGAGGAAGATGATAACTATGAAGCAGACATTTGTTTAGTTGGTCATTCACTGAAAAGTTGGCTGCGGATTAGTAGGATCATGTGGATAATGGTAGGGAGCCTAGATTTTATTCCGAGTGCTGTGGGGGAGGGGTCTTTGGAGGCTTCCAAAGCAGGGATGGTGTGGGCTGTTGTACCTCTGGCTGCGCCACGAGGAGCAGAGGGTGGAGCACAGCCCCTGGACACATGGGAAAGCCTATTGCAAGGTCCAGAGACATCAGGGTGGCATTGATGAAGATGGAGAAAAGCAAATGGACCTAGGGTAACTGTTGGAGTTAGGACAGGTAGGATTTTCTGGTGGATTGCCACCAGAGGTGTGAGGGAGAAAGTTCTGGGCCCTGGGTGGGAGCTGGTGAGATTTATTGGGGACAATGGCTTTTGGAGGGCCAGGAAGAGAAGGATCTGTGTTCTCTGTGCAATGTGACCACATTCCCACATGGAAATAGTCAGCAGGCAGTTGGATTTCCAAGTCAGAGTTCTGGGAGAGGCACTTGATGGATGCGGTAATCGGCGCACTCACAATCAAGGGTTGGAGCTGAATCCCTGGCTGCCAGGCGGGGATCTTCACCAGTTAGGAGAAAGCAGGAGGCGTATGACTGGGATTCCAGAGATGGCTGCCATGTTTCCTGATTAGAGGGTGTAGGGTGGTGGGGGTGCAGCGTGGGGAGTGGGATGTCAATAAAGGCAGAACAGACCTAGTCACAGAGACTCATGAGGTGCTAAATCTCATTAAGGGCTGACAATCAGGAGAATGAGGGGTTTTATTGAGACCTGACTGGAAGAAGTGTTGGCTTACAGAGAAGTCACCTCGGGAAGGAAAGCATAGCTGTGTGGCATCTAGAGAAAGCTTCCTGGGTCCTTTCCATTTGCAATGTTATAAGCTCCCTTCTCTGTCTTCTTCAAAGGCTGGTCCTTCTGGGGCAGAATAATGGAATGCGTGAGCACTTGATGGGGAGTGAGGAGGCCAAGGCTGACACCTGCATCTGATTCATCTTGGACAGCCAACCAGACAGCTTCTGAAGGATGAGGGATCCTCTCTGCTGGCAGGGAAGCTCAGGGAGGTGCTAAGAGCACGAACTTGAATGTGCTTCAGAAGTACCGGATGTGAGCACATCTGAGGCCTGAAAGCAGGAAGCCTGAAGCCGTTTCTGGGCCTTGAGATTTGCAGAGTGGCTTCAGAAAACCATGGCACAGGACTGTTCTGTTCAGAGAAAAGTTCTGAAAAGCACATAGGGTAGCAGGGTTTCTAGGCACGGGCAGGTCAGAGCATCTTTAAACCGAGCTCCACTAACACTTACCCAGTCAGGGGGTAGCACACGTCCACGGACTGCCCTGGGCCCATCCTCTGTGTCCCTTTCCCTGGCCAGCATGGATTCCCTGTTGCTCTCCACTTCTGTGGAAGCCTGCTGCCCTCTGAGCGCTGAGCTGGCTTGGTCACCCACGTCGGTGGCTCTGGCCCAAGGCTGGCCTGGCTGGAGCACAGGCAGTTCCAGTCTGCCCGTCTTACCTCCTCTCCTGGAGCTGTCATGGGGATTCTCACTTGTGTTTTTCCTTTGCCTTGTGTTAAGTGTGCCGGGAGGCTGTTGGACAAACCACAACCAGGAACTGTACTTTGAGAACACACTCAGAAGGATGGAAGCAAGGAGCAAAAGACCCTTAGGAAATGGGAAACGGAGTTCCCAGTGCCATTTCAGTGCAGGCAAGAGGGACTGGGGTAGGTGGTCCTCAGTAGAAAGCAGAGCCACCGGCAGCTTCTGAAGAGGTGGAAAAGTTGGTGTGTCCTCTGCAGGCACCTGGGAGGGCTGTCCCCTCCCTCCTTTCACGGTCACACATTGATGCAGGCTGGATTGTGCTCACCTCTGTGGGCAGAGACAGAGAATGAAGAGGAAGCCAAGGCATTCTGCACTTGCAAGTTGCCCCGGGGACTCTCAACAACTGCAGCCCCGTCCAGTCGTTTGCCTCGCCCCAAATAACCGAGTGCACACATCACAGCAAAAGGCATTTTTCAGGAGAATGTTCTCTCCATTACAGCCAGCCAGGGCCCATTGTGAACCCGGGGAGGAAGCAAGATAGATTCATATTTGGGGGAATGAGCGTGTGGGAGAGGTGTGCTGTCAGGGCGAGCGAACTTTAGGTAGGACGGATTGTGTTGTCTTAGTAGCTTTCCCCTAGCTCAGTAACGAGATGGAGATGGCTCCTGGGTCTGGGTTTCCTGGTAAGCATCTCCCCACCCTGTGTCATACATATTCATTGAGTTCCTTCTCATCGTGTCACCTGGGGAAGGAAAAGTGGGCCCAGAGCAGGAGGGCGGATTCCCTTCTGGGTGCCCCTGCCTTCAGGTCTCACCAACAGCTGTCCTGACCTTGCAACACAGAGCAGGGGGGTGAAAGGAGGCAAACGAGCATGTCAGGGGGCCTTCTTTATTTAGGGACGGGAGAGGAGGAGTCTAGAATGTTTGGCCCAGACCCTAATTCTCAGACACTTGGGAAATTTCAAACTTGGTAACCGACCTTTCAGAACCTTGGTAACTTTCCTATCTTGGTTATTTCTTTATTTTTATTGAAGTATTAGTTCGCATACCGTGAAATTCCCTCACTGTGCATGTCCAACAGGTTTCAGTAAATGTAGAGATGTACAACCATCCCTGCAATCCCATTTTAGAATAAGGTTTGTTTTTATTATCCCATTTCTCTGAATGAGTCGCCTGAGTGCTATGGGAGCAGATTGCAAGGTACGGGAGGAGGACGCACAGCCAGTCTCGGGAGGCGAGGACAAGTAAGAAATGGAGATGCTGGAGTGGCCTGGATGGCAGGTTTCCTTGGGGAGGGAGTGATGACAAGAGCAGGCAGTTCCTACGATGTATGTGCAGTGAGCCAGGGGCCACGCTGGCCTCCTCACGTGAATTATCACGTTAGCTTTTCACGGGACCCCGGGAGATGGGCCACCTTCTTATTCCCATTTTACAGATGGAGAAACTACAGCTAACAGAGGTTGAGTCCCTTGTACAAGGTCTTACTGCTCGAACATGGCCGGGGTGGGATTTGAACACATACATCTCTGCCTGCCAGAGTCTTCATGCCCGAACAATTCTACTGTGGGGCATCTGGAAGCTCTGGTTTAGAGCGAGGACCTCTTCATCCACAGTAGGGTGACTTTAAATGTGACAGATTTGAAGGCATGCTCCAGACTTCTAATTGTGTGACTCTTAACCGATTTGAGTTTATTAAAATGGAAAATGAATCCTTACCCCTGATTGATTCTGATTCTCACCCAGCCCTGGGTTCACTGTCCTTTTGGCTTTGACTCCACATGCAAAGATAAACACTAACTGCCGGGTTTGCTTGCTCTCTGAGGGCTCTGCATCAAATACCTGGTGCCTTCCCCTGTGCTGAGGAATAAAGGAAACTGCAAATACACGGCCATTTCACAAACAGCCTGCCTGCCACCACAGTCACGGCGTTTGCTGAAGCCACTGTATTTCTGTCTCCCTTTCAAAATGCATCTTTACATTGTAGGCCTGAAAACCAGGTGCCACTGTCTTCTAACGGTATGCCAGGGGTTAGAAACGGATGCTGCACACCACTTAACATGTGAAATATGATTTCTCTGTCTGGGCATATATGAAAAGAAAGAAACACCCAACAACAACCCTCTGTTGAATTTTGAAATGTAAATGTTTGCTAATGCTTTGCCGGAGACAGCTTCACTTGGGCTGAGAGCTATGTGTAAAGAAACATTAAAATGCATCATTTGCTCAGGGCTAAAAGTCATCAGCTTGTGATATTAATGCCCTTTAAAAAATAATTTGTCGGCATGAAATCAGAGCATGCCTTGCGCAAAGGATTGGCTCTTGTCAATTTTCTCATGGATCTCCTGAGTTAGAATTGCATTTAGATCTTGCCAAAAATGAGGGGTTTTTTTCTCCCTAATCTCTCCGAGCTCCCTCCCTTCCTCCTTCCTCCCTCCCTTCCTTCCTTTGCTAGAAGAGAGGTAAGAGGGTTAACTTGGATTTCATGGAGTGTGAAGGGCCTTTGCCCTGCAGGCTGCAGACATGCTGGTCAGCTGGAAGGTCATGGGTTATTATGCTGGCTGTTTCTCCATCCTCAGCCTATGGGCTCCGATCAGGCCTCGTCTGGGCAAATGCTGGGAAAAACAAAGGCTCAGGGGCACCTGTGAAAGGGCTCACAACAGATCACCTAAATGTATGAAAGCCATTTTAGTCTCCAGTGACCAAAACCTTCCTCAAACTGGCTTATGTAACGTAGCAGGAAGTCTTGCCAGCCACAGGGGTGTGATTCACAGAGCCCAGGGATGGGAAACGGGTGGGGGGGGGGGTGGTTGGTCCACCTGGGAGCAGAGGCTCCATGCTGCTGATGCCCCTGTCTCCTGGGCATGCCGTGTGGGTGGGCTGTGGCCCCTGGCTGCTCTTGGGATGGGGGCCGAGTGGTGAAGGGGAATGGAAGGTGGCTGGAAGATAATGCCAAGAGGTTGATTGCATGGAGCTCTGGCAAGGAGCTTTCTTCCAGCCTCATCCGGAGCAGCCCCACTTTCTTTTGCGGTATGTGGTGGAAGATTCCATTCAGAATAATGATTCTGTTGTGAAGAAAGAAATTGAAAATGACTGGGCGACATAATTCCTTGGCTTCCTTACATCTCCTGCTGCTTGGAGAACTCTGGCGTCAAGAGATTCCCAGTATGTGATTTATCACCTAAGGTGTCTGTGTTTTCCTTTTGAATTTTTCTTCCTTTGAAAAAATTTTAAACATTTGAAATAGATTCTTTAAAAATATATGTGTACACATAGGCATTTTATTCATTCATTCATTCGACACATGTTTCTTGAGCCCTACTAGGGCTCCTAGGATCTGGGGACAGCACAGTGAATGAAGCAGAGTCAATGCATTGTCCCCGTGAAACTTCGATCCTGGCTGGGAGGTTTGTGGTGACCGCGTCTGCTTTTAGTGCTGCTGGTTTGCTGTTGTCCATCCCGCTCTTCCCAGGGGGCTATGTTTCTAGCTTTCTTAGGTTCCCAGATCCTCTGTGAGGTCTGGGGTGGGTGGGTGTCACAGCTGAGCGTAGCTCGCCCACAGGTCCAAGGCCCCGGGCATCCTCAGAGCCTGGGGAGTGTGTAGGATGGTGTGGCCTCATGCAGAGGATCCGCTCTCCCAAGCCGAGAACCCAGAGCAGGAAGTGCTAGGCAGCCACAACTCCAGACCGGTTTCCATTGCTACAGCCACAGATTGTTTCAGAGAAATTATGGGGTTCGAGGCACCCTCTCTAAACCTCCCTTGAGAAATCTCAGGAGGGCAGATGAGGGCAGTCGTATGTTACCACATCTGTCTCCATCTCCTGGGCATATCTGTTTCTGAGCCTTGAAGGCTAGGGATCTTTTGTGGCGGGATGCCAGACAAGGTGCATGGAATACAGAAAGGGGTGAGGAGAGCCTGTTCCACTCCTGGGTCTGCCTCCTCTCCTACATTCACGGCAAGGGAGGAACTTAACAGCAGTTTAAGAGCTCAGTTTCTGGAAACGGACTAAGGTCCCAACGTGGATCTGTGCTCTGCTTCCCTGGATATGGCTGTTTCTGGAAAGGAGCCAGGTGGCTGCGTCAGGTGGACATGAGAGAGGAAGAAGAGAAGCAGACAGCGAGAGCAGAGCTAGCCGGACCAGGGCTCCTCCGCCTAATAAAGCAGGCATGTTCCACTCAGCTGTCTCTGAGATGCTTTCTCTCCTCTGGTTCCGCCCTACCCCTCCCCTACTCAGAGCAACAGGCAGACCCGGTGAGGGGTGGGGAGGAGTTGGACGTGACTGGAGATGAAATGAGGTGAAAGAATCTCTCCCTCTGCTGCCATCTGCCAGAACCCCTGGGCTTGTGCTAAGCTCCTTCGGGTGGTCAGTGAGCCCGGGACGATCCACTGGTTAGAGCTGGTGACCACGTTGGCTGGAGGTACTTGGGAATGTGCCAGCCCAAGTGTCAGAGACCCATCCTGCTTTCTCTCTGGGAAAAGGCAGTGAGAAGCCAGAGAAGAAAATGTTGGAGGAGAGGGTGGGCAGTGGAGCCCTGGGGCAGCAGCTCTTGATGAGAGTGAGTGAGGCTGTGAGGAGTCCTGGATGGCAGACTCCTAGGTGACGTGTTCCCCTGGCTCTGGGCAGAGGCCCTTGCAGGACAAAAGGCAGTAGGATGGAGGGACAAATGGCCAAAGCTCGCAGAGGGCCTAGTCAGGCTCCTGTCGCCTGCTTGCATGCCCAGCACCCTCTGCTCTCACTCAGTGCACCCCTGCTGAGCTCTGGCCCTGCCTGCTCGACCAACCCCCAGGAAGAGGTCCTGAATGTGCTGCCTTTCTCAAGAGGGTCTGAGTTTTAAAAGGAAACTATGAAAGGGCAATGCTTTATCCAGACAGGTAATTCCCTAATGTGTTCTTCTCTACCTCTTTCTTCAAGGTTTTATTTGGTGTTCTGTAAAACTTCTTAATAAATCCTTTGTCAAGCAAATTTGCCAAACCTTGAATGTTGTAGTGCCATCCTGAAGGTTTAAAATGCACATCAACGTATTCCAGGCTCTGAAAAGTCCTGTGGTTTAAAAACAACCTGTTTGATTTTTTAAAACAATTATTAGCCTTACTGAGGTATGGTTTACAAACAATAGAATTCACTCATTTTAACAGTGCAGTTCAATGAGTTTTGACAAATATATACACTCAGGCAACTAACCCCACAATCAAGATATAGGTTGTTTCCAGGGTGCCTGGGTGGCTCAGTTGATTAAGCATCCAACTTCGGCTCAGGTCATGATCTCACGGTTCATCAGTTCGAGCCCCATGTCCGGCCCTCTACTGACAGCTCAGAGTCTGGAGCTTCTTTGGATTCTCTCTCTCTGCCCTTCCCCTGCTCACATTCTGTCTGTCTCTCTCTCAAAAATAAATAAACATTTAAGAAAATTAAGAAAAAATATGGAATGTTTCCATCATCTTCACAGCTATTCTTCTTTTCAAACTCCCAACTGTTGACAACAGTGATATGTTTTCCATAGCTAGAGTTTTGCCTTTTCTAGAATTTCACATACATGGAATCCTACAGCAAGTAGTCTTTTGTGTCTGTGGTTTCTTTTCCTTACATCATGCTTCCTGAGGTTCGATCATGCTGTGTGTATTGGCAGTCAGTTACTTATTATTAGCAGGTCATGGTCCATTGTACAGATGCATCCCAGTTTGTTAATTTGCCCTGATGGATGTTAGGTGGTTAAGAATAAAACCGCTATGGATATTTGTCTGTAAGTGCTTATGTGGACACATATTTCCATTTCTCTCGGGTAAACACCTGAGAGTGAACTTGTTTCTTTGTATTTGATCAAGGGGCATTTAAATTGAACATCCGTTAATAAATGTTCTGAAGAACAATTTCAGAAACATGGCTTATGCTCCCTCCAATGTTGGGCCTGTCAGCACCATCGAGGCTGCCCTCCTCACGTCCACGGCCAGAGCTGAGGTTACTAGGGCCAGGGTGCCTGCTCAGCGGACAGGCAGGTGAATGGGTGACCCTGGATTTGCCAGGCACAGCTTGGCGGGAAAAGGGCCCTTGAACTGGGCATGGTGAATGAGCATCCGAAGTGTGGCATCTTCTCTTACGTAGTAGTGAACTCAGATCTTGACCGTGGTCTCCGCTGTCTCTAATCTCTCCGCAGTGGGGAGACTGTGACTGTCGCTGGGGGCCAGGCTCTGTGTCACTCCTCATTGGCTCTCAGTGAAGAGGGACAGGAGCCCCAGTAGTTGCTACCAGGAATGCCATCACCCTCACCAGCAGATGGTGGAGGGGAGGCTAATTGCGAACTCGTCGAGCGTATAAGACAAGCCTGCCAGAGGAACCCGCAAGGTAAATGATGTCGGTATCGGGTGTGTAAAGGAAACAGCATCTGTCCTCGCTGTGCCTGGCTGGAGTTGGGCTGCTGGGGAGCTGGCTGCTTCCCGGGGGTCATGTGGGGAGGCACTTCTCCCCCAGGAGCAAGGGAGCTGACCACTTAGCACATGATCCTACAGAGCTCGCTCGAAGAGAAGAAGAGCTTGGGAGGTTGGATAGGTCTAGATTTTAAATGTTTAATGAGTGAGTTGACTTCTTGTTTGTTGTCAGACTGTTTTGACAGACTCTTGTGATTTTCCAAGGCTGTTGATCCATTGAAGTTGGAAATCACATGTTGGTTATCCCACTTCATGCCTTTGGATGGGGTGTCATGTGGAAACGGCCTGGGATAAGCTGCCTGGGTTGCCAGCTTCTCTGAAGCAGAGGCTGAAGTGTCATGAGGCAGAGGACATTTGCAGTCAGAACCAAGAATTTCAAAACTCCTTTTCTTCCCTTTATCTCCACTCAGCTCTCAGGGCCCATTACTATCTGGAAATATTCCCAAGATATCCTGTGGTTTCATAGAAGGAGCACAAGATTCTAGAATCAGACACGCCCAGGTGCCAATCCTGGCTGTGTTACTGACCAGCTAACCAGCTAAGGCCACGGCGCTCTCTGGTGACTTACTCTCCTTGTCTGTAAGATGAAATACCTGCTTCAGTGGTGTTCAGAGGAGTACGCAAGACACAATGTCTTCTGTGAAGAGACTGACCGTGCCTGGTGCATATCAGGTGTATAATAATAGGAGTTCATAACCCTAAATTCCTGGACCTACCCTACACCCCCCACCAGTGTGTAACAGTGTGTGCCTGACCAAGATGGGGAGGAAGGAGGTGGGGAGGGGTGTAGTGGAGGGAAAAGACACTGCAGTGAGACATTCCTCTACCAGAACTACTCACTCAGCATTCTAGAATCCTAAAACTTCAGGCCCAGAGCTTTCCTTAGGGTATTTTATCCAGCTGTTCTCCCCATGCTAGAGATGGGTTTCCAAAGCCTATGCTTAGCGGTCACCTGACCTTCCCTGGAACATCCTCAGAATAACACAGTGGGCAAGGCCATGATCTCTGTCACTTCTTTTATTTATTTTTTTAAGTTTATTTACTTTGGCAGGGGAGGGGCAGAGAGAGAGAGGGAGAGAAAGAATCCCAAGCAGGCTTCATGCTGTCAGTGCAGAGCCTGACACAGGGCTCGATCTCACAAACCACGAGATCATGACCTGAGCTGAAATCAAGAGTCGATACGTTTTTATTTTTTTAAAAATTTTTTAATGTTTGTTTATTTTTGAGAGAGAGAGAGAAAGAGAGAGAGAGACAGAGACAGAGACAGAGGAGAGTGGGGAAGGGGCAGGGAGAGACGGAGACACAGAATCCGAAGCAGGCTCCAGGCTCTGAGCTGTCAGCACAGAGCCTGACATGGGTCAGGCTCATGAACCGTGAGATCATGACCTGAGTCGAAGTCAGACACTTAACCGACTGGGACACCCAGATGCCGGTATGTTACTTTTAATCCATGACCTTGGGCTAGTTCCTTACCTTCTCTCTGCCTCAGTTTCCTCATCTGTAAAGTGGGACACTAGTAAGATTAATAATAATAGTGCTGACTTAGTAAGATTGTTGTATGGACGAGGTGATAGATGTCAAGAGCTTAAAACTGTCCTTGGCAAGAGAAACCCCCCAATAAATGCCAGTTTTAAAAGCTTTCCATGGGGCACCTAGGTGGCTCAGTCAGTGGGGCATGCAGCTCTTAATCTTGCAGTTGTGAATTTGAGCCCCACTTCAGGTGTAGAGATTACTTCAAAACAAAAGTCTTTTTAAAATTTATTTTAGAGAGCGGGTGACTCGGGGAGAGGGGCAGAGACAGAGGAAGAGAATCTTCAACAGGCTCCACGCTCATTGTAGAGCCCAACAATGGGGCTCCATTCCATGACCCTAGGATAATGACCTGAGCCAAAATCAAGAGTTAGATGCTCAACCAACTAAGCCACATATGTGTACCCCAAAATAAAAAAAAGTCTTTAAAAAATAAAAAAAACAAAAGCTTTCCGTATTGTGCATAGCCTTCTTGGTGATGAGGAACTTGCCATGGCTGTTTATACCCCATATCCTTCCTGGAAATTTGGACAGTTTTGTGCTGGGCTCCGGCAAAGGGAGCTCTTCCTGTCTTCATGAAATTTCCACTTGGGAGTCTGTTTATTATCCTTCTTGGACTTTCGTTTGTTTTTATTTTTATTTTTCCCTTGGAGCTGTCATTTCTTCTCTGGGTCTTTTCCCCTGTTACCCTTCATACCTTTCAGCCTAAATATCATTAGGATGAACCATATGAAATTGTCACTTTGTACATCAAAAGATGTTGAATGCTGGTGATTGCATATGGTTCACCCTAAGAGTGGGTTACCCAAATAGCACCATCTTTGGGCCCCTAGAACCACAGTCACCACCACCATGTTGAACATCTGATGCTGGGGCCTGTTCCAGGTCTGGTGGGGGGTGCCCTGGAGTCTGTATCTCTAATAAGGTCTCCAATGACACAGTAGAAAGAATGTTAGCCTGGGAAACAGGACACAGATCAGGGAGCATCCTATATCTGGCTGACCATGCAAACTTGGGCAAGTCACTTTCTGTCTCTAGGACTCGGCTCTCTTATCTCCATGATGGGAGCTTCCATAATGTGATCACTCAGATCACTTCCAATCCTGAACTCCTGTGGTTTATGAAATATTTATTAGGTCCCCACTAGGAGCTGAAGATCACAAAATAACATAGCTCAAACCTGCGAGGAGGTTCCTCTCGTTGGGGAGATCCAATCCAGGGCAGTGGGGCTGAGCAATATCATATGGAAGATAATGCAATGTAGTGGCAGAAGTGATTTCACGGAGGAACAGAGGGCTAATTGCAACCGCAAATCACTGCTATAAGTTCAGAGGAGGGGAAGGCATGGTGGATGGGGTAGGTTTCCTACTGGAAAGGGGGACTTTGGGAAGGGTCTTGGATTGAGAGAAGGAAAATTTGCCTTACCTTTATTTCTCTTTGATATTCCCAGCACACTGGCTCCTAAAATTTCAACAATCTTGAGGTATTTCAATCGTTCATTTGCTCATCCATCCATCTATCCATTCATTATATCCATAAACATATATTGGGTGCTTACACACAGTAAACAAGATAAAATTTGTGTCTGCCCTTATGGAGCCTAACAATATAAAAGAAGCATCAGATAAGAAATGAACACACAAAATTAATCAAAATATGAGATGGAATGTTTTGCAGAGAATTAACACAGGATGAAATAACAATGACTACATGGTTTCTTGGATTGAGACAAGGGTCAGAAAAGGCCTCTCAGAGGACATGCAAGGTGAAATCTAAAAGTCAAACAGGACAAGTTGAGGACAGAGTACTTTAGGCAGAGGGAACTCTTGGCTCAAAGGATCTAAGGTGGGAATTAACAGGAACAAAAGAAAGGCACTGCAGGAGGAATGAGGTGAGAGATGGGAGTGTGGTACACGATATATCTGGTGAAGTAGGCAGGGGTCAGAATGTAAAGGGTTTTATAAACCAGGATAAGGATTTTATGCTTTATTCTAAGTGCAATAGGGAACCATTGAATGGCTTTAAGCAGAGGAACATAATTTGACTTATGTTTTTGAGAGATCTCTCTGGTTTCAGAATGAAGAATGATTCTAAGGAGGCAGAGTGGAAACAGGATGCCTGCTGAGGTTACTGCAGCGGTCCAGAGGAGCCATGGACGATGGTGCAGACAATGGTGTAGACAAACAATGCACAGATATTTATATGCCCAGGGCAGAGAGGTTGGGATAGGGAGACACAGGGAGTAGGGCAAGTTCTCAATATTTAAAGCAATGTTTCTCAAACATCTTTTTCCTGCCCTTGTAGGGAGTGTTGTACACTTGTATCAAAAACAGTGTATCTGCAGTGCCTGGCTCGCTCAGTCAGTAGAGCATGTGATTCTTGATCTCAGGGTTGTAAGTTCAAGCCCCACGCCGACCATGGAGCCTACTTAAACAAAAATAAAAACAAACCAAAAAACACTGTCAATTCAGCATGATTCTCAACTCGGATTCCCCTGGAACCCATAAGGAGGCACATCGTTGTTGGAGGACATGGCAGCACACCTTACTCCAATATCTCACCAACTGCCACATGATTTTACGTCCTCATTATTACACAAATCTGAACTGTGAGTGAGGGCCTAGGGTTGCTGCCCAAGTGATGGATAACATTTATAAATACAACCTAGTGTGACCTCCTGAAAGCTTGTTCCTTACTATTTTGACCCCCTAAGGGCATTTTGATTCCAAGTGTATAAATAAAGTCATTTTAAATGGAACAACAAAAACAATAATTTTTGTCAAAAAATGATTTTATAGAGCGACTCTACTAAGCACATTTAATTTCTTGATCATCTTCTGCTATGTGATAAATCTAAAAATTTCTAATCATTTTGGTTTTCATTTCCATTTTTATTATGAGAAATTCTATTCCATATATACTGTACAATGAATATTTGATTCGTCACTCAGGGTTTTTAGTTTTCATTTTTTGACCATTATAGCTTTTGCCACGATGACCGATTTTACTTTCTTCAGGTCCAGTTTTCTCAGGCTCAATTTTGCAAATCTAAATTTTGTCAAGGAGATAAGGTTCTTTAGTTATATTCTAATTACAATGAAATTTATTATGTACCATTTTAGCCACTGTCAGCTCTATTTTCCATTCTGCATTTTCTACCAGAAATATTCACTATAAATTGAGAAATTATAAATTGATAGTTGTATTTATATTCTAGCTAATCCACAAGGATATTATGAGCTATTATCTCGGTATATTGGAAAAGTTCTTGGATGTGGGAAACCCGGGGTGGTGAGTGTTCAGGCTGTGGAGTCAGGCTGCCTGGTTTCAAGTCCTGATTTTGCCACCTTCAAGTTCTGGTATTGGCCTCAGTCTCTTCACCTACAAATAAGTGTCTACCTTCCAGGTGGCTGCTGCTGTGAGCTGTGAGTCAATGAATGTGCACCACACACTTGTTACTCTGCGTCAATAAATGAACCTAATTCATTATTCTGATGAAGGCAGAATCTGGCCACCCAATAGGAAAGCCAGAGTGGGTGGAGTATATGTCAACTGCCCCATGTCCCCACTGCATTATCTTCCTCCATTTTACTATCTGCTTCTATCTGCCCAGAAGCCTCTTGGGTTCTCATCCCCGCTGGCTCAAATTTCTCAAAATGTGATCCATAACCCGCAACAGAGCCAGTTTGGGGAGTTGTTAAAAGGCAGATTTCTACTGGACTAGAATCTTTTAGGGAAGGCCCTTGAGTCCACTTTAATGCACTCCCAGTGATGCACACTGGGGTATGAGAGACTTAGGTCTTTGCCCTCAGATGTTCTTCAAGGGTAGACGGTGATCTGGTCTGCCTGCCAGGCCACATGTCCAACAGGCAAGCTAACCCTGAAATGCCCTCTACCTAAGATGTTCAGGAATAGCTTATAATTAGTGAACATCCAAGAAGGGCCAGGAGAACCCAACCACCTTTCTGGGACTCCTAGGGTCTGAAAGCCATAGTCTGTGTCAGACTAATAGGCTTGACCCTACCCATATTTTTAATCGAAGCTGAACTGAAGCAATTCTGTCATTTTTTGCTATCCGAGGTTAATGCCAGTAAAATGACCAATTAGTGCTCTGGTTTCATGTCAACAGGTTACTGACAATGCACAACATATCAGCGTAAGCACATCCAGGATGGATGTGTCTGAGGTGCACTGTCTCAACTTTCTATTTGTATTCAGGCAAAATTGACAGCACCTACAACAGATGACCCACAGAGGAAAATGTAGGTCAAGTCGGCAGGCAGGGAGGGAAATGCTTGACATGGTGCTGTACTCTCCTTTGTCTCCATGCGAGGCTGATGAGGCTAACCCATTGTTGTCCACTTCCCGTGAAATGGGGGGACAGACAGAGCTGATACAGGACCTGTGATCTGGTGGTTAAACATCTTCAGCAATCGGTCAATAGCTGCTGCCTGGAGGGCTCACACTGAACCAGCAACCAAAGAGTTAACATCCAAACCAGAGGGGAACCTGGAGGAGCCCTGAGGGTTTAGGATTTAGGTTAGGTTGGTGGGCAGGTAGAGCTTGCTCTAGCTCAGCAGCCCATGTCTGCTGATTGGTGGCTTGTTAAATCTTTTGAATATCACCCTGGGAAACAGTTTAAAAAGTTTTCTCAGTACAATGCTCCAGGCAGTCATGAACAATTGATCAATGGGTAGTTTAGATAAAACTTATTTACCATTCAGGCAGAAAGGTCTTGCCTCCCCCAAGGGTATTTGGTTTGAAACAATGTGCTCTGGGAGTTAAAGAGAAAGGCTCCCAGGACTAGACCTCTAAGGCTGTACTGACTTGGATAGAAGTAGGGATTTCAAATCTCATTTGCTGACTAGCTCTGACCCTTGAACAAAAGATAGGGCAAATGGGACAGACAACAGAAAATACCCCAAGCCCTCAGTACTGTGAAGGCTTTGGGCAGAGCATCTGCACTCAGCATCAGCATCCTCCGCTGTAGAAGCTGGAGTTTTCCATGGTTTCTCTACCACACATGTTCATTTTTGATGCCTATAGATGGCCAAAGTCACTTAGCATCTAAACTGCATGATGCGTGCTGTAAGTGAAAATAATTTTGCCATGTTAATATGTTTTTCCTTTTTCATCAGCAGCAAATTGTTCCTGATTTTGAAACAATTACCATCATGCTATCACCAGTAACAACCTGGGCAAAAGTAGAATTGCTGTGAAATAGAATCTTTGGAGGAAATGGGGGCAGTAATAAGCACCTTTGGAATAAGCACGTGTATATGGATTGGATGGTCCAGAGGGTGAACATGGCCGCCCTCCACAAGGGCTGCTGTGCTGTGCAAGGGTGATGCTATGGAGTGCTGGAAGAACTTCTCTCTCCTGGGATCCTTTTGTTTGTTTATAGACTTTGCTTTTCAGGCTTTCAGAGTTGCTGTAACCCCCATTTCACCAGTGAGAGGACTGAGGTCCAAAAGAATTAACTAGCGTTTCCAAGATAATGCCAGTAGCTGAAGACTACTGCAAAGTCAGTAGAATCCTGACTGCACCTTGTATTCACTGTAGACAGCATGTCAATGTAATTTACCCATTTCTTGATAATTCAGGGGTATCATTAACACTAATTACCATATAACATTGCAGTACAGAGCTGGCTAAGGTGTGTAGGTCTATTTGCTCCCACACTCCAATTGGCTCATTTAATATTATTTTGGTGTTTGCTCCTGGTACTTCTCAGGTCTGTCTTCGTCATTGTCAATCTCTTATTGTGCCTGCTTCAAACAAATCTTTTTTTTTTTTTTTTTTTTTGTTATAATAGTTTATTTTCAAATTGGTTTACATATAACACCCAGTGTTCATCCCAACATGTGCCCTTTTTAATGCCCATCACCCCCTCTCCCCCCTCCCTCATCCCCCTTACCCTCAGTTTTTTCTTAGTCTTTGAGAGTCTCTTATGTTTTATCTCCCTCCCTCTCTGTGTCTTTTTTTTCTTTCCCCTCTTCCCCTCCCCCTGGTTTTTGCTTAGTTTCACAAAGTCCACCTATTCGTGGAAACATATGGTATCTGTCTTTTTCTGACTGACTTATTTCACTTAACATAATACCCTCCAGTTCCATCCATCTTGCTACACATGGCCAGATTTCATTTTTTCTCATTGCCACGTAGTAGTCCATTGTATATAAGTACCATAACTTCTTTATCCATTCGTCAGTTGATGGGCACTTGGTCTCTTTCCATGATTTGGCTATTGTCGAAAGTGCTGCTATGAACATTGGGGTACACGTGCTCCTATGCATCAGCATTCCTGTGTCTCTTGGGTAGATTCCTAGCAGGGCTATTGCTGGGTCATAGGGTAGCTCTATTTTCATTTTTTTGAGGAACCTCCACACCGTTTTCCAGAGTGGCTGCACCAGTTTGCATTCCCACCAACAGTGTAGGAGGGTGCCTACTTCTCCACATCCTCGCCAGCATCTATAGTTTCCTGATTTGTTCATTTTAGCCACTCTGACTGGTGTGAGGTGGTATCTCAGTGTAGTTTTGATTTGTATTTCCCTGATGATGAGTGACATTGAGCATCGTTTCATGTGTCTGTTGGCCATCTGAATGTCCCCTTTGGAGAAGTGTCTATTCATATCTTCCGCCCATTTCTTCACTGGGTTGTTTGTTTTTCGGGTTTGGAGTTTGGTAAGTTCTTTATAAATTTTAGATATTAGTCCTTTATCCGATATGTCATTTGCGATGATCTTTTCCCATTCCGTTGGTTGCCTATTCGTTTTGTTGGTTGTTTCTTTTGCCGTGCAGAAGCTTTTTATCTTGATGAGGTCCCAATAGTTCATCTTTGCTTTTAATTCTCTTGCCTTTGGAGACGTGTCGAGTAAGAAATTGGTGCGTCTTAGGTCAAAGAGGCTTTTTCCTGTTTTCTCCTCTAGGATTTTGACGGTTTCCTGCCTCACATTCAGATCTTTTATCCATTTAGAATTTATTTTTGTGAGTGGTGTAAGAAAGTGGTCTAGTTTCATTCTTTTGCATGTTGCTGTCCAATTCTCCCAGCACCATTTGTTAAAAAGGCTGTCTTTTTTCCATTGGATACATTTTCCCGCTTTGTCAAAGATTAGTTGGCCATATACTTGCGGGTCCATTTCTGAGTTTTCTATTCTATTCCATTGGTCTATGCGTCTGTTTTTGTGCCAATACCATACAGTCTTGATGACCACCGCTTTGTAGTAGAGGTTAAAGTCTGGGATTGTGATGCCTCCCGCCTTGGTTTTATTCTTCAGTATTATTTTGGCTATTCGAGGTCTTTTGTGGTTCCATACAAATTTTAGGATTGTTTGCTCTAGCTTTGAGAAGAATGCTGGTGCAATTTTGATTGGGATTGCATTGAATGTGTAGATTGCTTTGGGTAGTATTGCCATTTTGACGATATTTATTCTTCCAATCCATGAGCATGGGATGTTTTTCCATTTCCTTGTGTCTTCCTCAATTTCCTTCATAAGTTTTTTATAGTTTTCAGTGTAGAGGTCTTTCACATCTTTGGTTAGGTTTATTCCTAAGTATTTTATGGTTTTTGGTGCAATTGTGAAAGGGATTAGCTTCTTTATTTCTCTTTCTGCTGCTTCATTGTTGGTGTATAGAAATGCCACCGATTTCTGTACATTGATTTTGTATCCTGCAACTTTGCTGAAATCATGAATCAGTTCTAGTAGGCTTTTGGTGGATTCTGTCGGGTTTTCCATGTAAAGTATCATGTCATCTGCAAAAAGTGAAAGTTTGACTTCCTCCTTGCCAATCTTGATGCCTTTTATTTTGTTTTGTTGTCTGATTGCTGATGCTAAGACTTCCAGCACTATGTTAAATAGCAGTGGCGAGAGTGGACACCCCTGTCGTGTTCCTGATCTCAGGGGGAAGGCTTTCAATTTTTCCCCATTGAGGATGATATTAGCTGTGGGTTTTTCATATATGGCTTTTATGATGTTTAAGTATGTTCCTTCTATCCCGACTTTCTCGAGAGTTTTTATTAAGAAAGGATGCTGTATTTTGTCAAATGCTTTTTCTGCATCTATTGACAGGATCATATGGTTCTTATCTTTTCTTTTGTTGATGTGATGTATCACGTTGATTGATTTGCGAATATTGAACCAGCCCTGCAACCCAGGGATGAATCCTACTTGATCATGGTGGATAATTCTCTTTATATGCTGTTGGATTCGATTTGCTAGTATCTTGTTGAGAATTTTTGCATCCATATTCATCAGGGATATTGGCCTGTAATTTTCTTTCTTTGCTGGGTCTCTATCTGGTTTGGGAATCAAAGTGATGCTGGCTTCATAGAATGAGTCCGGGAGTTTTCCTTCCGTTTCAATTTTTTGGAACAGCTTGAGGAGGATAGGAATTAACTCTGTTTTAAATGTCTGGTAAAATTCCGCAGGAAAGCCATCTGGTCCAGGGCTTTTATTTGCTGGGAGGTTTTTAATAACTGATTCTATTTCTTCACTAGTTATGGGTCTGTTCAAATTTTCTATTTCTTCCCGTTTGAGTTTTGGTAGCGTGTGGCTATTTAGGAAGCTGTCCATTTCTTCCAGATTGCCAAGTTTGGTGGCATATAATTTTTCATAGTATTCTCTGATGATTGCTTGTATCTCTGAGGGATTGGTTGTAATTTCTCCCTTTTCATTCACGATTTTATTTATTTGAGTTCTCTCTCTTTTCTTTTTGAGAAGCCTGGCTAGAGGTTTGTCTATTTTGTTTATTTTTTCAAAGAACCAGCTTTTGGTTTCATTGATCTGTTCCACTACCTTTTCTGTCTCCATATGGTTAATTTGAGCTCTGATCTTTGTTATTTCTCTCTTTCTGCTGGGCTTGGGTTGTTTTAGTTGATCTGCTTCTAGTTCCTTTAGGCGTGCTGTTAGAATTTGTGTTATTGATTTTTCTTGTTTCTTGAGATGGGCCTGGATTGCAATATATTTCCCTCTCAGGACTGCCTTTGCTGCATCCCAGAGCGTTTGGATTGTTGTATTTTCATTTTCATTTGTTTCCATGTATTTTTTAAATTCTTCTCTGATGGCTTGGTTGACCCAGTCATCTTTTAGTAGGTTATTTCTTAGCCGCCATGTTCTTGGATATTTTCCAGGCTTTCTCCTGTGGTTGATTTCAAGTTTCAAAGCATTGTGGTCTGACACTGTACACGGTATGATCTCAATTCTTTTATATTTATTCAGAGCTTCCCTGTGCCCCAGAATGTGGTCTATCTTGGAAAATGTACCGTGTGCAGATGAGAAGAATGTAAATTCCTTTGCTTCTGGATGAAGGACCCTAAAGATGTCTGTGAGGCCCATCTGTCCTAATGTGTCATTCAGGGCTATTGTTTCTGCGGAGATTTTCTGTTTTGTTGATCTATCCAATGCTGAGAGTGGAGTGTTGAGATCCCCTACTATTAGGACATTTTTATCGATGAGGTTGCTAATGTTTGTAATTAGTTGTTTTACAAATTTGGGTGCCCCTGAATTCGGTGCGTAGATATTTACAATTGTTAGCTCTTCCTGCTGGATGGTCCCTGAGACTATTATATAATGTCCTTCCTCATCTCTTATTACATCGTTCATTTTAAAGTCTAATTTGTCTGATATAAGTGTGGCTACTCCGGCTTTCTTCTGACTTCCAGTAGCATGGTAGATAGTTCTCCATCCCCTCACTTTCAATCTGAAGGTGTCTTCAGGTTTAAGATGAGTTTCTTGAAGACAGCAAATAGATGGGTCTTGTTTTTTAATCCATTCTGTTATCCTTTGTCTTTTGATTGGCGCATTTAGTCCATTTACATTCAGTGTTAATATTGAAAAATATGGGCTTACAGTCACTGTATTATCTGTAAGTTTCATGTTTGTAAGGCTGTGTCTGGTAGTTTGTATTCTTTGCCTCCTTGTTTTCATAGAATGCCCCTCAGGATCTCTTGCAGTGCTGGCTTATTTTTGATAAATTCTTTCAGTTTTTGTTTGTTGGGAAAAACCTTGATCTCTCCTTCTATTCTGAATGACAGGCTAGCCGGATACAGAATTCTTGGTTGCATGTCCTTCTTGCTCATCACATTGAAGATGTCCTGCCATTCCTTTCTGGCTTGCCAAGTTTCCGTAGATAAGTCTGCTACTACCCTTATAGGTCTCCCTTTGTATGTTAGGGTTCTTTTGTCCCTAGCTGCTTTCAGGATTCTCTCCCTATCTTTGTATTTTGCCAGCTTCACTATGATGTGCCGTGCAGAAGGTCTATTCAAGTTACGTCTGAGGGGAGTTCTCTGTGCCTCTTGGATTTCCATGCCCGTTTCCTTTCTCATGTTGAGGAAGTTCTCAGCAATGATTTGTTCCAGAACCCCTTCGACTCCTTTCTCTCTCTCTTCTTCCTCTGGAACTCCTATGATACGGATATTGTTTCTTTTGACTGCATCGCTCAGCTCTCGAATTCTCCTTTCCTGTTCCTGGATCAGCTTCTCTCTCTTTTTATCTGCTTCCTCTTTTTCAATGATTTTGTCTTCTAATGCACTAACTCTTTCCTCTACCTCTTCAATCCGTGCTGTGGTTGCTTCCAGTTTCCCCTGTATTTCTTCCAATGTCTTCTTTAATTCTTCCTGACCGTTTTTAAGGTCTTTGAACTTTGCCTCGTAGGACCCCTTGCATTCATCTAAGCTTTTTTCAAGGCCAGCAATTAGTTTTATGATTAACATTCTATATTCAAGTTCTGTTATGTTGCTTATATCTCTTTTCATTAATTCTTGAGCTGTCACTGCTTCTTGTAGACTCTTTTGAGGAGAATTCTTCCGTCTCGTCATTTTGGCTGGATGTGTTATGTGTTGTTTCTTGAAGTTGCCCTGGAAAGGAAAACTGACAGACACACAGAACACAGAAATACTCAAACGTACCGACAAATGGTCCAGACAAGCAGTTCACAACAGAAAAAAATAACAAGTGACTCTCTGAGGGCAATGTCCTGAAGTAACAGCTACACGTTAAGGACAGGGTATGTAGTGTGCTGGTGGCAGAGCATATATAGACAGAATAATGACTGGTGCAGGGAGAAGAAGGAAATGGACTTTGCCCAGGTAGAGCGACTAAAGGGTTTAATCCAGACTGATAGAAATCAGAATAAGGACAGGTGCGAGGGAAAAGGAATAAAGATCGATGTCGTCTAGATGAACTTATACGGCCTGGTTATTCCAGAAAAAGGGCTAGGGAAGTAAAGAAGAGGTTGTAGGACATGTCCTCAAAGAGTGGGTTAAAAAACAAAACAAAAACAAAAAACAAAAAACAAAAAACAAAACCAAAAAAACCCAAACAAAACAAACAAACAAACAAAAAACAAAAAAACAAAAAACAAAAAGAACGAAAAAAATGATTAAGCCAGTCAGTACCCTGGATGACCAGCTCAGGGATGGGGATCGGTAGGAATGAGAAAGGGAGGGATAAATTTAAAAAGAAGAAATGACTGGCGTTACTCCAGGCAGCAATCTCCACTTGGATCAGTCGCTCCTGCTGATAGTTTGGGAGGGGCGTGGTTTAGTGTAGGCGCGTCCGGCCTCCACTGCTGCAGGGATGGCTTCTGGGGTGACTTCCTGGCTTGTGAGACAACAATGGCGTCTCTCCAGACCCCTGCCCCCAGTCCTGGAGGCTTTATTCGCTCCTTTATTTCTGTTCTCTCTCCACCGCCCACGCCGGCCTAGTGTGGTTTACTGGAGCCGCGCCTGGGGCTGCCTGGGTGCCTGCTGCCTATCCCGGCAGAGTGCGTGCCTGGAGGCGCTGGGCGAGGGTGGCGCGGTGGCGCGGCCCTCTGCTACCCCCCGATTTGGCTATAACTGTGCGGGGGTTAGAGGTGCTCCGCAGGAGCCGCCGCCTGAGTACCCCCTGCCTGTCCCGGCAGCGCGCGCGCCCCGGAGGCGCTGGGCGAGGGTGGCGCGGTGGTGCGGCCGTCTGCCACCCCCCGATTTCGTTATAATTGTGCCGGGGTTAGAGGTGCTCCGCAGGCGGCGCCGCCTGCGTCCCTGCTGCCAGTCCCTCCCGCGCGCGTCCCAGTGGCTCAGGACGAGGTTGGTGCGGTCCCAGCAGCACGCGGGGATTGTTGCTGTTTGCCACTGAACTTCTCTTCAAAAGCCCTGCATTTAGGGCCTGGATGGTAGCGGTCTCACCCGCTCTGGCCCTCTCCTTCAGATGTTGTTCGGTCGGCACTTTCCCAGCTATCTCCGAAGACGCTCACCCTCCCCTCAGCTCAACTTCCCGAGTTCGAGTTCGTTTTATCCGACCCAGATTAAACTCACAGTTCAGTTGGGCCGTGTCTGTGTTCGCCTTAGTTTCTTGTCAGCTCTAGCACCTTTTCCCCCCGATTTTTGTAGTTGAGAGAGAGACAATGGTTTCAGTCGTCCCCCTTTAAAGGGCAAGCGAAATACTGGAGCCCCCTACTCCTCCGCCATGTTGCCCATGGTCCTCAAACAAATCTTTTAAAATCTATTTCCCCACACATTGTTGACTGTGAAAGTACATTAGTAATTTAATTTTGCATAATGATTCTCCCAACATGGCAGGTGGAAATCTCACCAATGCAGTCTCGTCTACTTCCTCCTTGTCTCCATTCCCTGGGCCCCCTGCACTCTCTAGGGCAAGGCACTGTTCCAGAAGGAAGCTGCCTAGCATCGTGGGACCAAATCCTGCAAAAAACAGTGTGATCATGTGCAGGTTTCTTAGCCTTTCTGGGTTATTCCTTGTGTTTTTCAGGCAGAATGTGAGGCCTAAATGCCTGCATAGAGTTGTCTTTTAACAAAGCCTAGTTTCCTCCCTGTAACTAAGAGGCACATTCCATCTTCACCTTAGATTATGGCTGATTCAGGGCACATCTGTGCTCCTTGGTAAGATCCTTGAGGATGGTGACTGTTTTTCCTAATTCTGGGTCCCCTGTGCCAAGTGTAGGCTTGCTGCGGCTCTGTTAATGCTTGCAGCATGGAGAATATTGTAAGTCAGTACGTTCTGGTTTGAGGCAGCTTGAAATGGCTGTGTTGTCACCCACAGGCTCAGGGAAAGAGGCCTTTTCCTCTTCTCTGTATCCTAAAAAATGCAATTACTGGAGCTCAGACATCCTCAGTAAGTTATGACTCCTCTTTGGAAAGTGGCCCCATTGCAGAGAGACCTTCTGGGAGCCAGCTGCAAAGCCCAAGTGAAGTGAGCTGGCCTGCTCTTTCCCTGTGGGCATGGAGTCTTTGAGGTGGCACCCCTCCCCCTTAGAAGCCATGATTTTGAGTGGCTCTGAGTTGTTTTTTAGTCCTGGAGCAGTCTCCTGATTCCCTTGCAGCTGAGTTTAGTTATCAGGTCCACCACTCTCCACATGGCTGACGATGTGGAGGCAGAGTGGCTGGCAGAGAGAGACGAGGTGAGAGAAGCCTGGAGAATGGCGATGAGAGAGCAAACCAGGGGGTCCCAAGGAGGATAAACAGATGAGAACTTGGCTGTGCTCCCCGTGGTTGCTTCCTCACCATAATGCTCTTCCTGCCAACAAATCTCCTTTTGCAACTTGGGTCGTTTCCTTGGGTCACTTGGGCTTTGATGCCCCTCAACAAATGGACCCCAACTAATTTCTCCTCTAAATAATCCATGGAGGTCACACAGTAGGTTTATTGAGGGCATTTGGCTTCTTATCTTTCCCGCATTTGGCTTCTTATCTTTCCCTCAATACACAATAGAGGGTAAAGGACTCTGCAGGGATACTTGTTGTTGGTTTGATGAATAATGCGCCTGGGCAGCACGAGGCTGGGCACAGGGAGTTTGCCCCTGGAAATGTCAACAATTTTCTGAAACTTTATTCAGAACAGTATCACTCTGTTCCCTCATAGTGTGTGTGTGTGTGTATCCACGAGTCAGGTCCTCTATTCGTGCCATAAGCCCCGTTTATGGTGTGTTCTGTAGTGTTTTTGCAGACACAAGAAAATCCATTAGAATCCAATATTCTTAGATTGCCTGCTTCATTTAGTAATTAGGATATATGACTCTTATAGATTACTTGAACCTTAGACTTCCTTGCAGCCCTCTCTGAGTCTCCTCCAGACCACTGCTAGTGAGACATTTGGGTAAAGTTGTAAATGCATTCACTGTATCTTTCTACCTAAGTATTTGCAGCAAGTTTTATGAAGCTTGTAAATATGAACTGATTTTCTTTTACATATGTGAGTCAGCCTTATTTTGGTCTTAAGTGGATTTTATGAACCTGCACGGATTAGAATAAACACTGAAGCCAGCAATCAGTTCTATATTTAGTTCTTAAACAGCTAGGATTTGTGTGTGTGTGTGTGCATGTGTGCGTGTGTGCGTGCATGCTGAATGTTAAGAAAAAAAATTATGTGTGAGCACTGACTGCTGTTAGGTGTGAAGCTGGCTGACCTGAAGACGGGCCTGGCAGCATTCCTGAGCAGGTAGAGCCAAGAGTCGACAGCTGAGGAACCTCTTTGTCTCCTGTTTGCTTACTTGGAAAATGGGGGAGAATAATAACTCCCCGCTTGGGATGGTTGTAGAGATAAAAGGAAACAGCTAGGATGTAAAAGGACCTAGCACAGTGCTAGTGTCTCAGTACTCAATGAATACTTACTACTTCCAGAATCTCAGCCTCGAATGAACTTTAAGTTTCTAAAGGGCAAATGTATGTGTCTTCTGCTGTGTCCCTGACAGTTCCTATGAGGCTCTGGGCCAAATAAATAATAATATAATACAAATTTATTACATTGGATGAAAGTGTCTGCCTGGGTCTTTATTTTACCGGAGTCCTGCCAGAGAAAAGTTTCGACTCGAACCATGTTGTCTTAGGTCATCGTAAGTGATAGAGTGGCAAGGTCAGGAGTTGGTGGGGAGAGCCAAGGGGTGGTCAGATCCTTTCCAGATCCACTGCTTGGGTTTGTGTCTCAGCTCCGGCACTTTAAGAGCTGTGTGACTTTGCATATGTCACTTAGCCTGTCTGTGCCTCAGTCTCTTCGCCTGTTAGAAGGACACAAAAAGAGGCACCTGGGTGGTGCAGTCCGTTAAGCATCCAACTCTTGATTTCGGCTCAGGTCATGATCTCACAGTTTGTAAGTTGGAGCCCCATGTGGGGTTCTGTGCTGATGGCACAGAATCTACTTGTGATTCTCTCTCTCCCTCTCTCTCTCTGCCCCTCCCTGGCTTGTGCTCTCCCTCTCTCTCTCTGAAAATAAATAAATAAACTTAAAAAAAAATAAAAAAAGACACAATACTACCGTTCCAGTGATCATGTATGAATACATATAATATTAATACATGTAAAATGCTGAGTGTGCCTGGCACACAGAGTGTTTGTCAGCATTATCATTATCTTCATTATTATTGTTAGTCGTTCAAAGAGTGGACTTTGGTGGCAGGAAGAATTGGGTTTGAGTCTTGGCTCTGCCACGTACCAGCTCTGTGACCTTGGATAATTGTTCAATGTTCCTAAGCGTCTGTATCCTCCCCTTTTGCTTGGGGTGTCTTTTCCTGGAGTTATCACGAACATCAAATGAGACAAGATGTCTGAAGCACTTAGTTAGCATTGTGCCTGTTGTACAGAAATCACCAGCAATGTTTTCTATTTTATAATCTTGAGAACTACCCTGTTTTAACACCATTCATTCAACAAATATTAGTAAAGCCAGTGCTAAGCATGGGCGTGGTCCTGGACTAAAGTTCCTTCCCTAATGAGGAAGCATGCACATCTTTTCTGTTTTGGAGGAATATTTACTTCTTTTACCCTAGTTAGAACAGGGGAACATTGTACAAAAAACTCAGGTAGGGCTACTTGAATTCCCACAGGGGGTCTTGGCTCAAAAAGTTGGGGTTCTCATGAGGAGGCCCCAGTTAAAAACCAGGTGCACTCCTGGGACCTGGGATGGGAACTGATGGTGTAAGTGGAAGTGGACACTTCTAGGATGGCCACCTATCCTGGTCTCTGCCTGCCTTCCTGATGTTGTTATTATTATTATTATTATTATTATTATTATTATTATTTTAACATTTATTTGTTTTTGAGACAGGGAGAGACAGAGTGCGAGCAGGGAAGGGGCAGAGAGAGAGAGAGAGAGAGACACAGAATCCGAAGCAGGCTCCAATGTGAATCCGAAGCAGGCTCCAACGTCTATGCTGTCAGCACAGAGCCCGATGTGGGGCTCGAATTCACAAACTGTGATATCATGACCTGAGCTAAAGTCGGACGCCCAACCGACTGAGCCACCCAGGCGCCCCATGATGTTATTATTAACTATGCTCTCTTTCACCTGAAAACTGTCTCCCTTCTTGACCTGCTTAAGGAAAACACCTCCACGTAGCTCTGAAGAGCGTGGTTGAAGTACCAGTGGCCAACGTCTGACATTTGGAAGGATAGAAAAGGTGAAGGAGCTCCTCTGATGTGGTCAGGGAGCCACTGGAAGGGAGAGCCATGGACAAGACATCTCCTTGCCTCTCCTGGAAAAGTTATGGATGTTTTCGATTTTTTTCCTCTCTCTTTTTCCAGGTCAGTACACGCTATAAGAACTTAGTCATCTTCCTAGGTTCTGCATGGGAGTGGCTACTTGCCAGAAGGAGATAGTGCAGACAGGCCAAATTAAAATGGCAACTGAACAACAGAACTCCAGGAAGACAAGCAACCAGCCTGGAGGAGGACATTTTGGGCCTCAGTCTGAATCCCTCAGCGTTATTGTTGTCGCTGGGGGAGGGGAAGGGTGGTTGGTGGACAGTGTGCCATGGCCCCTGTGTCCTCACCCCTGTGCCCTAGCTCAGTGATTATGACAGCCTGGAGGGAGGAGATGGTACCAGAGGGAGGAGGCATTGGCTGAATATTTTGGAGCAGTGTTCATGAAGACTCTTATTAAAAAATAATTAAGTAGAAAGCAAACTAGAGATGTCCCAGGATTTCTACAATGTAGATGTGCTAATTTTAGTAGCAGGACAAAAATACATTTTGTAAAGAATAATAAGACTAATAGTAAAGCTTGAATAGCGATTACTACGTTTACTTACTTCATCCTCACGACGATGTCTGACTTGAAGATACTCTCCTTGTTCCCAGTGTACAGACGTGGCAACTGAGGCCCAGAAATGTTAAGTAAATTGCCGAAGATCAAATGGCCAGCCAGTAGCAGAGATTCTACCTAGGCAGTCAGGCTCCAGAGTCTAAGCTCTTAACCAAACCCTGTATCACTTCCTGGGCTGAAAGTCAGCCTGGAATTAGGAAATTGAGGCACAGAAAGGTTAGATAACTTGCTGAAGTCACACAGCTAGAAAGCGAGAGCAGAACTCAAACTCACCTTTGTCTAGCTCCAGAGAGGGTACCCTTCGCAGTTACTAATGCTTTTCCTCTTTTGGAGTTGGGTTCTTTAAAAGCATCGTCATGAAGATCAAGTGAGACAGGGTAGGTGGGTGTGTTTAGACAACCGTAAAGCATCACACAGGCTGCCATTTGTCCGCTAGGTCTGGGAACTAGAGAGCAAACAGGGAAAAACTCACCTTGTGTTCAGGGAGCCTCAGGCAGAGGCTGCAGAAAAGAGACCCACACATTTGCAGTGAGGAGGTTGAGCAGTATAGGTGTGAGGTGGGAGGGGATCTGAAGACCAGATGGGGTAGAAGACACAGGTGCTGAGTGGTGAAGCTGACTGTCTGACCCTTGTTCCCTGGGACCCCGGCTCAAGAACTTGATGCTAACTAAGCATCATTATCAATGACAACAATAAAACTGTTCTCTAAGCCAAAGACATTCTGTCTCCTTCCTCCCACCACGCTTTTCCTTTCTCTAAGCTGCTTCCAAGCATCTCCCCAGGTTATTGGCTCTTTCCAGGCATCCCTGCTCCAGGGGTCCTAATTTGCATCTCCTTCTGGAAATCCTTACCTGGAGATACAACACCTCCCTCCACAGCTGTGATCTACCTATGGGAGCTGTGCCTGGCGGGGACCGAAAGTGGGACTGGGATGGCAGCTTCCCTCCCAGGCTTGTCCCCCCCACCCCAAATCCTGTCATCTGCTGAAGGCCCAGTTGTCTTCAATGGGTGCATAGGTGCCTGTCCATCTCTTCAGGTCCTTAGGGCACGTTCCTTTCATCTGCTCAGAATCTGACTTAAATATGAATCCACCCAGCACAAATACCCAGCACTCAGAAGGGCTGTAAGTTTGTTAAATCATTCTCCATCACAACAGTTGTTTTCTTCTTCTTTTCTGGTTGCTGATGTCCTGCCCAAGGAGGCTAAATGACAATGTTTGCAAAGATAGCAACATTAATCACAGGGAAGTGATTTATTTTTAATCCACCACACTGCAGGCTGGCCCCTCATTATTTGTGAATATGCATCAAGCCCTAACTTTGAAATTTTGATAATTGGTTTCTTACAGTTCCATTATTTCTCCTTTTTCTCCGAGTCTGACGTGTGTGGAAAGTTTCCCAAGTACGCATCCAATAAATGAAACCTATATATAAAGATGGGCACAGTGAAATAATGTAAAATAAAGCCTTAGTTACTCATTTATTTAGTGACTATTTATAGCAAGTATTCATTGTGTCAGGTACTGTATGAGGAGCTGGGGACATGGTAATGAAGAAGGTCAGCATCTGTCCTCACAAACTTACTGTCTAGTGGCGCACAAGCCAATGAAAGAGCAAACAGACATTTTATACACTGCGATAAATTCTTAGAGTGAAGCAAATGTGGGTATTGTGAAAGAAAATCTTGGAAGGGAAAACCCAGGAAGGGAGTGTTTCTGATCACCCAACCCAAAGACCTCATTTTTCAGATGAGAAAAGTCAGAAATGAGTGATTCCCCCCAACCTCTACAAATAGTTTCCGGCAGACCCACAGCTAAAGGAGCCACTGCCTCCTGGATGGGACTGTTGGATCTGTGGGGAAATGCGCCATCTTCTTATGGTGATTTTTCTGGGAGGATTTGTCTCAAGGACCTCTGTGTATATACAGTTAGCACATTTCTGGAGAAGTGCTAGAAAGCATTCTGGTATTCCTGTTTTGCACATTGCTAAGGTCTGGATATTGTGGAAGAATGAGTTCTTCTCTCTCCTCCCAGACACTAACTCAGAATTCTTCATGCCCATGCACTGAGCGGAGGAGGCCCCTAAACTCTGGACCCAAAGTCTGTTAGATCCAAAATCCAGGGGGCTCATGCCAAGAAGGAATTGGAGGGAAAAGTAGGGTCCTCTCTTCCTGCCTGTGGTCCCCTTTCCACATGGGAGTTCTTGAGGATGGAGCCAACTTGGGTTAACTTTGTGGTTTGGTCGTCCTCACAGCTAGCAGTTATCTAGCAACTTGTTCCAAAGCCTGAGGTGTCATCCCTGAACTTGTCTCAGGAGCCACACATCCCTCCATCCTTTGCTGTTTGGTCAGAGCACTTACCATAAAGGGCAAGGTATCTTCTCTTGGTCAAAAATCCTCAGACTTCCCCTATTCAATACTAAGATCAACCTGGATATAACAAGCATTCTGACTTTCTATTGCTCTGTAACTTATAATAACCTCTCACGATTCTGGGATTGATGGGTTTGGTGGGGCTATTCTTGTTCGGCATCCCTCATATAGTTGCAGCCAGAAATTGTCCAAAGGCTTATTCACTCACATGGCTGGTGCCTGGACTGGGATGGCTGGATCAGCAGGGGTCCATTTAGACATCTCTCCCTTTACTTGGACTTGCCACATGGCTAGCTTGAACTTCCTCATGCTTGGTGGTCATAGTGTACTTCTGACAAGGCTACTGGCTTCGTCAGAAGACAGGAAGAGGAAGCTGCCAATTTCTTAAGGCCTGTGCCTGGAAACTGCCATAGTGTCACTTCTGCCATTTTCTGTTGATCGAAGTAGTCACAGAGACCATCCACATTTTAAAGGAGGGGATATAGATTTCCATTTTTCAATGGTGTAAGTATTGAAGAATTTGCGGCCATATTTAATCTGCCAGAAATCTACTGCCCTTTCTATATGAGAACACTTAACATCCATAAAGAAAGCAAATATGTCTCATTAACATTTTTTCTTTACAGGCCTTGCTTACAATTTTCTTTAACCTTCAGATCACTTCCACCTTCCCAACCCCTGTATGAGCGTAAATAGTCGAAGTGATCCTTTAAGACATGACATCCAGGACTTGATTCATTAGCCCAGATATGGCTGGCCCAGGACAGAGCACAGTGAACTGATCAATATCTCTTTTCTGGGAAATGTAATTCTATGTATGCAGCTTAAGACTGAATTCCTTTTTGTTTTTATCAGTCATGTTACATTTTTGATCCATATTGAACTACAATGACATTTTTGTTATAAAAAGTAATTGCAGCAAACGTATAAAATGTGGAACAGCACAAAGAAGAAAATCAGGTTGCCTATATTCTCACCACTGAGTTAATTGCTGCTACCTTTTGAGTCTTTTTTTCTATTAATATCTATACGTGTGTGTGTGTGTGTGTTTTCAGTAAACTCGTTTTTATCCACTTAGGAAAATGTTCTGGGGATTTTCTCCACGTCAGGGAATTCCTTCTGTATTATTATCTGTAGTGATGGCAACATAACTGTACTTTGTGGTCAACTGAATCACCTATATTTTTTATTTTTTTGAATGGAATGCAGTCAAACCAGGTCTTCTCCATTCTGTACTTGTGTAATTCTTTTTTTTTCATTATTAAACTTAAATGTAGGAGTACCTTTTTATTAAAAATTATCTTGTTCCTTTTAGGGTAAATTATCATAGCATGCTACGATCTTTTAAGCCTTGAGTTCACAATCAATATCTCCCAGGTTTATATGATTTTAAAATCAATAACATGAAAATCACTGATATATCATTTTATAAGTACAGTTGACTCTTTTTTTTTTTTTAATGTTTATTTATTTTTGAGACAGAGAGAGACAGAGCATGAGTGGGGAAGGGCAGAGAGAGGGAGACATAGAATCTGAAGCAAGCTCCAGGCTCTGAGCTGTCAGCACAGAGCCTGATGCGGGGCTCGAACTCACAGACTGAGAGATCATGACCTGAGCCGAAGTCGGACGCTCAACCGACTGAGCCACCCAGGCGCCCCTGATATATCATTTTAAATGGGATAGGCCTTCATAGCATTCCCTTGGTGGCCACTTTGTATGTTACTTCATTGATCAAACACTCTTTGGCTCTGATAATTAATCATTTTATCTGTACTATTGGAGATATGTGGCTTGTTTCTTCATTTGAAAACAAGCATTTTCTAAAACAGAAAAAACAAAAAAAGACTGCCAACCACTTTACCATTTGGATTAATTATGTCTGTTACATTCCCTCTTATGCCCATATTATCAGTTTATTAAAGAAAGGAGATTGGAGTGGTTTGGTGTAACTTGTTCCTTTTGAATGCATGCTATTGTTCTGGAGGAAAAAAATTCATCAAATGCTAAACTCCAATTCAGATCTCTTATCATTCATGAATGTACAGGTGGGACCTAAAGGTCTTCATCTTGAGATCTCTCTCAATTTGAAGAGTAAAAGTAATTTTTTTTCAGATTAAGTTTTTTGTCATTGTTGTTTTTCTTTGCCATATACAATTGCTGACGGGAGGAAATGGGAGTAATTAGTTCTTCCAAAAAATATTTAATTGAAAAATGAACACATTTCTCTGTGTTCAAAAACCAATTATTTAATCTTCCAAGGATTAAATACAACTCATTAGACTGTAAATAATAAAATCCATTTGTAAAAAAAAAAATCTAGATTATTTCCCAGTTCCCCAGAGTCCCTCGGAGAGTAACCCCAGGGGCTCAGCACTCTCATCTTTAAGTTCTAGAGGCACACACTTCACTGTGTCTCAGTTGGGAAAAGCGATTTGGACTCATGAAAGCTGTAATAAGCTTTTTTCTTTCTCCTCATTTATCTCCGATTTCTTAACCCTGAAGAAACATTTATTCTATCCTCTCCGTGTGAAGATTATTTTTCCTGAAATAATGGAGGCAAAGAGAAGTGGAGTAGTTGTGCTTTCTATTTGCTATTCTCATTACAGCTTCTGCTTCAGGTAATGGATCTGTTTCTTTCCTTTCTAAACTACCTGAGAGCTTGCTCATCGTAAGATTCTCCACACTGCCTAATGCAATGCTTTACTTGTTATAGGTATATTAGTTGGAACTCTTTTGGTTGCAAGGGAGACAAACCCAACTCAAACATTTTTATATCTAAAACCATAAAATGTATGTAGACGATCCAACAGCTGACAAACTTCAGGTACAGCTAGATCCAAAGATTCCAATTATGCCATGAGGACCTAGATTCTCTCTGTCTCTCCTCAGTGTGTTTTTCTCTGATTGCACTCGGAGGCAGTCTTCCTACACATGGGACCCCAAGGTCTCCATCTTCACAGCTCTGAGCTGTGAGAAAAATTAAATTCCTTTCTTGACTGTTCAAGCGAGTTTCAGGGTTAGCTCTGTTTGACCTGTTTGGTATGGATTAAGTCGTGTGCCCATTCCTGAGCCAATCAATCCCATGGCCATGGCCATGTGAGGCTTCCATTGGCCTGAGCTCAGTCACGTGATTACCCATAGTGCTTGGGATATAATCAGGTCTACCTAAGCATCAGTGGGAGAGAGTAGCACTGGTGCGTCCTCCAGAGGAAAGTTTGAGTATCATTATCAGGAGAATTAAGGAAGGATGCTGGAATGGCAAAAACAAAGCAAAACAAAACAAAACACAAAATCATGGCAAGTTTTTAATTAAATATTTTTTGAAGAAATGTATTAGTTCCATCATTCTCACCAGTGATTGACAAAGAGAAACAACAATGACAAAAAACTTAATCCTAAAAAATTTATATTTAGTATCCAAACTGAGAGATACCTCAGGATGAAGACATTTAGGTCCAACCTGTATATTCATGAATGGTAAAGGATAGAAACTGGGTTTTATTATTTGACCAATATGTTTTCCTCCAGAACATGTGAGTTTGTTTTTCATCTTGTGAATTTCCTCAAAGCAAATGCGACAGTTCCTATCATCTGCCCTTTAAACAAAAGGAGATTTCTCACTTTCCACTAAAATAAAATGTATTACAATAGGACTACTATATACATTAGGAAAGAAAGGCTCCTAGGTTGTGGGGGCCTCGGCAGAGTTGAGATCTTAAGGATGACATCCCGCTAATGCATTGTTGCCCATCTCTCAGTGGTTTGATTCTGCCTTCCTAAAATGTAACCGAGACAGGAATCTAGAAGCTGGTGCTATGATGATGAGATGACCTATTTTAAGCAGCCAGTATCCAGTCAGAGGAACGGAGCACATGCTAGGTATTCCAATAGAAGTAATTTAATATGAAGAATTGATTATAAAGGCATTGGGAAAACTCAAGAGCCAAATGGATCCATGAGGCAACCCAGATATTAATAGCAAAAGCTCTACAAGCTCTAAGGTGCAGAGAATAAAGGGAGGAGATGGTGCTATCAGGTTCAGAATGCTCAGGCCATCTAGCAGGAGTTAGAACACCAGGGGCTTCCAGGTAGGAACCATATCTATGAAAGCTGATGTGAGCTGGAACCACAGAGGAGTTGCCAATGAAACAGAAAGAAGGAGAGAACTACCTTAATTTCTCCCTGTCTTTTGCCCTCCAATCTCCCAACATGATCTCTCACTGGTGAAACTAGAAGGCAGCTAGCAAGGAAGTAAGGGAAGTGTAGTTTTCAGGGCAAAGAAGAGGAATGTATCTGAGACCAAACTGGCAAATGAGTGACTCATTATCTGTAGCAAGATGTGAAGATTGGGGCTGTTTTCATGTGAAAAATTAACAGCTTTCATATTGGTCCTTTTCTTTTTTTTTTCTTTGGATAATTTATTGTCAATTTGGTTTCCATACAACACCCTGTGATAATCCCAACAAGTGCCCTACTCTGTGCCCATCACCCACTCTCCCCCCCCCACACCCCCCTCTCCCCTCAGTTTGTTCTTAGTCTTTGAGAGTCTCTTATGTTATGTCTTCCTTCCTCTCTGTGGCTTTTTTTCCCCCTTCCTTCCCCTCCTCCCCTCCCCCCTGGTTTTCTGTTAGGTCTCCCAAAGCCTACCTATGCATGGGAACATATGGCATCTGTCTTTCTCTGCCTGACTTATTTCACTTAGCATAATATCCTCCAGTTCCATCCATGTTGCTACACGTGGCCAGATTTCATTCTTTTTCATTGCTGCATAGTATTCCATTATATATATATATATATATATATATATATACACCACATCATCTTTATTCATTCATCAGTTGATGGACACTTAGTCTCTTTCCATGATTTGGCTATTGTCGAAAGTGCTGCTATGAACATCGGGGTACACATGCCCCTATGCATCAGCAGTCCTGTATCTCTTGGGTAGATTCCTAACAGTGCTATTGCGAGGTCATAGGGTAAATCTATTTTCATTTTTTGGAGGAACCTCCATACAGTTCTCCAGAGTGGCTGCACCAGTTTGCATTCCCACCAACAGTGCAAGAGGGTGCCTGTTTCTCCACATCCTCTCCAGCATCTATAGTTTCCGGATTTGTTCATTTTAGCCACTCTGACTGGTGTGAGGTGGTATCTCAGTGTGGTTTTGATTTGTATTTCCCTGATGATGAGTGACATTGAGCATCGTTTCATGTGTCTGTTTGCCATTTGGATGTCTTCTTTAGAGAAGTGTCTATTCATATCTTCCGCCCATTTCTTCACTGAATTATTCATTTTTTGGGTGTGGAGTTTGGTAAGTTCTTTATAGATTTTAGATACTAGTCCTTTATCCGATATGTCATTTGCGATGATCTTTTCCCATTCCGTTGGTTGCCTATCTGTTTTGTGGGTTGTTTCCTTTGCCATGCAGAAGCTTTTTATCTTGATGAGGTCCCAGTAGTTCATCTTTGCTTTTAATTCCCTTGCCTTTGGAGATGTGTTGAGTAAGAAATTGGTGCGTCTTAGGTCAAAGAGGCTTTTTCCTGCGTTCTCCTCTAGGATTTTGATGGTTTCCTGTCTCACATTCAGACCTTTTATCCATTTAGAGTTTATTTTTGTGAGTGGTATAAGGAAGTGGTCTAGTTTCATTCTTTTGCATGTTGCTGTCCAGTTCTCCCAGCACCATTTGTTAAAGAGGCTGTCTTTTTTCCATTGGATACATTTTCCCGCTTTGTCAAAGATTAGTTGGCCATATACTTGCGGGTCTATTTCTGAGTTTTCTATTCTATTCCATTGGTCTATGTGTCTGTTTTTGTGCCAGTACATATTGGTCCTTTTCTTTGTTGCAGTTAAGTGGATGTGAAGCCTTTCTGGTTTGAGGGAAAGGAAACCCATATTTGCTGATTCTGACCATGGGTCTACTACATTACCAGGAACGAAAGAATGGGGTGGCGGCGGAGGCAGGTAGCAGGAGTTTTACAGAGGAAGGAACTAAAAGAAAAAGAGGTGATTCACTGGTGTGACATATCTCAGAGAAGAAGTGGGGAGAGTGGAGATTTCCCTCCAAATTGGAAAGGTAGGGAGACAAAGAGAGTACTGTCAGTAGTTCCTTAATCAGATGAGTTCTGCTTGCTACTTCCCAGCATTTCTGGGAGACTAAAGAGCTATGTTGTGTATCTGTACTGTTGGGACCACAGAGTGCCTTACAAAAGGGCCTGAGCCCCAAGCATGGCATGAGATCAACAGAAGACAACCAAGAGGGGAATATTTGGAGGGGTTGGAGTCATTCTCAGTAAACTCAAATGCAGATGGTAGTAGCTGACTCTTCTATTATTCTGTTGAGGATTCCACTGGATTGGCCGCTCAACTAGGGCTACCATGTGGGGGAGCTGCTAGAGGGTGTCGCCAGATGTTGCTCTCGTTTCCACTCACCCTGTGTGGGCCTAGCCACCTGACAGGTAAGCCCAAGAAAATATAGCTCAAAGATGCAGCTCTGAGTACTTAATTTGGGTACAGAGTTTGAAGAGTGTGCATTTAGGAAGTAGGTGCAGATAATAAGAGAGAATTGAATTGTCTGAATGTCTGTGGTTTTGGGTAGTGAGAGTTTGGACAGTGAGAGGATCCTGTATTTCAATATTTTAACAGCTGGCACAATCCAACTAGTGTGTTCTAATTGAATATCAGCCCTGGCCATAATCATTCCTCCTCCAGGAAGCCTTGGGACGTTATGGCCACCCACAGACACTCTCCCAGATCCATGGCCTGCTCTGCAAAGGCAGATGTGGTGGGGTTCCATACTGAGATTTCAATTTGTGCTTTATGTGGTAGTTAAAAGCTACAGTGTAGGTTCCAAAAACTTGTCCAAGAACATAGAACATAGACAAACCTTTGAACTCCTTTGCCTCAGGAACTTCTGTGTTGCCAGGCTACGGCAGAATTTTCCTTTGCTTCTGAAAGCCCAGGCTTTCTGAAAATGGAATGCCAGACAAGTTGTGTCTCACATAAGCACAGCCCTGGGCCAAAGTCAGTAAAGAGATGTGTCTAGTATAGTCTGAATAGTCATAGTACAGAGTTTTAAGTTCGATCCTTGTTAAATTTTTTAAATGGAGAGATTCTACATACAAACCCAGATTTGAGGCATCTCCCAGAAATTTGAGTCCATAGTCAGTATTAGCTCCATGCTTGCAGGGCCAGCAATGGCTCTGTCTCCTTTAGAAGGCACACATTTCTGGTTAGCCATGGTCTCTGCCACTCCTTTTTGTATTCCTGACCCAGACATGAGTCCTGTGCCATTTTGTCATCTTCCATCTGGCAGGTACCACTCATTTGTTCTACATGTTGAGTTTCTTAGGTAGCTGAGTTTCTGACTCCTGGGATTTTGGAGTCAAGGTTTGTGGAGGGGAAGCAGATGTGAGATTCCCGGAGCCTTAGTGAAGACTGACTTCTCTAGGTTTTGTGAGGAGAAGACAATAACTCCCCACATTAGGGCTGCTGCGTCTGTGGCTTGCGGATGTCCAGGAAACTGGAGATTGTGCCCTTGGTCATGGTGTTGGAAGAGCTCTGGGCTCAGGCTTGGATCTGTCCCCTCAGGTCACTAGGCTAGCTTAGACCAGGATCACCCATTTGTAATCGTAAGAACTGAAGACAGGAGGATTTTCCTCTGAAAATTTAAGATTTACAAGAACCCTGGGACTTCTGAACAGCACTTAAAGGAAGGCCCACAGGATTACAGAACTAAATATCCTCTGGTGATATGGGAAAGAGTTCAGAACAGAGTATTGATTAAGAGACAAGACATTGACTGTTATATATTAGCCTTGGGGATGTCTGGCTGTATCTTCATGTCTCCCTGTATTGAGAGCTGGGATGAATCCCATTCTTCTACCTGCAGGGCTGGATTTATGTGGTTTGCTTATGTGCTGTCGCCAAGGAGCATTTTCTCTTTGTTTTGTCATTGTGTGAAGTTGCATGCCTGAAATGATCTGGTGATGATTTTTCAAAAAGCCCCAAGCACAGAACTCAGTTTTTTTTCTTTTTCTTAACAGCAGATGTTCTAATAGTCTGTCTCCTGTTGCACAGAGAAATACAAAGAAAATTATGGAGCCACCACATATATCTGAGTATCAACTGATGTTCCTTTGGGTTATTATGGAAACTTCCTAAGTGACTTCCCATATTTTACTTTTCCAGTACATTCCATATACTAGTCTCAGAGTTCTTTTCCCACCTCCTGAGACTCATCTGTTCATACTCTTTTACAGTCCATATCTGGACCTTTATACCTTCATTTAAAGACTTGTGTCTTTAATACAGCTTTCTAGACCCCTCCTGCATCACCAGCTTCATCCCTCCACCATCATATGCTCCACCCAACTTCCCCAATACTCCATTCCCTGCTTCTCTCCAGAACTCGGCTCAACCTGCTCCTATCACCTGAGGTGTCCTTTCCTTCACCTCTGCTGGTTGAACTCTTGTCAAACTCCTATCTTCAAGGCACACCTTGAATGCTGCCTCTGTCTAAAGTCATTTCTGTTATTTCTAGTAGGCATCACAAAACTTTGGATCTCTAGCCTAGCACCTTCCCTATACAACTCTGTGTATGCCCTCCTCCCCCTGATTCTCTTTCCACCCCAGATCTGAGAACACTTTAAGAGCAGCAGAGTAGTACCTCTGAAGAAAATTTGGACAAAAGGCAAATGAGAAGAATCTTCTGATAATTAAGTTACAAAATTAACTTAATGGGCCACCAAAGTCATATATAGAAACAACTTAAGTGGTCAAAATTATTTCTGGTTCAGAGCATAAATTGATTGAAGCTGTTTTTATTTTTTTTGAGGTGGGGGAGAGAGGGAGAGAGAGAGGAGAGGGAGAGGGAGAATCTAAAGAGGCCCCACGACCAGCATGGATGATTCAGAGTTCCATCTTACAACCTTGAGATCATGACCTGAGCTTAAATCAAGACTTGGGATGCTTAACTAACTGAGCCACCCAGGTGCCCTGAAGCTGTCTTTAAAATAGCATTAAACTTTAATCTGGGGCTGGTGGGGAGGTATACACACATAAGAGAATCCATTGTCTTATTCTATCTTCCTCTGGATGGTTTACCTCATGAATTAGCATATTGGTTAAGGTTCTGAGAAGTCCTGTAGTAATGAATCCTTTTTTCACTTTGTCGGGTCTCTTATTTCTTGAATCTATATGACTAATGTTTTTCATACAACATTATGAAACATTATATTTTCAAAGAATAGTATTACTATCTGCTGGGCTAAAGAAATGATATACCACTCAGAAGGGGAACTGGTATATGTTGAAGCTGGAGAAAAGAAAAACAGAAGGACAAATGCTGTCAGTGTCTATCCAAGGGTATTTAGAAGATATCTGGGCTCTTGTGTCCTGCAGCTGGTGGGTTCTTTCCAGGGAGATAACATCATGTGTTCCCTTGACCTGATACCATAGGATTATTTGAGTTGGACAACTAATTTCCCTTATTCTCACTCTATGCTCACCAGACAATTTGGTTACAGTTTAGTTTTCAAAGTAAATTTCTTACATGAAAGAAATAATCTGACCCGAGGACAGAACATTTAACCCCTTTGCAGTTCTATTATGGTAGTAAATTGGCATTCTGGGCTGTCCATCAGTCCCTTGTGACCTTGATTAGTGACAGTCCATCCCTGAGATAGTGATTCACTCTCTCTGGAATAGAACAAAATCACATTTCAGAACCTGCAAGGCTGTGGATGATATCCGAGTGCTGTGGTGAAGGACAATGCCAATACCTAGCATTCATGAGGCACCATTTCAGTTATCTGTTTCTGTGTTGACAAATATACACTTAGTAGCTTAAATCAGAAGCAATCATAGTGGTTTTTTTGTGTGAATCAGGAATTTGGGAAGACTTAGCTGAACAGTTCTGGCTTGGATTGTGGTCAGATGGTGACGACGACAGCTTGGGGTTGACTGGCAATCTCTGACTTCATGGAGACTCAGGACCACTCCATTAGTTCTCTCCATGTGAGCTGCCGGGAGCTTCCTCACAATATGGCATCCTCAGGGCTCCAAAAGCAAGATTCTCAGTGAATGAGGTGGAAGCACTATCAAGTTTTCTGATCCTGCCTCAGAAATCACATCAATGCCACTTACCCGCTATTTGTTGCAGGAGAGTTACAGGCCCAACCAGATTCAGAGAGGAAATAGACTCCACTTGTTGATGAAAAAATGTTTTAAAGAGCTTGTGGGATGGGAGATAATGTGCTTTTCTTTGGAAAATATAACCTGATGTAAAGCACTTATTCGATGCTTTTGCTAAATCTCTCTCTCTCCCTCTCCCTCTCTCTTTCCCTTTCTCTGTCTTTGTCTCTCTGTCTCTCTCTCTCTCACACACACCCCTTATTTATTTCTCACAACAAATTTATGAGATCATTCTTATGATTCTCCATTTTTACAGAGGTTAAGTAATTTGTCCAGGGACTTATAGGTGGTTAGTCATAGGGTTGGGTTTTGAAAACCAGTGTGTATTCTTAAACAGTACGCTCCACCACCTGGTGAACCCAGGTAAATGCCATGTGGGAAGTTCCTGGCAGTCTGTCAGCCAGTCTCCCTAGTGACTCCCACCTCACTGGGCATGCTAAGTGTGGTGGGGGAATATTTCAAGGTGTTGATCAGAGTGCCCTTTTCCTTAAGCCACCACCTTCCTTTACTTGTGTCCTGAGGGTCTTTCCCTCATGGAAACCCTGCCTGCTCCCCACCACCGCTGGTCCAAATAACTACATACAAGTCATCCCTTCATGGAACCAGAAAACAAAGGTCACATTATTAGGTTTTCAGGTTTTTGTTGATGGAAGAAAAACGTCCCAGTGCTACCGACAATGTTGGTGCTCTGCCCAGGTCTCCCTGGATCTCTTTTCCCTACTTATACTCCCCATTAGTGTTCTTGAGCTTCTAATGGTCAGCCTTGTGCTTCTTTTCACAGACCTGCCCCTGTGCACCTGGAGCCTACTCTGCCCAATCATATGAGGGCAGAGAACTTGTGTCTCCCCAAGTTGGTCCTTGGCCAATACCTGAAGAGTTGGGAGAGTGAGGGCCCAACCCTTTGTCCTCTGGTTGGGACAGTCTTGAGGGTAACCTACACACCAGAGCACCCTGGAGGGATCAGGGTAGGACTTTTCATGAAATAGCACCCTTTGCTTCTTCCCACTCTTCTCCTGTTGTCCCCACTTCTCTGGAAACACCACCTTTGAAAACTACTTCCCCAGTGCTTACTGGGGAACCTGTTATCTCTAACGGGAAAGGAGAAGGGGAAGGAGCTAGAGAAACTTCTTTGGGACAAGTCCAGTCCTTTGCCAGATCAGAGCGCTACAGGGAGGTTGAGCCAGCCTGGCCTGTTTCATTGTCCTTCAGAAAGTAGACCCTCCTGCTGACCCAAATGACAGCAGATGTGCCGACAGCCACAAGCACAGTGTTCTGGACCAGGAGTCTCTCCTCAACAACCTCCCCCCATCTAACCTGCCTTCTCACATCCCATTCAAAGCCCCCTGGAATGGAGCTTAGAGGTTTGGTGACAGTCTAAGGAAAAGCCCCTCCACCACCCTTTCTGTTATACCTGACCAGGGTGATGCTTGATGGAACTGATGTGCCACTGAGCCAGGGAGGGGTTGGAACCCACATGGAACTAAGAGTTAGGCTTCTTGTGCCTAGCTCAGCTCCCAACTAGATCTGTGACCTGTTTTCTCCATTGCAGTGTAGTCTCTGAGCTCCCTCCAGCTCTAAATGTCTGTGCTTTCACATGACATGTTTGGTGCCTCCTGAGAGCTTATAATCTTGTTAGGAAAACACGACACAATTAGAGGACTGTATATGACAGGCTATGGTACAAATCTGAAACCAGTCCAATTAAGAGGGAAAAGGAATAGTGCAGAAAACAATCATAGTAGCTGATTAGGATGGGTGGATTTCTGTGGGACAGTCTTCAGGAAAGGGTTCAAGGAAGAATTTGAGAAGGGTCATAGAGGTTGACTATTGCTTAGGTGAAGGAAGGTAAAAGCCACTGTAGTCATAGGCTTATAATTGTTACTTTTGTGTGCATTGAGGGAGAGGCAAGGGGACGAAATCCTGGTTATCGTGTAATTGCTGTTCCAACTCCTAAGTGAATATAGCACACACTGCTCCAGTTATAATATACTAGTTATTTACAGGGCTGTATTTCTATTCTCCCTGACTTAACACACATCACTGGAAATCTGACATTCAGAATTGGCTTTTCCAACCTCCTAAATTTTAATTAAAGTAATTATGTTACTAACAGAAGCTGTAATTTATCTTCTCCCTGTGTTTACAAAGAGGAAAAAAGGCAACTTTGGCCAAGCACATTTTCCCTGCATCCTACTGCTGGTTTGGTGGTGGGGAAGGGGGGATGTCTTTGGTTTGGGGGGTGGTTCAGACCATACTGCTCACTGGTCTCTTCTCTCTGCAGTGCAGTGGGCCCTGTTCTAGCTCTTTTGGATAACTGCTACTGAAAGCGTCCAAGTGGGCTGAACTGTGTCATTCAGAAGCAGCATCTGGGCTAAAGGGCAAGTCCATGTTCTAGCAAAGTCCTTTTGGCACAAGACACTCTTTGTGTGTGTGTGTGTGTGTGTGTGTGTGTGTGCGTGTGTGCGCACGCGCGCGTGTGTATTTCTGGCAATGGTGAGGATAAGGAGCTCAGTGATTTAGATGAGAACTTTCCATGCAATTAACTTGTTCCATAGCAAAGCAGGTGCTGAAGGGAGCACTGGGCCAGTCTGCTCAGTAAATACCCATCCCCAGATGTAGAGCAGTTCAATGGAAATAATGATACTGGGTCAATTAAGCAGAATTCACACCTCCTCCTGTTAGCCTGTTTGAAATTTTTATTTCCATGAATCAGGTTTGTTCAGAATTTAAACTGCTTTATCTCTGGAAAAGGGAGCCTCTCGGGAAACATCATTGATTTGTGCGATGGTGGCTGTTGCTAGAGAAGGTGGCCCTGCTTCCCAAGCAAGAGCACTTGATCTGGGTCTCAGGCAGGCCTGGCCTGGAGTGCTGGCTCCAACACTTAGTGGCCCTATAATCTTAGGCACGTTACTTAATTCTCTAAACCTTAGTTTTCTCATTCATGAGGATTAATTGAGAAAATGCTGGTAAAGCTCTGAAAAAAGGTCCTGGGATATAATCCATGCCCCATAAGCAGCAACTATTGTTATTATTGTTATCAACAGTAAAACTGAGTATTATTGTAACTGTGCCACCCATGATGCCCCAATAGAAAGTGTTAATAAAGGGTGGCTGTGTGAAGAGCTAATTATGTTCAACTCCAAACATGCAGAATTTAGAGACACCAATATGTGAGGTTATAAAATGGAACAATTAGGGGGTGATGTAAGGGCTGGAAAAAGGAAGGAACACCAGAATTCGATGAATTCCAGAGACCCTTGGCTGTAGTTGGGGTCAGTCCATCTGTAGATTACCCACCGCACGTCCCAAAGGCTGGGAGGGAGGCTGAGAAACTAAGCACTGGGGACCATTGTCAGGTTGAAAATGAATCAGAAATGAAATGACATCACCTCTAAAATGATAAGGCAAATCAGTAAAAAAAAAATGCAATCTAACTGACAAAAATTCCCGTTTTTCACACAATAATAGTATTTATTGAGAGCTTACAGTTTGACAGAGGCATTAATGTGGATTCCTCATTTAATCTTTACCATAACCTATAAGGTTGGTTCTATGATTATCTCCGTTTTACAGACACATCACCCTTTAGGCATGTGCTTACTGCAGAAAATGAAAGGCCACTCACTTCTTAAAGAGGTTCTTTTATAGCCTGGGAGAGTATAGACCCACCAGAAGCTTATGTGCTGGAGGGGCTTACTTAAGCTCCAGAGAATGTGGATTTAGTTGTATTCATACAATTATTAAACAACTTATTTACATAGGCTGTACTACTAGGTGCTAGGAACTGAGTTTTGTGTTGAAGATACAATGATGAACAAAAGTAGGTGTAATCAGCTTCTGAGAAGATGGAGTAGATGAACTTTTCCTTATACCTCCTGCTGCTGTGTACAACAAAACCCCCTAAATATTGTGTGTAGAACAAACATAAGAAGGCTCTGAAAGGGGGAAAGAAGGTGGAAGACCACTAAGAGATCTGGGGAGCCAATGAATGACATGTGAGTTCTCTGTTTTTGTTTTTGGTTCTTAGTTTTTGGGGTTTGTTTGCTTGTTTGTTTTTGCCTCATGAATCCCAGATTTGGAGATGAAGAGGGCAGCAACTTGGAAATACCCATGTGCACAGACAATATAAATCCTGCTGTCCCTAGCCAAAGGACTGGAAAAGGGGCAGTTTGGCAAGACAGAGAACTTTTATGCAATAACAACTTAACTCCAGCCAAACGCCACAGAAAAATCTGTGGCCTCACGTCCACCCAGAGCCTTGTGATAATGAAGCCAGCCCCCTTCCCCATGCCTTTGTATCAGTGGAGGCCACATGGGAAGCAGTAATGAGACAAATTCCTACCCCTTCCAGCCAGAGAGGTATCAGTGAAGGTTTGGTGGGTATGGGAAACTCCCGCCTTTGTCCAGCCCCGCCCCCCAGGTGTCAATGGATGCCAAGTAGGGAATATGAATTTATACTCCTCCTGGCAGTACTAAGGTAGCACCCCTTTCTCTTCCTCTGCCAGGGCTATATCAGAAGCCAGCTAAGACCCAGAGTCCCAAAACATAATACTCACAATAAGAACTAGGAAGTCTCAGACTGAATGTAAAAAGAAAATCTCATCTACTGATGCCAGCACAGAGATGACAGATAAGTTCGAATTATCTGATAAAGATTTTAAAGCTGTTATTATAAAAAATACTTCAGCAATCAATTAAAAAACAAGCTGGAAACAAATGGAAATATAGAACATTTCAGGAAGGAAATAAAAGGTATAAAGAAGAACCAAATGGAAATTTTAGAATTGAAAAACATAATAACTGAAAATAAAAATCTCAAAAGATCAATTCAACAGCAGAATAGAGGGGACAGAAAACAGAAAAGTAGAAATCACCCAATCTGAACAATAGAAAAGAGATGGAAAAAATTAGAAAGAACAACGTCTCAGGGGTTTGTGGGCCTATAACCAAAGATCTAACATTCATGTCCTGGGACTCACAGAAGGAGAGGAGGAAAAAAGACAAGGATAGAAAAGTGCTAAAAGAGATAATGGCTGAAAACTTCTCAAATTTGTGAAAAGATAGACCTACATATTCAAGACACTGAGTGAGCCTCAAGCAGAAGAAAAAAAAAAAAGAAATCCACAGCAAGACACATTACAATCAAACTTATGAAAACTAGAGACAAAGAAAAATCTTGAAAGCAGCAAGAGAGAAATGACACATTATCTATAGGGGAAAACAATTCAAATGACAATGTATTTCTCATCGGAAACTATGGAGGTCAGAAATAAGTGACACAATATTTTTCAAAACATTTTCAATGCTGAAAAGTAAAGAACTGTCTACTCAGAATCCCACAGCCAGTGAAAATATTCTTGAAGAATGAAGGGGAAATGAAGACATTGTTAGATGAAGAAAAGCTAACAGGTCTTGTCACCAGCAGACCTATTCCTAAATGAACCACTTACGACAGGAGGTAGCCTAAAAAAGAAAGGAAAGAAATGATAAAGGAAGGAAATTTGAAATATCAGGAATGAAGAAAGAATGTGGGAAGCTAAAATCTTGGTAAATAAAATTGACTTTCCTTTTTCTCTTGAGTTTTCTAAAAACTTTTAGTGGTTGAAGCAACAATCATGACACTGTTTCACGTAGTTCTAAATGTATATAATACATTTAGATAGACATTAGGAAATATTTAAGGCAATTATAAATAGGGGAAGGTAAAGGGACATAAAGAAAAATAAGAGTTTTATACTTCACTCAAACTGGTATAAAGAAAAATCTACAGGCTTTGATAAACTGTGTATGTTTAATGCAATACCTAGAGCAAGCGCTGAAAAAGTTGTATGGAGATATATGAAAAAATGCTATAGACGAAATCAAACTGGAACTTAAAAAATGTTCAAGTAACTCACAGGAAGGAAGGGAAAACCAGATAGATAAATTAAAAACAGAACAAACAGAAAACGAAAAATAAAATGGCAGGGTTAAGCACTAATATATCACTAATTACAGGACCTGCAAATGATCAAAATATACAAAATGAAAGGCAGATAGGCAGTGTGGACTAACAAACGTGACCCAACTATATGCTGTCTACGAGAAGCTTACGTAAAATATAACTATGAAAGGATGGAACAGATATATCATGAAGACATTAATCAAAAGACAGCAGAACTAGCTATATTAATGACAGATGAAATAGACTTTAGGATAGAGAAAAATCTGAGACAGAGATATTATGTAACGACAAAAGGGTCAGTCTATCAGGAAGTATAGCAATCTTAAATCTGTAAGTAGCAAACAATAAAGCTGCAAAATGTATGAAGGACAAACTGACAGAACTGAAGGGAGAAATAGACACGTGCACAATTAGAATTAGAATTCTCAGCACTCCTTCAATTGTCTGATTGATAGAACTATATAGAAAATTAGCAAGAACATAGAAAAACTAAGTAACACCATCAACCAATGAGATCTAGCCAATATTTATAGAACACTCCACAGTAGAATATACATTGTTTTCAAGTAAAAACAGAACATAGATAAGACAGACCATATCCTGGGCTATAAAACAAACCTTAATATTTTTATAGTTTTATATTTTAATGAAATTATTTAATATTTTAATATATTTTTTAAAAAAATTGAAGTCATATAGAATGTGTACTCTTACCATAATGGAATCACACTGGAAATCAATAATAGAAAGATAACAGAAAAATATCCACAAAACATGAAAATAAAAGAACATACTCCCAAAAAACCCATGGATCAAATAAGATGTCTCAAGTCAATCATTTAACCTTCGAACTTAGAAAAAGAAGAGCAAAATAAACCCAATGCAAGTGGAAAAAAGGAAATAATAAAAAAATAGCAGAAGCCGTTGAGACTGAAAACAGAAAAAGGTAGAAGAAAATCAGTGAAACTAGGAGCTGTTTCTTTGAAAAGGGCAATAAAATTGACAAACTTCTAGGAAGACTGTCACAGTAAAAAGAAAGAAGTTAGCAATATCAGGAAGGGAGGATATCACTACTGATTCTGCAGACGTCAAAGGGTAATAAAGAAATACTACTAACAATTCTATGAACACAAATTTGACAACTCAAAATAGAGCAAATTTTTGAGAGACGCCAACCACCACAACTTACTCAATTTGAAATAGATTGTTTGAGAAATTCTATAACTATTAAGCAAATTGAATTCATAACTTCAAAAACTCCCCCAGATAAATTTCCAGGTCCAGATGGTTTTACTGGAAAATTCTATCAGGTTTAAAGAAGAATTAAAACCAATTCTACATATTCTTTTCCAAATAGTAGAAGAGGAGGGAACACTTCCTAATTCATTTTATGAAGTTAATATTACCCTGATACCAAAACCAGACTGACAGTCAAAAAAAAAAATCACAGTCCAATATCATTCATAAAAATAGACACAACAATCAGTAACAAAATATTAGCAAATAAAATCCAGCAACATATACATTTTATACTATGACCAAATGGGGTTTATTGCTAGGATGCAAGATTGGTTTAATGTAAGAACATCAATCCCTATTAATAGGCTAAAGGAGAAAAATCAACTGATCATATCAACTGATGCAGAAAAAAGCATTTCAAATTTAACATCTATTTATGATAAAAACTCCGAATAATAGGAATAGAGGGAAACTTTCTGGATAAGGAGTGCTATAGAAAACCAGTAGAGAACATTGTACTTAATAGTGAAACATTAAATGTTTTCCCTCCAAGATTAGTAACAAGGCAAGGATGTCCACTATTCTCATTTTTATTCAATACAGTTGAATTTGACTGGAAGCTCAAACCAGTGCAGTGAGGCAAGAGAAAAAATGGCATATGCACTGGAAAGGAAGAAACACAACTGTTCCTGATTGCAAAAGACATAATTGTTTACCTAGAAAAAGCCAAAAAATTTACAAAAAGAATCCTAGAATAAATGAGTTCACCAAGGTCACAGGATAGAAAGTAAACATACAAAAATCAACTGTATTTCTATGTGCTAGTAATTAATTCATGGACACCAAAGTTTAAAATATACCATTTATATTCACTCAAAAAATGAAATACTTATGTGAAAATCTAACAAAACACGTATGGGAATTATGTGCTAAAAACTATAAAATACTGAGAAAAGAAATCAAAGAAGATATAAATAATCAAAGAGACCTACTGTGTTCATGAACTGGAAGACTCAACGTAGTAAAAAGTTCTTCCTAGATTGATGTATGGGTTCAATGCCATCTCTATCAAAATTGCAGGAAGATTTTTTTTAATAGGGATAAGATTATTCTAAAATGTATACAACCGGCAAAACATTTTTATCAAAAGCATTAAAATAGCTAAAACAATTTTGAAAAGAGGAATAATGTGGAAGAAATCAATCTACCTGATTTCAAGACTAAATATATAACAGCAATAATGAAATCTGTATGGTATTGGCAGAGGAATAGGCATATTTGATGGATCAATGGCATAGAACAGAACTCAAACACAGACTAACAATATACCGAACTTATTATTTTTTAAAGTTTATTTATTTTTAGAGACAGAGAGAATGAGCAGGGGAGAAGAGAGACAGGAGAGAGAGAATCCCAAGCGAGCTCCGCACTGTCAGTGCAGAGCCCGATGTGGGGCTCAAACCCACGAACCCATGAGATCATGACCTGAGCTGAAATCAAGGGTCAGATGCTCAACTGACTGAGCCACCCAGGCGCCACCCCTCCCAACTTATTTTTTGATGAAGGCACAAAAGCAATTCAATGGAGGAAAGGTAGCTTTTCAACAAGGTGCTGGAGCAACTGGACATCTATAGCCATGAAAGTCAGCCTCAACTTGTTTCACACTTTATACAAAAAATTAAATAAAAATGGATCATGGGGTTAAATGTAAAATGTAAGCTACAAAACTTATAGAAAAAAATCTTTGAGATTCAGGGCTAGGCAAAAAGTGTTAATGACACCAAAAACACGATTCATAAAATAAAATGGATAAACCGGACTTCATCACAATTTAAAAATTCTGCTCTGTGGGTGATCCTGTTAAGAGGATGCAAAGACATGCTATAGACGGAGAGAAGCACATATTCAACAAGGACCAGCATCTGGAATGCAGAAAGAAGTCTTAAAACAGCAGAAAAACCAACCAACCCAATAAGAAAATGGGTCTAAGACGTGAAGAGATATTTCACCTAACAGGACGTACGGTCGGCAAATAGTGCATAAAAAGATGTTCAGTTTCCAGCCATGCATACTCATAGTCTTTGGGACCTGGGTTGTCGGGTTTTGCGCACTATCTGACCGAAAGGATGACAGCATTGCTAGGATGAAGCTCCTGAGACTTTTGATGAAATTGAGTCACAAAACCGTAATCGTCAAATTAAAGAATGGAACGCAGGTCCTGGGAACAATCACAGGTGTAGATGTCAGCATGAACATGGATCTTAAAACTGTCAAAATGACCTTGAAGAACAGTGAGTATTCAATGAGTATTCAAAGAAAACCATGAGTATTCAACGAAAAAGTATTCGATATTTTATTCTGCCAGATGGCCAATGGCTTACCTCTGGATATACTACTCATGGATGTTGAGACAAAGGTGAAATCTAAGGGGAGCTGTTGCAGGAAGAAGCCGAGGCCAAGGAAGAGGAAGAGGAAGAGGAAGAGGAGGAAGAGGAAGAGGATGTGGTCTGGGTAGAGGACGAGGGAGTCCTAGGAGATAATAACAGGATTACTATTTCAAAATAACACGTGATTTGGGATATTTTTGTATAGGTTTTGTTTGTTTATGTAGGTTTTCAATAAACATAAATGTAGGAAGGAAATAGAAAAAAAAAAAAGACATTCAACATCCTTAGCCATCAAGGAAGTGCAAATTAAAGCCACAATGAGATTTCATTACGTATCTACCAAATTGACTAAAATAAAAAATATTGATAACATTAAATGCTGGAAGGGATTCAGAGAAACTAGATCATTCATACATTGCTGGTGGGACTGTAAAACAGTACGGCCACTTAAAAACAGTGTGGCAGTTTGTTAAATAACTAAACATGCGACTATCATGAAACTAAGCAAAGGCACTCCTGCGCATTTATCCCAGGAAGATGAAACCTTACATTCACAGAAAAAACTCATATGTGAATGTTTATGGCAGTTTTATTCATTAAAGTCCCAAAGTTCTCAAATGTCCTTCAGTGGGTTAAACAGACGGTGATACATCCATTCTATGGAATATAACATAGCAATAAAAAAGAGTTAACTCTTGGGGCGCCTGGGTGGCTCAGTCAGTTAAGCCTCCAACTTTGGCCCAGGTCATGATCTCCCAGTTCATGGGTTCAAGCCCCAAGTCCGGCTCTGTGCTGACAACTCAGAGCCTGGAACCTGCTTTGGATTCTGTCTTTCCCTCTCTCTCTGCCCTTCCCCCGCTTGCACTCTGTGTGTGTGTCTCTCTCTCAAAAACAAACATACCTTAAAAAAAAAGTAATTATTGATACAAGTAACAAGCTTGATGAATTTCCAGAGAATTAGGTTGAGTGAGAAAAGCCAATCCTGATGGGTTATATACTACATGATTCCGCTTATAAAATTTTTTTTAATGTTTTTATTTACTTTTGACAGCAGGAGAGACAAAGCATGAGTGGGGGAGGGTCAGAGAGAGAGAGGGAGACACAGAATCCGAAGCAGGCTCCAGGCTCCGAGCTGTCAGCACAGAGCCTGACACGGGGTTTGAACTCACAGACTGTGAGATCATGACCTGAGCCGAAGTCGGACACCCAACTGACTGAGCCACCCAGGTGCCCCTGATTCTGCTTATAACATTCTCGAAATGACAAAGTTACAGCAATGGAGAACAGATTAGTGGTTGCCAGGGGTTAAGGAGAGGTTGGAGACAGGATGAAAGTGGGTGTGGCTATAAATGGCCACATGAAGATCCTTGAGGTGATGGAAATGCCCTGAAACTTGACTGTTATGACGTCAACATACTGTTGATACTGTACTGCAACTTTGTAAGATGATACCTTTGTGCGTGTAGCGGAGTGGAAACTGGGTAAAGGGTACATGGGATGTGTTTGTGTTTGTTCTTTAAAACACTTCTTTAATTTGCTTTTGAGAGAGAGAGAGAGAGAGAGAGAGAGAGGGAGAGGAAGGGGCAGAGAGAGGAGAGGGAGACAGAATCCAAACCATGGGGTGCCTGGGTGGCTCAGTCGGTTCAGCATCTGACTTCGGCTCAGGTCGTGATCTCAGCAGTTTGTGAGTTAGAGCCCCGCATCGGGCTCTGTGCTGACAGCTCAGAGCCTGGAGCCTGCTTCAGATTCTGTGTCTCCCCCTTCTCTGCCCCCACCCCTGCTCATGCTCTATCTTTCTCTGTCTCTCAATAAATGAACGTTAAAAAAAAAAAAAAAAGAATCCGAAGCAGGCTCCAGGCTCTGAGCTGTCAGCACAGAGCCTGATGTGGGGATCGAACCCATGAACAGTGAGATAATAATCTGAACTGAAGTCGGGTGATTAACCAACTGAGCCACCCAGGTGCCCCTAAAAAATTTTTTTAATGTTTATTTATTTTTGAGAGAGAGAGAGAGCACAAGCAGGGAACGAGTGGGGGGCAGCGACAGAGGATCTGAAGAGGGCTTTGTGCTGACAGCAGAGAGCCCGATGCAGTGTTCCAACTCATGAACCATGAGATCATGGCCTGAGCCGAAGTCAGATGCTTAGCCGACTGAGCCACCCAGGCGCCCCATCTTTGTATTATTTCTTGCAACTGCCTGCGAATCTACAGTTACTTCAAAATTAAAAATTTAATAAAAAATAGTTATGACCCCTTTGCAGATGGGGTTTATGGTATTCTGGAGGAGTCATTAATTAAATCTCTATGTAAACACATAAAATTCAACTGTAATAATGCTTTGAGGAAGAGATGTTTAGTCTCTTAGGAGAGCATGTAATAGGTAGGGTGTGATCATATAATTTATTGCTCAAACTAGGACACTTTTGAGAGTGAAGGAAGGTGCTATTAGTAATTAGGCTGGCAAAGGAGTCCTAAATTGGGGCATATGGTCACCCTAATAATTGGGCAGGGGCCCTGAGGTCAGGAGAGGCTCCGTAGGGAGATGAAGCTAGACCCAAGACCTGAAGGAAGATTGAGAGTGAATCAGGCAGGTAGGGAGGGGAAAGGCAACAAAAGAAAAGACCCCACAGCAGGAGAGAGTCTGTCCCTGAGAGAGCAGGAGAGAGCCTGTCCCTGAGAGAGCAGGAGAGAGCCTGTCCCTGAGAGAGCAGGAGCGCCCAGGGACTCGCGGAAATCCCTGCATGGTTTTTGGCAAGAGAAGCCCCTCATCTGGGCTCTGGTTCCTGTGACCCGAGCAGCACTCTCCCTTCCTTCTGCCTTCCTGACGCTGAACTTGGGTGTAAACCACATGTTTGTTTTCAGGCTATATTTAGTTCCCTGCTTTGCTCTCTCTGCTACGCTTGAACAATTTCCCAAGAACTGCCAGCTCTCTTATGTCCCCTGTGATGCTCCTGATTCTGAGTGTGGATGGGTGAGAGAGCCATGGCCACAGAGCATCCAGGATACATCTCCTTCTCCTCAGGCCTCTGGCCGTTCTTGATGGTCCTTCTCAGTGGGATGCTTCTTTGGAGCTTCAGCTCCGTTTTTACTTGGCTGTTCTTTATCTGGAAGCTAATCCCTGCCCCCTCTTTCTCCACCCAGGCTCCTCATTCTTGCTTCTCTTGTATCCAAACCTGGATTCAGGAAATCCACCCCCGCCCCCAAGCTCTCTGAGCACCAAGGTCTCCGTGTAAATACAGATACTAACCCAGGACTCTGGGAAGATTAAATGCACTTCCGTTTCCCCATCTGTAAAGTAGAAGTATCAGGAGTTCTTATCTCAGTTTTTTTTTTTTTAGGATCTAATGACATAATCTCTGAATGGTGCCTGGTTTATAGCACTTAATAAATCATTACTAGACTTCTACCTCTCCTCTCTAATCTCCCTCTTTAGCCCACCCACCCCTGCTACTAAATGTGCTCCATCTGCCCCATGATACCTGCATTTCCTTCATGAGAAGTCAAACCTTTTATTCCCCAAGGTGAGACTGCAGAATTAAAGAGTAAATCATCTCAGGGAATTGGCCCTGATGGTTGACCTCAATGTTATGACTCTGAACAATCATGAAACACTCATTTCTCTTGCCTCTGAGATCCCACTGTCTATGGGTTCCCCTCCTCCTGCTCAAGCTGCCTCTTCCCAGGCTCATCAGTGTGTCCTCCTGGCCTGCCCTCTTACCAACATCAAGGGTCTCAGTTGGATGCTTTCATCTTCCACGTTGTCTTGAAGAGATCACCTTATCTCTAGGAATGTAGTGTTGCTTTTAGGGTCATGGGAGAGAAGAGTAAAACAAAAACCTGTTTCCTCCAACCTTCCTTCTCATTGCACCCACCTCGTTAGGTTGATGCCTTTCTTTTCTTTTTGGAGATATAAATAGGAGGCAAATGTCAACAATGTTGGTGATGGCTTTCAGTAGCTTAATGAGTGTGTTATTTTCCGGGAGGTTGTTATGTTTCTGTTGTTGACTTTACTTCTTCAGCCTGAACTTGCTACTTGAACACAGGCCTGGAATTCACTGGCCACAATTTTCTCTTCCTTCCTAGGAGTGTCATTTAAAGATAAGAACTTTAACAACAACTAAATCAGCAACTTCTTCTCAATTGCCAGGCGTGTTGCAGGAACCATGTGCCCGATCAGTACCGGTGACCAGCATCAGTCCTCATGGTGTCTCCTTGCATGGGGAGACAGGGTGGCACAGCAGAAAAAACACTTAGCTTGAGAGCTAAGGAGACCTGAAAGGGAATACTGCCTAGGGCGTGTTGTGTGATCTAGAGGAGGATGCTATGAACTACTGTGTAAGAACTTAGCTCTAATGTGAGATCTGCATTCAAACCCTAGATCTGTCACTCATAAGCTCTGCAACCCAACCTCTCTGAATCAAGATTTCCTCAGCTTAAAATGGGCAAAGGTGCTGACCTCCACAGGACGGTTAAGAGTAAGAAACTTAACAGCCAAATTCACCTAGTAATTTATCTGTGCTACACTCGTTCAACTGCTTGATGTGCCCTAATTATTTAACCTTTACTATGACTCTGCATGGTAAGTATTTTCACCACCCCCATTTACAGATGAGGAATAGAAGCAGAGAGAGGTTAAGTAATTTGTCCAAGGTCACACAGCTAGGTTGGTATGGCTAGCATTTGAACACGGATAAGTTAGCTCAAAGTCTGGGTTCTTAATCACTCTGCTAGGACACCGATAGATCATTACCACACATTGGGTCCCAAGTTAGTGCTCAGGGTATGTGAACACTCATTAACGCCAATGTGATGACCCTTTTCATCACTGCTTTGCCACACACAGTTTTGTTTCTCAGTCTACCATTTGGAACCAAGCAAAGCTACTTTGGCAGAAATAAGTAAAGCAGTGGCATAGAAGACACATAGAAGAGCGGGACCTAAAGTCCTTATTTAAATGTCAGTGTTCATGCTGTTCTTTTCTCCTTTCCTCTTCTGCTTTTCCTCATCGTAACATCTTTCGGGACTTCATGGCCAACCAAGCTGCTGCTTCTTTTTGTTTTGTTTTGTTCTGTTTCTATTTTTAACAATGGCCAAGCTTTGCAATGTTACTACCTGCAACTATGACTGCTGGGCAGATGGTTACCTGTGGTATGAAAGAGCATCAAATCATAGAGCTTTGGCCTCCTTAGAAAGTATACACATGCTAAAAAGAACAGAGGACTACAACTTGCAGCAGAAGTGTTATTATTTACACTCATCTGTTTCACTTGTGATTGCACACTTATCGAGGCTCAGTGCTATGCCACAGAGTGGGCCAGTGCTGAGGTTGTAGTGTGGAGCAAACCAGACACTTCTTGCCTTCATGGACACACAGTGGTAGGAAGCCCTGGTTCCAGTGGTCTTCTCACTGCTTTCATCTGTATTTCATGGTTTGTTTTTTAATCATTTACCTCTGTAGAAATTCAAAGAGTTACAATGTGAACTGCTGTTTTGATGTTAATCGATTAATTAATTTCCTGTTTAGTTCCAAAAAGGATGTGAAGTGGCTTATCAACACTGCACAGCTATGGTAAGACTCAAGAGTATCGAACAACAAAAACAAACAGTATTCAGTAAAAGGGGAGCAAAGGATAAAGATCTTGTTCTGAAGACAGAGCAAGTGAACCTGGTACTCAGCTTGACTGCCGAGACAAGAGGAAGACAAAGTGAGAAGACAAAGCCACTTTAGGAAAGCCTTTAAAAAAGGATGTCAGTTTCACAGGAGAAAGTCACTTTTTCCTGGCTCTAAGTTTTTTGAGGAATATGTCTTTAGATACTCATATATGGAGTGCTGAACATGTTATAAAATATGAGAAACAGGCTTAATTGGAACACTTCTCTATACGTGCTGGCAATAGGTGCTGATGGCAAGATCTATTAAAATTAAGGGCTTGGGGTGAGGAGAGAAAGAAAGGGAGGGATAGAGAGGATATGAATGAGAATGTATTTGTGATGTCAGGAAGAATAGTATCTCAAAGTGTTATTTCACTGTGATTAAAAAAATAAGACCTGTCATATTAGGGTGGCAGTATAATCTCATGGATAACTTATAGCATACAGTGTGCTTTCTCCAGTTGTTTGTAACAGGGACAGAAGCCTGGAGAGAAAATGTGTTCTCAGTAGGGCCTTCATTGCTCTCCCCATTGTACCTGGGTGAGGGCTAATCCTGGCTCCCAACACGCCTTTCCCAGATGACTTGGGGATTATGCCAGCAAGGGAAATTGGAGTCCATCTAACCTCACCTGTCTTTTCAATTCCAAATAGATGTTGGACAGCTCCCATCTTATAGCAGGAAGACAAAAATTTGGTGATGGTGATGATGGGAGATGGTCGCGGCGACAATAATGCATACAGCGTCAGGTAGTATGGGATAGTGGGGGCGGACTTCATGGGAAAGCTTGGCATTGAAAGCAGACTCTGATGGAAATTGTGGCAGAGGGAAGATTAAGACTTAAGGAATATGGTGAGAAGATCCAAGGAGGTAAGGCAGTACATGGAGCCTTCACACCATTTTGAGAAGTTTGGACTTTATGGACAATGGTTGGTCATGTAGAATTTTGAGGAGGGCAATCCATGACAAAATCTTCCTTGTGTTTTAAAAGGCAACTATGGAATTGTGCTGTCTAAAACCGTAGCCCCCAGCCACATGTGGTTATGAGCCTTGAAATGTAGTTAGTCTGAGTTGAGATGTAAGTAAGTGTAAAATATATGCTGGATTTTGAAGACTTAGTACAAAAATATGTAAAAATATTTTCATAATTTTTATGTCGCTTATGAACTGAAATGAAAATATTTTGTGTATATTCAAGAAAGTATATTGTTAAAATTAATTTCATTAATTTATTTTTAAGTTTTTAATGAGGCTATTAGAAAATTTTAAATTTATACTTTTATTGGACAAGCTGGTGTGGAGGCGGGCTTGGGGAAGGAAAGAACTGAAGACCAAGAGAAGACAGGAAGTTATAGCAAAACCCTAGACAAGAGAGGATGAGGGTCAGATCTAAGGCAGTGACTCTGGGAATAAACAGGAGACAACAGGTAAAAAGGCTTTTAAAATAGGGGGCACCTGGGTGGCTCAGTTGCTTGAGCATCTAACTTCAGCTTGGATCATGAACTCCTGGTTAGTGGATTGGTGGGTTCAAGTCCTGTGTGGGCCTGCATGCTGGTGGTGCAGCGCCTGCTTCTCTCTTTCTCCTCTCTCTCTCTGCCCCTCCTCCACTTGTGCGTGTTCTCTCTCTCTCTCTCTCTCTCAAAACAAACTTAAAAAATTTTAAAAGAGGACTTGAAAATGATCTTTCTGGATGTGGGCATGAGACAGAGGGAGGAGATAAGGTTGCATGTTAAGTATCTAGTCTGGGTGACGGAGAAGATAGGAGGATGGTTTTTAGAACTTGATGCATATGAGTTTCAAGGTGGACCTCCACATGCCTGGAGCATAGAGGAACTCAAAGTGAAGCTCAAGAGAGGTCAGAATGGGGTTGTAGATTCAGGAATCAACAAGGCAAAAGGGGACAGGTGAAGCACAGAAATGGGTGAGATGGTTGAGTTCACTCACAGAGGGCAGGCAGAGCGAGCATTAAGCACAGAGAACAGGGCATTGATGGAGGTTAGGGCTCAGAATTTAATCTGTGGGCAGGAGAAGAGAGACTGGCGAGCTTGACTGAGGCTGGTCAGGGCAGACCTAGGAGACCCTGGTACCACATAGACCAAGGGAGATCTTTCCAGATGGAACACTACAAATGCAGGAAGTGGAAGTTATTGGCCAGGCTCTGTCAAGGAAGCCACCAGGTGGTGTTTGCTGGGAGTAAGCCTTTGATGAGTCACCTGAAGGCAAATGTCCACTTGCAGAAAGTCCAGCAGAGAGCGTCAGGTGAGGAAGGGGACTACGGATACCGGGGAGAACTCTGTGAAGAAGTTGGGTGCTAGAGAAGGTTGGTGGGGACTAGGAGGGAGTGGGGACACAGGGCTGAGGACAACGATTGTTAGACAAAGGGTGAAGGAGGGAGAGCCTGAAGATAGAAGGGGCGAGGGGGCGATAACTGCTAGAGCAAGGCCAGGAGGATGAACTGGGGCAGGAGATGTGTGAAAATATCACACCTCCTAGAGTCTCTTATCCATTCTTTTCCCCAAACAAATACTTAATAGCCACATCTCCCAGAGTTCACCTCGACACTTCCACGAGCTACCTTCAGGTCAGGTCAGATGGGAGAGGGAGCAGGGAGTTTCCAGCATTGCTCTTGCAGACAACTGCCTCCCATGGGGTACTGCACGGTAGCTTTGGAGATTGGACAGTATATCTCCCCCTGTGGGTCTAGGCTTGGGAGCCCCCCTACCCCCACCCCCTGGATCCAGGGCTCTGTGAATGTCCACTCCGGGAGACCTGCCTGAAAGCCAAGATCACTTCTACTCTGGCAACCAGCACCTCTGCCGGTAGCCCAAGCAGAAGAGAGGCCTCGCATCCTTCCCGCACCCCGAGCTTGGGCTGCAGCGCCCGGCTTTCCCCGGCAGAGGCGCTGGGAACCCGCGAATGGCCCGCTCCGGTCCAGCGCCCGATCCCGCGCCCACCTCGGCCTTCCACGCTGCAACTTTTTTGGGGGGCGTTCTGCCGCTAGCGGTCTTTGGAAACCCCTAGACTCCAAGACACGCCTCACCCTGGGCTGGACGTTGTCACCGGCTTGGTTCTCCGGCCCAGCCTCCTCGGTTCCCCATTTCCAGTTTAGCTCCGGTTGGAAAATCCTGTTCGCCAGCGCGGGGCCTCCGGGAGCCGCTGGTTGCCGCCCTCTGTGGCCGGCTGATTCCCAGGCCGCCTCTGCCTCCTCCGTCCCTCTTGGCCCTCCGCTGGCGCTCTTTCGCCTCTTCTTTTCTCTGGCCTTTCCTTTCGCACCATTATCTCGCCTTTCCTCCTCCACCTCATTTTTTCTCTCTTCTCCTTTTCCCCTTTCTCTCTTCCTCTCCGTTTCCTTCTCGTACCTTCGTCCCACATTTCTCCTCTACCCTCTTCCGGCGTTTCCCTCCCTCTGGCTATGCTTTAAACATCACCCACAAAGGAGCTCTTCGTCTAATCCCAAGGAGGAGGGGAAGGGCCTGGAGGCGGTCACGCTCTCCAAGCCCCCTCCTTCCATCCTACTCCTTTCTTAACACCCCCTCCTCCAGCTCCGCGCGTCCTCGCCTTTCCAACCCCTAGAAATCACCGGGAGCTTCGCGGAGGCGGTGGGCTGCACTACGTGCCCGGTCCTGTAAAACACATCTTCTCGTCTTCGAGTTTAGCTTCCCTCTCTCCGAAGTCTCCCTTTTCCTGGGGCTCTCCAGGGGCCCGAGCCCAGACTGCGTCCCACGCCTTCAGGCTGCGCTTCTGCAGCGGGGTCCCGGGGGGCCCGATAAGCCGGCGCTGGGCTGGGCGGGGGGGGGGGCCCTCTCACTGGCGGCCAACACTTTGAAAGAACAACTGAGCCGGCTCAGAAACGAATCTAGGAAGAGTGAGCGACCTCAATCCCAGGCTAGAAGATGGGGCTGGATCCCCCCGTGGGAGCGAACAGTCTCCACTGTCTTTCCTCAGCTCCGACCAGGGGTCCCGAGCAAAAGAGCCATGGATGGGGGAGAGCTGGCAAACCCCTGACCCTGCCGCCGGCGCCTCCTTGATCTCTCCCCTCGCCCTCCTGCAGGCTTAAGGAATCACCAGGTTCCATCCGCCGGCTGGGGTGGGGGGTTGGGGGGGGTGGGGAAAGCATGGGTGCGCGGGGCGCCAGGAGGAGGGGGCTGTCCAGGGCGACCTGCCTCGCTCTCAATATTGCCTTTCTGACGACCCGCAGGCTCAGGAAATGCAAACACAGCCGGTGCGTGATCCGAGAGCGCCCACGGCCCGAGCGGACCCCTCCCTGCCCCACACCCTAGGCTCACACTGACACGCACACAAATGCGTGCAAACGCGCACGCACAGAGGCGCGCGCCCCCGCACACGAGCCAGCCCCGGGCTCCGCCAGGTGCCCCCACCCCCCGGCGCCCGCCCGCTAGCCCGCCAGCTCGCCAGCCCCCGGCGCACCCTTCGCCTCACCCTCTCCCGCCTGCACGCACGCACGCGCACGCACGCAGTCCCCGCGCCCCCGCACCCGGCGGAGGCGCAGGCCGCCAGGGGCGGGGGGTGGTGGGAGGGGCGGGCCCGGGAGCCGCGAGCGGAGTCCCGGGTCCATCCCGCGCTCGGCTTCTGCGCGCCGCCTCCACACGCGAAGGCTCCGGTCTCCCCCTTGGCTTCCGAACCCCAACAGTTGGCGCTGAAAACACTTTACTCCTCCTCCTCCTCCCTCGAGACCCCCCCCGTCCTGCACGCCATCTCCCGCCCCCCACAACAGGCCCGAAGAGTAACCCCCAAAAGGCGGCCAGAAGCGGCTCCGAACTCTTCGGCGGGAGCAGGTTGGAGGCTGGGTTTCGGAGAGACTCTGGATTGGGGTCCGTCGCCAGCCCCTCCTCCTGGATCCGGCTTGATTCTCATATTTTAAAAGAGGATTTTCTCATTACCTTTGAACACTCCTTTTAACAAAATTTCTGGAGGAGCTCGGTGAAGAAGATTGTGAGGGATCTTATTTTAAGGGGGGAAAAGCACCGAGGGGGCATTTATTAATTTTTCTCGGGTTTCGGAATCACCCTTTCGAGAGAGCGAGCGATCGAGAGCGAGGAGGGAAGAGTGGAGAGGACCCGCGAGGCGCGGCAGCCCGAGCCACCTCCTTCCCGGCCGCCCCCTCCCCACTCCCCCCGACACACACTCGCTCGCTGGCTCGCCGGCGCGCGCACACCCCCCGCGTCGGACCCGCACCTCGGCGGGCGCCACACTCTCGGCAGCCCGAGCCGCAGCAGCCGCAGCGGGATGGAGGCAGCGCGCACCGAGCGCCCCGCAGGCTGGCCTGGGGCGCCTCTCGCCCGGACGGGGCTCCTGCTCCTGTCGACGTGGGTCCTGGCGGGCGCCGAGATCACTTGGGGCGCGACGGGCGGTCCTGGGCGCCCCGCGGTCCCGGCTTCGCGGCCGCCGGCGCTCCTTTCTCTCTTCCCGCGGGCAGTGGCAAGCCAGTGGCCAGAGGAGCTGGCGACGGCGCGGAGAGGCGCCGCACTGGGGCGCCGGCCCGGACCAGAGCCGCTGTCCCAGCCAGGCGGCGGCAGCGGCGGAAAGAAGCAGGGAGAAGGCGGGGGACCGTCGCCTACAGGCGCGCGGTGGGGACAAGGCACCCCAGTTCCGGGCAAGCCTGCTGGCGCGAGGAGAAGTCGCCGGGCGCAGCCCCCCAGTACCCTGGAACGCGGGGACGCCCGGGCCACTGCCTTGTCCGATGGTTCCAAAGGAAGCCGCCCTCCGGCCAAGGGTCTCCGGGAGGAGGTGAAGGCGCCGCGGGCCGGGGGGGCGGCGGCCGAAGAGCTCCGGCTGCCCAGCACCTCGTTCGCGCTGACCGGGGACTCGGCCCACAATCAAGCCATGGTGCACTGGTCGGGACACAACAGCAGCGTGAGTACCCGCGGGACCGTTGTCTCCTGACAGCAGGGCAGAATGGGGGGCGGGAACGAAGGACAGAGTTGCCCGAGGGTCGAGGCAGAGGCGGGGGCGCCCTGGCTTGTAGAGAGAATAGGTTCATTCGGCTTCCCCCACGCCCCCAACAGGTTAACGGAGTTTGTTGTAAGATGGTGTGTACGTTTGTTTGCCGGAGACCCTAGGTTTGGGGCAGCCCGGAGGGGAGAGGGGGGAAGAAGTGTATTAAAGATGACGGAGGAGGGATCTGTGGCCCCTTTCCCTGGTACACTGCTTGGAGAGTCAATTTTCCCGTCGGGCGCTTGAATTCGTGGGTGAGGACGCGGTCTGAATTGGCTAAGGACCCGCTGGGCGGACTGACGGATTCCAGCAACTGCCGAGCCTCCCCCCATTCTCCCCTCCAATCACACGGAAGGAAACGCGGGAGCTGGAGGCCACTCAGACTCCCAGACTCCTGCCGGTCTTGGGGCCGCTGCTCTCCACTCCAGGCGCACTTTCTCCCAGCACCGGCGGGGAGGCTGTGCCTAGTCCACCCAAGCCCTGGCTTTCTCGTAACCGAGTTCCCCTTCAAAACCCAGGCAGCTGCCTGGAAAGCTATAGGAGAGGCAGTAAAAAACTTTAAAGCGCGAAGTGAAATTCAACATCCATTCCGCACCCATCACCCTTAAGCATGCACAGGCACACCTAAGTCTCTGAGCAAAACACTCGCCTTGGCCGCTGCGTCCCGCATCACAAACGGCTCCCGGTGTGGAGTGGGGTCCCTGTGCTTTCTGCGCACCTCTCCACCCCTTTCTCTCCGCTGCCTGGGTCCCCTGAGAGCAGCTGCACCGATAGGTGGCGCCCTTGAGTTTCCACTCTAGCGGCCCCGGCTCTGACAGCCCCGCGTCGGGCTTGGAGCTCGAGCGGCCCCGGGCAGCTGCTGCAGCCGCAGAGCGTGCTCGGAGGGGCTCTCCGATTCCCGCCGCCCGCCGGGGCCCAGCGCGTTGCGGCCCAGCCAAGAAATGGGGACACGCTCTCCGGCGGATGGGAAGAGGCTTCCCGCGATCTACCCTATTCCCCTCTTGTCCACGGCCCCCACTTTCAGCCAGTTTGGGAAGAATCCTTTCCGTTTCTCTGGCTCTCGGGAGCAAATTAGAACCAGTATTGGGCAGAGTCTAGACGGTGATGGATGACTATACAGGCAGCTTTGGAGAACTCATTTGATGGGAAATCCCCTCCCCTCCCCTTCTTGTCTCTGTTTATGACTGGCATTAAAGATTTCCTGGGAAATTCTCGCCTTATTTTAAAGGGACTCTGGGGTGTCACAGGGGTGAGGAGTGAATAACAGGAAAGCCGGGAGTCCGCAGGGTGCAGCACATCGGCGCTGCCGAGAACAGTTTCCTGGTTCTCAATGACAGGCGCAGACCAGCCTGGGTACGGATGCTGGGTTGGAAGAGTTTGTGCGGTCCGGCTCCCCAGCGGCGCGGTGGCTGCCTCCAGCGAAGACCCCCATAGCTTCGGAGTGCGCCACTCTGGGCATAGGGGGTGGGCACTGCAGGCCTTGGCAGGGCTGGGTGATTGAAGACTTGGAAGTCTCCGGAGGGACAGAGGGAGAGGGGGAGAGAGAGGTAATTCTCTGACAGCAGGGGGTGTGAATCTCAACTTCATTTTAGTTTGATAATGAGGAATTGTGTCTGTGTGTGTGTGTGTGTGTGTGTGTGTGTGTGTTCGTTCATGTTCATGCTCGGTGAGGAGGTTGAACAGGATGTGTGGAAGTAAATGTATCTCTAGGAGGAGGAGGTGCTGTCCTCACATATCTCTGACTGTATTACTGCCACATTTGGACAGTATAAATTCACAATGCCTAAAGAGTTTTCTTATGTCTCTGCTTTTACTTGAAGGACCGTTTTGTGTGTGTGTGTGTGTGTGTGTTGACTTGTCCCCTGAAGATGGAATTTGAGAGAGACCACTTTCTGCAAATAGTAGTTACATCTGCCTATCTTCAATGCAGTTGTGCAGCAGAGAAAGTGAGGGGGCAAGTCTAGCCCTATGCCCCCTGGGGAAATGACTCTTAGTTTAAAGAGAGGCAGAAGTGCCTGGGGAATAGACCAGTTGGCCTTGGAGCCCTTAGTGACAGCAGTGAGATTCAGGCAGTCCACAAACAGCCCACAAGATCCTTATTGGTTGTGTTCTTGGCCAGTCTTCACTGTCCAAGCAAATGACGAGGCAACACACGTGGGTGCTGGGACCCCCTCCTGTCGTTTCTTTCTGGTAGAGAGAGGGACTCCTGGACTGGACCTGCCTCTTCTGACCACACTGTGTAGGCAGGATCAGTGAGAAAGGCTCCATGGAGTATCAGATCTGTGCTGCTCTGAGGGAAGGGGGAAAGTATGTTAGCAAGGTCCTCTCTTTGCGAGACTCTAAGGAAACAACCCTATAAGAGAAACAGGAAATCCTGCAACATTACCAGGCCGGTTTTGTCGCCCCCCCCCCCCCCCCCCGCCTTTTCTGAAGGCAGCAAAAGAAGATGCTCTAAATAAAAGCCAGGGCGAGTGGTGAATGGGATCATGAAGTTTCTGGAAGCTTCTTTCATCCTTGGTTTCAAAGTGGAGGGAGATATCCTAGCACCAGGCTCTTTTGACTTGAAAAGAGAGTTCCATCTTGCCTCTGATACCCAAGTATTAAACATGTCCTTTTCTGAAAAGACCACCAGTTTAAGTGTGAATACATTGAGGTTTCTGCTCTCCTTCCAAGCGCCTTTGGTGGACCTCATTACTTGACATGAATTTCCTTTCGGGAAGGGTTTTCAGTCACCCCATGTAACTGAGATCAAACTCCAGTCTGACAGTTGGCAGAACTGGACACATTCCACTCCATTTGTCCTGGTGTGCCCAGGGACTCAGGGGCAGAAGGAGATCCCCGCCCAAGGCTTGGGTCATGTGTCCACTTTGGTTCAAGGACTGTGGTCAGTTGGCTTGGGGAGCAAAGGAGGAAGTGCTCAGCAGGCTTGAGCTAGAAAGTGTCAAGAGGGGCTGGAGTCTGGGTCTCTTTCTGACCTTTACTACCCTGCCAGGTGAGAGATGTCTGGACTTGGGCCTGGAGCCTCTACACTGGAGGGGCATTTGCCACCCCCTTTCCAGCAGTCTCCAGTTGGATTCCTGGTGATTAATGGGTAAGAGAGTGTTTCACAAACACCCGGAGGGAGCTCCATCCCCACAGCTTTCAGGGAAACAGAAACACATCATTCTGCCTTTCTCCTTCAAATGAAGGAAGATACTTCCTGCTTGCTCAGTGAATTGGCAAATGGCTCTGGAGACTGGAAGGAGACTTGTAAAGGCCACAGTCCGCTTCTCCGTGCCCCCTCCTCCTTGGTGTCACCCCTGATGGGGATCCCCCATGCATGGTGCCAGAATGTTGCATTCTCCCTTGGATGACCCCCATTCCTTTCCAGTAGCGACTTGCAGCCTGCTGCCCCTGCAGTGTGTCTGGTTGAAATATCTTGCCAGATAGTAGTTTTCAGTTAATGTGCCCAACACTGCACTTTGGTGTAGAGAAGCGGGGAATGCTGGTAATTCCAGGTCCCTTCCCTGAGCCCGAGAGGGGGGTGGCACACACACATGTTCCCAGGCGGGATTTCATACCTTTAACGAATTCAGCTGGACTGTGTTCTGAAATATTTACTCCTAATGTGCAAAATAGTGACAGCTCTGATCAGATTAATTGTATTTCACTCACTGGAGCAGCTAATTGTGCCTCTCAAACAGATTTTTCAAATAGCTTTTGGCTGGATTGTCTTGCCTTCATCGTCCCTGCCCACAAGCCTTGTGTCACAATATCTTAATGCATTTTGCCTTCTCAGAGGCTTAATAAAGAAGCCTGCCACAGAAGCCGTTCTTCAGGGGTTTGCCAAAAAGAATCTGTTTTTAATTAATATTACAAGGGGAGCCTCTCCTTTGAGCTGGAGCTGGGAAATGCAGTGGGACATCACAGCCCTAATTGCTCCCGGTCATTGTTGGCCGGCCTGGGGTTGGGGTGGGGTGGAGAGAGGAGGGGGCTGGACACAGGCTATTTGTCTCTATTTGTCTGCTCTGCGTTTCCTCTGATGGCTGGGTTACAGCGTGTGATTTGCTTCTCACATCCTGCAGTGATTTCCAAGGTGAGGCGAATTTGCAAACTCCTTAATTGGGAGGCCTGATTTAATGATTGCAGAAATGCAGTGGTTGGAACTTGCTTTGTAGTTGGCAAAGAAGAAGTGCTGGGAAGTGGCCTCCCCAGTTGTGTTGGGTTTAAGAGAAGTAGAGGTGGGGGGAGGGGGGTGGAGCTCCAGTGGCAAGAAGGCTCAGGGTATATAGAAGGGAGAACTGCTTTTTCCTTGGCCTGCGTAAATATGTTACGGTCACTGAGGAATTTTGGAACTGGATGATATGTGGTCTCTGAATCATCCCATAAGGACCAGAGGGGTGTGACAAGGCCAGACAGGCCAAGATAGGAAGATGCCCCTGAAGACCTGGTTAATCCAAGGCTAGGTGCACCTGAGGCCCGCGGCTTGACTCACCTGTTGATTTCCTGCTTTCTTGGGCCCGTTGGCAGCCTTAAGACACTTTTTTTTATAGAGGGAAGTTGTCGAAGGATGATTTTTCAGCGAGCTTGGGAGGAAAGAGGTCTAATGAAGTTGGAGGCAGAGAAGAGAGAATGTCGTGTCAGTGGGCCACCTTGGGTAGGCAGAACGGACACTGGGGGGTGGACCATCCTTATCCCCTGGTATGGGGAGTGACTGGGAGAAGGGTCTGGATGGTGCTCTGGTTTTGCTGGCAGCGAGTGGAGATACGAGAGCTCTGTCTCACCTGCAGCAGGGGCTCAGTTGCGTTTGACCTAGTGGGTGAAGAGTGACCAGCCTCAAGTCTTACTGAGAAGAAGCTATGAAGGAATTAGAAGTCCTTGTCCCTTGGGATATCAGCGATTTCTTTCCCAGGTTTTTCATAACTTGACAGCGATGGGAACCAGGGGCATTTCATCCAGTATGTCTACATTCTGGCTCGAGCGCCTTCACCTTCTTGCTTTCGAATCCAAAGTCCTTTAACCTGGCCTTTGGGGCCCTTCACTGCATATGTCCTAAGTCTACTTTTCCACTTCTCTGTTCGACTGTTCCCTGACAGATTCCTTCACTCTAGCCAAGGGAGCCCCTTCATTGTCCCAAGCCCCTTCTTGACTCTGAGCCTTTGCTCTTGAGGTCGTCGCCACTTACAGCCCCCTTCTTCCTCTGTTGAAATGCACCTGGTATTCACAGCTCTGCTCAAGATTCAAATGTAGTGTCTCTGTAGAGCTTTCCTTAAAACTGTTTGTTTCCCTTTTTCCTAATTGTTTATAGAATGTAAAAGACTGCATCACACGTTTGATCATGAGTTTGGTTCTTGCTTATTTTAATCTTGTATCATTTTGTAAGTTTTCAAGGTGAGGGATGAGGGATGGAATAATTATAACATCACCTCCCCCACTCCTCAGTGTGTGTTTTGCTTTCCTCCTTGTGGCATGTGGCACACAGTGCTTGTTACATAGCTTAGTACATACTTACTGAACTGACCCCCGGAGCTGCAGGGGGCCTTAGTTGTGTGGGGAGGATGGGCTAACACTGTCTCTTAATAGCACTGAGTTAACATATCTGGTTTATTATTTCATATGTGACTTTTAACACTAGATTTGGAGGCATCTCTACCCCACTTACTGAGAAGATAGAAATAGGGGCTAGGCAACAGTCAATCCTAGCGTCTTCCTCTTGGACTTCAGAGATCAGATGGACTCACAGAAGGTAGTTGACCACTTGCTGTGTGTTTCCTATGTGTGTGGCAGTGTTCTGGGTACTGTGGGATTGGTAGGGGTGTGATGGAGGGAGAGACAAATAAGGATAAGACAGCATTTGTCTCAAGGTTCTTCCAGTATGCTTTGGATATGAGACTGCTGTTCTGTAAAGTTAAATAACACATGACAGCAAGATAGAAACCATGGGGGTGCTACGTGGTTAATCATCAAGCAGTTGTGTCGGGTTATGAGCTCCGGGGAGAGATGGTCACTGTGGGAGACACTACGGCATTGAGACTCACAGAATGTCAAGGCAGGAAGTGCACGCGGGGACTGTTTTCATCAAATCATTCAGTGTAGAGATGAGGAACGTGAGACTCAGAGAGAAACATGACATCCTGTGGTCTTGACTCTACTGTTCCTTTTCTCTGTGTAGCCATCCCCTACGCACTCCGAGGTTACTCCTTGGGTCTACAGGCCATTTTTCATCCAAGAGGATTATGCATTTTCATTCAGGGAAGGTAGGATGCTGCCCATTTTATAGGTAGGATAGACTGAGACCTCGGATGAATTTACATGAGGCTAACCAAAGAGTCTCACAACTCTGGTTCCCTAGCTGTGTTCTGCATCCACCCTGCCCACCCAGTGAGGTGTCTGCAGACAATAAGTACCAAGCTTCTCAATATTGGACAATCTGTGTCTTACTAACCGTTGTTAATGGTGGCCTCTCGTGAGTCACCTCATTATTCGAGTTAGTGAGTGAATCAAGCCTGGTTGCGTCACCAGGAACATTTTGCTCATTTATTTTGATCAGTGTAGTTTGGGTTTAATTATTTATGGAAATGCTTTTCTTTATAGTATACTAATAAATGTGTTGTAGTAAATTTGGGAAAAGTAATGAAGTCTAAGAACTTCAGGATTGCACAAGTAACTTTCTGCTATTAACTCCTTGCTGGGGAGCGGAGGAAACCATCCCTAGTGGGTTGAGATCAGAGGGCCCTGGAGCACAGTGGGGCCAGCAGTACAGGACTGTTGGCCAGTAAAACTGCCCGCTGCTAAGTAGGGGTCTGTCACTTGGTACACACCAGAACCTAGTTTAGGGGAAAAACTGGAAATTGAGCCATATAGGGTAAACAAGGATCCCGTTAGGTTGTGGATTGTGGGATTGTTTGGTCTGGGTGTGAATTCATGCTTGTGGGGTTTATCCATCCTGAATGCAATTTTAGAGATTATTGGGGACAACCATAAGCAAATAGTTAGGAGCAAGGGTTCTGGAACCAGGTGCCTGGGTTCAAATCTTGCCTCTGTCTTTTAATAGCGGTGTGACTTGGGCAAGTTGTTATGTTTTCTTCGCTATTTGCACATGCATTAGAATATATTGGAGAATATTAAGAGTACCTTCCATCTTGGGGTGCTGTAAGGATTAATGAGATAGTGTACATGGCAAAGGGCTTAAAAGAAGCGCCAGACCTGTTCCAAGCCCTGCGGATACCTTAGTTGCTGTAGTTGTTATTTTTATCTTGGAAAGGACTTTCCCTTCACTTTCGGATGGAAACATTGAAGCAGAGGAAGGAGGTACTTGCTCCAGGTTTTCCACTGAGCTGATGGCAAAGCCTTGGCCAGAACCCTCAGGGAGATGCTCATGTCAGGCGCCTCCCGTCCTCAGCCAGATGAGCCTTTGCCATATCTCTCTTCTGTGTTGTGCTGAGATAGACAGTGAAAGAGATAGACGAGGAATGACTGGGGATCTTGAAATTCCTACTCCGAATTCTTAACAGAAATGGTTAGCATCAGATAGTTAGAACAAGGTTAAAGATTACACTAATAGCATTTATGTTGGTCAGTTTTTGGGGGGGATTTCACTGAAGCGTCAAGGCAGGCATTCAGAAAGGTGGAAAATAGCTTTTCTTGGCTTGGGCCTCCATGATTATACGTCACAGCTAATCTCGGAAGACTTCTTGAAGGAAGTGAGTGAGCGGAATGTGTAGCTTCAGGGAAGGAGGAGAAGAGTGGGCTGCTGGGGCTGGTGGGCAGGTGGAGCCTGTAGTGCCCAAGACTCATCTACATGGAAGCCATGGGATGGCTTGCTGCTCCAGCTTTGCTTCTCCTCTTCATCTCCCAGCTCTCTCTGCTTTGTGCCTCATGTAAAATGGGAATATCCGTGACTAGAACTATCTGCAAAATATCCGCAGCCTCTTTCTCAGAAATATCACCCTGGCCAAACCCACCGTTAACCTTGTAGTGATTTATACCCATCCAGATACAGGCTTGTATTCTCTTTTTGCTTGCACCCTCTGCACCAAGAATGGAACCTGAGATCCCTACACAGACACTAGAGGGAGTGTTGCCCTGGGAAAGAAGTGAAAATAAATAGGATGAAATAATTAAAAAAAATGCTACACAAGGAATTGTTTCAAAGGAGAGAGGAAGAGAAACAGCACCCTGCAGGTGCATTGTGTGTGGAGTTGTTTGGTGACCCCTAGAGAGATACTGATTGGCAACCGGGCAGTTCAGTCCTGGGAGGGTTGATCATTCAGCCTCTTCCTGCAGAAAAAGGAAATGGGTGTTTTGTTCAAATACGTCCGTTCTGCAGTCCATTCAACCCATTAATGATCCAGCTAAGACTCGAGAAGTAAATTCAGCAGGGAGTGGTGCTCAGGCTTGGTTCTCCTGTCTCTTCTGCATTTTCTCCTTTTGTGCCCCTTCCCTTCAGTTCATGGTGCATGGTCAGTAGAAGCTTATTGAGCTGAATGTAATAAACACTTGCTTAAATACTTAGGACTGCCTGGGTAAAGAATGAGTGTCTTGGGGCTGTAGGAAGGCCTCTTCTTGCTGCCCCTGGGCCTAGGCTCTGCAGCCCTGGACATCTCCGTTCCCTCTCACCGGTGCTGAGATCCCACATGCCTGATTTCAGGGCTTTCCAAGTCTTTCTGGCATCTATGGTGAGGTAGGCAGTTTCTCTTCCAGATGGTTAGAGTCAGGTTAAAGATTACACTGCTGCATCAGAAATGAACTTTTTCTTTTTAAAATCTGTTCTCAGTGGGAGATGGGGAACAATTACTGAATTGAACATTTTTTTCAGAGCTGGAAAAGTAGCTCAAGCTGCCATATCTGAATGTGATTACATGCAGTGGAGGAACTTGCTACACTAAGAGCTTCGAGACCATAAAACTGGAGATGCAGAGAAATTTGTTTTCCAGGGTAGTGGTAGGTAGAGGAAGCTATTTTTAGAGGCAGAAGAGTTGCTCATATCACCGTGTTGGTGTCAGTGTTACTTATTCTTGAAAGTGAACTTTTGACTGGAAGATTTCTCAAAACTCTGAAACATCTTTCGGGTTATGAGAAGATGCCCAAGCAACAGCTACATCGAATAATGTCTGAGCCTCAGTTTCACTGACCGTGAAAGTGGGATCATAGTGAACCTGTGGGTTGTTGGTAATCTTAGAGACAGTGTGTATAAAGGGTCGAGCATCGAAGGCTATTAATATTGGTTAGGAATGTTCTCATTATTCGCCTAGGCAGGAAATGGGGTAGGTTCAGTATCTGTCCATTTGTAGCAGATCCATTGGCTCCCTGCCCAAATCCCCTTGGCACCTGCCGTTCCTCTGCATGCTGTCCTGACTTCTAACCACCAGCACCAGGGGCTGTTTGCCCTCTAACACTCACTTTGATCACACACGCACAGCCTGAAAGAGCAAGGGAATTCCCATCAAGAAATGGAGAGCAGCCACCTGTCAATGATCAGTGAAAGTTGGTAGATAAATACCCCAGCTCCCTTACCCTTTGGGGTGGGGTAAATGTGAGACTTGTTTTCCACACTGTCTCCCAGAGTCAGTGGGATTAAGCCCTACTTGCCTACTGTGGCAACTTGCTTGCTTTACTAGCTGTCTTCTCAACGCTCTCTCATTGCCCCACTCCCCTAACAGTATTTCTTGGGATCACCTCCCGAATAAGCTCCTTGAATTCAAGTCTTTCTTTCAGGGTATGTTTCTGGAGGAACACAAACTAAGATACCTTGGTTATTTCCAAGTGTGTTAGTCTGGGCTCTCTAGAGAAAGAGAACCAATGGGATATATACATCCAATATGTATCCAGTATGTGTGTGGGCATACACACACTACACACACACCGCCCACATTGTACACATCTCTTTATGTGTATATAAGTAACTAAGTATATATGTATATATATATGTACACGTATATGTATGTGCATGTATGTATATGTATGTGCATGCATGTATATGTATGTGTATGTTTGTATACGTGTATGTGTGTGTATGTGTATTTGTATATATCTAAAGGGAGTTATTATAAGGAATTGACAAACACTATAAATGGGGGCTAAGAAGTCTTGAATCTGTAGTCGGCAAGCTGGAAACCCAGCTGTAGTTCCAGTCTGAGTCTGAGTCTGAGGGGAAGAGAAGGCCAGTCTCCCAGTTTGAAGATAGACAGAGAGAAAGAATTATTTCTCACTCAGGCTTTTAGTTCTCATCCGCCCTTCATGGCTTGGATGAGGGCACTCACACTGGGAGGGCAATGTGCTTAACTCAGTCCACTGATGCAAATATTAATCTCATGTATAAACACCCTCACAGACACACCCAGAGTAAGGTTTGACCAAATATCTGGGTACCCCATGGCCCAGTCAAATTGACACATAAAATTCACCATCACACCAAGCCAGGAATTTGCCTCGTACTCTTTTAAAAACTTGTTCTGGGGCTTCCCATCGTCCATATTGAGTGTGGGGAGGGAGATGAAGTCACTGACCATACTTTGGAGAGGGTCCTTCTTTGAGTTGGCACCTCCCAGAAGAAAGGAGTCCACTCCAGGTTTATACTGAGTGGCAGGAACATGGTGCTGGGGATTTGAGAAGGGGACACACACCCCCAAATTAGTGTTCCCTGTCATTTCTCAAGGCTAAGGAGCCCCACGGCTCTTAGGGCCAGTGGTTGATCTTCGTAGTGCATAGTACAGAGGACCCCTAAAATTTTGACCTCTGCCTGCTGACAGATGATCTCCCGCCTGGGAATGGGTACAATTCTTCTTTTTCTTAGACTTTGCAGTTGGGCAGGGAACAGTTAGCTTGCCATTGATATCTTCCTTTCTGAGATCTCATCAGTAAGGGGCATGATAATAGGTTGGAAAGAATAAGGAAGGCCTCTTCTTGCTGCCCCTGGGCCTAGGCTCTGCAGCCCTGGACATCTCCGTTGGCCGGGGAGCTGCGATCTGTAGATTTGGGTTTCTGATGTATGGTAACTGCCTTTAGCAGGTCACTATTTCTTAGGAAATGAAAACTCTTCAGTGTATGTCTATGGATAAGAGTTGTTTTTTTTAAAATGGGTACGTTAGTAAGGAGAGGGTCTAGGATAATGATAAAAATACTGGAAAAGGCTTCTTCTTTCAAGCATGCTGAAATTTGGTTTTACCCAAGCAGGTGTGCATTCAGTCGTTCATTCATTCATTTCTTTCATTTATTTCTTTGCCGAGTGTGATGCTAATTAAGTTACTGAATATTCTGGGATTCAATTTCTTGATGTATAAAATGGAAGAGCTGCAGAAATTGACACAGGCCCATCTCAGCACAAACCAGATGTGATACTAGGTCAGTCATTTCCTTCTGTGTGAAATGGGGACAATCTCATTTGCTCCCTTTATGTCACAGTTAAATAATGACATAATGCACTGGAAGCATTTGAAAAAGAATGCTCCTCAAAGCAGTAGGCACAGGAGTGATATGAACTCAAGGCGTTAGTTGACCTTACCTCTCCTTTGTTCTTTAAGTGGCTGGAGGTCCTTCCGCAGTAGACTTGAGACCATGTCCAGCAACTGCCTTGTTTTGCCTTCTCCCGGCACAAAGGAAACACTTCCATTAGCACACATACCGTGGTGTTAAAAACCTCAGGCTTCTTAGTCCAGGCACGATGTACAATTTATTTCAAGTCACATCTGATATAATAAAATTCTCCGAAGGGAGTGTAATTTGGATGTTTAAAAAAACATTTCTTCCAGGACTTGACCTGTATTGATTGCTTGGCCTTATTCCTTTCAGATAACATGAAGTATTTGGGGAGCATCTGCTATACTGCTTAGTGATGCAGACTAGACACCCCAAAAGTATATAGTCTTTTGTGTGGGAAACACACATTAGGAAAATATCAGGAACAGAGAACAATGGGAGATACTTAGGAAATACATTGGATGTAATCTAGAGCACAGTGAATAGAAACTAATAAAATATCATGCTTGTTTTTATTATATACAACTAGGTAGTATGATTGACAATACTCAGGACTAAATCCGTGTGACACGATAAGAAGTGTTAGAGCTTTGAGATTAGGTAGATTATTTTATGCTGTGACAGTTGCTCAGAATTCTGCCATATTATTTTGGGCTGTAACCTTCTAGTACTACTCTTCGGTTTTCTTCTTGAGTTTCTAATTGTTTTATCTTCCTCAGAGACAGAAGAAAGTTTCTTCGCCATTGTGCCAAGATATTCCAGCTTATTAATTGCATTATTGGATATTCTAATTTGTACTAATTTCTTTCTAGGTCTGTCTTCCTGTTCTCATCTTACTATTTCTATTTATTCTACTCCTGGGTTCATATTTCTGTGTGTGTGTGTGTGTGTGTGTGTGTGTGTGTGTGTGTGTGTGTTTGGTGGAGAGGGGCTCCATTCTTCTTTTTTGGGCTGATTTTCATTTTTCTGTGGTTTATCCTCAAGTGTTCTTTTGTAGAGAGGGCATGGAATTTCTTGGATTATTCCTGAGTCTTGACATAAATATTGATTGATTGCTTTTAACTCTCAAGAAATCCTCTTTGTTGATAAATTATGTGGTCATGTCTAAAATTTATTTGCTTGCTCTAAAATATCATCGGCTTGATGTTTCAGCTGGACTTGGAAATCTAGGGTCAAAAAAGTTTCCCTTGGGTCTTTGAAGTACTTAGAGCACTTGCTGGTTTTGCATCTTGTGCGATTTTTGGATTATATGTATCCCTTTCCTACTTAGGACTGATGAGGGTAGGGAAAGGAGGTGTCTAGTATGGTCCACTTGTGGCTTTGTTCAGGTCACTGATTGCACACCCTTTAAGGAGACCTGATGCATTACAACCAGATTTATGTAAAATCGGCATGGTGTGGGGGATTAAACTCTACAGAGCAGTTTGCCATAGATGCTTATTATCTGAATACCTTTAACAGAAAACTCAGCCAAAAAGAATAGTTTTAGCTATTTGCCATTTAAAAAAAATGTAAGATAGCTTTTGAAAACATCATCAATATTCAACAAATATTTGTGGAGTATCTGCTGGATGCCAGGCCCTACTGGGCTCTGAGTATATAATGGTGATCAGTGCTCTGAAAGAGGTTCATGACATCAAAGATTACGCTAGGCACATTTAGCTTGGAGAGGGAAGAGAGGCAGAAGCAGATGAGCTGAGATCTCAAATATGCACAGGGTTAATTAGGTGAAGAGGAGAGGGCAGAGTGTTCTGGGCACATAGCTTCTGAGCCATGAGAGAAGAAAGTGTCTGAAAGGGACAGAGAGAAGGACAGAGAGAGGGTTTGTGGAGACTGGCAAGAGATCAAACTAGACAGGCAGGGATGAGTAGGGCCTTATGGATCTAGGGAAAGGAGTTTATTCTCCATCTTTAGAGCAAAGGGGTAAGCCATTGAGGCTTTAGGTAGGAGAGTCAGAGGCGCCTGGGTGACTCAGTTGGTTAGGCGACCGACTTCAGGTCAGGTCATGATCTCACGGTCTGTGAGTTCAAGCCCCGCATCGGGCTCTGTGCTGACAGCTCAGAGCCTGGAGCCTGCTTCAGATTCTGTATCTCCCTCTCTCTCTGCTCTTCCCCTGCTCGTACTCTGTCTCTATGTCTCTCAAAAATAAATAAACATTAAAAAAATTTTTAAAGTAGGAGAGTCATATAATTAAATTTACATTAAACAAAACCACTATGATCACCCTATGGGTTAGACAGGAAAAAGGAGACCAGGCTGTCGCTGTAGCTAGAGAGGGTGATGGCTTGGGTGGTGGCAGTGGAGGTGGATGAGGAGAAGCCAGCCGAAGAAGTATTTAGTAGGTGTAGTTGATTGCATTTTTGGTTTCTCTATATAATTCTTCACCCCTCCTTATAACCCCTTTTGTATTGGGCCCTGGTAACACCTTTTCTCTGGGAGTGGGGCATTCCTTCTCTACCTCCTAACTTTGGGTTTGTCCTTGTGACACACTTTGGTCAATAGAAGAAGCGCTGGTTTGAAGTTTAATTAGCAAGAGGCATCAGGTGTCCATCTGCTATCTTGTGCCTCTGCACAAGGAAACATGCCCAGGCTAGCTTGCTGGTCCTAGGAGAGAGGACAAGTCATGTACAGCCACTTGCAGCCCAGCCTAGCCTACATCAGCCTGGCCCAGCCAAGAGCAGCACTGCCCAGCTGAGCGCAGCCGTGTCAGCCAGCCTCCATCTGGCCTATATATTTATGGGCATAAATGATTCTTCTGAGAATAAGTAGTTGAGATTTGAGTGGTTTGTTCCCCAGCATTTTTGCAGCAAAAGTTAACTGATACAGCAGGTAGAATCAACAGAACTTGATAGATTGGATGTAGCAAATTTGTGGGAACATAACTAGGGTATAAAGTGAGGCTCACCTGTATTTCAAGATCATTAGCCTCATACATGCTCAGGGCTATACTTATGTGTATCTGTGGTAGTTTCCTGTCCCTCACCTCTCTTTGTAATTCATGGCTTTTCCCGGAGTCGAATGAGGTAGGTCAGAACTCATGGTCCAAAAGAATTAATCTTCCCCCTTTTTTCTTTCTCATTCTTTCCAGTAGCCTGCTCAGATTCCAGCAGAGCGTTGGAGCTGAGTGGTTCTCAGGTCCCTCAGTGGGGGCCTTCAAGCCCTAACACTCAGTGTATCCTTGTTAGTTGAAGTCCGTTTCTGCTCTAGCTATGAAGATGGGATTTCACTGCAATTGGGGAGAAATGCAGGGCCGGAGATTTTCTTGGTCTTGACTGATTATTTAAAATATATTAGTTCTGATAAAATATTTAGCTTTTAAACAACAAATTTAATATAGGGAATTGTGTTTTATTTATTAATTGCAGTTGGAGGGAGATTGGTAGGAGTTGCGCTAAAGTGCACTGTTGTGATTTCACAAAGTATAGTAATTACTGTAATATTTTGTTGAATTATTAATATCTACTACGCCTGCAGGAACATAAGCTTCTGCAGTCAAATTCATTTCAAGATTGCCTTTTCCCCCTCTGGTTCTGTTTTGTGTTTTCTTCTCTTTCTTGTGCACTTATGAATTTTTTAAGAAATGGAGTTGGAGGGGCAGGGTTGATTATATGGTGTGAGACACCATTGTCACACCCTGTAACTGAGCGTAGGCAGGCAGGAGAGAAAACCTGTGGTTCCTTGATGGTCTCTTGCCTCAACCAAACCTGTTTGCGGTACCAGACTGAGGGATGCTGAAAGGGGCGTGTCTGGGAAGAAAGGACTCATCAACTTGCCTTTTCAGGAGCTGAGATGAGGAGAGAAAATGGCGGGGAGGCCATGTGCGTGTATACGTGTTATGTGTGCACGTCTCTGAGCAGACAGACCTGATCTTTCTAGTAGGTGGAGTTGGCAGGTGTTTGGGTGTATGTGTTCAAATGGCACTAGCTTCCCTTAGTAATTGTTTCAGCAACTATTCCTTAGTGTCTGTTATGTCCTCAAATAAGATCATTGTGGATGATGATGGTAATGATGATGATGGTGATAGCTTAGGGTGTGGATGGGCTCTGCTGTGGTAGGACTCCAGGTCCATGCACAGGGCACGTGTACGAGTATCCTTTTGGTTGTGATTAATAATGACATTGGAAGACCAGCCTACCTGCCCCCATCTACCAGCTTTACGAAATGGCCCAAGTCAGTCAATAACTGAAACTCAATTTTCCTTATCTGTTTCATGGATGCAGGAATCAGAATGCAATCATATATTTGAAAGGGTATTATAAACCTTACATTTCTAGACATATTTAAGGAAATGCCTTTGCTATTAAATTGTAGGCAAAGTTGCTTGCACTTGTGGTGTGATTTTTGAGGGGAAGTAGGAAGTATTCTCTGCTTGAATTTTGTTTTTTGTGTTTGTCAGAAACTTCACAATTCAAGAGATATTCTTTTGGGTTAAACATTATCCTCTCCAAGATCCTCTTAAAATATCAATAATTGAGAGACAATATTTTGGAGCTGGAAAGAACAAATAATGATCTAACCAAATCCTTTTCCAGATATGGAAAGTGTGGCTAGGTGAGATTGTGGAGTGATCAAATTCACCAAGATGGTAGAACCACCCACACCAGTGTCCATCTCCTTGACTGCTAGTCCAGTGCTCTTCCTGCAATACTCTGATGCTCTTCTATTTTCCATTAAATTCTCAATACAGTCTAAGGCTTTTTCTCCCAGAAGGGAGCCTTGGGCAGAATGATACATTCCATGACTTTGGGGAGACATAGGGGAGGGGATGTTCTGGGTGGCATAGTTGTGCGTGGGTCAGTCAGGTGGACCTCACTCCTCCTCTGACTGGCTCTGTCACGTTGGGCAGGTTACCTTACTGAAACCTGGCTCTCTCCTTTATAAAACTGGGATTATAATCCCTATTTTACTTGGCTGTTGTGAGGATTTAGTGAACTTGAAAGGCTTGGCAAGGTTCCCGCCCTGCGGTGGAGGATACCGGAAGGTGATTTTTAGATGGTAAATGGTCCTGAAGGCTAGCGTGATCTATCTCATGGTAGGTCTCCTCCTGAGACCCACTTTTCCTACTGTGAGGGTGTGTGTGAAGGGCAGAGGGAAGTTGCACCATCCAACACCACCATTTCCATTCCCCAGGTTGGGGGAGGAGGAGTCATACGGTGTCCAGGGGAGAAAAGCCCTGTAATGGTCAGAGGAATGAGCCAAGACTTACCAGTGGCCCTCTCTTTCTCTTTAATCTCAGACAGCACAGATCCAACCCCATTTAAATGTCCTCCAAAAGGGGTGGGGATGGAAAGAGTTGAGATTGAACATCTTCGAAGAACAGCAGGTGACTCTGAAGAAGAGGCAGAAGTGCTTGTATCTGTGTACTGCACAGTTTTGTGTTTTTACAGGGTTCCACTTCTTGGCTTAAATTACCATTGTGGTCTCCTGGAAGCGAGTTCAGTTGTGTGTTTTTTTAATTGAGAGTTTATCTTGCTTTTAACAAGTCTACCCTAAACCCCTTGTGAGCTGGGTGGGCTCCATTGCCTCTTGTGAATTTCTAGCAAGTAAGGCAGGGCTTTAGCAGTTGGGGAGAGGATGGCATTTCCTGAGACAGGAGGACACCTCAGACACTCCAGAGCCTGTGTCAACTCTCAGGCCTGGGGGTTGGGCCAATGTTTGCCTCAAAGTGAAATAAAGAAAGAAAGGGACCAGGGAAGTGTGTTCAGTTTCCCTTTCTGGTTCTTTGCCTTCTCTCTACCCGGGACCCTCCACTGTCTTCCTTCTCCCTGCCCTGGGATGAAGGTTCTAACATCAGTCCTGTACTGCTTCAATTCCCTTTCCTGAGGCCTTTGAGTTTTATTGCCTTTTTTCCCCAGCTTTACTGAGGTATAATTGAAGAATACAAATTGCATATATTTAAGGTGTACGATGTGATGTTTTGACATATGTATACACTGTGAAATGATTACCACAATCAAGCTAACATATCATCACCTCGTATAGTTGCCATATGTTTTTTTTCCTTGTTCTTTTTTCTTTTTGGTGGTGAGGACATTTAACATCTAATCTCTTAGCAAATTTCGAGTATGTAACATAATATTAATTACAGTCACCGTGATATACATTAGATATCCAGAACTTATTCATCTTGCGTAATCAAAACTTTTTACTCTTTGACCAACCTCTTCCCTTTCTCCTACCTCCTAGCTCCTGGCAGCCACCTTTGTACTCTCTCCTTCTATGAATTCGACTTTTTGAGATTCTGCATGTAAGATCACGCTGTAGTTGTCTTTCTGCTCCCAACTTATTTTACATAGCATCGTGTCCTCCAGATTCATCCACACCATCACAAATGACAGGATTTCCTTCCTTTTTAAGTCTGGACAATATTTCATTGTGTGTGTATATATATATCCATTCGTCCTTTGATGGACACTTAGGTTGATGAAATATCATATTGTGGATAATACCGCAGTGAACATAGGAGTGCAGATATCTCTTCAAGATACTGGGGGCGCCTGGGTGGCTCAGTCGGTTGAGCATCCGACTTTGGCTCAGGTCATGATCTCACCGTTCCCGACTTCGAGCCCCACGTCGGGCTCTGTGCTGATAGCTCAGAGCCTGGAGCTTGTCTCAGATTCTGTGTCTCCCTCTCTGTCTGTGCCCCTCCCCTGCTCATGCTCTGTCTGTCTGTCTGTCTCTCTCTCTCTTAAAATAAATAAACATTAAAAAAAATTAAAAAAAAAAAGATACTGGTTTCATTTCTTTGGTACACCCAGAAGGCATTTGGAGGATAGGGACTCCTGAAATCTTATCCTGTCCTATTTGTGTAACTTTTCCACCTTTTCTTCTGATGCCTGGCATCAGAGACAGGGTGGCAGCAGAGAGAGAGTGCCATTTCTGGCCAGAGATGCTTGTTTCCTTTCTGACCCCTCCCTGAGCCTCAGTACACCACTAGGAGATGAGAGTGAAGCCCCTGACCAAAGGCTGGCTTCCATCTCTCTGGGGGTCACATGCTTCTAATACTGGGTTTTCTTTGCTTAAGGAGGCAGGCAATTGGGGAGAGCTCTACTGTCTCCCCTGTCCCTCCTTAAATCTTATGTATTTATTTAAAAATGTATATAACATAGCAGAGGCACCTAGGTGGCTCAGTAGGATGAGCGTCTGATTCCTGATTTTGACTCAGGTCATGATTCCAGAGTCATGGAATCAGCCCCATTTCAGGCTTCTGAGTGTGGAGCCTGCTTAGGATTCTCTTTATATATATATATATAATATATATATTTATATATATAAACAATACACACATGTATACACATATATGTACGTATGTATATAACACATAACATTTGCCATTTGAACATTGAGCCACTTTGAAGTGGTATTGATTACGCTCGCACTGCTGAGCACCGTCACTACTGTTCCTCTCCTGAGCTTTCCAACTGCCCAAATAGAAACTCTGTTTATGGATCAGTGACTTCTGCTCCGAATTCTCTTCATCAGCATCTGAGCAGGTAAGGGTACTTCCGGTTTATTCCTCGATTCTGCTTCTCCTACCCCACTCCTAACGTCTCCCCCTCTTCTCCTTTCCTCCACCACAGGAGTCCCTGGTATTGGGGGTGAGGAGAAGGCTTGTAATATTCAGGGCTGAGAAATGGGCTGCATTTCTATCCCCCCTTCACATTCCGTGTTCTTCATTTATGAACATAATCACGCTTCTTGCACCCAGAGATCTGTGCCTTCTACGCCTTCAACTTGTTCTCTTGGCATGGGTGCAGTATGCCAGATCACGGACAGGCTGGTCGGGCATGTCCAGTGTAGTCTTGTACTTGGACTTTGTCTCAGCTAAGCCTTTTTTACTTATTTCTCTGCAGCTGAGATCAGAAACAAACACACTCCATAGTTGAGTGGTTATCGCCTGTATTCATTATTATCTTTGTCATTATAAGCAGTGAATGATGATGAGCTGTGCATTGTGGTGTGGGCACTTTTATGTATGTACAAATAATATATATCATCCTGCAGTAGTTCAGAACACATCGTGAACAACTTCCAAATTGGGCTTCAGTGCTGTGGCATATGCTGAACAAAGAGCAATCCAGATTTGATCTGGTCTTTTGGGAACTTGAAATCTAAGATGAGTACATGTAACTAGAGAGATGGAGATGTTAAACCAACATTGGCACCCAAAGTGAAGCCTTTGGGGGAGGCAGTCTAACTTACCGAGGGTGTGTCAGGTGGGTGTGTTGGGTGTGTTGTATGTGTCGTCTCACTTCCTTCTGCCCACAGGCTACAAGCTGGGGCTTACAGATGAGGAAACCGTGCTGAAGAGAGGCTGCGTAGATTGCCAGGGTCACATGGCTAATAAACTACAGAGTAGGTAACGAAATAGAAGACCATGCCCTTTGGAAATGTCAGGTCATTAAGTCTGCTATATTCGTGACCTAGAAATCAGGGAGTTATAGAGTTTGGGTGTGGGGATGGGCTGAGAGAACCAGAGGGAATGGCTGGGTAGAGGTGAGGAGATGGGCTTTTATTTCATTCTAGAATGGTGCAATTTTGTAAAAATCATGGACAACATTTAGTATATTCTACTAAATAGAATAGAGTATTCTATTCTGAGCTGTTACCTCTGCATTCAGCATCTCATTTAATCCTAACCTTCTGAAGTATCTACTGTTATGAGCCTCATTTTAGGATGAGGAAACAAAGGCACCTAGGCGTTGCATACCTGGCCCAGGTCACACAGCGGCTGAGTGACCGAGCCACAGCTTCCGCGTGGGCCCTTACAGGCCTTGAGAGCTCCTTACAGGCAGGGCCAGAGAGCCTCTCTGCAGTCCGCTTCTCCACCGGGTCCCAGCAAGGAGGATGAGGCTCCAGGATTGTGAGGTTCACCTCCCGATCTCACCACCAGAGCTAAGATGGATTTTCAACCCCTGGACCTTTCCCCAATGAGACCATTCTCTTCTTCGCTAGAAGCCCTCACTGAGCATTTGTTCTTAGGTTCTGGTGTTTCCAGGCCAGGAGCAGGAGGAATAAAGACTCAGAGGTAAGAAGGTGTGTGTGGGAACCAGAAGAGTGAGGGATGGGCTGAGGCCAGATTATGGAGGCATCGCACGTCCCCGGCAATGGGCAGCCCTTAGGAATTTTGACCAAGGGTGAGAGATGTAATTAGCAGCAGCATCAATCCTTCTCAAACCACCAGGAAACCCATTCTCCCTCCTAGGTGGGAGAGAAAACAAAGGCTCAGAGAAATGTGGCAGCTCCTCTGGTGGCTCCCAGTCAATTGCTTCAGGCGGCAGAAGCAGAAGCTCTCTCCTTCCCAGCGATGGGGCCCTGGCAGCTGCTGGCTGCTTTCCCCTCCCTGGGAGTCCTCCCTCCCCACCAGCAGGGCCTCCTGCCCGCTCCCTCCCTTCCACCAGGAGCTCTGCACAGGCCCTCTCCATCATTAGAGCAACCAGTGGGGTTCTGCTGTAATTAAAGGAAGCCAACGGGGGGAAGCAAAGCAGAGCAAGGGGAAAAAACGATCACCAACAAAACATCTTATTTCCCACGCAAACTCCCTACAACTAGCGTCTATTGGCTTTCATGGGAGAACCTGCTTGCTTTAAATACAGCAAAGGGAAACCCCACAGGACAGTGTGGGAAAGCCGGCTGTTAAGTTACCATCGGACTGCCAGGGTGGGGATTTACTCCTTTTTTTCCCCCTCCCTACCCCACACTGGCAAAACCAATGGTATGTTCGAGTTGAAAGGAACATCTAAGGTTATTCAGTGGACTTCTCTCTCAAGGCAGCCCGCCCTCCATCCTCTGCCCTTCTCAGGACAGCATCTCTGACACGTTGTTACCTAGGTCCCACTCTCTCCAACTCCCCAACTTGCGGGACCCAAGCCCAGGTAGGGATAGGAAGACACTTTAGCTAGGGAAAAAAAACCCAAAAAAATCCAAAAAAACAAACAAAAACAAAAACAAAAAAACTGGCCACCCATGCCTGCTGTCATTTACGGCCTGACTCCGGAAATGTCTAATTAATTCATTTATCCAATTAGCCCCTTGCTCTCTGAAATGCTTTTTCTTGGTTGCTGAGCAACCAGGATAGACTTTGAACACATGCATGCTGCTGGTGAATCGTCGTTTTTTTCTTCACCCTGTCGCCCCTCGCCTGCCCCCCTCCTCTTTCTCCTTTTATTTTCCTGATGCACAGTAATGAAGACCATCTCCACCAATCTCCAGCCTTCTCACCTTCTCCATGCTTCTGGATGTGTTTGCTGCCCGACTTAACACATCTCTGAAGGTAATTTTTATACCAGGCATTTGTCACACACGGCAAGGAGAATGACAGAATATACAGGTACACAGAGATGCGTTTGCAAAAGAATGGAATTAGCCCGGCTCAGGCAGGACCCAGGAAAAGCTTCGAGGATGCCTGTGGGCTTGGGGGAGGGCATCCTGGCCAAGGTTAGGCTCAGAGGTGTTTGGGAAGAGGAGGGGCAGACTCTCTTTAGGGGACCAGGCATAAACAAGGGCAGCTCCACTAGGCTGCGGTCCCATTTGTTTTAAAGTCTGCCCTTCATGGGGAATTGTCTTCCATCCCCAGCCAGGAGCGCACTGTGAGCAGTAAACAGGAGGGGGGATTTTTAAGGGAGGCTGAAACGGACAATACCAACCTAGGAGGGCAGGGAAGTGCCTTGAGGAATCATCCTTGAAGGATAACGCGCTCTTATTTCGGGATGTGAAAATGCCACATGCTGCTTCAGTGAGTTAGAATGTCAGAACTGGACTTGGAGCCCAAACTTCCACCCTTCCTTGCTTTTATAGATGAGAAAATTGGAGCTTTGGGAGGATAAACAGCTTGCTCCTAGCCGGTGTTTGGGTCTCCAGAGTCCCAGGCCTTCTCAGTTGACCACACTGCTCCTCCTCCATCTTATTAAGGGGCCCTTGTCAGTAGAATTAGTCACTTGAGTCACTGAAACTTACTTTTAAAAGTCAGCTTTTATTTTGGAAGAGCTGAAGCTGGCAGTGAAGATTTGCAGGGCACGAGGGCCTTGGCTTCTGTCTCCTGCAGATGTCAGGGCATGTGATCCAGCCCAGTATTCACTGTGAAGAGGGGCTGGTCCTCGCCCTCAGAGAGAGCCCCCACTATGGTGGAAGGGATGGACAGTGGAGGGGAGGGGTCTTTCTTAGAAGGAAGCATTTAGAGAGGAGGATCTGGGCCATTTGACCTGGACCCAGATCTTACGGTTGAAGGAGCTGTGAGGGTAGGATGGGGGTGGGGCCGTTCTACGAAGAGGCAGCATTGGCCAAGGTCGGGGAGGTATGAGAGATTGTGACATGTTTGGGGACAGGAGAGTGACTTAGGAATGGAGGGTTTGGGCCGTTTGGCTTTCTGGGATACACAGTGGATGACTCGGGGCTGCCCCTAACGGCCTCTGGAAAACATTGCCTCCTGCTTGCCAGAATAGTAAAAGAGCACAGTAATCTTATCTCTATGCATGGATGGGTATGGAAAAGCATCTGTCAGGTTTTCTGGATGGAAACGACTTCCCTTTGAAGTTAGTTCATAAATAATGACGAAGGCCATAAAAGTACACACGCACTGCCCATGTATTTAGCTGCTGCTGTGCACCCAGCTCTCCAGGAGCAGAGTGTTCAGGAAAAGCACCTGTCTAGAGAAAGAAATAACTATGTATTGTCTAAAGCACTGGTACCCAGAGCTTCCTGTGGGACCAAGGGAAACTTTTTATTGAGAAGGACCCATTCCTTGGCACTCACAGTTGATGGCGATCACTCGATCTGCAATTTCAGGAGATTGAGAAGGAACTGGCTGTGGGCGGTGATCATCCCGATCGGGTTCTTCCAGTTCACCAGGAGCTTCTGTATGTCCAAGCATTGCTCGTCAGGGTCAAGTTCTCCTTTCTTCAGCCATCCAGCCAAATTCCCCTGATGTCAGGCACTCTCTTTTCATCAAGGCTGGGCTTGCTTTTAGAGAACCTAGAGATGACGGACAGCATTGTGGGATGCTCCTTATAATAAAATCTCCTCTGGGAATTTTCTTAACAAGGTGGTTTGAATTTCTCTAGGAATTAAGCTGGGGGTGGTTATTTTTCTGGTTAAGACTTGTTATGATAAAAGGCTTGGTGTGCTGAAGGTCAGAGCGGTCTGTCTTTGGAGCAGTCAGACTCAGATGGCAATCTAAGGCTCTGGTAGGAAAGAGTCTGTGGCTTTTTACTCAGTAAATATTTGATATACTGGGGCTGTGATGGATGAAGCCACTGTCTGCTTGGTCTTCCTAGACCAGAAGGTGGAGTTTCCGGTAGTCACTGCCTCTCGTTCGTTCCTTTGATTTTCTTTGGTGAAAAATGACTCTTGTCTTGGTGAGGTCTGTAAAATCCATTCTTTTCCAAATGGGGCTGTTAGTGTGTGGAAGGGATTGGAACTTTCTCTCCTTCTGGTCACCCCTCGCCATCCCTTGGGTGATTCGATTTCCCATTTTCTGGGATGTGTCCACAGGGTTTGTGTCCCCCCCCACCCCTCCCCTTATATAAGGGAGCAGGGTGCATCTGGAGCCAGAGTTCATTCAACCCTGTAACAATCCCCCCTTTATGACATCACTGCTTGTCGCCATGGAAACATCCCCCCCAAGTCACAGAGACTGGATTGTGGCATCATAGCATCAGGCAGGAGGAGGGGGAGAGGAGAGAAGCGGATTGACTCTGCCCAGCGGGATGAAATTCCAGTAAAGTACCAGTGGCAAGAATGTAGGATTTTTCTGTTTGGACCCTTGAATGGAGAGTCTGACCATGGCTTGCCAGAATAAACTTCACCTAAGAGAAGGAGGAAGAGTGGTTATGGGATGTGGCCCCGTCTGGACTCTATGTGCTTGCTCAGTGTTAGGGAAAGTTAAATAATTTTAATGAGAGGTATCCTAGATTTTATATGTATTTCTCATTTGATCCTCATAAAATGTTCATGAACTATTGGACCAGAGAGGTTAAATAACCTGCCTAAGGTTACACAGCTGGAAAAGGCAGAGGTGAGAGTTGGAGGTAGAAGCCATAGTCTGTGCCCTCACGTGGCTTACAGTTTTGTATGTGCACACAGACAGTTATTAAGTAAAAAAAAATCTAGTTAAAGTTGTGGTAGATATGGAGAGAAAACATGGTGCTTCGGTGAGGAGGCATTGGAGAGTGAGTGGGAAGTGACTATTGTATACTATTAAATTTGGGACCCGTCTCTGCAGCTAGTCACTGTGTGGTTAAACACACCAGGCACTGTGCTCGCAGAGGCTCTGACCTGCCTGAGGTTGTCTGTGGGGCCCTGCGACTGTGGCCCTCCTCCCTCGCTGCTTTCCTCTGCCTGTATTCCGCTTCTCGTTTGTCTGCTCCCTTTTTCTGAACTATTCCTGCCAGCCCTCCTCCCTTGATCCTTTTTTTTTTCCTACTAATCCCCCCCACCTCCTTCTCTTTCTCTGGACTGTAAACTCCTCAAGAGAGAGAAGGTATTCTCATCTGGAATAAAGCATCCTTGGTTTGCCCGAGAAGGCTAGAAGATCTGTTGCAAAAATGAATTCAGGGGCTCTTCTTATAGGAAAAAAATTTGGCTAGATTTTACACGGTTAAAAATATTCATATCGACTTACCCAGTTTTGGCTCCTAAATAATGAATAAGTAACAAGTGAGCATCAAGAGGGAACTCCCCCCGCCCCCAGTGAAATGGCCAGTCATATTTAGTTCAGTAGCTTGCTTGCTGTCGTTTGCGTGGTTCATGCTCATTGGGATTTCATATCGCACTCATGTGATCCAACAACACTTTCTGTTAGTAGACTTGGTCCTAGTGTGTAAGATGGCAGCAGATAACTTAATGCTCTCCAGGTTTCTACAAGCCATGGGTGCTGTGCCAGGGGCCACCTCTATGTACTCGTAGCCTTGTGCCCCACTTGGGCAGTAGATGTGTCTAGCGAAGCCTACTACTCTCCATTCGGGCCACCTTACCGAGCTTTTAGGCATATTTGGTGCTTGAGTTCAGTTCTCATCATAGCTTTCCTGGGATTTAGGGTAGACAAGTTCCTATTTGGTGTCCAAAGTCCAGGTTACCAATCTCAGATGAGCATTTTTACTGATTGGAGCTCTATTACACTTTACCATGACAGGTGTCTGTGTGTGTGTGTGCATGGTCATCGTATGCATGTGTGTGCGCACACAGTTTTTAATTAGGTAACCATATTAAATGCACTTACAATCTAAGTGTGTTCTTTCTAGGACTTAGAGTATCTCAATCTGACTGATAAGGGGGCCCTTTGTTGATTCCATCAGAACCATTTGTGACTGACACATTACAGCACTAGTAAGTGGCTTATTTTTTTAAGGGATACGTGAGGAATCGTATAATGAATGCATTAACTAATTAAAAACAGTATATGTATATTATAGATACCTTCTTCTAGTCTGTGGCTTGCTTTGTTATTAATGGTGTCTTTTTACAGTGAGATGCTCTTAATTTTAATGAAGTTTTTTCTTTATAAAATCTTTGCTTGTTCCTGTGTCAGGAAGATACTTTCCTATGTCTTCTTCCAGACAGGCTTCGTTTTAATTTTTACATTTAGGCCACTGACCCACCTGGAATTTCTTTTTTGTGTGTGCTGAGTGTCTGATGTGAAGAAGGGAGTTCTCATATGTAACTCAAAATGACCCAATGTCATTCATTGAAAGGGTATCTTTATTGCAAATCAGGGGTCTTTACTTGTGTATGTCAGGTTTTGAGTTCTCTGTTTGGTTCCATTTTTCTTTTTTGCTATTCTAACACCAATGCTACCTGTCTTCATACTATAGCTTTATAATCTATTTTATTATTTGGTAATTTAAGTTCATCAACTTTTTGTGTTATCTTCATGACTGTCTTGAGTCTTGGCCCTTTACATTATATATATGTAAAATCCATGTATGTTTTTGAATCGACTTGCCAATTTTCACACACGAAAAAAGCCCACTAGGATTTTTGGCTAGGATTACATTGTATCAATGATTGGTTTGGAGAAAATTGACAATGTTTGTGTTTTCTTAATTTCTTTCAGCAGTGTACCACAGTTTTTAGTGGAAAGATATTAGAAATCTTTTAATATGTTCATTCCTAGGAATTTGGTGTTTTTTGATGATATTTTAAGTAAAATTAAAAAAATTTAATTTTCTAATTGTTTGTAGTATTATGTTAAGTTTTTTTGAATTTTCTTTGCATACTGTCGTGTCATCTATGAATAAAGAAAGAGTGTTTTCTTTCTTACTTTTATTTGTACCTTTTTTCATTTTCTTGCCTTATTACACAGGTTATAGCCTCCCTACAGTGTTGAGTGGAAGCAATGATGGCAGACATCTTTCGCTGGTTCCTGAGTTCAGTGGAAAACATTTAATATTTCACAGTGAATCATCGTGTTTGCCACAGGTGGTTATAGGTACCTTTACCAGGTTAGGGGTAAAAGTCTTGTTTTCAGGTCTGACATTTGATGATTATCTCTGATTATATGGAAAAAGTAAAGCCTAATCTATAGGAGGGAGGAGTAATGATGGTAACATGAGTAAGAATCAGAGAGGCAAGAAAGAGAAGGAGATGAAGTGTGCTAAAAAAAAGAATACCAGAGGAATTTCCTAATTGCTTCCTGTGTTTCTGGCACCCTGAGAGCTGAGGTAAGATGTGATAAATAGGTCACATGGCTAATGAGGGCTGGAGGTTGGGGGAGAACCCAAGTCTTCCGGAACCAGAGCTTATTCTTTCTGCTGCCCTGAGGGAGAGTGAATAAAAGAAGAACCAAAAGGAAGGGAGCAGCTATTGGAAAGTCTCTCTTAAGGGGTTTAGGACATTGTTCTTTCCTATGTCTCTTCATCTCTGTTTCTTTCTTCCTATTTCTTTTTAATTTCTGCCTCCGTTGCAGTCATAATCTTAATCATGGACTTGAGCTCAGCCTCATCCTACTCTCTACAGTGGAGAATGGTGGTAGGGGTCTTCTTTCTCCTTCCATCCAGATCATTTGAGGCTTCTCTGCTGTGGGCCACTTTTATTTTAATTCAGTTTTTACATAATGCTAGTTGAACCAGTCAGTCAGGTCACAGCGGCTAGGGAATGAGATTAATGGGCATGGTTGGTGCCTCCTTGGTGTCTCGGTGTCCATGCTCTGCAATTAATGGCCATTCAGCAGTCACTGGAACACATGGAATAAGAGGGATGAACAAGCTTCAGCCCGGAGTGAAGGCTGCACTCACCACTCCTAACCCTAGACAAGCCCAACCTTTAGTGGTGATGAGCCAGGTGTATCTATGGTGGCCAAGGCCTCTGTTCTGGACCACACCTAGGTGTGTTTGCAAGCCTTGCTGCTGCCATGCTGCCTGAGCTTTCTACTGCTGGCTCAGTTCTCCTGTCAATTTTGCTTTCTCTTTTGCAAAGTCTATCCTGAGGCTATTGTTTGGTTTTCTAGTCCTGTCTGAATTAGGATGTTTCCATTTAAGGTGAAAACAATATAAAACAACCACAAAAAAAGCGCCAAAGAAGAAACGGAATAAAGAAGTGTTTTTTAGTCTTTGAAAGATGAATGCAAATGTGCTTTTGCAGTGTTTTAATATATTCTAGATGCTCCCCTAACATTAGCCAATCTATCATAGCCTGCCCGGGAACCTGGTGTATTTATTATGTGGCAGGAAAGTTTGTTGAGGAAGAGACTGAGGGGTAGGCTGAGAAGGTGCCTGCCTGAAGGCCCATGAGTCCTCAAATTCATTACTGAAACATTAAACCCCTGCTGGTCCCTAGGACCGGCCCTTGGAGGGGTGGTTCAGGGGGCGAAGTGTGGTAGGAATGAGGCGAATGAGGCCATTATCTGACATTTTCCTGTTATTTTGTACAGGCAGTAACCTTTATCCCACCCCAGGGCTATAGCCAGTGTCCTCTGAGTATGACCTTCTGGAGAAAAGTGTGGATGAGTCAGCACCATCTATTCCCCATTCCTGGAGACCAAGCATTCAGCATGTGTGTATGTGTGTGTGTGTGTGTGTGTGTGTGTGCGCCCGTGCGCGTGCATATGCATGTTTAGCAAAGGGGACCATTGAAATTGCTTGCAGCTCTGAGACTTTCTAACTTTTTCTCCTGTATGCCACATTTTAAAGTAGGAGGGGTGCTGCGTGACCAGACATTTGTTTAAAGCAGTAGGCAGTCTTAGTTCCTAGTAACTCTGTAGTAGTGATGTAATTGGTGTCAGTTGTACACACATGTGCCCGGTCTTAGAAGAATGTGAGGATGCCAAAATTGAATTTATTTTTGTTTAATTCTTTTTTTAATGTTTTTAATTTTATTTTTGAGAGAGAGAGAGACGGAGCACAAGCAGGGGAGGGGTAGAGAGAGAGGGAGACACAGAATCTGAAGCAGACTCCAGGCTCCATGCTGTCAGTGCAGAGCCCGATGTGGGGCTTGAACTCATGAACCGTGAGATCATGACCTGAGCCGAAGTCGGACGGTTAACCGACTGAGCCACCCAGGCGCCCCTTGAATTTCTTAACTGGGCATGGATAGAACCCTTGAGCATACTTCTGGAATAAACAAAACCGGGTCTCAACATTTCACGTCTTCCTACATCCTGCCTCAGGTGGCCCTCAGGATGGTGATGTGTGACGTGGTATGTGTAATAGTAATCGTACTTTAGCAATAGTGGACCCTGTTGAAGTGAGGTGACTCTGTTATGTGGGGTTGACTGGTTGGGTGGACTAGAGCCGGTCCACCCTAGTGACTTTCAGAGGCAAAGTTCAGACCTGCAGAAGCAACTGTTAAATGAGTTCATACATGCAGAGTACTTGGCTGTATCTGGCACTTAGTACGCCCTCCATGAATAGTAGTGAACATGAATGAACCTGCTGAAGAAGAGGTGATGATTGACTGCCATCTTGACCTGGTAGAAGTAGGGGAGAGTCAGTGCTTGGGGACAAGAGCACCATTTAGGATGGAAGAGAGTACTCAGCGCTGGAGAGTGCAGGAGACTTAGTGCTTTACCTGACTAAGGTAGGTCCTTCTGCTGGGTTTAACCTAATCCTTCTGCTGGGTTTAACCTAATGGGGTCACGTGAGCTCTGGAGTTGCGTCTCCCACAGTTAGCCTCCTGAGGGCAGGGACCATGTCTACCTCAGCAGTCTCTGGCCTGGAGCATGTACTCAAAATATGTTGTTGAAAAAATGGATGACGCACTCAGAATGCTTCAACAGCGAGCTGTGGTGTTTCCCAAAGTTTGCATTCTCTGAACTAACAGGCTTGTGCCCACAGTGAGGTCCTGCTCTGCTCTCCCCACCTAGGGCACATCGGCACTGTTACCCTCAGGTCTTGGGGCTCAAGAGAAATAAGATTATCTGTTCCTGAGAGACCAAGCCAGGGAAGGACACTGGAACCTTACTGTAAGCGCTAATGTAAACTATTAAAAAAGATAGGTTCGTTTAGCCTGGAGAAGAGAAACCTGGGGGTCGGAGCTCTTAATGTTTGCAGAGCTTCTGGGCAGAAGAAGGTAAGAATTGTTCTTTATTGCATTCTGGATGAAAGTTAGATGGGAGATGAGAAATTGCAGAAGCTGTTTTTGTTGCACTGTAAGGGGGGACTTTGCCCTGGGGAGAAGTGGTTAGAGTCTCAAGGGAGCTTTTTAGGTGACTGTCCTCGGGCATGTGGAGGACTTTGGAAGCTACCTTCAGACTTCCTTCCAATGTAGAAGTTAAATGGGATGAGAACTGACTTCTTTAACTTGTAGAGAAGTGAAGGCTGTTGAGTCAATCAGGATTGGTGAGAACCTCGTCCACCTCAAACGAGAAATGAAGGAGCTCACCATTTCCTGAGCACTTCCTATGTATCACGAGTGTTGCTGGGTGCATTCCTTACCAGACATACTTGTCTTGGAACCCCTTAAGGTGAATAGAAGAGAAGGAAGCACTCAGGTAGAGGCAGTTGGCCAAGGCTGACATTTTCCTTTCCAATCACCTCCTGGGACCCTGTGCTGTCATGTTGATACTTTTTTAATACCACGCCCACTTTCTCCTCATTTAAGTAAATGATTTGCAGGTAGAATAGACCTGCTTCAAACTCTTCTGGAACTTTCTCTGGGGCCTTGGATGGGTTTTTGCCTTGTCAGCCAAGACTTTCTCTTTCCTGCAGAGTCCTTGCCCAAGGCTCTCGATTGAAGTGTCCCATTTCTCCCCCTTCCCCTTGGTGGAGAGTTCCAGAAAGCTTTCTGTTGACCTTCCTTTAATTGCTAATAATTATTCAATTTTATGTAGCCCAGAGTGATAAATATTCATGAATAGCACAGTGCATCAGGATCCAACACTTTAAGCTATTGTGTTTTTTTAATTAAACTGAAACATGGAATTAAATGCAATAAAAGGGGAAAAAAAAAGAGAGAGCATATGTATGTATCTATTTCAGTCCTGCTGTGGGACTGTGTGGGAGGCAGATCGGAAGCTTTGACCTGGATGTTGTGATGTTCTGTCTTAGAGTTTCTAAAGGAGACACCTAAAATATCTGGACCTGGCCAGGTTCATTCATTCATTCACACATTTTTTTCATTAATTCACTCAGCATATATTTACTATCGTGGGCCTTCAGAGTGCTTCTCAGTGGGATACAAATAGACTAGAGCAGGACCTAAAGAGCTCACAAGTTAGTCCTGGAAGAGATAGGTGCGCAGATGCTGCCAGAACTGCGTGGTGAGTGCAGGTAAAGCATGAAATAGAGCGTCCCCAGGGAAGCAGAGGGTAACTGCTGGCTGGTTGATGAAGTGGCAAAGGGGTGGTGATCCCCGTCAACACTTACTAGTTGGTCCCGTGTTCGATGCTTCTTTCTTCAGCCCACTGAGTCTCGGCTCCCTTTCCCTAGAGAGTCTGTGGAGGGTATGGACTCAGAAGTTGGACTGCTTGGGTTCAGATCTCAGTTCTGACGCTTACAGTGGGTGATTATGACCCCGGGTGAGCTGAGCCTCAGTTTTCTTATCTGTAATATGAGGGGTATCACAGAACCTACCTCACAGGGCTGTGGTAAGGGCTACAAGAGCCGGTGCACGTGAGGTTCTCAGAACGGTGCCTGGCACACAGAGCGTGCTCAACTATACACACTCCAGCCACCGTTGCTGTTTGCTCTGGGGCCTTAGTCCGTGAATTCTTGGGGCTTCTCTCCTGCTGTGGACTTCTCGGCTCTCTAGAGACCTCTTGTGTGGTTTGGCTCCGTGAGGAGGCAGGGAAACTGCAGGTGAGGCGTTGTTGAGAGTTCCCAAATACTCCTGAGAGCCCGCCGTGGGAGCCAGCGTGAGGAAGGCAAAGGCAGGGCCTTCACAAACACCTTCCAGAAGGCCCCCTCAGAGATGGAATGGGAGCCTGGGTAGGCACCTTGGGGAGCAGAGAGCAGGAGGGACAGGGTGAGGGGAAAACAGCACACCTTCCCGTGAACGCCACCTCCACCTCGGATCCCTGCTCTCTGTGGGGAGGGAGACGCACTCACGTGTGGGTGTAACACATGCTGTACTCCGCGGGTCGTGTTTTCCTGCTTTAAAATGGGAAATGTGAGTTGTTTATTTGTGGCACACGCATGGCGAGATGTTCATGAACCAGCCTGGGGATGATCTCCAAGTAAACAAACCCACTTTCTGTAGAGGTGGTTTCTTTTTACAGCCCGAGAGATAAAGGAGCCCCGGAAAGCTCACCACTGCCAGTTTCTAGCACCTCGATGTCCCTTCCTGGGCTCTGGGAGGCCCCTCTCTGCCACCCTCCCCTGCCCCTGCCTGTACTGTCAGCCCTCCCACTGAGTACCACCCAGCTTGCCTTTTTGCGTCCCTTCATACTGTAACTGTTTCAAGTCAGAGGTGGATGGGGGTGCCAGGTGGAAGAGGTCGTGGCCAGGAGGAAAAGGCCCTGGGGCCACTGTCTGATAGGATGACCCATTAGGGTTGGTTTTGTTTCGGCGCCTTGGTTTAAACACTAGCTCTCTGTGGTTTTTAATACACCGCCAGCCTGCTCTGAGCCTAGTTTCTTCATCCATCATGGTAGGATTGATCAGAATCGAAGCCAGAGTAACCTTCAGGTCTCATGATTGGTCCTTGTTCCTACCCTCACCTTACCTCCTGCTTGCTCCCCTGGTTCACTTGATCCAGCTGCACTGGCCTCTCTGTTCTTCTATAGACCCCAAATGCTTCTGCCTCGGGACCTTTGCACTGACTCTTCTCTCTCTCTCTCTCTCTCTGGAATGCTCTGTCCCTACCTAACTGCATGTTTCATTCTTTCACCTCCTTCTGGTTTTTACTTAAAATTGCCTTCTGAGTGAAGCCTGCCTTTGGCCCCCAGTTTACAATTGTGTATCTCGCCTCACGTTCACCTTTGCTGGCTTTCGTTTTCCTCGGTAATAACCATCTTGCATATTACACATTTTACTATCACATGTTCCTTGTCTGTTCCTCCCGTGGGAATGCAGGCTCCACGAGGACAGAGCATTGGTCCGTTTTGTTTCCAGCTCCCAAGTGGTACAGCCTGTGGCGGGGAGTGTGACCGAGATGGGGAGACTCAGCAAAGCAAGGCGGCGGAGTCACTTTGTGATCGCGAGCTTTCTGGCTCTTCTTGATCTCCTGAGCTGTGAGAAGAAATGGCCTCCCCAGAAAGCAGTTTGTTTACTTGGAAAACAAAATCTTCATGCTGATTCTGTTTGGTGCCTAATGGATATTTGCTGAGCGAAGTAATGCAAGGCCAAGCCCGGGGCCGTGTGACCTGGACTGCTCCTCTTATCAGCTCTGTGAACCTGGGCCAGCTCCTTAGCCTCACTGATTTTGGTTTCCTTCCCTATAAATAGGGGGTAATGGTGTAACCACCTTGTGGGGTTGTTGGGAGCAGTCCATGCAAGTCTGAAGAATGCCTGCCTTTTGGAAATGCTCAGCACGTTAGCTATTATTTTTAAAAGTACTTTCAATTCTCGTAATCTACTTACAGGCAGAGGGCTGGCTTCTCCTGGGTTAAGGATCTTGGGTTGAGCCCTCAAGAAAGGGCTCCCATAGGCACTGGTGTGGTTAGTGCATCCTGCCTCTTAGGCTGCCCGAGAGGAGGGTGGGGGCTGCTGGACAGACTGTATGGGGTGAAACTTCATCGAAGCCTTTTATGTTGTTACAGTCTTTGGAGAATGGACAGCCAGGCAGAAGAGAAGGATTCTAAACTGACCCCTGGTTAGGAAATTCAGATGCCCTGGGTTCAGTGCCTGGAGGGAGGTTGGGATGGAGGGACCTGGCTCTGGGCCCTGAAGCAAGCCAGCTGCTGCTCTTGAGGGTGGACGCAGGCAGCGTCTGGTCTTCCTTCTGCTCCAGAGTCTTGCTCAGTCTTGGCACAGGATCTTACCTATTCGGATCCTTCCTGCCATCACTGCCAGTCTGGGCATCACTGGTTTTAAGCCAGCGTTTTAGGGACTCTGCTTACCCAGGGCATCTGAGCATGCTTCAGCTCAGGTCTTTACAGAGCTCAGAGGAAGACCCTGAATGTCCCGGTGGTAGGGACAGTTACTCTCACCCTGCCCACTACATTCCCCACAGTGGGCTGTTCAAATCAGGGTGACTTTGGAGCTGAGTCTTGATGGTCCAGAAAGCTGAAGAAGTCTTGGGAAGAGGAAGCTGTTCTTGTTCAGGAATAGTCATCAAATAGGAAGCCTCCATTTGGGCTTGTGTTCGCCCCTTGGTCTTAGAGACAGCATGTACTTCTCAGGGCCAGAGTGCCTGAGCGTCTCCGTGCCGTTCATTCAGAAATAGCAGATGCTTGGAAGGGGGCCCCAGTTGCCTGACCCCTGCTGGCCCTCCCACTTGCTTGTTTGTGGAGAGTTGGAAGAGACGAGGCCAGCCAAGACCTACCTGGAGGGTCAGGGAAGCTTCCAAGATGATTTTGCTCTCAGCATGAAGCCCCGAGGGCAGTGTGCCTGAAAATGGGAGAAAAAGGTATTTTTATTCTTCTGCCTTGGTGCTATTGTGATGGCTCCTTGTATTCACGCTGCGGTTGACTTTTGGTGCCAGCTGGTGTTTCCTGCCTGATTCTTACCCCAACCAAACCATTCGAGTTGGGAAGAAATGGGAAAGCCAGTTATATTAAGACTGGTAATTCTGGGCCGGACCAGCACTGGGATTCACAAGGGTCTGGCTCAGCAACACCAGTGGCCAGCAAGGTCTGGAATGGACTTGCCTCAGTCAGCTTGGCTGCCATAAGAGACCCCGTATGCTGGGGGCCCTGGCCCCTGTGCGCTGGCATGGACTGCCGTGTGGCAGAGTGGCACAGGGCTCCCTTACTAGACTTTAGAGCTGGTCAGCCCCACTCGGCACTGGCCGCTTGCCGGGACCTCTAGACAGTCTTGAACTCACTCTGTGGCTCGGGCAGCTCATCTGTAAAATGGGATGATGGTAAGAATACTTATCATTGGAGGTTTTTGTGGGGAGTCAGTGAGCCGTTCCACGAACAGACACAGTGCCAGGCATTTATTTAGAAAGCAACTCCGGAAATGCTGATTATTAGAGAGATGGGCAGTGGATGGATAGTGACCGCGTGGTGAGAGGGCAGCTCTGGAGGAAGACCAATCTGAGTGTTGCAGGAATGCAGAGGAGTCAGCCTGTGTCTGTGAGGCAGAGAGACAGGGAGCCACAACTGGTGTCCTAGCGTGGGCACACTGGTCATCCCTGATGTCACCCCTGACACCAAGTCTGCTGTCCCTGCCTCCAAGGGAATCCTTTCAGTGGCAGAGGTTATGACGACCATCCCCCCAAGTGCTGTTCTAGAGTGAGATCACAGGGCCGCGGGCCTGTAATGCACCCTCCCTGCCCGGCCAGGTAGCAGCTGCAAGGGTCACCTGTGCCTGGCACCCTGCACATCCAGACCCCGGGGACATTCTTCTGTCTGTTTGACCTGCAGTTCCTGAGCCCCTGGGCCCAGCACTGGTTCCCACAGTTTATTGGAATTCCTTATCCTGCTGACTTCAGCCCTGGTCCACCCTCCCCTGCTCTGCACCCTTGCAAAACTTACAAATGCCTAGAAAGAAGGCATGACTCTATGCAATGTTTTTTTGTTTTGTTTTTGTTTTATAGGAGGCACATAGACTTTTTGGGCAGAGAAAACATTCTTTCTGGTGCCGACTGTCATGAGCACTGAAGGACTTAGCAACCCTGCTCCCAGCCAGCATCACTGGCACCGTCCCTACCCTCTTCCAGATGTCCTCAGGGGCTGGCACCTGCCCCACTGAGACCCGCTGGAGCTGAGGTGGCATGGATGTTTGCTTCTCCTGCTTCTCTTGTGGGTTTCTTTGCTGACTCTGCTTCCTCTTTGGGGTTGGCCGACCCCTCTCCTGACCCTTTGTCCACTCCTCATTACTTGGTAGCCGTGAGGTCCTACAGCCGTGAGGTGGGAGGAAGGCAGTGCTGGGGAGAAGCGCAGTTGTGGCAGTGGAGTGAATGCAGAGGGAATGAAAGCAGGCAAGCAGAGGCAGCCAGTGGCATCGGGTGTCCCTGGAGGGGCATCTGGCTCTGATTCTCTTGCAGACCCTGTGTGTCAGCTTCTCTGTGGTGAGAGGAGGTCAGGGAGAAAGGCACTGCGTCTCTGGAAGTGAGGCTCTGGCATTCCCGGAGGCAACAGGGACTCTGTAGGCTGTGCTCTCCAGGGGGAAGGCATCTCGGGGAAGGGGCCACAGGACCAGTGGTGACCAGCTTGGGACTGGAGGCGGGGGTGCAGGAACTGCCAATTGCTGCAGACTCAGGCTGCAGAGATGTCCGCCTTACTCACCCCTGCAGCCAGCCTTCTGGGCAAATAAAGTGATGAATAGCTGATGGTCGTGAGCTCTAGAACACCCAGGCTCAGTAAATCGTAGAGATGAAAAACTGGGGTCCTCACGGGGCTGGCTCTACCCTGGTGTAACCAGCCTGGAAGGTTCAGGAACCTTGGGAGGGAGCTGGATGAATTCAGAATGCCACACCACTCTTCTTTCTGCCCTGTTTTCCTGCCTTGCTTTCTCCTTCCCTCCCCTTTCCTAGCTATCCTGTTCCCATCCCTCTTCCTTCTCCTTGTGTTTAGAACCTTTCACTGCACCTGTTAGAAAAGATCCAGGCTCCTGGGAGGGGCCCCATGTGCTCAGCAGCCCCTCTCAGAACCGCAAACCCATCACTCTCAGGCTCTACATTCATCTACCCACCCACCCAGCCTTCCATCCGTCCGTCCGTCTGTCCATCCATCCATCCATCCATCCATCCATCCCAGCCCTGCTTAAAATCCTCCCAACTGTCTTTCCCAGCTGGATAGTAAGCTTCGTCAATCAGAGCACATGACTCACACTTAAAAATCACCCGATCTTTCTGGCCTGGGGAATGGAGTACTCTTTGAGACACTTGGGAGCCCTCTGGGTCTCTCCCCCTTTCCTGCTACCTCCAGGTAAGGAGTGGGGTTGAGTGAGTGGACAAGGTCTTCCCTGATACCAAATGTCACCGGTGACTGACCTGTTTTTAATGGTGAACATCTTTATTCTCTATTATGAGACGACCCCAAGTTCAGATGCCTGGGAGAGGTCACACCAAACACAAATACACATTAAGGTGTAAATGACTGATGTGAAGTTCTCCTCTGAGTGTGAGGGTGCACTGAGCAGGGGCTGGGAGAGCGTGGGGTGTGGCTGGAAGGGTACCACGCAGGAGTAAGGCACAGGAGAAGTCCTTCAGGAGTCTCCTGGGTCAGTGGTTTCAAACTGAAAGGTAGTAATTTCAGTGTATCAAAGCCTCAGCTCACTGATAGCTCTGGATCCACTGTGTGTGTGGAGAGAGTGGTGGGCAGCTTAGCACTGGAGGTCATAGGCCTTTGAGCCTGTCTGTCCTGGTTCCAACCTTAGTTCCCATGTCCTAGCTGTGTGCGCTCAGATAAGTTCTAAGCCTGAGGTTCTTCATCTGTGCAATGGAGATAGTAATAATACTGTTCTCATAGGGTCGTCCTGAGGACTTGGTGAATTAAGGTGGGCACTTCACTTTGCATAGTGCCTGGCATGTAACTACGGCTCAAAACATGAGTCACCATTATCATCATCACCATCATCATCGTCATCGTCATCCTCAGCCTCATCCATAGCTTTGAGAGACGAATTTGGAGCAAAAGAGGCATTTGCATACCTGAACCATCAGTCACAGCATTGCCAGATTTAGCAAACAAAAATATAAATGTATTTATTCATTATTTATCTGAAATGCATATTCCACTGAAGGTCCTGTGTTTTATCTGGGAACCCTAATGAATCAAGCCTCTCAGAAGCTGGGTCTGGATCTCCTCCCCTATCGTGATTCTAACTAGGATGGCCACAGAAGGGGTCAGGGAGGGGGTGGGGGGGCAGGAGGCTGGGGCACGAGGGGGTGCCTGGGGTGAGGGGCTGTGCGCGTGGGGGGACTCAGCTGTGGTGCAGAGCTGCGTGCCGGTGGATGCGGAGGGTGTTGTGAATCAGAGCGCGTAGACTCCAGCACCAGCCAGCAGGCCGTGGGCACAGAGACTAGCAGCCCGTGGGGAGGTGCTCCATGGCAGTTCCCAATGGCAGCGGCACAGCAGTGGGGACCGTTTCTGTTTTCTTCTTGAGAGAATCAGCCAGTGGAGCTCAGAGTTTTCTCACCCTAGTGGGCGTGGAGGGCACCTCCCTCCAATTTTCTCCTGTTCCTGCTCATTTCCTTCTCCTCTGTCCTCCTTTCTTCCCCCCCCTCATCTCTTCCCCTCTCCCCACCTCACCCTCCCCCCTCCATGCCAGCCTTTCTGAGAGAGCTGGTGTGGGAGGGATTCTGACGCATTCTTGGTTACCTGCTGTTCCGCGCCCACAGGCTTCTGCCCCTCTACTGCTGACTCCAGGACCCTCCCTTGGCAGCGTGGTCCGAGCCCCCAGCACAAGGGAACATCCAAGGGCAAGTTCTGTGTGACCTGGGGGAGATGAGCCCCTTCCACACCCCTCCAGGTGTGCAAGCATGCCAGGAAGTGAGGATGGGACGTGCAGAGGTGCCATCATTTGTAGTTTAGCTGGGGGTGTCCTTTTATCAGGTTAGTGTTCTGCTCTTCCATCTATTTAGGGGGCTCTAAACTCTGGCCTCCATTCTTTTTGCCTTGGCATAAAAGACCCTTCATGTCTTGCCGACTTAATTTTTTCTTTTCTTTTCTTTTTTGTCCACTTAATTTTTTCTTGCTGTTTCTCACATCACTCCTCCTCCCACATATAGTTCCGGGTATATAGAAGTGCTTTTCATTCTGAGAAAGCTCTGTGCCCCTCATACTCTCAGGCGTTTGTGTATTGCGTTTCTCCTGTCTTAGCAAGATCTACGCATCCTTCAAAGTTCAGCTCAGATACCTCCTCCTCTGAGAAGCCCTCTTGACCCATCCCTGGCAGACTTGGCCTTCAGGGCTCTTTCTCGTAGAATCAGCTTTGTCCACGGTGCCAGTGAAGCCCTTGTTGAAATTGCCTTGTGAAATTGTGATTGTTTGTTTGTATATCTGCCTCTTTATTCCCGTTGGAAGTTCCTTGAATCATGTCTTTTAATTGTTCCTGCCTCGGCTTCTTTGCATGTGCTGTTGAATTTTCATGGAACACCCTTATCCTGTCAGTGTGCATGAAACAGTTCCTGTATCAACCCTCAGATCTTAGCCTAAATGTCACCTTGTCAGAGAGGCCTGCCCTGACTCACTTTACCCTTAATTATTTTATTTAATTCAATGCCCTGTTTTCTGTCACAATAGTTTATTACTACTTGAAATTGATTTCTATTTTGTCAGTCTTTACCATTACAAGATGGCATCGATGAAGGCAAGCCACTCTTTGCTGGTTCGCCATTGTGTCCCCATGTCTTAGTCCAGTGCCGTTTGTGGATAAGGCTGGAGAGAGGCATTTGTGGAGAGGCACGTGCAGCAGAAACACTAAAGGCCAGGAGAAGGAATTCCAGATGAGGATTCCCTAGAGGTGGTTAATGGAGAAGGGACATGGGGCTGATTTCTCTTTAACTGTACCTTCCATCTGGTCTGCGGCTACCTTGGTTGAGTTCGGAGCAGATACCCCCCGTGTGGACCATTTTCATTTCTTTCTCTTGCACGTGTTAGTTTTAATATATGTTTCTTTGGAATTCTTTCATTTGGTGACTGTCTAGCCAACAGAAAGGTCCTTGTTCTGAAAACATGTGAGATGTTTGATGAAGAGCAGCCAGGGTGCCTGGGTCAGCTCTGGGATGTGCACACCGAGGGGCTGGAGTGTCCTTTGTCCCTTACCTGCAGGTGAGAGATTCCCTTATAAATGTACCTGGCCCTGGGTGGGAGCCCTCACAAAGGCCCATTCTTGGTGGTGAGGCCCTCTCTGGACCCTGGATCTCCTGCAGGTAAGGGGATAGGACGTGATTTGAGGATCCGAGCTTTGACTCAGAAGTCTAGTCCTTGGAGCCCTTGCTAAGAAGGAAGACCAGCCACCCAGGGAAGGGCCCTGAGAGATTATCAGGTTGGAGCCCCATGCCTTTTTTGCAAGGGGAAACCATGACTCATGGAAAAGAAACACTTGGCCCGGAGTCACAGGGCTGAGGCAGGACCAGAACCCAGGTTTTGTGTCACCTCCTCTGGGGCGCCTCACCCTCATCTCGCGAGACCCTCACGTGATGCCGGATGTTAATTCAGAGGTGTGCATTTTGGTGCAGCAGGAAGCTTTAGGTTTATTTTCATTGTACAAAACTAAACCTTTTCTTCTTTCACATTCCTGCTCTCCCTCCTGTTCCGCAGCATGAGAACACTGAGCAGATGAAGGCAAAGTCTTGAGTTCGAGGGTGGTGGGTAGGCAACAGGTGTTTCCTAGTGATCCATGATCCAAACGAGCACCTCGGAGCCCTGGTTGTTCCTCTTGGGACCAGACAGACTGTGCTGAGGGCCCCCCTTCTGTTAGCAACCATCTGATGGTTTCCTTATGGAAGGGAGCACCTCCGTGCGTTCAGAGCACTTTGTCTTTCAGGTACAGATTTTAAAAGGCTGTTTCTATGTAGTTAACCTTTTGAGGGGTCTGCTAGAAAACTCTTCTGCAAACTGCTTTGGTTCAGGTGTGCGATTGCAGCTGGCTCTGACTGCTGTACCCTTCTAGGACACTGTCCAGGGGACCGGCCTGGCCAGAAGCCTGTGGGCAGCTTGCCTGCCAGGCTGTTGCCCTCTGACATGCAGTAAAGGATGGGGAAGGAAGGATTCCATGGCAACGAGGCTGAGAGCCCTAGCGCCGTGGTGTCATAGCAACCAAATAGAGGAATTCCTTCCACATAGTGACAGAGGGACCCCTGGACCTATCAGACTCAGCTGCCCACTGCATTAGCAATCAGGCTGTGGCCTCCTGTGATGGGGAGTTGGGTGGGAGGAGGGTGCGAAGGTTGGAAGAAGTTGTTTTGTGTGTGGGTTTAGAAAACTTAAAAAAAAGGAAAAAATTATTAAGAGAAATAGAAATAAAGAAGGCTCTGTGGGACAAGTACCAATAAAAGAGAAAGAAATCAGGCCCTAGGGAGTGTGTCCCGATTCATCTCCCTCCTCACTTGGGGTATCTAGTTTTCCCGTTTCGTGTCTGGTCTGGAATATTTGACCCTGGCCTTGGAGACAACACTCATTGCTGGTTTTCCTCCTCTCTCTCCTAACATTGTTCTTCTCTGTTCCTTTAGCTTCCTCAAGACATGGGAGTAGGTGCTACAGTAGCAGTCAATGGCTGTTCTGTCCCTCACCACATATGTCCTCATTGTATGGCCCGTGATGTTTCCATGTGTGTCTGTTTTGGCTAACTAAATGGACTGTGGTACTTGACCCTTTATCCCATTGTTTGTTTTTTACTGAGCAGCGTGGACACATGAAAATATTTGTGAGTTGATCAGGACCCGAGCTGGGGACAAGTGATTGGGTACAGGCTTTGATGTAAAAGGTGTCTTTTAGCAGCCTTGCAGTCTTTCTGAGATGGGACTGTCTCAGCATGGATCCCAGCCTTCATTCTCCTTTCTCATCAGCTGTGGAAGGCTGGGGAGAATGGCGGCTGTGGGAATCCTTGGGGAGAAATAACAGAGGGAAGCATGGACTGCAGCAGGGAGGTCTGTGCCTATATCAACAGAGAAAAGAAGTGTGGTCTTTGACTTTCCGGCCATAAATTTGGATTACAGGTGCCTCAGTGGTCAAGATGCAAAGTGTCTTTGAGGGCTTTGGGCATGATGGATCCAGTTTTCTGTGTATACACAATGAGATCTCGTAAAGTTCGCCATGGCTTAGACTCTGTATCCCCCACGCCACTGCACGGGGATGGGCCCCCGTGTTTGGATGCCTCGTATTTGTTGAATGATATTGTTCTTGTCCTTGTCAAGCTTACACTCTACCCAAGAAAATGTAGCATCTCTCCATAGATTACTAAATCCCAGGGACATTAATAGACTACACGTTTTCCAGTGTAAAGTAAGGATTTGCTGGCCACTGCGTGAATGAATGTTTGGAACATAGGGGGGCAGGCATTAGAGATTTGAAAATTGGAGACGCTAAAAAAAAAAAAAAAGAGATCATGAAAACCAACCCTGGTGATCTAGGCTGTGAAGAAAAGCATGCCTGTATCCTAGGGACCTCAAACTTCACTTGGGTCAGAGTCATCCGGAAATCTCTTTAACTATGAAGCTTCCAGGGCCCTGCTCCAAAGATTCTGGTTTGGGAGTCCTGGGAATCTGCATTTTAAACAAGCTACCCAGGTGAGCTACTCTGCTGGAGGTCACTGGGGACCACACACTTAGAAGCACTTAGAAACAAGGGTACTCCCCGTACAGCAAAGCCTCTTTGAGTCTCATGAGCTCCAAGACTTGCTCTTCTTAGGGGATTCACAGATAGGTTTAACAACAGTAAGATAGCATCTGTGGGACTGGCAGATCCGGGAGCCTTGCCTTCTCTGGTAGGCGAGAAAGCACCAATTTCGCCTTTATGTTTAATTGGTGAAGTGGGGAGGCGAAGGCAGGTGGGCTGAGCTCCAGTATATGGATTGGGAAGCGCTCACTGGGTGTGTGAGCTTCACGCACAGACTGGGGGTGTGAGCTTCACGCACAGGCAGGGTGGGTGAGCTCCTGTCGTTTCACGGGCCACACTGTGGGAGCTGTGAAATACAGGACAGGATAGAGAATTTCGGGGGAGGACTTGCTGTTTTAGGGGGTGTCTCTAAATAGGAAAAGAAGACCATTTATAAGTCAACCTACTTTGCAGAAGGTTCAGAAAAACCCAGCCCATCTACCACACTTTCATTCATTCTGACTTCCTGCTGTACTTGGGTTATTGGGAGGGTGCTAATGATTATGTTAATCACCCCGACAGTAATAATCAAGAGCTTACATTTACTAAGTGCTTTCAGCACATGCACAGTGCTAAGCACTTAATGTTCATCATCCCATTTAATCTTCACATTGACCCTGGGAGGTCTGTGCATCGTCACTTCCCACTTAACAGTGGAGGAAACTGAGGCTTCCAGGATAGCTTGCCTAGTGATTTATAGCTGGTGATGGATGCATCCGAGGTTTGATGCCAGTCCCTTGGTTGGAAGCATTATGCATGGAGAATCTTTGATTCAGCTTCCTTCTCTCCTCTCTTATCATCTTCTCCCGTGTGCCAAATGTGCATCCTCCCCTCATCCAATTTGTCCTATAGAGCTTCTAGTCTTGGTAGTTTATTGTGGAACTTGGAGAGCGGAAATGGAATGGAATAAGTGGATTTTTAAAGCATGCATGTGAAGCGAAACCTTTCAGTAAACACAGTGCAAACAGAGTTTTGGGTAAGATGCTCCATGGTGGAGGTGATCACAGAATAATGGGCCTTGATTATCCATGTGGTTGTTAGGGTTGTTACCCCTCTTCTGTGTTTGTGACAGATCTCTTTGGCTCGATAGATCGATCCTTCTAGCATCAGAGTCAAAACTACCCCCATCCCTTTTTTGCTTGGTGGGCAGATGGATATACTTATCAGCATAAAGATCCAAATTGCAAGGGTGAGATACAGTGCCCAAAGCTACCCTTCTCTGAGGCAGGCACCCTAAGTGGGTACTTGGTTTGGGGTGCAGCATGGCATTAGGGGAAGACTTTTGGAAGTAGATGTTCAAATCCTGCCTCTCTGTTTACTGCGGGCTAATTTCCTTGGTTCCTGTGAGGTGGTTGTTAGGAGTGAATGTGGTGGATGCAGCATGAGCCTTTCATTTCCCAGCTGCCGTGAGCACTGGCTGCTGGGTCTTTCCCCAGGAATCACCCTTGGCCTAAGGGAGCTACCTTGCCCGAGGTCACACCTGTCCCCTGGGGGCAGCCTGTGTCCATGTCAAAGGTATAATGGCTTGACATCTTGACCTAAGGCCAGACAACTCCAGGACTCCTGTGGGTGGGTGGAGGCGTCTGCTGTGGCCTCGTCATCCCTCTGTCTTCCCAAAGAGGGAGACTTCATGTCCTTCTGCCCAGGCCCCAGACTCCTCCTTGGGCATTCATCTTGAGCCTCTCCCCTGAAAACACCCTCCTGCATGCAAATCTCCGTTTCAGAGTCCTAGGTACACAACCAGTGACACTTCTGTTTTGTGATCATTAAATGAGATCATTGATCCGAGTGCCTAGTATAGTGCTTGAAAAGCAGGAGGTCCTCTGTAAATGTCCCTTTTGTGTCTTCAGCTTTAACATTTTGTGAAATTTAGAGCTATGAAATTTGAAGCCACTTTTCTGTATTTTGGAAGAATATTGAATATGCAGTCATGATCAGGGCTCAATAAATTTCAGTGCAAGTAGGAATTCTTTGGCGCTATGAAGGAAGCCTTCCTATTGATTCATGTCAAACTTCATTATAAAAAGTGGTTTGGGACATTTGGATTAGCAATGTGTAATGGAATTTTATCGGGGTGATTTTTTTTTTATTTTACTAGAACTCATATGCTCTCGGAAGGATCTTCCCAAAGATATCTTCACTTTTAGGAAGAGCTTTACCAAACTCAATCTTTTAGTGAGGAATTAATGAGGAAAGGAAGTACTATAAATCCAGTAGGGCAAGTGGGACTGTGTTATTATCTGCACCTGCTCTTTCAATCTCCAAATGTGTGTATCTCCATGTGTATCCCTAAGAGTGATTTGTGGTTTCTTATTTGCTAGAACAATAGGGAACTTAGCTGATGGTCATCAGTTGGAGTGGTTAGGATATTGGTGGCTCCAGTGAGAGAAGAAGGTTAGTATATTATTTTGAAATAATCTTTTGTAGGCGATCATAACAGAAGTAGAAATAAATGGAAAGAAATTCATGCATCACTGGCATGCATAATGCCTCTCAACACAAATTTGGTTTCCTAGGAGTAACCACTGTCATAAATTTACCATATGTATCCCTCAGATTTTCTCTATATGTATGATTATATTCATATAGATTAATGACGTGTGTACATATGTATGTGCATATATGTATGTGTGTGTATATATTTGTATGTATATTTAATGAGGTCCCATCATAGACTCTGCTGTCTAACTTTTTTCCACATACTCTAATTGGACATCTTTCCAGATCTGTATATGTAAATCTCCTTCATTCTTTTTGATGTCCGTGCACAATACTCCATTCACTGGCTGCACTAAAATTTATTTAAGACTACCATTGGTGGGTATCAAAGTTGTTTCCATATTTTCAATATAGTAAACCAAGCTGATGTGAAATATCCTTGTTCATACATCCATTATGCCATTTAAATAAATGACCCTTAGTCACAGAAGGCCGGATGCACAGTAGGCACCGAATCAATAATTGTTGAATTGATTTCAAGGCTCGGCGCAGCTCTAGAAGAGATTAAAAGGCATAACTGTTCTTAGTACACAACCAGGCACTGAGTTTTCAGGAGACATTGACCATTAGGGATAGATTTGGACAAGAAAGAGTCTGGTGCACTGAAGTCTTTTTTGGTGAAAGTTTGTTTGGACCTGATTATCCAGGCCCTGGTGTTGCCAGCCATTTGCTTTGATGTCACAAAGAAAGAACCTTTCCTGTACGGTGGGCTTTGCCTGTGTGATGACGTTAGGATAACTGGTGTTTTCTTCCTTCACAGTTTGAGGGTATGGGCTTTGATCCGAGCACATATGCTGACGATCACACGGCTGTCACCTAAGCCAGTTTAAATGTTCACAGGTGTTCCAAGCTTTACAGACGAGAGGGCTGTTCAAAGGGAACAGGTGCATCACACGGGTGCCGAGCCTCCAACATGTAAATATGCTTTGAAAATGATCCCCTATGAATAGTTAATTTTAAAAGGCATCCAGAACACACTCTGTGACATAATAGTTGATCTATAGCCCCATTAATGCATCTAAGTGAAGGGTCTAAGTTTAATGATGCCATTCAGCATATTCATGGTCCTGTCCGGGGTTTAATTCTGTCACCCAGGAGCCCACGCAGGCCCAGTGCACCTGATGCTGCCTGCCCCCATCGTGCTTCACCAAAGGGCAGCTTTGCTTAAAGCCTAAGGTGTTCTGTATTGTATTACCTCGAGTTCAGCAAAGGAGGTTTTCATGAGGGCCACTAACAGGAGCAGGTCTCCAGGCAATCGTGGACCTTGCCAGTCCACTGTGCAGCACGACCATTCTGTCAGATCACTCCCTCATTTCCTTTGCGCGACATTCTTGTGGAGCAAGGCAGAGGCGGAACCTGAGAGTCAGAGTTGACTGCTTTATGCAAGGTCCCACTGGATCAGTGAAAGGAAACCTAGGACCCAGTTTCTTGTTTTGAAGTCCTCGGACTCCTGCAAATAACAACCCTTTGGACATATCTGAGTTGTGTACACAGACTGTGTACACGCCACTTGGAGCCCAAAATGAATTCAACGTGCTCAGATTCCTTGGTGAGAATTTTTAGGGTTTTCATTCGCTTTTGATATTCAACAGCCCTCTTACTGCTAGTCTCATGGTTCAGTCTATTGCTTACTGGCCTCTTTAGTGCAGGTATGTACACATACGTGTATCTGCTCTCACAAATTAAATATAAAGCCATTTAGGAAGAAAGAGGAGTGATTTGATTCTAAGGAGACTTAATTAGACCCCTCACCGAACAAATGGCTATTGAATGCTCACCCTGTGTGGCTCTGGCCTGGACACAGGGAAGGAAACCCAGCTGTGCAGAGAAGTGTTCCTACCCTGAGGAGCTTGCAATCCAGTTGAGGAGATGAAAAGACGATTAAATAGCACAGGGAGGCGTGTAACCAGTTGCCCATCATGAGCCATGGAATTTTCTCCTTCCCTAGGATTTTGGAGGAAATGAGGTCCCCGTGGGATGGAGGAGTCAGGGAAGCAGCATGGGTCCCTACAGTCTCACAACATAAGGGTCTTAGAGGCTAAGTGACACTTAGATGAAGGGAATGGGAAAAGGAAGTGCATTCTAGGACCCTGTGAGCTCCATGAATTTGAGGTTCAGTGAGGAAATGTCAGATACTCATAAGCAGAGGTGATGCCTCATATTGCTTTGGATCATGTTTGTTAGTTTCCAGGGCAGCTTACAGAGTGCCTACATCACTGATTTCTAGGACTTTCTTGGACAGAAAAGGCCCAAGGGTGTATATGTAAAAGAATAAAAACCTGGCCCACCAAAATATCTTGCAGACAGATTACCCTGGGCTTTGGCTTTGGTGTCCCTGATTACCAGGGCCATCACCCCTATGTCCTTACCTTATCATTACCATTTGGATGTGTGGGCAGAGCTCTTGGAGGGAGATCATGCTTGTGTAGGGAAGACTTGTCCTCAAGGCGCCTTCCCAAGAATATAAAACTAATCCTACATATGGATTCCTGTTCTACCAAGTATATGCCAGGTAGCAAACAGGTACAAACTCTAGAGGAGAGAGTCGACCCTAGGCTAGGATGCCTAGTCTTGTTTCAAGGAGGAGGTGGGAGTTGGCCCCTGGAGAAGGCCTGATTGGATGGCTGGATGCGTGAGTGGGATATGGGTGGGAAGACCATTCTGGGCCAAGAGAACCACCTGCATGAATGCTGGGGCAGCAGTGTGATGGTCTTTTTGGGAAAGAGTGGGCCAGTGTTTCTGGAGGGTAGGGTACTTGTGGGATCTTAGGAGAAGGAGAAAGTCACGGTAATATGGGAGTCTTTAATATCATTTTAAAAGATTTAAGAATTTGGGTACAAAGTATTAAAAGTTATAATCAAGAAAAATAGATAAAAAAGATAATCAGGAAATTCTTGCTTGTCAAAACATAATAGAAGCCTAATAGATTTTTAAAATATGCAAGATTTTAAAAGATGGATGATTTACAGTTACTCATTAGGATAATTGCATCTGGATGCAATGTGAGCTTTATTCTAGAAATAATATATTCCAAGATTCTTAGAAATTATTTTCTCACCCAATGCTAAATAAAAATGTAATAAATAACCATTCAAGAGGCTGTTGACATATTGCAAGCACAACGTGTCATGGAAGAGAACGGAGTCAGAGCACTGCCTAAGGCCATGCTTCAGATGAGTGAGTGCTGCTTGGGGAGGTGCTGAGCTGTGATTTTAAGGGTGGGACGGATAGCTGTGAGCCACCCACATTCTGTCACTTGACCACTCCATACAGCTAAATGAGATGGCTTGAGATATGCATTCACTGTAGTGGTAAGGAAGCTTTGGGTGGCAAGTGACAGAAACTAAACTCAAATTGTTTTAAGCCCAAATGTTTAGCTAAACTAAAAAATTAACCAAAACTCAACTAAGAAGTCTGGAGTGGATGTAGCTTCAGTTGCGGCGGGTCCTAGAGGCCGAGTGTGGTTAAGAGTCTGTCTTTTTCTCTCTCTGCTTCCAACTCTGCTTTCTTCCTGGTCAGCTTCGTTTTCCAGCAGGCACTCTCCATGTGGTGGTTCGTGAAGATGGCCATTCAGAGCTTGCACCGATGACAAGACAGTCAGTCTCTCTTCTTTCCTTCCTCATCCTCTGCTCCCTTTCTTTATTTTCATTTCTGAAAAAGTTGTTCCTGCTTGATTCCTGTGTTCACCCCAACACCGGACTAATTACTGGTCAGCTTGAGGAGACAGCACTCTCTGACTGACAGCACTGCTCAGCAGGATAAAATGGAGTGGGGAGAAGCAGTTTCCCAAAGGTATGGGTATAGACCAGATCAGAGAGAGAGAGAGACAGAGAGGCTCAGATCAAGGTGACACCAACTGATGCTTGCTGTCATGGGGTGGGGCCCTATGGTTCTACGGCCTTAGATGCTCTCTGCTCCACACCATCAGCCCCATACCTGGAACAAAAGCAGGGACTTTGCTTAACCTGAACTGCAGTAAAGGATGTGGGTATCAGAGGCAGGGACCTATTGGATCTCATAGTCAACTGCAACCCAAGCTCTTTGACTGCAGAAAGTGACTTAACTCTTTGAATTTCCACCCAGAATTCCAGAAAAAGCTATTCATACTGATAGAAGGTAATAATTACTTAGAGGATGAAGATTTGAAGGTCTTATCTTATAAGTTATCAGAAATTAATCTATGGAGAGTTTTCCATCATGACTGCCATTTTTGGAATAAGGCTTTGTAGTAGATGAGTTAATAGGTCGTTTGCTTGTGATGCCCTGGTTTTGTTCTATTGTGTTATGTTCATATTCACTGAGCCCCACCTCCCTGGAGAACAATCTGAGTTTGGAGACGTTCATGTAATGTTTAGCTTTTCCCTGTGAGGGGTCTTAAAAAGCTCACAGCAAAAGCTGCTTTGTGTATCCTTTCCACATCATTGGTTTGGAGGAGGGAGATAAGGGGTAGGAGATGGATATGATTTTCTCTATTTGGTTAGGAAAGTAAAACAGAGAGAGGGTGAAGAAATTTGCAAGGGAATATTAGTGGCAAAGCCTAAAGAAAGAAAATGGCACTCCTCATTTGAAATGTTTTCCTAACAATCGGTTGCCGTCGTTTCTGATTTCAATATGCTGTTTCCTTTCAAAACAGTAGCACCTTGAGCATTCAGTTTCACGGGAGAATCCATCCAGATCCTTTGGTGAGCCCAAAGGATAATAGCCAAGAAATCATTTAATGAGATCTGGACCATTTTACAAGGCATGCTGAGTTTCCATTTATTTGTAGTGCTGCATTCAGTATGCACTCCTCTGATGTTTCTTTTAAAATTAAGTAAAATAAAAAGTTTGTTTTCTGTAGCTTTTCCAATCATTGCTAATCCTAAATGCAGCGGTAATGAAGGGAGTGGATATCTCGTTGAAAAGTTCAGGCAGGAGTAGATATTATTGACAAGAGGCTTCTAAGCAGGTATCAAGTGCTGCAGTAATTGGTTTGTGATTTTTTTTTTTTTTTTTGGTATTGGGTGGAAAATGATCCTTCCCAGCTCATTGAACATCAGTAGTACTTTGTTTCATTTCTGCTGCTGCTGCTGCTGCCAGTGTTGTTGCTAAATGAGCTAAGTGAGTCTAATATGCCAGGAGTTGGCACACTCTTTTTGTAAAGGGGCGTAGGGTGCTTTGGTGGGCCATAGGGGGAATTACTCGATTCTGCTATTACAGTATAAAGCAGCCATGCACAATGTGTATATGGGTGAACCTATGCTCTAAGAAAACTTTATTTGCAAGAACAGATGGAGGGCCAGATTTGGCCCATGGGCAGTAGTTTGTAGACCATTGGTGTGCACAGTCTGCTGGAGTCAATGCGGATTCCTCTGCCTGGGCATCCCTGAAACACAACTGTGTTTTCACAGTGTTTCTGCAGCCTCCATCCTCTCCCTTCCTGTTTCCTGTGCAAGTGTGTTATAGAATTCGATTTTAAGTGGTGTTTCCAACAGCCCCTTTTCCAGTGGCTGCATTCCCTTCCTAAGAGCAGTGTGGACCTTGGACTGGACTCAGGGGCCTGATGTTAGCTCTGCAGAAGCAAAGAAAAATCTTCCTGTTTAATGCTGGAGTTCTGGTACATCCTCTAGTAAAATGACGCTAGACAAATGTTGATGAGTCCTAGGCTGAGTGACCCTGAGCAAACTACCTAACCTTAGTGAGTTTATTGTCAACTGTAAGAATATCCACTTTGCTCTCCCTGTGGGGCTTATGTAAGGATCACCCATTCATCCTGTTTCTCTTTATTAAGCACCTACTTTCTGCCATTGCTTTTGCCATGCATTGGGGATATACTGGTGAACAAAACACTTACCAAGGTTACCTTCAAGTATTCAAATTCATTAATAAAGGAGATAAAACATCAAATCGACTGATGATACAAGGGTTAAAAATTTCCTGGTCCCTTTAAACCAAAATCATGCCAAAGACCAAGGGAGATGTTGGGCTCCTTTTTTAGAAGCTGAACTGTAAGGAAAGCCAGTCGGAGGGTAGTTTAGGTGGAATGGTAAGGGTTGGGGGCGAGGGCACGGAGAAAATGAAAACAAAATGTGTTAGAGTGGCCTGATGGAGCTGCTTCCTACCAGAGCTCCCTTCTGAAAGAAATCAAAGAGATTTCAACTCCTTCTGGGCTCTAAACCTAAGGAGATTACCATTAAAGTTGGCTAGTGGAGGGTAAAAATAAGAGTGTAGGAGGATTCATTTTGAAACGTTGTCAGCAACCAGCTGGAAAAAAATAGCAGTTACTGCGATTACTAGGAAATTTCTTGGAAGGTGTAGAGGTGTTCATCAGGTAATCTAATCTGTCACGCATTTCGGTGGCATTTGGGTGGCTGGATAAGCATTTCAGTTTAGAAGGAAATAGCACCAAACAGGAGAGAACAGAATGTGGTTATTTTCAACTCTGGGTCATCTTGGGCAGTGTGGATTTCTTGTCAGTCAGATCTGATAGCCCGTTCCAGTTCACTGCTGTGATATTTTCTGAGAAATAACTTGGTGCCCTGCATGGGGTTGGGGAAGAGATGGGGGTAGATACCAAAGCACTGGTGGACCCTGGCTTTAGCCTTCTGAGGATCTGCTTTCTGGAGAGTGTATGTGAAGAGGCTATAGAAAGTGTGATGGGTCCCTGTCTGCCCAAAGCAGCAAGGACGTATGTCCCGTGAGTGCAGGTCCCAGCATGGTGCCTGGCAAACCGTGAATGTGCAAATCATTGTGGAAAGAATGCCACCGTATGTTTGGTGTTCAGTCACAACAACTCATTTGGAGATTCACAGATGCGCCGTGTGCCTCTGTAGTCGTGGCTCTGTGTGCGTGCAATATCTTTCACCCCAACTTTGCCATGCTGGCTCGCTCTTCTTCTTCAAGACTCTGTGCACATTTCTTCTCCCTGAAGGTTTTTTCCTCTTCCCTTTTCCCTCCTCCTCCACCACAAGCCTGTTTCAGATGCTCTTCCTTGCCCCCTCTGCCTCCGTTTTCCCATTCCACATGCCTCTGTTAAAGGCTGTGACTCACTGCGTGGTTGTTAGTATCTCACAGTGAAGACCAGTTACTGGTAATTGAAAAATGTGTATGAAATTTGGGGGAGTCGTAAGAAATACACACAGAGCCTAAACATATTATTTTAATGTAACACTGAGAAGGATGTATGTTTATTTACCCATTTTTAAATTAAAAAAATTTATTTATTTTTGAGAGACAGAGTGCAAATGGGGGAGGAGCAGGGAGAGGGAGACAGAGGATTCAAAGCGGGGGGCTCTGCACTGATAGCAGAGGGTCTGATGCAGGGTGCAAACTCATGAACTGGGAGATCATGACCTGAGCAGAAGTCAGCTGCTTAACTGACTGAGCCATGCAGACACCTCTATTTACCCTTATTTTATTTTATTTTATATTTTTATTTTACTTCTTTCTTTAATATTTTTACTTATTTTTGATAGAAAGAGACACACACACAGTGCGAGTGCGGGAGAGGCAAAGAGAGAGGGAGACACAGAATCTGAAGCAGGCTCCAGACTCTGAGCTGTCAGCACAGAGCCTGACGCAGGGCTCAAACCCACAAACCATGAGATCATGATCTGAGCCGAAGTCGGATGCTTAACCGACTGAGCCACCAAGGCGCCCCAATTTACCCATTTTTAGAAACCTAAACAAACTCTAGGTCTTTTCTTTGCATGTTGGTTTACTGATTAGCATTGTAGGTCTTCAGGCTTGTTTAAATCACACCTGTAACACATCATCTCTACTTTCCAGTTCCGGAGTTTCTTTTTTCACGGAGTAAGAAGACATTGGGAAAACAATTCAAAGATTCTGGGGTCTTCCTTACACCCAGTATTTTATCCTTTTCTTGTTCATACACAGCTAACTCAGCCACATTTTTTAATGACTAACCTTTATCAGGTCTTTGCAAAACATTCAAGTAAGCTTTTATAGAAACATGGATTTTTTTTTTGGTATTCATTTTCTGCTGATTTACACGCTGTTTAATTTAATATAATTATCATAACAAGTATGACAGCTATACATAGTTTGAAGAATGAGTGCAATTAGCTGTTGTGAACTCCTAACGCAGCTGGTGGGAGAAGTAATGCTTGGGTGCACGAGAGTGGAGGAACACGTGACTCAGTTGGTAGGACCTGAGTGAGCTGGGCATCAGAAGCAGTGAGAGCACCAGCTAATCCAGCAGGTCGGTTAAGCAAAGTTCAGTTTAGGGAGCATGTTCTTGATTGAGCTAGTATGGTACCTCTTCCAGCAGGTGTTCAATAATATGTTAAATGGATACATGAACGACCCGGTAAGAGGAGGAGAGAATTTTGGGGGATACCACTTTCATAGGCCACTGGTATTTGAATTCATAATTGGCCATCTCTGTCTATTGGAGTGCTGAACCCATATCAAAAAGCTGGAACTTTTCCCACCCTCTTTGAAATGAAGACATGAAGAGAAATTTCTCTCCGACGAACAGGGTACACATTTTGAGGGGAGCCTGCAGGCTGGCTCCCCAAACCCCCTTATCCTACCTTTTAACACAGCTGCTGTCCTGCTGATGAATGAAGTATTTCCCATGGTCCCTGGATACTGTCTCTGCCATTACTTCTTACTTCAGTCCCTTCTAATAGCTGAAATGTTCAGGGACTAGAGTTTCTAGAGAGATATACCACCAAAGGAAGCCATTTGTATTAAAATTCTCTGTGTTGTAACCCCTTTTAATGAGTCTGGTTTCACTGCAACATATGGAACATCAGCTGGTGAGGGAGGCTGTATACTCCTCAGGGCCCCATTTCTGATACAGTCCCACTTCCTTGTGGATGTTTTACCTTACCCGTAAGGAGACACTGACAAGAAACTTATGTATATGTGTGATACACACACATACACATATACATACATATCTGTATAAAATGATTTTTCCCCTAAACATGAAACAGGTGAGTATGAGTACATGGAGGATTGCTATGGATATAGGGTCACCTCTTCAAAACTTGTGATGATGGAGAGAGACAGACTGAAGCTTTTAGTATGCATGTGTGCGCACGCTTGTGTGTGTGTGTGTAGTGGTTAAATTAATAGAGAGAAGCAAAATCTGTTTGAGTCATAGCATATAGACAGAACACTCTGTGGCTTGCCCACAAAACCGAGGGGTATGAAGTTAAATCCAAGAAGCAGAAAAAATGTGGTGATGTGGTGGCTAAGGGCATAATTCCTAGTTTCAGATAGTTCTGGGTTCAAGTTCTAGCTCTGCTGCTTCCTAGGGATGTGGCTAGGTCACAAAGCTTTTAGCTTTGCGTTTTAGTCTATTAAAAAGAGAATGATAGGGCCATCTTTACAGAGCTGGTGGGATGATTGGATTTTCATATGGAAAGTAATTCACACAATGCCTGCTCCACAGTAAAACACTTAACCATGTGATATTCTTATAAAAATTAACTGTATCTGGAGACAGGACAATTGTGTTCCTGCTACCAGGGCACTTTTTTGGGATGATTAGAATCAGGAGACCTTCAATGAATTAGGCTCTCTCTGCTTTAACACTGTGTGGTACAAAGTGTAATCTAGACATTTCGAAGGTAGAAGATCAAAGAAGTAGATTTCAGGATTGCATGATACAGATTTGCAATATAATAGGAGAGGGGTCTGGTAATGTCCATAGGGAAGGACAGAATTGCATTAGAAGAAAATGTATAAATACGTTTCACCGATGAGCTCCCATCCCATGCAAGGGTCAGGATACCTTGGTCAGTTTGTTTCCTCTGCTTTTAATCTCTGATATTCTTAACTCAAGGGCTGAGAGCTGGCAAGGGTGTATCCGGTTCATGTCTATTTCAGAAACCAGAATAGAATGCCTGTTGCTTCCCCTCCCCCTCCCCAGTCCGATGCAAGCCTGTTCTCCTTGATCCCTTATATTAGGAAAGATTCGCCTATGACAGTCTTGAGACCTAATGTCAGATACACTCGGGATGCAGTTCTTTTATTACTGAGAAGATTGGGACTTTACACGTGACAGAGGTTGAGATGAATGAGTTTCATTGTATTTATAGAAACTCAGGGCAATATCTCCCAAGGTATAAATAGAACAATGGAGTGTTGACAAAGGAGCTGGTTTTCTGTAACTGTGGAAAACCTGCAATTATTCCTGGAACTATACTCATTGTTTATCTGCATCTGAATTTTAATAAACAGGGCTCTTGCTGCTTATTCATGAATTTTCAAATGGAAATATATCTCCCATTATTATCCCCTTCTTGTGAGTCAGGCCCCATCTTGCAAATTTGCAGCTGAGTAAATATACGGAACATTAGCAGCAATTAGATAATTGGTGCCCTGGATAAACCCACCCGCAGCTGTGAATGAATATGGACTGTACTCGTGTCACCTGGTGCGGCTTCCTGATGGCACTGCATGCCATCACAGCCTTGCAATTAAGTAGAGACGTTTAACCAGCCCGTGGCCTGGCCCTCCTTCCTCCTAAGAGCCCCAAGGTAGCAAAGTAAGGGAGGTTCCCGTTGTCCATGTGAATCATTGTACAATGAAAGAGGAGAAGCTAGAGAATTTCGTTACAAAAAAAGGAGGGTAGGTCCATTTATCTTTGCTTGACTGATTGGTAAATTGCTGGTGGTAACTTGCACACAGACAAAAAATTCATGCTTGCGTTCTGGGTCGGGGAGAAAGGAGGGTAGGTTATAACTCCTGTTTTTCTATAAATCTCCCCAAACTTGAAGCTTTGAGCTGGTCATTTTTTTCCACCCCATCATTGTTTGGGACTCTGACATTGATTTGGGTTTCCTTGCAGCAGGTCATAGTTTCTCTCTCTTCCCTTGGGATTCTATTCCTCCCAGGCTGAAGGGAATGCCTTTTCTAGCTCATTCTTTACTCCTGCCCCTCAGGCAATCACATAGCCCTTTTCGGGTAGCTAAGCATTTTTTTCTTTTAATTGCTAGTGACTCCAGGGACACAGAGTAACATTACAGAAGGGAGAGAGTGGCAAGAGGGCTCCACCGTCGCATCTTACCGCTCTGATGGAGAACAGCGCGGTGGAGCTCACCCCCTCACCCTCCTCTGTCCCGCCTTGTCTCGCCTGCCTCCTCACTTTTGCTTTTGGTTTGAGAGCAGTGCTGTCTGGCCCTCCAGTCTCTCATTCTTGTTCTGCAGACTAGCACTCCCTCCCCCACCCCCTCCCACGTTCTTTCCCAAGTCACGGCTCTCCTTGTGTATCGCACACACCTGCTGCGTGTTTGGAAGGAGGTGGCTGCTGTGGGATTTGGAGAGAGCAGGGTAGCGGGGAGATTTGGGCTGGGCGTCTGGGTCTATGAATGAGTCACATGAAATTCATTCATCTCCTGGGGATCATTCCAGGCCATCTCACTCTGTCCCAGCTTAGAACGGGAGTGCCATATGGGTCTTGAACAGAACGGCTGGGAGGAAAGCCCCGGGAGCAGTCGCAAACCTGGTGAGACTTCTTGCCAGCCCTGCTCTGCGTTTTCATGCTCCTTTATCGGCTTGGGACACATGCTCTTTTATGCTTATCATTGCCATGGTTGTCTTCACACGGCTGGTATTTAACGTCATTAATGTAATAATGGAAGCTATTTCCCGTGTGGAGCACTACCCTGCTTTACGTATAATTATACGTTATTTCCACACTCCGTGAGGTTAATTTTATTAACCCTATTTTAGAGATGAGCAACTCAAAGTTCAGGGAGGTTAGTAAACGTCTCAAGGTCACACAGCGAGGAAGCGGCAGGGAGGGAATCCAAATCCAGGCTTGTCTTGTTTCCAAGCCCCCATTCTCAAAGACTGTGCTAGATGGCAGGACCCAAGTCCTTTGGGGCTACGGTTAATGTGTGAGTTCACTGCTTGACAGAGAGATGTGAATTGTATAGCCTACACTGTAGTTCCTTAAGTCATATGTCCATTTGCGAGAAGACATTGAACACACAGACCCAGGCAGCAGTGCTTGGTGAATGTGTGTGTGTGTGTGTGTGTGCTCGCGCGCGCACGAGTGTGTGTCTTATACCTTTGCTGAATTTTCCCTTCCAGCTAGAAACTAGTTTTCCCACTCCTCTCCTCTGGGTTCTCACTGCTGCCAACACATCAGATGTATCAACCACCTGAAACGGGGCTGCAGGGGTAGAATTTATTTGCAGACGTTTTAATTTCCCTGGTGATAAGCAAATTAATTTTGTTGCAACTCTTTAACATTCTAATTGAATGATGGAGTGTCTCTGAGTGTGTTTTCCAGATAAAAGGCTGTCGAAGTCTTACCATCCACCAGAAAGAACAGGGTTGGGACCTGGGTTTGCAGTTTCCTTTCACCGGACAGCCCCGCCCAGCCCATCCCCCGGGCTTGAGAAAAGCCTTTTGGCAGAAGGGCATCAACTCTGTAATCCAGCCGGAAGGCCGGCGGTCACCTCTGCCGGGGCAAGACCTTTAACTTCATTCATTTATCAAATATTTCTTGAGTGTTTATTAATGTATGTGACAGACACTGTTCTAGGCTCAGGAGGGAACAGAACAGGCAAGTACCTCTGCTCTTTTTGGGGGAAGGAAGCAGATGAATAACTAATGAACAGGTGCCCCACAAAATCCTATGAAGAAAAATGAAGCAGGATAACTGACCTATAATGTCGAGGGAGGTGTTCCAGAGGACACCCTTGAGGAGACCAGGGCATGAAGTGAGGAAGGGTGTCGCAGCCAGAGGGAATAGCAGATCCGTGAGTTTATGTTCGCTAGACCAAATTACCCGCCCCTACCCTATTTAGAGCAATGAATTGACCTGAACTGGATCTTGTGTAGCAGCTATTTCTTGTGGCTCCTAGAGGCCTCTTCCAGGCCACCTCATTTGGAAGATGCTTATAACATCTGTGTCTCTCATTCATTGAGAAGTCTGTTGAAGAAGAAAATAGCATCACCACAAAAAGGCCATATATATATATATATATATATATATATACACACACATATACATATATATATATACACATACACACACACACATATATATATACACACACACATATATATACCATATATACACACACACACACACACACACACACACACATATACACACACACATATATATACCATATATGGTGCTTCATGTATATATATGAAGCATAAGGCCAAGGTGAGAGTAACACGGGTTCACACCTTCTGCCTCTCTCGGCTAAGAAACACAATTTATGGATAACTGGAACCTGACGATGATGGGAAATTAGGTGGAAGTCACCAGGATCATTCATGGCACATGTTTGTCAGTTTTCTATTATGTGCAAGAGCCTGTGGAATGGGGTGGGATGCTTTGGTTTTCACGTTCCTTCAGCAATAATTTACTATTATTAATATTGTAGTTATTAATTTTTTAAACAAATACTAGCTGTCATTGGGCGCTTACAATATGGTAGATGCTTTTCGAAATACTTTATAAGGATTAATTAATCCTCACAATAAGTCTAAGAAATAGGTTTTTTATTGCCCACATTTTAGGATTGAGAAAACAGAAGCACAGCGAAGTTGGTAATTTGCCTGGGGTTGCACAGCGCCTAAGTATCTTATCCAGGTTTTAAACCTGGGTAGTCCAAGTGGACAGCTCTAGCTTACGGTGGGCCAGATGCCGTGGTAAGGGCTGTAAGCTGTGTGTTCCTATCATCCTCATACGAGAAAACAGGCTCAGAGAGATCAAGCATCTTCCTCGAGGTCACATAGTTGGGTTGTTGTGCAGAGGCCAGAATCTAACACGGGTCTTTCTGACCCCAAGGCTGGACTGTTAATGGCTCTGTGAAACTGGCCCTTCCACGGCAATCCAGCTCAGGCCACACTCACTTTCTGGGAGCGGAAAGTACTACGGCTGGCGCCAGCCTGGGGCAGTGTGCCAGAAGCAAGCCGTGCCCCGTCCTCAGCCTGGCATTTCCTCAGGAGTTAGGATCCAGGAGAGAACCAGCATCTGGAGATGATGCTGGGATTGCACTGGGAGGAGTTTGGGAAGCATCACGGGCTACTGAGTCCAGGGACTCTCTTTTCAGCCTGGGCCTCTGGCTTTGGCTCTGGGATACCTTGAAGACAGATCACAGACAGGGACGTTTGAGCCGAGATGGTACCCTGCGAGTTCTGTAACCAGCAGAGGTGCGAAGGGAAGCAGGAGTTGCCAGCCACCCCTGGGTTCCCCGATTTCCCGTGCTTCTTGTGGTGTGCCTACGGCGCAGCTCAAATAGCCCAGCTGCCATCGGTTGCTCCCGAAATGCAGCTCTGGCACCTGGAAGTTCCTCCGTCTTATTTTGCGATTCTTCGATAGCAAGAATAATGAAACAAGAGTAACAAATAGATTTCGGTAGTACTTCCCGCTTAACAAAGAGGAAGAAGCCGGGGTTCAGAGAGGTTCTCGTCTTGCCAGAAGCCACACAGCAAGTAGCTGTGTGCCCGAACCCAATCCTAGTTGCTTGACTCTTCCCCACTCGGCCACGCTGCCTCTCCGCATCATTTCCTAATTAGTGTGTTTAACGGCTCTCGGTCAAGCTGGCTTCAGTTGCCCTTGCAAAGACAAGCCTGAATGAAATCAAATGATTTTTACTGCTGAATGAAGACATTTGCACGATGCTGTTTTCTAGGCCATCCTCACATATGGTTCTCTTGGCTCAGGAAGCCACTGCAGGTTTGGGGCGGGCTGCGGCAGCTGAGCAGGGACGGGCGTCCTCCTTGTCACAGGTGAGCCAGTCAGCGGTCGGGAGCCTGGCAGAGATCTCTCTGCACGGCAGGTGGGTCCAGGGGAGGAAGGAGACCGGAAGCTTACGTGGTGTTGTTAGTGCCCCCCCTCTGTCTGAGAAGATGTCTACAGCTGACGGATGGCTTGTGTCTTACTCCTCCCGACCCCGTGACCCTCTTTCCCAGTGTTCTTGGCCCCTGAATAACCTAAAAGATCACACAGGCCTGAACTGGTTCATTCACTCAATAAAAAATACGCACCCGCCCAGTGCATGGTGGTGATGTGGCAGTTGGTAAAACAGCAAAGCCCCTGCCTCCTGAAACTTACTTCCTAGTGGGGGAGAGTGAAGAAAATAGATTACACAACACATTAGCAAGTGCTAAGTGCTGCAGAGAGCAGAGTGTAGGGCGTGCTGTGGGTGGGTACCAGGGGAGCAGCTGTGTCCCCTCGTCTCAGCTCAGCCCCCTCCCCACACAGCGTGGTCATCATCATCCCAATTGCAGGTGAGCTGATGGGGACAAGGAAAGAGCCCCAGCCCTCCTTGGCCCTTCCCCAAATCTCAGGAAAAACATCCACTTTCACCGTGGGTGCTTTCCCATGGGATTCTTTCCTATTTTCTCCTTAGCTCATGGCATCCTGTTAGCAGTACATTTGTTGGGTAGATATTCTTCATCGAAGTGAGGACATTCCCCTCTCTGTCCAGTTTGCTGTTTTTATCATGAATGGGTGTTGGGTTTGCTGCACTGATTGACACTATCATGTAGTTTGACTTAAGTCTATTAATGTGATGATGACTTATGTCCACTGATTTTTAAATGTTGAACCAGCCTTGCATACCTGAGATGATCCCATTTGGTCATGTTGTGTAATTCTTTTTATATATTGTTGATTTGCTAATATTCGATGAGGATTTTTATGTCCATGTTCCTGAGAGGTATTTGTAGTTTTCTTGTAATTTTTTTTTTTTCTGGTTTTGGTATTAGGATAAATTTTGGTCCCATAGAACGAGTTATCAGGTGTGCTTTCTGCTTCTGTTTTCTGGTGTGCTTTCTGCTCTAAATGATTGGTAGGACTCAGGGGTGAAACCGTATGGACCTGGTGATTTCTCTCTCTTTTTTTTTTTTTTAAGATTATTGATTATTGATTCTGTTTCTTTGATACACAGCTTTTTAGGGTATCTCTTTCTCCTTGTGTGAGTTTTGGTAGTTTGTGCCTTTCAGCGAACTGGTCCCTATTATCTAAATTATTAAATCTATGGCTATTTATTTTTTTATTTTTTTAATATCAATGGGGTCACTAGTGATAATTACTCTTTTATTTTTGAAATTGGTGTTTGTGTCATTTCTTTGTTTCTTGGCTTATCCTCACTAGAAGTATGACAATTTTATTGATCTTTTCAAAGAACCAGCATTAAGTTTAGTTCATTTTTCTCTGTTGTTTTCCTGACTTCAAGTTCATTGGCTTCTGTTATTATTTTTCTTCTTTCTTTCCTTCTGGCATGAATTGGTCTTTTTCCTCTGGTTTCCTGAGGTGGAGGCTTAGGTTATTGATTTTAGATCTTTCTTGTTTTTGATACATGCATTTCACATGCTGTAAATGTTATAAACTTACCTCTGAGCACTGCTTTTGCTGCATCTGATGACTTTTGATAAGTTGTATTTTAATTTTGATTTAGTCCCAAATATTTAAAAATTTCTCTTGAAACTTCATTTTTATCCAGTGTTATTTAGAATAGAAAGGTGTTGTTTAACCATATGTTTCCACGCCTGGGTGGATTTTGAAAGACTTAGCAGAAAACCATGGGGGAGGGGAAGAGGGGAAAGAAAAAGAGACACAGAGAGGGAGGGAGACAAAACGTAAGAGACTCTCAAAGACCAAGAACAAACTGAGGGGCGAGGGGGTGTGGGAGGGGGTAGAGTGGGTGACGGGCACAGAGGAGGGCACTTGTTGGGATGAGCACTGGGTGTTGTATGGAAACCAATTTGACAATAAATTATTTTAAAAAATTAAAAAAAAATTAAAAAGAAAGGTGTTTAATTTCCAAATATTGGGGTATTTCACAGCTATCTTTTTGTTATTGATTTCTAGCCTAATTCCATTGTGGTCAGAGAATATACTTTGTAGGATTTCTATTCTCTTAAACTTGATAAGGTGTGTGTGTTTGTTCAGAAGGTGGTCCCTCTCGGTCAAATTCCTCGCCACCATGGGAAGGATGGGCATTCTGCTGTAAGACGGAGTATGATGTCCATTCTAGACTAAAGCCAAAACTCCAGGGTTCCTCACCTTTTCTTTTTGGCCCAGAAGACAGCGTCTTTCCAGAAGGGAAGCTTTTGGAATAGCCGAGAGTTATATTAGGGTAACCTTAGGCAAGCAGCTAGGTCATAGGCAGCATCAGGAGTCGGTCATAGGCAGCATCAGGAGTCCCAGAGGTGATAGGATGGGAGAGCAAGGGGTCACAGGCTAAGTTAAGTAGGGATCAGGGCAGGAGGGACCAGCATGATTAACCTTTCCTATACTCTAACACTTGTGGTTGGTACTGTACACACTTACTTTGTGTAACCTACGCCAGTGCTCTTGAGAGTGGGGCGTATCCAGGGAATGAGCAAGCTATTTCATTAAATGGTTGGAAGAAAATATTAGATCTTCTATTTTTATTTTTGAACCTTTTCCTTTTACTACTTTCACTTCGGAGTATATTTTTAACTGTATGTCACACACTAGTGCAGGGCTACGAAGTAGACAAAGACTGGTTCTCACCACTGCCACGGCTGAAACTGTGGTGTGAGCAGTCATCATCGCTGGTTAGGATTGTTGCAGTAGCCTCCGATCCAGTTTCCTGATTTCTGCCCTTCCCACTGTGTGTTCATACCAGGTGATACTGTCACACAGAAGTCAGTGTCCCCCTACCTCACCCAGCAACTCCAGCTCTGGCTTTCTGTCTCCTTTCAAGCAACTCCAAAGTCCTTACCACTGACCTTGTCCCCTGTCTCTCGTCTCGCTCACTGCCACCCAGGTACAAGGCTCCTTGCTGCTCCCGCCTCACGACTTCTGCTGCGCCCTGCCCTCTGGCCGGGTGCTTTTCCTCAAGCCTGCTTGACCGACTTTCTCAGTTTCAAGTCCTTTAAATCTGCACTCATCGCATTTCCTATTCCTCCTCTCTGCTTTATTTTCTTCTTCACAAAATTTATAATTGTCAGACGTATAATTTCTTTGTTCATTTGTTTACTGAAAGTCTTCCTCCAACTAGAATGTAAAATGTACAATGTCAAGGTTTTGGTCCGTTTTGGAAATGCTGAATGTCTTCCACATTCAGCAGATACATAGAAGGTTCTCAGTAAATATCTGTTGAATACATGAAACAGTTTTTTCAACTGGGTGTTAAATTTTGCTGATCGTTGGGGTACAGAGTGAAAACATACATCCTCAGAGAAGGGAGGCCGAGGCCACTAGAAAGAAGCAGAGTTTCGAATCCAGAGTTTCTGATGCCAAAGCCCATGCTTCCCCAAGTTTCTTTTCAGGAAGAGAGGACAGGGGCAGAAAGGAGAGAGCGAGAGAGAGAGGAATGGAGGAAGGGGAAGAGGTAAGGAGAGCGTAGAGAGAGAATGAGCACTGAACATAAATAACAGAAATGATCAGAACCACGGAGAGCAAATATTAGCCGCATCCAGGCGATTCTTTTGGGACAAGAAGTCATCTTCATTCCTCCAGGCCCTTGATATCTGGCCTCTGGAATATTTTTGGAGTAGGAATGTAGTTCTTTTATCTTACCTGAGTCTTCTGAAGTTGAGTCTCAGGTCAGTGGAGCCAGATCCCCTGATTCTCCCCCGCCCACAATGATTGACCACTGTCATTTTTACTTCTTTATTTTAAAAAATGTTTGTTTTCATTTTGAGAGGGAGGGAATGTGAGCTGGTGAGGGGCAGAGAGAGAGAGGGAGAGAGAGAATTGCAAGCAGGCTCCTCACTGTCAGTGCAGAGCCTGATATGGGGCTCAGTGTCACCAACCGTGAGATCATGACCTGAGCCAAAATCAAGAGTTGGTTAGACTTCTCTGTCATTGGAAGAGGAGTCATCATCACAATCCCTTTCCCCACCAAAAAAGAAGTATGTTCTAGCCTCAGAAATGGCAGCACACAGTAAAACTAAAGGAAATAGAGGTCTGTTTCCATCTATTCTGCTGTTCTCACCCAGAGCCTTGTTTCTTCCCTTCCAGTCTGTCACCAACACTGCTTTGTTGCCTGCTGTCTGTGATCTGGTTCTTTCCATTGAATTTTTGTGGGTGAGTTCCGGGTGTCTTTCTTTATCTTCCCTCCTTTTGATTGCTGCCTTTGCTTACGAGCATCTTCTCTTTGATGATCACATATAAAACCCAGGGACAGTGACAGTTAGGAGCCCCTGAGGACACCACCTACATATTATGCTTGTGAGATGGTCACATCATCAGCAGGAAAAAAGAAGGCCAGCTGGGCATTGCGAGGAAGTGTAAGGCACAGCAGAGCCTTGGGACGGTGAATTTTGTCACCATAGAAGAAAAGTTTGGGAGGTGACTGTGAAGTACAATTGGAGTCTCCCAGATCTGATCGTGCCCTGACCCTCGTCCAGTGACTTCGACTCTGGGAAAGAAATCTAGAGGCCAGCAAGGGAGGGACACTTCAGCAATGGACCCCTGTTCTGAGGAATCGGGTATGTTGAATGTGGCAGTTTCATCAAAGACCATAACACAGAAAATTCTGATTGTTTCTGAGAAGTGAGTCAGCATGATGGACAAACTAGGCCAGCAGGGCTGGGAGAACTCCAGGAAAGTGGGACAAATGTCAGGAATATGCCATTATGAAAACATCTTTTTTACATGCTGTTAAGAATATTGGAATAGAAGGACATTCTGGTTTTATTCCATAAAAATAAAGAAGAAAGCCTTCTATAATAGTGCTGCCTCAAAGAGATATAATGTGAGCTACATATATAACTTAAAATTTTTAAATTTTCCTCCCTCTCATCCTCCTCCTCCTCTTCCTCCTCCTTCGTCTTCTTCCTCTTCTTCCTCTTCTTCCTCTCTCTTTCTCCTTCTCCTTCCCCCTTTTCTCCTCCTCCTCCTCCTCCTCCTCCTCCTCTCCTTCTCCTCTCCTCTTCCTTCTTCCTTTTTCCTTCTTCCTTCTTCCTTCTTCAAGCAGGCTCCATGCCCAAAGTGAGATCTTCAACTCAGGACGTGAGATCAAGAGTTGCATGCTTTACCAACTATGCCAGCCAGGCACCCCATATACTTTAAAATTTTCTAATAACCACATTAAAAAAGTAAAAATGAGGTGAAATTGATTTCAGTAATATGTTTGATTTTACCCAATACCTCCAAAATTTAGAATTTCAACAGGTAATCAATATAAAATATTAATGCTGTTTTATTATTTTTTTTCATATGAAGTGTTTGAAATCAGGTGTGTACTAGTCACAAGCCCATCTCCATTATGACGAGCTCAGTTGTTACATGTGGCTGATGACTACTGTATTAGACCACACAGATCTAGAAAATCCTTTTTCTTTCTCTAAAATCTCCGTTCTTTTATTTCTTCACCAATATAAACATTCCCTGGTTTTGCTTACACTTCGTTCGGGTGTGTCTAGTGTAGATGTGCTTACCAGGGGGTTGGGTTAGTTCAGGTCTTTAGGTTTCGTTCGTGTAATTGAATGTTAGGATGGACTGTGAGAGGGTGGAACCCTCCCCCTTCACTTCTGTACTTCCCGACTCAGGTCCTAAGAGAGCAGGGATGTTGTAGAGAATGGATGCTGGATACAGCACAGAGGGAGACGTGATTATGTGTCACTGTCTGACCTTAGGCCAAATCACGTCACCTCTCCCTTTCTCTGTTTCCTTCCCCAATACATGGGGGCGGTGGGGACGTTCATACCTGCCTCCCCGAGTGTGGTGAGGATCAAGGAACACCAGAGCAGAGGACACCTGAGGAGGTAAAAACATCACCTGCATGTAAGACAGGGTGTTTTTTTTATTTAATTTTTAAACTTCTTTTATTTTAAGGTGATCGAAATTAGCTGGGTGCTCTTGCCGTCTTTGCATGAAGGTAACCTTGTTGGCAGCAAGAAACCGTGGGAATTACACTCGGGTTGATATCCGAGCAGTTTGTTTGTGTATCTGTTGGGGTGCGGGAAATAAATGGAATTGGAATTGAGGATTGAGGACGCCGTGGCTGAAAAGAGCTTGCTCTCTTTCTTGTCTGTAAGACCATGTCAGGAAGCTAACCAGCCAGCTGAGGTTTTTTTCTGCTCAGGGAGGTCTCTCAAGTAAACGGTAAACAAGGTGGGCAATTTTAAGCCAGCAGGGGCAAATTTACCTTAGTGTTTAGTGGCTGCGGATTCCAGGGACCCCCTGCATTGGGTGTCCATCCTGTACTTTAGAGCACCTCGCCCTCGAGGGGCACTGCGAACATGGGGTTGTGTCCTCTCCCAAGCGCTGGAGCCTGGCGTTTTTTCATCACCATGGAGGCGCTTGCTTGCAAAGGGTGTTTTACTTTGTTAGACCGTGTGGGTTTTGCCTGACGTTCCCACTGGGCGTATGCATTTGAGCTCTTGCTTTAGGCAGATGAAGTGGCTGCTGAGGTGGTGGTCGGAGCCCAGGGCCAGGGTGCAAACCTGTGGAACCTCTTCCCTGTCATCTGTTTTGCATGTTTGCATGTAAATGGCGTTAGTGCCCGCCTGCCACACCACTTCCCCAGAGAGAGTCTCTTGGGTACCCTTCTGGGATCTGACCTTCATTCCTGGTCTCCTCCTCTGGTTTGCTAGGTAGTCTACCGCCAGGTTATTCTTCCAAAGTTGCTCCTCCTCTAAAATCTTTGATGGCTCTCTGTTGCCACTGGGTTAAACCCATTCCCTATGGCTAGGCTTCAGAGCCATCTGTGGCTTTGTTCCTCGTGGCGTTTTCTCAAGGTGGACTGCCTTCCTTCCAGGGAACAAGCTTTGCCTGGCTCTGTCTTAATGCTTTCCCCTTTTCTCAGCCAGAGAGCACTTCCCAGTGAGGGTGGCCAGTAGTCTCGGTTTACTCGGGACTGGGGATTCCTGGGATGCAGGCCTTTCAGGGCTCAAGCTGGTAGAGTCTTGGGTGAACCAGGACAAATTGGTCACCCCCTTCCCACATCGTGTCCACCTGTTGAAATTTCACCCACTTCCAGGGTGCTGATGGTCGGTTCCTTGCTGGGCCTCTGAGCTTGTTATGTGCACATTGATACAGTGCTGTTTGTTGTCTTTTATCATCGGTGTTTGTGCTCCCTTGTCGTCTCCCCGTATAAGTGTAAGTAATTTGAGGACAAGATCATGTTCATTCTTTCCACCCTTTGGAGCACATGGCACAGGGTCTTTTGCATGATAGGTGTTCAGATTTTATTTAATGCGTGAATGAATGGAGAATGAATTCTATCCTTGCAGAGAAAGGCTGTAACATAACACACTGATTTTTATTCTTATCGGTTACAAAATAATACATATTCATTGTGTTTTCACAGAAAATGGATAAAATAGAAAAGCACACATATTGCTTGAAAACTCACTACCCAGAAATAATTACTATTCATATCTTTTTTTGTCTATCTATCTAATATCTTCCCTCTTCCTTTTCATCTCTTTATCTAATCATCATCTATCTGTATATGTTTTTAAAAATGCTTAGGACTTGCGGCAACTGGGTGGCTCAGTGAGTTGGGCGTCTGACTCTTGATTTTGGCTCAGGTTATGATCTCGCGGTTTGTGAATTTGAGTCCGCTTTGGGCTCTGCGCTGACAGTGTGGAGCCTGCTTAGGGTTCTCTCTCTCTGCCCTACCCTGTTCTCTTTCTCTCCTAACAAAAGTAAAAATGCTTGGGTCTTATGGTACATATTATTTTGTGACCTGTTGTTTCCTTCAACAATATATCATGAACATTTGTCTCATGCGATTAAATGTTCTTAATTCTTAAAATATACATATGTATATCCTCACATATCATATATATGTTTATCATTATATATGTCATCTGTTTTTTTTTTGTCTATCAGTCTATCTATTTATCTGCCATTCCATTTGTGGCTGTGCCAGTTTTTTTTGTTTTTGTTTTTGTTTTTTCTTTTTTAACCAACTCCCCATTCCTCGACATTTAGGATTGTTTCAGAAACTCGGCGCTTGTGGCTCTGTCTTTTTACCGTTCCCAATTATTTCCTTAAGGGTAAATTCTTAGACGTAGGATTTCTAGGTCAGAGCCTTCTAAATGATTTTTAAAATTTAGTCAAGGTGCAACTTGTAGTTTGCAGGTTACCCCTGATAGAGGAAATGAGCACTGGAGATTAAACCTTGCTTAGATCTCAACTCTGGCAGTGACCTTGCTGTTTGGTGCTGTTCAAAGACCTGGGCAATGGAGGTTAAGGAAGCTTCATGCTATTGCTGGGCCGAGTAAACCCTGGGCAAGGCGGAGAATGAGGAGTGTTCATGGTGGGTCTGGATTCTGGGAGTGTGGGTGTGGCTGAGAAAATAATAGGAGGATGGTTGAAGACAGGAGAGGGTTTGGGAACTTGGTCAGATCAGGTCAGACACCCTTGAATTTGGGGATGGAATACACTAGCTGTAGTACACTAAATCAGAGGACCTTGATACTGCAGTGAATCCTGCTTCAGGCAGGAAGCCTTTTACTCCTGTCCTACTGAAAATCAAGGACTAATTTCTGTGATGGGCTCTCCTGGGGCCTGTAGGCTCAAAGAACATTTCAGTGTAAGCCTTAGAAAGTGCTATCTGGCTGATCTTTCCTAGCCCCAGCTTGTCTGAGCTTAGCAAGTGACAGTGGAAGTCCAGGCTCACTGGGAGGTTAGTCCTGCAGGTCACAAGCCTGGGGTGGATCAGCACTAATAAGTGTGGATGACCAGCTCTGGTGATCCAATTAGAAGAGAACTCTATCTGCCTTAAATGGGCTCAAGTCTCTTGATCTCGACAATTACATCCCAGGTTAGATGTCAAACTTTGGTGAAATATAACATTGCTGGCAATATTCGAGGACAACTTTGCAGAGTCAGAATGTTCTGGAAGGTTGGAGACAGGCAATAATTATTCCTGTTTTCGGAGTGGTCTCTTTGAGCTAGTTTGCAGATTTGTGAGCTGGTTTAAAATCCTGGGCAAGATTCTAAAATAGAGTATTCAAAAGATGGTTTGTGTAACCTTGACAAAGCAAATAGTAATCGCTAGGAATCATCATATGCTAAACAAGGAGCAAGTCTTGTTTAGCTAACCTCAAATCCTCCTTTGTAGTAGGCACATTGTGTCCTGATTTTTGCGAGGTGTTGGAAAAGCCTCTCAGGATAACCTTGGGCTCAAGGCGGAGGGCTTTGGGCTGGGTCAGGTATTCATGGAATATACTCTAGGGTGCTTTTTAACGAAGCATTTTGAAGCCACAGACAGGTTTTAGAGCTACGAGGTTCTATTCTTGATCTTGCATTGTTAACATTTCCTTTAATCAATGACAGAGAAAAGAAATATGTAGGTGACATGAAGATGGGAGAGATAATGGATATGTTGGATGAAAAGATTCAGATCCAAAATGATTAGTTCAGGCTTAAAAAAACGAACTTAATTTATCAAAATGATGGTTAATAGGGTCATATGTTAGGTTTTATCCTAGCATTAAAAAAGTAAAACAGCTCTCAAGTACAGGATGGAGAGGCTTGTTGGACTCATATTTCAGAAGATATGAAGTGTCAAGTTCGGTGTGTGTCAGCTTACGTGAGTGGAAGTGCAGGGCCTGTGGGGAGGCTGAAGAAAGTCCTTCTCCCTCAGCACTGATTCGGCTACACCTGGAACCAGGTGATTCGTTCTGGGCACAGCACGTTGAGAGGACACAACGAAAGGCAGACAGTGCGCTCGAGGGAAGAAACATGGCATCCTGCAAAGGTGCCAGTGACAGGTGGTGTGTCCTTTGAGGACGTGCTGAATATCTCTGAGCCTCAGTCTTCTTGTCAGTCAATGGAGCAATAAATAGATACCTTCTTAAGTCTTGTGAGGATGATATAATTTCTGAACATCCCTTAGAAAGGCCCTTGTTCAGACTGGTGCTCAGCAAATCTTGGATTTATTTCTGTTGTCCCTGCTAACAGAGCGAACACAATTCTAAGAAGAGTTGAAAGTCATGTCAAGTGAAGATAGGCAGTCTGGAAAAGAGTCGACTTGGAGGCCTGCAAGATGGATGTGAATTATCCGCCAGACATTGTTCTGAGTGCTTTGCTTGGATTATTTCATTTGCCTTTCTGGGTAGGCCTGTGAAGTAGGCTCTGTTTTGTTGGCATTTTTCAGATCAGGAAAGCGAAGGTCAGGCAAGATGTGTTTAGTCCAAGGCTCTGCGGCTAGTCAGGGACTGAGCTGGGGCGAGATACCCCCTCATCTTTCGCCTCCCTGTCGAAATTACTCTGCCACATCTCTTGCATTCTGGAATACTGAAAATTGGCAGAGTTATTAAGGGAAAGGATTTTGGGGTAAACGGAGAGATCCGTCTAGACTAGGCACCGCGAAGTCTGTGTTCAAGAGCAGCCACATTCCGGTCCCGCACCTTTTCCATCATGTCTTCCTCATTTGGGTCCTTTGGACATTTTGCTGGGTGATTGCGGATATCCCTCCTGGAGTGAAAAAAGTAGGGCGTCCACGTTTGCCATCCTACCCTGTGGGTGACCTAGGGCCGTGGTTGGGAGGTAGAGAATTGGTGAGGTTTGACTGTGAATGAATGAATTCCCAAGACAACTGGAAACTGCCTCCTTATCTGATCTCACCTCCCCCCTCCCCCATTCCCTTCCCCTGCTGAACTGGCTGCCTGGTAGGGAAGCCTTGGAGGGGTGGTGGAGGAGGCACTTTGAGAAACCCCATCAGCCCTCCGTACATTCACATCTGTGACAGATAGCTACTTCTCTGGGATGGAGCATAACAAATGATCCATGGGAATACCGTGGCGACCTTTTCAAAGGGTTTTCCTGGGTCCGGGCCAGAGGCAGAGATGCAAATTAATGTGTGTCCTTAGTCTGCATCTTCATTTACTGAGTTGTGTTCCTTCCGTAACAAAGAATTGGTCTCGGGGGGCTAATGGTAAATCATTTCCCTCCCAGGAATCCTTGCTCAGAATTCTTCAGAAAGGGCTGCCTGATTCCTGACTCTTCCTCCACTCTGATTCTGGGAGCCTCAGTTTTCCTGTCATCTTGACTCCAAACCCCAGGCTCTAGGACTTGCCTCCCACTGTTGCTCCCTCTGTGATGTGTCCCTTACACCCTGTGTATTTTTCCAAGTCTTACTCTGCATTCTGCCCCCTCCATGACTTGGCGCAAGTTATTAAGGCCACCGAGATTAACTAGACCACTGAATAACGGAAGGGCAGGGACACTGATCCCTGTACTTAGAAAGTGCCTGGCCCTTTGAAGATGTTCAGTAGACCCGTTAAAAGAATGAGTGGGAACAAAGGTAGGGAGGAACATCAGGGAGCACCATTTACCTTTCCAGCATTCTCTGGTTGTTTCATGCGGGTGATTAAATGGCACTTCCTTCAAGTTATGGTCTCAGAAGTCAGAGGTTTGCGTTCAGATCTCAGCCTTTCCACTAACTTGGGCACATTCATTAAATTCTCTAAACCTCACTTTCTTCAACACGGCAAGATATAGGGTTGTTGGGAGGTTGAAATGAGATTACAGACGTAAGATTCTTATTAGCCACAACAGGTGCTCAAGAAATCCCAGCAGCCTCCAGCTGTAGCAGAAGGGCAGGACGATCCTTATATTACTCTGGTTGATTTGGTGTTCATTTGGCTCTCAATAAATCTGTCTTGAGGGCTTATTGGATAACGACCCTAGCATTTACAAAGAAATCAAGAAAGGACTCAGCAGAGGAGTCTGACACGTTTATAATAAAACACAATATTGTTTTACTTGCACAGAATTGTGCTAGCTCGGAGGCTTAAATAGCAGACATTATGGGAACAAAGAGAGAAATGGAGGATCATGAGGTCGGGGCCATTGTTACATCAGTGTTCTCTGTTGTCTCCGGACACGATGTTCCTAAACCGTGGCGGTTGTATTTGAGAGGCGAGTCACTCCAGCACGACGCTGCTTTTAGAGATTATGATAGATATTGCCGAGAGAGGAACACTCAGAACCAGGCTCTGCTGCAGGAAGTTAAAAATGCCAAATGCCAAGTGCCTTTGCTGTTGTCCCCCAAAGGGGGCGGCTGGGGGTGTCAGCATGGAATTATTAGAAGGATGAACTCCAATCTCAGTCTGTTTAGCTTGGAGCAGGCCTCTGCTTCTGCATATGTGCGGCCACCGCTGCTCTTCAGAAGCCTTTGTCTGGAGCTAACGTGTATTGTGAGCAGAGATGTCTCACCCCTCCCTGAAAAGACATAGCCATGCTAAGTAGCAGGATTGGTATTGGGGGGGGGAGGGGGGAAGGGAAGAGGGTGGGGTCGCAGCACTGCTTTGTCATCTAGAGGGGCTGTTTAGCTGGGGAGGTTTGTGTGGGCATTCTGGGCGCAGCTAGGAGTACCCAGATTGGAGGTGGGTATAGGGATGGGGGTGATCAGACTGTGTGCAGGTGGAGGCGGCTGGGGAGAAGGAGCGCCTCCTCCAGGCTCCCTCCCCGGGCCTGGCATCTGAAAGTCGAAGGGGCTGAGCAGCAGACAGTGGAGGGGGGAGCCCCAGAGCCAGAGTGGGGGCAAGTCAGACTATAATCAGCGTGCAGTAAACAGGCTGATTAATCAGGGATGGATTCAGTTTTCCCTGCAAGAACTGTTGCGGATTGTCATGGTGTCTCCAAAAGAATAATAACCACCCTTGAACTTGCAGTGTGCTTTATGCTTCTGAAAATGCCCTGGAGTTCATGAGCGTCTCTGATGCTCCCAGGGTTCCTGAGAGGTGGGGGCAGGGAGGGCTGGCACTGCTTTCCCCTGGGCAGAGATGCAGATGGGCCTGAGGACCTGTACAAGGACACCAGGTAGACCCAAAAGAGCTGGACCTGATGGCTACCCTAAGTTCTAGAACTTGTTCATTGTTCATTCATTCATTCATTCATTCATTCATTCACCAACCCTTTGGGTGCATTTTTTGTATCAATATTGGGCTAGGTTTAAGATAAGTAAGGACATCCAGAGACATGCCTTTCAATAATCCCAATAGCTTATGTGATTCAATAGAGCAGCTTTGCAGTCTTTCCCCTTCAGTTTCTCTTGGGAAGCACCGGTGTGATGCTTTGCTGTAATGTCCAAAGGTTTCACTTCTGTAAAAAGTTTCCTCAGTTTTGGGGAGGGAGAGGAAGATGGGAGAGCCCCCATGTCGAGCAGGCTTGTGAAAGTGACCTCATTGACAGGGGCTGCTCTTTGCTCAGGATCTCCCTGAACCCAAACAACTGAGGCGATGCTCTTCCCTAGCAATGTCTTTAGATACATGTCTGTTCCGAGATAGATTACAAGCTTCTTAAGGGTCCTGGTGTCCTGTTTCTCTTCCCAACCTGCCCTCGCGCCCTCACCACAATGGTAGGCACTCGGCCTATACTAACTGGTTTGGGTTAGTGGAGATACTACTCTTTTTAAGTTGTTCCTGCCTCCGCGTGTCCATGTGCCTGCATGCATGTGTGTGGAGGGTATATATTGTGTCAGGTTGCTTTTATCTAAAATGTGAAAAAAATTGTCTACCTTTGTGGTTTGTTTTCAGGGATGCAAGGAAAATCTCTTGCCTAGAAAAAGCCCCATTTCCTAGTCTAGCGGGCACTAGTAATTTCTATCATGAGAAATGTACTTCTTTATTATAAGGATGCATATTTATAGTCCTGTATGCGTTAGTATGAATTAGTGCCTGGTCTTTTCTTTCAGCTGTAGGAGAAATTATAGTAGTGAAGGGTGGCCTGGAGCTTCTGGAGATGAAGAGGAGACCAGCAAGGGCAAAAGGCAGAGGAGGTAGCCAGAGCCTAGGCACCACATACCTGCTGCTCTTCTCATCTAGCTGAGAACTCACATTGGCCCTGTCTTCCCAACAAGGTTGAAAGAGCTTGGGGGGCAGAGTTTGCATTTCTCCCCAAGAAGCATTTACTAAGCAGTCAGATCACAGACGATGCTGTGTCTGTGCACAGGACCTCGGGAAAGGTGGGTTGCAGCATAATGGATCACACGGGCCTGACGGCCTTAGCAGCCGACAGTGAGAATGAATCATGAGGGGTCCGCGTGTGGGCAGAGAGTCTCACCTCTGATACCTGCCTCCATAGCCTGTGCTGGTGGCGCTCAGGACCTCTTGACAGGAGAGACTTTTCTGCAGGCTTTTGACGGAGCTGGGTTTGACCCCACCTCAGGCACATCGTACCTTTGTGACCTCAACTGAATGATTTAACCCCTCTGGTCGCCCGAGGTAAAAACAACACTGACCGTGTATGCGTTGGGAGTACTGAATGACATGGCGTGTATGTATGCAGGACTGGTTACTAACTTAGTTTTAATAGACCTGGCAAGTTAGCTTTCTTTACCTTCCAAAAAAAAAATCTTTTCTATAGTTAATAAAATGTACACTTTAAGGTGTTCAGCTTAGAAATTCTTTCCCTGGAAGGGGTGGAGTGCACATTCAAGAGTCATCAAGAAAGAGAAGGGCTCCCTGAGGGGGCCTCCCCCTGCGGTCCTCTTTCAAGTGGTTCTCCCCCTGGTGAATGTCTGCGGGCAGGGGGCCCGGCTTGCTCCTCCTCCAGAGCTCTGCCGCTGCATTGTTCTTGGCACTTATGCCAGCCACTCGGGGCTCTCAAAAAATTGGCTTAGGAAATAGTTTGAAAGTTATTACTTGGGATTCAGGAAACTCCAGGTGGCTTCTGAGCGCTGCCCCCAAATGCAGCCAGAGATACATCCTCAGCTGTGCACTTTGAGGACTTTCATTATTTTTCGTGTTTGTTTCTGGCTGGAGCCAGAGCTGGGGTATTCATGAGCTCTAGCCGGCTGGCTTTTTTTTTTCTTTTTTTTTTTAACCAATCCTTTTGTTTCTTTGGGAGAGACAGAAGCTTGCTCCTCAATCCCCTCTGCCCCGTGGTGGGGTTCAAGGAAACTGGCCCTCGTAATTGTAAATTACCTATGAAAAAGACAAAGCCCTTGGCTCCCTTCCTGGCTAAAGCTTCAAGATCAGCGGTGATAGGAGAAATTAATGAAAGCTGCTGCTGAGCCACTGGCCTGTTGGAGGCTGCCGAGATGAAAAGGCAGCCGTGGAAGCCGGCTTTGGGGATGAGCATTGCGATAAGGATTTGTTTGGGATACGGTTATTACGCATGCCGTGGGCTCCAGCCAGGCTTCAGCTTTCTTGGAACTAGTTCTGATTTGCTCACTAATAACCAGTTCCCTTTTCTTTCACAATGTAACCTTTCCCCCCTCTTGTCTGACCACCGCCTCCGCCAGGAAAACACGCAGCCCTCGGAACACAATGTAGTAGTGACTCAAGGTGCATCTCTCCTTTCTCCTTCTCTTTCTTCCTTCTGAGAGCTGAATGAGGGTTGGTGGGATCCACTCTCCCTTTCATCTCAGCACCTCCCCTCGGGGCCTGTGTTAAACAGCTGTCATACTTGGGCTGCCCAGGAACCCACTTAGGAAACGAACCAGCCAGCCTTCTGAATGGTTCTCTTGCGACCGGACTAAATTTGTCTTCCTAATTTTTGAATGCTTGAGTTCCTGGGCCTCAGGCCTGTGGGTGTCCTTGCTGAACACGGTCCAGCCTTTGTCCTCAGCCACACCCTCTTGTGAATTGAGTGGATGGAGTGCAGAAGCCTGGTGGTTGGGGTCTGACTTCAAACACGGAAGGCTGAAAAGGAATAAAGGGTGTGAGCTTGTTAAAAACAAAGTGATCTTTTGTTCCCGTCCGAGGGATGCTTTCTTCTTACTGTCCCAGTATCTTCCCAAGAGAAATAAACACTCCAGTGGAAAGAACACCCTGGGGGGTCGTGTGCGCACCTGATCAGGGTATATCATGGCGCACGTACATGTGTGTTCTGTTGCATGAAAGGGCTGTGTTTTATTTGAAAAAAATTTTTTAAGTTTATTTATTTTGAGAGAGAGTGTGTAAGTGCGACTGGGGGAGGGGCAGAGAGGGAGACCGAGAGCATTCCAAGCAGGCTCTGCACCATCAGCAAAGAGCCTAATGTGAGGCTCAAACTAACAAACTGTGAGGTCATGACCTGAGCCGAAATCAAAAGTCGGATGCTTAACCGGCTTGAGCCACCCAGGCGCCCTGAAAGGGCTGTGTTTTAGAGAGCACAGTGACACTTTGTTATTCGGTCAAGATTTAGAAATATGTTTTAAATCGGCATTGATGAATTTAACATTCATGGTTTGGGATATTGTTGGCATCCCCAGAGAGTTATGTGTAGTGTGAACCTGATAGTTTTGTTTTTGTTTTCCTCGTTTTGTAATGTTAGTGCCCCACTTAAGTTATGAGCGCCAGGCAACCACTTAAAGAGGCATTCACTTCAAAGATGGCTATCCCAAATAAACACACGGCCGGCCAGAGGCCGAGGACCACCTCCCCTCACTGAGGCTCCTCTGTTTTAGAGATCCTAAATCATCCTACGGATGATATCCATAACTGACCATTTGGGCCCCTTTTTCATTCTTGCTCTTCACGTTTTAAATTCACTGATAAAGGGTGAGCCCCCACCTTTAACCCCAATAAAAGCTCCCCGCCAAGCCCCCTGCCCCCCGGCCAGTGATCTCACTCTGTGGTCCCAGTGTGTTGTGCAATTTCCAGGTCTTGTAAGTAAGAAATTTTTATTTTTTCAAAGTGTTCTGATGGTTGAGACTGAAGGGCGTCCTGCGGTCTTAAGAACCAGAAGGATCAGTCCCACCACAGCATTCCTGTGATAGGCTGACGCCAGGCACAGAGCACTGTGGCATGATAGTCATTTTCAATGCCTTTGGTAATTCTTCAGTTTATTTGATTAGTTATTAAGTTCTCTGTTTGGAGAATGAGTCCTCCTGAAGTCTATTTCTCTCGCACCCTTTGCAAGCGAACCCTTTCTTTTCAAAATGTTTCCGTGTCTGAGTCCTCGGACTTTTTCAATTGGAAACCTGATTCAATTATTTTTTATCTTTCTTGCTTGGTGTTCAGACTTTTAACGTGGTGACTTTTTCTTTGTTCACGACTCACCCACTCATCATGACATTTTACAGTGATCCAACCCAGGCAATCGCCCGAAACAGGTTCTTGATTCATCTCGAAGCAGCAATTCACAGACGTAACTTCTCATAAACACCTGGTAATATCAGAAGAACCTCGGAATATTTGAACAGGTAGTTTTCTCCCGCTTACTCTTTCTTTCTGGGCAGAAGTAACTGATCTTCTTGGGGGGACTGTGGCCAGATGGTAATTTGTGCTTCCTCGTGACAGATTTTCGTGGGTTTCCTTACTCTCTCTTGGGATCCCAAAGCAGAAGAACGGATGTAAAGACTCTACGGCAGACACATCTTCCATTGATGGAAACTACCAGAGGCATTGAAAAATGAAAGGGCTTTTAGGTCACAGTCCAGGAAAATGCTCACTTTGTGTACATTTTGATTCACATGGAGAACAGTGTACAGTTGAGAACTGGCAGCAACTTGTGTCTTCCCCGGAGCCTCACAGCCCAGCACCCATGGTCCAAAGTTACAGAGGGAGTTTCCTGAGAATTTGAAGATGTCCTGCAAATGCCCACAGCCTATTTAGCTGACTCTCCTGCCTCTGTTTTTCAATAGTGGCAGCCAGAGGCGCAGCAAGGGGAACCCAAGACACATGCTGCAGACACGTGTCGAAGTGGGCTTCCCTGGGCATTCGCACGTCTGACCCTCTGAAAGGTATTAGAAAACACGAGGAAGTTGTTGGCCGTGAATGGATCCAGACTTACATTCATAGAGAGGTTGAGCTTCCAGGAGCACATGCTCAGTGCAGACGTAATCTCTGCTACCAGCCGCCACAGGGCCTTGTTGACCTGGATCCTCTGTATCTGAGAGGTGTCAGAACACTTGGGACAAGTGAAAAGACCCTCGTGGTTCTCTCTCCGAACGCCTGAGACCGGTGAAGCGAAGGCTGTGTTTGCAGCACAGCCAGCAGGGGTCTTCACAATAGTTCAGGCAATGGATGGAGTCCTCTGTGAGTGTTGCTGCCTTGGTCCCACGGGAGTTCACTGTCCCAGGGGGAAGTCTCAGGTCTGTGCTTATTACTGGCTCCACTCCGATGAGGCTGACGAAATTGTCCAGTGCCAGGTTTTCCTGAATTTGCTTCTTCTAGGACTCCGGGCAGATGAAAAGCCTTTTTATCAATGTCCATCACCAAAAAGGGAAGGCATCTTAGAGATATATGATGTCTAAACTTCATAGAGAGGGGCTCTCAGACTTGTCCCTGAAACAGAGGGAGGTCAGTGCTTTCTGGAGTCACAGCCGTAGATGCTCTTCACAGCCATTGTAGCCTCTCCTCTGGCATCAATGCTGAAGGTTCCTAGGGCATCTGGAGGGAGCTGGAATCACTGCTTTCCTTTTGCTGGGGCAGGTGAGCTCACACCTTCCTCCCACATGCTGCCACACCTATTTCTCTCCTTTGATTGTATTTCCATTAAAAGCTAATCTGAATAAAACCTGGACTTCACCCATCTATGTAGGACTCCAGGATTCCTGGATGGTAATTTGCAGGTTTTGTGTTTATTCGGCTATCTCGGTGTTCCACTTGGCACCTCCTTTGTGTAGGAAGTATGTAAGGAGATGCAGTGTGTTTAATGGTGAGGAGGATAAACTTGGACCACCAAATGGTCGTTAGTATTACTTTTGACAAGATGGAAAGTATTTCCTCTCATCTGTGTATAGAATTTCTTTCTTAGCATAATCAAAAAGTATTAAAAGGTACTATTTAAAATTTTGCAACATAGTCTAACAGACATACTTGGCAGTAGCTTCATTCCATGAAACTGAAAATGTCAACATTAATTATAGTGAATTCCTGAAAAAAATATCTGCCTGTACCAAATAGTCCTAGAAATCTGTGGGACCTTCTTTCCTCACTCATATGTCACTGAATCAAATACTTTTTTCCTAAATTTGTGCCCCTTAATAAAAATGAAGGCTTTGTAAGAGCAGGAGATTCCCTAGATCAGACAATGATCGAAATACGTTGAATATGACCCTCTGCTTTGTCTCGTCTCCTCCTTCTGCTTAGGTGCCACCTGCTCCAGGAAGTGTTAGCTGATTGAACAAATGCAGGGTCCTCTTGTTTATGTTCTCACAGCCTGGGCTTGTTTTGTTTTGTTTTGTTTTTTGTTATTGTTTTCTTTTTTATAACAATGCTCCTCTTCCTCCTCCTCCTCCTCCTCCTCCTCTCCTCCTCTCCTTCTTCTTTTAATGTTTATTTATTTTTGAGAGGAAGAGAGAGAGACAGAACGTAAGCAGGGGAGGGGCAGAGAGAGAGGGAGACACAGCATCTGAAGCAGGTTCCGGGCTCTGAGCTGTCAGCACAGAGCCCGATGCAGGGCTCCAACTCACAAGCTGTGAGATCATGACCTGAGATGAAGTCAGGCCATTAACTGACTGAGCCACCCAGGCGCCCCAACAATGTTCTTCTTGTTACCTGCTTGGTGACTGTCTTCCAGATAACTTCCATAATGGTGTGGACCCCCGTTTCCTCGTCAGGAACGGACGCCTGCATCAGAGTCACCAGGTGCATCCCTCCCTGGAAGATCAGTGGGTTGATGTGCCTCACACAAAACGTTTATAAAGGGAGGATACCTACTATTTTCTTATTTAGTGGTTTCTGTGTGTCTCAAGGCAAGGAAAGTGGTTTGTACGGAGAAACGATGGTGTAAAAGGGGTGAGGTTCTGTGATTCTGGGGGCTTAATTTTCTTCCGGGATCTTGTTGACTGCTTAGCCTCATTAAGTCAGAACAAAGTTTACCCTTCCATCCACACAATAATATTAGCTTCTCATATTGACAGTCTTGGTTTCATAAAGTAAGTTAAATCTTTTTCTCTTTTTAATTATTAGAAGACAATGCAAGTGTTCACCATCCAGCCATCATAGTGGTGCACTTGCCCTCTGGGGTCCTAGTCGGGATATTTACTTTGTTAGGTGTCCAGACCTTTGATTTTCATTTACTTTTTAAGGAAGCATCCATCATATGCTAATAGCATGTTGGGGATGCAAAAGTCCTTGTTTTTTCAAATGGCTTCCCACCCAAGCGTCTCATGGTCCAGGCTTAGGCTTAACAGAAGTTCCAGGGACGTTAATCTTAATTCTGGAATGGTGTAATAGAAAGCAAGGCAGGAGGAGGTGCTGTGACAGGCATTCACCCTGCGCTAGAGGTCCTCGACCCGGTGAATCATCGTGGGGATGAGGGGTGTTAGGAGCTGGGTACCCTGTAACTGTGTCCAAGAAATTTCCCCTGTGAGTCGGTGTTACTGAGAGTGGGCTCTCAGGAGAGCCTGTGGATTGAGTTCTTTCTCCCGGGGAAGGAATGAGTTAGTTTTGGGCCACCTGCATGTTCCTCTAAGCCCCTCTGCGTGTGCGAGTATGAGACAGAGGGCTGGGGCCAGAAGACACAGGGCATCTGCCTGGTCTGTACGGGTTTGGACATGGAAGCATGAGAGAGAGGTTCAGAACTGGGAAGTGAAAAGCACCTTTCATTCAGTCATACGTTTCAAAACTAGGGCTCCAAGGAAAGGATTTGAGAATGAACTTCCCTAAACCTTCATTCATGAGTAACGCTGTTGCTGCTGCCGCCGCCGCTGCTTCCGCTAATCATGCTGATCATAACAGCAGTGAGCTCTGATAATGATGCTCTCCGTTTCGCCCAGTGCCTCACCTCATTTGACCCTCACGATGCTGCGAGGTGGGTATTACCATCTCCATGTTGCAAGTGGAGAAACCGACTCTGAAAAGCTTGATGAGTATATGCATGGTGTCTGGCTGTCACCCTAGAGCTCTCCCCGACCCCGTCATCGCTCTGCCCTTTGTATGCAATCTTCCTCAACAGTCTCTTATTAAAAAAATTCCAAAACAAAAAAATTGAAAATGAATAGATTGCAGAGTTATCTTTCCCTTCCCTCTCTTGCTCCAGCCTTGGGCCCCTTGACATCCTGGGCCTCTTTGGGTGATATTTATACAGTGCTCCCTTATGGAGGAGAGTCCTAGCTTGTAATAGTAATTTTTCTATTGCAGTAATGATGATGATTAATTAACTTTACAAATGCAATATTTTATTAAAACACAAGGCATGTACCAAGAATAGTGAAGCGTTTGCTTTTTCTCACATAACCCTCTCAACAGTCCTGTGAGGAACATATGATTAACTCTGCTGTTCCCGATGAAGGAGTTCAAGGTTAGAGAAATGGAGTGACTTAGCTCCAACAGCGCGGCCAGGAAGGGGCAAAGCCAGGACTTGAAACCAGGTCTGTCTGATTCCACAGCTCACGCTTGGGCTTCCAAACTTTATTGTCTCCCTCACGAATGTTTTCTAATGCTGGGTTTGCAGAATCTGGACTCCGCCTGCAGCCCCAGAATGCATCGCGCGAGCCCTGCAAAACGAAGGACAAGCAGAATCTTCTCCGTGCACTTTCTCTCTTGCCTTTTGCCTCTCTGCGGGCTGCCAGTTTGGTGTCAGGTGCCTGGGACCCATTTTAAGGCTGTGCTGCCCAAGACGTGAGTGGCATGTTAAAACTGGAGACTCATTGTTCACTTCACGGGCATTAATCAATGGCAAATTAGAATGGAATTGATATATGCATATGACATGCACATTAATTCCAAATGTGTTTATCGTAATTAATGCTATTACAATGAATACCAAAGGAATCAGGGAATGATTAGCTACACTTAGTATTTGTTACGGTTTGTTTAAAAAAGTTAAACATAGAATTAGTTGAGGTTTGAGGAATGATGTTTCATTTTCACGGTGAGCATGGCTGCGAGCCTTGGGTTTTTGCGAGATGGGGGGTTTCAGGTGGGCTCCCCATGCAAGGTTTTACAGAAAATTGAGGTAATGAGGCTATCATCCTCAATTAATGGTGTGGTTTTCGTTTCGAATCATTCATATCTCACAGCTGTTCCTTATTGTCGTACCTATATTAAAAAGCCTACCGACTCAGAAAGATATAAATGGAGGAGGTAGAAAAGTAGCCTATAAAACATAGAAAAGGATCAGATTATACTTTTATTTTGAGAGAGAGTGTGCATGAGTGGGGGAAGGGCAGAGAGAGAATCTCAAGCAGGCTCCACGGTAACCTAATGCAGAGACTCAACAGGGGTCTTGAAATCGTGGCTTACAGCAGGGGCTGGGTCTCACGAACCAAGAAATCATGACCCGAGTCGAGGTCAAGGGTCAGATGGCCTAACTGACTGGGCCACCCAGGTGCCCCTTGGATTGGTGTATACTTTTTTTTTAATGTTTATTTTATTTTTGAGACAGAGAGGGACATAGCATGAGTGGGGGAGGGGCAGAGAGAGAGGGAGACACAGAATTCGAAGCAGGCTCCAGGCTCTGAGCTGTCAGCACAGAGCCCGACGCAGGGCTTGAACTCACAGACCACGAGATCATGACCTGAGCCGAAGTCGGACACTCAATCGACTGAGCCACCCAGGTGCCCCGGGTCTATACTTTTAAAAGACACATGCTGTGTTAGCTGGGTGGACTATTCATATTCATGGGCATCTGTGATGTTTTTGGCACCTTCATTTGTGTGATCCCATTTAATCTTCAGAATACGCTGAGGCACAGGTTAAAATGAGAAAACTAAGGCTAGGAGGAGTTGATTTGCTCCCAGTGACACGACTGCTGGGTGGAGAAATGGGGATTCGACACCAGGTGTTGAAGGGCGAGTTCAAATCCATGCTTGCTGCGCTAAGAGTGGCGTACTTCCTCGCCAGTGGCAGGCTCCCTCGCTCTGCACCCCTCGTCTGGCGGAAGATCTTCCAGATGGGTAGAACCGGTCATAAAGAAGACAGGATGAAAGAGAATGGTTCATTTGGGAAAAACCCAGCTCTGTCAACAGATCAGCTAGCTGTTGAAAGTGTCTTACTGTAACTTGTTTCCAAAGGTTGGGCTTTTGAGAAGAAATAGGTCATATGGAGGAATCTGTTTAACATACATTCGTTGAGCACCTACGTATGCTGGGAATTCATACCAGCCCTAGCGAGACAGATGAACAGCACAGTCACACGTGTGCAAATAGCTTGTATTATAAGGGAGTATATAGACACACAGATGATCCCAAAGTGCCATGATAAGTCTGCAATAGATATCTGAGGTTCCTGGAGAATCAGTGAAGAGTGCTAACCTAACCTCTAGACTGTAGGGCGGCAAGAAACACTTCCCATATGTGGTGTGTAGGTTGACCCTTGAAGATTATCAAATGCCTCCTTGCTATAAAGATACTGGGCTGCACGCTATGCACCCTGTGAGCCTGGGAATTCATGGTCTACAAGAAGGCCATTGCTGAGACTGTTCTCAGTGCCTAGCACAGTTCTGATAGTAGGAGCCTTCAGTGTCTACTGAATCAATGAAAATTCCAAAATGCCTTCCCCAAGACACTTTCCTCTCTCCATCTTTTCACTTCTGCACTGAATATGCCAGCATCTGGAGGAACATAGCTTACTGTCCATTGTTAAGAGTAATGGGTTTGAAGCCTGGATCTGCTGCCTGCAAGCCATGAGACCTTAGGAAAGTACTTCACTTCTCAGTCCCTCAGTTTCCTCCTCTTTATTTATTTATTTATTTATTTTAAATGTTTATTTAGAGAGACAGGGGGTTCATGCACAGGCACGTGCAAGCACAGGAGGGGCAGAGAGAGAGGGAAAGAGAATCCCAGGCAGGCTCTGCACTGTCAGCTCAGAGCCCAGTGCAGGGCTTGAAATCATGAACCGTGAGGTCATGACCTGAGCTGAAATCAAGAGTTGTCACTCATCTGACTGAGCCACCCAGACGCCCCTCTTCATCTTTAAATGGCACTGATAATAACCCCAAATCACGTGGTTATATGCTAAGGTGCAAAAAAGCCCTTAGAGCAGTAGCTAGCACATAGTAAGTACTTAGTCATTATTAGCTCTTCAGTTTTCTATGACATCTTGATTAACCTTCTCCGACAAATCTCTCTAATGGCAAATTCTGGCTTTTCTCTGCTATCTTGTGGTCTGATTCTAAAGTCTATAATCTCATGGAGTTTGGTGACAAGATTCTATGATTTCTTTCCTAATTAACTTTACTGAGTCCCCTTGAGTCTGATTTTGCAAATAGTAAAGCAAGGATATCTTATTTAGGTTGTTTCTGTCAGCCAAAGCTTGTGCGGCCATGGGCGGGGCCAGGCTATTGAAACTACAGGTCTTTCTCTTTATTTTAATTCAATTCATGTATTAGTTCAGTGTTTTTTTTTTTTGTTTTTTTTTTTTAACTTGAAGGCAACAGTAACCAGCTGGAATTCCCTTAAACAAGAAAAGGAAATTTATGGAAAAGATACTGTAGTACTATGGGCATTTCTGGGAACAAGGAGGCCTCAAAAAAGGGTGGGGACCAGGGAAATTCAATTGCCTCAGGGGCAGGAGTTTGTCACCTTTCTTACAGATCTCCACCAATTGTGTAACGAGATTCTTAGCAGATCCCTGGGAGGAAGAACCCAGTTTTCCCAGCTGTGGCCAGGTGTCCACACCCTGAAACCAATGTGCTATGGCCAAGGGGAGTCAGGGTCATGAAGCAAAAACAGGAGTGCGTGGAGGCGGGTCAGACAGCTCCCAGGGAAAGGTAGACGTGTATTTACTGCAGTTAATTTCCACGTAGCCTGGAGAATTGTGAATTTATGTCTTGCTTTCAGCTCTGAGAACATCACCGCTCAGTCAGGCATGGTTACTGAGCACTTACCGTGTACCTCACTCTGCTGGGAATGGTGTTTGTGTGAGTATGTGCAGGTGTGTGAATGTGCATGTACATGGTGGCCACAAAGAAGCATACTTTGGGGACCTTGTCCTTAAGGAGGTTATAGCGCAAGGCCAGAACCAGATTGAGATGGTTTTATTAGTTTGGACATGAATGTGACCTCCCTATCAGTTGTTTTCCTGGTTCCTTTTCTCCTAAGCTATTTATATCTACTTCCTATTTCATGCTGCTTACAAATTGGGGCATTTTTGGCCCAAGTATTCAGTATTGAGGGTGGATTTCAAATGAGGCATAAAAAATACTGTACAGTTGAGGTGCCTGGGTGGCCAGGTTGGTTGAGTGTCCGACTCTTGATTTTGGCTCAGGTCATGATCTCATGGTTTGTAAGATTGAGCCCCACATCAGGCTCTGCACTGGCAGCTTGGAGCCTGCTTGAGATTCTCTCTCTCACTCTCTGCCCCTGCCCTGCTTTCTTGTGCTCTCTCTCTCTTAAAATAAATAAATAAACTTAAAAAAATACTGTGGACTTTAGTGAGTGCTTACTGTATGTCAGTAACTGTACAATTTCATTATTTCCCTTTTCTCTAGAATTCTCTCAGCCCCCTAAGCAGCAGGCACTAGGATTATGCATATTTCACAAAGGAGGACACAGGGCCTTGGAAAGAGGAGGTAACTGTCCCAAGACTGGGCACCTAGTGCGAGCTGAACAAAAGCATTTGAACAAGTTTCAACTTTGCAAAACACAAAGCCAGGATTCCTCACTACTCTACTCTCCTAGCTTTTACTTTTTATAAGATTTAGTAAATTATTTTGCTTATTTTTCACTTTTGATATTTTCCATTTTTTCCCTTATATTTCCACATGGAAAGATTTTCATTTTTTTAAAAACATAATCTCATTGGTATTTCCTGAGCCTGCACTGTGTAATCATAGGTCTCTTGCAAAATAATGGACTTGAATATTGTTCTTTGAAAATCAACACGTAGAAAAAATTATTAAAATTATTTTGTCTTAATCAGCATCAGACACGATGTTTTAAGCGGTCTATTTGGAAATACGTTCAAAGACAAGGTGTGTTAATACAAACGAGTAGGTGGCATTGACCTAAAAGAATAGTTTGGAAAGGAAAATTTCAGAATATTTTATAGTTTTCAAAAAAAATCCCAAGGACAAGAATGAGGCTTTTGGAAATATTTGGAACAAGGATTTGGGGGAAGGTCTTCTAGAATGATGAATGACAGGGAGGAAGTAGAGCTCTTCAATTTCCACTTCAGTTTGGTCTTCTATGTCAAGGAAACTGTTCTCTGGACTTGACAGTGTAGAGCGAGCATGTGTAAGTGAACATGGACACATGAGAAAACCTACAAGGTGTGTAAAGAGACTTACAGAATATCATATTGATCTAAATAAAGTCAAGTCTTCTATCACACAGGAGATTTATGCCATCGCTCTGAAAGGCATTACATAGGAGATCGCTGTTAAAGACTCTGAGGAATCCCAGGAATGAGACAGACAGATGTCAAAGGATGGCTGTCACAACCCTGGAGCAATGGGCTTAATGAGGGGGTGGTAATGATCACTGGGGATGTTGTGACGATTTGATGCAAGCAATTCATACGAGCACAAATCTTGCCTTTTTTGTAAGGGTCACTAATCTATTAAGTGAGAAAAAAAAATAACACAAAACAATCTCAGCAACATATCTGAACAACCTCCTCGTGAAAACTTTGTGATCATCTGTAGGGAAGTGTATTTGTAGGTAAGGGAAACTGGATGGATTAGTAACTGGTCACAAATCATTCTTAAAGGATACTGACTCATGCTTGAAAGTGAATCTGGAACTAGTCTAGTAGCCTGCTGGCTGGTGCTGCCCTTGGCTCCACCCCCCTGTCTGCCTAAGAGATGCTGGCATCCTTGCCCTCGGTTTGGGGACGATATCCCCCAATTCATCCAGTGTGCAAATAATACAAAGACAGGAGGGACAGTGAATACTAAGACAGAAACAGGATGTAAAATGATATTTATAGACCAGAGATCTGGGCCAAGTCTAACAGAACAAAATGTAGCAGGGATAAATGTAAAGTTTTACAAATCCCAAAATTAAACTGCCCAAAATCGGATGAGCTTCCTCCTGTTCTAGAGAATTAGTATCATGAGTGAAACATTATTAAATGGCCAAGGGAACAGTAAGCTCAAAGATCCTTATGAGTCAACTCTGATAAAATAAGCCAAAAAACTCTCAAACCCATAACCTATGTTGATAGATGGATAGTGTAGAATGAGAATGGGGATGGTTTCTCTGTACTTTGCACTTTATAGTTTGGAATATTGTGGTTGTAGTATTTTAGTTGGGAATAATTTTTCTGTTCCAGTATATGCTTAGTAGGATATGGACACCCTGGAAGACATGTAGGAGAAAGAGAACCTGATGGCCAGAAGATTTCAAGCCATGTCCTGTAGGGGATGTTTGAAGAAATGGGGCCTTACTAATATGAAAAGAGAAAGAGAAGGCAGAGAAGAGACATGAAAGCAGCCTTTAGATACAAGAAGCAGTGTCAGATAGAAGAGATATTAGGACTGCTTACTATAGTATCAAACTGGTGCTAATCTGTGGCAGTCACAGAGGGACAGATTGGGGTGCACAATAAGGAATGGATTCCTAATAGGAATGCCTGGTCATGAGATGAGTCTTCTTAATAAGAGGTAATGAAGTTTCTATTATGGGAAGTTAATTTTAGGCTAGAACACCAAGTAGGGTGAATCTCAAAAGACATTCCTGTAGATTGTATATTCTGTAATAGGGGGACTAAGGTTTTGAGTGACATGGGTTCTCACCTTTCTGCAAGAGGTAAGCAAGGCCACAATCAGGGAGACTAGTTAGAGGCTATTGCTATTGTCTAGGTGAAATGAAGATTGACAACCCTTTGGATGTACAGGTTAAGTAGGTGCAGAAGAGTCTAGTATTATCCATCGTTCCAAAGCCCTTGTAAAGCACAGTGAGTGAATCTGATGTGGCTGTAGCCTGCTGTGTGATCTGGGCCTAATCATTAATGGTGGTGGTCTTTAGCTTCCTCCTCTCTGGAATGAGAGGCTAGAATCAGGATCCCTTACATTCATGGCATTCTGGGATAAAAAAACAAGTTCTTAGAGTCACATTTTCGGAAAAGTGCATTTACAGCTGTGTGGCTGCCCACTTATTTAATATATGAGGAAGGATGTGGAGGTGGATCCTAGCGAGATATATTTTCTCATATTTTCCTGCAATGACTTCTATAGTGGCTGGAATTTCACCATTCAGGTTTTACCCAATTGAATTAAGACCTCATTCTCTCTCTTAAAAGCTGAAGAAATGCTAATGGAAGGACCACATGTTAAACCGATGTTAATGGTTTAATTCTAGCAGGAATTAGGTTTTTGATTGTTTTTCTCTAAAAGCTCCAGCTAAACACTGGCTCTTAAGGAAAGACCATTGTGGATGGTGGGGCAAGGTTTGGACTGCAGAGTTCAGTATGCTGCCACAGTTGACAAACGCATTAGGGTACTTCAAGGGTATACTTCAGTCATTTCAGTTGTGCCGTGGGCTCGCCAGCTCTCTGGCTGGGTCCCAGGTTCATTTAGCTCCTTCTCTTCCATTTCCTTGAGGGTGAGATCTCGAAGATGTTAGGTGTGCTCCATTGTGATTGTTGTTCTGTCTGCTCAGTGATTGAAATATAACCATCTTTCCCCAGCAGTTGGCTTTGTGAGGTGGAATCAATTACTTTCAACTGAATATTTTCTGAGCGGTCTGAGGCAGTATATGATAATGAAGTTACTGTTGGGTTTCAGATAGTTACTGTGGACTTAAAAGAAAAAGTTTAAGTATTTTCCATGTATCTTGAATGCCTATATACAGCTGTTTGTTTCTGTCTCCTTAACAACCTTGGAAAGAGTTTGCTGGTGGAATTCAGTGAGAGTTTTAAGAAAAAATTAAAAAAAAACTTCATGGAAACAGGGACCGTGGCTTCGAAAATAATTTATTAAACTCTTTCTAGCAATTAACCACTCAAGTAGGAGTATGTCTACTCTATTGACTGACCTTCTTTTAATTAAATGCTGTACCTGGCTAGGTATCTTTTAAGAATCTGGCATTGACTTTAGACAACCATAGGGAATCTATCCAAATAAGATTTGCTTAGGTCTCCCCCACAGAGAAAGGTTTAGGGCACCTTCTAATATTTTAAATTAAGAGTGAGGAATCCATTTGATGGATGGAACCAGGGCTGCCTTCACTATTTGAGAAAGGTTAAATGATATTTACCAGTAAATTTTCTTGCCAAGAAATATAAAAGGAAAAGTGATCTACATTCATGTAGAGTGATGGGCCAGGTCATGTCAGGAGGAGAACGTAGGTGTTGAAGTCCTGCATAAGCTTTCATTAAGGTTGGCCTCTGAAGGATGCACAGACTATAAAGTGTGTGAAAACAAGAACAGAAAGAATGCAAGTGTTTGCTGATAGCAACACTTAACTTTAAACCAAAGCCCATTTCCTGATACTACACAAATGATTAACTTTGGTAATAGAAGGATAAGAAGGATTCTATGTGTGACTTTGTTGGTAGTTTTTTCGTCTCTTCCCAGTAAATGTAGTTTTAAAAAAGATACTTTTATTATTCTAGGGTAGACTTTTCAGAGGACTTCCTCATCAATGATCTTATTTTCTGGCATGACATTGGCCTTGGGCTTTATGTTTGGCACCATGTTATGGATAAGGCAGCAGTATCATGATATTCTCCAGAGGTCAGTGACCTAAAAGTCCAAAGCTCACCTAGAACTAGGAAATTCTGTGCCATCATTATGGTGACCATGTTTTCAGAAACCCCAAAAATGTTTTTTTCCCTAATTATGTATGTGGAATGACTAAATCATATTTGCATCCTGAAATAGAGCCTTAATTTGATAGACATAATATGATTTAGAGACATTTGGACTGGGCCAGACAGTCTGGGAGGTAGGACTTCAAAGCCTCTGTTTGTGGACAGTTTCTGTTTAGTAAAATTCTGCCACGTACCGGACCCTGCTTCTACTCCTTTTGTGTTACATGCTTAAATTCCTACAACTCTTTGAAGAAGCTACTCTTACCCAGAGGTGAGGTAACTTGCCCCATTTTGCAGTATATAATACATCTGGGATTTCCACCTACACCTGTCTCACTTGAGAGCGTATGCACTTCACATGACATGGTGTTTCCATGTTTATCAGTCTCTCATATGGTCCGGCTGCATCAGGCTTATCTGGGGCCCTTGTTAAAAATCAGACTGTCAGGAGGCGCCTGGATGGCTCAGTCGGTTGGGTGGCCGACTTCGGCTCAGGTCATGATCTCACGGTCTATGAGTTCAAGCCCCACGTCGGGCTCTGTGCTGACGGCTCAGAGCCTGGAGCCTGCTTCAGATTCTGTGTCTCCCTCTCTCTGTGCCCTTCCCCTGCTCATATTCTGTCTCTATGTCTCTCAGAAATAAACGTTAAAAAAAAATTAAAAAAAAAATCAGACTGTCAGACTCCTCCAAAGACCTGCTAAGTCATAATCTCTCCAGCTATGTAATCATATTTGGGTCATGGGCTCTTCTGCATTAACGCTTATCTTAGACTATAACCTTATAGAGGGCAGGATTTTTGCTATGCAGTTACACCTATGAGCAGACGGTAGAGACAAAGTCCAAAACAGTGGGAGAAAACCCTTTATCCCCTAGCATTTCTGATTTTAGGTGCTGTCATCAGAGAAGTCAAGAGAGACATTGAAATATAAGCTTCCCTGGGCTTGGTGGTTGAAAACAATCTTTGGGTTCATAGCCTTGCTTGCTGTGCTATGACATGGAAATTTACCCAAGAAGTGATTCCTATCCAGCCTGCTTGTAGCTTGGGAGATTCATAGAGGAATGAAAACTGATTACAGAAGCTAGTCCCTGCTGGGGCCCCACCAGGCAGGGCCTGACCTCCAAGCCCATGTATCAGCATCTCGTTTATTAGCATCAATAAAGAGTTATTCCACTCATTAGTGGATGGCAATTTGGACCACAGAATTATACCCCATTCCTGCCAGCTCGTTTACTCATTTTTTCCTTTTCCCCAAGCACTAAAAAAATCCAGATGGAGTCAGGGTGGGTTGGAGGGGGATGCCAGAGAAAAAATTAAATTAGAAAAGGTGCTGTTGAAATAACCTGGCTAATCTTAGCAGAGATCTGTGGCTAATGCATTCCAGGTGAACTCATTTTGTTTGACTGAAAATAGTATCATGTGTCTGTGTGTGTTAGTGTGTAATGGGGAGAAGAAGAGACAGTCAGAGGACAGATTTATCTGAAATTGTTGGACAACAACTGAAACCTGACTAATGAAAAGGCACATTCATTCATTCATTCATGCATGCATGCATTCCTTCTGCAAGGGGAAATATTGACCACCTGCTGTGCCCTTGAGACTTGTCCATGTGTAAGTTTTTTATATAAGAGAACTTGGGTTCCACCATTAAAGAATTTAAAATTTAGATCAATGGGGCACCTGGGTGGCTTAGTTGGTTGAGTGTCTGGTTCCGACCTTGGGCCAGGTCATGATCCCACGGTTGTGGGATTGAACCCTGTGTAGGGCTCCATGCTGAGCGTGTGTGAGTGCAGGTGCACTCTCTCGCTAAAAAAAAAAAAAGTTAAAAAAATTAAAAAAATTAGATCAATAATAAGAGTGCATGAAAGTTAAGTATGGACATAAGAATTGGATGAGAAATATCATAACAGACCAAGTAAATATTGTTGCAGAAAGCGAGTGGTAAAGTAGTTAAGGAGAGCCTGGATGAAAGGAATAATCCTAAACAATTTAGAATTGAACTTGAAATTTGAGTTCAAAAATGAGTTCGATTTACATGGAAATTAGGGTATTTTGGGTGAGGAGAGTGTGTGCTGGGGGCTTTGGCAAAGACTCAAGCCAGCCATATCGTGTTCATGGGGAACTCATTGGTGAGTCAAAGAAAGAGAAATGGAATTTCCTTTGATGATCTAGAGTGATTCTGCTTTGCCTTTCCTCTGACATTACACTTGTCACACGGAGTCATAGTGTTCCGTGATCTTGTCTGTCTGTCCCATTAGATTGAAAGTCCTCAAGAGCAAGGACTATCTATCTCTTTAGACTTTCAAGTGCCATCACTGACACAAAACTGGCCAATAATAGGCACCCCGTTAGTGTGTAGGGACTGAATTATGATATAGCTGGATAAGAGTGAAAGGCCAATCCCTTCTCCCTTCCTTATTGGCTGCTACATGCAGGACACCAGCCAGAGTGGTTTACTCTTCTATACAATGATTAGTTTATTTATATAGATCCTCATCAATGTGGTTGGAGGAAGCTGAGGTTATTCTGAGCCCTACAGTACTATTATTGGAGTTAGGTCATTAATAAGTCACAGAGAAAAGTGTCCAATCATGGACAGATATTTATTAAGGGTCTACTTCTGTCTGGTCTCATGTTAACTACTATGGGGGCATATAAAAGATTAACATATAGAATAATATAGGGATTCTGTCTTTGGAAACATACAGCATACTGGGGAGATGAAAGTCCAGTACATGAAACAAAAATTAACAAAAGAATGTCTGGATAAGCCAAGCAACCTGCTTAGGCCTTGGTTTATTTTTGTCTATAAAGTTGGACTGGATGATCTCTTTTGGCCTCTCCTGGTCTAGTCAGCATTGCTCAGTTATTAAAACTAGATAATTGAGCTCGAAATATCAAGGGCTCAAAGAGTACAGCACAGGTAAACAAGCTTATTCAGCACCTAGTTCATAAACAGCTTTTCTTGGCAGGGTAAGGGTGGCGTCAGATGGAACTTGGAAGGTACCAGGTGAGGTTTGAGTGGGAGATGAGAAATCATCCAGAGAGTGGAGAAAGCCTGCGTGAAGCGTTGGATGCTGGAGCGAGCTTGCGGAGTGGAGCCTGCCTGTGGAATCCGTGCACCTCACAGGGCATGCACCCTCTGAGACTGGTGAGGGTGATACTTTGAATATGAATCCCTTAGGTGGTTAAATACCTCCCTTCACAAGCTGCCGGCAGTGCCTTGGCTGGGATGCTGAGTGTTCACGCTCTGTGCCGGTTGGTGCCTGGGGAAATCGTCCCGACTATCAGATTGGTGATTTCTGGGAGTGAATGCTCTTAACAGTTCCACCTGCTTTTAGGACCTCCCTGAGATAGTCACTTGGCTTTTCCTGAAGCTGGAACATCTGTATCCATGTTCAAGATCAACCATTATTTTCAGACCCACTCACCACCGAATAGCTGCTGTTGCCCAAGTTGAGTTTTTTTTTTTTTTTTTTTTTTTCTGGCCCTATTACAGCTCACTGAAGTTTGTGCCTCCTTTGTCCAGGTGGATCTGCCAGAGGCCCCCTGACCCAAACGGTCTGTCCCCACATCAGGCAGCGGCACAGCCCAATTACAAGTGACCAGGGCAGCAGCCCACTTAATTTTATGCAGTTAACACCTAACCCTTGGTTTCCTTGGCAAAGCAAAGGCATTGCCCTTTTGGCCTCTCTTGGTCTGGTCAGCAATTACCCAGTTATTAAAACTAGATAATTGCCATTAGCGCTTGTCCTCAGTGCATCCCAAGTCTCACTGCGGGCTGATTTTCATCTCATTTGCAAAGCTCTCAGATGCAGGGCTGAGGACACTCGTCCTTCAGGCGGCGGGCAGGTGCAGCAGCAGAGCCTGCCCCTGTGGGCCCCTTGGCTTGGGCTCCTTTTGCTCTTAGTGATGGCGCTCTGACTTTTGTGCTCGCCTTCACGCTTCAGCTCCAGGTCCCCCACCTGCATGTCTGTGTTCCTGTTTGTTTGGTGGGCTGCGGTTTTATTGTCAGGGGAATAGGTTTCCCTCATGCTTTTTTTCAGCTGGATATTGCTTTGTGGTAGTGGTTTGAAAATCAGTTTGGGGGGGCGTGAACTTTCGCTCCCTATTTCTTTCTCTTCCCCTTTCTTTCTTTTGAGTTCTCGTTTCTGAAGAGATTTCTCTTCTTAAACCCTGGCATTAAAGGGAGGTGTTTTCATTTTCTCCGGGAGAAGTCTCGCTGCACAGGTGTGTGCTTGATTCTTCTACATGCAGCTTTTTTCCCCCACTGCCTCGATGCTGACGTGCTTGTCTGAAGTACAAAGGGAAAGTCAAGATTACAGGTTGTCCTTCTCTTGATCGTATTCTTGGCTGTAGCTTCTCAGCCCTTCGCAGGAAGAACTCCATCAGGCTGGGACATGGAAACAGGAGAATTCTCAGCCCCAGAGATAGATGCTTCTCAGAGCAGATGGCTTGGGGACCCTCCTGCCGAAGAACGGATTTAGACTGAACCCCGGCAACCGATAGGTTCTGGGTGGGGAGGAAAGGTCTGAGATCTGTGTTGGAGCCAAAGAAAATTCTGATGGGGCCTGTGTGCATATGTATTCGGAAGTCTAATTAGGTCCTGGGTGTGTTGGCACTACTCTGTTGCAGTGGCTACAATATTATTCGATTTTAACTACTTCCAGAGGGCAATGATCTTTCACCCAGATTCATTCCTAGCCTTTTTTTCTTTTTTCTTTTATTTTTAGGAATGTTAACTAGAATGAGGGTTACTGCATTTTATCCTTGTGACTGTGGGCTCATTCATTAGGTCGTTCCTTCCTTCAGCTATTTGATGATGTTTGTCATGTGGCTACCAGCTGTAAACCGTGTCCCATCTAGGGACCGGTGGTGTAGATCACGATGACAAGAAGGGTCCGTAGGTCCCATTATCCAGCCTCTCATTTTGCAGATGAGAAACTTAATCTCCATGTTCCCATCTGTCTAGTCTCTCTTCAAGGCCTGGGCTCCAGAATATCTTGTTTTCCAAATGCCCTGTGCCTTATCACTTAAAAATGACGGCTAGGACCTTGAGACTTGAGAGCTGATAAGGTGATCCAGCTGATGCTCCAGTCTTGTGGCCCTCCACGAGTTCAAGGAGAGATCCCATCCCTCTCGCACTCTTCTCCCAGGCTGTGTCTCAGACCCAGGGGGCCTGTCGTTTTTGAATTTCCCACTTAGTGGCTCGACAAGGACAGTTGACCTCCATGGCTTCCCAGTTTGACCCCTGACATGCTTCGCTCTGCTGAGGCAGCCCTTGCTAGGGAAACTGATTGTATTTTATTTTTATTTATTCTTTTATTTGAGAGAGAGAGAGAGAGCGAGCGTGAGCACATGTGAACAGGGGAGGGGGCAGAGAGACGAGAGGAAGAATCCCAAGCAGGCTTCACACTCAATGTGGAGCCCGTTGTTGGGCTCGATCCCATGACCTTGGGATCATGACCTAAGCCAAAATCAAGAATTGGATGCTCAACTGACTGAGCCACTCAGGCGCCCCAGGAAACTGTCTCTAAATCTGAGGCTCTGTTATGGACTGAGTTGTGTCCTCCTAAAATTCATATGTTGAAGTCATAATGCCCAGGACCTCAGAATGTGGCCTTACTTGGAAATATATATGGTCATTGCAGGTATGATTATTTGACTTCATACTGGAGTCTGGTGGGCACCTAAAGCAATATGACCGGGATCCCTACTAGAGGAAATTCGGATGCAGACACACACTGAAGATGCAGGCAGAGATCAGGGTGATGTGTCTACAAGCCAGGAAACACCAAAGATTGCCAGCAAACCACCAGACACTACAGGAGAGAGGCATGGAACCGCTTCTCTCACAGCCCTTAGAAGGAAACAACCTGTCCACATCTTGATCTTGATTCCAACCCCCAGAACTCTGATACAAAATTTTCTGTTGTTTAAGCCATCCGGTTTGTGGTACTTGCTTACAGTGGCCCTAGAAACTAACACAGGCTTCAAAGGGAGAGTGCCCTCTCAGGTCTGTGGAAGGGGAAGTCATCACCTGGGGAGGACGAGGACTTCTGTCTTCTTACTGCCATCCCAGCAGCGTGGGGATTCTTGGACAATAAATCATTAGGCTGAGATTTTGTGTAGGGGTTATTTTAATGTACATTTTTTGTCTGTTATATGTGACCTTTTATATGGAATACCACTGAACTTTCCTTGCCCGTGTGCTAAATGCACTGTGTGAGATCCAGCTCAGAACTCACCTTCTTGAGATCTTTTTCTACTCCCAGGCTTGGGTGTGTGTTTTCTGCCCTCCTTCCCCACAACTTTCCTTGAGTTCTAACCATTGTGCTGCTTTGGTGGTTGAGCAGGTGCTCCACAGAGGGCCTGGTGTAGCCCTGGGGGTGCTGGGGTGGAGGCCTCAGAGGAGGCCCTTGTATTCAGGGAGCTTATCAGCAGCAGGGCGAGTAGATGAGAAGCATGTGAGTAGATGAGAATAATGTCACCATGGAGGGTGATATAAAGAAGGGGCCCCTGCACATAGTGAAGACAAGGAGGCTTCTCAGGGGGCATAGCTGAGCTGAGACTTGAAAGAGCAGAAGGAGCCAGCTACACAAACATCTGTAGGGTGAGTCCCAGGTTGCAGGGAGTGCAAAGTGCAGAACCCCAGAGGGGGCGGTGGTGCTGGAGCACGCTGGCTGGAGTGGCTGGAAAATGGCGGCTCAGTGGGAGAGTGGGGATGGGGTTGAAGAGATGAACAGGAATAGGGTGGTGTGAGCTTTGCCTCCCTGCCAGACCAAGCTCATTGTGTGAAGAATTTCACAACCTTTGTTACCAGAGCACCTAGCACACTGTCAGTGCTAAATGTACATATATTTATGAAGACCCATAAATATCTGTTATGTACACACGCTCATTAAAAATCACTAAACGCTAGACGTCACTAGACATTTATTAAGGATTGCTTCTTGGGCAAACTCTGCTGTCCAGGATGCATCAAGAGACAATAAATAAGTAAATACGGTTCAGAGATGCAAAGGCAAGACCTTGAGAGTTTTAATGTGCTCAAAGTCACTCAGTTTACTTAGCAGACACTGCCTTTGGCTCCTGTTCAGAATCTATTAATTCTCTTTCTACACACGGTTCTAATGATGTTGGTCCTTAAGTTTCCCAAGTTCTAGCAAATTTAGAGCAACAAATTAAAATTGAGAAGCAAGTGGGGGTGGAGAATGGACCCTGGGGGCAAACAGCAGGATGTAGGCATGTGTGATGGTGGGCAGACTGGCAATAAGAAAATGGACAGGGGTGAAGAAAAGCAGAACCAGGAATCCAGAATGCTCATCGGTGTAAGACTATTAATTCAGGGCAGGCAGCCTCACGCATTACAATAAGCCGAGACATCTTGTATATTCTAGCATGGTAAAAATACAGGCTGTTCACAATGAGAATTCTGAAGAACTACAAAAAAGGTTACATTTCGCTCCATGTATTTTGTCTAACAAAATAGGGAAGTGAGTACCATTCTAGAGTAATTTCCATTTGAAATGGCAAAAATTCAAAAACAAATCAGGTGCTTAAGGGTAAGCTTCATTTATCTGGAAAATGTACGTCTGTGCAATTCTGCCTCTTTGAAGGATGCCAAATAAATGACAATGTGATTGTTTAGCCTTCCGATCTTCAAAAACCTTAGTACAAGTGGCAGATGATTTCCTGTGACCTCCCAATCAGAGCAAGGAATTATCATTTCTGTTTCTTCCCTCCCGAAGAGCCAGGTAGAAAATGACGAGCAAGCAATGACATTATTATAGTGGCACTTTCATGGATGTTCAGGGAACTAAAAAGTAGAGGCACTGCATGAAATATTCATAGGTATTATTCTTTTTCTCAGCCCCTCCCTCCCCAGACTCAGGAGTGAAAAGCATCCAGGGCAAAAGTTGTGAGTACAGGAAGCATGTAGAAGGGACTCCCGCAGGCCTGTCTTTGACCTTTTGGGGGAGGGAGGGAGAGACACAGCTCCTCCTCTCCTCTGCCAACTTTCTTTTTTCTCACTTCTCACATCCTGGTTTTCTAATAAACTGTGATGCATCTGCTTCTTACAGAGACTCCAGGGTCCTGAATGGATATTGACAGTTCCATCTCCTCTTGGTAATTAGGGAATTCGGATTTTACCCCTAGAGGTTTCTGGGAGGAGGCGCATGGGATCGAATAGATTGGTATCATCAGTGGGAGAAGAAGATGGAAGGTAACAGGCTGGTCCATGGTGCCTGCAAGCTGCAAGCTGGTCTCAGGCACTGCCTGCAAGTCGTTGACTGGTACAAAGTCAGTAAGTCCCCTGGAAGCACTGGTGGGGTTGGATAATTACTCTGTGGACTGCTTTTGTCTTAATGATACTTACAGAAAGTTTGGCCGATGCAAGATCCCATACTGCACGTGTGCACTTTTCTATGGAAACCCATCGTATGAAATTCTAACCTTCTGAGGTCAAATTTTCAGAGAAGCCCTTTTCTGTGACAAGAATCCTCTGCCCAGAGGCACCACGCCCTGTCCCAACTCCAAACATATACTCTTATTGTTCTCCCAGACGGATGACCTTCTTTCTGTACAGATTCTGTCCATCCTTTATCATCCATCTCTGGCCTCAGCACCTCCATGAAATTCCCCATGGCCACTGCAGCCCAGTGAGATTTTTGTCTCATCTTTCTAGTATTTGTTGCCTGACTGTTCATTTGGTCCCTATCACACATACCTTCTAAGCCGTGGTGTGCTGGTAGATGTTTAATAAAGGTTCTCTTGGGAGAGCGGGGAGAGCCCTGATCCATAGCACTTGCCAATTTCTGTAGTGAACATAGCCCTGCAGTGGCCAGTTTCAGACTCATGACATGATGTGACTCAATTCATAGCTGGAAGAGGTGTGGACCATTGGGTTTCTCCAGCTGGTACCAACTGCTTCCCGTACCCAGCGCCCTGGGACTCCTCTTGCATATCTAGCTTACCTCCCCAGCTAAACTCTAAGGCTCACTGGTGCTCGACTCTGACTTCACATTAGAAATGACAGGGGAACCTGTGACAAATTCCAGTGCCCGGGCTCCACACCCCAGAGATTCTGATTCACCTGGTTGTTGGGAGGAACCAGGCATCAGTAGTTTTAAAAGCTTCCCAGATGACTCAAATATACGGCTGAGGTAAGAACCTGTGTCCTAGATGCAAGGGGATACTTTATGTCAGTTCTTCTCAAAGTGGGATCTCCAGACACGTCATCCTGGGACTTGTTAGAAATGCTAATTTTCGGTCCATTCCCCAGACCTGCTGGATGAGAGACTTGGGGAATGAGGGTTAGATTCCCAACCTGTGGTTTCATACACCCTCCAGGTGATTCTGTTGCACATTAAATATGAAAACTACTCTCTTAGGTCTTCTGAATCCTTATTAGAACCGAAGACAGTTATAGGCACACAGCTGTGCCCAGTCAACACTTGTCGATTAAATTCTATCAAGGAGTACATTTTCATGTAAGAAGCTTTTTTCCACCTCTCTTTGTGAAAGGATTTAATACAGGGTGCCTTAAAATAGAGACTTCTTCCTGCACAGTGAATCATGTGGTTCACAAATAGTCAGGAATCTAAAATTTAATGTTCATTCAGCTATGCAGAAACAAACCTATTACATAAAACAAAATGCAATGACATTTGTTCATTCACCAAATATGTATTGGTGATGGGAACCTCATGGCAAGTACAATGAAGTTCATTCATTCATTCATTTATTCATCCATTCATCAAACATATATATGACTGGGGGCCTCATGCTAGGCATGGACAATTTGCTATCAGTCCATCTCCTCCTGTGGTGACCGGTCGGCATCAGAGGAGCACATGCATGGACTTTTGTGCTTCATCGGTTATTTCCAAGCTGGGTGATCTTGTCGTAGACACTTCACTTCTCTAGACCTTTAACTTTTTCATAGTTATTAGTATTTACATATAACTTTCTGCTTTAACGGACATAGGGTATCTTTCAAAAACTTAGAATCAGCATCGTAAATAATGTCGAAAATAGAGACATACTCTCTTTTTAGTCAGAACAAAAATCAGGACGCTTTTTATTTTTGTTTATCGACAGGCAGTTGAGCAGTGTTTCTCAATCTTCAATGTGCATGCAGATCACCTGGGGATCCTGTTAGAATGCAGATTCCTAGAGGTCTGGGGGGGGGCTAAGATTCTGCATTTTGAGCCAGTTTCCAGTGCAACTGCTTCATAGACTGTACTCTGAGTAGCAAGGCTCTGAGGTGCTGGCTGATGCAACAATAGGAAAAAGAAACGAGGGGGACGAGAATTGCAAAGGAAATCATTTGCAGAGGTGATTGCCTACTTAAAAACTTGACAAACCACTAAAACTGATAAGAGTTTTATGCTTTACACATTACAAGGTGCTTGCCTGCCTGGTGAGGTAGTTGTGAGAGTCAAGTGATGATAATTGGTAAATCATAAAGTGTTTTAGAAGTTTAAGCTAAGAAAGCAATGAATCATTAGTTTCTGAAAGCATAGTTAATTGTACTGCATTGCCTAATCCATTGATTTTTTTTTCTTTTTTTGCTTCAGAATTCTTAACTAAGATTCACCCAGGAAGTTCTAACAATATATATTATCACTTATTTCCTGTTTCCTAATCATTTCCTGAAGTAGATTACTGATCCTTTGAACACTGGGGGCTTCTTAATCTCCTTTTGACAGCATGGTGAAGAGAAGTGATGGCAAATAGATTTTATCTAGTAGTCACCTCTGGTTGATTGGCAGGGCTTCCTGGAGTCTGAAGGCTGGGATTGCTTCCAGTGCTACGATCGATTATTGATGTCTGCCTTTGACAGAGGACAGGAGAAATGGTGAGCTGGTCGTTAGAACCAGATTGACTTATGTTTGAATCTTCCCCAAGAATCAGACCATGTCAGAAACTCCTCTTGTTAAACCTATGACCTCTTTCTAGGCCTATGTCAGCCCCCCAGCTTTACCTTTCTTCTGACCCGATGGAACCTTGTTTTTTTTTTGTCTCTACCTCAGACACACACACGCACACGCACACGCACACGCACACCCTCTGTCCCTGTGCTTTTTCTCTCCACAGATCTGAACAGAGAAGAGGGATGTCTTTCCAGCCCTACTCTTCCTAATAAACCCCATTCCCTTTTGGGTTCAATTCGTGTTCTATCTGTAGAAACAGACAAATACCAACATGAAGACTTTAAAAGAGGTTTATGGACCTTTACAAAGCTTTATAGTCATGGAGCTAGTCACTAGTACCTAACCAGGTAAGAGGAATTTCTGGACCTCTGTCTCCTTATCTGTAAAATTGGAGATAATGATTTTGACATCAGAGGGCTGCTGAGAGATTAAGTGATATACAATGTATACGGAAACACCCACACCAGTGGCTGGTATGTAGCAGTCAGTCAGTCAGTGTTGGTTCCCTCTTCCAGCTGGTCCTCTGCATGTGGTATGCAGTGTTTCAACAATGTCAACGTAGGGTAGGAATCGTGACCTGGCCTGACATAGAATCTAGATGACCCTTATATATGCTGTTGGATCGGGAGAAAGAAGGACAATTATTTTATTTAACTAAAATTTCAAAGGTCTTACTCTGTTTCAGGTATAATTTGAAGTGCATTGTATATTAACTCATTCAATTTTCATAATAACATTGTGAATCAGATACTCTTTCACAGATGAGGAAACCAAGCCCCTGAGAAATTGAATACATTGTTCAAGGCCACCCAGCTGATCCGTGTCAGAGCTGGAGTTCTCACAGGGAGTCTGGCTCAGAGTCTGTGCTTTCAACCACTGCACATGGTACCTCATTTAGGTGGAGGATATCCTGGCATCCATAGCCACCAATTTGCCTTTTGGATCCAGAGATGGTAGAGATTTGCTTGCTTTGTTTCTGGAGAATTCCTTATCTTCTAGATTTTTCTGGAATGAGCTCTTATCTTTGACTCTGGTATTATCCTGCTGCTTCAGGAGAAATGGCCCAGGAGAAAGTCATAATGGAAGAGAGGGCAGTGAGTGAGACAAAGCCTGGAGCAGACCCACTGAAGCTATACAGTCAGGCTAAAGAGAGCCAAGAGGGTGAGGCCGTTGTCTGGTGGCTGTGGTATCCATGAGGGGAGCTGAGAAGGTGGGTCCCAGAGAACTATGGAGTGGAGAATGTTACTAGATCTGGTTGATATTTGCCTCCTTGTCCCAGCTCTGGAGTCCCACACTGACTCCCATGTGTTGAGTGAGAGGTGCACTCTGGGAAATGAGTCAAGTGGCATCCTTGCATACCCTTCTTCTAGAACATTGCATTCGCAGGGCTTGTTTACTTGTCTGTGTCCTGTGTGGGGCTCCGTGGGAGGAGTCTGGGCTGTGTCTTCTTGTCATTCTTGTGTCTTAAGCATAGGCATAGTGCTGGCCATGTGGTTGGTAGATGAACCGTGGATGCATGGATGACTTTTTAAAAGAAGGGCCCTTCATAGTGTGGATGGTTGGAGGAGGCTGGTGGCAAGTTGGGCCTTCACCTTGGCTTTCTCTTGCTGCTAGTATAGAGACCATGACAAAGACAGGATTTGGGGAAGTCATAAGTGAAAGGAGGAGAAGATGTTTTCCCCTGGGCTCAAGGAGATATGGGCCATAATACGTAAAGAGCATAACTCTCCATTATTACTTGGATGATACCTCCTTTCTGTACCGTCCCCAGATGTGCATATTGGCCTTCTGTGACATGTTCTTCCATCATTTTCTCCACCATGACTGCCTGCGAGGATTGATTTAACATAAATACCACCTATATTCCATTGTGGTGGGAAAGACTCATTATTCCCCAGATAATACAGGTCAGGTTTCTAGTTTTTCTGGGATTAGAGGAGGGATACAAAAAGTGGTCATTCTTTGGGTTCACATTCCTCCAGGTTTAAAAAAATTTTTTAACGTTTATTTATTTTTGAGAGACAGAGACAGAGCATGAGCAGGAGAGGAGCAGAGAGAGAGGGAGACATAGAATCCAAAGCAGACTCCAAGCTCTGAGCTGTCTGCACAGAGCCTGACATGGTTTTGAACTCACAAACTGTTAGATCATGACCTGAGCCGAAGTCGGATGTTCAACTGACTGAGCCATCAGGCACCCCTCCTCCAGGTTTTTTGGTGAATAGCTTCATGTCCTCAGGTCCTCCTCACCCCCCATTAAATTTGGTTCTGATTCGAAATGTCTTACTTTCCCATCTCAAGTGTAAGCCCTCCTAGAGCTGGTTCTGTGACTTGTTCTGATACAGCCCATGATTTCCATAGAGAAAATGATCAGTCAATACTTATTGAGTTAGCGGTCAGTGTTGTTACACATAATCTGTACTGGAGCAGCTGACGAAATGATTTTCTCAAGAAGGTGGCAAGGTCTGCTTTCTGAACACTGAACACCTGAAGAGCTCTAAGTAGGCCTGGGATCTCTGGCCTACGTGCTTGATGAAGTTTCACCTTAAGGTACAAGTGCAACCCTAGCTCCCAGGCCTGTGGTATTTATACCTTTTGTAATGCTGCTCCAGAGAATGTGAATGTGGAAAGCCCTTAGGTTCTACTGTGAAAGCTAAATGTCAGCTCTTTCCTTAGGATTGTGGTCTTCCCCTCTTTCCTTTGAATCTTCATGATTTACAAGTCTATTAGAGCTTGGCTGTAATATAAAAGGTGGCCAGTAGGTGCCGCTCACTGAATTGTTTCACTACAGATGAAGTGGCATCAAAGCTCATGGCTTTCTAAGACTGGACAGATTCAGGGAAGGAGAACCCAAGGGTTTAACTGGATAAAGCAGAATTAGCACTTAACCCAAATGTTTTCTGAAACAAAATCTGTAAATATGTGATCGGGGTTGTTTAAAACTGTTAGAGTAGAGCTTCTCAAGGTGTGCCTGACAGGTTATGATGATGGTTTCTTGGGTCCAAAGTAGTTGCACAGAATCAGAGTCTATAGGGAAGACATTCGCCTGCTGTTTTGTGCACCCCCAGGTGATTCTTAGGTGCATGAAAGTTTGAGAAACATTTGATGTAGACACTCTCCCTTCTTCACGGGGAGATAAGTAGGCACCTTGATTCGAGTTCACTGGGGAGGAGGCGGAGATCAGGCATCTTTTTGAGAAATCTGAGATTTGTTATATTAAAAAATATATCCAGGGCCCTACTTTTTCTATCTGCAAATTGCATTCTGTAATGCAAGGAATATTTAAAGAGAGGTTGTGCTTGAGATGGGGCCAAGGAAAGTGGGTGGAGGAGAGGGAACTCTTGATATAGGAAAGAAAAAACCCCCATCATTTTGCTCATCTGATATTTTATTTTCCTTGACAGTGTGGTATCCATGGCCACCATGCAGAACACCTATAATAAGCCACCAAGGCGCTTGAAGGCGATGGTGAAGTGTAGTTCTCCGTGGTGCTTATTAGCCATTCAGTGCTTGTTGAGCTTCTCCTGATGGAGAATTTGCTATTCAGGAGCTTCACAAGTCACCCCTTGCTCCCTCCAGCCCAATTTTCTATGCAAGAAGCATCTGCTTCTCTGCCTAATTGGAGGCCTTCCTCCTCCCGAGTGACACCGTAGTGACCTGACGTTGGAGGTACACTGTGAGTTCACAGAGCATGCGGACAAGTGTGTAAAGGCGTGGACATGGAAGGAGGTTCAGGGGCAAGAGCAGCCCTCGGAGCCCTGCTCTCTACACTGATGGAATCCAAATGACTGGAGAGGATATCTCCACCCTCGAGCTCTCTTTCTGCACAGCAGTGACATCAGGCTTCACTCTGTTCCTTCCCTGCTGCTCTGTCTATTTTCCCGGACCTCTGTCTTCCAAACTCTCTGCCTTTCCTGTTTTTGTGAGCTATGGAAGAGAGGGTCAGAGAACCACCAGTTTATTTATACCTAAGGAAGTGGACCTTTATGTGAGGGAATCACAGACCATGGGCTCCTCACAACTCCCCAGAGAGGAGAGAACTAATGCACCCCCAGGGGGCTTCTAGATTGCTGAGTGTTGGGCTTCTGCTAGCTTACAGCCAGAGGCAAAGCCAGGGTGAAGCCAGTTCACAGAGGTTGGGTCCGGAGGCTGCCCCAGGCACTGTGCCCACAGGGATGCTGCTGGCTGTTTCCATTTCTGGAAACAGTTGTAGAACATAAGTATCTGGTGAGGTATTTGGCATGCCCAGTGGACATTCCTACCCCTTGGAGGGAGGCCGGCTGCCGTCCTCGCTCAGGGGAATGTGCCCAGGTAGGCGAGATGCCTGTTAGGAGCTGGAGTCCCCAGTTCTAGATTCAGCATCAGATGCAAGAGGCTGTCAGACATTACCAGGGTCTCATTCTGGTAGTTAGAGGTGGAGGGGGATCTTTAAGATGACTTGTTAGAGCTAATGGATGCCCGCTAGGATTTGACACCAGGCCTCTGTGTGGTCTAGGATGGCTGGTCAGAGCCGGAGGGGTATTTTGCTGCCAAGATATAAGGCAGGGATGTCAGGGGTGAGCACTGACTTGGAGTCTGCTGTCTACCTCTGTATGCTTGTGTAACCTTGAGTAGGAGTTCCCCTTCTGTGTGTCTTAGCTCCTTGGCTATTCAATGAAGGATTTGGCTTGGCAAGCCCTACGTCCTGACTTGTTCTTATAAGTTATAACCTTTGGTCAGCTGACTCTTCTTTTGGGGCCCATTAAGGGTAATGATGATGGTGATATAATTTCACCAATGGATAATAGCTGTTATGACAGGGTTCGCTGCCCAGTAGTGAAACAGTCTGCCTTACAAGGTAACGAACTCCTTGTCACTAGTGGTATTCAAGCAGAAGTCAAAGAATACTCTTGAGTGTTTCCAAGATGACATCGTCAGAATCAGCTGATTATTAAAAAAATTAGATTCCTGGACGCTACCCCCAGTTACCAGAAACTCCCAGTTTGGTAAGCTTGGGATGGGACCTGGGAATTTGCCTGAAAATTGAGTCTGGGACATTGTGCTGCTATGGAGAGGTCAAGTTAACTTGGGAAACCCGTACACTGTAGCGTTTCTTAGAAGTTCACAAGGTGCAGGAGCCAGGTAAAGTGTCCTCAGCATATACAAGGGGAGTGGGGTCTCCCTACTATGAAGTTGCAGTGCCGTTCCATCAGACTCTGTGGGGATGTGACTTTTGTGGGGCTTACTATATTTCACGGGAAGTTCTATGACAGCCCTGTCCAATAGATATACACCATGAGCTCTATATGAAATTTAAAATTTTCTAGTGACCATATTTTAAAAAGTAAAAAGAAAATAACCCATGACATAATTTTTCATGATTTATTTATTTAACCTAATATATTCAAAATATTGTTATTTCAATACCTAAAATGATGAATGTGGTAGTTTGCATTTTTTTTTCTACTAAGTCTTTGAAACCTGGTACAGATTTTATACTCGCAGACCATCTGACTTGCGACTGGCCATGATCCAAGTGCTTAGTGGCCACAGGTGGCTGGTGGGTCCTGTCCGTAATGGACAGTGCTGATCTGTGAGATCTTTGTTACTCACCGTGTGGTCCAAAGATCAGGGGCGTCAGCCTCACCTGGGAGCTTGCTAGAAATGCAGAATCTCAGGCCCCACACCTGACCTACTGAATTGGAATTTGCATTTAGCACTATCTCAGGATTCTGTGCACCTTCACGTTTGAGAAGGTGTGTTAGATGACCTCTCTTCCAATTCCAAGGTTTCCTGTTCCTAAGATCACATGGGGAGGCAGTTAACTCGTAAGGATAGCTCGCATGAAAAATTGGGAGCTCCTGGGTTCAAACGTGTGGGTTCCTGGGATCCCTGGACAGAGAGTGGACGCCTCACATAATACTGAATTGTTACAGTTTCAGTCTTAGTGTTGTAGGAGTGTCTTACAGAGAGACTCAACTTCAGAGAAGGCTTCCCTAAAGAAGCAATGTTTAGGGTGAGAAATGAAGGAGTAGGTATCTCAGCAGTGGAACAGCATAGCTGTGAGCCCTGAGGCTTCCGGAGCAGGTCAGGAGGCTGGAGAGGTGGCTGGCAGGGGGTCAGACCCCTCAGGAGGACTGAGGCATGATCCTTCATCCCAGCATGCCACTCCCTCGCAGTGCGTCATCAGGCTCTGAGCTCCTGGCAGGTAGGCAGTGCACCGAGAAACCTCCTATTCCTCCTCAGAAGCAGTGTGCTGATGCCTTGTGACTTTGAGAACCGAGTGATACATTTCGAGGAATTTTTTTGAAATGGGTAATGCACATGAGTTGCTTGAAATTGGCCATGATGACAATATTTACACTATGGAAATGGGTGAATGCTATAAATCAGGGCTCTTTTATTTTTTCTTTCAGCGAGCTGGTGTTTAAACATTTACCAGCACATTGCTGCCAGCTGACACAGTGCTGGGTCTACAGAGCAGGAGGCAGTAGCAGGGAGAAGGAACACAGAATTGGGAGACAGCTACTGGTTGTGTGTTGCTGGTCAAGGTCTTTAGCCTTTCTGAGCCTTAGGTTCCTCATTTTTCAAATGAGGATATTAAGACAGATTTGAGAAATAAGTGAGAAGAGCTGTTCAGACTACAGGTCCCAGTTCAGGTCACACAATCCAGACCAGCTGATTTCTCAATTATCCGAGTGTCCTCAAGAACTGCTCCTTTTGAGTTGTTTTTTGAGTATAGTTTTAAATTTTACCTTATCAAATATTCTATGTTGTGTTTAATTTTGCAAGCCATTTCCCATCCTTTGTGGGAGAAGGTGAATCTGTGCCTCCCTGTAGAGCATGAACTCTATGAATAATTGTTCTGTTCCCTTGCAGTGGCCCCAGCCCCCCTGCCACCCCTCTTCCTACCCCTGTGCTCACAACATCAATGGGAGGTCAGCCTTTACTTTGGGCTGAATGGACTGTTCCAGACCTTCCCCGGGCAGCAGGAAGGAGACTCTCCTCGCCCTCGGAGGCTCTCAGAAATTTATGACTCGATTTTGCGAGGCTGCATTGTTAACCCCCACACCTCAGAGGCCTCCCCCTCTCTTTCTGCAGCCTGTGCTGATTTCACCATTTCCCCAGAAAGAGGGAAGACAGTGTTGTTCCTCGCGGGGTTGGGGAGTGGGGGCTGCTGTGTATTGATTATTTAAGGGTAATATTTCTGGCAGTGGAGCCCACGAGGTGGGAGATGGCTTTTGTGGGTGATTACTTGCTGAGATGATGTGGCAGCTTCTGTCTGTGGCCACGAGTCCCAGATACCTGACAAGAAAGAGATTTGGCCAGCAGTCCATTGGCGAGGCTTGGCTCAGAGGACTGTGGACAGTGAGAAGTAACAACCAAGACATTCAGACGTGGGATCCCGGAACACAGAGGGAGCAAGGAGGGACCATCATGGATTCTGGTCCTGTCATGGCTGTACCTTGATGTGCGACCTTGAGCACGTCATTGTCTATCTGTGCATTGTTATCCTCTCTGTGAAGTGTGGACATGAACTACGTGATCTCCAGTATCCCTCTCAGCATGGAGAGTCTATGATTTTATGGACTTCACCAACCGGCAGAGACATTCCCATTTAGGCTTGTTTTATGTTTTAATTCCCAAGGACATATTTCTAGTGGACTGTACTCCAGAGACTCTAATTATTTCTTGTTATCCAAGAATAATTTTAACAAGCAGCAGTAAGCTATGAGGAGCCTGGTATGTGTGTGCGTTCAGTTTTAGAGTGTTCTGGGCATTCAGTCGAACTCAACCAGCATTTATTGAGTGTCGACTCTGGGGATGAAGTATGGTGCCCTGGAAGTCACGTAGGATTTAGGGTTGAAAGCCTGGGTTTTGATCTGTGATTTGCTCTTTGTTAGCGGTGGCCTTGAACTCTCTGAGTCTCAGTTTCTCCGTCTGTAAAATGGGGATAGCAAGAGCCCTTTCCTCCCTGAAAATAAATGTGAGAATGTGTCTAGAGCACACAGCACAATGCATGAGGCATGGAAATGCTTGATACGTGTTCCTCTTTTCCCTGTCAGGTGGGTGTTAGGAGTTCAATGAGACATGGAAATCAAGGGATTCTGCAAGACCCCCACTGAGCTTCAGGCACACAGACACCATCAGTCTGTGATGAGGCATCCATCAACACTTGAGGCAGGAATGTCATGATCACGGGCACAGAGATGTTCAGCTGGTACAGTCATGAACTAGCAAGCCAGTGGTCAGCGTGGCTCCTGGTGACCATGAGATGCAAACCCAGTGCAGCTGGGATCAGTTCTGTAAAGACAGAATGAGACTGCAGTGCTGCCTTGGCCTTGGACAATGGCATTTAGACTGCTTCCCTCTTGGCACCACTGTCTTCCAGACAGAAGGGCATTGGCATTTATGTTTCCAGTGCTGGACTAATACCACAGGAGCAGGATAGGATTCTACACATTAAAAGACATAGCCCCAAAGCAAGAATTCTTACTTAGCTTGGAGACAAGGTGTGCTCGCTTGAATAGCAAGAAGCTGGAGGCAGGGCGAAGTCGGTGTTTCTGACCCTGGCAAGTGCATGATAATGTAGCACTTCCCCTCCTGCCCTTCTTTCCTTTTCTTGCATTAAATAAGCAGGTATTGAACACTTGCTGGTGTCAAGTGCTAAGGATCTTGAAGTAAGCAAACCTAGGGTTTGTCTCTGGAAGATTCTAGTCTGACTGGGAGACAGATATATGAATAAGTATGCTCAGCAAAGTATTATAGGTGCTAATAGGATGTTGGGACAGAGTTGGGGGCCAGGGGAGGGGAGTACAAGGCAGGAGTCTACCTGGATGTGAGGGACATGTGGTTGTGCCAAGGCATGTAAAGAAGGGGTTTGTGGGAGTCCATGGCGGCCAGGGGAGGTTTTCTGGGGGAAGTGAGCTCTGCGCTGCTTACTCAAGTCTTCTGCAGGCCACGGAGTCCCCACACTCTGTGGAGTTCTCTGACACTCCCCAAGGCTGGGGAATTCTTAGGTCTGTTTTGAGTTCTTACTGCTAGACTAGCTTGAATGTTGCCGGACATATAGCAAGGGTAGTTAGAGTTGGCATGAAGCCCTCATCTGAAAGTCAATTGCATTTGCCTTTTGAAAATGGGACAAGACATTTATGCTTAATATTTTGGTATTTTTGTTGTTGGCTTTTTAAAACATTTTCTTTTTCAGGTCACACTCTGCTAGTGAAATAAGATTAATTTGAAATGGAATTAAGTGACCGTTCCGTGTAGGACACCCTTGCCAAATAATTACATCAAATATAGTTTGCAAGGAAGATTGTCTTTTTTTTTTTTATCTTTTCATAAAGGGCAGCCCAGAATCCAAACACGCAGCCCGCCTGCCTCTGAGAACCAGCGTGGTCTTGGGTCTTTACCTAAGATCGCTGTATCAGCTCGTCCTTCTCCCAGAACCTGGGTTAGGGAAAGTTGTAATAATCTTATATCTCAGGACTCAGAGAACTTTTCTGTACTGTCTTCACTGAAGGTATCAGCTTTAATCAAAATAAAAGTACCTGAGCTTATTCAGCAGTGGGAAAAAAAGAAAAAAGAAAAGCCTTAGGAAGCATTGCATAGTTTCTCTCTGTTATATGACAACAGAGAGACAGAGAGAAAGAAAAACCTACAGGGAGAGAGAGATAGAGTGCTCATGGACGGAGGGAGAGAAATGGGGGTGTTGGGGAGCAGAGACTTCAGCCCATTGCACATGCCAGGCTGCCTTGGAACCGTCACCTTGCGGATGTCATTGGCCATGCTCTCCTTCTGGCAGTCCCAGGAGGGGCTTTCCTGTGGCCCCACCTGCACAGTTAGGAGAGTTGGCTGGGAATGGGCTCACCTTTGGGGAACTCGGAACACAAGGTGACCCTAGAGATATTGTTGCTCACCTTGTTCATTTTGCGAATGGGGAAACTGAGACCCAGACAAGGGAAATTCAGCGGCTTCTCACTTCTGCCAAGTGCATGGAATATGATGGGAGGGGTGAGAGTCTGTGGCTGCCCTCAAGGGGTGGCTCCTCGGTTACATGCTGAGCTGCAGGGTGGGCAGGTGGGACGAGAACCCTACGCTCTCAATTCCCAGGCTGTGTGGCCTTCCTGCTGCCCCATTCCTGCTTGTTCAGTGACAGGTATGAACTGACCAGAGACTGGACGTCTCTCAGTCAATGACTTTGCCTTTATGACCTGTTCTTTCTGATGCCCTATCTCAGTGGTTTTCAACCAGGGGCAGTTTTGCCTCTAGCAATACCTAGAGACATTTGTCACACTGGAGGTGGGGAGGGTGCTACTGGCGTTTAGTGGGTGGAGACCAAGGAGGCTGTTACGTATCCTCGGATGCACAGGAGAGCCCCTCATAATGAGGAGTCATCAGGCTCCAAATGTCGATAGTGCTGCTGTTGAGAAACTGCCTGTCTGATTTTGTGGGCGTGAGTGTGTGTGAGTGTGTGTATGTGTGTGTGTGTGTGTCTGTGTGTGTGTATGTGTGTGATTCACAGAGATGAGAGTTGAGTGTGACTGCAGAGAGGATATTATTATTTAGGGGGCTCCTGTTTTACAAACTTGCCCAAGTATCTGAATAAACACATGTAGCTTGTTAAAAAACATTGAGTTGATGGATGAACAACACAGGTTTGAACTGTGTGCGTCCACTTACATGTGGATATTTTTCGATAAATACAGTAGCGTACTATAAACCTATTTCCTTTTCCTTATGATTTCTTAAAATTTTTTTTTACTTATTATTTACTTATTTACTTTTGAGAGACAGAGAGAGAGCACAAGTAGGGGAGGGACAGAGAGAGAGGGAAATACAAAATCTGAAGTAGGCTCTAGGCTCTGACCTGTTAGCACAGGACCTGACATGGGGCTTGAACTCATGAACCATGAGATCGTCACCTGAGCTGAAGTCAGACACTTAACCAACTGAGTCACTCAGGTGCCTCTTCCTTACAACTTCTTTAATATCACTTTCTTTTCTCCAGCTTACTCTATTGTAAGAATATAGTATATAATACATGTAGTAGATAAGATATGTGCTAATTGACTCTGTTATTGGTAAGGTTTCTGGTTTACAGGGGGCTCTTAGCTTTTGGGGAGTCAAAGTTAGATGTGGATTTTTGACTGCATGGGGCATTGGCACCCCCACATTGGTCAGGGGTCAACTGTATTTCCAGACCCTGCTCCCCCGATATACGGAATCAGAATCTCCAGTGCTGGGCCCAGGAATCTGTATTGCTACTTGGCTCCAAAGGTGATTCTAACACGGAACCTGTTTTGGTAAAATAAAGGGTTAGGTCTCAGTGCTGGCTGACATTTGTTATTTGCCCATTCAGTTAAATCTGGACCTTTGCCTCAGCTTTGCCCTTGGTCAACTTGTGTGACCTTGGACATATTCTTGGCCTATATTTTCTCATCCTCACAAGAGGGACGGCCACATCCATCTCATGGTTTGCAGGACAGACAGTGAGATTATCTGCATCAGAGCTCCTGGGCAACCGTAGATGTTCATACCTGTGTTTGGGAGTAAGGAGAGCTAATGGTCATTAACCACTTGTTTGCCAGGGGTCCTGTGAAATGCTTTTATAGTATCCTTTCCACTTAGCTCACAGTGACCTTGTCTTATAGCTGGGCACAGTTTAGTTCTCTGACTGTGTTAGGCTGAATAATGGCCCCCCAAGATGTCCATACCCTAATCTCTGAAACATGTTTAGGTTATCGTACATGTCATAAGGGGCTGTACAGATGTGATTTAGTTAAGAGTCTTGAAATGGGGAGATTATCCTGAGTTATCCGTATGGGCCTGACATCATCACAGGGGTCCTTATAACAGGGAGGAAGTAGGAGATGGGACAGTGGAAGCCAGAGGTTGGAGTGATTTGAGGAAGGGGTCACTGGCTACAGACTACTGCCAACCTCCAGAAGGTCAAGTAGGCAAGGACTCAGATTCTCTCCTAGACCCTCCAGAAGGAGCCTGCCCCGCTGACACCTTGATTTTGGCTTAGTAAGACCTGTTTTGGACCTCTGACTTTCAGAACTGTAAGAAAATAAATTTATGTTGTTTGTAAGCCACCAAGCTGTGGTCACTGGTTTGAGCAGCCATCAGACACTAATATACTTACCGAGGTCTCATATCCAGAAATTCCTGAGTGATAGAAGGGGGGTGGTGGTCAGACATCTGTTGTCTAACCAGCTAGAGGTTACCAGACACACACACACACACACACACACAGCTGAAAAAGCTGGGAGAATTTGCATCAAGGAGCAAATGAAAACATCTGAGAGAAGAAGTTGAGAGTCAGAACCCTTGTAAGTGGTACTGTTAACCCAAGGGAGCTCCCCCAAGGGTGTCAGGATGCTGCCTGCCACTGTGCCGTGTGGCTGATATCTTTTTTTTATTAAAATTTTTTTAAATGTTTATTCATTTTTGAGAGACAGAGAGAGACAGAGTGTGAGCAGGAGAGAGGCAGAGAGTCAGGGAGACACAGAAACCGAAGCAGGCTCCAATCGCTAGGCTCTGAGCTGTCAGTACAGAGCCCAACACGGGGCCGAATTCATGAACAATGAGATCATGACCTGAGCCGAAGTCAGATGCTCAACCGACTGAGCCATCCAGGCTCCCTGCGGTGATGTTTTGTAAAGGCATTTGGGGATCTTGGGAATGACTTCTCTCTTGCCACTTGATCAGACTGTTCCTTCAGTCTGGCCTTCCGCCCTCTCCTGTCTTGTATGGCACAGTGGCCCCTGCCGCTGCTTGACACGTTCCAGAGCAGTTTTTGCCCCCCCTCCCCCACCGTGACTCTGATTAGAGAAGGTGGCAGGGGAGGCCCCTCTGCATCCCCCGTCTTTTCCACGCACACAGGTCTCCTCTCTCAGCCTCACCGTGCACTGCGCTGAGCAGGTCGGTGAGGGCGGTGTAGGTGCTGACTAACACGCCTGTTAGAAGTAGGAATTATTTAGGGAAATATGCGCATCATTAAGCTGTCATTCATCAGAGGGAGGCTTGGCGGCGAATCAACCTTAAGCACATTGCTGTTTTGCTCGTGGGAGGGAGGGGGGAGGCGGGTGGTGGGATGGGGCTGAGGGAGGTGCAAAGAACTGGCTGGGTTGTGGAGGACCCGGAAGAGTTGCCCTGAGTAAAGAGGCAGAGAGAGAAAAAAAAAAAGCTGAGCGTAATTTGATAGCAGGAGTATTTTTGGCTCCAGAAACTGAACTGCACATGCAAGGGAACCAGCACGTCACATATTCAGAGGCATCTGTGAGCACGCATACCAATATGATCACTATAATTATAAGAACAGTATAAGTGTTCTCTCGTGCCGTGACTTGTGGAGATTACCCTGAGAGGACAAGGTGACAAGGAAGAGGTGGAAAGGGAAAGTATTAATAATCCTGGACATGACCCTCAGCTCTCTCACCCCTTCCCCTGAACCCATCGGTGCTCTGCTGTGCCCAAACTCTAATGACATACGAGCCCATGCCATCTAGTGTCAGGATAGTGTCAATGGGTAGCTGCTCTTGTTTCCAGATGGACCGTGTGGTTTGATGGGAAGACCAGTTCTGGTCCTTGTCCCTGTCTGGATCTGGAGGGGTTCTGATCCAAAAGCAAACTTTCCCTTTTTGGGGCAATGGGGTCGGAAACTGGGTCTCTGGGTGGGATGGGAGATAAGGACTCTGCCGGAATATGCTGAACTGAGGCTCTCAAACCAATTCCCTTTACAGGGGGCCCAGGGCAGAGGCCAACCAGGTGGCATCCACCAGGAGTTACCTGTGTCTTTGGTCAAGCACACGTTTGCTGAGTGTCTGTTAGATGATCCTCATCTTACAGGGGACACACGAGTGTCAGATAAGACACTGAGCGACACTGAGCTCACTGTCTTCTTAGGGAGAGAAAAACAACATACAGGCAGTTGCTATAGAATATTATTATTAGTACTGTTGCCAGCACCGCTAGACAAAATATCATCCTCTACGATCCGAGAGCAATATAATTGTTATGAGACACGTTATGTAGCTTTATTAGCTGTACATACTGCTACTGGTAGTAATAAATGGAGAGCACTATTGTACCAATGTGGATTTTTTTTCTCAGAAAATGAGTATCACTGGAGATTACAGGTAGTAGAAAACTCTGTAGGCAAGTACAGCAATAATACTGACATCCAACATCTGAAGAATGTTCTATGTCTCGTACTCCCCTTCACATGTTGTGGGATCTTCCCAGCAGTCAACTGTAAGTTGGCTGAAGCCCAGAGATGTTAAGTAGCTTGCTTATACCACACGGCTACTAAGTGGAAGAGCTGGGGTTTGGGCGCCTGGTGACACCAGGGCCAGAGCTTGTCCCTCTGCACCACAGCTGCCCACCCCCCTGAATGTTATGGGTTTGTATGTGGTCGTGAGTCAGGGTGCTTTACACTTCAGAGTCCTTTCCCATCAACCACCTCTGAGGCTCTCAGAGCGGGAGTGCATGAGGTAGGGGTGGGTGTGTTCTGGGAGAGGCTTGTTGGAGGACATGGCTTTGAGTAGCCCCCTAGCTTATGTGAGGAGAAAAGACACAAAACTCTCTCTCTCTCTCACACACACACACACACACACACGCGCACACACACACACACACACCATCCCAAGACAAAAAAGAAGACAAACCCACAGAGCGAACAAGTAATAAAAAGCTGTAACTACAGAGACCACTTGGCTGTGTCACTGTTCCTTACTAATTGCCAAATATCAGGTATCCTTTCCTACATCTGAGAAAGGCAACGGCAAATGATGGGTAGCATTCATCCCGTGCCCTCATTTCCTCCTGCCGACCGTCAGGTCCGGTTTGCACATTGGTAGGTTGTGCTGGTCTCTGGGGTCAGGGCAGATCTTCCTGCTCATCTTCCCTGGATCTTCTGGGTCCACCCCCTTCCTCTGCCATCATTTGCACAGTGGGGTCTCCTTCAGATAAAGGAGACACACTGCCGGTTTTAGTTCTGCATGTGGACTGGGGTGCCCGTGCGTCTCGGCCTGTGCGCGCACCCATGAACACACTCATGGGCATACCTGGGCTGAACTCCCCTCCCACAGCTCAGGAATCCGGTGTGGGATCTGCCATCTTGCTCATGGATTATTTGTATACCCAGTTCTGAGGCAGCTTTATTATTTTAAACCCCCCTTATGATATTTCCTGTGACTGACAGTCACTGTCATATTTCTGCCTGATACGCACTGAGCCTGGAGTTGTTGACTTGGCTTTAGCGATGTGTCACCTGGTCGTCTACCATCGCTCACTCACGCTGCGCCTGATGTTCCTTTCGGCTGGCCTACTTCCATCAGGACGAGGTAGGGGCCTGGGGACCAGAGAGGATGGGCAGTGGCTTCCTTTTGTCTGGGGCTGTGTCGCTTCTCCAGAGCGGACTTCCCATGGCTATACAGTCAGGCAGGATGGGGTAGTGCTAGTGAGCCTTTGAGAAGAGACCGTACTTGTGTCTAAGTCACCTCATCCGTGCAGTCACCAGACCTTACAATGGCCACCAGCCTATTCTTGGATACCTGCAGAAATGAGGAGATCACTCCATTCCAAGGCAACTCATTCTGTTGTAGGATTAGCCCCCTCTTTCTGATATTTAGTCAACATGCAGTAAGATGAGGAGAGCCCTGGGCTAAGAGTCAAGCACTGCCCTAGGTTCTTCTCCGGATTCTTACTGAGAAGGTGGCGGGGGGGTGGGGTCCCAGGAAAGTCATTTCATCTGTCTGTGTCTCAGTTTCCCCTGCCTGTGGAATGTGAGGACTGGGCTTCAAATGTTTGCTCTGAGAAGATTGCGCTTTCTGGAAGGTTCTTCAAAGGAGGTTAAAGTGGGGGTTAAGTGTCTAGTGGGATTCCAGCCAATACTAAATGAGACTATTTATGATTTTGTGTTTTATGTATTGGGTTTTGAGTAAATGACCCTTGTATCCTGTAGATAAACAAGTTTAAAAAAGAACAGGGCTGGATAATTCAGGGTCCTTTTCAGTTCTAATGTTTTATGATCTTTGAAATCTGTGGAGATCACAAGGAAGTCTGTTTAGTAGAATAATACCATGTTAAATCCATTTTACATAGAACAATTCTAACCCCTCTTATGAGACAGCCTTCCTAACTGTCTCTGACCTTTCTAAAATCTGTACATGCAGACTGTGAATGTGAATATTCCCTCAGGGGCAGCCCTGGCCAGAATGGGGAATGAGGAGAGATTTCTTTTGGTGTCCTCTTTCCTCTATTACTCTCTTTCCAGAACAAGTGCTTCTGTGGTTTCCCATTCTCCATAGACCGTCGGACCTGGTCAGCTGTCACTGTGGGGGAAATTCTCTGACAACTTTACCCTAGTTGTGAAGTGTTATCTGATGATGATTTAAAGTTTTAATATCTTCCAAAATATCTTCCAAAATATTTGGGACTTTTGAAGACAGGAAGTCTAAATCTGTTCTCAAAAAATGAATCTCTAATGATGATGTCTGGGGTTGTAAGATAAATCGTATTGCGGGCAGTGGTGTGTCTGGAGGCTGCTCCTGGCAGCCATCAGCTTCTCCTCCATTCCTTCCTCCGGGTGCGTTTGCCTCACAGGTACGTTTCCAGTTTTGCCTTACAGAAGTGTTTCCAAAAGTCAGTCCCTCAGAATACTAATCCTAAATGCTCTGAGATAAAAGGACCCGTGCAGCCAAGCGCCTTTGGGGAAATGCTGGGTATTATGTTTCCCTCTTAGAGATTCATAGTGCACCCTGATCTATTTCAGACTCTGAGAAATCTGTCAGGGAAGAGTCCTGTTTATCTTTGTTTAATACAGTGTTTCCCAAACTATTGACCCTATCTTGTTTTTCCCTAAGTAACAACTTTTAGCATCCCTCAGTGCTGGTGTTCCCTGAGACACAGTTGGCAGATTCTACTGCATTGGTTCTCAAGGGAAAGTTTTGCTCTCTAGGGGACATCGACAAAGTCTGGAGACATTTTTGGTTGTTACAACTTGTCACGGGACAGAGAGTGGTCCTAGCAGGGGCTGGTCCTGGCTGGGGGTGAATAAAGGCTGCTTTATTTAAAAGATGCTGCTACATATCCTAAATGCATTGGACAGCCACCCATGACAAAGAATCATCTGGCTCCAAATGTCAGTAATGCTGGAGTAGAGAAGTCTTGTTCTGGAGACATGCAGGGGCAGGGTCCGTTTAAATGTGGGGCAAGTCCCTGCCAAGTCAGGTACTCAAGCCAGGCCCTTTGTCTTTTCTGGACAATGCCGAAGGAGATGCCCGCAGGTGGTGTTTCCCTGAACACAGATCCAGAGTACAGCGTCCGTTCCTTCCGGCTCAGAGGCAGCACCCAGCTGCCCCGAATCCCCCTGGGTGGGTGGGACTGACAGCAGGGCGTCCGGGATCAGGACTGACAAAGGCGCATCACCTCGTTGTTTTCCTTCCTTCCCAGAATCAAGCAGTTTAGCACCATTATAGGATGAGCCTGTTTTCCCAGCTTGCAGATTGTGCTTTATTTATTTCTTTAATCTTTCTCCAAGCCGCTCTTCTTTTTTCTTTGACAGGGCTTGGCTGCTCCTTCTGGAGATGTTGACTTGGTGGAAAAAATGTGCTTGCTGTCAAACATAAGAGCGTTCCGGGGACTGGGATTCTTTAAATCCTGGTGATTTATCTGTTCCCATAAAGCAGAGCAATGATGCTTGTTAGTCAGCAGAACTCACACCTGCAGCGTCCCCGCCCCACTCGGTCTCTCTTGGCGTCAGGGAGGGCAGAAGAGACCATTCCAGGTCTCAGATTTTCTGATTCTCGAAGTCTGTGAACACAGAGCTCTTTGGGGGCTGTGGAGCCCTTTGAGAATCTGATGGAAGTAAAGGATCTTCTTGATTAAAAGTGCATACAGATGCGTTCACATAGTTTTGCATGTGATTTGAGGTGGTGCATGGATTTTTCTGTTTGTGAACTCAGAATCTGACATGCCGAATTTACGGGATACTTGTTGGAGACCCCAGATGCTTTGTGGTTCTACATTGAGCATAGGGGAGGGCCAGGGAAGGAGCCACCTCAGTTCTGGACCCCAAGGAGCTGCTGTTCTTGGGAAATCAAAATGACCACAGCAAGTTAGTAACTCCTTGTGTTTTTGCTCATTCAGTCATTCATTCAGCACATATGTTTTAGTTCCGATATGTGAAGTACAGTATGAACTACTGGAGAGCCAAAGACGATGAAAAAACAATCTTCTTTCCCTCAATAATAAAAGATACAGGAATTAAAAGAAAGAAAAAAAAATGAAAAATTGAAACTCCATGGCAGAAGCCGAGAGGAGCGGCCTCAGGTTCAGAAGCGGAGTGAGAGCTGGGTGAGAGCAGGCCATATGAGACCAGGGCTTCCATTCAATGGCCACTGACTCCCCTGGTCTAAGAGCCACCTGCTGGGAGGGAAGACTTGTGCAGCATCAGGCAGGATCTGCTTTGGTGCCTGGCACTTGTCCCTGGACTCAAGCCTGGCCTGAGAAACACTAAGAAGTCAACCAGAACTTTCCAGTGTCCCAACGAAGCACTCCCATTTCCCCTCTTCTGTGCCCTATGCAGAGCTGGGGACATTTTTATAACCCTCCGTGGTTGTTATGGGCAAGAACAGAGGACACAGAGTCTCCACCTTGGGATTTTAGAACTTGTGTTACCAGTTATGGTCCACAGCCTGCACAGCTCCCACAGCATGGGAGGGGATAAGGCTGACTTTTCTGATCATGGTATCCTTTTGGAGGAGCTTACTGATGTGGGAGTCTCCGTAGAGAAAGAACTTTGCGGAATGATGAACACCTTTGCAGTGAATCATGTTAATGCTGCAGTTATCTCTGTTTGGTTTACATTGTTTGGGCTTCGTAATGAATTGTAACAAATCCAATGAAACAACTAGACTCCTCGCTTCTGGCTAGGACACGTACTTTTCAGCAGCCTGGGAAGAGGACAAGTTGGTCTGTTTGATTGAGCTGGCGAGGACTTTGAATTCAGCTGTGATGCAGCCTAACCAGTGAATGTTCCTGGGCAGGGTGGGCAGAGGGGATTTCTTTTTCCAGAACCAATTGATGCTTGCATCAGGTTGTGATGTTCTCACCTGAAGAGGGACAATGAAGTTCATAGCAGTTGGATTCAAAAGAAAAAATCACTTTTCTGTAATTGGTACCTTCTGTTCTTCTTTTAGAAATGCCTAGCACCACTCCCCAGCTCTGAATCCCCAGAAAACTGCAGTATAGGAAAGGAAAAAGACCACACAGAAATTACAGTTGTAAGCAGGTAATGAGAACCAACTACAAGCAGGCAGCTCTCCATCGTGAGAATGGGGTTGCAATTACAGATTTATATGGCTCCATTCTCTGCTTTCAATATAGCCTGTCGACATCTCCAACTGAGAAGCCCATCGCTTCGGCCTGGGCAGCCTCCTCCCAGTTCTTGTGTCAAGAGAGATTTATTATTCTTACAGACCCTGCTCATAGCAGCGCCCTCCAGATGGGCCGATGGAGGCAGGATTTTATTTTATTTCATTTTGCTGAGAACCACAGCTCTGCAGAGACGTGCGTTCTGTCTCTCCAGATAGGCTTCTGAATCTCGGTGAAGTAGGTGGGGAAATTGAATCAGGCAGTGGCTGCATTGAAAGAAAATGAAAATGGAGCCAAAGGACCACTTATTGCTGCATTGTGGGAACAGAAGCCTGAAACAGTAACTGTAATATCCATCAGCTGGGAACTAGTTAAGTTAATTATGATCCATCCACAAAATAGAATACTATGCAGCTGTTAAAAGGAGCGAGGAGGAATTATTTCCATGGGTAAGGACTGGTCTCCATGGTATAATGTGAAATGAGAAAAACAAAGTGCAATGCCTTATACATAGTGTGCTTCTATTTGTATAAAAGTATGAGCGATCTATAAAGATGTCAATGTGGGAGATCTCTGGGAGGACTCATAAGAAATCTGTACTACTATTTACTACTAGGGAGGACTCGAGTGAGGGCCATGAGAGGTGGGAAAGGTTTTTTTGTAGAAGACCTTTTGTGCTTCTAGAATTTTTTTTCTATGTGCTTGTATTACCTTCTCAAAAATCACTTAAGGTTAAAAAATGAATTTGAAATTTCATAATGCCTAGCAAGGTTTGCTTTTGGAAGGATGAGCGAATTGTGGTTTGAATGCGACTAACTGAAGCTACCCAGAAATGAAAAGTTGTCTCCAGGAACTCCCATTATTGTGTGGGATTTATCATGGCTAATGATAAGGGGCAACTAGAATCTGTCAGGTGAGGTACGATTTTACCTTCATTTATGGGGATGAATTGAGTACATTATGGTCCACATAAATTGCATTTATACCACACCGATTTGTTACATGCCATTTATTAGAGGCTCGAACTTCCCTCCTAATGACATCATTGTTTCCACCATCCAGGCTACCTGCCTTTTCTGCCAATGTCTTGTTATTCTTCAGCAAGGTTGGCGTGGACAGTCTGTTTCTTGGGGCTCTCAGGATTTCCTGTGAATCCCAGGGGTCAGAGAGGTAACATAAGTGCTTGAAATGGCCAAATAAAAGAGGCAGTAAACGTGGTCAGGGGTCTGGCAACCAGAGCCAGAAAGTGGCATGCCCCACTTGGGGAAAACATTAAATTCATCTTGAAAATGATCTGTAGGTTATATCTTGTTCAAGTTCCAGGGGATTCTACAATCCCTTTATTGAACCTTTCTCTCGTGTCTCATCTTCCTCTTTCACTAATTCCCGGGTCTGCACATTCGATAGCAGCCTTGGTAGTCAGAAAGCATCCTTCTGGGTGCTGATGTTGAGAGTGAATGGCGGGAACGTTGATCAGATAGCTTGGAGCCAGCCTGATTCTTTGAATCTCCATTCAGTCTTTCCCAAGTTATTTAATAACTGCATCTTCTCTTTTCTCTTGGACATCAGGTTCTTGGAGGATGAGGACTTGTTCATTTCACACAGAGCATAGGCTACCATATCTTGCCTTGGGCTTTTCTTCGAAAACCTGGGTCTTGCAGGGTGCTATTGGGTTATAGTGTTGCAACTAGGAGGCTCTCTTTCCACGGTATATATCTCTCTGCCAGGAAATGTAGAAACTAGAACAGATTTGCTGGGAAAATTAAATAAACGATTGGTATCATTCTTAGCACACTATGAATTCAGAACAAGAACTTGATAAGCATTAAGAGGAAAATGGTTGCCCTTTGAAAGTGTAGCTGTATGTGGAGGTGCACACTTGGTCCCACTCTGAGCCTTCTGCTGCCACCCCCATAAAGAGAATATATGGCTGTGTGACTTTTGGGGTGATGTTTCCTCTGTCTGGCTTTCTCTGGCTTGTAGGGGTCTTGGCTATCCCAGAGCCTAACTTTGTTGGATAATTCAGGACTTTCTCCCCCATCCTGTCTCTTCTTAATGGGTTGGCATGACTCAGGGGATTCTGTGCCAATGCTGCCATAACTCTCTGCGGTAACTCGCCCATAGAGGAGTTTCTTCCCCAGAACAGGAGAGTGAGAGCCTATCCAGTTTCCGTATAACACCGCTTCTGTCCTCCACCGAAGCACCACTGTGCAGACTATATTCGAAAGCCATCCACAGTACTAAATAACACAATGCAGCAGACAGCGGCTCCCATAAATTACTGGAAATCGTGCTGAAAAGACAATGTAGGGTGCATAAATTCAAGTATTTAGCCAGAAGCCCATTAACTTAGGGCTGACAGAAAGAAGGGAAGAACATTAACAAACCACTTCCCGGTAGGAGTTTGCAGTGGCTGGGGAAGTAAGTGAAGGGGGAACAAAAAATAAGCTATATTGGCAAGGAGGCCAGAGAAAGGAAAAGAAACAGGGACAGAGATTCTTTTTTTAAGACAGGGGGAAAGAAAAATCTAAGGTCTTGAGTTGGAATCCCCAGGTGGACTGATTACCCTTGGAAGGTCCCCTTGTTTTCCCTGTCGGGACAGCCCTTCCCTGTCTTGGAGCATAGTAGTTTACCTGTCTAGTGGCCACCTCCTCACTGAAGCTTTCCCTGAGGTTCCAGATGAGAACAGTTTTCCTTTTAGGACTTAACCTGTTTTATTGCTCTTCTCTCTCTTGGTGCTGACTTTCTACCTTTTGTGATGGTTATTGTGTCCATTGTGTTTTTCTACAAATATATACGTACTTTGAAGGCAGAGATTATAACTTGATGGTTGGCAATTTAGCAACTATTTTGCTTATTGCTTGTATATATTTCCCTCAGTGCTAGAGGGGAATACTTAGATGGACACAATGTGGTCTCAGCATTAATCACATTTACCTTTAGCAGAATCAGTAGGGTTCTTTGCATGATGCATGTGTGATCTCTCCTGAATGAACCAAAATCAAACCTGTCTTCTTTGTCTTAAGATGAGGAAATTGAAGCCTATGGCTCCTTGATCTTCATAAGATGCAAATTATGGTTTGAATAAAGATAGAAGCTCAGGCAACTCTGTTTTTGCTCTGTTTTGTAGTCTACAAACAGCATCGTTCTCCTGGCCAGCTGTCTGATGGATGAAAGGTAGGTCTGGGAGACTCTGGCAGTAGCCCTAGCTCCCCACAGCTGGGAATAAAACTACCAGAGCACGCTGAGATCTAAAGGCAGATATGCATGAGCTAGTCAAAGCCAAGGCCAGTGGAGTAGTGGGTGTGTCTGAGAAAGGCTAAAACAGGACTTCCAGAAGTGAGGAGGAGGCCTTGGTGGATAGGAGGGCTGGCCTTGAGGCAGACAGACCTTGCGCTCAGAGATCAGTGAGGTCAATAATGCAGACACCTTTCTCTTTAACTGGTCACTTTTCAGCTGTTTATAGAGTCCTAGAGGCAATATGGGCTTAGAGCCCTACAAACAAATATATATCTCTCCAAACTTGGCATAAAACAGTCCATTGTCAAACTTGGAAAACAACCTTCCCTTTTCCTGGTTGCTATGAAGGCAAGTTGGGGCTGGAAGATAACTCCAGAAGCCATCTGATTGAGCTTAACTCACATAAAGACAGGGTTAAAATATGACTCCATTTAACAGATGACTGAAGAGAGGCTCAGTAGAGTTTAAGGGTCTTAAACCACCCAGGAGGGATGCCTAGCCCAGTGGCAACCTGGTGGTGATACATGGTATATGGAGTGGCCATTTCGTGAACATTTTTTTGAGTTGGATTTTGGTGGAATAAGGCACTGCATTCATCTGAAATCCAGGCTCCTCAAGGACTGACTCTAAAGCTGTCTCTTTGGCCCTCAACTTGGAACATGGCAGCCCCAGAATCTCACATTTTGCATTCTGGCTGCTGTGCTTTGGTGACATAAGAAGAATTGCAAGGGCGTTTGTGCTGCTCCGATGTGGTCGGGAGCCAGGGCGGCAGCAGATACACGAGATCTCAGGCCACCGTGTCTCCTTTAGCCCTTCTCTCATCAATCACAAGCAGAAAACTCTTCTGTTATGCACAGTGGATCATCCAGAGTTCCTGCAACTCTGGGGAAATTAGAGCTCTCCAAATTGGTCCTCTTTAGGTGGCTGTGATCAGAGAAGATATTTATACTTTCTGCACCTTTCTCTAACAAAGCAGGAGATTTTAATCTTCTGTAGAGTTGTTTTATTTTTGCTTTGGAATCAAATCAGAAAGAAGGGAGGAGAATAGGTTAGAGGCATAAATGTAGAGAGAAACCTGGACCAGTGTCTACATTCTCTGCAAAGAGAAGCTTATGTGTTGGGGATAGTTCTGGTCTGAATGCAAAATACAGGGCCCAAGAAAGTCAAAGTTATTCTAAAACATCATAGGCCTATCCCGTTAGAGCTATGTGGGTGACAGGGCTCAGTGGGAAGAAGACGGAGAATGCATAATGCCACTTCCACACGGGTCCTGTTGGCTGCTGCTCGTTTATCAGGTGTGGCTTTGGTGCCACTCAGAGCCTCATCGTCCTGTGGCACATGGTCGGATCCTCTTTCTGACTGTGTTCCACTCTGGTTTGCTTCACTGGTTAAACATGTTAGCAACTTTATAAGACCATTTGGTCTTTGAAGGCAGTGAATGTTTTATTCCCTGTGGGTTGCTCATTGCATTTGTGCTGTTTCTGGCAGAGAGAAGTGCAGTGAACATTTATCCTTATGGTCTTTGCAACATTTCCTGCTTTAGAAAGTGAACTTCTAAGTATGCTTGGTATCAAGGTGGCTACCGATCTTCTTCACAGTTATGATTTCCTTCCAAAGAAGATTATTTAGGAGCAGCCTCCTTCATGAAACTTCTAATGACGGTGACTTACGTGCCCTACCTGTCAAAATTCCCACATTTTTGTAGGTTGTGTGTTATCTTTTTTTTTTTTTATGTTCTTCTAGCCTTAGGTAGACTGTGGGTTTTCCTTGGGTCTTTCATGACAGCTGTGTCCCTACTTTGAGACTGAGTGATTTTGGGGTCATTTATTTCCCAAGTTTATCTCTTAATAAGGAGTTCTACTATGCCAGAATCATGGTTGGGGAAAGGAGGAGAAGAACCTTGGAATTGGTGCTGTAATATATATACACATATACATATATACACATACACATATACATATATACACATACACATATATACACATATACATATATACACATACACATTTTATGTTATGTATATATACACAAATTATATGTGTATATATAATTTTTATATGTATATAAAATGTATATGTGTACACATATACATATATATACACACACATATGTGTACATTGCATTCTACAGAATGCATTGCATTGTACAGAATGCAATGTATATGTGTACACATATGTATATATACATATATACACATATACATATATATACACATATGTGTACATTGCATTGTATACACATATACATATATACACACATATGTGTACATTGCATAAAATGTGTATGTGTATACATGTATATATAATTTTTGTATGTATATAAAATGTGTATGTGTACACATATACACATATACACATATACACATATACATATATATATACACATATGTGTACATTGCATTCTACAGAATGCATTGCATTGTACAGAATGCAATGTATATGTGTACACATATACATATATATGTAAATATACAATGCAATGTATATGTGTACACATATACATATATATGGTAAATATATACACATACACATATACATATATATGTGTACACATATACATATACATATATACATATATACACATACACATTTCATGTGTATGTGTATATGTGCAGTAGGTGGGAAGGATTTAAACAAAAGATATACACATATACACATATACACATATACATGAAATGTGTATGTGTATATATGTATATATAATTTTTATATGTATATAAAATGCATATGTGTATGTATATATGTGTATATATAATTATATATAAAGGTATATATAGTAGTATGTATATATATAAATGCATATGTATATGTGTATATGTACAATGTGTATATATAAGTATATATAAGTGTATGTATATGTATATAATATGTATCTATAATTATATGTAAACATATATGTATATGTGTGGATGCAATATGTATATAATTATATATACATGTTTATGTGTATATATTTAATATGTATATATAATTATATATAAATGCATTTGTATATTTGTGTGTGCATATATTTTTTCTCTTTTTTAATCCTTGCAAAAAATAGAAAAAGCATCTTAGTATCTCCATTTTTGATAAAAGATTTTTATCACTTCAGAAGTAAATTATTTTGAATGTCAGATAACATAACCCCATATCCTATGGATGAATTTTCTTTTTTACCTAATGTGGCTGAATAGGAAGTTGAACTCTATGTACGATAAATACGGACTCTACAATTAGGGTAATTAAAATAATGAGTCTGCACTCTTGTTCTTGTCCAAGGTCACACAGCCAGAAATCTGTGAACCTATAATTCAACCTCAGGTCTGCCTGATTTAAATGCTTCTAGTTCTTCCTGATTGAAAGGAAACGATAATGGAGGGCTGTGTTGAGGAGCTTGGATTCTGCACCACAGGTCGCGTTGAAAGCTTGGTGTGGAGCTAAGTGTCAGATTTGACTATATGCTTTAATAGGATCATACTGCTAAGGGGTTGGGAGATGGGTGGGAGGCTCTGAGGAGGAAGAGCGAGCAGTGAAAGTCCTTGGTATTACGATATTCCAGGTGAAAGATGATAAAAATATGGACTGATGTCCTGGGAACTGAGCATGTGATAACCTGCTATCATTGCAAAGATAGAGTTCTTAGGACTTAGCCATGAGTTTGAGGAACTGTTAGGTCAATAATATGGCCTTCAGGTTTCTGTTGTGGGTACTGGAAGGCAGTGATGACCATTAAGTGAGACAGGAATACAGACAGGAGCAGGGTTAACTTAGCAGGAGAGGGAGGGGAGGAGAATGTGTATGATTTTGACGTATTATCATTGAAGTACTGGTAGTTCAAAGGTTGGATATTTCTAGGAGACAGTTGGATTTATAGGACTAAAGATCAGGAGAGAGGTCTGGATGGGAGAAGGAAGGTTTGGATCCACTGGCACTTAGGTGGCAATGAAACTGTCAGAGTGGATTAAATTTCCCAGGAGTGGAATGTAGAGCGAGAAGGGAGCTGACGGTGGAACACTGGCAATGACCACAATTGAAGGGACCGAGTGAAGACAGGACAGTGATGGCAAAGCTGGAGAAGATGCTGGCAGACTGTTGGGATGGTCAGGACTGTACCTTTCACCTCAGTTTCCAGGCCAGAGAAAAGTAATATGCAGCTGCTGCTATTCTTGGCAGCTACCTCTGAAGAGTTCTAAGATCACCCTGTCTGGATTATTCGTCCCTGGATTTCTGGGACAGTTGTGATTTCCAACATTTTGTTCTGGGTCAGACTCATGCCCATATCTTTCTCAGATTTAGTGTCCAGGTTTTTGGTTTGGAAAATGTCATACATGGACTGCTTATCAGCTTTATGGAGTATGGGATCTTCCCCTGTTTTCCTTTCAGGGTTGATGGTTGGGACATTTTCTATCATGAGGCCAGAGTGGCGAGGAGCCAGATGGCTGCAGTAGGTGGGAAGGATAAACAGTGATAAAGGGGGCTCTGGGGCTCAGAACAGATGCTGTGGTAGGGGGTGGGGAGTCTTGTGAGGCTTGGGGTAAAAGAGCTACAGGAATCTAGGGAAAATGAATGAAAAGAACCTCTATTAGAAGGATTTAAACAAAAGATCAAAGAAAGATATCAAGGCAGATAGTGTATATGTGTGTGCGTGCACACAGGAGAGAGAGAGGAGAGAGAGAGAGGGAGAGAGAGATATTATTATTTGGTGTATAGTTGAGGAGGAGATTTGGAAAGTTATATCAAAAGACAATACCTTCCTGCACACCTTCTTATAGGTTTTGCTACCGAAACAAGTAGGTTGCTATGGGATTCAGGAGGGACCATATTGGAGTTGAATTCCTTGGCTGTATACCCTGTGCCTCTGGATGTCACAGCCTAAGACCCACATAGGTCTTGGAGAGGATGTGGAGCCTCTTGGAGCCTCTTTTTCTCTGCCTTAAGGAAGGCCTTCCATGGACTTGGTGGAGGTTGGGGTTACAGAGACGATGAAGACAAACCACCATGGGGCTGATCTCTGAGAACTGTATTCTCAGGCATCTCAGACCCGTTTCCCCCTTTTTACAACAAATATTTTGAAACACTCACTTTACTGTACTGAAATGAAATTCAGAGATAATGTAACCTGCCTACACACATAATTAAAATCAACATAATGCTCTGACTCTAATATAAAGGAGAAATAAATGGAGGGTAATTTATAACAAAATAGCATGTATTTCAATAAATGCTCGGGTATGACTACACTAGAGTTATAATGAAGTCATTGGATGCTTGCTCCCATACATAGAATCACTGAGAGGCAGCTACAAAAGCAGACTGATACAGGTATGTATTGGCAATACAAGCACTACAAATGGTATTGCCGTTTATTATGTGATTTTTAAAAAAATGGTGAATACATTTTTGTAAGATACTTTACAAAACAAAAGTCAGTCTTATAACCTACGTGGTAGTTATGTGCTTAGAAAATTAAGTTTATTAATGCTATGCAAAAATACATTCTGCTTATAAGTAGAATGAGTTTAAGTTCTAGGCATGGTTAATGACAAATAGATTCTCCTCTATCAGAATGTCTGGTGGGGTGCTGGGGTGGCTTAGTTGGTTAAGTGTCTGACTTTGGCTCAGGTCATGATCTCGCGGTCCATGGGTTTGAGTCCTGCGTCAGACTCTGTACTGACAGCTCAGAGCCTGGAGCCTGCTTTGTATTCTCTGTCTCTATCTCTTTCTGCCCCTCCCCCCCGCTCAAAAATGAATAAACATTAAACAAAATGAAAATAAAAATAAAGAATGCCCGTTGACTGTTTCAAGCTATGTGAGGTGACTTTCCACGGTACAGTACAATATAGAATGATCAGCATTCCCGCCTCTGCCCACTAAACCCAGTACTGATTGGCTTGTTGCCCCAAATTTTCAAAATGCTCCCTAAGGGTCAGTAGCTGTCTTGCTGATAACCCATGTAAAGATGTCTCATAAAACACATATAAAAGACTTGGTGGTGGCCAGAAAAGACCAATTCTGCCGGGAACTGACGAGCTCCAGTTATGTTCTGTGATCAATTCTTGGAACTACAAGGAGCTGTCCCTGGTGCTACTTAGATTTTGGTGCAAGCTAATTTCATTCACTTTAACTCGGACCAGTTCTAAATCGTACCTGCCACCGAAACACCGTTGTGATCCTTGCTTCCTGATTAAAGGCTGTAGTTACCAGCTTTCACTTTCTCCATAATGTGAGTTATGTGCCCAATGGCCAGGCCACCAGTCAGGCCTCCTTGCTCGGCTTCAGACTGAGAACATCCTGAGTGGTGGTATGGCTTTGGCTGAACCTTCTTGGTTGAATCCAAATAAAGAAGGGATAACAAACTAAGATATTTCATAAAATAGCCTTGAGGAGGGATTCCATGAGTCGTCTACCTTTTAGCTGGGTAGAACATTATTATTTTCCCACATTTGGTTTTCCATAGTTTGTTCTGTATTTGTGAAAAGTCTGTCAGTGCCATACCTTCTGTAGCCAGTGCTCTTCATAGTTTTTTCTGAAGCATGGGACTTATGGCAGTTCATCTCAAGCATGGATATGGCTGTGAGTAGCATTGGCTCATTTGGTGAGATACTTAATTCTTTTCAGTTTGCATTTGATCCCTTTAGAACTTCAAGGAGAGAATCTCAGTTTGGGGCTAATGTGTCTTTAACACCTTTCCAACACTTGATAATTTCCCATTTTTTTTAACCAAAAAAAGGTGACTTCTGTCTCAGAGCCCACAGCAGGGGACAGTATTGATAAGACTTTAATGGCCTTGTTTTCGTTGCTTTGCTATTATTTTCATGATTCCGCTGCATTTATGGCAGATGATATAGATTTTCCATTTTGGCAATACCAAGTTTTCTTCCAAGATCAATTAATTTTAGTAAAAAGAAGAGCCAGTTTAAAGAAGTACACTGCATTTAGTACAGCTGTTTCGCAGAAGTAGCTTGCACAGAAGGTAGTGCAGGAAAGATCGAAGTTTAGGGAACATCGGCATTTTGTACCATTGAAGGAGCAGGTGCTGGGTGTAAAACAAGTTCTGGGGCAGAGGAAGGCCACATGTTCAGAGTATTGGCTGGTTGTCAGGTCATTAAATTATTGGTTTCTTGCACAGGCCCACTCCTGACTATTTACTCTTCTTGTTGCTGTCTTTGTCCCTGGATAGGGAAGCAGCATGTTAATGCCTCATATAATTGGTGATGGATGGCCCTAGCCTGTCAGTCTCTGACACTTTGAGTGTTCTGTAATTTCATTATCTGCCCATTTCTCTGCTCTTTGCAGCCTAGCACTTATGACTAGGTGGCATTCATCCCTAATGACTTGGGCTGGGCTGGGATTCCCAAGAATCATTCTGTCTTTAGGAAGGGTGAAATTCTTTGAAAGAAGGCATTCCCCCTCTTTTTTTTAACTACTCAGTTTAGAACAAATTAAGCAGGGCCAAGAATACTTGCTGCTGCAAAAATAGAAAGAAAAATAAATAGCATAGGTAAGAGGGCTGCAAAATGAAACTTTTAGTGACCAATGACAGTGCTTGAGTTAAATGTTTTCTAACTCAAGATGGAGCCAAAGTTTTTTTTTCCTTCTAAATGCATATTTTAAAGCAAACATTGACATAGATTGGATGTCCACCGAATAAAAGAGATCAAAGGAGCCACATTTGACATTGGCTTGATGGAACCATACTGTTTGTTAAGCCAACCTTGGCCAATTTTGCTGGTCTGAAAAAGGTAGCAAAACCTTGAGTCTGAATCAAGGCTGATCTATTTTATTTATTTATTTATTTTTATTTTTTAATATTTATTATTATTATTTTTTTGGAGAGTGCCAGCAGGGGAGGGGCAGAGAGAGGGCGGGGAGAGGATCTGAAGTGGACTCTGCACGGACAGGCTGACAGCATAGAGCCCAATGTGGAGCTCAACTCACAAACTGCAAGATCACAACCTGAGCTGAAGTCAGATGCTTAGCCTACTGGGCCACCCAGGTGTCCCAGGGCTGATATATATATGTTTTAAAATTGAGAGACAGTCCACAAGTGTGTTGGGTACTTAAAATTTTGGCTGAAATTGTATGTCTAACTCCTATGTACCACATACATTTATTTCACCTAATCTTTACAGCAAACTATAGCTTCAAATAGGTTAAGTCAGTTGTCCAAAGTCACATAACTGGCAAAGTAGGACTAAGATTTGAATTTCACATCTCTCAAAAATGTGTCTACATCCCAAATCTATGTTTTTGGGAGTTACCTTCCTTTTTCTTAGAAGAATTTTTCTAGCCTGGGTGAAATATTTCTTCCCATTCCCTTTGTTTTTAGTTTTAAAATTCTCCCAAAGATAAGAAATACCCTGGGAGATTGGAAAACAACAACAACAACAACTGAAAACCCAACGCCTTGAATGTTTGAACAAAATAAAAAGGAAAAAACACACATATACATGTTTCTGGACCCCAGTCCAGATCTACTGACTCAGTGATTCTGAGGGTGGGGCCCGATTATCTAACAAGCCCAGCAGGTGTATACAGTCATCAGGAAAGTTTGGGAAGCAGTGCATAATATCATAGGGTAAACCCAGGAGTTATATTTAAAATATTTAGTAGCCAGGAAGAGTCTGGGCTCTGACTAGTCAGGAAGGACCCTGGCTATAGCACAGGAGCACAGTCCTGGAGGTCTTCTTAGGGTCAAGCCTTAGCTCCTTGGGTCCAGGATGCGAGAAGCTCTGGAATGTCTAAGCAGTGGTTTTGGGGCTATGTGGTTGGTGGTGGGACACAGGGAGGGCTTGCAGCAACAGCTTTTTACTAATGGGCCTAGAACTGTGTCAATATTTTGGCTGGCAAGGCTGTACCAAATGAGTACCAGTTGAGTATTGGCCCTGATACTCAACCCTCACAAGAGAAACTGCAAGCTGATGGTAAAGGCTTCTTTTTCTCTAAGTTTTCTAAAATTTCTCAACTTCCATCCATCTGCATGAGAATCACAGGGAAGTTCTTTTTAAAAATACAGCTTTGCTACTACAACACACCTTATTTGAATGGTGAAAATCCAAAACACTGACAACACCAAATACTGACGAAGGTATGGAGCAACAGGAACTCTCATTCATTGCTGCCGGGAATGCAAAATGGTGCTGCCACTTTGAAAGACAGTGCGCCAGTGTCTTCGAAAACTAAATGTACTCTCACCATCTGATTTAGCAAAATTTGGTATTTAACCAAATGAGTTGAAAACATATGTCCACACAAAAACCTGCATATGGATGTTTATAGCAGCTTTGTTCATAATTGCCACAACTTGGAAGCAACCAAAATGTCCTGCAGTAGGTGAATGGAAAAATAAACAGTGGTACATCCATACAATGGAATAGTATTTGGTGTTAAAAAGAAATGAGCTACCAAGCTGTGAAAATACGTGGAGGAACCTTAAACGCATGTTATTAAGTGCAAGAACCCAATCTGAAAAACCTATATACTGTATGATTTCAGCTCTGTGACATTTCTGGAAAAGGCAAAACTAATGGAGACAGTAAAAAGATCAATGTTCACCAGGGGTTAGTGGGGAAGGGAATAGGTAGAACACAAGGGATGCTTAGGGCAGTGGAAGGATGCTGTCTGATGCTGTAATGGTGCCTATGCCTCATTATGCACCTGTCAAAAACTCTCTGACTATACAACACCGAAAGTGAATGTAAACTGTGGGCTTTTGGGTTAGACCAAGTCAGTCACTGAAAGACCCTGTGCATATAAATTTCCTTCCACTCCTGGTTGCTGTGATGTTGAGACTAACCGCCACCTTAAGCTACTAGTTTTATGAAGCACCTGTGTTATGCAGCATCCCTGATTCAGCTAGCCAGTACTGATTCCTCCTTCTCCTAAATGTGACTGTTTTATCGCTCCTTTTCAATCCATGTATTTTTACTTTTTTAGTAGAGAGAGTGGTAAGGGGCAGATAGCCAGACAGCCCTGGGTTCAGATCCTATTTTTACCACTTATAGTTGGTGTCACCTGGAGACGTCACTTAATCTGTCCATCCCAATGCTTCCTCATCTGTAAGCAGGGGGAAATTAAAAGGGCCTGTTGCATTTGAAGCTTAGGGCTACTAGGTTAAGGCACCATAGCTTTTATTATTTGTTTTCTGCTTTCCGTCTCCCTTGGAGGGAGATAGTGTGGGGGATCGGACAGCTCTGCAGCCAGATAGATGTTTGATTATGACCTTGGAAAAATTCTTCAACCTTTTCAAACCGTAATTTCCTCATTTGTAAAATGGAAATAAAAATGCCTACCTGCGGCTATTTTTTTTTTTTTCCGATGGTGAAAAATACACCTGTAACAGGTCCAACACAGTGATCGGCTCAGTCTGTGCTAATGTCTCTTTTGTGCCTGTCACTCATGCTGTCATAAAAACAGTGAGTGTGTGAATAAATGAATTGTGTATTGTGTGCAGTGCAAATGGAATCTTTGAAGGTAAGATGCAGATCTGCTGTGAACATAATTTTTACATCTTAGGACTTTCATCTGAGCATATATGTTTGGAAGCAGAGCCTGAAAAGAGAAACTAAAGCACTGAGGCATACATTTAGTTCTAAGACCAGAACCGTACATAAATTTACAGATATGTAAAAGCTCACAGTGTCATTGTAGTGTATGGCAAGGGCAAGCTTCAGAAGATCCTGTTAAAAAAATTCGAAAGTTTCACTTCTGAAGGTCTTAAGTTTAAACATGGATAAGAATAGAACTTACAATGATTTTGAAAGATCCTGGCTTCTTTGATGCTAAAATGGGATTTGTATTCTCTGAGATCTACTTCCATTGCCAGCTCACTAAGCAATTGCTCACATTCTCTCTTTTCACTTTATTATATTTTAAGACATTTTAAATATTTTGGTGAGTCATTCTTCTTGGTAATTAGATGTGCTGATGAGAATAGCTTTTATATTCCAAGGCATTAAGTTTCTTTTATACACCTCAACATCATCATTTTCAGTAATGATCTAGTATTTCACAGTGGTTTCATGATGCTGGATCTCTGAAGCCAAGAGAGGGTGAGCCTGTCAGGTGATGGGAAAGGAAGACCAAAAATCTCCTTATTCTGGCTATATTTAACAATTGAATCATCTAAGATGGGGGAACAGAAGAGAATAGAAACTCAGTATCACTTGCAACAGAGTTAGGATTTACGGGGCTTATACAAAGTTGTTTTTCAACATCTTGTAATAGTTCTTGGCATTGAGATTGCACTTTTCAGCCTGAGCTGATAGATCTCTTTGGGATTTAAAGAACAAGATAGTAGGCTGAGGTTTCCCCTAGAAAGCAACAGGCTCACTCTGGGAATAGCCTGGAGGCAGCAGTGCTGGGAAGTGGAGAATATGTAGACTGTGACATTCCAGCTCCAAGTCTGAAGCCGATATAGCAAAAGCAAGGAGACAGAAGGAACTCTGTGATGCTGTAGGGTAGTCCCAGGGTCCATTTGGGCCCTATGGAGCACATACGGAGTCACTTTCTCTAATAAATGAAGCATAAACAGGATCTTCTCTGAGTCATGGGCTCAGAGAAGATCTTGGAGGTGGCGTAGGAGGCCCCCAATTGAGGGTTTCCCCCCACTTTTTCTCCTTCCTTCCTACACACTTGATTAGTTAGGTCACAGGGGATCTGTAATAGTGACACTCATAGTGCCGAGGCTTGAACAGGATGGAGATTTCTTTCTCTCCCATGTCCAGGTGTAGGTGGGTGGTAGAGGAGGTGGCTCTGCTCCTCATCCCAGAGGACCAGACCCCTTCCATCTCGTTGCTCTATTAGCCTCTAAGGTTGTCCTTTTCATATGGTCGAAGCTATCCATTGTCTTATCCATGCCTGTAGTGAGTGAGAAAGCGAACAGTCCATTTCTTTTGTAGGAAGTGACTCAGAAGCTGCACACATCCCTTTAACTCACATTCCACTGTCAAGAACTGAGTCATCTCATGGTCACTTTTAGCTGCAAGGGAGGCTGGGAAATGAAATCTCTAGCTGGATGGTGACTAAAATGTGGTAGGAGGGGTTTCAACTCTAAAAGGAAGAGAGAGACGTGGGTAATAGAGTTGGTTGTCTTTGTCACAGATCCAGTTCCTTTTTAAATTGGTGGCCTTCTGGTTCTACTGTCAGATCCCATAGTTCCTCACTTTCCTCCGTGAGGCTGCCTCTAGGGGATGGAGGAGCTGTAGGGCTGAGCATTCGGGCTCCAGACTTTTCCTCAACTAGCTCACCTTGATTTTACTTTGTTATATGCATTGGATTTCCACATCGATTTCCTTTAAAGAAAGAATGGGCTAAAATATTTTTAAAAACCACTGCTGTAAGCACTTTCTGTAATCCTCCATATTACCATCACTGGCACTTTTTTTCCTTATACCTTATCACCTTTCTCCCTTTCTGGGTATCTCTGAGTTGCTGTTTATAAGGGATGCATTTAATGTTCCCGCGTGAACTCCCTGGGCTCACTTACTCACCCAGGCTCTTACTGCAGGTGAGTGACCCCATTATTGCTTCTGAATTCTCCTGAAAGGCAGTATTTTGTTCCTGATCGTTTTCTCCTCTAGCTCTTTTTTGGAGGGCCCTCCTCCAGGGCTCAAGGTCTCTGTCCCTGACTAAATTTATGGCTGTCACAGAGATCTTCAACTATCTCCTAAAGCTGGTTTCAAACCCCAGGGAAAGAGCCATTCTGTTGTCACTTACCACCCAACACCGGGACCCAGATCAACCCTCAGGAATTGTTTTTGCATGTCAGTCCACAAGTTGGTGGGTGTACATCTCCCATTTACCTCCAGTTACGTAATAACCTTGTTGGGGTAAAACTTTCTATTGTTTAGTGCTTTATAGTTCTCATAGCTTTTTCACATGGAGTATCTAATTTGATTCTAACGAGCACCTGGGAGTAGGAATTTTCATCATTCCTACTTTAAAGTTGAGGAGACAGGTGATAACCCAAGGTTAAGGAAGTTGGCCCAAGGCAACACAACTACTAAGTGGCAGAATCAGGATTTGGACTCTGTTCGTCCAGGTTTTCCTTTCATGTACGTAAACTCTTGCTTAAATGGAGTGTAGAGAGGATGAAATAGGTTGTTGAAAGTTTCTTTAATGATACTTGCTTTGTGGGAGGGGCACAAAGTAAATATTAGTTTCCTTCTTTATCATACCCGGTACTTTTATAAAGGTGCTTTCATCTATTCTTATAGCCATGGAAGTAGGCAAGGTGGGCATGATCATTTCCATCATATAGATACAGATACAGATACAGAGGCTGAAACAGATGAAGTGACTCTACCACTGTCACATAACTAGGAGCAAAATCACCAACTGAAGCTTAGTGTGGTCCCTTTCTGTGAGCTTAGCTGCATCATGGAAGTGGGATCCTAATGCAGTTATATTCAATATTCAGAAGTTAACAAAGCTCCTCGTTGAGATAGGATAAGATTTGGAAAATTGATATTACTTAGGAAACCAGAATAGATGCCACCTCATATGAGCTGAGCAACTTATCTGATTTCTACCAGAGGTGTACTGGCTGGTAGGTGTGAGCTTCCTGTGTGCCTGAGGGAGAGTTTGACTCTAGACACACTGAAGTGTCATTAATTCCTTCAAACAAGTAGGATTTAGATAAGTAGATAAATAGGGGAAGACAAATCATGAGTTGTTACCCTTAGCTGAATCTTGGGTGCTGCATGGGAGTCATTTAGTTTTCTAATACAATCCACCCCAATCTAATGAGCACCTGTTTTGTTTGAGTCATTGGGGGCTACAAACCATGGTCCCTGTGCTTCAGTTTTGTACTCTTGAATAGAAGAGGAGTAGAGCTAGGATTCTGAACAGAATATTAATGAAGTCTTTAAGGAAAAATGAGAATACTTTTAGGATAAGTTAGGTGAAGACAAAGAGATGGCTCAAAAGGGCATATGTCCTTGATCACAGGTCTGTACAAACGTCTACATTTCATCCAACCAGAAAGGAATCCTAAATATCAGCATAGTTATAAGAGACTAATGTGGTTATGGATGATTTTTTTTCTTCCCAGCATTGTTTATGGTGTTCTGTGGTTTTCATAATGAAAGCTTATGGAAGAGAACTAAGGGATGTTTACCAGGGTAGGGTTTGCTCTGAGTTGTTGAGACCTTTTCACGTTAGTTTGTGACAAACTCTGGAAAACCCTGGGCCCCAGGGCTTCAGGGGCAGAGCCAGGTTCCATAGAGCCTGAAACCCACCCCTTTTCTGCATTCTGAATGCCTCTGAGAAAACGTTCTAGGATGTGCACCCCCAGGCTGCATTCACACACACTTCTGGACTGTTGCTCTTGTTACAAACTTTAAATTTTTAATTGACGTTTATTCTGAACTATTCATCTTAAGAAACTATCTCATCCTAAAATCTCTTCACTAAGTTCCCTGTACAGGGTGTGTGTGTGTGTGTGTGTGTGTGTGCGCGCGCGCGGGCGCACACATGTGTATGTGGGGGTGGGGGTGGGGCAGGGAGGGCTCTATTTTGTTTTTGGAGGCTTCAGCCTACCAGCCTTTATGTTTTCAGTCTTAGCTGAGGGATAATGTAGAACAAATTAGTTTTATGGGTTTCTTGATCCATGGAGAGGCTTTGGGGGATCCATGAACACCCTGAGATTGAGTGGAAAATGGTGTGTTAAGTGTATGCTTCTGTGGAAAGAGGATCCATCCATCATTTCATCATCTTCTGTAAGAGCTCTTTGAGCCTCTAAATTAAGGAGAACTGCACTGAAGGCTCATTGTGAGGAAAAATAGACACCAAGACCAGAAGGAGACATGAGTAGCCTTGTAAAAGTTTAAGAATCACCTGTTGGGTGCATCTCCTGCTGGTGGTGGTGGGGAGGAGAGCTCGTCTCCTCTCAAGTGCTTTCTTCATCTCTCTTCTCCTTATTTTTTTTAAACATGAGTTTGATTTTTATAGCTGAACTTTGTGAATATGAGGGTGACAGCCCAGAAGTTAAAATCATTCTGTGACTTCCAACACTTGCTGTTCTCCCAGCTTGTAACAGATGGATTTATCGCTATTATTCCATAGAATATGATGCATGATGAGGTCGTCCTCACACCAGAAAAAAAAAGCCTTCATAATTTACCTTCAAATCTGGGTTTGAGTGAGTGCTGGGAGGCCTGACTCTGCCATGGTGTGAAATGGATTCCCGGGAAGGGGTATGGCTCAGTTGTCTGACCTTTACAGCATATTTAAGTACATATTATGGTGTTCACGGTAGTAAATAATATAGCTAAGGTTATGCATAGAGGAGAGCTGAGGGAAACATTTGCAGTAAAGCTGTGGGCTGCCCTGGCGGGGAGACAGGCACTTGGCTTTGAACTAGAATTTGGAATCTGGGTGGGGGAGTGACAGCAAATATTTTCCACATGGGTGCCAGTTACTTTGGCACTGACAGAACGAAGACTCCCAAAGCTTCTAGACAAAGTTGGTTCCATTGATTCAGGGTACGTTCTGCTTTTATGAGGTGATGGAGGACATGAAGGTGGCTCTTCATTCATTTAGTCATTCCCCAAGCATTTACTTAGCGCAGACTGGGTACTCGGCACTATTTTACATGCTGGGGATATAAGGGCATGGCTGCTGCCTTCAAGCAGCTAACAGTAAAACCGAGATGGGTATCAATAAATAAGATACAATAATGTGCAAATCAGTGGAAGCACGTATGCAATATGGAGAGGGTAAAAGAGGGACTCATTAGAGGAGTTGTTAGCTTTGTCTGGAGGGGCTCAGGGAGAGGTGGAAGTATGGAGGTAACGATATGACTTGTGTTTTGAAGGATAGATAGGAGTTCATCTGTAATGGGCGGCCAGGAAGGACATTCCAAATGGAGGAAAAAACGTGTGTAAAGGTCTGGAGGCAAGAGAGAGAATGGGACATGGGTGAAGGTGGTTTTCATTGTCTTCAGGTGAGTGAGTGGGTAGGAACTGATGGTATACGGGGAGACTGGGGCCCGTCATAAATCAGCACCGGGTGCTATATAATTAAGGAAAACAAGCTACCATTTATTGGAGGCTTACTCCGTACCATATATTCTATTGAGCACTTAAGATGCATTATGTCATTAATGTAAATAACAGTTCTGTGAAGCAGGTACGGGCATTACCTCTATTTTACAGTCAAGGAAACAGAGGCTCAGAGCAGTAAAGTAACCTGTTGAAGGTCACACAGCAGAAATGGATTGATGGTAACTTAGAGAAGTGTTGGTGATAAAGACTAAGAAATAAATGGATTTGGGAAATATATAGGTGGAAAAGTCAACAGAACTTGATGTATTGGATATAGAAACGTGTAGGAGAAGACAAGGGAGGATTTAAAGATGATTTCTAATTTTTTGTCACACGTGGTGGGAAGGAGAATCCTGTCATTCACAGAATACTGGAGGTTCTGGGAAGGAGAACAAGAGTTCCATTTTAAGTGTGCTGGGTTTTAGATACCTTTAAGGTATATAAATAGAGATTGAAAAGCTGAAATAAAGGTCCATTTGTCACATATCTCCCATGACTCAGTGGCTTAAAAAAACCACATTGAATTGGCTTAGGACCGAGTGAGCCAGCAATTCGGGCTGGGCCCAGCTGGTCAGTTGTTCTGGCTGGGCTTCCTCCTGCATCTGCTCTCTGGCACATGTCAGCTGGTAGCTGGGCTGTTGGGGCGTGGTTGTCCGTGTATCTCACCTTCCAGCAGGGTAACCCAGGATTGTGCTCTGGTGGCTGGGCAGGGCTCTTAAAGAGCAAGTGGAAACGCAACGTCTCTCTGGAGGGTAGGCCCAGAACTGGGGCACCATTGCTTCTGCCATATTCTTTGGGGGAAAATGAGGCAACACCAACTCAGATCTAAAGGATGGGGTAACCGTTTCTGGGTCTTGATGAGAGAGGCTGCAGGTCACAACTTGAAATGATAGTACCGGGAAGTATGACAGTGGTGGCCGTGGCTACCTGCAGTCGGCCACCCGTGTCCTCCAAGAAAACAAGGCCCCTCTGTACTTTCAGAGTATGCCTTCCACCTTCCACCTTGCAGCGCTTACTCATGTCTTACCCATACTCCTTTAACAAGCATCTTGTGGCTGTCTGCTGTGTGGGTTGGCCACTCTGCTAGTTGCTGGGGATACAGAAGGGAATGCATCAGAGGCTCGGCACTGGAGGCTGCGGGAAGTCATGTACCAGTTAGTGGTGAAGGCGAGGCCACCCTGCAAGTCCCAGACCCTACCCAGTGTCCTTTATCTGACGTCCTCCCCATGTCACCGTGGTGGTAGCCTCAGCCCCCTGGAGAAGGGTCTGCTTCCTGTAGGTGTGCAGGAAATGTGTCACCCGCCAGTGGGACGGGTTATTTCTGAACATGCTTCAGACAGTAAGCACACTCTCATTTAAGCAGAGCCATATGCCACATCTTGAATGTTAAAATTTAGCCACCACTGAATCATCTAGAGATGAAATAAAGGTTATGAGATTTTTAAAGCGGAGATAAAGGCCCTTCAACTCTATTTTTGTAACATTTCTGACTATAAAAGAAAGAAGAGTATCTATCGTAAGAAATTAGAAAATATGGAAACTTGTAATGAAGAAAATAAAAATTCTACTCTCATGCACTGATGATTATGTCAACATACGTGAACAACTTATTTTGTAATCATATAAAATATTATGTACAATTTTTTGGTTAACATTGTCTTCATACAGAATATATGTATATCCATATGTATTCTTAAAAACATTTGTTGGTATTATATACAGTGTTTTATAGATTGTATTTTACACTTGGCATTGCATGGTTATCCCTTCTATTCAATATTATAAGATAAGAATGTGAGATTATGGTTTTAATCCATCTTATGGAAGTACCACCGCTTAATTAGCCTTCCCTTGATTGTTGGTATTTATGTTGTTTCTGGTAGTTTGCTGTTGTAAATAATGCTCTTGTGTCCTTCCTGGTACCTAAATCATTGTGGGCATCTGATTTTTTTTTTGGTCTGAACGTTGTCTTAGAATTTGATGTCCAGGGCCCGAGGGAAATCGCTTTGTAGAAAGGTGACAGAGCAGTTACAGTCTCATCGTCTGCATTTTCTTTGACTTAAGAACTCTCTAGAGGGACATCGTGGAAACTTTCCAGCAAGTATTTGTTTGTTCATTGTTTCCTTCATTCAGTTTTTCATTTATTTGTTCAGTAAACATTTATAGAGAGATAAAGGACTTAGAGAAAACTAAAAATGTCTAAAATGGGTAGTCACACAACTTTATGCATTTGTCAAAACTCAGCACTGTATGCCAAAGTAAGTTTTACTATATATACATTTAAAAAATAACTTTAAAAAATGACTAAGACGTGTCCATAGCTCCAAGGAACTTGAAATGCGGTGAGAAAGATAAGACATGCGCACCACAATTTCAACACAGGATATTAAAATGCCATAGAAGACGGGAAAACATTTCTTGGCACATTTTGTGTGCTAGGGATGGGGACAGGTGTTTGACGCATTCCTTTCTTTGCTCATTTCCTGGAAATAAGAAGATGGAAAGCCAGAGTGCCTGCTTTCAGAGGCCCCAGCTTCTTGGAATCGGACCTGCAAACAATCACGAGCCGGACAGGATAGTTATGGTAGCAGGTGCGCACGTAAGAGGCAAGAGTTGTCCTGGGGCAGCTGTGGCTGGCTTCTGAGAAGAGAGGGGGTTCGATAGGAGACACAAAGGAAGAACGGTGCTTTTCCTCATTTCCTCCTCACAATTGCCTGAAAGGCAGGGGCCTCCTGCTTGGTTCACAGAGGAAGAAATGGACGCTTGTTGCAGAAGTTAAGTGACTGGTCCAAAGTCACCCAGCTAAAAGTGGCAGAGTCACGAATTCCACCTAGATCTGTACTGTCTGTTTCAGTCACTGGGTCCCTAGAGGGGAACTGGGGTTTAGGGTAAGCCTAACATGGAACAGGGAAGAAAAATAACTGGAAGGGGCTTGGAAGCAGAGAGTCGATGGAGAACAGAGGTTCATTTCAGGGAGTAGTGCGGGGAGGTGGCGGGGGAGCCAGACATCAGAGGGCCTCACATTCCAGTCTGAGGAGGGCCCACGGGGCTTAGTTAGTAGGTCGGGAAGTGATTGATATTTTGAGAACAAGGAAGTTGTCTGCCGAGAGGTGTGGATCAGGAAAGATTAATCTGGTAATAGCACCCTGGAGGGTTAGATGAGGGGTAGTAGAGACTTCCCTCTCTCTTGGAGAACCGTCTGCAGATACATGTTAGCGGGGGAGGGTGGCGCATTCTCGGATCCTAGGATCAGTCCCTACCTAGTTAGGCACATCCTTAGTTATTCCAGGATTTGGTTTGCTACGAAAATTCTTTTCTCAATTTAGTCAAAACAGTAGAAAACACTGTGACCTACGTTTTGTTGTATTATCTCAGTTAAAATAGCACATAAACAAAACCTCTTCCAGTCAAGTGTGATTTCCTTTCTTTTTCCCATCTCTACTCCTGGCTCGTGATTCCAAAAATAAAAAGCTTTGTTTCCTTAAATAATAACAACACACGATGTTGAAACACTCCAGTAAGTAATGCGGTGCTCCGAGTACGTAAGGGTGGGAAAGACTGGGGCCTGGGCGTCCCAGCCCCCAACAGAAGCCATTCATGTAAGAACGGAATCTTCTCAGACCATTCTCAGATGGTCTAGGTGAAGCCTGGGCTGGTGTGCGCCCCACGGTGGGCTGGGCGAGGAGACAGGGCAACGCTGTGCTGCTTCCCAGGGTCTCAAGTGGGAAAGCGGAACATGCAGAGCCTCCAGTGGGTAGCCGAGATAGTTGACCGCTTGGAGGAAATGTGAGCCAGCCTTACCTCCATTTCCCTGTTGATGGGGGTGTTATAGGAGGTAGTGGGAATCCGAATTTTAAGTTTGTTTCTTATTTAATTTTTTTTTGTAAGCAGCAGAAGGAAGAACCCGCCTCTTTGTTTTTTATAATTCCCCCTCCTCTAACTCTATCCAGCACACTGGCAGTGCGGTCTTTAGCTCCAGAATCATCTCAGGATAGTTTTCTTTTTCCATGTCCTACAAGACCTCTGCCTGCTTCACCCCTTTCCCAGCTTCATCTCACACTGATCTGCTGCTACCCTCCAGCGTCTCTGACTTTTTGTTTCTTAAATGTGCCACGGTCTTTTCAGCCTGAGGGCCTTCACCACTTACTGTTTCTTGTGAGGGCTGTGGTTTTCCTTCTGCTGTTCTTTAAGTGGCCAGCTACTTCTCATGGGCCACTCACTGTTTAGAAAGGGCATTTCTGATCTCTGGATGTGACAGATTATCCCCTTTTACTCTTCTTTAATTCAGAAAATTTCATCGCAATTTGTAGTTCTACATTCATTTCTTTGTCTAGCTTTTAAGTCTCATCTTTACTATAGATTTAATACTCCTTGAGAACAGGGACAGCTTATTTTATGCTCATACATATATATGTATATATTCCCAACTCAACAGGTGGAGCATAGAAGAGGTTTCATTAATATTTGTCGAATGATTGAACCTGAGACATTCCATTTCTGTGGCCATATCAGCTCATTTCCAGTGTGACTGGGTGAGAGCATATCACACGTCCTCAGAGCAGGAAGGCTTTCCTTTCTTCAAGGTTGGGCACATTGGATTGGTCCTTCCTGTATCCCCTGGTCTCTCTTCATGGGTAGGTGGCAGTGATGGCCGCAAATGAAAATATTCCTCTGGGCTGGCAAAAAAAATATGTTAAAGGAAAATACTCCGGATCTCTGCCGTGAAACAAAATTTGTAAGCAGGACAACAGAGTTTTCATGGGTTTGTTGAGGAGAAGAAGAAAAGGGTATTTTCCTTCTATCATCGTCCACCTTTTGACGTCCTAAAACCTGTTTCTCCAAGTAGGAAAGAAAATCTTTCATTGCTAAAGTGTATCTGGGGGAGTCACTTTCTTAGGGGGTTCTGTGAATAGTTTAGGAAACCGTATAATTTTTTTTGCCCCATGCCAGAGTAACTTTGCATTTACCAAGTAGAAATTGGTGTGCGATCTCTCTTAATCACGTAACGTTCTGCTAGAATATTCCTCGTCTGAATAGCTTCCCGGTTGCTAGTCACTCACTGCAGCCAGAGAGGTGGTGTTTTGAGTCTCAAGACATGTCGAGGAAGTGAAATCAGCTTTCCTTTTATGTTGGAAACGGTGTTCAGATGCTTTCTGCTGTCTCTCCCGACCTGCAGTGACATGTGTCACTGGCCTTTTCTATATTGCTTCCCTCCCATCATCCTGCCCTGCTTTCCGATCCAAGGACACACACCACCCAAAATAAAGGAGTGAGACCCTCCTCCAAAGCTGGGCTTTTATGTTGACTCAGCCTCAGCTGTCCCCAGCTCGAATCCCGTGTTTGATCCTCATATCCTGATATCCTGATCATCATACCTCTGCCTTTGTAGATATTGTTCCCTTCACCTGGAATTCTTCCCCCTTCTCAGCCCTTCACCAACCACTGTCTCCTTGTGGCTACCCCTTATTCATCCTCTTAGGATTCAGCTCAGCTAGTAACCCTCCTCCTGGAAGCCTGCCGAGAGAGCCTTCTCTCTTAACTGACAGCACTTGATGCCTAATCAAAGCCAGTCTCTTTATGTCGCTATTGTATGTTCATGTATCTAACTCACTAAATGTGAAATACTCCGCGGGAAGGGCAGGACTGGGTCTAATTTATCTTCGTATCGCTAACACATACTAGATAGGGCTTATCAATGTATGAATATGGAGAATATTTTATTTGCTTCAAGACCTTAGCCAAAATGAAACATAGCAAGTTAATTATTTATACCTAGCTCCAATTTGTAAGTCTTTCAGCATTATTGCATCTTGTAAATATAGTTGATAATTAGTCTTCCTTTTCTCTTTATCTTCATCACTAACTCCTAATTGAGCCCCAGTCTGTGAATCAGTTCAAAGTTGCTCTCTGTGGATGCGCTTGGGAGAAGAGAGAAGATGCAATCCTGACTTTCAAAAAGCTTGCAGTCTAAAGGAAGAGGCAGGACAGACAAGACAGTTTTAACAGAAGAAGAATATATGTGCATGGCGATTGCTGATAGATACGTCGGGTAAACCTGAGCGGGAATTAATGGCTAACCGCCGTCGTGAAGAACAATGTGGAAGTCAGCCATTGGGGATCCTGTAATATAACGTTCTTGGAAACATTTAAGTATAAACAAATAAAGATTTGAAATTGATATACAAAGTAGATTCATCATGATCCCAGTTGTTCATTTAAAAATATTATTCTGGAGGCGCCTGGGTGGCTCAGTCGGTTGAGCGGCCGACTTCGGCTCAGGTCATGATCTCGCGGTCTGTGAGTTCGAGCCCCGCGTTGGGCTCTGTGCTGATGGCTCAGAGCCTGGAGCCTGCTTCTGATTCTGTGTCTCCCTCTCTCTCTGCCCTTCCCCTGCTCATACTCTGTCTCTATGTCTCTCAAAAATAAATGAACACTAAAAAAATTAAAAAAAATATTATTCTGTCTTGATTGTCATTTATGACCATCTATAAAGAGGTATATATTTGCATTTCCACAATTAACATATTTAAGTACACATGCTTTTTTTAAAGGTAGGGCTTTAGGCTAAGTCAGTACATAAAACAAAGCCAGTTTTTTCATTATGTATATAACTTTGTAGAATATAATCTCATTAATACCAAACGCAGGTTTATCAAGTGAATATACATATTTATATGTAGCTATAATAAGCATCAGCATACTTTTTGCTCTAGTTTGTAACTTAAGTATGTTTCTACATTTTCCCCCTGTATTAATAAAGGCATGTAGTTTCAGTTTTCAATTTGTACTAACAATGTGGAATCCATCATAGAATATGCTATTAATTGCTCGAATATGTCTGTGCTGTTGGGTGTTTAGGTTGTTTAATTGTTTTTTCTCCCCCTGTGAGGGATGGCAGTGTTACGAACATTTCCATACAAATAGCTTTTTTCTTTTTTACTTTTGAATGATTTCTTTGGAATATAAAAGTATATTACCGAAAGTGGAATTAGCAGGGTAATGGGCATAAATAGCGTTGTCATTTTGCTAGAATGTTCCCTGGCAGGCCTGGGCCATCATACAGTATAGAGGATACTTCTTTCTCTATCTGTATACTTCATAACTTCAGAATTAATTTTCACTAACTCAAATGCATTTCAGAAATGAGTTAATTTGCTTTTCTGTTTTCTTTTGTGGTTGGCCTGCTGGGCAGGTGTCCTGCACTGGTTTACTCTGCGTTTCTTTATTTTATTTTATTTTTTTAATTTTTAATGTTCATTTATTTATTTATTAGTTTAGTTTAGTTTTATATAATTTGTTGTCAAATTGGTTTCCATACAACACCCAGTGCTCATCCCAACAAGTACCCTCCTCCATGCCCATCACCCCCTCTTCCCTCTCCCACACCCCCCACCAACTCTCAGTTTGTTCTTAGTATTTAAGAGTCTCTTATGTTTTGCCTCCCTCCCTCTCTGTGGCTTCCCCCCCTTCCCCTTGCCCATGGTCTTCTGCTAAGTCTCTCAAAATCCACCTCTTCGTTTATTTATTTTTGAGAGAGAGAGAGAGAGAGGGACAAAGTGCAAGTGGGGGAGGGTCAGAAAGAGAGGGAGACACAGAATCCGAAGCAGGCTCCAGGTTCTGAGCTATCAGCACAGAACCGGACACGGGGCTCAAACTCATAAATCGTGAGATCAGACCTGAGCTGAAGTGGGACACTTAACCAACTGAGCCACCCAGGCGCCCCTGCTCTACATTTCTTTATGTCTTTTGTTTCCAGATATCTTTGCTCTGGTGCCTCCAAGCATAGCCTTGGGTCTTACACCCAGATGGTTATCCTTTCCAGTATGAGGAAAAACAGAACTGAGCTACATCAGTGTGCTAATTGTTTTTCTTATATTTGTCCTTTCTCTCCCAACTGATTTCCACATGGCCCTAATGATACCCGTCCCAGGCCCTCCTGTGTGCAGGAAGTTGGTGAGCTCAGTGGATTCTTAGCTGTGCCCACGGGACCAGGAAGGGATTGGCTTCTGCTCATTCATCTTCCAGACCCACCAGAGGCTTGTACACATCACCTTGTGTCAAGGAAAGAGCAAGGCTTTGAGGGCCAGCTAGACTTGAATCCCAGCTGTCACTGTATGACCGTTGGAGGTTTTTTGGCCTCCATGAACTTGAGCTTCCCTGGCTGGATGCTGCGGAAAACTGAACCTGGTTTTCATCAGATTGGTACTACTTAGAGTGGTCTGTCTCCACTTTCCACCTCCTGCCACTCACCTTTCATCCTTGTCTCCTCAATCTTGTAAGAGAAATGGAACCTTCTAGAGGAAATTCCACATACTAGCTAATGTTGCCCAGTTTCTTTCTGTGTGCCAGACCCTGAGTTCTTGATTGACGGTTTTCCTCTTGGTTCCTCAACACAGGCCCATGAAGTGGGTGTGCTTGTGTGGAGGGAGAGGGGGAGGCTCTGGGGGCCACACAGGAAGTTACTGTGCTGGCATGTGAACCCAGGGCTGTCTCCTTTCAGGATTTGGGCTTTAACTACTATACACTTAGTGTCTAGGGTATTTCTTTTCTGTCAGTGTATCCACTAGTGTATATACCGGGAGCTCAGGGTTGCTTTGTTCTTGCATGCATCCAGCCAACAAAGGTTTATTGAGAACCTCCCATGTGCAAGGATCCCCATCGCCTTCAGCATCCAGTAGGTGCTCTCCTATGCAGGCATTGCTGTCTTGAGGAGATGGATTCCATGAGGTGGCGCCACTTTGCAACACAAGAATGTATTATTGGAGGTAGCTTGTAGGCCCCAGTGCCTGCGTTGTGCCATGTTGAGTATCTAGCAGGATGTGTCTCACCGTTCGGTGGGATTTTTTTCATGTTGCAGCTCATGCTTCTCAGGGGTGGGTTAAGTAGAAGCTACTGGAAGATTTGAGTGATGCTCGTAAGTGAAAAAGAAGCTGGGCTCCTGGTGAGTCATAGATCTCAATGCAAAAGGCCCTTCAAGTGGGGGTTCGTTCTTCTTGTTCTGCGGTGGCTGGGAGTCAGCATTTGGGAGCCATTAGCAGATGCTGTGTGGCTCCCATTATCTTGGCCCTGCTCCTGTGTTTCTTGTGTCCCCCCATCACCTTCCTCCAGACGATAACTTCTGGAGGGGCTGCTCATGTAGCTCTTGATGATCTTGAGTCACTGGAGGTCTGGAAATAAATCTAGCCTTCCGAGAGGCGTTGTGCCATCTGGCCTCCTCTGGAGGTTCTTGCAGATGACTCAGGTCTTAAGGAACAGAGCCCTGAGCAGCTGGTGGCCCCAGTGCAGTCATGGAGGGAATGCCACCTCTGGGCACAGATCTCAGTGCACGAAGGGCAGAAAACAGAATCAGCATTTTAAAAAATAAGTTCCTTAAGTGAGTCTGATTCCTATGGTCCACGACGCACACTTAGGTTCATACCTGTTGGACGCGTATGTTGTATATATGTATACAAACACACATACTATATGTAAACTGTATCTCCACCTCAGTTTCTCTCTCTGACTGTCCCCCCACCGTAGTCTCCCATTCACAGCCTCCCACTCACTAACCTGTCTCAGTAGGTGCCCCATGTCTCCCTCATATGCCCACAATACCTGAGAATTCCTTGGCACATTTTAGGTATCGGGTACCTGCTGGTTGATTGAATGATCCCTTTCCTGTAATTCTGGGATTCACTTTGGAGCCACACCCTGTGCTGTCCACCTAAACCCTTCAGTGTCCTGGATGGTAGGAGACAGGTGCGTATTCCTTCCCCTTCCCCAGATCTCCTGGGACCTAAATGGAACCTACTCTTTTGAATCAAAGTTCCAAGTTTAGAAAAAAAACTAGAGCCTGTCATCCAAGCACTGTGAGGTAGGTGGCCTGGAGGCAGAAACTGAAGGTGGAGTGTGACTCAAAATGTGGAGGTGCAGGCTGGGAGTCAGGAGAGCAGAGAGGTGGGAGGGAACTGTAGAAGTGCCACGTCCTCGCTCCCGGAGAGCTGACGTTGCTCATGCAGCCTTCCTGCCAGACCTGCAGGTCCCCATGTCTTCTTAGCCACTGAGCTTAGAATAAACAGTTGGCTTGAGGTTGAGTCTGTGGTTCCATCTTGAAGATTCTCTTTGGTTGATTTTGAACTTGGCAGAGGTTCTAGTGTATACTAAGCTGGCATGGTACTTTCTGTGGTGCCAAAGTTTCTGAGTTCACTGACTCCCTTAATCAGGAGGCAGGTGGAGTGGTGGGGGGGGGGGCACCCGGGTGGCTCAGTCTGTTAAATGTCTGACTCTTAATTTTGGCTCAGATCATCATCTCAAGATTCCTGATTGAGGCCCATGTCAGGCTCTGCACTGACAGAGTGGGGCCTGTTTGGGATTCTCTCTCTCTCCCTCTCTCTGCCCCTGCTCTACTCATTATCTCTCTCTTTCTCTCTGTCTCTCAAAATAAACAAACATTAAAAAAAAGGAGGGAGGTTGGCTATAAAACGTTGGGAGGAAACAGCCATATGTTTTAGTTAGAATATGTCAAGTGCTGTCATTTATGTGTCATGAGACTTTGTATAGTTACATAATCTTTCCAAGACTCTGGTTGATCCTGTTTAAAAAAAAAGAGAGGTGCAGATAATGGTGGTCACATTTCATAGGACTGGGGTAAGGGTTAAATGAAGTAGTTGATGTAGATGTTGACTTGTAGTCCTACTCTCATTACTGTTGTGCGCTGAAATTTATCAGTTGGCTACCGTTGATCCTTTAGGTATTTACTTATTAATAGATGCTTGGAAGCATCTATTATGTATCAGGTAGGGTTATGTTTGTGTATTTACTTATTTTTCAGAAAGATGAAGAGGCTCGAAACTCACTCTCAAATATTTCACAGTGTAGTAAGAAGATAAAATGTTAACATCACAATTCAGTAAGAAGTTGCTATAATGCTAGGGTGCATCAAGGGTCATATAAAAGAAGGAGTAAGAGTCTGTCTGGAAAAGTCAGGGTAGGCCTTGTGGAGGAGATAACTTTGGCTGAGGTTCAAAGGATGCCTAGAGTATTTCAGGTGTACTTAGAACATGGATGAACTGAGACAAAAAGGATTTATTGGCTGATTTGACATAAACTACTAGAGGTTAACAGCTTCAGGTCAGGTTTGATACAGCAGCTCAAATAATACCATTAGGACTTCTATTCCTGTAGTATTTGTCCTCTGGCTTATGCAGTGTTGGGCACATCCTCAGGTTTCACTTTGTGTTCCCTCAGCAACATCAGGCTTTCCTTTCAAGATAGCAAAATGGTCATAGTATTCTAGAACTCATACCTTCATTCCATATTATTTAGAAGACATGAGTCTCTTCTGTTTCTTCAGGAAGGAAGGAGATGCTTCTATTTCCCAGAAGCCCCCAAAAGATGTCACTGGCTCCAGTCTGGTGATGTGCTTTTCTTAGAAGCAATCACTATACCATATGGCTGGGGTGGATGACTGGCTTGGGATAAATAGAGCCAGCTTCTCAAGCTGAGGCGAGGGTCAGTACCATGGCCCATGCCACCTGAGCCATATGGCTCATCATGGGAGAAACTGGTCTCCCAAAGGGATATCGTTCCCAGAAGGAGAGGGCATGGAGAAACATGGACACACTAGCTCTCCACTACACAATAGTGGGTGTTTAATGCCTGCATTTTAGGGATGCCTGGGTGGCTCCGTTAAGCACCAGACTCTTGATTTTGGCTCAGGCCATGGCCTCATGGTTAGTGGGTTGAGCTCCACATCAGGCTCTGCACTGGCAGTGTGGAACATGCCTTAGATTCTCTCTCTCTCTCTGTCCATCCCCTGTTCTCTCTCTCTCTCTCTCTCTCTCTCTCAAAATAAATAAGGAAACTTAAAAAATAAAAAAAATAAAGTCTGCATTTTAGGTGACAAAATAGGGACCTGTATTTCTAGGACAACACTTAGTTGGTACTATCTAGATCAACACTATTCAGCAGAACTTTGTGCAGTGATGGGAGTGTTATATGATCTGCTCTTTCCTGTATACCAGCCACTAGCCATGTGTGACTGCTGGGTGCTCGAATGTGACTAGCGTGACTGAGGAACTGAATTATTAATTTTTATTTACTTAATTTTATTTATTAATTTTAATTATTTACATTTAAATAGGCATGTGTAGCTAATGGCTATGGTATTGGAGAGCACAGCTCTAGACTCTAGAGAGGGTTCTGCAACATAATTAAGGCAGGAGACAGGACAGAGACAGAGAATATGAGAATGAATAATTTAAGGCTGAATGCTCTGGTTATGTACCATTGTGAGGGAAATGGAAAAAAGTCACTTGAATCATCTCTGTTCTTTGGTTCAGATGAGTAACCCAGAAGATAGAACCTAAGGTAGCAGGAAATATGGATAGAGACATAGAGACCTAGCCCAGGGCCAGGTGGACAAAGCCCTCGTGCCTTGTTAATCACTTTAGATTATCCCCTGTAGTCAGTAGGGAGTCAGGGAAGATTTTGAGAATGACGTGATCATATTTGGGTGTTAGGAAGGTAGCATGGCTTGTGCGACTAGGGGCGGGGAGAGCAGAAGGAGGCAGTTGCAGAAGTGCTCATGAGAGAGGATGACGGTTGGAACTTGGGGAGGAGGGCTGGGGCTGCATAGAAGGGTGAGATGTGAACATCAGAGACAGAAGAGTAGGGTGGGGTTGCATGTGGTGCATATAGCAGGATTCCTGGATGTTTGACCCGGACAACTGAGGGGGTGATTTTGCTCTCTTTGAGCTCAATGTGACATTCCTCAAGGAAGGGGTAGGTCTGAGGGGTTGCTTGATGAAGACTCTTCAGGGAATGTGGTATTTGGTACACCTGTGGGAAGATGCCTGCTAGGTTAGAATGTGTTCTCTCAAGGGGTATACATTCTACATATGGAGGTTAGGTCTTCATGAATCAAATCATTAAAAACAGTAATTCCATATGCCTAATGACTGTCTGCCTTAAATGCTGCATGTTTCTTTGAATGGTGTTCTAGGTACCTTTTCTGCATAACGAAACACCTAAAACTTAGCGATGCAAAAGAACAACATTTTATTATGTTCATGGATTCTATAACTGTAAGATTTTGATAGGGCATGAGGTATGCAATGTCTGGAGCTTCAGCTGAATGAGCCAAAGCTGAGACTGACTCAGGGACCTCACTGGTGAGTATATATTCCTTCATGTCTGGTGACCGATGCTCACTCAGCCATGGGCTGAAACACCGTGGCTCCTGCATGCAGTCTATCCTATTGTGGACTGGTTCGTGCTTCTTCACACATGGCATTTGGATCCTGTGTGTGACCATCCTAAGGGCACACAATGTAGCCTTTGAAGTTACTTAGTACCACTTCCCCACCTCGCCGTTGGTCTGGGCCGTAACAAAGATCTGTCCACTTTCAAAAGGAGAGACGTGAACTCCACCACCCAATGAAAGGAGTGTCATGGTCAAATTGTAAGATAAGCTTGTGAGATGGGAGACAGTGAGAAATAAGTTGGCCACAGATGGAGAGATGTATGTGGACAGAGGTAATGGATGGTCCTGCTGAGAGTGGCAGGCTCGAGCTGATACTTGAAGAGTGGGTGGGAGGATTCTGGCAGGCAGAGGGAAATGGAGAGAAGAACACGTGACAGAGGGGAGGGTTTATGTTCCTTTAGAGGTCTTCTAGACCAATCTTCTTAATGCCAAGGGCAACTAAACAGGCTAATGGTGGGGTCTTGTTACTGCCATGTCTCTGTGGGACACCAAGGGATACAGCGGCTTCAAAGCAAATGACTCCTTTCTACGTGATTGCTCAACACATTCAACATCAGGTCTAAAGTTCCCCGGGCCCACCGAAGTTGGTCAGGCTTGTCAGATGCAAAGCCGTTTCTTTTGATTTTCCCTACTGTTTTGCATTCTGGAGGTGGGGGAGCCTCTATACCATGGAATTACAAGCGTCAGCAGAATCCTTGAGTTAGTGCAGTTAAGTACCCTTGTTAGTGCAGGAATCACATTATGTATTTGTTTACTTATCTACTTCCCCTCCCCTCATTAGATTGAGAGTCTCTGGAGAGGAGATATGTCTAACCTCTTTTGGCTTCTGGTGCATCTACACAGTAGATGCTCAGTACAAGAAATTCAGTCATTCAAGGTTAAATGGAAACAGTGCTGAATACCTGGGCATTTTTATGCCAACTCAGTCTATCATGAGGTCCAACCTTGTTTCTGCTCCTCACTTTTATTCCTTCTCTTTGTCTCAGACTCTGACCAGCTCCTCTGTGTTCCTTGTTCCTCTAGAGCAGGATCCTGATCTGTCCCCAGTTTCTGTTTCTGTATCTAACAGTCCCTGTCCAAAAACTAATTCCCATGCACACTTTTCTGCTTCATATCATTGAGGAAGATTGTTTAGATGAGAGGGAGTACCCAAGAGGGCTGCCGGCTCCTTTTCCCCTTTTCCTTGGCAAGTCTCCTTGGCTGTATTCTTTTGTTGTAGCTAAGATATGTGAGGGACTTATTTTTTACAGAGATATTCTGCAAAAGATAAATTTCTCAGGACTGTGGCCATGGATTCTTAGCAAAAGGAAGGACAAGGAGATATGATCAAATGTGTGCTGGTGAATCAATACAAATAAATTATGTGTTCTTTGTTATTATGTCCTAGGCTACATGAGAGAGGGCTCTTAAATCATCCACCATCAGCCGCTGGAGGTTCTGCTCCTTTCCAAGGAGTTATATGGAGACAAAGTCTAGGCTTGTGTTATTTTAGGCAATCTAGATAACTTTCTAGAGGGGACATTGGTTTGGTTGCTAGGGGAATGCTGGCCACTGCAGAAGACCAGAGGGGAGCAATCCTTCTCTAGTTGTGGCACGGCCCTGATTACACACTAAATATTTTCTACCTCTAATGTCTGGGATTTATGAGCACTGTCTTGCTTGAAAGGATGCTCCTTTTACTAGAATATATGATACAGACCTCTGGGGGTTTGACTAAGTGCTAGTACAAGAGCTTGAACAGATTAAAATCTACATCCCCTCCCCACCTCCTACCACATGAATAGGACAGCCCTTCATCTGTTATGTCTTGAGATGTGGCTGCCATGGCCCAATTCTCAGTTATACTGGGTCAAGATATAGAACAAAGCCAACTCAGAAAGAACATGGAAATCTGGGCAATCCACAAGTGAGATCCAGGCAAGTGGTTTGTGAATGTACTCAAGAGGTGACCAGATATGTGGGTGAGCCCCAGCATATTAATCTAGGGAAGGAAAGTCTTAGAAGTTCAGGCAGTTGGGCAGGTAATAACAAATATGCCCATCCATCTCTTAGGTAGATGAACAAGATCAAGAGAGGGGAGAGGGAGAGCTTTGGCCATGAACATGTTTCTGAAGAAAGGGAGAGTGTATAGATTCAGGGAATTAAGTTGGAATCCCATCCAACCAAGCTGGGGTGTGAAATGAGTGTTAGATTATGCAAACATACAAGATGCTCTCCCTGTAAGTGTTGGAGCTGGATTCAAGTGCAGGCCTTCAAATTACAATGATGTACACTAACTTCCTGGAAATCTCCAAGGCATCTTTGGCTCAGTTCTTTTCTATTATGCGTCATTTGCAATTTTTAGCAACAATTTTCATATGTTTCCCCCCCATTTCTTTCTTTTAGGGTAATTCTCTACTTCATCCCAGTTTGGAAATCACTTATTACTGTTATATGTCAATCTTACAGAGTTACTAGAAGACTCACAAGAAACATTAGGTAGAATGTGAGCAGCCTGGTGTAAATCAGACCAATTTCAATTTTCACCAAAGGTAGTTGTATAAATATTTACCTCTCTTCTTACACTGAAAGTGCCTTAGGTCAGGAACTTTGTGTCTTCTGTCTCTCCATCTTTTATGATATTTAGCACAGTGCAGAGACCAATTTGTAAAGTTGGATAGGAGACAAGTTGTGATAAATGCCAGATCATGGATTGGGTGATAGATCATTTTTCTCCTCCCTTGTGTATATGAGATCTTGGGGTGGGGATGGGGGGGCAGGGGTGTCTGGGTACTGTCCCAGGTGCTGAAGATACAGTGACAAATAAGACAGCTGTTGCATTTGCCTTGAGGGCATCTTACGATCTAGTCAAATCCCTGCTTTTAGTCTCCTTGGAAGCACCTTGGGCTGGTAGCTACTTCCTAACTTCAGAATTGCTGATCCCCAGAAAACCCACTGGGGTCAGCAGCTAAAATGGTTTGGCTGAGAGCTCTTTCATCTCCTGAGACCCAAGAGGGAATGATGCCCCTGACAGGAGTGGTAGAAGGAAGAGGAGCGTGTGCCTGCAGGCAGGATCAGTAGAGACAGACCCTGAAATGAAAGAGGCAAGAGGATAGGATCACACACCAGGCAAAACGGACTTGATGGACCTGTGATCTTTCCATTGCTGAGGCTGTCAGTGCATGTCCACATAAAGCGAGCACCAGCACTCGGGGAATGCTCTGGGCTTTCATCTCTACATCAGTGAGAGGCCTGGCGAGGTTGCTCTTTATTTTGTAAGCTTCAAGTTGTCATCACTAAAGAAGTGACATGCTCCCTCTCGGGACATGGCATTTTTCTACTCTGGTGGCAAATGACCTGGTTTGCTCAGAGACAGACCCAGGATGGAAGGGAACTGATATATGCTGAGGGGTTCCTGTGCACCTGAAAGAAGATACCTTTCATCTAACCCTCACAACAACCCAATGAAAGAAATGAAATTGGCTTAGTTTTCTGGATGAGGACACTTAGACTCCAAGGATCAGCCTCTTGTCTAAGGTCACACTGAGAGAAAGTGGCAGAGCATGGACTCCACACCAAGACTATCTGGTTTAGAGCTTCTGCTCCTTTCCCAAGGAAACAGGTTGCTTACATTTTCCTTTATGTTGATGATTATCTCTGAAAGCTTCACTCCAGTGGATTTGGAGCCAGATTTTCATCTTTCATCTGCTCACATCTGTTCCTGCCCTCAGCCTCCTCCTCAGGGGGTGCTGGTGGTAGTTGAATGGAAGGAATGATGGGCACATAGGAAGGTATGAACTCAGACTCCAAGTTACTGGTACACCTTGAGCTAATTAACTCTAGTTCTGGTGAGCTATCATCATGGAATATAGACACTGGCAGGGAATTCTGGGCTCATTTGGCCCCACCCCTGTTACTGGGCTGCATACTACCTAAATCATTTCCAAGAGATGGCTGTCTTTCTCATTTTCAAAGTCCCTGAGGGAATGAGAGTGAATGGATTTTTAATTAATTTTTAATGGCTCGTTTTACAAAGCCAGAACAACCCCCTACTATTCAAGAGCCATTTTTCATAAGCTCTTTGTTTCAACAACACTGTATTTCCATTTCCTTGATCTGTCTCTTACCTTATTCAGCAACCAAATTCTACACAGTACTTTCTTAACAATAGCCCTGCTTTAAATAGGGATGACTAATGCTTATTAATTTTTGTATCTCTTATCCCTTACTTGGATCAAGAAGGAATAGATAAAAGTGTGTTGGGCCCTGACTGGACAGTTTCCTCATTTGGATGATGTGGATAATGATATCTACTTTTCACTGTGGTTATATCCATTTTTTATGTGTAATACACATAAAACACCAAACATGGTGTTACACACTTAGTAGATTCTCAATGTATATTAGTGTACCACCTCTGCTTTTTCTGTATTTGTTCTGTTCTGGTCTAAGCTACTCTACTTGATCAAGCCATGCTTTTGTCTATAGGTCTAGTGTTTCATTAACCTACATCCCATCAGGTATAAGTATATACCTTTGTCTTTTCTAGAAGTCCTTAGAGAATAACAACTCTTTAAAACTTAATATAGTCATATTTAGAAGATTGTTTTCACTCTCTTCCCTTCTTCATGAAGTTCTTTCCTTTTTTTTTTAAGGTCCATTCTTTATTTTTTTTATAGTGTTTTCTTATTTATTTTTGAGAGGGAGAGACAGAGCACAAGTGGGGGAGGTGCAGAGAGAAAGACACACACACCGAATCTGAAGCAGGCTCCAGGCTCCGAGCTGTCAGCACAGAGCCTGATGTGGGGCTCAAACCCACGAACCATGAGATCATGATCTGAGCTGCAGTTGAATGCTTAACCAGCTGAGCTACCCGGGTGCCCCATGAAGTTCTCTCCTAAACCACCTTGGATTCTCATTTCTGGCAGACTAGTTTATCTAAGGAAAAGAACCCTTTTGAAGGAGTTTACAAAATACTCCATAGAGAAGAGGAGTGAAAATTTCAATTTTCCTATCTCTTAAGATCTTCACTTATAGCTCTCATCCTTTCTGAAGACCTTGATTATCCCAGTCTAGGCTCATCTTCTCCTCCTTTGAATACCTATGGCAATACTTTGTATTCACTGAATGTGTCATATCTCTGTTGGTTATAGGCACCATGTCAAGGAAGAGCATAAAATACTCTTACAGTATAATGAGAAAAGCAAGCTCTTTGTCCTGAAGGAGCATATAGCCTAATGGTGGATATGCATATGCAAATAGAGAACTAGAATATAATCTGATGAGTAGCAGAATTGGAGTATGTGCAGTAAGTTAAGGGAACATGGATTAAAGGGGAATCCATTCTGTCTCAGAGGACAGGTGAGACATCAGAATGCTGATGACATTTGAGCTTGACCTTGGGAAATGAGAAAGAGATCAGCAGGTGGAGAACGGGAGAAGGACTTTCAGGGAGAGAAGGGAGCTTGTGCAAAAGCGTGGGAGACTGGAACAGGGAAGAAATGGGTATTCCAGTGTGGCTAGAATTTAGCTGTTGTTTGGAAAAGTGGCTGTAGAAGAAGGTTAAAATGTCTAGAGGGGCCAGGTTGAGAAAGACCTTCCATGCCATGTGGAGGAATTTGGATTTGATTTTAAAGGCAGCATGAAGCCAGTAGAGATTATTTGGCAGTAGGTAATGGGATTTGGCCTCTGCTGTAGAAGGGTCATTCTTGTGTAATGGTAGAAGAAGGGTGAAGATCAGAAATTAAGTAAAGTAGTTATTTTGAAGGTCTCTGTTGTCATCCATTAGCTAAATCCGTTGGTCTGTACTTAATCTTTCTTGTACATGAACTGTCAGCAGCATTTCACACAACGGATCCCTCTTTCCTCTTTGAAACACTTTCTTTAGTTGGCTTCCAGCACACATGCTCTCTTGGGTTTCTTCTCATCCCACAGACTCTTCTGTGTCAGTGAGGGTCTCTGACTCCAGTATTTCTAAGAGAAGACATTGAATGCAGGAATTGTTTACAAGGCCGGAGGGAGTGAGGAAGATAAAAGGCAAAGTTGCCCAAAGATCGGTAACTATAGAAACCTTTTCAGGCCTTTGCATAGGAGGAGAAGAAACAGTACAAGAGGCCGAGGATCTCTCCTACCTAGATTCCTACTGTGTATGCTGGGCTGCACATGCAGGGGACCCAGGAGTCTGTACTTCCCGTCACTGAGGCCCAGCATCACTGCTGTTGTTCCCGCCAGCTCTGTTGCTGCTATCATTTTGTGACTGCAAAATACAAGTGGGAAGAGTAGCTTTCTCCTTTCCTACTGATTCCTATTAGTATACCTCCTCCTGCATTGGGTCAGACTGGAAGCCAGCTAACATGAGAGTCTTAGAATTACAATTCTCAGGGTCCTGGTTACCTGCAATACGTGGGTAGGAAAGAGAACTGGGAGTTAACAGGTAGCACAACCTCTCTCTTTGGCTACTGTGAACATCCATTTCCATCCCCAATTCATAAATAACCTCTTCTTTTCCTATTGGTTCAGTGGTAGTATTGGAAGCTCAAAGTAGCTGGGTATTAGTTCCTGCTTCCGGTTCAACAGAACAAGTGTTTTGTCTTTTTTTTTTTTTTTTTTGACAATTCCCTTTTTAGGAACCAAGAGTTCTCTTTCAACAGAACCAAAAGGTATGGGGACATGAAGCAGATACTGTGCAATGGCTTATTGGGGACAATAAAGAAAGGACCACTACCTCTTTTGCCCCTTGACTCTCTGACCATTGTATTTTGACCATATGTTGGTCAAATGCACATCATGGAAGACAGTGCCACAACCTCACAGTGTTGGCTCCCAGCTAGTGCTGTCATTGAATCTTTGAAAGTCCATTCAACCATTGTATCAGGCCAGCTGCTTCTGGATGATTAAGTTTGTGGTAAGACCAGTGAATTCCATGGATATGCCCATTACTGCACTTCATTTGCTGTGAAATGAGTTTCTTTGTTGGAAGTAATGTTGTGTGGGATACCATGACAGTGAATAAGGGTTTCTGAAATGGAAAGATTTTTGACTCTAGCAGAAGCACTGCAGGTAGGGAAAGCAATCGCAATGAGAAGAAATGGCTCCCTACTTGTGATGAGAGGGGTGCAATGTGATCCACCTGCCACCAGGTGCCATAGTGAGGCTCACCGTTGGTTTCTGGTGTTGGTGGATTGGGAATGTAGCAGTGATAATATCTGCAACAGCCTTAGTGAAGGGAAGTCCATGTCAAGCGTAGGCAAAGTCTCCATCTCTGTCACAGCGGTGATCACAGAGGACCCCACAAAGCAAACTCTGGGGGATCTGGGGAAAGGCGCTTACTGGCTCAACTGAAGGACATTTTGTTCATTCGATTACTGAGGGTCTCTCTTGTAGTAAATGGCATTTGGTGAGCATTCACACAGGACATAAATATCCACTGTGCCAATTTTGAGAGGACTTTCTCACTCCCCTGACCTCTAGATGCTGGAACGCCCCAGCTTTCAATCCTCATATCTTTACTCCATCTTCACACTCCGTCTCTTGGTGATCTAATCTAGTCTTGTGTCTTTAAATACCATCTAATTAGAGACCATTCCCAAATGGATATTTGTGTCCTAGATTCTCTTCCCTCAACTCCAGACTCATTTATCCAGCTCACTATTGGACTTCTTCGTTTGAATTCTCTGAGGCATCTCATACTTCATGTTCAAAGCTAAATTTCTAATTTTACCTCCATGCCTCCTTCTTCTATAGTCTTCATCTCATAAACCGGCACCTCTGTGCCTCCAAATGCTTGGTCCTGAACTCTGAGAGTCATCCTCAACTGTTCTCTTTCATTCACACTCTATATCCAGTTTGCCTGACACTACCTCCAAAATATATATACATCATGTCCCTTTTCTTGTGCACTGCTGTTGCTCTGCTCTAACGCATACCACGTTTCACCTGGATGATTACAAAAGGATCCTAATTCACTTTTGTGCCCTTACTGTCTTTCTCAACACAGCAGCCAGAGTGATCCTGTGAAAAGTAAAGTCCTCTGTTAAAATCCTCCAGCAGCTCCGCACCTCACTCGAGAACCAGAGTCCTTACAATCGTTCACAAGTTCCAGCAAGGTCTGAATCTCTCAATATCTCCCTGACTTTATCTCCCGCTATTCTCCATGCCAGCTTCATTGGCCTCCTTACTGTCTCTTGAATATGCCAGGGACACTCCTGGCTTGGGATCTGCCTGTAATGTTGCTTATCCAGATAGCCCCATGACCTCATCTCTCACCTCATTCAGGGTTTTCATAGAAGAAGTTCCTGGGCTCCTTCATCTTCTCCTTTTCCTTAATTCCACCCCTCCATAGCACTCACCTTCATCTGACCGTGGCATTTACCTAGTTATTTATTTATCTCCCATGCCAGAATGTCAGCTTCATGAGGGCAAAGAAACTGCTGTATTTTCTTTAGTGCTGATTCCAGATTACTTGGCAAACAGGAAGCATTCCATACATATTTATAGCTAATGAATGAAAAAAAAATTATGAGAACCTGAAATTGTGTGATACAGTGGACTGTAACATATTTCAAAAGACTCTGTGTTTGCCTTGCTTTGTGTGAGATGAGGAAGGAATCAAGGGTCATGCTGAGGTTCTGTTTTGAGCACAGAGTTGGTGAGATGCCCGTATAAAAAGCAGGGAAGGGGATAACAGCCTTGTGAAATTCCATACATTATATATGACAAGTTGCTATATTTTGTACTATTTCCTTGTCCTCTTAACTAGATTGTAAACTCATAGCAGGTAGGGAGCACTGTTCATGTCATTCTAATTTGGCACACACCTAGCACAGTTCAAGATACCCAGTTGGTGCCCAGACATCCTTGTATTGGGGATCGGTTGGGCTTTGGGTTGTAAATGTTCAGTTTCTGTTCCTTGGTGGGGGAATATCCCTGAAGTGTGAGGACAACCCTGGGATTCAGACTCTGTTGGAACTGAAAAATACTGTCTTCTAGGCTGCCCCAGAGGGGTAGCATCTTTGTTGTGTGACAATTGTCAACTACTTTTGGTAAAGAAATTTGCGGTCCTTATTCCAGCTAGCTGGAAACAAAGAACTATCAAGCAGGGGCAGGAATGAAGTGGGAGCATGGGAGGGGGATGTGCAGAGAACCCCATGGATTTGAAGGCACCAGGATTTCAGGAAAGTTTAATGAACTAAAGTAATTTTCCTTCAGAGTAAAATTTTACAGGCATTTAAGGCCCTCCTTTCACCGAATGTGCTCACGGGCGAGAGCGTCCCAGTGATTTATGAATTTGCAGATTATGCATATCCTTTCAGAGGACAGGAATCCCCCTGGGGTTCCTGCCTTCTTTCAGAAGCTGAGTGGGGGGAACCAGGTGAATGCACTGGCTCTGATCTGCAGCCTCCTGTCTGGCAGGTGGGGTCGAGAATGGATGAGTATTTTTTAGGAGGAGTTTAGCAACTCTAGACTCTGAATTCCCTTCCCCTAGCCCCCCGACCAAATAAAAATCATTTGGAACCCTTATCTCCTGAAGAATAATTATCATACTAATAACTCCGACTTCCCTAATACAGCTTATAAAGCAGGTCAGCTTTCCTTATTTGATTTGAGGAATCCTCAACCCTGTGAGGTTGGCAGGGGCAAGTGTATCATTATCCCCATTTAAGGAAATTGGAACAGATTCTGAAAACATAAATAAGTTGCTCAGGCTCACACAGTAGCGTATGGTGAGACTGGGTTTGGAGGCAGCCCTCTGGTTGCAAGTGTTCGGTTATTTCCATGCGGCCATGCAAGTCCTGTCCGGGAGGCAGATGGCTGGATCCCGTGGGCCAGTCAATCTAGAGACAGGCACATTTAGAAGGGTTCTCAGGTGGGATAGGGATGGAGACTTCTTTGCAGTTCTGCGTGTGGGATAGGAAGTGGGTAGAACGAGGATAGAAAGCTCCCTTGTCCTCACATATCACTTTCCCTAACTCTGCCAGAGACGTGGACTCCTTAGTTCAGATGCATAATCCTGGAAGCGGCAGGTTGAGGAGGACTTTACCTTTCATGAGGACAGCTGCCATTTCTCTTTTGATCACTTCGTCACCAAGAACCTTATGCTGTGCTTAACATAAGTCAAGAACAGATGAATGAAAGAGACGAAGGGAAATGAGAAATAAAGACATCAGTTACTGCTCTGAGTGTGTATAAAGAGCAGGCAGTTAGCTCAGGGCTGGCTTAAACATCTGGGGTCATCGGAAGACACTAGATGGCTGGGCCCAAGAAAATTGGTGGTGGATGGTCAACAAAGACAGCACTAACTGATTTCGTAAGAGGCTAGTCATGTCCTTTATTGTCACGTACTATATAAGTCCCTTATTTTAATGTAGCCCCTTAATATATGTGTTATTTATTATATAATATATATTATATAAGTCTCCTGTTATAATTGGTCCCCTTATATATTATTTATTAGATATTTATGCATATGTTACATATATACACATAGTAAGTCTCCTGGTAAATATAGTCTCTCCTTGTTATCACCCTCTTCACTCTTATAAAACTTTTTATCTACCCATAGTTGACCACAGGTTGGGCTTCCTCTGTCCTTCCTGCATGATCCCGTCATACGTTGTGCCTTCTTTCCCGGCTTGGCATGGCCTATGTCTCTGAGCGGCTCATGTACACATGACATTGCATTCGACACATGACTGCTCTTGTCCCTAATGGCCCATGCCACTCTACCTCCATACCGTTTCTTGTAACTGAAATAGCCTCTCCCCTACCCTCCTTTTATTTTTCTATTAATCTCTGTTCAATTAAAAAAAAAGAAAGAGAGTGAAGTCCATTTTAGTTTATGCATATTCTTAGCATATTTTAAGTCCCAGTTCATGTAATCTTTCCTTCATGGAGACTTTTCTGATCACACTCTGTGGGCTTAATTGCTTCTTCTTTTCAACTCTTATAGCACATTATCTGTACCTCTCAAATACATTTATCATCTCATCTCTTCTTTTATTGTCCTGCATCCATAATTCACTTGTAGTGCCTGCCAAGTGTCAGGTGATGTGCTGTGCATTGAGGGTGCAGAACTGAATGAGACCTGATTTCTAACCTCAGAGAGGCCACAGTCTAACAGGCAAGTCAGACATATGGAAAAGCCACACTGACCCAATGCGATAGAAGCTGTAAGAGATGAATGACCAGAGTGTAATTCCAGTGAAGATGTCAGTTGCCAATTTAAGCATGTGTGTGTGTGTGTGTGTGTGTGTGTATGTGTGTGTGTACACATTCTCTATATCTATATATAGGCCTTTCTAACTATATTTATATACACACACACATACGTGTCTGCGGACGTCTCTCTACACCTTGTGTGTGTATGTGTTGCGTGTATGTCTGCAGGTATATAGCTTATATTAAGAGAGAGATGCTGTTTACTCATGAATTATTCCAATGTATTTTCACTTCTCCTGCCGCCTAAAAGCCCCCAGGATTGTAGGCAGTTAGGTCAAAAACGAGCTTATTTGACAAACCTGGGTCTCTCAGCAGTTTGGTTCTTTTCTTGTTACATAACTCTGTTTCCTATTTCCTTCTCCAAGAGCAAAGAAAACAAAAGTTCCCTTCATCCTTGGGCCTTGAGCTCTGGACCTCTCCCTGAGTCCCACAGTTTAGCAGTGCCGTCCCAATTCACCTAAGAGGAGCCCAGTAAATATTTGTGAAATACTCATGAGTGAAGGCTAAACTCCTTGAGGGCCAGGATGCGATTTTCTCCTCTCTGTGTGCCGGCTCACGCCTTGCACGCAACTGGCTTGCATCAACATTTGCTGCATGGAGGAGCGTTGCAGTAAAGGAAGCACAGTGTGTCATATCGCCAGGGGTGGAAACGCTGGTTCTGTCTCCTGCTAGTTGTGTGCCTGGAGAGGAGAGTGCAATTAGCTTAGCTCTTGGGACTCAGTTTTCTCATCTGTAAAATGGAGGTATTATATTACACTTGCTTAGCCTCGAGAGTGTGTTGTGAGGAGTGAGAAGCACCCTGTGTAGTGTTTACTGCATGGTAGGGGTTTACTCTCAGCTTTTCCTTTGCTGAACTTGACTGCCAGCCCTCATCTGGGGGCATCTTCTGACGAGGAGTCAAGTCAGGCTTTGCTGTGGATCCAGGATTAGCCCCTTTAGCCCTCCCTCATCCCACATCCCATCCGCTGCTGATTCCTGAGGCATACTCGCATCTTCTCTCTCTGATCTGAGTACTTGCCTAGCAGTCTGGGGCTTAGTGTGTTTATTGCATCTGCTTTCAGTTTTCTTCCCTGCTAATTCCCTCCTTTCTAGAGGCCTTTGGAGAGCTCTGAGTGGTGAGAGAAGCCAGGGATGGGCAGGCCTTGTTTCCCTCTTGGTTTTGTTTGCTTGGCACAGAGTATCTTAAGGCTAAAGGTTACATTATCATCTCTTCATAGCTCTATTGTTGCCCTTCTGTGCTGGCACCAGGGGAATGGAAGCTTCCAGCCTCTAATTCACAGTGTTTGGACCTTTCCTCTGGGGAATGCAAGGGTGATTTTGCTGAGGCATTTTCCTCATACATCTCTTTCTGCATGCTTTCTAAAGTTCAGCTACATTTAAAGGACGGGATGTGTTTCTAGACGAGGATCTCAGCATGGTGGAAGGGCGGTGTCACTGCAGCACAGTGTTGGGAGAGGAATCATAGTGGGATGGAGTCTTTCTCAAGTGTGGTTCTCCAGTTACCACAGCAAGATTGCTGGACCCCACCCAGGACCCACAAGTCAAACCTTCTGGGAGTGGGACTGTAGAATCTGCATTTAAAAGGCTTTCTGGTGACTCTTAGCTCCAGCTGTACTCATGGAGTGGAAGAACAGTGCCCTGGGCTCTTGGTCAAGGTCACACATTATCAGGACTTTAAGAGTCCCTTCCTCTCTCTGTGCATCAGTTTCCCCATCTGTACAATGAGGGAAGTAGACTAGATTAATACCATTCCCCTCTGAAGACTATGATTCACCACCAAAACACCATTATCTTCTATTGACTCAAAATGATTATTTTTAGGAACCTTTGACATGTTGAGCTTGCCTGTTAGGGAGACAGAAGTACAAAATCTGAACCCCGCCTCAGTCTAGTTGAGCAAATCCTGTGACATCCAGAAGGTAACAAGATAGTGTTTGACTAAGTGCCAAGGTATGCAATTCCATTTTAAATGCAATAGGACTTGAGGAGAGAGAACTCTGACGGCCAGCATGGTCCTGGGAAGCTGCCTGGAGAAGGTGGGCTTCAAGTTTTTCCTTGAACAACAGGCAGGCAGGTGCAGGTGGTAATAAAAGGCTGAGGCACAGATGATACAATACAGCGTGGAAGAAAGCAGAGATGTGAGAACAGGTATGGCTTATTTGCAGCACCCTGAGAAACTTGGATTGCTAAAGCAGAAGACAGCATCTTGAGAACTGTGGAAAGTGGCTTGAGGAGGATGTGTAGTGCATGCGTGTGTGTGTGTGTGTGTGGTGCATGTGTGTGCTGTGTGGTGCATTACATACCAGCCTAAGGAGTCAAGTTCATCCTCAGGCAGAGAGAACCAGCAAAGATTTCTAACTAAGAAAATGCATGAATCAAGAGGCAGAATTGTTACTATCTAACATGAAGGCAGAAATAATGGTCATAGAGGTGTGGGAGGAGTGTCTGTCTGCATTGCCCAAGAGGTAGACACCAACATGAGGTTAGATATACAGGACACTTTTTAGGGACACAAAAAACAGAGTGGGGGAAGGAGAGGGTTTAAACTTTGGGTAAGGAGACTAATAGAATGAGAACACCTCTGGGTTCTTGTCAGGACTTTCCAGACCCAGTTGTTTGTTAGAAGCGCTATTGGTTAAGTAGAACTCTTACCCCTTACACCTCTTTCTTCTCTCCATGTGGACTTTGCACTTTTTGGAAGTTTTTTGATGTCGCTGATGGCTTGATATTGGGGGAAAATGAAATGACCTAATTTGCTCCTGCAGAGCTCTGGATGGGTGTTCTGACCTATTTCTAGAAAAGCATAGTTTTGAGTTTGTTTGTCCAGAATTTGGGATGCCCAGCACATAGCCAACCCCTGTTTTTACATAGTGACTGTGGGAACGATTTTGTAGAAAAAATAAAATAAAATAAAGGGGAGATGAATCTGCTGTGTGTGTAAATCCAGCAAACAGGAATTATTGGTGCATTCCTTGGCATTTGGTTGGGGAGGGTGGGCATAAGTCCCTTGTTTTCATTAGCCCTTGACTTTAACAAATGAGGAAACTCCATGACTGGGAGAGGCAAGGATCACTGAGTGACTCTGGGGAGCAGTTCTCTGCAATGGATATACACTCCTTACTCCTGTCAATAGGACAGGTAGCTTGGTAGATTTTACTGTTCTGCAAATAGCCATGTCATTTATGTTTTTCTTGGCTTGGCTGTTTCTTGCAAAGTGTTTCTTCACCACTCTCCAAAGAGTGCATGCTTGGGAAGAGCCCTTCAGTTGTGGCCCTGCAGAGAAGTCGGACATCCCAAACCAACTTTGCCATGGACTCTCTCTGACCTATAATGGGTCACATCCTCGGCTCTAATTTTTTCTTAGTTTACATAAAAGTAATGGAAATGCTGCGAACCGACCTCATGCGGTGTTGGATGTGAATAAATCTCAAAGCGGAGTGTTCTGTTGTCAGTGAGATGCCATAAAAATGTTCAATATAATGGCTGATTATTTTTCTTTAATCTTAAATAGATACCTAGAATGGGTGAGTCCCATCTTGGTAGCAGAAATTCATTATCTTGGAAAGAGTTTAATGGCTGCTGTGCAAATGAACTGGAGGAAGTTAAATTGTGGAATGGGAAGGAGCTGAAAAAAGTGAAATGAGTTGTGCATTAAATTTAGATAAACACAATTATATGTAACTGGATTATCACGTGTGCAGGCAGGCGCTGTATATTAGGCACCTGCGTTTTGATTACAATCAATTCAGGTGCATGTGCTTGGCATCCTTGCGATTTGGAGTTGTGCCTGAGCCACTGTTCAGGCACACAGTGGGCAGGCAGGGAAACATCTGATATCCAGGTCCCCAGCTTGAGAAGTTTAAAGGGCCTAGGACCAGACCGACTGGCCCAAGACCATTTCAGGAAACTGCTAACCCTATTAGCGAAAGCTCCAGATCTCTTTCATCTACAGCTTCCTTTTGGGTTCCTTAATTTCAACTGAGGTCAGGAAAGTGGTCCCGGAGTCCAGTGGAGTCCAATGACTTGCTTACTCCATGGTGAGGACAGATGCCAAATGGTAGGTGGCAGATGGCATCAGAGGATGTTGGGGACTGGGCCTGCCTGCCTTTCAAGCAGATGTGGCTGCCGAGGCCCTCGTAATGGAAACACAAAATCTCTTTGAACCTGTGTGTAAATGGATAGAATTAGGCTCAGTTCCTTCTTACCATTTTAGGTCCAAGTCTGTGAGTGGGAGTCATCTCCAGATCAAAAGCAAGCCCATCCTCTGATCCCTGGGTGACTGTACGAGTGATCAGAGCCAGCCAGCCAGTACCTCGCCTTGAAGCAGGACAGATGTAGAGAAACCACTGTCGATACCCAGTTAATTCCTGTTGGCATGTTTTATTTCAAATGCAGAGCATCATCAGGATTAAAATAAATGCTACCAGTTACGGGGATGCATTAAATTAATAATTGTTTTCCCTTGCTGGATCCTATAATACCCCTCCACTCAACGGATAAATACTAAACCCTCCTCTGGGTGATTTGAGATGCACTGTATATTGTTACACAAACTAAAGTAAGCTTCCTTTCTTTCTCCCCTTTTGTTCCTCTTCTCTGCCCGCCTCCCCATCCCCATCGCAGGTTATTCTTATCCTGACGAAGCTGTATGACTTCAACCTGGGGAGCGTGACTGAGAGCTCACTCTGGAGGTAAGTGGATTAGAGGTTCTTAACAAGCTACTCTGGCTCGGCTCACATGAAGAATGCCAGCCACGCGGTTGGGAGGCACGTTTTGGAAGAGGCAGGAAACAGTGTTTGTCATGGAAGGCCTCCTTACTGCCCCTGGTGGAATGCCTCACCTGTGAACACTCAGAGCACTCTGCTTATCTCTCTGGGGGCCTGTCAGACCCCCCTGCTTGCTTGGCTCCATTGTTGCTTCTGCGTTCCTGCACCGTCTCATTCTGCTTGATGAACACATGTCTGGTTAGATCAGGGGAGCATGCCTGGAATGAGAAGAGCCGTGGGTCAGGGAGTCTGCTGAGGGGAGAGTCTTGCCTTGGGTGTAGTCTTGACCCAAGGACCATTTCCAGTCCTGGGCATCTGTGAGATGCTGTGGTTCTTACCTGTACTCATGGGAATCGATATATGTGGAGATCAGGTCCACAGGGAGACCTTCGTGGGCTCCTTAATATATATGTTTAAAATTTTTTTTAAGCATTTATTTATTTTTGAGAGAGAGAGACTGACAGAGCATGAGTGGGGGAGTGTCAGAGAGAGAGGGAGACATAGAATTTGAAGCAGGCTCCAGGCTCTGAGCTGTTAGCACAGAGCTCCATGAGGTGCTCGAACCCACCTGTGAGATCATGACCTGAGCTGAAGTCAGACGCTTAACCGACTGAGCCACCCAGGCGCCCCTATATATGTTTTGGTAAGCTCAGTACACATATTTATGAATATTTACTGTATATTAACAATCTATATATTTAATAAGTTTAATATGTTAAAATGTATATTGGTAATACATATATTGAAATATATATTTTATGGCTGCAATGGTATAAAGATAAGTATATTAATATAGCATATTGAAACTTTTTTCAGCCTCAAAGTTCATTTTTTGTTTGGCCTTTAAAAGAAACGAAATGTTTTTGTGGGTCCCTAAAAGTATGGTAAGCCCTAGGCACTGTGCGCATTGTGCCTGCTGGATAAGTCTGCTCTGACAGGACCCTGGTCCCAGGGGACAGAGAGAAGGATGCAGGTGGGTTAGATCAGAGAGAGCTTGGATGAAGCAAACACCTGAGCGGTTTCCCTGGACGGGAATCTTCACACACTCGCCCTTCTCTACCCCGCGCATGTGCACCCAGCAGGCAGTCATACAGGTTGACAGCAAAGTACATCAGGCACTCTGAGCCGGCACTTCATGCTCTGGGAAGACTGTGTGTCTATCCCGTTTGCTTCGTCATTTGTAAACACGGGTGGGGAGGGGCACTGTCACAAAAGACCATTCACTCGGCTGCGTCATCATCCCAGAGCTCTGTCCTGAGGGTTTCCTGAGGTCTTGGAGCAGAAGTGGTCTGGGGCACACATCTCTGTGTGCCTTGCTGCTTCTTCATCTGAACTGTTTGTTTGCAGAGGACTAGCTGGAGTTTGTTTCCCAGGAAGGGGGAACAGTCACAGCGTCTATTAAATATTTAGGGGTTAATTGCTCATATCGACTCAGGCCTGCTTCCATTCACACAGGGTGTCCAAAACCTAATTTTGCTGCTCAGTGAAAATTGGCAGAGATATAAGTGACCAGTGTTCCTCTAACAGATGAGAGCATGGCTATTTCCACTCACACAGGACTCCTGGGGAATTAGAGCCTCAGAAACCTGGCCCTCAGGCCCAGTCACAGTGACACTATTGTGATACCTTAAGCCTGGCTCCTGTACTGTCTTTGGAGGGCAAATAACAAAACAAGTCAGAAAATCCTGTCCTTACAATGGGACAAACTCTACCCGACAGCCCATGTTTCAAGAAAGGTTTGGCTAGTTCTAGGAATGGGCCAGGCAAAGCCAGGGACCCAAGGCCAGGTGCTGACCGCTAGAGGCCCTCGAGTGATGTAGTGTGTGGCCCATGGTCATAAGAGCCAGTGTATTCACTGGTGTGTGTTAGAGACCGTAGGCAGCCGAGTGGCCCTAAGGGCACCCTGATGTGCACTCACCAGGATTCAGATATCCCCTCTGCCAATCAAAGAGCTCTGTAACTTTGGACATCTCTCTTAACCTCTCATTTTCTGGGACTGCTGTGACACGGTACCACCCACCGGGTGCCCTGAAGCAGCAGAAATGTACTCTCTCTCAGTTCTGGAACCTGAAAGTCTGAAATTGAGGTGTCTTTAGGGCCACACTTCCTCTGGAGACTCTAGGGAGAACTCTTGTCTCTTCTAGCCTTGATGGCTGCCGGTGTTCCTTGCAGCTAAGGCTGTGGTCCTCCCTCTCCTCTTACGTCATCTCCTTGGCCCTCTCCTCTCCTGTCCCTTATAAGGACAGTTGCTGTTGGAGTGAGGCCCCAGGACAATCCAGGATGATCTCATCTTGAGATCCTTAATTACATCTGCAAAGATCCTTTTTTTGTCACTCAAGCTCCAGTACAAGTTCTGAGGGTAAGGATTTGGAACATATTTTTTTGGATGGTCACCATCCAACGCATCTCTCTTTCCCTGGATGTAAGTTGGAGACAGTACAGAACCCCCCTTTGCTGCAACCACATTGTTCTCGCCTTTCCTGAGACACACCACCTTCTCCCATCCACTCTTTCCAACTTCTCTCCAAGACGAGCAGGCAGTGCCTCTGTTCCTTACCCTCCTTGTTCCCCTAATCAGGGAGGCCTTTCCCCAGAACTTCACTTTCCATCGCTCAACTTGCATTTTCCTCTTTAGTACTTATCACCATCTGGCATGCTAAATATTTTACTTATTGATTGATTTATTGTCTGCCTACACCCACTAACATCTAAGCTTGTCGAGAGAGTCTTTTTTCCATTTTAATTCAGGGCTATACTCTCAGCACCTAGAACAGTATCTGGCACACGGGAGATAATAAATGTTTACTCAGTGACTTAGTGGATGATTTGCAAGGACTAAATGAAATAATAAATGTAAAAACCCTTAAGAGTGACTCACGTGTAGGAAGTGTTCACCTAATTGTAATGATTGATTATTATAACCCTCTGTGTTTGTATAGTGTTCATTCCAGTATTGACTTTGTTTATAAGGGTCCACTGATGCCAGGGTCCATGTGGTGGAAATTATAGGGCACCAAGGGGATATATTCTGTGATATGGATGAATTAGCAGAGATCTGCAGGGGATTAGGGAGGGGAGAAGAGTGATATAAATTGTTGTCTGTTGTGCTGATTGGAGGGAATTGAAGTATCAATTTCTAGTAACACGAGGGTGTTCCTCTCCAGACCAGATTCTCTGAGGTGGGAGTTGAACTGATGGGTTGGATGTGATTTGGCAAATGAGTAGTGGAAAAATGTCTTTACCACCAAGGAAAAGGGCAGGTGAGCCTGGGTTGCAGGAGAAAAGGGAGTCAAGCAGCAGGCAGAGAGAGCAGGTGGTCTTGGACCAGGGAGGGAATGTTTGGGGTCTCATTACAGTCATAAAAGGGGCCAGACCAAAGAGTGTTACACTAAGCATGGTTTATAGTTAATAGATTCATACGGTATGACCTTATAGGGATTTGGAATGCTGGTGGATATTGTAGGCTTTCCCTCTGGATAAATGTTATATATGAATGCGTTTTTGTGCTCTGTTTCCAAGGGTTCATGGGTTTGATAAAAGCCCTGCTTAGCAATCCCCACATAGAGCTGGAGAGAGAAAAGGGGCTGCTTCTATCCTTTGGGGGAATTTTTCAACGTGCTGGGGCCTCACAGGGTTTCTTCAAATCTTTCATTGTCTTCCCTGCTCATCCCCTAAAGATCCGCGTCTCCCATCCTCTTTTCTGTCCTGATAATGATGATGTATTTTGCAGTTAGAGCCTAGAGCACTGTGGTCTTCCTTACTAACACAGTGTGCAGAGAAAAAGAAACTAAATTAAACACGCACCCTTTCAGTTTTGTGATTTGGCCCAACATGCTTAACCAAGGTGAAATTGAATTTAGGGGATTCTTCTTCAATTTTCAGTACAGCAGAGGTGCCTGGAGCAGCAGCTGTCATGACAAGATGACACTCCCTGCCAGGTTACAGTGGGATATAATTATTCGCCTCACCGGATTAATAATTCAGAGGCCATCTACTTCTAAATAGACAAAAGACTGTTTAAAAGCATTCAATAGGGTAGCAGTATCTTAAGCCTTCATGACATTCTTTCTGAAACTCCTCAGTGCTGTTATCCTGGAGGGGGTCAAATTTTTTTTCCCTCTCAACGCAAGAATGGCTGTATATTAATAACTGGTTATTAGCACAACCATCTGTTTGTATCTGTTAGTCAATGGACATCTTCCATAGAGAATTCAAGCTTATAGACTTAATGAGGTTAGGGACTGGTATTTTTTTTTAAAAGACTGGTATTTTTTTTTTCACTTTCACAGTGTTTTCAGTCCATACTGTGTCAAATCTGGAGGTTGCCCGTTGGTCGGGAGTGATGCTGGCAGTCAGTACTGTCAGATTTTATAGAAGCCTGATCAAAAAAGGAGAGATGAGTTCAAATCAAAAGGCTGAGCATCAGTCAGTCTGTTCCCTGCTCATCGAAGTAATTAAGAACAGAAGCTTGGAGACTGATGGCCTAGGTTCAAGTCCACACTCCTCCGCTTAGCCACTGAGTGACCTTGAACAAGTTTCTTCGCCACTCTTTGCCTCCGTTTCCTTACTGTACAATGAGGGTTATACTGGCGCCCACCTTATAGCATGGTTGTGGTGTTTCGCATGAAATACGATGTCCGAACTGCCTAGCAAAGTGCCTGGCATACAGTGCCCACCCGTGGAAAATGCTCAGGGAGGGTTGGTCATCCTCATGGAGTCTGGGAGTTGAGCTCCTTTTCTGTGCCGGCTCCTCTACCTGACAACAGTGTGAGAGACGTTGTGCCCTTTGGGAAGCCACCAGGTTGCTCAGCCATTTTTCTTGGGGCCCACAGAGCGGAGAGACTAGTTCCTGGTTAAGGTGTTTATGGAGCATACCACCTCCTGGGCCCATCTTCCTGGGCAGCTTCCCTGCCCCTCCTCCACGAGTGGGGTGTCCCTGTTCTGCTTACCACTAGCATCACTTACACTGTGTTGTGATTTGTTTCCAGCCTGTGAGCCTGCCAAGAGCAGGGACCATGTGCCTTTCTTGTTTCTGGATTTACAACGCCTAGCACTTGGGCTACACTAAAGAAGGGCTTAGAGATCTGAAGTGAAGTACCAGTGGCCCCAAATCAATTGCAGCATCAGCCTTGCCTTGGCCTGTCGCTTTCCTTGTATTGAGTTGTCTCATCCTCCCGCCACTGGGGAATCCTGTGACTTTTCATCTGGTTTGCAAGCTGTTGGCTGGACCATTTATTTCCTCCCCTAATTGTTCTGTCAGTGACCTTTCTGGAGGATGCTGTATTTTTTTAATAGAAAATGGAGACCTTTGGATTTATTAATTTTTTGTTTGCCAAGAAAACCCTGATAATAATTGCTAAGACTTCCCAGAAGTTATTAGTTTACAAATTTTAATGACACTCATGATTTATTTATGTGTTTCCCTCCCTCTACAGCTGCTCACCCCAATTCCTTAGTGGAATTCCTGCTGAATCTGAGTGAATTAATGGAAACAAAACTGCAGATTGGAATGACATTTTTTTGTTAGGCTGTTAATTAAAAACTTCCCGTCGTATTCACTAGGCTCTTCATATGTGAAGTCCCGAAGGCTGGGCTGATGATACGGGCTGTGAAATCCTCTCCCTAGAACTAGGGCCTCCTTCTGTTTGCTTTCGGTAGTAATAAATCTGGTAAAAGTTCCTGAATGGGTCACAGGGCATTCAATTGAACAGATATTAATTGAGCATCAATTATATAAGCAGCCCTGTGCTCATTGCTGGGGGACATAGAGTAATTATGTCATGCTTGTTTTCCTCAAGGAATGTTTCGTTTGGTTGAGAGGTAAGATTAATGTCCTAGGAACCAACATCAGGCATATGCAAGAATAATATGTATATACAAAATACAGTGCATTCTGCGTTGAGTGGCCCTACTATAGAAATATGTATATTTTTCTTCTTACCACCCATTTCATTCTATAAAGGTTGCAAAACAATTCTAGGAAGGAATCAGAGAAGTGATCGATATGGCACCTGTTTTTTGTTTTGCTGTTTTATATAAAACATTTGTTTCTCTGTTAGGGTGTGAAACTCTTAATAGGAAAGCCTGTCTCATAGAACCGTGGTTCCCATGGTTCCCGGAAACTCCTGGTAATTGGTGGGATTGAATACGAGTAGTGGTTAAGGGAGTCGGTCCTGGATTCACACTGCCTGCATGTGAATCCCAGCTCTACTGCTTATTAGCTACACCACCTTGAGCAATGTTTTAATTTCTCCAAGCCTCATTTACTTACCAATATAATGGGATGACAGTAAGACCTATCTTTGAGAGCTTTGTGAGGAGTCGCTGAGATGGTACATGGAATGCAGAATGCCTGCAGTCTAGCTATTACTTAATATAATCAGTATCACTTATTCATAGGTCCACAGCTTCCTAGCCCAGCAGCTTCCACCCAGTTCCACATGACAGTTGTGCTGAAAACTTTAGAAGGGCGGGGTGGACAGCACATCTAGAATCCTAACCACATAATGCCTGTACATGATACACTTCTTTTTTTTTTTTTATAATAGTTTATTTTCAAATCGGTTTACATATAACACCCAGTGTTCATCCCAACACGTGCCCTCTTTAATGCCCAGCACCCTCTCCCCCCTCCCTCACCCCCCCTTACCCTCAGTTTGTTCTTAGTCTTTGAGAGTCTCTTATGTTTTATCTCCCTCCTTCTCTGTGTCTTTTTTTCCTTTCCTCTCTTCCTCTCCCCCTGGTTTTTGCTTAGTCTCACGAAGTCCACCTATTCATGGAAACATATGGTATCTCTCTTTTTCTGACTGACTTATTTCACTTAACATAATACCCTCCAGTTCCATCCATGTTGCTACACATGGCCAGATTTCATTTTTTCTCATTGCCACGTAGTAGTCCATTGTATATATGTACCACATCTTCTTTATCCATTTGTCAGTTGATGGGCACTTGGTCTCTTTTCATGATTTGGCTATTGTCGAAAGTGCTGCTATGAACATTGGGGTACACGTGCCCCTATGCATCAGCATTCCTTTGTCTCTTGGGTAGATTCCTAGCAGTGCTATTGCTGGGTCATAGGGTAGCTCTATTTTCGTTTTTTTGAGGAACCTCCACACCGTTTTCCAGAGTGGCTGCACCAGTTTGCATTCCCACCAACAGTGCAAGAGGGTGCCTGCTTCTCCACATCCCCACCAGCATCTATAGTTTCCTGAGTTACTCATTTTAGCCACTCTAACCAGTGTAAGGTGGTATCTCAGTGTGGTTTTGATTTGTGTTTCCCTGATGATGAGTGACATTGAGCATCGTTTCATGTGTCTCTTGGCCATCTGAATGTCCTCTTTGGAGAAGTGTCTATTCATATCTTCCGCCCATTTCTTCACTGGATTATTTGTTTTTCGCGTGTGGAGTTTGGTAAGTTCTTTATAGATTTTAGATACTAGTCCTTTATCCGATATGTCATTTGCAATTATCCTTTCCCATTCCGTCGGTTGTTTATTAGTTTTGTTGGTTGTTTCCTTTGCAGTGCAGAAGCTTTTTTATCTTGATGAGGTCCCAATAGTTCATTTTTGCTTTTAATTCCCTCGCCTTTGGAGATGTGTCGCATAGGAAATTGCTGCGGCTCAGGTCAAAGAGGTTTTTCCTGCTTTCTCCTCTAGGATTTTGATGGTTTCCTGTCTCACTTTCAGATCCTTCATCCATTTAGAGTTTATTTTTGTGAGAGGTGTAAGAAAGTGGTCTAGTTTCATTCTTCTGCATGTTGCTGTCCAGTTTTCCCAGCACCATTTGTTAAAGAGGCTGTCTTTTTTCCATTGGATACTCTTTCCTGCTTTGTCAAAGATTAGTTGGCCATATGCTTGTGGGTCCATCTCTGGGTTCTCTATTCTATTCCATTGGTCTATGTGTCTGTTCTTGTGTCAATACCATGCTGTCTTGATGACTACCACTTTGTAGTAGAGGTTAAAATCTGGAATTGTGATGCCTCCCGCTTTGGTTTTATTCTTCAGAATTACTTTGGCTATTCGGGATCTTTCGTGGTTCCATACAAATTTTAGGATTGTTTGCTCTAGCTTTGAGAAGAATGCTCGTGCAATTTTGATTGGGATTGCACTGAATGTGTAGATTGCTTTGGGTAGTATTGCCATTTTAACGATATTTATTCTTCCGATCCATGAGCGTGGGATGTTTTTCCATTTCCTTGTGTCTTCCTCAATTTCCTTCATAAGTTTTTTATAGTTTTCCACATAAAGGTCTTTTACAGCTTTGGTTAGGTTTATTCCTAGGTATTTGATGGTTTCTGGTGCAATTGTGAATGGGATTCGCTTCTCTGTTTCTCTTTCTATTGCTTCATTTTTGGTACAAAGGAATGCAACCGATTTCTGTACGTTGATTTTGTATCCTGCAACTTTGCCAAATTCATGGATCAGTTCTAGTAGGCTTTCGGTGGATTCTGTTGGGTTTTCCATGTAAAGCATGATACACTTCTTTTAAGAGAACACTCTGAAGTCTTTCTCTTTGTGTAGTAATCTGCGCTTGGCAAAAGGGGAAGATGAATATATTTCTTGGTTTTTCTACACCAGATGCTGATAATGATTTGGAGTATAAGATACAAACCATAATCTGATTTAAGTTCCCCTAACATAGTGTTGAGTTAACTCATCCGTTACTGGTTATTTTCTTTTTAATCCAATCATGAGGGATACAAGCCCATTGAAGAGTTTTGTTATCTCCCAATTAACATGGAAGGCAGGGTGGGATCATGCATGTTTTTCAAACTTGGCATGTGCTCACAGTTTCTTGTGGAATGTGCTAAAAATCTAGATTCCTGGGCCCTACCCAAGAGATTCCAATTTAGTAAGGCTGGGGATTATTCAGGATGTATAATTTTTGAAGTGCCCTAGTGGCTTCTTAACATCACGGAGGACCAGGAACCAGCGAGCTAGGAGGAAGCCTGGTTCTGGGCCCATCTCAGTTACCAGTAAATTGGATTACTCTTGCCATCCTTCTGCTTCCTCAGAAACAAAGGTGTGAGATGAAATGATCTCTCAAGCCTCTTTCAACTCCCAAGTCCACAGGTTGTTCTAACCTGAAATCAAACAAGAAGCACACACAGTGGAATTTATGATGTGCAAGAGATCACGCTCTCACTCCTGAGCACAGCCACCTTCCTTAAAAAATCGGATATTATCAACAACACAGACACAACCCTACTGACGTGCCGTTCACTGATGGATAAGTAGCCAGTTGGCAGGTATTAGCTAGAACGCTTCTCCAAACTACTTAATTTAAATTTATTAAACGAAGGGAACATCACTCAACCTGTGAAAGTCTTTATTCCAAAAAATAGAATGAGAAAGGGGTTTGCCCTAAATATTGAGCCCTCAAACATCTTACTTCGTGAGGGGATTGAGAAATGAGGATACTGGAGAGCGGGGTCCGGATTACAGATTTATTGTTTTCCTATTTATTATGGGAAAGAAGGGTTCTTTTTATGGCCTAGTCTTTTTTTTTTGCTTCCACGAGGCAGGACCCAGACATGTATAAATCTTGATTTCTGTCCAGTGGCTGAGAGAATGTAACACTTTTGTATGGATCATGTCTGTTGATTGTTATTTTATGTTGTTTTCGCTTTCATCCAAATGCAGTGCCATTTTATCGCAATCATAAATAACCTCACCGTTTGGAGAAGGGGTGTGAAATTCTGCCCATCGCTTTCCCCAGCCCAAGCTCCCTCTCATTTTCCCAGCAGGAGATTCATTAGCCTTCTAATGAAGTTAATAAGTAAACAGGATCAGACAGTCCCTTCTAAAATAACGTTTATAAATGGATGCATTTCCCTACTCTCTAAGGTAAGCCTTAATTTATTTCCCTGCCAGATGTCCACGTGTGTAAAACTATGATAGGTGGATCCTTGGAATTTGGTTTAAAGCCCAAGGGGGGGGGGGAAAGAAAATTTTCAACTCACATAAAGCCTACCTATTTCCAAGTTTATAGGAGAGTGAATGTTTACATACCCCATTCCTGCTTATATATATATAACGCCTATAAAGGTAAGGTAGTCAAGCTTTCATGGTTACTTTCTCATCATTTGGTGGTCAATTACTTTATTGGACATCCACTGTAAATGTCTTTAGGAGGCTTTTGGCAGCTTCCCCGCCAAAGACCACTGCCCTCGGTCTTATGTGGGAAGCAATAAACTGGTAAAAAGACGTTTTCTCTCTCCCATGTCTGTGAGGTTTCTTTTCAGGAATTGCTGAACTTAAAAAGGAAGGGTTTCACATCCTGCCATTGCTTCTAAATGCTTTGTGCCCAAGTTAGACCTAAAGTTAATTCTTAAGATGCGATACATAGGGTTTATCTTTAAAAGCTCTTCCTTTTGGTGGTACTTATCTCTTAAGCTGGTATACTCTTTGTAGTCACTGCCCACATGAATGCCTGGCCTGTCTCCTGTTTCTTGGAGGAATGTGAAGCCTGTGCATTGAACATTCCATTTTACGGATGGTTGAGCTAAGGTCCCGAATGGGTTGGTGCTCAGTGATTCAGATCTGGGACCCAAATCTAGGTCTCTCCATTTTCAGCAGCCCCCTGCTCTTGCTGTTACATTAGTAATCACTCTTTCCTGGCCTTTCTAGCTCAGCCACCATTCATATTTCATAAAAGATCTACAGCCACGGGACTGTGCTGGGGACTAGGAATGGGTTTCTTGGATATTTTTCTAAGTGATCTTCATTGCTGGTGAATCATGAGAATCACCTGGAAAATATAAGACAAGCCAGTTTCCTGGGCCTTATTCCAAACCTATTGAGGCAGTTTCTGGGGTCAAGATCTAGTTGTTTATATTTTACGTTTACTTATTTATTTTGAGAGGTGGGGGGAGAAAATGAGAGCAGAGGAGGGGCAGAGAGAGTGGCAGAGAGAGAGAATCCCAAGCAGGCTTTGCACTGTCAGCACAGAGCCCGATGCAGGGCTTGAACCCACAAACCATGAGACCATGACCTGAGCTGAAACCAAGAGTCAGATTCTTAACCGACCGAGCCACCCAGGCTCCCCAAGTTGTTTATCATTTTAAGGAGCTCCCCTCTTGATTCTGATGTAACTGCCAACCTAAGAGATGTCACGGCCATCTTTGCCTCTGAAAGGTACATAAAAACTTGTTTTGGGGAATTTCCCCTCAGCCTAGCGCCTTTCCTTGTATCTATTGTCCATGTGTCTGGTTCAGAATGAGAAGCACAGTCATTCATGCAAAAATCCATAGTTGCACCCTCGTCTTAATAAATGACAACCATAAAGGTTAATAATTGGAATGAGCTCTGGCACTTACTAATTAGCTCACATTCTGTCAGTATCAAGCTTGTTTAATTGGCAATTAACATTGATTTTAGAGAGTGGTACCACAAGAGAATGGTTACAAGGTGCTGCTATCTGTGGAGTTGTGCTTGATATAAACCCTATGGGGGTGAGTTGGCAGCTGGGAATCCCGATTCCCTGGGGGATCGGAAGGCACAACAAATCGGAAGTAGTTTCCAGGTGATTTCGGAAGGCTTTCTGTTCCTAATACTTGGTTGCAAGCAATCGAAGTGAGCACTAATTTAGGCAAGATGTAGGATTTGTTGGAAGGATACTGGGATCGCTCAACATTTGGAGGAACAGATAACAAGAAGACTCCAGGAAGGACAAAAATCCTAGGCCTCTCTAGGGACCATGGTATGTCATGACTCTATTCTCTGTATCTCCAGGGACCACAGCAGCTGGATGTCATGGTTCTACTCTCTAGTGAGCTGCCATAATATGACAACAAACTTCTCTGTGATTTAAATTCCCAGGAGAGAATTGAAGGCCCACTTAGGTCAAGCAGGCAAAACTTTATGTTTGGGGGTGAGAATTTCCTGGTGTAGGCTAGGTTTCTTATTCATTCCTATGCATAAGAAGACTGGGACCACTAGAAAAAAAAACAAGGGAAGAGTTTTGGGAATACTAAACCAATAACCTTCAAGGGTATCACATGTTTTTGGATGTATTCTAATAAAAAGAAGACTTAAAATACACTACCTTTTAAAGAGCATCCCTTTACTTGTACTATTAATTTAAAAGACTAATTTAGAAAGTGTCAGAGAATGTCTAGGAGCTTTACTTGTAAAAATACCACTTATAATAACCTTGCAAGGATTTTATTCCATTTTGGTAGAGATGAATCTGAGGTTTTTATAATCAGCAGGTAATGGAGATTAAGTTTGACCTTACACCTGTAAAACAAAAGTACATGCTTGTCTTACTGCCTACCCACATAGTTTTAAGTTCAGGGTCTAGTTAGTGAGCACCTTCTCAGTTTTGGGTGCTGCGTTTCCATATCTGTTCTCCCGAGCTTTAGACAATGTACCATAGTCCTCTCCATAAATGATGGCGTTATGATTAATTAGACATGTTGCTAAAAATTCTTAATTTTTGGCATATCCCCTCCCCACCACCTTGCCCAGAGATGCACAGGTAACGTGCTCTGAATCATCTGCAAATTCTCACTGATTCCATTTATGAAGGGTGGTTGTTGAGTATAGGGTGTCATATGGGACGAGGGTGCCATTTGTGATCATAGATACTTGTAATTGAACTTTTTACTAAGACAAATAAAGATACACATGCAGCTCTAAGATATTATACAGAGTGAGCTTGTGTACTCTCTGTCCAGTCTCCCTAATGGTAATATTTTGTCAAAGTATAGTATAATATCACAATGGTACATTGACATTGATACAGTCTGGCAATCTTACACAAATGCATGTTAGTTTTAGTTGTTCTCGTGTGTGTGTGTGTGTGTGTGTGTGTGTGTAAGTTTGTCCACCGCTGCAGTGAAGGTGCTGAACATTCCGTTACAAGAATCTCTCATGTCCCCCTTTTGTAATCACATCTACCTCTCTTTCCCCACACCCTTTGTCACTGAACCTTGGCAACCTCTGATCTGTTCTCTAGTCATAAAATGTTTCATTTCAGAATTGTTAAAGAAATGGAATCATGCAGTATGTAACCTTTGGGGGTTACCATTTTCACTTAGTGCAATTCCCTGGAGTCTTACCCAGATTGCTGTGTATCAATTGTGTGTACTTACTGTTGAGGAGTATGGAGTATTCCATGGATGCATGTACCGCAGGTGGTTTAACCTTTTACCTATTGAAGGACATTCGGATATTTCCCAGTTTTTGGTTGTTGCAAATAATGCTGTTGTGAACATATGAGTACAGGTCTTTGTGCAAAAATAAGTTTTCATTCCTCTGGTACAAATGCTTAGGGGCGTGATTCCTGGGTCATGCTGTAGTTGTGTGTTTAGTTTTAGGAGAAACTGACAAAGTTTTTCAGAGTTTTTCAGAGTGGCTGTACCATTTTATATTCCTACCAGCAATGTCTGAATGATCCGGTTTTTTTTATAGCCTTGTCAGCAAGGCTTTTTCACTACTTTTAATTTTAGCCATGTTAAGAGGGAGGCAGTAATATCTACTTGTGGTTTGAATCTGCATCCTTGAGAGCTAATGATGTTGAACATCTTTTCATGTGCCTGCTTGGCATCCGTATATTGTCTTTGGTGAAATGTCTGTTCATATGTTTTGCCCACTTAAAAAATATGCTTGAGAGAGACTATTGAAATACAAGAAGCTGTACATATTTAATATATACAACTTGGTGAATTTGGAGGTAAGCGAAGCTGTTGCCACAATCTCTGCCGTAAACATATCCATCACCTCTAACGTTTCCTGGGGCCTTCTTTATTCATTATTATTTTTTTTTGTGATAAGAACTTTTAACACAAGATCTGATTTAGCACGTTTTTAAGCCTGCAATACAGTATTGTTAACTATAACTTTATGCTCTACAGCAGATGTCCAGGCACAATTATCTTGTATAACTTAGAACTTTGTGCCATTTGATTAATACCTCCCCACTTCTTCTTCCCTGCCCCCCAGCCCTTGGTCACCACCATTACATTCTCTGCTTCTATGAATTTGACTATTTCAGATCCCTTATTCAAGCAGTATCATGTATTTGTCCTTCTGTGTCTGGCTTATTTCACTTAGGTAATGTCCTCCAGACTCATTCATGTTGTTGCAGATGGCAGGATGTCCTTTTGTTAAGACTTAATAATATTCCATCATATGTGTATACTACATTTTCTTTATTGATTCATCCATCAGTGGACATTTATAGAAATGTCTTGGCTCTTGTGAATAATGATGCAGGGGACATAGGAGTGCAGATACCTCTTTCACATTCAGATTTAGATTCCAGTGGATATGCACTCAGAAGTGGTATTGTTGGAGCAGATGATAGTAAAACTACCGTACGGTTTTCCACAGTGGCCATCCCAGTTTACATTCCCATCACCAGTGCATGGGGGTTTGCATCTCACCACATACTCACCAGCATTTATTATCTCTTGTTTCTTTGTTAATCTACATCCTAATAGGTAGGAAGTGATATCTCATTATGGTTTTGATTTGCATTTCCCTGATAATTAGTGATGCTGCGCACCTTTTCATATACCTGTTGGCCATTTTGTATGTTTTCTTTGGAGAAATGTTTAAATGCCTATTCAGTTTTTAGTTCATATTTTAATTGGGCTATTCTTTTTTTTTGGTATTGAATTGTAGAGATTCTTTATATATTTTGAATATTAACTGTTTATCATGATGTATATGATTTGCAAGTATTTTCTCCCATTCCATAGGTTGCCGTTTCATTTTGTTGATGGTTACCTTTGCTGTGTAGAAGCTTTTTAGTTTGATATAATCCTGCTTGCCTATTTTTGCTTCTGTTGCCTGTGCTTTTGGTGCTGTATGCAATAAATCATTGCCAAAGCCAATGGCAAGAAATTTGTTGCCTATTTTTTTCTTCTAGCAGTTTTTTTCAGCGATTGCTTGGTGTTAGGTCTTGTCCTTAAGTCTTCAATCTATTTGGAGTTGATTTTCATATATAATGTAAAATAAGGGTCTAGTTTCATTCTTTTAGGGATAGATATCAAATTTCCCATATACTGTTTATTAAAAAGCCTTTTCTTTCTTCATCCTGTATTTTTGGCATTTTTGTTGAAGATTAGTTGACCATGTATGAGTTGATCTATTTCTGATCTCTAGAGATCTGTTTTTATTCCAGGATTACATTGTTTTGAATACTGTAGCTTTGTAATATTTTTTGAAATTAGGAAGTGTGATGCCCCCAGTTTTTCTTTCTTTTTTTTTTCTCAAATTGGTTTGGCTATTTGGGGTCTTTTGTGGTCTCACATGAATAATTTTAGGATTATTTTTTCTATTTCTGTGTAAAATTTTATTGGGACTTTAACAGAGATTACATTGAATCTATAGATCACTTTGAGTAGTATGACATTTTAATATTAATTTTTCTTTCTTTTTTTAAATTTATAATAGTTTATTTTCAAATTGGTTTACATATAACACCCAGTGTTCATCCCAACATGTGCCCTCTTTAATGCCCATCACCCCCTCTCCCCCCTCCCTCACCCCCCTCACCCTCAGTTTGTTCTTAGTCTTTGAGAGTCTCTTATGTTTCATCTCCCTCCCTCTCTGTGTCTTTTTTTCCTTTCCCCTCTTCCCCTCCCCCTGGTTTTTGCTTAGTCTCACAAAGTCCACCTATTCATGGAAACATATGGTATCTGTCTTCTTCTGACTGACTTATTTCACTTAACATAATACCCTCCAGTTCCATCCATGTTGCTACGCATGGCCAGATTTCATTTTTTCTCATTGCCATGTAGTAGTCCATTGTATATATGTACCACATCTTCTTTATCCACTCGTCAGTTGATGGGCACTTGGTCTCTTTCCATGATTTGGCTATTGTCGAAAGTGCTGCTATGAACATTGGGGTACACGTGCTCCTATGCATCAGCATTCCTGTGTCTTTTGGGTAGATTCCTAGCAGTACTATTGCCGGGTCATAGGGTAGCTCTATTTTCATTTTTTTGAGGAATCTCCAAATATTAATTTTTCTAATCTCAACATGTCTTTCTTTCCATTTATTGGTATTTGCCTTCATTTCTTTCATCAGTGTTTTATAGTTTTCAGTGTATAGGTCTTTTACCTCTTTGGTCAGTTGATTCCTAAGTATTTGTTTCGATGTTATTATAAATGAGGTTGTTTTGTTAATTTCCTTTGTGGATAGTTCATTGTTAGTGTATGGATGGACCTTGAGGGCATTATGCTAAGTGAAATAAGGCAGACAGAGAAAGACAAATACTGTAGGAACCTTCTTATATGTGGAGTTCAGTAACAAACAAAGAAAGCAGACTCACAGATACAGAAAACAGATAGGCAGTTGCTGGAGGTTGGGGGTGGGAGGAGGTGTGAGAATGGGTGAAGGTGTTTAAAAGATACAATCTTGCAGTTATACAATTAGTAGGAACTGGGGATATAATGCACAGCATGGTGACTGTAGTTAATAATACTGTACTGTATATTTGAAAGTTACTTAGAGTGTAGATCTTAAAAGTTGTCATCACAAGAAAAACAGTGTGTAACCTTGTATAGTGATGATGGATGTTCACTAGGCTTATTGTGTTCATTTCACAGCATATACAATATCAAATCACCATTTTGCACACCAGGAAAATGTTATATGTCCATTTTATCTCAACAAAGAAGAGAGAAATACAACTCATTTTTGTACGTTGACTTTGTATCCTTCAACTTTACTGAATTTGTTTATCCTAATTTTTTTTCTTGAGTCTTTAGGGTTCTTTATTCCTCCCCTAATTGTTCTGGCTAGGTCTTCTGGTTCCATGCTGAATAGCAGTGGTGAGAGCAGTTTTTCCCCATTGAGTGAGAGATTAGCTATGGATTTTTCATATATGACCTCTCTTGTGATGACTAAGTTCCTTCTATGCCTACGTTGTTGAGACTTTTCTGGTGGATGTGAGAGGATGTTGAATTTTGTCAAATGCTTTTTATGCATTTGTTGGGATGATCATGCAATTTATATCTTTTATTCTGTTAATACGGTATATCACATTGATTTGCATATGTCCAACCTTCCTTGCATCCCAGGGATAAATCCCACTTGGTTATGGTGTATGATCCTTTTAATGTGTTGTAAGTTATGTTTTTGTTCATATCTTGTTGGCGGTTTTGCATTTATGTTCATCAGAGATATTGGCCTATAGTTTTCTTGTCTTGTGGTATCTTTGCCTGGGTTTGGTAATAGCATGATGCTGGCTTCATAAAATGAGTTTGGAAGAGTTTCTTCCTTTTCTTTCTTTCTTTCTTTCTTTTTTTTTTTAAAGTTCAAGATGAATTAGTATTGATTCTTCTTTAAATGTTTGGTAGGGCTCA